>CM051237.1:112603414-114091768 GCA_027917425.1 Gastrophryne carolinensis | reverse complement strand
ACACAGATTGGGTGGTGTGAAGCATGCCCTTTGTGGTAGTTTGGGGTTCATCCTCTGTTAGAGGGACCATCCATCAACTCACAGACTTCATGTTCGGGAGGTGTTCCAACCTCTTTCAGAATTGTCTGTTGGGCAGGGTTCACCTTCCATGGAAAATACATGGTGGATGGACACTAAGAGATCTACTGGACCAGTTTGAGAGTTTATATTATTATACTGGTATATGCACTTACTGTGTCATGGTAATGGACGATATAACCGCAAACACATTTACACGGTTTCAGATGTTCACAACCAGAATTTATGGAAGGGGTAAAGTGACCTCATATATATACTTTTATTCAGATGGAAATAAATGTCAAGTTTTATTAGAATCTTGCTGGCTGCTGGACTTCAGTGAACACTGGACGCATTCTCTGTCATGCAGGAATTTGGCAGACGGCCAAAGAATTGGAGTATGAGCTGACAAATTGCATCTTTTCAGATTCTGGTACCTATAGAAGAGGAATATGCAGCTAAAATGTTCAAATTGTGTCCGAAAAATAATTATAATTGAGCAGTACTATATAATAGTGTACCTGCAATATAGTACAGTGTGATGCCAATACTAGTTTCAGGCTCAAGGAAATACGCTGCAGGTCTATTACAGAAAATCTGGGCAACAGGCAGTAGCATAATTAAATGTGGCGGGACCCTGGGGCAAACATTAAATGAGGCCCTTTCAAGGATTATACAGTAAACTTTTTTTCTGTATTTTAACTCAATCAGATGCAGTTTGACAACTAAAGACTGAAACAGCAGAGACAAATCCTTTTTCTAAAGGATGCCAAGTGAGCACCAATGGGTAAATAAGGTGCAGGAGCAACAATGATGATCCCCCTGACCTCCTGGACTCCAGTGTGGTTGCACCCCCTACACTCCCTATAGTTACGTCCCTGGCACCAGGACATGCTGTATCTTTCTTGAAGATGTTTAGCCAGTCATCAGACTGGCTTTCTTAAACCGGACCTTCAGCATCATTTAGTGAAAAACCCAAACGCCATCTTGCCTCAGAAGCATCACATACTGAGGCGAGGAGGAGGAGTGGGCAAGTGCGGGGGGCGGGGTTATAACTGCGCTTTGCACAGACAGAGCAGGGCTGGGGTCAGGAAAAGGTCAGCAATCCCAGAATGCAGAGCAGCATATTCAGAAGACACTTCCTGTCTGCAGGAAGCCTGAAACTCCATGGACCACCATCTTGGATGTTAAAAGTTAAAAAAATGCAATAGGTGCGGGTAGGATGAATTTTAATGTGGGGAATCTAGGGGGTGAGAGTAACATATAAAATACACTCTAATATGGGGTGAAGGTCCCCTTACAGCAAGTCTAGTTTCCTTGATTTATTGCTATATATATAGGTTTGTTTTGGTAATGGTGTGTGTTTGGCTATATAAGCAGGCCAGGATATTGTGCTCTGAAGGGCCCTTCCTGCATGTTCGGTAGATATGGTTGTGTAGCTGTATATTGTTACCATGATAATCATTGCTCTCTTGTTAGAACTGCGGATAAGGAGTGTCTCACTGATGTGTATAAGATGATGGTGCATAATATGTCAAAGTAATAGCCGATATGAGTAGTAATCTGTCTGTAATTGTAGTTTCAAACACATTTCAAACACCCACTCCTGTCATTCCTCTTTGCCATGTGAGGATGCCGCTGTGCGCGGGTGCTGTGCACGGGCGGTGGCCCTGGGTTCCCCGGTGGGTAGGCGACTCTTACTGCAGGGGAGTGCGCCTGTGCGCCGGGCCGTGCAAGCGCGCGCACACCGACATCTGCTTTATTTGCGTCCCAGCTCATGACAGCAATGGGCGGATATGACGCGCCCAGCAGGTACCCGATCGGAATCCCCCCAGTGGAGGGGAGGGGGCACCACCACCAACTCGGCTGCAATCACTTCGTCATTTGGCATGGTAAAAGAAGGAGTGAGGAGGAGGCGATGGACACGTCCTGACGAGGTGCTGGGTAGCCCTGCACGCAACGCGTCGATGGTCTAAAGGGTGATTGGTGAGAGGATCTGGCTCCATCCTTACTTGGTGATACTATTTTAAGCTTACTCTGAGCAGTCTTATCACTTGTTGTATGCTTGCTTATATTGCACTTGTCGCTTTATATGTCTATTTTGCACTGAAGTTAGCACAATCTGCACGTTACACACTTTTTGCAGAACCAGAGAATTTTTTCTTTTTTTTTTTTCTATAGCACTTTAAATGACTGCATATATTCTGATATTTATACTTTGTGTATTAGAGCCATAAATTCAAGCCCCCTCCCCAACACCCTTTTTTATGTTTTTTAATCTGTTCGTCATGTTATATGTATGTCTGTTCAATAAAGGTTTGTTATATAATCTTTTAACAGCTGAGTGCGGCTCTCTATGATAAAGCTTTTTGGGACTGTGCTGGCAGCCCCATTATTTTTTGCTTGGCTATATAAGTTATTAGACCAATATAAATAGTGAAAATTAAGCAATTAAACTGTTCAGGTATTAGATCCATCCTCAGTGGTAATAACGCCACCACTCTGCAAAGAGAGGGCAACAAATGTTTTCAAAATTCCCCCGAATAAAAGAAGCATAATTTTTCCACGTGAATGACTCCTGTGGAACACAATGTAAGGATATTATAGTGGATCAGCAAGAATTCATAAAATTAATACTAATAAAGCTGAGGACTGCCAGGGAGAGGAAGAAATACTCTTTGTTCCCCATTCCTTTATTTAAAGCTGAATTATTTATTACACTTACATTGTATCACTGCTATTTTATTGGATTTTGCATTTAAAGCATTTATCAAACATTTCCTCTGTAGCATAACAGGATTTCCTACTGGGCCCATAAACATTTTATTAAGTGAAAGCGTTTCCAACTTTTCTAATATGTACTTGAAGATTTCTGAGCCTGGACACGTTGGTATGATCTGTAAAATAATTTTACTCCTGTTTAAACAGGATTCTGTCGGCTTGATCTGTATTGTCACTGTCATTTTTATTAGCAATAATATAATTATATATATTACTGCACATTAGGGGCATAGACTAGAGACCATAGTAATAAATTGTGTCTTTTCAAATGAAAATGAAATGGAACACATGCCTAAAGCTGAGCTGCAGACAAAGCAAAATGGAAAATACCATACAATACGTATGTTGTCTATATGGTCGATTCAGCACCGTATTTTTTGTATTCACTTTTTTCGAGAGAAAACACTTTGGCCCTTATTTATGAAGGAATAGCGACAGGTAGCGACTGGTGAGCGACCGGTAATGACGGGCACCGCCACGAGAACGCCGGCTCCCCACCACAATCACACATTTATCAAGCCGATCCTGCTTAGCGACTGAGATAGCGCCAGATAGCCACTCATTCATCATTATTCCAGCCTAAGCCCACAGCGCCAGCGTCCGACCTTGAACAGCGACAGGTATGACCTCTCGCTACCTGGCGCTCTCCAATGCATTTCAATGGAGCAATATTCATAATTAATTGTTATTAATGTTTTTTTTTTTTATGTGAAAAATTCTGTGACCACTTCTGCCATGTTAGATAATTTTATTAAGGTAAAAAAAAAAAAATTGTGCAGAATTGATATTACAGGTCTGATATTATTGTATTCATATTACTAAATTCTTTTTGGTTTCCAAAAATATGGTGGTTTGGGGGTTAAAAAACTACTTTTAACACATCGCCTCCTGCGCTCTGGGGTTTAAACATGCATTTCACAGCGCGAGAATTTTTTGAGCGTGATTTTTTGATGAATATGGTGGGAGCCGGTCGCTCTGACCAGTCGCTATCATGCGCTCCCATACAGCGCGGAACCTGTCAAATAGCGACTCGTCACCCCGTATTCAACATTACTGCACACCGACTCAGTCGCTATCAACAACTGAACAATGGCCAAGCACAGCGACTACTAGCGGGCACTGTGAAAATACTGCTACAGTCGCTCAACTGTCGCTACCTGCCGCTATTAATGAATCGGCCTCTTTTTCTTTTGATTTTTTCCCTCAGAGGAATTCAGCACCATATTTAGATAAATTTAACAAATGTACAGCAAAATATGGTTCTGAGAAAAAAAGTGTTTTCACTCAAAAAAAGTGAATAAAAAAATTTAGAGAGTTTAAGAATGGATAGCGCCAGATCGTGCCTCGTAGCGGCAGGCAGCGTCTGGTGAACCCCGGGTGCTGTGCACAGCAGCGAATCAGGTGAGTGACTCTAACAGTGCCATGTAGCATCCAATGTATTCCATGTACTCTCTAGCTTCGAGAGCGCCAGGTATTACATTTCAATGGGCGTTCATTTGCTTGTGTGTGTCCTCTCCTGGCTGTCCCCCGGGTGAGCAACACGCTATTCATACACAACCAAATGAAACACCATCGAAATGTATAGCAGAGCGCTACTGAGCGAACGGCACTACATGGCGCTGCTGAACCTAGAGCGCCAACGCTATACACTGAGCCGCCGCTAGTAATAAATGTGACGCTACATGGCGTTTTTACAGGCGCTCACCAGATTGACTTTTTTAAATGTGGTTTTCACATACAGCGCCCAGTGTTCACCCAACGCTACGTGCCGCTACGTGGCACTACCTGGCATTACTGTTTCTTAAATAACCCCGTAGTGTCCAGCTGCTAATAGCAACACATAGCAGGTAGTGAAAACTGCACTTTGAGGACATCCTTTTAGCACACAATAATATACATGTAATCCTCTGTGGAACAACTGTCGGATGAGCTGGCAACCCCCAATCTCCGCTACTGCCTTTAGACACGCCCTCATTTGTCAGGATGTTTTTTTTCCTCTAAACCCTAGGTACGTCTGATGGTCAGGTGTGTCTTATGAAGCACATAATACAGTATGTGCTCTAATATGCCCTTTTTGGTTTTTTTACATGTTTATAGTTTATGACATTTCTATTCATTGGTGACCAAATAGTGAGTGAGGCTGTATTTCCTAAATGTGGTCATAGACAGAAAAAAAGATTTCCTCACTGCCAGCCTACACCCCACTTGGTCATTCTCATTAACGCAGTGACCACAGTAGACCAGTAGACCACACATTAACCAGTGTACTTCAACATAAGGATTAATTCAGCAACGTGGAGGCTGATTCATTACTAACGCCAGGTATGGGGAGATGAGCGTCTGTATAGTGGGGCTTAGAGCGACCGCTAGTAGACGCTTTAAACATGTATTGGGCACTATAACAGAGCGCCTCAGTCGCTGTAGTAACCTGTCTGGCATTGATGAATATGATGCATTTTGGATGCTCTAACACCAGTACAGCGCTGCAGCGAGCGAAAGGTAGTGCCAGCTCAGTGCGACCGACTCTCAGCGCTCCACACCATACTTATCAAAAAAGGACGCACACACAGCGTCGGCGCTCTGGATCTGGTCGCTATAGCATAGAGCGGCAGACGCTGTGTGATTAAAGTCTGTTTTTGAACACATATCCACCAGTAACAAAGCGAAAACACATGGAATGATATTATTGTAACACTGTGACATTAACACTTTAGTGCCAAACCTGTAATGACATTTCAGCATAAAAATATAAAAAAACAAAAACGTTTCTAAAAATGTTTGTTTGCAGCCAGGAGAGGTCGCACAATGATTTAAGCAAAAATAAAAAATACAAAATGTCAAACACGCTGTTTAACCCTTTCGCTGCCAGCCTACCTGCAGCATTTGCCACTCCCTGTTGCCAGACTGAGTTTGACTGTTTCGCGCTACACATGTTCAACTGTCATTTTTGAAAGGATTTCCAGGGATTTCCCAGGAAAATTATATATTGTTTTTTTCAACAGAGTCTGGGCTTTAACATGAAATGTCTTGTTTGTATTTTTTAGGTGTATTCTCAACATTTTTGGGTGAAATGTGTGAAAAAAATTAAAAAAAATATATTTTTTTACAATTTGTCGAGTTTTTTGTAATAAAAAATGTAAGTTTGTCAATAAAATCTTATTGCGTGAGAAACCCCAATTTCTCCCGGTTACAGCGATACCACATATGTATAGGTAGACACCCTTTCCTGCCCAGAAGCCTTTTATAGCTGCTGGATGACAAATGGTTAATTCAAAAAAAAAAATGACATAGGGTCCCCCTTCCCGGGGAGGGAGACCCCATTTTTTTTGGGATTTTTAAGGGTTAAAAACCCTTAAAAATCCAAAAAAAAAAATGACGTGGGGTCCCCCTTACCCAAAGTAACCAGCCCGGGACCAGCTATGGGGGCTTGTAGGCACAGAGTGGGGGGGCCAGCTTTGGTGGCCCCCCCACCCTGCAGCCTACGAGCCCACATAGCCTATGTGGGCCCGGGCTCTTCTGCCCCCCCCTGGCCTTTGGGGAGGCAGGTAATGGGGGTGCGGGGGTTAATGGCAAGCCACCCGCTAGGGCAGGTGACTTGCCACCCCCCCAGCCTTGTGAACTGGTATAAGGGGTCTCATGGACCCCTTACCAGCTCACAAAGGGTTAATGTGAAAAAAAAACACCACACAATAATAAAAAGTATTTTATTAGAAAAAAAAAAAATTTTTTTTTACTGTACTTACCTTCGATTGCAAGCTCTTGTCCCTCGCCGCTCAGCTGACAGATGCCGGTGATCGGCATCCAGAGAAGGAGAAGGCAGGAGATCAGAGGATCTCCTGTCACCTCCTTCCAGGGCACCGATCACCGGCATCTGAGAAGCTGAGAAAGCTGAAGCCGGTGATCGGGACCGGGATGACGTCATAAGCCCCGCCCCCAAGGGGGCGGGGCTTAGAGGCAAGATGGCGGCCGCCATCTTGAAGAAGAGAGGAGAGAGCCTCCCAGGCTCTCTCCTGAAGAACGGTAAGTCCTGGGGGGGGATCGGAGGCCCCCCAGGTGAAGAGGAGGGACAGCGGGAGCCAGCGCACACACAGGTAAGTGAATGTCATTTTTATTTTTTTTTTTTTTTTACAGTTAGCAGCTGCTGCTGCAGAAGCGGGGGGGGGGGGCGGCCTATTCCGGGGGCTCTCCTGGAGCCATCCGACCCCCCACGGGGGATCGGATGGCACCAAATTAAAGAGGAGACCCGGCCGGATCCAACAAGGGGTCAGGTGAGTATTTTTGATTTTTATTTTTTAAACTAGAAGCGAGGAAAGTCAAGCACGTAACACCTACGGGCTTGGCACTTAAGGCCCAGCCAAGCCAGCACGTAGGTGTTACGTGCTTGGCACCAAAAGGGTTAAACACAAGCAAATGACCGTCCATTGAAATATATGGGAGAGCGACACTGAGCGAAAGGTAATACCTGGCGCTCCTGAGCCTAGAGTGCCGGCCCTATATGCTGAGCCGCCTGTAATAATACATCAGATGCTACATTGCGCTGTTAGAGTCGCTCACCAGATTCGCTTTCATAAATGTCATTTTGCCTACAGCACCCAGCGTTCACCAGACGCTGCCTGCACTTGTTTGACACCCTAGGGGGTTTCTGATGTAGATGATGCAGAGCCAGAATATTGCAAACACTCCTATATTCTTCTACTCCAAACAGATTATCTGAGAAAAACTTTTATTAGACCTAAAATCTTCTTACACTTATGCCCTTTTTTGGATGTATGCCATATTCTTGGTCCCAGGGTGTAGAATCTTCTGAGCAGTGGTCACAATATGCTTTAAAGCCTCTAATATAGATCCAAATACTATACTTAAAAACTGTGCAAAAGAAGCTATAAAAAAATGCAAATCATCATTGTAGAGCCTATAAGAAGTTTTATAGGAAAAATTCTATCCACACTAATATTTGAAAGTAAGGCCCTTATTTATGAAGGAATAGCGACAGGTAGCGACTGGTGAGCGGCCGGTAATGACGGGCCCCGCCACGAGAACGCCGGCTCCCCACCACACTCACACATTTATCAAGCCAATCCTGCTTAGCGACTGAGATAGCGCCAGATAGCCACTCATTCATCATTATTCCAGCCTCAGCCCACAGCGCCAGCGTCCGACCTTGAACAGCGACAGGTATGACCTCTCGCTACCTGGTGCTCTCCAATGCATTTCAATGGAACAATCTTTAAATATTAATAATTAATTGTTATTATTATTTTTTTTTTTTATGTGAAAAATTCTCTGACCACTTCTGCCATTTTAGATTTAGATTTTTTAAGGGAAAAAAAAAATTGTACAGAATTGATATTACAGGTCTGATATTAATGTTTTCATATTACTAAATTATTTAAAAAACTAGTTTTTTTTGGTTTCCAAAAATATGGTTGTTTGGGGGTTAAAAAACTACTTTTAACCCATCGCCGCCAGCGCTCTGGGGTTTAAACATGCATTTCACAGCGCGAGAATTTTTTGAGCGTGATTTTTTAATGAATATGGTGGGAGCCGGTCGCTAGGGCCAGTCGCTATCATGCGCTCCCATACAGCGCGGAACCTGTCAAATAGCGACTCCTCACCCAATATTCAACATTACGGCAAACCGACTGAGTCGCTATCAACTACCGAACAACGGGCAAGTACAGCGACTACTAGCGGGCGCTCTGAAAATGCCGCTACAGTCGCTCAACTGTCGCTACCTGCCGCTATTAATGAATCGGCCTCTAAGTTACCTAGATAGTCAGGTGAAGAAAATACTCATAAACTATATGTAAAAAAGACCCCAGGGTTAGTTCAGGGGTTATAGGAGTGAATTTCTACTACACACACTCATGCAGGAGTAAGTGAGGAGGTACACATTTTTTTTTTACTTTTCAGAGATTTTAAATTGGACCAAAACCCACTGCCAATGGCCCTGGAATCGTCTTAGACGAATTTACGTGAGCGGATCCGAGAGTACTGAATGGATGAGAGGCTGTGCATGCACTGTAGGACCGAGGAAAAGTGAGTTAGACGGGGCGACCTGGGGGTTTAACACATCAGGGCAAGGACCAAACCCAGGATAGTCAAAATTCTCTTTGCACATAACTTCCACAGTCCCAATATAGTTCTCAAATTGCTCTCAGCAAATTTTCATTAGCATAGCTGTCCTCCAAGTCCCAGAAATAACAGTCATTCGGCTACTTAAGGAGGGTTCCTGGGCCTTACGCTTACTCCACACGGTCCACTGATCTCAGACTTTCACAAACGGGAGAGTCCAGAGCGGCGCGAATAGGGAGGGGCATGTTTGAGCCCCCTCCTCACCACGGAAGAGCCCGAGGGGTGATCAGAGACCTGGCGGGAGGGATCGCTCACGGAAGTGAGTAAATGTAATTTTGTTTTTCATTTAGCAGTAGCGCGGGCGGGGGGGGGGTATTTTTGCCCTTTGCCCCCTTCTGAAGAGCCCCGGGGGGGGGGGAGGGAATCGGATGAAGACCCGGATGGTTCGAGCGAGGGGTCAGGTAAGGTTTTTTTACATTTTATTTTTTACTAGCAGGGGGAAAGCCAGGTTTGTAGGCCCCACAGGCTTGGCACTTAACGGCAGGAGAAGCAAACCCATAGGACCTATAGTCTTGGCACTTAAAGGGTTAAACCCCCTGGATCACCTAATCCACTCAATTCTTTCACTAGCTCTTGCTGCATTTCTGCACAATGGCTGCATCCCCAGCATACCGCGAGCTAGGCATACACCCACATCAGGTCTTTTTTAACAGCTGGTGTGTGCATGCTCACAGCTAGAGGCAGTGACAGGAATGCGACTGAATGTACTGATTGATGGAGTGGCCCATGCTTTCACCGTGGGAATGAGGAAAAGTCGAGTTTATTGCCATTTCCATGGAAAAAAACACATTGGGTCTATTTTAACAGCTGGTGTGTGCATGCTCACAGCTAGAGGCAGTGGCAGGGATGCGACTGGCGGTGCTCGCTCCATTGTATTGATTGATGGAGTGGCCCATGCATTCATCGTGTGAATGAGGAAAGGTGAGTTTATGGCCAATCCCATGGAAAAAAACACAGCAGGGCTTCCTGCCAGAAGAAAAAAAACCCTAAAAAGTCAATTTCTTGGGTGTTGTTACACTTTAAAAAGAAAAACTCACATTAATTGCACTCCCCTTTGAACTAGGTCAAGTCAAGGCGATTGAAGCAAATGGAGCATCTGACTGCAAGAAGATAGTTGAAAAGGGAAAACAAGTCACTCCATAAATTATCTGGAGAAAGTCATGCATGACTGGTTGCTGTCTTATCAATGAATAGAGATAACCATTAATGAGTTTGGTCATGATGATTGATATATGCTCATTTATATGCTGGAATTGTGAAAGATTTGCTTAGATCCATGTTTCCATTAACACATGTGCACAGGAACAAAAAGGGAAATGTTGGAAGTCTCTTGAATTAATCATGGCAGCCAAGAGATGAGCAACAAAGAACGAGCAAAGCAATGCTTCAGCTAACTGCTTTCAGGAAAGTCTATCTGTGACAAATGACAGCCAGAGCCAGGGAGCACAAAGTTCTGCCTTAGCAGTACATTAGGCACAGGCTTCTATTTCATGGAAGGAAAAGTGAAAGACGTTAAGTCTACTTAGCCAGCAGATGTAATTAATTCATGTGGTGGAGACCAAGAGATGCATGATGAAGTCAATTCAAACATTGGTGCTGGCAGACCTGCCATTTACAGCATGACGATGTGTGAAGCTCAAGCATTTTTATCTGTTTGTGAAATGTAATTTACTGGGACGCTGTCACCTTTTAATGATGGAATATCCTCATCCCACAGCACAGACTACACCTGCAGGCAAGCTGCACCTACTGATACTCCACCACTAATAGTGCCATGCATCACAACACTAACATAACGCCATGCTTTACTAACCAGTGATGGATTGGAGCCACAAAATCTATCAACATTATGGGATTAGTTATTATTGCATTTGTTAAACCCTGCGGTATACATCTTAATAGTGCATGTGCCGAGTTCAGCTACTGGAGGGGATTCATTTCATCTTCAGTACTTAGCACTAACATATTGTAAACTAAATGCTTGATTTATAATGCCTAATTATGCATTGCTGCTGCCATTTAATCATGGTTATCAGTTGGATTTATTCAATAAGGCAGTGTGAAAAGCAAAGCTTAAATTCAACCTTTTTGAAAAATGATATTCTGTTTAGCTAAGTAGTGCATTAGAAATACATACTCACTCTACTGCGCTCCTTTGCCGCTGTTTATTCCCCAACTCCTTATGAGCTGGTCCGGCCACAGTGAATACCGTAAGGGGAGGGCCATTGACTGCTAATTTGCTTGTGTAAAAGGCAGCCTCCACTAGGGGACCCTATTGAGCAAAGTAAGCATCCCTCTCTGTGGAGCTTTGGTGGCCATTTTCGTGTAGTCAATACAGATACAGGCACCAGGCATTGCTAGGGGAAAGGGGTAGCAAAGGGAAGACATTGGATGGTGGGGAGAAGCTGTTCAGTGGAAAAGAAGGGTATAAATAGAGGGAAGAGAAGGTCAGGGTGGTTTTCTGGGACCGGAGTTACCTAAAGACTGGGCATCGACTTTAAAAGAGCACTATCATGAAATTGTCTATTATAAAAAGTCCATAAAAATCATGCTGCAAAGTGAGAGAATGGGTCACGCCCCAGCTGAAAAATATTCCCAGCAATCTTGTGTTTTTTTCTAAAGGTAAGAATAACATTCAGGGTTGACAGGTTTCTAAACATCCTATTCCAGTTGATGATGACGATGACTAGAGATGAGCGAACCGGTTCGGACGAACCGGAATTCGCTCCGAATTTCAGGAAATATTCGATTAGGCACGAACCCGAATATTCTGTGGTTCGTGCTGATCTAATTTTTCCTGAAATTAAAAAAAAAAAATGCCGGCATGGTGGGAGCTGACAGCCGCTCCCACCATGCCGGCATTTAAAAAACAAAGAAAAAAAAAAAAAGAAAAAATGCCGGTATGGTGACAGCGGAACCGGCCGGTAGGCCGGTAAAGCTGGCTGGCCCGCTCTCAGCAGGTCCGGACGCGCCCTCAGATGAAAGCTGAGAGCGGCGCCGGCCTCCACGCTCCGGACCTGCAGGTAAGTGTTTGCCTTTTTCTCAAATGCTGGCATGGTGGGAGCGGGCCGGCCGGTTCCGCTGACAGCGGAGCCGGCCGGCCCGCTCCCACCATGCCGGCAAAAATGCTTTTTTTTTTTTTTTTTTTTTTTTTAAATGCTGGCATGGTGGGAGCGGGCCGGCCGGCTTTACCGGCCCGCCGGCCGGCCCGCTGACAGCGGAACCGGCCGGCCCGCTCCCACCATGCCGGCATTTTTGATGGGGAACTTCGTAAAAGTTCGATTCGGCCGAACCCGAATTTCTTTGTGAAATTCTGCAAATCGGCCGAATCGAACTTTTCAAAAGTTCGCTCATCTCTAACGATGACTGTGATCTGCTTTTCTAAACTGGCCTGTGGGAAACAATCCAATATCTACCCAAAACATTGCACAATGAGTGAAACTATCTAAACACATCAGAAGAAATAATCAGTGGTGGTTGTGGGGGGTTGGGGGGACGAATCCCAGCTGGGACATGACTGAAATGCTCTTGAACAAGGCACCTAACACCCTGAGTGGTCCCCGATGTATGGAAAAGCATATACTGTCTATATATGCATAAAAGAAAATAAGGTAAGATAAAAGAAACAGCTAGATTCTTTATGCAAAGTATGGAAGTAACCCATCCTACTGCTATAAGGCATATTTATGTTGATTTTTAATACTGGCCCAATAGTTCTTTGAAGTAAATCTCCCCTTTTGTTAGGTTTTTGTGTTCTGTCTTATTATTTTCCTCTTTTTTGACTATAAAATAAACATTTGTGTTAGGATTGTGCCCCCAGATCTGTGATTTACCTATCAGTATGCAGTTTCCATGCTTCATCTATTTATGTGACTCTGTGTTGCTAAAGTTGGAGTAGCTTTCCTGGCTTTGATTAAAGCCCTTTAGTATAGCTGCTAACTACAAATCCCACCCTGACAAGGGTGCGCTTCCCTCCCACTACATAGCAGTACTTGAAAAAATCAGGCAGAAGTAATAACCCTAGATAAGAATAGTCAGTAATCCTGTAGCTAGTGGAGCTCAAGACTGTGATCCTCTCATCTGAGTAGGCTAAACCTGGTTAAACCTGTGAGCTCAGGAATGTGGAGCATTGTCTCTGACAGCCAATCAGATGACTGGTAAGCCAGAGTCAGGAAGTCTCTGTTCTGTACACCAAACACACCAGTTGGTTTACATTGCTAATCTAAACATATTGTTTCTGGAGAAAATTGTTTCCTTATAAAACATGGAGTTGCAAACGAATAAAAAAATATATAAAAATAAACAGTCTGGGCCTTGAGGAAATCATTTTGGCACACATTATTTAACAATTTTAAAATGCCATTGAAAGTGGAGTTAATAATATAATTTAATAAAATGACCAGCATTCTATCAGTACTTTGTCCACGTAGCGGCTAGAAGGTTTTTGTTTGTCTAATATCAGATTGTAAAAAATGTGCATTGTGGATAAACCTTTACTTGTAACAGAAGCACAACAACCCTACCACCATCGCCACACTGACATAAGCAGCTAAAATCGCGTATTCCTAATTTTAAATCAAACATAACAAAATGGGAATGCACATAAATGGTAGACTGTTAAAATGAACAAGTAAATGACCTCGTTTCTGGACAAATGAATACAAAATATTCATTTACTCTGCAGTTATCAGAGAACAGCTGCTGGGCTAAATTGTTGGTATGCAAACATTTATGTGCTGTTAATGTCTCATAAACAGGATTAATAAAAAGTGGCAAAACAATGTTTAAACCTACTGGGACAATACTGAAGTTTTATAAAGAAGGAAAGCTCGAGGGCTGAACATGAATGCATGTCTCTGTCCATGGTGCTGATTTAAATTTGGCATTGACATGTAATAGAAATAATTTAATAAGATGCATTCAGCCAGCTGAAAAAGAAAATTCACTAATTCCTAACTTGAAAAAACATGCTTACTTTTTGAACTTGTTCATCTTATTTTATTATTATATTATTATATCCTAGTCAATGGAACTAATCCTTTAATACAGGGGTTCCAAACTTGTTTTCATCAAGTACCACTTTCCATATTCTAATTAACTCAAGTGCCACCTTGGTGGTATATATGGATTGTCAATCACCTAAATACACAAAACAGCCATTTAAAGTGCAAGAAACACACCAAAATATGCATAAATTGATTGTATGAACTTGTGGAGCAGTGTTGCATTAATGGAGCGACTTAGGCTTATGTAAAACAGCTATGGGAAAATATATGATTTTGGGGTAAGTGTACAGTTTTCCCATGTACCCTAAAGGGATTTGGTGCCTTTAACTTAAGATAAAAATAAAAGTAATTTTCTTTTCAGTGCAGAGCCCTCCTTCGACCATGCCCATTCACTGCCTGCCTCGGACCTGCACCTGGATAATGGGTTATGCCTGCTTTCCTCCTGTCTATGGCATTTGTTATGGACTCTCATTTTTGAACCTTTGCCACCAACACACAACCCTTACTTTACTATTCCTGTTCGCTGCATGTCCTTGACCTCCCCTATTCATGTCCCCATTACTATGCTGCTGCCAAGCCATTTGGATCAAGAATTTACTGCTTGCCTACCCAGACCCTTGATTCCCTGGGCACAACCTGGCCCTGGGGTTTCCTCCTGGCATTTTGGTGTGCAGCCAGAGCTGAGGTGACAGTGTAGCAAACAAGGAAGCAATCCACTGTAACACATGTTAGGCAAAAGGTATAAAGGAGGAAATTCACTTTACGTAAAAGAGTAAGCAATTATATGGCACATACAGACCTAGAACAAGACCTATCATTGTTAGTGAGTAGGTGGAGCCATGAAAATCATATGTTTTTATTGTTGTGATATTTTAAGCACCCAGAATGAGCCAGCTGGGTGTTTGCGTGTTGAATGCGTGAAAATATCTTCTAATATTTTAACAGCCACCATTTCTTACTTGTGGACAGGTGTTTTGGGCTAATGATGGCTGTAGTAAGACTTTAAGGAGTAAGACTTTAGAGCACTATATGGTGGCATCTTGTAGCCCACTACAATAAGCCTAAAATAAGTATTTACCTAAAGTGGCTTTTCCCTTCTGTTATGCTGCTTGGTGCTATAAAGCTTGCAAGGTTAATTTGATTGTACATCAGCTAATTAGACTTTTAAACATCTGAAAGACAGTTAGAGCTGGGGAGTAGAGTATAGTGAAAGCTGTAGGCAAGGGCGAACCTAGCCTCACTGCTGCTTGAGGTGAAATATGGAAAGGCACCCCCCCACAAGACATATGACTGCACTCTGCAATATAGTATTCCCCTGCGCGTCATGCCTGATCAATATTAGTTAGAGAGTACCTGACATAGCGAGTCACAGTGGCATCAGTAGAGACTAGGGAGCATGTTCACAGCAGTAGATAAGGGGGTGCTGCTCTTTGCCCTTCCTCTGTAGTATTGACTTAACCGTGGATTACAGCCGTGATGTAAGCACAGGCCTCAGATTAGGGTTCAGCAGAAAAAGGGAATGCCCACAGGAATCTATATTTGGACCAAAATTCTAGTATGACTTGGTCTAGTCTAGAACTCTGAACATGACTGACTGCCTAGTCAGCCATTCAGTGCAGCACAAAAGCAGCTGCTGTGCAGTGATTAGCTAACCAGACAGAGAACTGATGCCAAGTGCTGAATGTGGAAAGCCTGGCACTGGTCAGGTGGGTTCCATTTTTATTTTTAACATTGAAATCACCATGGCACCCGGCCATAAACTTTGACCAACTAACACTCACATTACAGCTGTCAGGAACCGCTTACCTGATCCCCGTTCCAGCGACGTCTCCAGGCGGCCAGCTGCAGCTGTCACTGTGCGGCGGCCGCGCCGGGCGGCGTTGGCTCGAGCAGCGTCGGCTCGAGCGGCGCCCAGCTCAGCCACGCTCCCCGCTTCCTCCTCCAGTAGACGTGCTCGCGCGCAGCCGCGAGCACGTGTCTGTTATGCCCTCCAACGGCGCTGTGCTGCGCGCACCCGCCGGAGGATCAATTAAAGGGTTAATGAATCCTAGGGGATTGAGGGCTTCACCCTCTTCTGCTCTGCAGGCCAATCAGCCCCATTGATATCTTGGCCTTACCTCCTCCCTTGTTGCCAGCCAATTACCCTTGGAATCCTATGTGCTCCAATCAGTACACTGCTTCCCTCAGACCTGTCCCTATTAAGGCAATTCCCTCTCAGTTGTGAATTGCCTGTGATAGCGCTCAGAACCCTGTGTTACCTACTCCTGTGAAGTCTAGCCTGTTGCCGATTTGATTGTACGACCATTCTCGATCCTGAATCCTTGTTGCCAACCTTTGCCTGAACTGACGCTTCTAGATCCTGATCCCCAGTTGCTGACCTCTGCCTGAACCCCGACTACGTCTTGCCTGACCCCTGGTGCCGCTACGATCTCTGCCTTCCCGTTATCGACCTATTGCCTGTCTCTGGACTTCCGTCACTCACGCTCTTGCTATTGGTTCTCCAGTCCTCCCACATATAAGCTTACATCCTTTGAGCCATTAAGTCCTGGGGGCAACCGATCCCGGGTAGGCGTATCTTGTGTCCCGGCAAGCGGGGGCTCCTACAGGTGAAGCTGGCTGTGAAGATTGGGGGTTGTGAGCTTATTAAGAGGGCTGGAGTTACCCCGAGCGTGACAACAGCCATCCAACGCCAATTAAATAAAAAGGGTAATGATCACATTTCCTTACAGTGCTGATGTCCTCATACTTTCCCTTCAAGTACAGTTTTTTACATTGATCCTCACTCCCTCTGTGAAACCAAGCCCTGTGATTGGCCACTGAATGGTCACTGATGGTCATGGGGTCCAGATTCAACATAATGAGATGCAGTTGGCTGCTAATTATGGGCCCAGTTGCCCCAAGAAAGTGAGGATCAGGTAAGAAAAAATGGGTTTACAGTGGTGGTAGGTAAAGGGGGACATTGGCATTTGGAATGCCCTACAGCATGGTGATCAAGACCCAATTTTCATAAAATACTAGATCAAATTAAGCCCCCCCTACACACAGGTGTTTATCGCACATACATATTAGCCCCCCCCATAGTGTTACCCCACACACTTCTGTTACACCTCTCTGCGCACCCATTACCCCCAACACACATTAAAGTGGACCAAAGCCTGGGATGTTCACTATGCTGAGTTTTGGTGCTTGCCCCAAGGCATTCCAATTTGAAACCTCCCAGGTCACCCTTATAAAGGTAACTCCCATTGTTCCCACTGCCCATGCATGGGCTCTGGTCCAGTCTGTGGTACGAAAGCAGCATTTAGACCACAGCTTTGGACTAGGGAGCCAGAGCAGCTACACCCTCTGTCTAACTGCATAGTGAGATGCACTCCAGATCCCCAACCTATCTGAATGGCTGGTGCAGGAGCGAGCCTCAGCTATGGGGCAGCCGGAGATGTGGCCTGTGAGTGCGGCATGGGAGCTCTGAAAAGGTGAGTGCTTTTTGGGCGATTGTGGGTTTCAGATAGGCATACCCTAGAAGGAATGAAAGGGATGGCGATGGAGTCTAAAAAACGAAATAGTTAAAGTGGTCTGCTATGCCGACCCTGTAGTCTAAAAGGATTGGGGTGAAATCCCACTGATAAACTGGGAGCAAGAGTGCAACGCAGACCACAGAAAGATTAGGAATGTGGACCTTCCCTTTTACACACGCACACACACACACACACACACACACACACACACACACACACACACACACACTGCATTAACATGTCAACCCCCCCCACCTGTGAATGAACTCAGCCAGACACTAGGGGTTCAGCTGAGTATGCTGCCATGCTGGTAATATTCCATTCAATAACTGGATTGAGGTGTTTGGTCAGTGCCAGTCGCTATAAAATAAAAAAATGCCAATCTTCAGACAAAAAAAAGTATACTTTATTCAGCACTGCAAAAATAAATGACTTATTTATTTATATATTGCAATTTAGCATTTTTTTTTTTTTTACACGTTTTTACACATAACTTGTCTTTTTACACCAGCTCTAGGCAGCTGTTGAAAGTAGGTCCAATGGTGCTGCAGGTATACTAGTGCCTATACTTGATATGGGTTTGGTGTTCAGGGTACTTTTTTGTTTATATCTACAGATGGCCTTTAAGAGTTGTCCTCTTTATTTTGTTCCTATTTCTTTTTCTCTGCTGTGGCAAGCCCACAACATACTATCTTAGGTATAGAAAATAGTCTCTAGAAATTCTTTGTTTTTACAGTATATCATCTACATAAAACATCTGCAGAGCAAATATTGGATCACCATTTTCGGATGCACAGAATGTACATAACAAAGCCATGTAAACTATAGTTATTTTTTTAATGTCTAATTAATATACATATATTTTTCTTGTTGTGCATATCTACCTACCATCAAATGTTTTTCTAACAATTTTTCTTGTCATAAAAATTATTCTTTGTGATGTATATACTGCATTGCTTTTTGCCAAAAGCTCATTAGTGAATAATTAAAAGAAGACGTAGTGATGTCTAAGAAATTCAAACAAGGGAGTATGATATATGGAGCAGCAGTGCAATACTTCTGTCAAAATAAACACAACTCTACTGATGGACAACTTTTAATTACAAATGTGTTATCCATGGCATTTACTAATGTTTCCAGTTTCAGAAAGATTGCAGATTAACATTTAATTCATTGTCAGATAAATGTTAAAAGGCCTGGATTTAATTATAATGTTTCATGAGATTGTGCAGACTTCTGACATATTTTTAAATTATGGGTACTATATATTTTTAAAGTTACATTTTTCTCCATATGTATGCATAGTACTTGTCCCATATGCCTTTTGGTCAACTTTGAAACCTCTTGGTTGCCAGATGGATGGTGGACTCGTAGGTGTGGCAGTTGACAAACCAGGAGCAGTATTTTCTAGGGCACTGCCAGTGGGTGCTCCTCCCTAATTGCAATACCTGTGGGTGGGGCTCTGAATGGCGCTGTCCTGATTCCCAATAGTCTGGAAAGCAGCAGCATTCGGCGATAGTCAGATGAGGATTGCAGGTTTATTAAAGTGGATTAAAAAACATTTTTTTGCTGCCGGAACCCCCCCATCACCCCCACCACCCCAGTACTTTGGGCTCTGCTGTTTGCTCTGCAGTTGCGGATTTAAAAAAAAAATGGGTTTTCCACCACCGAAGTCACACCCTGCGGCACTTTTGAGATTGCTGATTGGCTGATGTCAAAGGTGCCGTTGTGACTAGGTGTAGCCAGCTGGCCGCATCCCCGGCACTCTGTTTGGGTGCACTCATGCTCCCACACCCAGCCATTCAGAAAGGCTGAGCATGAGAGTTCGCACAGCTTCAGGGACGCTAGGGATGATCAGTGTACAAGTGTCCCTGGGGGTTTCACACAGCTAGGCAACTAGTTATAGGATGCTACAGGGGCAGGCTAGTGGACGGACCTGGAATCAAATCTTTTAGATTTCATAGTTTTTAACAGCGATGGTGGTATAGAATCTCTTTGGGCAACTGATGCGGCCATAGCTCAGATTTTAAGGATTACCAAAACTGTCTAGAGGTTAAAATCCTATTTTCTTTTTTTTTAGACAAACATCACCTTTCAGAAGATTTTTTATGTTCGATGACAAATTAGACATAGTACACCTATTACAAAAACTAGACCTGTCGGCAGACTCCCCCCGCTGTAACCAGTGAGTACAGCTATTTATCAGTTGCTCATTGCTATACCCTCCAGGTACAGTCACCGGTACTGCTAGTAGCTGTTTGCATCTACTTTGTCTGGGTCCTCATTGTCAAGCCTCTTGGCTACAACCATGGGGAGAGCTGAGCTGAGCTCTAGGTGTGGAGCGAAGTGAAGCAAAATAATCCCAAAGAGCAAAATAAAAAGTCTGGGCAGAGTTCAAGGATGAATCCGGGGTCAGAGGCTGGCAAAAAACAAGCAAAGTCCACTGAGAAACCTGCGTCAAAAACGAGTGTAAATCCAGGTATTCAGATCAGATATTCAGGAGTCAGGGAAACAGAGCTGATAGCATTGGCTTCAGGCCAGCTGTCCTCTTAAATAGGGCTGTCAATTAGAACAGGGAGGGATGAGTCAGAGTCTGGGTGAGGTCACTTCCTGTCCATTCAGACTCAGGAAGTGAAATCAAGCCCAAGAGCTTTCACTCTAGGCTTTGTGTACTTGCAGTGGGCTGAACACTAGGTGTCGCTGTGGAGCATGCGACAGATGAACAACCTGCTCTGTAACAAACACCCAGGTGAGCATGTCTGCTGCTGCATGCAGTCCGTGGCCTAGCACGCTTTCGATGCTTTAAAGGGCATGGTAGGTGAGGAGACTGACATTGCCCTCCCCTTAAAGGACGCCTCCGGGCAGCCAACCTAGAGTGTCTTTGCTGAAAAGCTCTGATTAATTGTGGAGCATTGAGATTACTAGATGGCTCCCAGGAATCTTCCTCTGGGCCGTAACCTTTTCAACGAACAAGATACTGAATGGAGGCACCTCTCTTCCGTGAATCCAGGATCTGTTCGACCTCATATTCCTCTTCACCATCCACAATAATCGGATCAGGAGGTCTATCTTGGGAATCTCTAAATGTTCCTTTCTTTAAAAGGGACACGTGAAAAACTGGATGTATCTTCAGGCGAGAAGGTAATTCTAATTCAAAGGCAACTTCGTTAATAGCTCTCTTGATCTTAAAAGGCCCGATAAATGTAGGACCCAACTTCTTTGAGGGAAGATGAAGCCTTAGATGAGTGGTAGGAAGCAGGACTTGATCTCCCACCGCAAAATTGGAAGCTGAAGACCGATGGGTGTCTGCCGTCCGTTTGTAACGTTCTTGAGCAGCTCGAAGAGTTGTTTTGAGCATCTGATGACTGGCAGCTAGATTCGCTCCTAAATCTGCAGCTGCCAGTACATTCACCGGAATGCAGGTATCAGGCAAGGTCTTGGCATCAAATCCATGATTTGCAGCAAACGGAGTGAGATGGGTAGAAGAATGGACAGAGTTATTATAAGCCAGTTCAGCTAATGGAAGTAACTGTGTCCAGTTGTCCTGCAGGGCTGAAGAATAACATCGTATGTACTGTTCCAGTGATTGATTCACCCTTTCAGTCTGCCCGTTGGTCTGAGGACGATAGGCTGATGAATGAGCCAAAGTGATATGTAAACTCCTACAGAGCGCAGTCCAGAACTTGGAGAACAGAATTGGGAACCACGGTCTGACACGATCTTAGACGGTTAGGTTGCAAAATAGTGGGTTTAGCAGGTTCAGGACCTTGGTCAGAAGGATGAAGGCGGGAGAGTGCATCGGGATTGGTATTCTTGTTTCCAGGATGGTAAGAAATATGAAAGGAGAATCTGGAAAAGAATAGTGACCACCTTGCCTGACGTGGCCGGAGTCTTTTTGCAGACCGTAGGTACTCCAGGTTCTTGTGGTCCATGAGGATCAAAATTGGATGTCTGGCGGCTCTTAATTGATATTGCCATTCCTACGGGGCAAGTTTGATAGCGAGAAGTTCTCGGTCACAAACATCGTAGTTTTGTTCTGCTGAAGACAGTTTTCTGGAAAAGAAGGCTACGGGATGGAGTTCTCCTTGCTCAGATTCTCGTTGAGAGAGTACTGCTCCTACAGCATTGACGGAGGCATCTACTTCAAGTACAAAAGGAAGCTCAGGGTCAGCATGTCTCAAGATAGGGGCAGAAGTGAAACGCTCCTTGAGGTGAGAGAAGGCCTCTTCAGCAGCTTTAGACCAGACAAATGGAGTATTCTTATGGGTGAGATCAGTGATAGGGCGAACTATCCGTGAGAAATCTTTAATAAAACGTCTGTAAAAGTTGGCAAAGCCAATGAAACGCTGCACTTCCTTGCGATTCATGGGTTGTGGACATCCAAGACGGCGGCCACCTTCTCAGGATCCATCACAATGCCGGTACTGGTGATAAGTAACCCCAAGAACTGAATAGAAGGTTGTTCAAACTGACATTTCTCCAGCTTTGCGTATAATTGATGCTCTCGAAGACGCAGAAGGACACGACGGACATGTTCCCGATGTTCCGAGAGGGAGGAAGAGAATATTAATATATCGTCCAGGTAGATGATGATGAAAATATCAAGATAATCCCGGAACACGTCATTTACAAAGTGCTGGAATGTTGCAGGGGCATTACAGAGTTCGAACGGCATGACCAGGTATTCAAAGTGACCATAATGTTTGTGAAAGGCCGTCTTCCATTCATCACCCTGACGAATCCGGATTAAGTTGTATGCTCCCCTCAAGTCTAACTTGGTAAAAATCCGAGCAGACCCAAAACGCGAGGAGACTGACACTCATTAAGGTACATGACAATCCTACAGCCATCTTGTCCCTTGGTGCTCTCAGTGTGATCGAGCATGGCAAGCCACAGTGGTCCTACAGCTGTATCTGACCACAGCGGAGCATGCTCACAACTCATAAAGCTGCAGCATGACAGCCTGATCCAGCTCCTCCATGACCCAGAAATTGGAGAAAAGTATAGCATGAGGTATTTACATACAATCAAAGATTTCCAGTTGCTTTGAAATGGCTTATTTTCCCACTCCCAAGGGGAATAGGGTGGACAAAGGTTAGTGTTTGCCTAAAGAGGGAATTTAAAAACAACACATAAATATCACTTACCTGTAATCCAGCAGGTTTGATACAACAAAGTACTCCTTCCCCAGTTCTGCAAATTTTAGTGCTGTTGGCTCCAGTGCCCACAGAAAGCTTTTCTCCTGTCCTCAATGTTTGCCACTGTTGCTAGTCATGTTGGATCAAGCTCCTTCCATTGATTGTCAGTGGGGTGGGACATCCACCGCTAAAATTTGGTGGGCTCTCTGTGTCTGCTCATTTTTTTGGGGCACCTTACCTCCTTTTCACCCCAGAAGCTGCAGCCAGATCATCTCAGCCCTCAGGGCTAAAAGTGATCAGCCCACTGCTTTCTTTTTTTTCCAGTTTCATCCAGCAGCTCCAAAGTCTTTCCTTTCTTGGCCATGCTTTGCCTCTTTACAGGCTACATAAACATGGGGTAAGTGTAACAATTAGCTTTCTCTCTAAAATGGCTTAGCTGGTTCAGAGAAATCTAGCAGCACTACAGTTGGCTACACATTTTAATGGAGGCTTTCAGTTTTTTTAATAGTAGAAGTATCCATTTAAGTGAGAATCCAAAATGTCTGTCTCTATCTTTGACTCCATCAACATTATGTAGAAGTGAGCATAGCTATGCCTTTGACCCAGTAAGATTTTGGCCTTTGACCTTATTTTGTATGGAGATATGACACTTTAATCAGCAGACATCTTTGGGTCCAAATTAAGTCAGACAGATCTACCAATTTAGTTAAATAATGGACCAAACAACTCTCCAACGTTTCAGATTTTTTTTTAACTCGAAATTTTAGGGAATTAGGACAGAATAAATATCTATCCAAACAATGTGCACATCCCTAGTTTTCTCAATTCCATTTTGCTCTGCCTCTTTATGCTTTCAGAGTTAATCTTAATAGATAGCCCCAGTCCTATGCTTGTCTTGCTGATCCCCAACCCCCAAAGGCCTTATAGTTAACTGAGTGTAATAATGGACTGGTGCTATTTGAAAAGGGGGATCTTTGTCTCCAGCGTGATCAAGCCTATAGCCTGATCAGGATTGGACATATATGATAAGTGGCTATTTGAAAACTCACTATGAATACTTGGTAATGCCCCTACGGCTGTGTAATGTATCCAGTGTTTGCTGTGACAAACCATTATTGTACCCGCTGACTGGGGTGGTCAAATAAAGATGATGATTGCAGATATAGTTTGGGGGCTGAAGTATTTTAGCTTTCTGTTGCATTGAGAAATGTTATATAAACTCGCATTGCTTTAATATTTTCCTTTTTAAACGCATAACTGTTTTGAAAAGATAATAATAGTCTAATGTATTACACCTAACTAAATTGCCATGTATTCCGCCTGCCCATATGTATGCCCTGGATATACTTTCAGGTGGGTGGATTTCTCCACTACCAATACACTAGAACTGGTTTGGCATTGTTTAAAGTGTTGGTGTTTTTACAGCATCATTCTACATATTTATGCAATGTCTTCTATTTTACATGTGCCAAGTATAGCCCCCTGCTACTGCGGAGGGAAAATAAGAGAAAGAATTTCTCAGTTGCTTAAAAATATTTGCATGGTGCAATTTATAGAAAAACCCACAGTGCACAGCTGTAATTTTCAGTACCCACTGTATATTATTTCTTCACTGTTGATTGCACATATATTATTTTTTATCTTTAAAACACACTGACAAATGTATCCGACATGTTGCAAATATGCTTTGCAGCTGTTCTGTGTCTGCTCAATAATTTTGGAGATGTTTCAGAGCCTGGATTTACAAGTTTTTGTGATATATATCAGGTGAAATAGCTGTTGAATACATTACAAATTTTTTAAATAAATCTAAAGGTGCTACTGACATGAAAAACCCACCAGAAGTCACAACTAGAGATGAGTGAACTGAATTGGTAGAATTCCAAGAAAAGTTTGATTCTTTTTGGGGTTCGTGGCGCTACTCTCATTGCGCAACACTGTTATCTGCAGAATCCAGTGGCCGGTGGGGCTCCCGGCATCTCTATGCTACCCGCCACAGGGAGGGGCTACTTATAATAGGAGACATCACAACTCCCTCCTACTATAAGTGATCCCTCCCTGCAGTGGGGAACAAATCATTGTCACTGACAGTGGAGAGACAGTGATCTCCTCTGCTGTCACTGACAGCGGCAGCGCAGGGACACACCTCTGAACTTTGCGGAGATCAGCGATGGATTACAGGTAAGTATGGGGGGGAGGAAAATATAACAATAATAAAATATTTATTTTGTGTGTATGTGTGTGTGTCTTTGATCCAGTAAGATTTTGGCCTTTGACCTTATTTTGTCTGGAGATCTGGCACTTTGAACATCTTTGGGTCCAAGTAAAGGCAGACAAATCTGCCAATTTAGTTTAAGAAAATGGACCAAAATTTGTTCCTGAAACATTCCACCATGTCCCAAAATAGTATTCAGAATTCAGTTACGAAATGAAAAAAGCTATTACTGTGAATCCATGGGATGAGATGTTGTAAAACGAAGGACACATTTCCATGTGGAGGCTGCCAAATTTGTCAATTTATGGAAAAAAGCCAACTAATTAAAATCCCAGGTAAAGATGTTATATCAGCATAACATTTTATTAATTGCACTGCCACTAACGTAATACACTTACTAACCTGCCCATATGGCCGCTTTTATGTGGGTAAAACTAACAGAACAATTTAAACAGAGAATCTACAAACATCAGTATAATATTAGGAGCAAAGATAAATAAAAACTTCCTTAGGCAGGCCCTTTGCCATCAAGCACGACAGTGACCCGAGGGGCCTAAGGGTCCAGGGTTTGGACCATATACACCCTGGGATAAGGGGTGGACATACGGAAAAACTCACCCTACAGTTAGAGACTAAAGAGATTTACCGTTTGAAAGCGGCAGCCCCCCGGTCCAAAAGAGTCAATTAGTTTTGTTCCATTCCTATAATAAACATGAACAAAGGCTGGATAATAATGGAATGTTGGTTGAAGTCTTCTATTATGTATTCTGTTGAAAGTATAGTCACACTGTAATGTTGTTGGACAGATCAGGGACATCCCGCATGACTAACCACTCATGGATATATACTATGAGGAGTTAATCATTTTCACAAGGGTAATAAACACGCCAGTAAAATGAGTTTAATAGCTATAAAAATGAATTATCAGTTGGCCCCACCTTACCATAACTTAAAGCATAAAGTACAAATAAATCCCACAGTATAAGAAGTTATAATAATAATTAGAAAAAGAACATCAGATAGATTTGTTTTAACATAGTTTTACATTATTTATCATATTCTATGAATATAAAAATAATAAAATATGTTTTATGTTTTTCTACATTTAACTCTTTGTAAACTGGTAAGGTGTCCACAAGATCCATGCCCCATTACCTGCCTCCCCAAAGCCTGGGGGGGGGGGGGGGGGCAGAAGAGCCCCTAGCCCATGGCCTATGCGCACTGGTAGCTTTGGGTGTATGGAGCTGGTTTTGCTGGATAGGGGGGGAACCATGCCATTTTTTTCATTTTTAAAACATTTTTAAATATTTACATTTTTTTAAAAAAGACCTAGGGTCCCCCTCCAGGAGGAAGAAGGGTTAAACCCTTAAAAATGTAACAAAAAACTGTGTCAGTCCCCCTTATCCAGTAAAACCAGCCTGGGCATTAGCTATTCAGGTCTGGTAGCCCAAGGCTACCAGCCCATATAGCCCAGGGCCCGTTTATTTTGGGGAGGCAGGTATTGGAGATTTTCTTTTGTATTCAGGTCAGGTGATTGGCCGAACCATTCTAGCAGCTTTATTTTTTTTCTCTGAAACCAATTCAATTTCCTTGACTGTGTGTTTTGGTCATTGTCTTGCTAAAACATCCTCACATTTTTCATCTTCATCGTTTTGGTCAATGGCAACATATTTTTATCAAGAATGTCTCTGTACATTTGTCTATTCATTCCTTCAATTTAATAAATCATCAGGGGACATGCTTGGTGCATGTTAGGCCATGAGGGTCTAACCTGCAAGCTCGGCACTCCCTCAGCACGAGAGCTTAGCCCAATACCAATTGCTCTCTTCCCCACTGGTAATCTACTGTGGGCATCGCCGGGTTGGTGTGTGAGAAAGAGAGTGGAACGCTGCGGCTTGCGGAGGCAATCAACTGGAGAAATAGGCCCTGACAGATGCTTGTGGAGGGTCTGGACCTACCTCCCAGCTCCACCAGTTGTGGCGGCAGGTGACACTGCAGGGAGAATCCAGCACCTAGATGAGGAGTGGGAGTGTGCAGTCAAGTGGCCTTGGGCAGCCCAGCGACAGCGGAGGAGAGCAGCGGATGAGTGCTCGGATGCACACACCTGGTGAGCCCAGACCCTGCTCCCTCGGCTCTGCAATGCTGTGGCAACGTGATAAGCTGTGTGGAGACATGAACGTAAAGAGACTTGCGACCCCAGTGTCCTGGAGTAAGAGCATTCATTGTGAGGAGGAGGCTGAAGCATGTAACACCATCTCTCAATTTGCTCAGTTTAAGGGTGGGAGACCTCTGACATTGCTAGTGTATGCCCCACCTGCTTCATCTGTTTCTTCTGAGAAATAACTAAAAGTGTGTCTATGCTCGTGTCTTTTTGAGGGGGAAGCCCCAAAGTATGTATGAAGGCTGCAGAAAGTGGGCTATAGCACCCTATAAAAGATCTTATTAAGGGTCTGCTCTGATCTTCAAATTATCCAGCAGATGGCCATTTTGAAATACAGACAATGCTGAAGGGGAAGAAAGCACAAAAAAGCTGAGTGGGATAAACCTCCAAGGGAGCCTCAGAGCAAGCAGCAGAACACAGCAGAAGGTACCCCACCATCCGCCAAGAGGGTCTAGTGACTCCCAATGACACCCATGGTAAGGGTGTATGATAATCCTTTTGACAAGTTAGTTGACATGGACCACAGCAATAGCTTGGAGTCCACTTGGCCTTTACCTAAAACCCCTCTGCTGAATTGTAACACTGTGCAGGCAAGTAAAGCATTTTTCATTGTGTGTATGCAAGCAAGTTATGTTATTGCATTGTCTTTAGACAGGCTGGTTTATGAATTGCATTGCTTGTGCACACACAAGTAGAGAAGTAGCAATGTCTGCACAAACTCATTTAGGCTTATTAATGTTAGGGACAGGGTACAAATTGGATGGCCCTGTAGTGGCTACCTTGCTTTTTCATTCAGGGCAATCTCTGTTAATTAACAGTCCATGTTTTGAAAAAGTGATAGCTAGCCTCTTCAATAGCATGAGTGTGTAGAGGGTTTCTGTCTATGGAGTGTGGACACACCCCTCTAGCACCTCCTTGACTGCTATATATTGACTGGATGAGCACATCCTACCTTCCCTTTTGATAAGGCTCCTTGGGGCTAATTTCTTAGTATTGATATGTATATGTGGGTGGGTTTTAAGTTTAGTGGTGTAAATAAATCGTGATTGTATTCTGGCTAGGATACCAGGTTTAGAAGATTTTTAGGACTATTAAAAGTTTCCTCTATTCTTCTCTTCTCTTTCTTTTTTTTTCGTTATTTATTGTTTTTCTTTTTTCATTTCTTCTTTCCTTCTATTCTTTCCCTGTTTTCCTTCTCTTCCCTCTTCCCCTCCCACCCCATTTTTCCCATCTTTCTTCTTTCTTTCTTCTTTTCTTGCTCTTTTATTTTCCCTTTTTCCTTCTCCCTTTTTTACTCTTTTTTCACAACATTTATATCATGGTTTTTCACTTGTTATTTATAGGGGATGACGGCCATCAAACCTTTGATATTATTATAGACATGGGGATGTTCTGAAAGAATGAACTCTAAGGTTTGGTAATATTTTGAAGGTATTGGCACTTATAAAGGATTATAAAATGATTTAATTGATTTGTTGTGATTTTCAACTGTTCATAATTTTTTGATGCCCCCCTTTCCCCTTCCTTTTCCTCTCCCTTATTATTTTCTTCTCCTCTCCTTTTCCCCCTTTCCATTCTTTTGTAACCAATAGCATCAGTATGTTTTGTCTCAATAAGGTCTCGATGTGTGATGTGTGAGGAACTTACCTATCTCGGGGGACCCGCGACCAGCGTCTCCCGGTCGGTGCGGCGTTCCCCAGCTGTCTGGAGTAGGACACTTGCACATCCTGGGTTATAGTTGCACCAATCATACACTCTGTTCCCTCTGTACTCCTATTAGTCAGACATCCTTTAAATTAAGTTCAGTCATGACCCCATTGCCCGTTATAGCTAGTACTGCTCAGGGTGTAACTCTGTAAATCTGTGCTATTCTCGAGATTCACCCGGCTTTGTTTGACCATCCCAGCTTGCTGCCCGAACTGACCCTTTTGCCTGCCTGACTTTGATCTTCGTCTGACCCCTTTGGATACCACACAGCTACGGCTAGGTAA
Organism: Gastrophryne carolinensis; assembly: GCA_027917425.1. Taxonomy (NCBI): domain Eukaryota; kingdom Metazoa; phylum Chordata; class Amphibia; order Anura; family Microhylidae; genus Gastrophryne; species Gastrophryne carolinensis. The sequence continues at coordinate 114,062,769 of CM051237.1, read as the reverse complement.
TGGCTACTCTTCTGCCTCATCCCTGTGAGTAGACGCTCTGTCAAACTGATTTCCCGTGAACGACCTTGGTCATAGTATACCCTTGCGTTCCTTCTGTCTTCACCGTGAGCTGACATCCTTTGCGCCTTTTAAGACCTGGGGGCAACAGTGTCCCGTGAGGCGTATCGTGCGTCCTGGCGAATGGAGGCTTGACTATAGGCAAAAGCAGCGGCAGAGATTGGGGATGCCAGCTCACAGAAGGAGGAAGACTCACAGGACGTTACATGATGTTTCTTAAGTGGTACCCTGGTAATGAGATACCTTTTTACAGGCCACGAGTTGAGCTAGCTGATATTCATTTACAATTAGTGGCAGAACTGCCATTCTAATTACTGAGAGATTTCAGATGTTGCAATGACTTTACATAACTTTTTGCACCTCTCTTTCTTCATGTGTTCAATACTTTTTTTTGTCATTTCCATTATTACACACAACCTAATTTATGGAAACTAGGGTTTTATTTCTTTGCATGTGTCGATTGGATGTGTTATTGTCAACATCTGATGAGGTTTTTATGTCATTAGCACCTTTAGAAAGATGGTTACTTAGAAAATTAGGGACGTGTTCAATACTTATTGCAGCCTCTGTATATTTATGTTATAAATCCTTTAGGGGAGTAGGGCTAAACTGACTATATATTTTGTGATGTTTTCTCTAGTACACTCCTAGTGTGGGGTCTGCTAAGAGCAGGTCTCTTGGTGGCAGTCACAGCAAGGCTGCACAGAGCGATATTCCCCAGTCTATGCTTGCTACCCTCCGTCCATTTAAGTGAATGGACTGGTGTACACACACATATCTGGGGATGCCACTTTGTACAATCGCCAATGGATGGCCAATGAGGTTTGCCAGTTGGAAGACACACAGCACATGCTTGGGAAACCAGTCAAAGCAAATTGGGCCTGAATTATCTAATTTTATAAAATACCATAAATCGTAGAAAAAAAGACTGCAACTTACTAAAGATGACATTTTCTCCTTTGAAATTGACAAGCTCAACACAATTGACATTTAGGTTGTGACTTGCGGTTCTGAAGTTGGGTTTCTATTAATCCTTATGAGCTTTTGATCTTGATATCCCCTGGCTAGAAATAAATGGCTACATCAACGAATAAGTTAATCTTGTAGAATGCATTTTAGCTGTATTACAGTGTCTGCTATTAGCTAATGTGTTTTTCATGCTAATGCAATTAAAGAAATATAAAAGGCACTTTATTAAAATACAGGGAATTGAAAGGATAACATCCTGTGCCACAATTGAACTTCATACACACTTTCAGCGTACATGATACTAATATTAACTACATATTTTGTACTTTGGAGAAATCTAACTCTGAGGTCCCTATGCAAATGGAGCTCCAGAAAATACAAATATTAGTTTTTTTTAACCATTGTCCAAATCTTTTATTTAAGACTAAATCTAACTATCAAGCTGTTTACTATGAGGGATATCCAAATGAATTTTTCTGGAGAGGCTAAATATATAAAGGCAGTCAGAACTTTTCTTGCTCAAAACACAAAATAAAGTAAGATTTTTTAAATTAAAAAATCTGTGCACATGTGATGGCGCAGTTCTGGTGGTGAAGTTAAAAGTATTTTTAATAGGGTTAATATTTTATTTCAGGAGTTGCAAAATGACAGCTGCCCCTGGAAAATCTTAACACATTTAGAGAGATTAAGGGACTTATTTAGGATGTGTGTCTGTTAGCAATTGTGGCTATAGCACCAGTTTCAGAGCGCCGGCATTAGCGTCTAATGTGGCGCTGTGCTGTGTACATCGCTGTGCTGAACGCTACTTATTAGCTTTGTTTGTTGCACTTAGGTATTGGCTGACCCATGTCAGTGTCTGTTGGACCTGCCGACTCCAGTGAGCGCCACTTTGTACTACCGTTATTCTGGCGCTCAATAGCATATTTAAGTTTTAGACAAGCTAGAAAAGTTGCACCAGTCTATAAGCCAAATGGTAAGTCAACAATAAAGCTAATAATAGTGTGCACACTAATCCCAGCACTCAACACTCAATACACTGCAATAGCAGTGCATAGCATATTTATGAATTTTTTACTCCAGACTGGTTTCTTCATTAAAGTTACAAGAAATCACTGCTGTAGACAAAGGGGACAAATGTTGGTGTCCAAATTACACATTGTTAAGTAAAAGAAGCAATTAAAATCAATGTTATCAACTCCCCCCCCCAAAAAAAAAACTTTTTGGACCATCTAGGTGTTTTGATTATTGACAAATCACAATACAAGTGTAAGTAAAATATTTATTTTATATTATATAGTATAACTGCCCCTTCGCATATCTTTGGTAGTTCATTTTTTATTAATTAAATTCATTTTTTAATTATTTTTAAATAAACAAGTGTTGGGTCAGCACCATATTTTTTACTCACATTTTTTTGTGAGTAAACACTTTGAGGCCGATTCATTAATAGCGGCAGGTAGCGACAGTTGAGTGACTGTAGCAGTATTTTCACAGTGCCCGCTAGTAGTCGCTGTGCTTGGCCATTGTTCGGTTGTTGATAGCCACTGAGTCGGTGTGCAGTAATGTTGAATACGGGGTGACGAGTCGCTATTTGACAGGTTCCGCGATGTATGGGAGCGCATGATAGCGACTGGTCAGAGCGACCGGCTCCAACCATATTCATCAAAAAATCACGCTCAAAAAATTATCGCGCTGTGAAATGCATGTTTAAACCCCAGAGCGCTGGCGGCGATGTGTTAAAAGTAGTTTTTTAACCACCATATTTTTGGAAACCAAAAAAAAAAAATTTTTACAGAATTTAGTAATATGAATACAATAATATCAGACCTGTAATATCAATTCTGCACAAATTTTATTTTTTTTTTTTTTTACCTTAAAAAAATTATCTAACATGGCAGACGTGGTCACAGAATTTTTCACATTTAAAAAAAAAACAAAAAAAACAAAACACATTAATAACAATTAACTATGAATATTTAAAGATTGTTCCATTGAAATGCATTGGAGAGCGCCATACCTGTCGCTGTTCAAGGTCAGACACTGGCACTGTGGGCTGAGGCTGGAATAATGATGAATGAGTGGCGCTATCTCAGTCGCTAAGCAGGATCAGCTTGATAAATGTGTGATTGTGGTGGGGAGCCGGCGTTCTCGTGGCGGTGCCAGTCATTACCGGCAGCTCACCAGTCGCTACCTGTCGCTATTCCTTCATAAATAAGGGCCTTTATCTCTTGAGTTGTTTCCTCGGTGCACTTCAGCATCATATTTAGCTTTGCAAATGTTTAAAAAAAATGCAAAGCTAAATACGGCTGAATTTAACAGAGGAAAAAAATATGTGTTTACTCACAAAAAAAAACATACTGCTGAATCAACCCAATTGTGCGCTAAGTCAGAAAAGCTCTGACTGCCTCTCAAACCTCACCCTCTCCAGAAAAATCCAATTTGTATAATCATTTATTTTCTCGGTCAGTAATTTTTTAAAGTGGACCAACACCCAGGATTTTGAGTATCCTGGGTTTTGGTCCACTTCGGCGGGGCACCCCGATCGGGGGTGCCCCGCTGTGTGAAACCCCCCAGAAAGCCCCAAAATCTTACCTGTCCCCGCTGCCACGTGACTGGACGGTCCAATCCCCGCCAACGTCCAGGCGGGGATTAGGAACGTCCAAGCGGCTGCCGCCGCCTCCCTCGCGTCACTTTCGGCGCGCGCGCGCCCCCGCCGGCCATTCGCAGATGGCCGGCGCGGGCGCGCGCACGTCTGCAGGGGCGCGAGGGAGGCGGAGGCGGCCGGCCGCCGCCGAAGATCAGGTAAGCGATTTGGGGTGTCTGGGGGGTGGGAGGTGATCGGCCCGGGAATCTTATAGATTTCCGGGCCGATCACCTCTCGGTGTTGGTCCACTTTAATTAGACCGAAAAGCAGACTAGATTGAAGTTTGGGGTAAATCCTTCCCTAAAGGGCATCCTGATCGGATATGAAACCCCTTGGTATCCCCCATATGCTCACCTCGGTCCTCATTCCCACAGCACATGTACAGACTTTTGGAGGCATGCCCACTCAAGGGCCGATTCAACACCATGGAAATATATATTCCTATGGTGCAAATATTTATTTGCATAGGGCTATAAATCGAATGCAGGTGCAAGGCAGCGGGACAGACAAATTTATCCTGTGTGTGTGAAAATATATTTTCTTTCATGCGAATGCATGTTTGCATGCAAATATCTGCAGACATCACATGCAAAAAATCTACAAGCATCTATGCACAAAGCAATGTCAATGGGGTTGATTCTAGATCAGGTGAAAAAGTGTGCTACTTTTTAGGAGAGAAAACTGTTCTTCACTTTCAAGTGACTAAAGAGTAGCGCACTTTTTTTTCCTGGTGCTGAATGGACCCCTTTATGTACATTTTAAATAAAATATAAGAATAAATAAAACTATATATACAAAACAGGTGTCTACAGATGTGCGTTTGCATGTAAGCATGTGTTTGTGTCAGTAGTGTCCTTGCTTGCAATGTGTGCCTAGCCTAAATACATTATTGTATTTGTCATTTTAAAGGTTTTTTGCTCCATAGCTACTCACCTATTAGGGAATTTGAGAGTGGTAGTGTAACCAAGGTCCTTGGTGTGGGACAAGAAACAATGGCAGGTGCACACCAGGTTCTTTCTCCAAACTTTCTACACTTAAACTACACTTACCTTTTCAAGATGTTGAGACCTATTGTTCCAGGCCCTGTGCCCGCAGCCCACACCTTCCAGTGTCACATCGTGGCTCCTCTCTTCCCGTGCTTCGTGGCTCCCCCGTTTTATAGTGAGTCCGCCCCCTTTTTCTCTCTATTCCAGACAAGCTAGGATCTTGGTAATGAGGCTCAGGAGTAGCCTCTGGGAAGGGATGGTCATGAAACCCAACACACCTCCTGGTACCATTGCGAGCCAAGCCCTTTATCTTCTTCTACAGGGACCCATTTACTACCTTAGGGACACCTACCTGATCAGCCCACTCAACCTCATAAGCAGGGCTACCTGCCCCCAGCTGCCTACTGACTATATTCATCCTACAATGGGCCTAATTTCCTCCACCTGTGTGCCCCTTTTACCCCTAACAGGACCTAATCCCTGGCACCAAGGGCAACTATGTCCTAGGTTTTGGGGTCAGAGCATTAAGAACTCAACCTGTACCAGTTCCCTAATTACCCAAGCTACAATGACCTAAAAGACCAGCTATGTTACCAGCAAGCGAGCATTTAAAAATCTACCATCTCCTGCCATCTAAAAATGTCCCATACTGTTGGCTCTTAAAAAAAGAAGAGAGTATTTAACAATATTTAAAAAGCTGTCATGTGCCCCATTTAACCCATTTGTGATTTTGTGAAATTCCTCTGACAATAAAAGGCAGGTAAATGGCTAGATCAGTAAAGTAACAAAATAATACTCAGCCATGCAGGATTCATTCAGCAAAAACACAACTCAGGATTTGGCAGATATTTCACAAATGCAAGGAAACACAGACTGATGAGCTGAGTACCATTCATCCAATTGATCCTGATGAAAGACTAAAGCCAGTCTCATCTTATAAATGTGTATGTATATGCACTTCTTCTCAAATGAATTATTCATTGGGGTTGGGATATGAATAGGTATAGTTCATACAAATTGTTCTGACTTATCTGATTTGTATAGTAATGTGCTTTACAGCCACATCCATGCCACTTCTCCTTTCCAGCATAATCCTGCATGAATCAGTATAAAACGTAAGCACTAAAACTTTAGCTAAAAAACTTTACATAAAGACATACATGTGCTTAAGGCAGAGATGTAGTTGAAGAAGAAATAAAGATCACTTAAAGCGGAACAAAACTCACACGGGTGAGATTCCAGGGGTTGGCCACTGACCTTCCCCGCTGTGTGAAACCCCCTGGGGAATACATAAACACTCATCTTTCCCCGCTCCTAGGGGGCAAGGGCTGGCTCTCATCCAATGAGATCCATCTCCTCATTTTTCTCAATTGGGTATGTATAAGAGAGGGAAATCGAACACCTGAAAGCGTAACTGCATTCAAAAGAATGTTATTTTAATGCTGGTAAAGGTAATACACGAGTGATATACAAAATATGAGATTACAATATCAAGGTGTATATACATTATATACATACTTCAGTACATCCTACAGCATGCAGTACACGGTGCATGCTATAGGATGTACTGAGCTACGGTCCACTACTCTTCCTATGGGCAACCTCTTTCCTTCTTATTATTGTCAATGTTCATAATTATTGTAAGTGTCATAATCTGATGAAGCATATCCCATAGTAGCTCATATGATATCCCATAGCAACATGTATCTGGGGTGACTGTTCCCCAATAATGCTGGGCACAACACACAACTTATTCATCTAGCGGTCCATACAGTTGATATAAATATCATTGTTCTGTTCTAAGTACACCTATATTTAATGTATATACACCTTGATATTGTAATCTCATATTTTGTATATCACTCGTGTATTACTTTACTAGCATTAAAAAAACAATCAGGTGTTCGATTTTCCTCTCTTATATGTATAAGTTGATCTTTGTGCGCAAAGAGTGGGCACACAGGGGCTTCTGAGCCCCATATGTTTTCTTTAAACAATTTCTTAATTAGTAGAATTGTGCTACAACCCTTAATTAACGTTATGTCAATTGGGTATGCACACTGCTGAACTCCCTGCATCCACGGAGGTGTGCAAGTGTCCACCCCAGCCTTTCAGATAGCACGCATTGCTACAGGCATTGCTTCAGGACCGCACATGCGCTACTGGGACCAACAGTGGAATCTGTCGCATTGCACTGACCAGGCGACGCTAGATATTTTAAAACTCCAGATCAGTTTGGTATGGGATAATTAGGACTGTTTCCCGAATGACATAGGCACCACAAATGGCTCTGATTGGACAAAAGCCTGTGCATGTGTCGTTGACCCAGGGAAAGGTAAGCTGATCCTGATGATTTGGGGGTTTCTCACAGCAGGCCACACCAGTTCGAAGGAAGGTCAGCAGACTCCCGATTCTAGGCCTGGCTGCCCTGGGGTTTGTCCTGGTTTAATTATTTATCTTACTGTTGTAATTCACATATTTGAGCATATTTAAAAATATAACATATGATGTAGCATCATTCAAATAATATATCCAAGAGAAATAGAGGAATTTATGTTGCCACCAGTGTCTAAAAATTAATGTTAAGTTTTGTAGCCCCTCCCCCAGATATCATCCAGATGGGAAGAATAGGATCAAAGACCTTAAAATACTTATGCTGAGCAAGAATTACCTATGCTATTGGTTTTACAGAGGAAAATTGCTTTGAAAATTTCTGCCCTGCATTCTTTATCTCTCCAGAGCAGCCAGTGATTGTGAAAAGCAATTTTGTTTTATGCCCCTAAAGATTAAAGGTTGACACAGCCACTGAAGTCATTATGCAGTTTTCATCTGTTATTCAAAATCGCTGTAAGAGATCTTCTCTGGACAGTTTTGTGGCTGAAACAAGCAGTTTGTAGGACATGAAGCCTACCGTTGTCTTTAAAACAAAAGTGATTTGTACTAACATGGGAAAAAAACATATTCCCTGTATATTGTGCTATAAAAAGATTAGATTTGAGGTAATTTGCGGCTTATAAATATGCAGGATGTTGATATAGCAAAGACGAATTGAAACGGAGAGCCACCAGTCTGTGTTTTGTATACACTTGAGTTGAGTTATGCTGGGTCATATTCCACTTTGCAGCAATAAAAAGTCTATTTCTGCCGGAGTTTTATTGTCTGTTCCTTTTATGAAATGTTTATGAGCTAAAAGTTAAAAAGCCTGGTCAGTTATTTCAGGTGTCACTCAAGCTGATTAACAAGCTCTGACAATAATGTGATGGCCAAATATTTAAATGCAGGGTGGGCCTGGCTAGTGCTGGCAACACTCAGAGCGGTTCAAGAGATTAAGTGAAATGAATGGAAAGTTTGCGGAAAGTGTAGCAGAATAATTATATCATGGCAGGCAGCACCTTTCAATTTCTTATCTGAAATTAAATGAAAGTGCAGGATATCAGTGCACTGTTTTGTAGCTCAATATCTCAAATTGCCAACAGTTTTGTTTAATTAAAAAAAGGTATTAAAAGTTTCAGTGGATGATGTGTGATTATGCGTTTAAAACAGTAGTTGCTAATGTTAGCTGAAATATACAGGATGCTGATTAAAGGGCCACTAAACTCCTTAAACTGAATGTGCCAGATTAAAAGCTTGCCTTTCATACAACATTCTTTAAAGAGAAAGTCCTATTTCGATGGAATTTTTGAGTATATTTTGGTGTGGATGATGTCCTGAAAGTGCTGATCTGCTCTTGTATTTTTTTTAGTTTTTTCTAATGTTAGAAAATGTGTGTTTTGCGGAAGAAGTTTTCGCTTTCTGGAATCCATTTTCATTGGCAATGTACAAAGAAGAGAGGTTAGTCCTGTACACACAGAGCACTGCTGCTGGGCATATGTAAGGCTCAGTAAGTTCCCTAACCTCAGCAGCCGCCATAGCAGACGTTTTCTGTGTGTATAGGGCTCACTTCTGTCTACTTGATGTACAGACTGGAGGATTGATTCATGGTCGTGTGCTGGTAACTTTGCACACGCTATTATAAGTGCCAAATTGCCATTGGGCTTCCACCTGATTTGTGGTCTTCCGAATGGGATGCGCATTTGTTTTTGCGCCAATTTTTTTTGTCTCTGGCGCCTGATTTATGGTATGTTTAGAGGACAGACGAGCATGTGCAAATTAAAGAGTGAATTTCCTCCAGCAAATTGAGGGAGGAAACTGCCAATTCCAATTTTTTCCAAAAACACATGCCAGTGGTATCTGGCAAGTTTTTGAACAATGAGAGTGTCATCCACAAGTGCCACAAGTTCTTTTTTGGTATTGAATCTTTTTTGTTTTGTTGGAGAAAAATGATAAAAAGTTAAAAGAAATCACTGAAAAATGGTCAAAACAGCAAAAATGTGGATATTATACGTCAAAGTTTAGCAAAAAATATAAACAATAAAAAAATTGTAGTTAAATTATTAAGCATTAATATGCAAACGAAACAGGGGAGGGAGGGTTAAAGAGAACATCTGGGACAAAACATTGGGCCAAAAAACATTAACCCTTTAACCGCCAGCCTACTTTGAGATTTTGTCACCCTTTGTTGCCAGACCATTTTGCACTATTTTGCGCTCCCCATGTTTAACTGTGATTTTTGAAGGGATTTCCAGGGATTTCCTAGGAAATTATATATTGTTTTTTTTTCAGCAGAGTCTAAGCTTTAACATGAAATGTCTTGTTTGTCATTTTTTAGGTGTATTCTCAAATTTTTGGATGAAATATTTGCAAAAAAAAAAAATTTTTACAATTTGTAGTGTTTTTTTGTAATAAAAAATGTAAGTTTGTCAATAAAACCTTATTTCGTGTGAAACCCCAATTTCTCCCGGTTACAGCGGTACCACATATGTATTGGTAGACACCCTTTCCTGCCCAGGCTACTCCCCCAAACTGAAACAACGCTTTAGGAGATTTTCAGATAAAATAAAACTACGCTATGCAATATGCGCACCTTGCAGTTTTTCAAGAAAAACAACCCTTTACATTTGAAATACCCCCAACAAACTATATATTCTCTGGAAGTACACACCTCAAGCTTTCTAGGCATACCAGGCTTGTTGCATGGGTGTAGTTTTCTGGAAGTAATCCCTCAATGTATTCTTTGGTTGCACAGGGTTTCCCTAAAAAAAGAATAAAAAAGCAGAATCAAAACCACATTTTCCTAAAAAAACTATATGCAAACAAGAAAAAAACAGAAAATCTGAAAAAGCAACATGCCCCGAACAGAACAATACCCAACATGCATAGCTACTGTCAAGGGAAGAAGGCTTTACCCCAAAGTAAAGCATGTGCGTAACGGTATTTTACTTCAAGATTTCAGCTCTGCAAAGTGCGCACCTTGTGCTTTTCTACCAAAACAAGCCTTTACATTTGGAATATCCCCCATAAACCATATATTCCCTGAAAGTACACATTTTAATCTTTCTAAGCGTAACCAGCTTGTTGTAGTGGACTCATCTTTCTGGGAGTAATCCATTGAAGAATTTTTAGGTTGCACTGGGTTTCACAAAAAAATGTATAAAAAAGCAGAATAAAAAACACCTTTTCCTAAAATATCAATATGCAAATAAGAAAAAAACAAGCTAAATCTGAAAGCGCAAGGTCCTCTGAGCAGAACAATACCCAACATGCATAGGTACTATTAACCCTTTTAATTGCCAGCCTACTTTAAGTTTTGTTACCCTTTGTTGACAGGTCATTTTTCCCCAATTTGCCGCAATTTCCAGGAAAACATATATATATTTTTTTGCAGCAGAGTTTAGGCTTTAACATGAAATGTCTTGTTTGTAATTTTTCTACTTTTTTAAAATATTTTTGCGTAAAAAAACAAAAAAATAAATAAAATAATATTTTTTAGACAATTGTCTCCTTTATTTTAAATAAAACATTTGTTTTATTAATGAAAACCATATTGCATGTGATAGCCCCATTTCTCCCGATTACAACGGTGCCACATATGTATCGATAGCCCCCCCATTCGTGCCCAGGAGACCCCCCAAACTGAAAAGAGCACTTTATAACATTTACAAATAAAATACTACCATCCACACTATAAACATAAGGGGTTAATTTAAAAGGAAAATGACATAGGGTCCCCCCTCCCAGGGGGGGGGACCCCATTTTTTGGGGAATTTTAAGGGTTGAAAACCCTTAAAAAAAAAAAATGACATAGGGTCCCCCCTACCCGAAATAACTAGCCCGGGACCAGCTATGGGGGCTTGTAGAACAGGGTGCAGGGGCCAGCTCTGGTGGCCCCCCCCACCCTGCAGCCTACAAGCCCACATACCCTGTGTGGGCCTGGGCTCTTCTGCCCCCCCTCCCTGGGCTTTGGGGAGGCAGGTAATTGGTGTGCCGGGGGTTAATGGCAAGTCACCCACTAGCGCAGGTGACTTGCCAGCCCCCAGCCTTGTGAACTGGTATAGGGGTCTCATGGACCCCTTACCAGTTCACAAGGGGTTAAGTGTAAAAAAACACACAGACACATGGAGAAAAAAATATTTTATTTTATTTTATACTTACCTCCCATCCATCCCTGGGCACTGTGTCCCATACTGATCAATCTGGCTTTCTGCTCTCCTGCTGCTGCTGGAAGCCTTTTATAGCTGCTGGGCGACAGAGCATAAGGGGTTAATTTAAAATAAAATGACATAGGGGGGGGGGGGCATTTTTTGGGGGAATTTTAAGGGTTAGGGTTAGGCTTAAAAAAATGACGTAGGGTACCCCCTGCCCGTCATAACCAGCTCGGGACCAGCTATGGGGGCTTGTAGGAACAGAGTGGAGGGGCCAGCTTTTGTGACCCCCTACCCTGCAGCCTACAAGCCCACATAGCCTGTGTGGGCCCGGGCTCTTCTGCCCCCCCCGGGCTATGGGGAGGCAGGTAATTGGGGGTGCGGGGTTAATAGCAAGTCACCCGCTAGCGCAGGTGACTGCCAGCCCCCAGTCTTGTGAACTGGTACAGGGGTCTCATGGACCCCTTACCAGTTCACAAAGGGTTAACAGTAAAATAAAACACACAAACACAGAGTAAAGTAAAGTAATTATTTTTTCTTTACTCACCTCCGATCGTCAGCTCCTGTGTCACTCGCTGATCTGATGACAGATGCCGGTGATCGTCAGCCAGAGGAGGAGGGGAGGCAGGAGATCAGAGGATCTCCTGTCCCCTCCTTTTCAGGCAACCGATCACCGGCGTCTGACAGCTGTGAGGCCTGGAGCTGTCATGACGCCGGGCGAGTGACGTCATAGGGGCAGGGCTTCGCTGCAAGATGGCGGCGCCCGTCGGAGGCAGAGGGGAGAGAGCCTGACAGGCTCTCTCCTGAAGATAGAGAGCCCTGGGGGGGGGGATCAGAGGCCCCCCGGGTGAAGAGGAGGGCCGGCGAGATCGAGCGCACATGGAGGTGAGTAAATGTCATTTAGATTTTTTTTTTATTATCACAGGAAAAGCCAGCGGCTGTGAAAACGGGGGGGGGGACCTACTCCGGGCTCTCCCCTTCCTCCGGAGGAGCACCAACGGGGGATCGGAGCCCCCCAGGGTGAAGAGGAGACCCCGCTGGATCTAGTGAGGGGTCAGGTAAGTGCTTTTTTTTACATTTTACAGGCGCTAGCAGGGGGCAAGTCAGGCACGTAAATTTTACGTGGCTGGCGTTTAACGGCTGGAGAGGTAGCCACGTAAAATTTACGTGGCTGGCGTTTAAAGGGTTAACTGGAATCAGAATGTCCCCCCCAAAAAAACACCCCCCAAGAAAATGGAGAACACAGGTTCTCTAGAGAATACTCCAAAATGGCGACTAGAACGTCACAGGAAATGCAGAAGCTGAAGAGATCAAATCGCTATGGAAAAACAGTAAAGGAAAGGGGAGAAACATGGGGGACCATTGGGAGCAGTTAAGCGCTTAGTCTACCAAATGCGCATGGGGCGGGGCCATTTGTGCTTCAAAACGGCAGATTTACCTTGCGGAATGTGCAAATTGGTGCAAGAAGATACTATTTGCACTTCTGCCATGCACTTGCCGTTTGCTGCGATTGGCACATGTGCCCCCGGCATGCGCATGCAGCCATGAATCATGCACTTAGGTGCACACGGAATAGTTTACGCACAGGCAATGAATCAACCCTTTGGTGTAAGTTGCAAATAGCAACAGATTGTAGATTTCCATATAACACATTTTCTAACATAGGGAAAACATACTAATATGACTATATGATAAGCTCAGCACCTTGGGGACATCCATTTGGCACCAAAAAATATACTTTTATAAATGTCATTGAAAATGTTATTACCAGTTAAAGATTACTTAGGGGGCTTTCAATCATATGCATAGTTGAGTCCAAAAAGGTAATAACCAAGCTAAACTACACATTAGGTAAGCACAACCAGAATGCTTAAATAATTTTATGACAAGTGCTGATGTAATGGGCAGAAACCTGTTGCAATACTACAAGTAGTAAGGATTAGAACCCTGTCAGAGGAATAACCCTGATGGTGATAGAAATCTTGCAGATGTAGTTCTGGGGCCCATTACATCATGGAACCACATGATGGCAGTGTTGCCTAAGAAATGGGTCTCTTAGATTCAAGTAGTTTAAGGTACTTCTTGAGGTTAAGTAAACAAGGCCTTGGCCAGATGGCATTGGCAACATTAGCTGTCCTGCCATTGGCTGCGCTTTGCAACTGTTGTGTGTAAATGGAAACCTTACATAGGTTATATAAAGAGGAGACCAACTCTTCCAGAGAGTTCTAGTCTAGATGTTCTTCTATTAATGTAGTGAGGAGCGAAGAGGGAATGCTGCTGTGATTTGCTGGGTTGTATTACTGGACTTTGCTGTATGATACCGAGGATGGATGCATCAAATAAAAGCCAAGTGGATTCACCAAAGAGTGTCGTTTCTGGATGCAAGCATCTATTGTAGAAGTAAGTGCACCTCCACCCACACATGTCCGCACCAAAATGGGATACCCTACCCTAGGTCCAAGAATCCCCCTCGCTCCCCAGGTGCGTGCCCCCGGCCAGGTACGCGCCGGCTACATTTGGTGGCCCGTACGGGGACCTAAAGGGTTAAAACGGGTGTCGCTGAGGTGCTGGGACCCCAAAAGACCACTGTGCCAAGTTTGGGACCAATCTGAGAATTTTTACTGTTTGACTCACCGGAAGTGAATGGACTTCAATTTGGTTGAAATTTGGAGAGAAGAGTCTCCGGCCCCTGCCTTACAGAGTCACCAAGTTTGGATGTGTTTGGACTGACTATGCTGAAGTTATGGCCGTCTAAAATTGAGCAGAATGACATTTTGGCTGTGACGCGGCGCTGAACGGGTTAACTGCGCAACCAGCATTTTCCCGCCACTTCAGTGCCTGGCGCCGGTTGGGTTTGCACCCTTTGCAACTCACGTGTCTTGGACTTTCCCGCGCAGAGTAGGAATGGGCGGGGCTAACAGGAGAAAAGCCCGCCACAAGACTTGCTTGATGAAGCAGAGCAAGGAGAGACAATTGCTAACGAGGAGTGTATGTCCTGGACTGAGATGGCGGCTGTGAGCCCGATGTCGGTGGAAGGAAGCCTGGATGCCAACAGTGGAGAGACAATGGAGCGAGCAACGCTGATTGTGGACACTGGGACACGAGTCCGCCTGCTGCCAGAGTTTGTGCTGTGTACCGCTGCTGGGCAGGAAGAGCTGTTTCCCTTGTGTCGGGAGTGTGGATATATCGTGGCGCTAAGGACTGGATTGCGCCAATGCCCATTCTGCCACCATAGTTTTTGGGAGGTGGTGAGAGCCGGAGGAGGCCCCACACAGTACCGCTGCAATCCTACTACGGGGCTGTTGTGGAAGGCCCCGCTGCAACCTGCTGCTGCTGCCCGTACTGCGGTGACGCCACCGGGAGCTTACCAAGGAACGACCCAGTGGATTACCATGGTCAGTGGGGAGAGAGGGATGGTGACCCATTACAGCCTGCCCTGGAAGAAGACCCCACCGCCAAAGGAGAAGCCGGAGAGCGTGGAGCCAGCCGCTGCGGAGCCGGAGGCTGCTGTGCCGTAGAGAAACCGCCTTCTGAGCCTGCTGAGGAGAAACTGGAGCTTGCTGAACTTACCATAGAGGAGACTGCTGATGAGCCTGTTGCTGAGTCTGCTGCTGGAGCTGCCGTAGAGGACGGAGTTGCCGAGCCAGTGACCGCAAGGGAAGTCGCAACGCAGGTGAAGCCTGCCACCGCTGACAGTGAAGTGTCAGTGCCGGAGGAGGATGATGCAGTGAGACCTGTAGTCCTCAACCCTGCCTTGTTCGAGGAGTCGTCAGAGGATGAGCCAGGGCGGTCAGTTGCCAGCCTGAGGTCCGCATCCTTGTCGGGGAGTGGAAAGCTGGATGGTCACACCGAGGAGGAGAGGCGCGAGGCCCGCATACGGGATTGGGCTGAAGCCTCCTTTTTGAAGCCTGCCGACGCCACGGAGGTGGTGCAACAGCAAGGTACTGTAGTTGTTACCCCTGACCCTCGGGGAAGTGGTTGCTCCACCCCTGGCCCGGGACAGAGCCCATCCAAACCTGAGACCCCTGTCTGCCCCTTGCCAGTCCGCAGAGGCCCGCAGTATAAACATTTCACAGTGCGAGCTGATGATCCCTATGTGTTGCCGGGATTGGGGGACCCCTCCCGCCTTACAAGTCTGTCTTAGGCCCAAAGGTGGGTTCACACTCAGTGTGCATTTAAGCTGGGGCTGAAGCACCCATACTTAGACAAAGGGGGTTTGCTGTATGTGGAAGACCAGAGAGACTCTTGGATTGAGGAGCGTATTAGAATGAAGATGTACCTTCCTGAGGGAGTTTCCCTTAATGAACTAAGTGAGGAAGATTGGGACAAATTTCAGGACATCTATTATCAGATGCACCTGGGCCGCAACATTTATTGTGACCGGGTGACCGTTAACAGTCCAAGTGTTGGACCAAGGCTGCACAGTGTAAGCAGGTGGAGAGATGGTAAGCTGGTTTCCTTGCCTAATCCAGCCTACTATGCCCCTTGAGAGAAGAAATGTTTCATGCTGCTAAAAAGAGAAGCCTGATTTCTTTTAGGATGTTATTGCACTCTAACAGTTATACATGCACGGTTTGAAATAGAAGTTTTATTTTAAGTTAGTTGCCTGGTAACTATGTGTAGAGTTATAAGTTAAGTTTCTTAATGGATGATTATGTTTTAAGGTTTGACGGCGCCAGCACCCTCGTAAAAGCAGGGGAGGGTGGCCGCCATACCTCACTGTGTTACAGCTTGGCTGAAGAATCCACTATGGTTGCATTAGAGTAAACTCCTGCTTGGCAGTAAATTAAAGAGTGTTACAGCAACCTAGGTTTTCCGAACTGTTGATATATTGAAGTATTTAATTATGCTAGTAGAAAATGTCTTATGTCATTGTGTATTTTCAGGTGTCACTTCAGCAGTGCAGCTTGATCAGCTGCGTGCTGAGGCTCCCTAGGAATTTAGGCATCAGTCTGGTTAAGGGAGTCACTCTTAAAGGAGCCCAACCAGTACTAACCCTTACCCTCCTAGAGGTAGCAAGTGTTCCTTGTAGAAGAGTGTTAATGTCTACATGTAAAAGCGCTTAAGTTAAGGCTGCAGCCGAAGGTGTTTGGTAAAAGGTTAACCATGGGTGTGAAACCACCGCAAGTGTATCAAGAATTGTTTAAAGTAGGTGTGTAACCACCGCAAGTGTTTCAAGTAGAGTGTCCAAAGTAGGTGGAAACAGCCGTAAGTGTTTCAAGAGGTGTTCAAATTGGTGATGAAGCTACCGCAAGTGTTTCAGAAACAGTTCCAAATTGGTGTTGAGACTACCGTAAGTGTTTCCAGGAGTGTTCACATTGGTGTTGAAACTACCGTAAGTGTTTCAGAAGAGAGTTCATATTGGTGTGGAAACAGCCGCAAGTGTTCCCGGAGTGTAATAGGAAGTGAAGCTACTGACTTTAAGAGCTGATCTTCTCATCACAGGTCCGACCGAGTTTCCTGACTGAAGCAGAAGTAAGTCAGATGCCTGGCCCCCTTAATTTGTAATACAGACATTGTTGCCATTAGCAGACACCTGTCATTACTGGAATTAAGACAAAAATGTGGAGAGCGTGAGACAGAGTCACTGTTTTACCAGTTTGGGTCCTCATTAAGTCCACAGGGTTGCGAGAAGGGAGAGAGCAAGACTGGTTTGTCTCTCCAGTAAAAGAGAGTCTGAAGGGTGGTACTACTAATGGCCCAGAGGACTTAGCTGATCTGCGGGTTTCATAGGTCCACGCCTGAGACGAGAGTGCTGCACAAGAGAATAGACGTCGGAGTAGTCGTTAAACAACCGGTGTGAAAAGTAGTCATGACGAAGCTTAAGGTGAGCATGCTCAGAAGAAAAATTCAAGTTTCAAGTACAAAGTGCACAAAAGAGAAACAAATTGAGGGGAATGTTGACTAAAAGGTAGTAGTTAGAGATGAGCGAACTTCTTAAAAATTCGATTCGGGCGATTCGCCGAATTTCTCCAAGGAATTCGGTTTCGTCCGAATCGAACTTTAACGAATCGCTCATCTCTGGTGGGAGCGGGGAGGCCGGCTGCGCTGTCAGTGGGCGGCGGAAGCCGGCTTCCGCCGCCCGCTGGCAGCGCAGCCAGCCTCCCCGCTTCCACCATGCTGTGTGTAGCACAAGCTTACCTAAATGCCGACAGAGGGAGGAGGCACTGCTGCACTGTCAGCTGAGGCATAAAACGCTGGATAGCTGTAGCTAATCTTGCTAGAA
The DNA here is from genome assembly GCA_027917425.1 of Gastrophryne carolinensis. Classification (NCBI taxonomy): domain Eukaryota; kingdom Metazoa; phylum Chordata; class Amphibia; order Anura; family Microhylidae; genus Gastrophryne; species Gastrophryne carolinensis. The sequence continues at coordinate 114,045,366 of CM051237.1, read as the reverse complement.
GACACTGCACACACATGGCTAATTAATATTCACTGCACAGGGTCTGGCAGGCTCCAATCATCACCAGCCACGTCATTGGAAAACACACAAGCACATGGCTAATTGATATTCACTTCACTGTGTAAACGTCACAGACTGAAGACCAATCAGGGCTTCCTAATTGGTCTTCAGTCTGCGACGTTTACACAGTGAAGTGAATATCAATTAGCCATGTGCTTGTGTTTCCAATGACGTGGCAGGTGATGATTGGAGCCTGCCTGACCCTGTGCAGTGAATATTAATTAGCCATGTGTGTGCAGTGTCCTCTAGACTCTCTCCTTCCTCCGTGCCACTATCCCCTTCTCCGGATAGGTCCTCTTTCCGCCCCCCCCTCCTCACTTTGCCTCCTTATGCTTTGCTGGGGACTCTCTTCCCATGGGCCGGCTTGCCCCCCATCCCCGGGGACCCATACTGCTGCGTCTTCCGGCGCCATTATGTGCCTCCCACTGTGGTATGCGGTTTCCCCCAGCCCCGTCTGTGGCCGTGAATAAGGGCTGTCCTCTCCATCCCGAGGGGCCGCTGTCGCGGGTGCCTGTCTCGCCCCAGCCGCCACAGGCGAAGCTGCTCGTTGCTAGGGGGAGGTACCTGCGGCGTTCCGTGGCCGGGCGCCATGTTACTTCTCCCGTCTGCTGCCTCCTCTATCTGCGCTCGGGTCCCCGCCTCCGGTCCTCTCTCCTCTCCCGTTGCGATCCGACCTGCCCTGTCTCTCTGCTCCAGCTGACACTTTGCCGGTGGGTCCTCTCCACTGTCGGACGCACTTGATGAAGCCGCCCGACATGCGGTCGCCATTTCCACGCCCTCGCCGGCCAGCCGGCCCTCGGATCCTCCCTTCTCGCCGCCGCACCAGGTATTTCCTGCTTTCCTATTCTTCTCCTTCTGTCGCTGCTTCTTTCCTGTCATCTTGCAAACGTTCTTTTTTCTTTCTTTGCCTGCAGTTGTCGCTTTAATTGCCCGTGGGGGACCGGAGCTCAGGAACTCACTTCCTCTTCATCCACGCGCTAGGCCACGCCCCCCTTCCGCCGCCCGCATGCCGGCATTTTTTTTTTTTTAATTTCAGGGAAAATTCGGTCAGCACGAACCACAAAAAATTCGGGTTCGTGCTGAATCGAATTGTCCCTGAAATTCGGTGCGAATTCAGGTTCGTTAGAACCGATTCGCTCATCCCTAGTAGTAGTGGTGGCCACACTCTCCTTTCCACAGTCACATTCAGAAGGAGGAAGCTTGTAAATATTGTACATTTGTTAAATATGACATCTATCCGCAAATGGGTTATGAGATCATTTATTCTCAAGTGTGAGTAGTGGGGTAAAACCTGAAAGAGGTGCTTCGCTCATGCTGCCCTGCTGTGTGCTGATAGTCATGTTTTAGCTAACCATTAACCAAATTAACCCCCTTAGGAATTAAGCAATAGCCTGCGGGAGTAGGTAAAAGAAGGAACCTTCTCAGGTATGTTGCGCAGGGTAAGTCCTATGAAGCATTCTGATGCTGCAGGCGTTTGGCTCATACTGCCTAGCTCTCTAATGGAAGTTGTGAAAATGGTAAGATAAAGTAGTTGTAGTGTAATGTTGCACCATTACATCCATTCTTGTAAGTTAGGACACATCCTGGTGTCAACCTCCAAATTCTACACACACCTTGCAGGTAGTTAACCTGGACGCTGCATGCTACGGGAGGTAGAGACTCACTCGTCTCAGGAGACCAGTGCAAGGTAAAACCTGACAGTGGCAGGAGTCACACACAAGGTTCTTGACTGATACTCCCCTTCTATACTGGTAGTGGTGTTCATGGTTGGACTAACTCACGTTGCTGAAGACCAAGGTGCGTGCCCTGTAAAGCGTGGACGCTTTAATTAAAAGCAGGGGAGGGTGTAATGGGCAGAAACCTGTTGCAACACTACAAGTAGGAAGGATTAGAACCCTGTCAGAGGAATAACCCTGATGGTGAAGGAAATCTTGCAGATGCAGTTCTGGGGCCCATTACATCATGGAACCACATGATGGCAGTGTTGCCTAAGAAATGGGTCTCTTAGATTCAAGTAGTTTAAGGTACTTCTTGAGGTTAAGTAAACAAGGCCTTGACCAGATGGCATTGGCAACATTAGCTGTCCTGCCATTGGCCGCGCTTTGCAACTGTTGGTGTAAATGGAAACCTTACAGAGGTTATATAAAGAGAAGACCAACTCTTCCAGAGAGTTCTAGTCTAGATGTTCTTCTATTAATGTAGTGAGAAGCGAAGAGGGAATGCTGCTGTGATTTGTTGGATTGTATTACTGGACTTTGCTGTATGATACCGAGGATGGATGCATCAAATAAAAGCCAAGTGGATTCACCAAAGAGTGTCGTTTCTGGATGCAAGCATCTATTGTAGAAGTAAGTGCACCTCCACCCACACATGTCCGCACCAAAATGGGATACCCTACCCTAGGTCCAAGAATCCCCCTCGCTCCCCAGGTGCGTGCCCCCAGCCAGGTACATGCCGGCTACACTGACTACAACTATCATAAGCTACTTACAGTGTTCATAACCTTTGTCAAGCCATGATGCAGGAATAACATATGGGTTTAAAACAACAAGTACAGTATTGGGTCATTGTACTGTAGCTGGCCGTTATTCAACAAAAAGCAGGCTGGGACTTTCAGTTCTGAATATGGGGGGGTGGGGATCTAGTTTCACTAGTTCACAAAATCTACATTTTAGAACCTGATGGCAACTAATTATGGGTTGAACAGACCCTAATTCGGTTCAATAGACATCTGGCCATATCAGTCAAAGAGTCCAATTGGATCAAGAGTTAAGGTGGGAAAATATGTTTAGCATTATGTGTGTAAAGCACAAAACAGGAGCCAGATGGCAACAAACTGCATGTGAACATCCCCTGGCAGATATCGTGACACTTTAAATGACATTACAATGATTTTAGAGACATTAGAGAAGTGGGCGGAAAACTGAAAAAAAAAAGATTACCAATGGGTTGTTCCTATTCAAAAAAATAGTCAGACCTTCCCCCAATATGGGCGGGAAACCACTGCAGCCAGCACATTGCCACTCAAACAGAAGATACTGTTTAGCTTGAAGGATTACTAATTCCAAAAATTAGCCAGGCCTCACCACATTACCGGCAGGAGACCACTGTAGCCAGTACATTGCCAGCTCTTCTACACTGTCTTCCTCTTCTGTCTCCTTCTTCTCCTCCATGGTCACCTGCTTGTTCAGCTCCTTTATGGTCCATCCCTCTAGGACAGACAGAGATATGTGAGGTCTCACTTGGAGTGCCCAAACTCTAACTTCTAACTGTTTCCTCAATTGTGAGCAGGTGTTTATGTTGTATGACTGCATGGATGACTGCATTATCACAACCAACCATTTTTTTGATGTCCCCATACTGATGATAATAATGTAGAGGGCTAGTCAAGTACAAGGATGAAGTTAATGAGGAAGGCGCTGGAATAAAACTAGGACGTGCTTGCCAGAATACATATCTATAGGTGAACTATGCCAGTGTTGGACCGGGGGGGGGCCGGGGTCCACCAGTAGAAATTACTCTGAGGACCCACTCCACAATTATATATAAGTATGACACTGAATAACATTCAGGACCCATGTGCAAAAACATTATGCCAAACTGTTTTGTGATGACAGTCCATGAAGCCCCCCACACTGGGAGATTTCCTGGTAACCCTGTGTGCTAGTCCAGCAGTCCAAGCCTGAACCCTGTAAGAGCAGAGCCCAGCAGAGCCCAGTGGACCTTTTGTATCGCATGTTGGTGTAGGGCAGGCACAGCTTTTCTGGAGAAAGAGCGGCACCTGGGCATCTTGTACTGAGATAGAGCATAGGCCATTAAAAACATAAAAAACTTCAAGGATGTCTGCTCAGTTTGGATACACCTGAAATTTTGCTACAACACAGTATAAAGGGTAACGAGGGTGTAGACACCTCATCTTGCAAGCTAGCCAGTTTATGATGTACACACATTAGGCTACCCTGCTCTTCTTCACATTACTACTGTGCTCTCTCCCACCTCCACCTTTGTCCTGTGTGGAGTTGTGGGATCCTGTTCACTACTCAGTTTGTTTCATCCATTCCACTGTATTACAACTTTTTTGTCCTGTAATCTTTAAGAACTATGTCATCCATTCTACTGTATTACTGTATTTTGTCTAGAAATTTTAAAGAATGATATACTCTATCTCTAAGAACAGGCAACCACAGGGAATGACATTGTTTTAACACTGGGATAATAACACGTTAGTGCCAGACCTGTAATGACAATTCTGCATAAAAATATTAAAAGTCAAAAAAGTTTCTAAAAGTGTTTGTTTGCCAGGAGAGGTCACACCATGATTTGAGCAAAAAAAAAAATTAATTGGCAAACACGCTATTATTTACACAACTAATGAAACCCCATTGAAATGTATAGGAGAGTGCTACAGAGCGACAGGTACTACATGGAGCTCTGGAACCTAGAGTCTAGAGCTATGTGCTGAGCCACCTTGATTAATAAATGTGACGCTACATGGCGCTGTTAGAGTCGCTCACCGGAATCGCCTTCATAAATGTGGTTTTGCATACAACGCCCGGCATTCTCCAGACGCTGCCTGCCGCTACGAGGCACTACCTGGCGCTATCCCTTCTTAAATCACCCCCTTGGTTAATTAGTGGCTGCTTCAAGTGCCTACCACCTTTGCCAATTTCTCCATCTTTATCTTGGAGTAAAAAACACAAAGGTGTCTGGTTAGGCAGGCAATATTTTTTTATTTTAAATAAGGTACAGCATAGCATCACATTTTTTTAGGTAAGGTAATGTAATGCAATGTAAAAAATAGCAGGTAGTAGCTTCTTTGACTAGGCCAGGGAGTAGAAATATATTTTTTATATAGGGTACAGCAGATTGACACCTTGATTGTATGGCAAGCTAACTTGAATAAAACAGTAGAAAATGCAGACTTAAACCCACAGCAACAGGTGGATATATGATGACTAGGCCATTTTTTTTGGTTGTAATATACTCTGAATAAACAATAAACATCATCTCCCTTTAACTCACTGAAACTGGTTGGTGGGCTTGGCAGTGTGGGGCAATATTTTATTTAAGATAAAATACAGGACACTAGCATTCTATTTGTTGTAATGTAACATTAAAATAAAATGGCTCTGATTGGACGAAAGCCCACGGATGCACCATTGAACCATGGAAAGGTATGCTGGTATGAAGAATCTGGGGGTTCCATACAGCAGGGAATTCCACATTGCGATAAGGCGAGCGGCCTTCTGGATCCCAGGGCTGACCATGCAGAGTTTTGTTTTGCTTTAAGCCAGATTATACAGTATGATTGCCTGAATAAGTGAGTTTTGAGGGCACTCTTGAAAACTTGGAGGGTTGGAGAGTGACGAATTGAGCGGAGGAAGACATTTCAGCAGATTGGAGGGGCAAGTGAGAAATGAGAGGGGGTGACCAGTGTGGAGGAAAAGAGAAGATCAGAGGGAGAGAGGAGGGGCCAGCTACCCTATAAAGTATGTAACTGGCCAGGTGATTAATATAACTGACTGACCTGGGGCTTATTCCATCACTCGTTATCCATGTCACAGCGTGCCCCACACATCACATCTGGAATTCAGCTGATACACTGGACTGTAAACCCACAACTTAGGATTGGACTTGGACACTATAAATCTGGTCTTTGCCTCATGTTTCATTCCAGACATTTTTCTTGTCTTTTATTTTTATTTTACTTGTTTTGTTAGTAATGTATTTTTGGTTTTTTGCTTTATACTGTTTTCTGTTAAAATCCTTTTTTTTTTTATTAATCATACTGCACCGTGTTTTCGGTGGTATCATTTTTATGTCTTTGCTAATAAAATCTAAAAATCATAGCTGTAGCTCTAGTGCTCTGAAAGAAGCTTTAAAATGAAGAAACCTACGCAGTTATCCATAGTGCCTTTTTACTCTAACATTCAGTTATACCGCTTTGTCCCATCCCTGTCTCGCAGTGAAACTCGGTGGGACAGATTGGCTCAACCAAATTGTACTGTAATTGTACTATTGGGGATACGCCAAAATTTTGTATCTTGTGACAGTGCTTCACACATGCTGACTAGACAATACAAGAATAAAAACTCATAAACACAGAAATAACTATGTCACAGAGCAAAAAGTTTTCTTTCTAATATTCCAAATATAACCCTCGAAGATCTTTCCATAAAATGACGTCCAAAAAACAAATTGGTCTCCTTCACCACTAAAGACTTACCAGAGAGCCAAGGCAATTGGGCATTTCCAGTTTATCCTTATGCTGATATTCACCACGTGGAAAACAATAATGCGCAGCTTGGTTGCAATCCACCACATATAAAAATAAAACAATAGACCATAGTGCAATACTGTTTTCAATAAAGGAAACCCTATTTATTCCAATTTTGCACTCACATGAAACTCCATCTAGTTAACAGGCAAACATGTCAGCACTGTTTTAACAATGGACTTTCCCAGTAAGACTACTCTAAGCACTTTGGCTGCGGTGTAGTCTTCCTTTGGAACAAGAGAACCGCCTCCTCATGTTCCTACAGTCGGGTGAAGCACTGGCCAGGACGTTTGATGATTCTTGATGATAGAAGCCTCACATAACCAGTTGATGCATGTATTGGCTTCACCCAGTTGTAGGAACACGAAGAGATGGATCCCTAGTACTATAGCAAAAGTGCTATAGTAAACACCAGTAATGCTAAAAGTACCTATATGGGAAAATTACCATCTTTTGAGGTTATTCTGCTGACAGGGAATAAAAAAAGCTATGATCATCTTTAATCTCCCTGCTTGTGCAGCAATGAGACATGTGCTGGAAACATCTGATCCAGTCCCACACCGCCCATGCACCTGCGCATCTTCAAACAGCTCAATGGCAGCGGCTGTGTGGGACAGGGATTGGACAATCTGGTAAGTGTCTCAGTGCCGGGCTATCAGTCATTGCCTGTAGGGTATTAACGGTGTACATACCTATGACAAATACACAGGCAGGTACAGGAGCTGGACATAGTTGTATAATACAAAAAGCTGTGAAAATAGTGCATATTACAGATCCTTGTTCGCCATACGCTTATGAGATTAGCTAGGTATGTAAACTGATTGACCATAATTTTTCAGTTTTAACTATAGAGAGAAAAAGAGAAGAAGGAAGGGGAAAAGGTACAAGGTACAAAGTATGAGTACAAATTTTACACAAAAACAGATGGTGAAAAACTATTCTCCTACCCCTAGGAATAGGAGCACCACATATATATTAAAGCGGACCATCAGCATCATTTAATGAAAAGCCCAAACCCTTAAAAAACTGTTCCCAGCATCTAAAATTAATATATTTAAAGTTTTTAATCACTTACTTTTTATTCTTTCCTTCACTGGCCTGCAACTCTGTTCAGCACTCTAGGATACGGGCGCCGCCATCTTGGCTCAGTAGCATCATATACTGAGGAGAGGAGAGGGGTCATACGTGGAGGGGAGCTGTGCTTTGCACAGACAGAGCAGAGTTGGGGGTCAGGAAAAGGTCAGCAATCCCAGAATGCAGAGCAACACAGTCAGAAGACACTTCCTGTTTGCAGGCTGCCTGCACATCCATGGGCCACCATCTTGTTTAAAGTCCCAGAAAATGCAATAGATGCAGGTAGGAAGATTTTTAATGTTTGCAATCTGTGTGTACAGCGTAGGGGAAACATATAAGATAGGCTCTTATTTAGGGTGAAGGTCCGCTTTAAAAGTACATTAAAACTTTATTCAAGCAAAATCAATACACCATTAAAAGCCAAATACACAACACAAAAGCACAATATTAAAAACCGAGCTGCCCCTTCCCCTCATAATTCATATCAATAGCTAAGCATAAAATACATGAACGAGGGACCCCAAAAGACCTTTAATATAGAATACTAGGCCCTTTAAATATTTTGTGCCGGCACAAAACTCCCTAATATAAAATAAAATAGAATTCATCTAACCCTATTAGATATGTACATTCCCAAAAAGTGATGCCTAAAAATCTTCAAAGTGAATATTTAAATATATAAAAAAAATTGCTACAGCAACACATAAATGTTTGAAGCAAACCTGCTAAGTGAACTTGTGTTTATATTCCCACAGTTAAAAGAAAAATATCAACAATGTGATACAATGTGGACTAAACCTCTAAACTGATATGACATAATTTATGGATGCAGATAGTAACAAATACACAAAAGAGACAGTGTAACATAAAATAATACCACCAGAGGAATGTTAGAGAACCGGCATCCACACGTCCATGAGTCCTGAGGGGAAGGGGGAAACGCTTAAACGCACCACCTGCACACACGGCTTTCCATGCAACTTCAGCTGGATAAAGGTGAGTGCTCCCACCACTCCCCCTGCCTAATATACTCACCTGATGCTAGCACACCGCGTCACCGCAGCAGGGACTGGGGCGGTGCACATACGCCACCTAGACACACCCACACCAACCACAACTGGAAGTGACGTATCAGACGAGATCATAGCGCAAGGAGACAAGACTGCGCTGCCTGAGCCCACATGCGGTGCACGCAGCTACTAGTGCCCTCTGATCCCTCCACCCAAACCCATCCACAGATAATCGGTGTACAGCAGCATGCATTACCAGGCCAAAAATTTTGAATTCAATTTTTTATTTTTAATGCATAGATGGCCATTGTATGCTTGCGCACACATAGGAATTGCACTCCGGGACATAGTCAGGGAGCATCTGTTGAGGAATAAGGATACAGTTGCCAAATGTGAGTGCTTTAAATCAATTGTGAGTACCAACGTTACAAAATGTATTCCTATGGGTAACAAATCTACGCGGCTAAAATGAAACCACTCATGGCTGAAAAAAGGCATTTAAACATTACAAGGTTGTAACCCTTGAAAAGTATAAATTAGTAAATAAAGCATGTAAGAAAAAAATAAAGTTGACAAAAGCACAAAATGAGAGATGTGGTCTAAGAAAGCAAAACAAACCCTAAACTTTTTTAAATATATAAAAGCAAAGTAAACTGAATCAGAACAGGTAGGTCCCCTACTTAATAATAATGGGGAAATGGTCACTGGGGAAGGCGGAGCTGTTAAATGGGTTCTTTAGCTCTGTGTACACAAGAGAGGAGCAAGGAGCCAACACAGGAGATACCACTGATCATGCTAAACATGGATTTCATCCAGGAAAAACAAAATACTTTAAGTGTGAATAAGACTGCAGGACCAGATAGACTTGACCCAAGTGTTTGTAAAGAACTCAGCCCAGTTATCTCATCACTCCTGTTCTTGATCTTTAAAGACTCACTAACAACTGGTATAGTGCCAAGAGATTGGTGCAAGGCAAATGTGGTGCACTCTTGGTCTTCTCCGGGCAATTACAGACCTGTAAGTTTAACATCCATTGTGGGACAATTGCTTGAGGGGCTACACACATGAATATATAGCTATGCATAATATTATAAGTGACAGCCAGCACTGTTTTACTAAGGACAGAATCTGCCAGACTAACCTGATTGGCTTCTATGAGGAGGTGAGTAGAAGCCTGGACAGAGGGGCGCCTGTAGATATAGTTTTTCTGGATTTTGCAAAAGCATTTGACACTGTCCCCCATAGAAATTGAGATCTTCAGGATTAGAAAATATAGTTTGTAACTGGATTGAAAACTAGCTGAAGGATCTTGTGCAGAGAGTTGTGGTTAATGATATCTACTCTGAATGGTTACCAGTTGTAAGCAGTGTACCTCAGGGTTCAGTGCTGGGCCCACTATTATTCAACTTGTTCATAAATGACATAGAGGATGGAATTAAATGCACTGTCTCTATTTTAGTATATGACATAAGATATGTAGCACAGTGCAGTGTATTGAACGTCTGGGCATCCACCTGGCAAATGAACTTCAATATGGAGAAATGTAAAGGCACTTGGGGTCTAAAAACCTGAAGGCCACATATGTCCTTGGGGGAGTAAAACTGGGAGAAACACTTGTTGAGAAGGATCTGGGGGTACTGGTAGATCACAGACTAAATAACAGCATGCAATGCCAAGCAGCTGCTTCCAAGGCCATCAAGATACTATCATGCATTAAAAGAGGCATGGAATCACAGGATAGGGATGTTATTTTGCCTCTTTACAGGGCACTGGTGAGCCCTCACCTGGAATATACCATCCAGTTCAGGGCACCCGTTCATAGAAAGGAAGCTCTGACTATGGAAAGGGTGCAAAGGAGGGCCACTAAACTAATAAGAGGAATGAAGGATCTTAGTTATGAGAAAAGATTATGAGTATAAGAACTATAAAACTCTGTGGAAAAGCCTCCCACAGAAGCTTCCTACAGCATCAACCACTGACAGCTTCAAAAAGGATTAGATGCTTATTTAGAGGAAAATAACATTAACAGTTACTATTAGCTGTTATCAGTAAAAAAAAATAAAAATAACTTCCCCTACCCCAACACCCTTGGTTGAACTTGATGAACATATGTCTTTTTTCAATCATATTAACTATGTAACTGAATTCCCTGACATGCAGCCTATATCCAAAAAGTTCTGCTGTACCCGATTTAGAGGAGGAGCTACCCCAGCAATTGACTTTTCTATCCACTTAGATGAGAAAAAGGTTTTGCTCCCTGAAAGCAAGCAAAAAGATAACAAGAAGGAGTTCCCTCGAGCTATCTAAATCCAGGAGCTAATTAGGTTAAGTTTAGTTAGGCTTTGCAGCAAATAAGTGGATATGAGTTTTTCAGAGAGCAACTTTGGCCACATATGTATTTACAACTCGATACTGCACTACTACTACTGTTAATATTGTATGTACTGCATGCTTGCAACAGTATTCAGTATGCATGAATCAAAATTTTAAATCTAAATTTCATTCCATGGATGTATTTTATTTTGTCCACACTTAATCTGAAATGAGACCTAATGGTATATTTCCTCCTGTTTACTGAGCTGAAATGAGATGTGGATGTTTTTCCTATTTTAAAGTAAGAAAAGTTAACACTCTGTTCTGTTTGTATACTCAGTGGATAGTTTGATTTACACATAAAAAGTATGCCCTGTTTTCCTTCTCGTACCTGTCTGGTGTCTGGGAAGTGGAATAATGTGCACAGGTTATAGAACATTCTTTTTGATTTTTGTAATCCTCATTGATCTGTTCTGAACTATACTAAGTGAACCTAGAGATTTCAACAAGTGGCAACAAACCTCTAAAATTACAAGCACAAAAATTGAATGTACTTGCTGATTACTTTTCTGAAACGAAATGAAATGTTATGGCAATATGAAATGTTGCAGAAACCTCTCGACGCATTACCACTGTGTTTCTGTTGGGATAAAAAGTTACGTAAAAATTACTTTAAATGAGATCTATGTGAAATTATTCAGCAGCCGTACCGTAAATACTCCAAGGAAACTTAATAATGTGTTGTATTTCAATCCCCGGTAACAACTTCACTTCTCAAGAATAGTAAGCCCCCCCCCCCACCAGTTTGGGCAACAGAAACAACAGAGGCAGCTTAACTAAGTTTGTGATTAAACTTTTCTCCAAATACTTACTGGAACACTTGATTGTTGTAATTCAGGTCTTAGGATCTTATTTGTTGACTTATTTGTGGGCTTTTTTACAAGGGTTCCTCGCAGTCTCCATGACAAACTGAGACAGGTGTCTTTGCCCTGAGCACATGTGACTCAATCTACATCTTCTTGTTGACAAAACTCAATGTTTAGGACTAGGTAGGCTTAACAATAGCTAGGTCAATGAGCAAGAATGTGTGCTTTTCCACTCCTCATTTTGCTTTATATGAACAACTGCATCTACACATGTGACTCGAATGATGACATGTGATGATGACACTAGCATACAACATGGCAGCTAAAATGTTCAATGGAGGCTTTTTCTTCTGGTTACAAGTACTGTAAGGAAGTATGGTCAACAAAAGTAGTTACTTATCATGTTCCACAGACCAGTCATGAGTGCCGCCATCTAGGTCTGGTAGGGGGGAACCAGTAAAAAGGGCAGACTTTATTTTAAAAAATCTGTAAAACTGGGGATCGGACCATAGGAGCTTCCTTTCCTACGCTGCATGATATCTTTGAGTGGCAACGTGAAGTGAACCAAAATCACCTGAAATACATTTTCAAAGCCCCTGCTGATACCCCCTTCCCCAAATTGTGGGACTGGAAATTGATATTTTTGCCTACTGAATTGTCCTGGAAAACTGTTTTTAATTTGTCCCTCTCCATTGGTCCTACGTCATCTTTGCACGCCTCCCTGTAGCCCGTACAATGTACTATAGGAGTTTGTCCAATTCTTGTCCCTGGACAGATCTCACATATATATTTACCCCAATGAGACTGGGCGGGAACCACCATGAGATCTCTGCTGTAAAGCCTCTGTAAAACTCCTTTAAAGTGGACCAAAAGTCAAAAATGAATTAAATCAGACCAACACAATAAACAGTGCTCATATGCATCCATTCCCCAGGCCAATGTAGATTGCTGCACATAAAAAATAATTTACCTTTTTATTACGCCTGCTGGAAGAATTTTTTTAAAAACAGGATGGCTGCTCATGGGCTTGCAGGCCACCTGCAAACAGGAAGTCGTGATGGGCTATCTGTTACTGTGCATTTCAGTTATGTCAGCTTGCTGTGTAATACACCTTTCAGCCAGTGGCTGTCTGGTGCTGGAACTACCATTTTAGCCCTGCACTGATTGCACACCATACTGCCCGGTCTACAATTTACCCTCAGTCTTTGCTCCCTGATTCTGAAGGATGCCTGTTTCAGTTGCTGACCCGGATCTGTTTCACGACCCTCCCTGTGTATCTCCCTGGATTGCTTGCCTGTTATTCCTGCTGTTGACCTAAAGTGTGCTTTGAACCATGCTCAGATTACTTCCTGCACCTGCTAAAAGTTTGAACTGTGTTTATACTCTGAGATCTGTTTACAAGTTGCCAACTCGGATTGAACTGTGTTTTAAGCTCTGAGATCTGCTCACTTGTCGCCAACTTAAATTGAACTGTGATCATTCTGTGATCTGCTTTCACGTTGCCAACCTGGACAGAACTTGACTTCAATTACACCTTATCTCCATAGGAGGAGTTTGCCCTTAGCAGTGACCATCTTTTCCTGCATCAACAACTTACCTGCCCTCCTGCTGCTGGCTTCCAGGGAAACCCTGTATGACCTTCAGGGGAACTTCAACTCGAGAGACAAGGGAAGCCATCTCCACATTCAGGACCCCAACCAGGTACATGATAGTCTTGCTGTGGCCACTTCCAGGAGTTCTAATGGAAAGTGATGTGTTTTTTTATATCCATGTTTGGCTTTAGCATTGGCAGGCGGTGGGGGTGGAACTTCAAATTTGATTATAGGGATACTGATGAAGATAAGTGAAGATTATTGCTGTTTCTATTCCTACCAGCAGGCCAACAATACCGAGTATCTGCTTTGAGGACTGTCAGACGGGGAGGCCGATTCATCAATAGCGCCAGGTAGCGACAGATGAGCGACTGAAGTATGGCGCTATGAGCGCCGCTAGCGTCCGCCGCGGGCGGTAGCGATTTGCTATAGCAGGCCTCCTCAGTCGCTACCTGGCGTTGTTGGGAACAACGCCTACATTGCTGAATATGATGTTGGACCTCAGCTTTGTAGGCACTGTCAGTCAGTTTGACCACGCTATTCAACACAGCGCCTGCGCTTTGCTTTGCTGTGGGCTGGGAATCAAGTACCTTCAGAATAAAACACATTGCAACATGTTTCTTTACTTTTTTTTTATTTTATTTTGTGTTGAAAAGGAAATAAAATTAAAACAGATATTAGAATGTAAAGGAAAATTAAAACAGAATTCAACACATAGCCACATGTATTTTATTTGTTTTTTATTTTTTAAAGAAAAAGGAAATACAATTAAACCACCAATGAGAATGAAAAGGAAAATTAAACCATAAATTAGAATGAAAAGGAAAATAAAAACAGAAATGAGAAAGAAAAGGAAAATTAAACCAGAAATGAGAATGAAAATGAAAATTAAAACAGAAATGAGAATGAAAAGGAAAATTAAACCAGAAATGAGAAAGAAAAGGAAAATAAAAACAGAAATGAGAAAGAAAAGGAAAATTAAACCAGAAATGAGAAAGAAAAGGAAAATTAAAACAGAAATGAGAAAGAAAAGGAAAATAAAAACAGAAATGAGAAAGAAAAGGAAAATTAAAACAGAAATGAGAAAGAAAAGGAAAATTAAAACAGAAATGAGAAAGAAAAGGAAAATAAAAACAGAAATGAGAAAGAAAAGGAAAATTAAACCAGAAATGAGAATGAAAAGTAAAATTAAAACAGAAATGAGAAAGAAAAGGAAAATTAAAACAGAAATGAGAATGAAAAGGAAAATGAAACCATAAATTAGATTGAAAAGGAAAATAAAAACAGAAATGAGAAAGAAAAGGAAAATTAAACAAGAAATGAGAAAGAAAAGGAAAATTAAACCAGAAATGAGAAAGAAAAGGAAAATTAAAACAGGAATTAGAATGAAAAGGAAAATTACAACAGAATTAAACACATAGCCACATGTATATATATATATTTTTTTTTATTTTTAGACTAAAAATGAACTAAAATTAAAACAGAAATGAAAATGAAAATGAAAAATCCAACAGAAATTAGAATTCAAAGGAAAGTTCAGAAAAGTTTTTGAAAATGAAATTAGTGATCACGGTGCATCTCGGGGTGCCTGAAAAATTAAAAAAAGTGCAGTTAGTATATATCTTTAAATTTGTGTTTTCGCTGTAAAAAAATATTGCATTAATTGTTAACCAACATTTGTGTCTTACACCCCCCTTAGAGTGGTTTGGGTCATCTTACACCCCCCCTTAGAGTGTTTTGGGTCATCTTACACCCCCCTTAGAGTGTTTTGGGTCATCTTACACCCCCCTTAGAGTGGTTTGGGTCATCTTACACCCCCCTTAGAGTGTTTTGGATCATCTTACACCCCCCTTAGAGTGGTTTGGGTCATCTTACACCCCCCTTAGAGTGTTTTGGGTCATCTTACACCCCCCTTAGAGTGGTTTGGGTCATCTTACACCCCCCCTTAGAGTGTTTTGGGTCATCTTACACCCCCCTTAGAGTGGTTTGGGTCATCTTACACCCCCCCTTAGAGTGGTTTGGGTCATCTTACACCCCCCTTAGAGTGGTTTGGGTCATCTTACACCCCCCCTTAGAGTGTTTTGGGTCATCTTACACCCCCCCTTAGAGTGTTTTGGGTCATCTTACACCCCCCTTAGAGTGTTTTGGGTCATCTTACACCCCCCTTAGAGTGTTTGGGGTCATCTTACACCCCCCTTAGAGTGTTTTGGGTCATCTTACACCCCCCCCTTAGAGTGTTTTGGGTCATCTTACACCCCCCTTAGAGTGGTTTGGGTCATCTTACACCCCCCTTAGAGTGGTTTGGGTCATCTTACACCCCCCTTAGAGTGGTTTGGGTCATCTTACACCCCCCCTTAGAGTGTTTTGGGTCATCTTACACCCCCCCTTAGAGTGTTTTGGGTCATCTTACACCCCCCTTAGAGTGTTTTGGGTCATCTTACACCCCCCTTAGAGTGTTTGGGGTCATCTTACACCCCCCCTTACAGTGTTTTGGGTCATCTTACACCCCCCCTTAGAGTGGTTTGGGTCATCTTACACCCCCCTTAGAGTGGTTTGGGTCATCTTACACCCCCCCTTAGAGTGTTTTGGGTCATCTTACACCCCCCCTTAGAGTGGTTTTTTTCTCATTTTGATGGGAGGTCAAATACATTTACCCAGTAGTGCAGTACTTGCATTAGAGTGAAGGGTAGTTAGCTTACCGCAAAAAAGGAAGTGATCATCCTTTCCCTTAGCTCATCGCCAGTCTGGGTGTCCTCACTTCTTCCTGCGGGCAAGTTGGGGATTTCTGGCACCAGTGCTGTCTCCTCGGGGGCTTGAATTCGGTGGCATATACAAATGTTATGGAGCACGCAGCAGGCGAGGATGATCTTGGAGACCTTCTGTGGGCTGTAGAGCATCTCTCTTCCTGGCCGTGCCAAACAGAGAAAGCGTGCTTTCAGCAGGCCGATGGTTCTTTCCACAATGCTTCTGGTCTTGCGATGTGCTGCATTGTAGCGTTCATGGGCAGAGGTCCGTGGGCTCCTGACCGGAGTCATGACCCACGTTCTCTGCCCATATCCCTTGTCCGCTGTTGAAAAAACACAAGGAGAGAGACAGCAATTAGTACTAGTACATGTTTTGTTTATCTTTTTTTCTAATTTGGCTTACTAGGCCACATATTTGAGTCAAAATACTTTGACATGGTTAATTTATTACCCAGTAGCCAGCCAGCTGGCATTTCGTTGTTCTCAAACTTCCGGCACAGGACTGTCCGCTGCAAGACATAAGAATCGTGGCATGAGCCGGGGAACCCCGATCTCACCGCCCGCAGCCTCATGTCTGGGTCACAGACAAGCATGATGTTGATGGAATGAAATTGCTTTCTGTTTCTGTAATACAGCTCCTGTGCACGGGGAGGGCGGAAAGGGATATGTGTACCATCAACGCACCCTAGCACATTCGGGATCCCTCCCATCAGATAGAAAGCATGTTTTATTTTGGCAACCTCTTCCTCATCCTCAGGAAACTTGATGTAAATTGGGATTAAATCACAAATCGCCAGAACTACCTGGATTAGTATGCGGCTCATAGTAGCCTAGCTTATCCCGCTGAGGAGGGCGGAGGTTGCCTGGAAGGTCCCTCGTGCCAAAATATTCAGCGTGGCACACAGGCGTACTATGCCTGGAATGGATTGAGTGCGTTTGGTGGATGGCTCGATTTTGTGCTTAATCTGATCATATAGGGACTGTAGTGCAGCACGATTCAGACGGAAGCGGCTCCTGATCTGCTCGTCACTTAAGTCCCATACTGAAAGGCGGATTGCAAAGGAGCGGGGTGCCCTAAGCCTCACAACACCCCGCTCCCTTTCCTCCTGCTCTTTCAGCATACACATACATCCATCCACCCAGACACCATACATCACCCTCTTATCCATCACACACACTCAAGAGATATACAAAATCAAAAAAACAAAAACAAAAACCACAAACACACCACACACACACAAACAATCACACTCCACACACACCCGCTACAATGCAGCTCACCACAAAACCAGAACTATAGTGGTCCAAACCACCAGCCTGCTGAAAAACAGCTTTCTAAGTTAGGCACAACCAAGAGGGGAGTTGCTGCACAGCCCACAAAAGGCCCCAAAATCAAGCCTCACTTGCTGTATGCTCCACAATATTTGCATATGCCACCAAAAACAAGCTCCTAAAGAAACAGCACTGATGTCAGAAATCACCCAACAAGCCACAGAGAGTGAGGACAGAACCCAGACAGAGACTCAAATGAGCTAAGGGAAGCAAGCACCGCACCACACCACAGCCTTTGCCACAGTGTAAGAATACCAGAAGCTTGCAAATTCCTTCCATTTATACTTCACTTTCAAAAAGGACAGGTCCGCTTTGCCGCCTTTTGCGTTGCTCTGCTATTTCCGGGCGCCAATTAGCCGACCCAGGTGTGCGTGAAACGGAGTGAGCACGCGCACGCTAGTAGCGCTACTAGCGTACGTGAGCCGAAACTTGCGTGCATTAACGGACATGGGCGAAAATTCAGTGGTGGGCCAATGAAAGGTAAGCTGCTGTTTATTTAAATAGCCGTTAGGCTAGCCACATGTCACAAGGGTTTCAGATACATCAGTCCATTGTTGTATTTGTGTGTGTGTTGTTTGGTTAATGAGGTCTGTAATGAGTTAATTGGCTAACACACATGCTTCAGTCAGTGCAGTGGAGGTGTGGCTAGAAGGAACTGGGCTGTATGTGTGAATCAATTAAGTGGGCTGGTTTGTGATTGGCTGTTAGAGCACATGAACCCTGCCCAACCGAAAGAGATTGCGATGCCATTCTGTAGTCTGCATGCGTGCTTGTTGGGTGTGTATTTGTGTGTGTGTGCAGCTACAGGATGGAGCCAAATTCAGGACATCTGCCGGCCACAGCAGGCCCAAGTAGGAGTTTGGTGGGTGCTGTGCGCAGACCTCCCTTACGGAAAAGGGCCCAGCCTGAAGGTGGGGCAGCACCCCAGGCTAAGCGCCCAGGTGCCAAGAGGGAGCCTGAATTTAATTTGGCGGAGAATAATCATCTTGTGCGCCTTACACTTGCTAAATGGGAGCTACTCTTTGGCTCCCAAAGCAAGTCCATAGGCAAACAAGAAAGAAGCAAACTGTGGGATGCCATTGGTGTGGAGCTTAGTAGCACTGCTCAACACCCACGTAGTGGCCCATCCTGCAGGAAACGCTTCTACACTTTGAGAGGGGCCCTTATGAAAAAGATGAATCACGATCTTGATGTGGACAGTGGGACCATCCAGGCTCCAAAGAGTACCTACAGGCCGTATGAGGAGATGCTGAAGGCCAAAATTCCACTGGCTCGGCTGCAGGGTGTGGATCCTGGGGATGACACCACAGGTTGGACTGAAGGTACATATTTTCTGCCTTTTTATAAAAGCTACTGTTAATGTATGTGATTAGCATTTTCTCTTTCTGACCAACTAACAGTAGGACCTGTGAAGTAGTACATTAGACCTCATACATTTTTTACTTTCCTGTCTGTTGCTTTCTGCATAGGTGCACATGCTGCTGTCCGGGATGTGCCTCAGGACACACAAACTCCTGCCCTTCAACCAACCTCAAGCCTAACCCAGTCTGCCATTGAAGGTATTTACCACTAATTTCGGTGCTGGTTGTTTGGGGAACAAATGGGTGTGGGAGCAGCTCCAACAATCGAGTGGGGCACTGTGGAGTATTAATAATATGGACCTGCGGGCTAATTTCACGCCCACTTTAACACTCACAGCAACTAACTAACAAGGCCCTAACATGTGTAGATATGTTGGAAGGCAGAGATGTGTGGCCATGTATCTGCATATAAATGTGGAAGCCACACTGGCCTTGATTAGTGAATATTAGTGAATGAGCTGCTCACACACACCTTAATGCATGTTGTATTTTTGCACGCACATTAACAATGGCTCAATGTTTGCTTGATTTTTGCCTAGCTCCCACGCCATTGGCCCCAGCATCTCCTCAGGAGCCAAGCTACTCTTTGGATGTCGGTAAGTGCATGTGTCAACCTTGCTTTATCCACTTTAACCCAAGTGCATGTGTCTCATTCCTCTTTGTTATTGGTAGGCCAAGTGACTGGTTCATCTTTGGACCCCACTTCCGATGTTACAGGTCAACAGGACCCTGTTGGTGTGTATAGCAATACATAATGTATCCTTTATGCTGTTTCTGTTACACTGGTTCGATTTGGTTAGTCTAATAATCTACATGTTTGCTCTGTCAACTTGAAGATGCCTCTTGGGAGTGCTTATTCCCTCCCCAGGGTCAGTCTAATAGTTCTTGGAGTGATAGCAATGTATTTTGGAGGACATATTTTTGGACAAACATTCACCGTAGTATTTTGATGAATATTTAGAGCCATTACTTGTGTTTTTTAGTTGACCCGAATATCGGAAGTGGCTGTCCAGAAAGGGCCCCTCAAGTTCAGGCTGCCAGAGATGAGGGTAAGTTGTTTTGCCTTGCTCTAGTCTGTATTTTGGCTCTACTTTTGTGGCACTTGCTTCTGGCAACTTGTGTGTCCACATGTATGTTAAAGGTCCAAGCTCGAGTGAGGGCCCCACTCCAGACATCTGGGAGATTGCGGGTATGTGTAATTTAAGCAATGTGTCTGATCTTATTTGCCAAAATTATTGCCTCTTAGTCCTCTAACATACATGTTAACAATCTGAGTTTAACATATACCTTTGGTCTAGTGTGTAATTTTGCACTTTGTGGAGGTATGGCCTCGATAGCCTAGCCATGTTACATTTGAGTTTGGTCCACTGACCTACTAAACTGACTTTCCTGTTTAGCATATGCCAACTTGCCGGACATCTCTGATGTTGAATTGCCCCTCTCTGGCAGCGATACCTCGATCCTACCTGTGGCGGACGACACGGAGGTAACATGGCTGATTTAGACGACCTATAACCACATTGCCATGTTCGTGGGTAGTGGATGAAGCAACATGTCACATTTCCTTTTTTGTCGTTTTGGCAGGAGGCGGAACCAGAACCCCAAGCTGGGACCTCTTCCCAAGTCCCATGTGGCCAAGCTTCCGAGGCTCAGACAAGGGTAAGTTGTATAGTGACTGTTTGTGCAAATTCTTTTGAGGGGCATACATGCATTGTTTCTGTTTGTCTAAAATGTTGTTTTCTCTTTTGTTAGCCTCAAACCCCAGCAAGAGGAGGTGTTGCACCAACCAGTGCCGATTTTTACCAGCTAGGGGTCCGGATGCTGGAGGACTACAGTCGCCAACAGCCGCGTGATGGAACTAATGAGCGCATTGCGGCGTTGGACCAGCAGGTGCTGATGTGTCAGCAACAACATGAGGCCCAGCAGCGCCAGATCGACCTGTTGATGCATAACCTTCAACAAAACCAGCAACTTGGTCGGCTGGCCAATGCAATGGAACAATCTATCCAGCAGCAGCAAGAAGCGATACAGCGGCAGGACCAAACTTTGTTGTTGATACAACAGCTCATACAACAGCAGTCTATATTTTTTACTGCACTGTTGTCCCCCAACACCGCCCCTAGCAATGACTCCCAACCTCCCCGGCCACCCAGCCAAGAATATTAATTTTGTTTGTTTTTGTTTCTGTAAATATATTGGCTTAACCCACCTCTAAATTGTGTTTTTCCTAAGACATAGCTAATAACACAGTCAGGGATGAGTATCTTGATCTAGATATGTCAATGTATTTGTAAATTTAGGCCACACATTTGAGACCATAGCTTACTATGGTTAACACATGAAATGGCTCCAAAGGTATGGCTAAATTGACACACAAATGGGTTTAGAGACAGTTAAACTATGCTTTGCAAGGCACCACACTGTAATGATGTGAATCAAAAATTTTTAATGTAAAACCTGGCCAACAGGGCCAACATTGCCCAACAAAGGGCGTCAACAGGCCAGCCTTCCCCCCACCCTAACGACGCCGCCGGCGCCTCTTCTTGGCCAGCAGCATCAGCTTCAGGAGCCTGATCTCCCGCCACAGTCTGCGATGCTGGTTTTCACAAGCTGTAGAGATGTATAAACAACAATCTATTAATAAATTGAATGTGACCTCAACAGACACAGATGTAGCAATGTAATGTCAGTGTGTCCAATTAGCTGACACTTACATTAACATTGTTGGCCACTGTGCGCTTATTTGTTAACATGATATGAGTACTATTGACTGGCAGAAACAAAGGGGGGGTGGCAGCCGCTCAGACCATTTTATAACTAACCTGGGAGGTGCACGTTAGCAGGGCAATTTGTACACACAAGTCTTAAAGGAGCCACAGCACTCAACCCTGTCAGCTTGCAGGCCAGCCTATAATCTGTCTCTAAACTTGGTTAAAAACAGAGGACTCGGTCACACACATCTGCAGAAGTATGCTTAAGCTGCACCACTACGCCAAAGTGCCTCTGTGGGGTGCAGTCCTAACTCTAATCTCTGAGAGCCCATCTGGGACATACAGTGCAATAGATAAATTGGGAGCAGGCTTACCTGAGGTTGCCCTAAACCTCTCAAGTGCAAGCCATGGGGTGGAAGGGTCAAAGACCTTGCAATACAGCCTAGACCCCACACACCATGTGCTTGCACAAATTCAAAAGAAACAAAGGGGGGGTGGCAGCCGCTCAGACCATTTTATAACTAACCTGGGAGGTGCACGTTAGCAGGGCAATTAGTACACACAAGTCTTAAAGGAGCCACAGCACTCAACCCTGTCAGCTTGCAGGCCAGCCTATAATCTGTCTCTAAACTTGGTTAAAAACAGAGGACTCGGTCACACACATCTGCAGAAGTATGCTTAAGCTGCACCACTACGCCAAAGTGCCTCTGTGGGGTGCAGTCCTAACTCTAATCTCTGAGAGCCCATCTGGGACATACAGTGCAATAGATAAATTGGGAGCAGGCTTACCTGAGGTTGCCCTAAACCTCTCAAGTGCAAGCCATGGGGTGGAAGTGTCAAAGACCTTGCAATACAGCCTAGACCCCACACACCATGTGCTTGCACAAATTCAAAAGAAACAAAGGGGGGGTGGCAGCCGCTCAGACCATTTTATAACTAACCTGGGAGGTGCACGTTAGCAGGGCAATTAGTACACACAAGTCTTAACCCTTTAAATGCCAGCCACGTAAATTTTACGTGGTTGCTTCTCCTGGACTTAAGTGCCAGCCACGTAAAATTCACGTGCCTGGCATCTACCCCTGCTAGTGGGCAAAAAAATAAATAAAAATACTCACCTGACCCCTCGTTAGATCCGGCCGGGTCTCCTCTTTAATTTGGTGCCATCCGATCCCCCGTGGGGTCTCGGATGGCTCCAGGAGAGCCCCCGGAATAGTGCCCCCCCCCCCCGCTTCGGCAGCAGCAGCTGCTATCTGTGTAAAAAAAAAAAAAAAAAATGACACTTACCTTAGGTCGCGCTGCCTCCCGACAGGTCTCTTCTTCACTGGGGGGGCCTCCGATCGCCCCCCCCTGGCTCTTCAGCTTCAGGGGAGAGCCTGAAAGGGCTCTCCCCCCTCCTGCTCCGACGGGCGCCGCCATCTTGTGATAAGCCCCGCCCCTTTGGGTTGGGTTGGGTTGTTGTTGGCTGTTGTTCATTCAGACGCGATCATGCTGGCCACAGGAGCAGAGGGGCAGGTGATCAGATCATCACCTGCCCCTCTGCTACTGCAGCCAGCATGATCGCATCTGTCATCACATCGAGGGACAAAGGATCTGACGATCGGAGGTAAGTAAAGTAAAAAAAAAGTTTTTATTTTTTAATAAAATTTTTTATTAAAGTGTCTGTGTTTATTTTTACTGTTAACCCCTTGTGAACTGGTAAGGGGTCCATGAGACCCCTTATACCAGTTCACGAGGCACCCCCTATTACCTGCCTCCCCAAAGGCCAGGGGGGGGCAGAGGAGCCCGGGCCCACATAGGGTATGTGGGCTCGTAGGCTGCAGGGTGGGGGGGCCACAAAAGCTGGCCCCCCCACTCTGTGCCTACAAGCCCCCATAGCTGGTCCCGGGCTGGTTATGACGGGTAGGGGGGACCCTACGTCATTTTTTTTTTTTGAATTTTAAGGGTTAGGGTTAGGGTTAGCCTAACCCTAACCCTTAAAATTCAAAAATGGCTCCAGGAGAGCCCCCGGAATAGTGCCCCCCCCCCCCGCTTCGGCAGCAGCAGCTGCTATCTGTGAAAAAAAAAAAAAAAAAAAAAAAATGACACTTACCTTAGGTCGCGCTGCCTCCCGACAGGTCTCTTCTTCACTGGGGGGGCCTCCGATCGCCCCCCCTGGCTCTTCAGCTTCAGGGGAGAGCCTGAAAGGGCTCTCCCCCCTCCTGCTCCGACGGGCGCCGCCATCTTGTGATAAGCCCCGCCCCTTTGGGTTGGGTTGGGTTGTTGTTGGCTGTTGTTCATTCAGATGCGATCATGCTGGCCACAGGAGCAGAGGGGCAGGTGATCAGATCATCACCTGCCCCTCTGCTACTGCAGCCAGCATGATCGCATCTGTCATCACATCGAGGGACAAAGGAGCTGACGATCGGAGGTAAGTAAAGTAAAAAAAAAGTTTTTATTTTTTAATAACATTTTTTATTAAAGTGTCTGTGTTTATTTTTACTGTTAACCCCTTGTGAACTGGTAAGGGGTCCATGAGACCCCTTATACCAGTTCACGAGGCACCCCCTATTACCTGCCTCCCCAAAGGCCAGGGGGGGGCAGAGGAGCCCGGGCCCACATAGGGTATGTGGGCTCGTAGGCTGCAGGGTGGGGGGGCCACAAAAGCTGGCCCCCCCACTCTGTGCCTACAAGCCCCCATAGCTGGTCCCGGGCTGGTTATGACGGGTAGGGGGGACCCTACGTCATTTTTTTTTTTTGAATTTTAAGGGTTAGGGTTAGGGTTAGCCTAACCCTAACCCTTAAAATTCAAAAAAAAAATGAGGTCCCCCCCCCTGGGAGGGGGGACCCTACGTCATTTTTTTTTTAATTTTAAGGGTTAGGGTAGCCTAACCCTAACCCTTAATTTTTTTTTTTTTAAATGACGTAGGGTCCCCCCTCCCGGGGGGGGGGGGGGGGAGGGGGGGACCCTACTTCATTTTTTTAAAAAAATTTTAAGGGTTAGCCTAACCCTTAAAATTCTGCCAAAAAATGGGTTCCCCCCCCCCCTTCCCGGGAGGGGGGATGCTACGTCTTTCTTTTTTTTTTTTTTTAAAGTGGACCAACACCCAGGCTGATCGGCACGGGAATCTATAAGATTCCAGGGCCGATCAGATCCCTCACCGCGGGGCATCCGAAATCGGGATGCCCCGCTGTGTGAAACCCCCCAGGACGCCCCATTCGCCTTACCTTATCCCCGTTCCAACGATGCATGCGCGGGCCTCCGCCGCCTCTCACGCTTCTGTCTAGCAGGGCGCCGTTTATGAATGGCCGGCGCGGGCACGCTCCCTGTTAGAGGGAAGCGCGAGATGCGGCTGCCAGCGTGCTCGGAGCTGCTGTGGTTGTCCGTCCCTTGTCCGTGCATACCACAGCGGCTCTGAGCGCTCTGATTGGACGAGCGCTCGCGCATGCGCCGTAGGAGCGGGGTGAGGTGAGTTTTTTTATACCTTTCTCGGGGGTTTCACGCAGCGGGGCACCCCCCGCGGAAGTGGAACAAAACGCTAACGCTAACCCTTAAAATTCCCCCCAAAAAATGGGATCCCCTGGGAGGGGGGATCCTATGTCATTTTTTCTTTAATTTTAAGGGTTAGGGTTAGGCTTAGCCTAACCCTAACCCTTAAAATTCCAAAAAAAACGGGGTCCCCCCCCCTGGGAGGGGGGTCCCTATGTCATTTTCTTTTTAGATTAACCCCTTGCGTTTATAGTGTGGATAGTAGTATTTTGTTTTTAAATGTTATAAAGTGCTATTTTCAGTTTGGGGGGGTCTCCTGGGCAAGAATGGGGGGCTATCGATACATATGTGGTACCGTTGTAATCGGGAGAAATGGGGCTATCACATGCAATATGGTTTTCATTACTAAAACAAATGTTTTATTTAAAATAAAGGAGACAATTGTTTAAAAAATATTATTTTATTTATTTTTTTGTTTTTTTTACGCAAAAATATTTAAAAAACAGCAGAAAAATTACAAACAAGACATTTAATGTTAAAGCCTAAACTCTGCTGCAAAAAAAAATATATATATATTTTCCAGGAAATCCCGGCAAAAATCACGGTTAAACATGGCGCAAAATGGGGAAAAATGACCAACAGAGGGTGACAAAAGTTCAAGTAGGCTGGCAATTAAAAGGGTTAATAGTACCTATGCATGTTGGGTATTGTTCTGCTCGGGGGACCTTGCGCTTTCAGATTTAGCTTGTTTTTTCTTATTTGCATATTGATATTTTAGGAAAAGGTGTTTTTTATTCGGCTTTTTTATACATTTTCTTGTGAAACCCTGTGCAACCTAAGAATTCTTCAAGGGATTACTTCCAGAAAGATGAGCCCACGACAACAAGCTGGGTACGCTTAGAAAGCTTAAAATGTGTACTTTCCGGGAATATATGGTTTATGGGGGATATTCCAAATGTAAAGGCTTGTTTTGGTAGAAAAAGCATAAGGTGCGCACATTGTCTGCAGAGCTGAAATTTTGAAGTAAAATTGCTGTTACGCATATGCTTTACTTTGGTGTGTTTGGCAACTCTTCCCTTGACAGGACCTATGCATGCTGGGTATTGTTCTGTTCGGGGCATGTTGCTTTTTCAGATTTTCAGTTTTTTTCTTGTTTCCATATAGTTTTTTTTAGGAAAATGTGGTTTTGATTCTGCATTTTTATTCTTTTTTAGGGAAACCCTGTGCAACCAAAGAATATATTGAGGGGTTAACTCCAGAAAACTGCACCCATGTCAACAAACCTGGTACGTCTAGAAAGCTTGAGGTGTGTACTTCCAGAGAATATATAGTTTGTCGGGGGTATTTCAAATGTAAAGGGTTGTTTTTCTTGAAAAACTGCAAAGTGTGCTTAGCACGTAGCATAGTTGTATTTTATCTGAAAATCTCCTAAAGCGCTGTTTCAGTTTGGGGGAGTCGCCTGGGCAGGAAAGGGTGTCTACCAATACATATGTGGTACCGCTGTAACCGGGATAAATTGGTGCTTCACGCGCAATAAGATTTTAGTGAGAAACTTACATTTTTTATTACAAAAAAACACTACAAATTGTAAAAAATAGTTTTTTGGGTTTTTTTTTGCACATATTTCATCCAAAAATATTGAGAATACACCTAAAAAATGACAAACAAGACATTTCATGTTAAAGCCCAGACTCTGCGGAAAAAAACAATATATCACTTTCCTGGGAAATCCCTGGAAATCCCTTCAAAAACCACAGTTGAACATGGGGAGCGCAAAATAGTGCAAAATGGTCTGGCAACAAAGGGTGACAAAATCTCAAGGTAGGCTGGCACTTAAAGGGTTAAAGGAGCCACAGCACTCAACCCTGTCAGCTTGCAGGCCAGCCTATAATCTGTCTCTAAACTTGGTTAAAAACAGAGGACTCGGTCACACACATATGCAGAAGTATGCTTAAGCTGCACCACTACGCCAAAGTGCCTCTGTGGGGTGCAGTCCTAACTCTAATCTCTGAGAGCCCATCTGGGACATACAGTGCAATAGATAAATTGGGAGCAGGCTTACCTGAGGTTGCCCTAAACCTCTCAAGTGCAAGCCATGGGGTGGAAGGGTCAAAGACCTTGCAATACAGCCTAGACCCCACACACCATGTGCTTGCACAAATTCAAAAGAAACAAAGGGGGGGTGGCAGCCGCTAAGACCATTTTATAACTAACCTGGGAGGTGCACGTTAGCAGGGCAATTAGTACACACAAGTCTTAAAGGAGCCACAGCACTCAACCCTGTCAGCTTGCAGGCCAGCCTATAATCTGTCTCTAAACTTGGTTAAAAACAGAGGACTCGGTCACACACATCTGCAGAAGTATGCTTAAGCTGCACCACTACGCCAAAGTGCCTCTGTGGGGTGCAGTCCTAACTCTAATCTCTGAGAGCCCATCTGGGACATACCTCAGGTAAGCCTGCTCCCAATTTATCTATTGCACTGTATGTCCCAGATGGGCTCTCAGAGATTAGAGTTAGGACTGCACCCCACAGAGGGAAAGAAAATAATTAATATAAAGAGCACAAATGGACACAGCTTAGCAGATGATTAGGCAAAAAGTATAAACATAGCATAAGCTTTAACTTACCTGATGCGTAGGCATCATATAGGTGGTACACGCCTTCAGGGTCCCGGCGCTTAAAGTCGGAGGAGGAGCTGGGGAGGCGCATGACTCTGCGTCTTGGCAGCATTGTGGAAACGCTAAGGAGGAAACAGGAACCGGAAATGACCAAAGCGACATGGGAAAAAAAAAAAATAAATAATAAAACGCTCCGCGCACCAGGAACAAGCTATTATCAGCTATGTGCAAGCTAAGTGGCGGAAAAACTAAAATGACGCTTGAAAACAAGCTATTGGCATAAGCGCTAGACATTTTTAGCTTTAGGTGGCTTTGAAACGCAAAGGAGGATACCGGAACCGGATATGACACAAGCAACTGTGATTAAAAATTCAAAAACAAAGATGCGCGCAACAGGGACAAGCTAATATCAGCTATGTGCAAGCTAAGTGGCGGGAAAAATAAAATGACGCTTGAAAACAAGCTATTGGCATAAGCGCAAGACATTTTTAGCTTTAGGTGGCTTTGAAACGCAAAGGAGGATACCGGAACCGGATATGACGCAAGCAACTGTGATTAAAAATTCAAAAACAAAGATGCGCGCAACAGGGACAAGCTAATATCAGCTATGTGCAAGCTAAGTGGCGGAAAAAATAAAATGACGCTTTAAAACAAGCTAGGGCCCAAGGCGCCACGAATTATTAGCTTGATTTAGCAGGGGGTTCGACATACTGTAATGCATAGGTCCTTATAAAGCAAACCAAGTTGTGCTTAAATATACAAATCTTATTCCTTCCTAAAATCATCACAAAATCAAACTAGACAACTACATGATAATGTGGCACACATGAGAATGCATAACGCGTTGTTATGAGCTGGTACGACTGAATGTTAATCCTGCAATATGTGGCCAGGCACGCTCACAACTACAGTGTATTCATTAAGAACGACTGGGGTCGCGGGAAGTGAATTCCTTGCAAATGGCAGAAGGGCACATGTATGAACAGCACAGCGCCGCACAACGCAGCGCAGCGAAGCACAGCGCCGCTCGCGCCGCCACATAGCGAATTAAAACAGCGACTGCACAAACTCTGACCACCACAGATTCATCAAGGACAGGGCTGCCGAATAGCTTGGGCGCTGACAATTTCGAAGAGCGGACGTGACCGCCCAACCTGACAGGCTACAAAATAGCTTTACAAGCCCCGTTTGTGGTGAAAACAAGCGATTTTGATGCCAATGAGTTTGGTTGGAGGAGATGCAATTCCCATGTCACTCACAACATTACATTGTCAAAATTAATAAAAAGTTCAAAAACATAAAAATAACCAGCCAGATTAATAAAACATATCACTATAAACATGTGTTGAATTTTGTGCCAAAGAAAAGAACACAAAAACCACTTAAAACAATCATTGCAGCGTCTGCCATTGAAATGTATGGGAGAGCGGCAGGTAGCGCCAGGTCATACCTGTCGCTGTGATGGGATTAGCAGCGGCGCTGTTCGTTGCAGTCGGCTTCATGATGAATGCCGCGCTTGCCGTCGCTCTCGCCGGCGCTAGCCTCATTTAGCTTGATAAATGCGTCATTGTGGCCGACGCCGGGCGTACTTGAGTCGGTAGCAGACGTTAGCTGGCGGGACCTGGCGCTCGTCAGACACTACCTGACGCTATCGCTTGATGAATAAGGGCCATAGAAACTGTTGGCTTCTTTTTGCCTCTAACAGGTCCAATTGCAACAGTACAACAGTAGGAATATTCATACATTATTGAACTAATAGTGCTTAGTTATTTTTGGCTTAAGATGTTGTTATGTATATTTTTGTTTACTGTATCAGATCAAATACAGCAGACATTTACATGCCGAATAATAGCACCCTGTGTTGAAGTTTCCTGCTGTCTCCTAGGAACCCTGATATCAACCCCACTTCTACACACCAACATGCTCACCCTCCCCATGTGCTTTCCAGGGACTCTCCAGTTTATCACTTGGTAGCCCTAAGGGGGTCTTCCTATAGGAAAGGGTGCCTCCCTTTTCTTTTGCCTTCATAGCTATCAGCCCTGCTCATATCCAACCCCTGGACGTGGCTCCAATTATTACCTGTCCCAATTGCCTTAACAGCAGGTAGCTGCCACTTTACCTAACTTTTCAATGATTAGTTGCACCCTTCTAGGATGCCCAGTAGAAGAAACTGTATCCCCCCTCCACCCAAATCCTCCTTTCCCCTAACTTGACATAGTAACATATACTAGAAGTTTGACAGAAGGTCTTCCCTTATGTGTATATGTTCTCTTTATTCCTATTCCTATTCCTTGGACTAAAACTCACTCCACGTAACACCATGGATTTTGCTTCCTGGTGCTGAAATTGTTAGCCATTTAGTACCCTACCTGTTGTACTAGTGCCCCCGCCACAACAATTTTCTAGTATATATATATATATATATATATATATATATATATATATATATATGTGTGTGTGTGTGTGATGTATGTACCTGGCAAAATAAATCTGAATCCAAATTTGAATACACACACACACACACACACACACACACACACACACACAGATAATTTATATGAATCCTAAACAGATAAATGTCAACTATCTTACTTATTGATGTTCATTTCCTAAAACCTCAGTGCCTACAACCATGTTGGTTAATAATGAAAAAAGCAACTTACATTTATTGTATTCCTACTTATTACAGATAACTATTTTTATAAGCTTTGGTGTTCTGCCAGTGCCTCTTATTATGACTTTGTCAACTTCTTTTATACAAATGAACTGTTCCTTGAAGGCTGAAATTGCCTTGGCAGCATTTCAGCTGGTTATCTTTTTTATTCAGAATTGTGCTTGGTATTATACATTTATGATATGTTATAACAATAGTCTTTGACTGTGATGTATTGAAATGGGACATGTGAAACAAGAGTCCAAAAGGCATCGCAACACTGAGCTTAACTTTTGCAACAGACTTTGCTAAGATCACATATCTCAAAATCAAAGACGTTGCATAGTGTAAAAAAGACAAAATCTACTTTGTTATGCAAAATAAAGAGATGAAAAAAAACAGAAAAACCTGTCGGCCTTCCACCTACCTTCTATATTGAAGCGAATGTCACTGACCACCGCTTTTACTAGATGAGGAACTCGATCTCTGGAACTGTTTATATTAAACCAGAGTAGGACGAAAGCACTGCAGCGCAGAAAAGGGGAATGGTAATTTTTATTGCCTGGAATGTGTCTATTGTGTGCCTACTATTTTTGGAAAAAAACATAAAGCTGTATCTCAATAAATCAAATTGCCAATTTTTCTTAATTTTAACCAAACAGCTATGTAATTTTACTGCTAATAGGAGCTTCAGTTTATCAAACAAAAATTGGCTAAAATTTTAATGGATATGGATTTTATAACACAGAAGAAGAGCCACTGGAATCTCCCCATGTCACTAATGACATCATTGGACATGATGTCATGGAGGGGGGACACGGAGTGGGATCCCCTCCAATCCAGTGGAGTCTCCTGTTAAAACTGTGTTAAAAGACACACAAAACAAGTGCACACAAAAAGCATGTATATCGTGCATCACCATTTGGAGCAGTTTTATTGAGCAAATCAGACTTAAAGAGAGTAAAGAGTAAAGATGGCAGCAGATAGGAGCAGATTGGGGAGCAGGTCAACTGGAATGGTAGATCCAGTAATTGGAATCTTCCCAAGAATAAAACTTAGCTTTTACTTCATATTCTAAAATGTTGTGGCTAGGACTCCCCTAGAATTCCATCTAAGGGCCAGGTTCCTGGCAAGATTGCCCATGCTGGATCTACTGTTGTTTCTTCAATTGAATATATCTTTTCCCTATACCTTCTTGTTCTGGCTTCAGGTGAGCAGTGAAAATGTTCTTCTTCATTTGGGGAGCAGGCCAGTCTGCACCCTTTTTGAGTACTACCCGAAAGGGTCTCGATTCCCATCAGTGGTACTCGTACCACTGGTTGGGAACCCATGATCTAGAGAAAGGATGCACCATTTGTCTTTGCTGATTCAATTTCTAGTTGCATCCGATTGAGCCTTAAAAGGAGCCTGTTTAATGTTCGCACCAGGGCCCCATCACATTTAGTTATGCCACTGCTAAGCCTTTTTTGAGGTGTAGTATCTTGCAGACTAGCTACCTATTAATGGCACTGCTAAACTAGAAACTAGAGCCCTCCCCCACACACAAATGCTACCTGCAGTTCTACTTTACTAGTTCTACTTTACCCAGTTAAGCACTAACTAGTTCTACTTTACCTGTCACATTTTTTTCTACTTTTACATTATGACGATTTATGACAATTTTGAAGGGTGCCACTTAGGATCGTTTTCTCAAAGTTAAATATATGAAATACTCTCCCACATACCTACATCAAAGAATTTTCTTCCTAAAGACAGAGGTATTTACAAACAGCTCTTGTCAGTGCCCTCTGCAGATTTAGAAGCATTTGGGTTTTATAGACATCTGCTGAGCCGTTAATTCATAGAATGGAACTGTGAACAAGCATGTGACCCAGATGAGAAAATGCTTTATGATGAGTGCCGTAGAGTTAAAGCAGACTTACATCCTGCGAGGTGCCAAGGGGAAGTCTTGCCACAAAATATGCAAGCACTATATAAATATTAAACTTGAATAATTCAGTGGACACCATACATCATTAGCATACATCATTACCATCTGCTGGTGACATGTGCTTCTTTGCGTGTGACCTGTGAGATTTCCATACATGCAGAAACATATGTTCACTAAAAGCTTCTAGCAGTTATTATGAGATGATAAAGCGCAGAACAGATAATTGCCGTACAGTTATGCAACATTTAAATCTAATCTCTGAAGAGCCAAGTACCTAGGATGTATTTACAGGAACACAAATCATCACATACCTTATTCTTATCGGTTTTCTAATGTACTCGGGTGTGCTATAGAGAACAAATGAATGGTTAGAGGAGAGCACTGAAATTGTTCTTGTACTGTGCTATATAAAGCATGCTGTTATAAAGCAGCACTGTTCACGGTGTCAAAATATCAGTGACAAAACTATAATAATTGCTAATTCATTGCTGGATTTATGGATTGCTCACACTGGGGTTCTCTGATTGAAAATGTCTGCTACTGTCCTTCATAGAAATGTTTCAGTAGGGATATAGGCAGATTTTTGATCTGGTCGGTACTAAGCAGGTGTTACTGAAGGGCATTTGTAGTGATGGGAAAGAGAAACTGCAAGGAAGGGATCTGCAAGTGTAATAAGTGTATAAACCTTGACTATAGGGTGATTCATACTCATGCGCCAAAATCCGCAAAACTATGCACAACTGCACCTGCATGTGGAAAATTTGCAAATAGGCACATGATTCATGACACCATGCGCAAGGTGAGCATTGCACAAAATGGCACACATGAAGTGCGATTGGAGTTTCAGCTTCATGCGCAAATGTCCACATCGTGCATGAAATGGAGCGCCATTTATGCAGGAAGGGTCCTTCCTGTTCCTTGCACATTGAGTCAGTCAATGGTCTCCATGGCCCACATGTGTCTCCACCGTGTTCTCTCTTAAATGTTGACAAATGTGCATTTTCAAATGTTGCTCTTCATCTCCTGTGTTGTCTGCAAAGCTATATTTTCCTCTCTGTTTTGTTCTGCCACTGGCATGTGTGTTCTTGTTCCATGTCTTTTTTGTATATTTCACTAGAGCGATTGCAGCTCCCCTTCAGTGTTGTGTTTGACCCAGTTTTGTGCCAGATGTTGTTTGTAGTCCTCCCTCCCCTGGTTTGTGTTTGCTAATGCTAAAGTGGAGACAAATGTCTGTGTTGAAACATTTAATTTAAGTTTTCCCCTGCACAAGTCCTCCTTAGTTCTGTCCATAGACATGGCTCCCCAAGGCCTGCAAGAACTCCTGGAGGTCCAGAATCAGCGGTTGCCAGTTTGCTGCAACCGGGAGACCACTTGCTGTTTATTTAGTGGTCCTGCAAAAAGGCAAGAAAGAGCAATTATTTGTTTTGTTTGGTGTCATGTTTTGTTGAGTGCTCCTGTCCTCTGTGTGTCCTCTGTATTTTTGGATTAATGGTGCTTAACTGCACTTACCCGGCTGCCTCTTACATCCTGCTTGGAAATTTATGTCCTGTAGGGTGTTGCAGTTTTTGCCTCCCCATGTCCCTTTCTGGGGGTCCTCGTCATCTAGTTGAAATGCATTCTCTTGGTCACACAGGTTGCCCACACCCTCTTGAAAGTGGTGGGCAGGTGGTCATATTTCTTCCAGATCATCACCTACAGGCATAGGACAGTGTTTAGCTTGTGTGTGTTTCCCTTCCTGGATGAAGGTTTGGCTCTGCATGCAGGCCTAGGGCAGCCCAAATGCATGCATGCCTAGTGCCCAGTGCAGCCCAAGTGCTTGCATGCCTAGTTCTGGTGTGGCATATATGCATCAAGGTAGCACTCTTCTACATGGCCAGCGGCTCCATGTCCACAGTGTCTGCGGCCTAACTAGGCCTAAGTAGGCCCAAGGCACTGTGCGCAGTCAGGGGCTCCATTTCCACAGTGGCCTCCAGTTGCAACACACGCAAGTGTGACTGTGTGCACTTCCCGCTGCTAGAGCCTGGCGTTTTCAACATCTACTTACTTGTATGATGCATAATTCCTCCTATGGGGTAAACAGCGCAGGTGCCATCTTGCATATGCCTTTTTCCTGCTCTCCAGTGTGTGCTCCCC
Organism: Gastrophryne carolinensis; assembly: GCA_027917425.1. NCBI lineage: Eukaryota > Metazoa > Chordata > Amphibia > Anura > Microhylidae > Gastrophryne > Gastrophryne carolinensis. The sequence goes on along the minus strand of CM051237.1, from coordinate 114,011,225 downwards.
AACAGAACCCAGGAAGTGCATGTGACGTAATTGCTCCTGGAGGCTGACTCTGTAAGTGGCTGCTTGGTAAGTGGTGAGTTAAAGCAGGAGTTACAAGCAGATTGTTATTTTAAGTGTTGTAAATTCTTCACTCAGTGTTCCAACAAATTGATACAATGGGTTCCATGCCTAACAATTCTGTCCAGTGTACTTCTTGTGCTATGTATGCACTTTTTGATCAATTGGTCGATGGTGGATATATATTCCCCGGATGTCTGCGAATCGCTGATTTGGAAGCCGTCATTCACGATCTAAATAAGCGATTGGCAACACTGAGAGACATTGTTGTCATGCAAAAGAGTCTGGATCTCACTGATCTGGCACTACATGGGTCAGGGGAGGGGGAGGGTGGTAGTATGGGGGGGGAGAGGAAAAGCAGGAAAATGAGGCAGCTAGCTGGATAACAGTTAGAAGGGGGGGTAGGGGTAAAAGTTACAGGGAGGCTAGCCCTGAACAGGCACCTCCAAACAAGTTTGCCCGGTTGGCAGATGAGGAGGATGTTAGCTCAGGCATGGCACAGCTGCAGCAGGGGGAATGGGAGAACAGGGCAGGCAAGACAGGTGCTGGTAGTGGGTGACTCTATTATTAGAGGAACAGACAGAGCAATCTGTCACAAAGACCGGGATTGTGTTGCCTTCCTGGGGCAAGAGTACGGCATGTAGCGGAGCGGGCTGACAGATTATTGGGAGGGGCTGGCGTGAACCTAGCGGTCATGGTGCATATTGGCACAAATGACATAGGAAGAAGTAGGTGGAAGGTCCTTAAAAATGATTTCAGGGACTTAGGCTGTAAGCTTAAGGCAAGGACCTCAACTGTAGTATTCTCAGAAATACTACCAGTACCAAGAGCCACACCAAAGAGGCAGCGGGAGATTAGAGGGGTAAACAGGTGGCTCAAAAATTGGAGCAAAAAGGAGGGGTTTGGGTTCTTAGAGAACTGGGCCGACTTTACAGTGGGCTACAGGTTCTTTGGCAGGGATGGGTTGCACCTCAATGGGGAGGGTGCATCTGTTCTGGGGGAGAGGATGGCTAAAAGGTTGGAGGAGTGTTTAAACTAAGCACTGGGGGGGAGGGTAAAAGCAGTTATAAAGGGGAAGTTAGGAAAGAAAGTGACCGTGGGTGTAGACATGAAACTGGGGGTGGAGAGGGGGGAGGGGTTAGCACATCTAGGAGGAAAAAGGGCAATATACAAAATTATCAAAATTATCATAAGCATTTGAAATGCATGCTTACAAATGCTAGAAGCTTGACTAATAAAATGTATGAACTAGAACTGATAATAACAGAAGAGCAATATGACATAGTGAGGGTAACAGAGACCTGGCTGGATGAAAGCTATGACTGGGCAGTAAATCTACAGGGCTACTGTGTGTTTAGGAGGGACCGTAACAAACGCAAAGGGGGTGGAGTCTGCTTAATTGTAAAATCCTCTCTACAACCCACTCTGCGGGAGGATATATGTGAGGGGAATGACCATGTGGAGTCTGTATGGGTAGAAATACATGGAGGGAGAAACAAAAATAAAATACTTATGGGGGTTTGCTACAAACCTCCAGATATATTCGAATCCATAGAAAATATGTTGCTAAGGCAAATAGATATAGCCGCTAAACTAAATGAGGTAGCGATTATGGGGGACTTTAACTACCCAGATATAGACTGGGACGCTGAAACATGTGTTTCGCATAAAAGTAATTGTTTTTTATCTAAAACAAAAGATGGCTACCTTTCCCAACAAGTACAAGCTCCAACAAGGGGGAAAGCCATATTGGACCTAATACTAACCAATGTACCAGAGAAAGTAGTAAAGGTACAGGTTGGGGGACACCTTGGAAGCAGTGATCATAATATCATTAATTTCCACTTATTTCCAAAAAGGCATTTAAACGTTTAAAGCAGGAAGGGACAGCGGAAGCGTTAAAAAAATTATAAAGAAGAAAATAAACAATGTAAACAACAGATAAGGGCAGCTAAGCTGGAGACAGAAAGACTGGTCGCGAAAGAGAGTAAAACTAACCCCAAATTATTCTTTAGCTACATAAACCGTAAAAGGTTCAAACCTGAGGGTGTGGGCCCCCTGAAAAGCAAGGAGGGGACCCCTATAGAGGGAAATGAGGAGAAAGCAAATTTACTAAACAACTTCTTTGCTTCTATATTCACAAAACAAAACCCTCCATTAAATGTCACTGGTCTAACCAAGGAAGAAGTCCAGAACCATCTCAAGCAGATAAAAATCGATAAATCACCGCGACCAGATGACATACATCCTCATGTTTTAAGGGAGTTATGTACAGTAATAGACAAGCCATTATTTCTAATATTTGTGGACTCAATAACTACAGGGTCTGTTCTGAGGGATTGGCGCTTGGCAAATGTGGTCTAAATATTCAAAAAGGGATCTAGGGGGGAACCTGGAAACTACAGACCGGTAAGCTTAACATCTGTGGTGGGCAAGCTGTTTGAAGGTTTTTAAGGGATACTATCCTGGAGCACCTTGGGGAAAATTTCCTTATTACTCCATATCAGCATGGATTTATGAGGAATCGCTCCTGCCAGACAAACCTAATCAGCTTTTATGAGGGGGTAAGTTCAAGATTGGATCAGGGGGAGTCATTGGATATCATATATCTTGACTTTTCTAAAGAATTTGATACCGTGCCACATAAAAGGCTGGTACAAAAGATGAGAATGCTTGGACTAGGGGAAAACGTGTGCAGATGGGTGGGAAATTGGCTTAATGATCGGAAGCAGAGGTTGGTTATCAATGTAACACACTCAGATTGGGTCACTATTACTAGTGGAGTACCACAAGGGTCAGTTCTGGGACCAATTCTCTTCAATATATATATAAATGACATTGGGTATGGATTAAACAGTAAAGTTTCAATCTTTGCAGATGATACTAAGCTGTGTAAAGCAAGTAAAACAAAAGAGGACAGCAGGCAGCTACAAACAGATTTAGATAAATTGGAAGCATGGACAGTTAAATGGCAAATGAAACACAGATAAATGTAAGGTTATGCACATGGGAAGGAGAAATCTGTATCATGATTACACACTAAATAAACAAACACTTGGTAAAACAACAATGGAAAAGGACCTAGGGGTTTTAGTTGACTATAAGCTCAACTGTAGTAATCAATGCCAGGCAGCTGCTGCCAAAGCAAATAGGATCATGGGGTGCATCAGGAGGGGCATAGGTGCTTATGACCAGAGCATCATTTTACCCCTGTACAAGTCACTGGTCAGACCCCATATGGAGTACTGTGTACAGTTCTGGGCACCTGTGCTTAAGAAGGACAAAACACTACGAATGGTGCACCACTATAATAATGAGTACTGTGCTACACTGTGACAATTGAAACTAGCATCAAAAATTAACCCAATTAACAGGAGCACCGCATAGGTAAAAATATAATCATTTATTGAAAACACTGATAAAGAACACAAACACAAAACCATACAACACTGACACTTTAAAAACACTGCATATCCCCTATTTCATCCAGTGCTACAATTGTAGCAAAAATACCTGGGCAACTCCTATAAGATCCAAACAATATTAGATTCCCAGAGCTATCAAATCTATTTTTGTGCCGGCACAAACCCTAGCAACCCACTGTCTAATCAACTCCAATAATAAAGTGACTGTGCTTAAGAAGGACATATCAGAACTGGAGCACGTTCAAAGAAGGGCAACAAAGTTAATAAAAGGAGTGCGGGGACTAGAGTACCCTGAAAGATTGTCAAAGTTAGGTTTATTTAGTTTAGAAAAAAGACGATTGAGGGGTGATCTAATAACTATGTATAAATATATTCGGGGTCAATACAAAGATCTGTCCCACAATCTATTTATACCTCGGAGTGTAACTATAACCCGAGGGCATCCACTAAGGTTAGAGAAAAGGTGCTTTCTCCACCGACATAGGAGGGGATTCTTCTCTGTAAGAGCAGTGAGACTATGGAACTCGCTGCCAGAGGAGGTAGTAATGATGGATACAGTAAAAACGTTCAAAAGTGGCCTGATGCCTTCCTGGCATGTAATAACATTTCCAGCTATAGCTACTAGACCACTGGAAGGAGTTAAACAGGCTGAACTGGATGAACTAAAGTCTTTATGCTGCCTTACATACTATGTTACTATGTTACTATGTAATTCACACTACGCCAGTTTGGCCTTACCTGTAGTATAAATTGTCATTACAACGGCCCCTTTCTGTACAGTGTTCATTCACTTTTGGAGTTGCTGGAAGAAAAAAGACAAGTTGAAGGAGCATTGCGAATCTGAACAGGATGCTGAAACTAAAAGAAAAAAAGTGCGGACATGCAGAGAATCGCAGGCAGAGCCCAGAGCGCAACCCCAGGTGCACAACTAGGTGCAGCTCACCCAATACATGGATTCCAAGCCCAAGGCACCGCTACAGACACACAGCTACTATATCTCCACCACACAGCCCATGCAAATCAGCCAAGCATTACAGCATCCACTATTGCCCCAGCCAATCACCACCACATTCCCACAGGCCAAGGGCAAACTATGTCCAGAGTCCCCGGCACACTCTAACTACCAGTGATCACCACAAGAGAAGAAGCAGCTCCCCAATCACTGCCTCTGCATCAAGCAGGCTCTCCCATTTGCATCCGCCGAACCCTCAAACAACAGAGCCCCCCCCCCCCCCCCCAGGAGGCAGGTCTACAAAGCGTACTTGTCACATCAACGAGGGGAGCCCTGAACAACCTATGCTCCCATCACCAAACCCAGCCCCAAGCTAGGCACTGGATTCCCCATGGAGATTGCACAGCAGAAGGACCACTGCCCTTTCTGAGTGTTTCAAAGTACCACAGTGCCTTGCAGCGTTGGAATGGGTGAGGCATAGTTTCTCCCCCCTTCTGGGAAGCGAATCATAGAGGATAACAAATATAGATAAAATAGCAAGGGGATTCGGTGGATCTGGGATCTCACAAAGGCTTTGCGGAACAAGCATAATGACATACAAGACTACAGGTAAGGGTATGTTTGAAATTTGTTGTCCTTTGTAACCAAACAAGTGGTCGCTAAGTGAGCAAACAGAAAAATGAGGGGGGGGGGGGGGCATGAGTCTGGGGCCAAGAATATGCCCAATGTGCTGGGACTATGCAAATGTATGTGTCCAGGTGTGGTATGCGTTGGGGGTGTAAAAGCAGTTTTGGCACCATCCACCAAGCATTAATTGAGCTGCAACTCCAAGAGTTGAAGACGGCTGCATGTCATTGGGTTGTGTGAATTGACACAGGTGCACCACACACACTGGCCCAAGAACTGACCCAACTGGCACAAAGACTGTGTCCAGAGTGCAGTGAATTAACTTGATGTTTGACAGGGGTTCCACCAAACACTCAGGGTGTATGTAAGCAAGGGAGGGTGGAGCAAGGGTAGCACCTTCCTAAAGAATGTCTGAGCAGCAATGGGGTGAATAAGAAGTAGGTTTTGCAGCAGGCAAACTGGGGGTGGGCTTCCTCCGCCAATGGAGTTTGTTGACACTGGACACCATCATGGGGGACAGAGGGTACAATGGATATTGACAGCCTCCACTTAAGAGAAAGCAGTGTCTGTGGACCAAAAAATGAGACTAAATGTCTGTGAACTGGGTTCCTCCGGGGCTAGCACCCATGTGGACATTTTGCTAAGTATTTGTTATTTCTGTAGACAACGACCCAACCCAAGAGCTGAACGTTTCAACACCCAGTAACGGGCCACCCAATGCACCAACCACAATTGGGGGATGAAACAACCAGAAAAAACAGACTGGACCATGTCAAAGAGCCCACAGAAGATATGACAAGGTCCAGGGAAGGTGCGCGGTGGAAATACAGTATGTCTTTTGCATGCACACAGGACCACGAAATCGTCCTCAACATAATCAAGCCCACAACAGGAACCACTGCAGCTACCATGGAAGGGGAACTGCAAGATATGTCAGCAGCAAACACCCACAACATGGCACAATCAGCCACCAATGCCAAGTACATCAGGCCAACGATTTTTTGGGCGGGAGCATAATGAGGGACAGCTGTAATTGATTGGCTATGTGGGGGGGGGGGGGGGGCATAAATTGGTCTTTTGAGGAATAAACCATAGCATTTTATGCCAATAAAGTGTGTAAGCAGGTGTAGCTCCACCCCAGGTATCTTTGGTTTATAAAAGATGCTGGTGATTCCTCAGCTATTTAGGGTTCCCAGAGTTTTTGAGGGGAGATTGGGACAAAAATGCCTTAAAGTGGGACTAACCCACTGAAAGTGTTACATCTTGTCAGTTTAAAAAGTGACTAACCCCCAAATGTGGTTCCATGCCCGCCCTTGTCCGTCAGCACTCCCAGTGTAAGTAAGCCCAGCAAGCCACAGTGGTCCCTCTCCCTGGACGTGCCCATGCTGGAATCGCTGAAGGACTGGAGTGGCCCTGTAACCACATTTGAAGGTGGTCATAGAGAAAAGCAAAGGAAAGTAGGGGCACATTTGGAGACCTGCTACAGCATCTACAGCACATTGCAGGAAATGTAGATGAGGCACGTGGGACTGGCTTCAGGTGAGCTCCTAGCTGCCTTATTAGTGCTACTGCCTGGAATGTCCCAGTAATGATGTTTATTTTGTGGGAGAAAAAAGTGGAGAACATTTTGTTTTGGCCTTACTAGCTGATGGTTTACTGGAGTACAGTAGTAGCTATAAACGATTGCATTAGCAATAGCTTTTTCATCCCTAGTGTGAAAGGAGCATAAGTGACATATTAATTCCCTTGTATAAAGTACAATCAATGCATGGTTAATTAGAACGCTTAAATGCTTAATTAATAGCTAATTACATTAACAGTATTGTCTAATCATTTAATAAAACTATTTATATTCTAATTTAAATTAGTCTTGGTTAATTTTTTATATAGCTCAGTTAGCATTACATTGCTTCATTCCAGGTAGATGTGGTGGTCTAGTTCAGTTTGAGTCAAGCTACTCTAGATTAATATCCAATTAAATTAAAGGGGGAGGTAGTTGCTCCATTACTATCATTTATAAAGGATCTTTCAGGGCCTGGGAACCAATTCACCGTCCAGTTTAACCTTATCATCACTTTATAATATTCAGCAAACAGGCTCCTTTGAATCCTATACAGAAACTAGGGGCCTTGGTTTGCATACAATTGCAATCGCATGTATTAAACCCCACGCCATGTCAAGGTGCCCCTATTGGTGGGATCCCTACTCCTATTTTTAAGTGCCCAAAGTTGGGACATGCAGTACAATCAAATATTTCAGAGATACTCACCTGGGAATCTGCCAGCCTCCCTTCAGAATTGGTGAATTGGTTCCCTGGCACTGATAGATCCTGTATAAATAATAGTAATGGAGCAATTCCCTTCCCCTTTACTCAGTATGAATTGCCATGAGCACACACAGGGAGAGAGTCAGTCAATATGGATCTTTCCCTGTGGAGAGAGTCTAAAGGGAGGTTGGCAGCTTCCCAGTTGAGTAGCTCTGAAATATTTGATTGCATTGCATGTCCCAACTTTGGGACCCCACCAAGAGGGGCGCCTTGACGTGGCGTGGGGTTTAATACATATGACTGCAAATGTATGCAAGGCCCCTAGTTTCTGTACAGGATTCATATGCCTATTTGCTGAATATTATAAAGATAGGGTTAAACTGGGTGGTGAATTGGTCCCCAGGCCCTGAAAGATCCTGTATAAATAATAGTAATGGAGCAGTTCCCTCCCCCATTACTTACCTAATATCCAATAAGTATCCTTATTTTATCAGGAACAAAGGGTATACAATTCAAAGGTGTAAAAATACAGTCCTCATTTGATGATTTCATATATAACAGGTGCTTAAACTACTGTTGCTCCACAAATGTTGACTTATTGTTCATACTAGGAAAACACCCCAAAACCTAAAATGCAGACCCTACTTTTTCTATCCTATCACCAAAATCCTTTTAAATATTATCAGCACTCACTTGCTCCTGAATCATGTGTAGTCCCAGGTTAGGGGATGTGATCCCTTGCAATTGGGGTGCTTTCACCCCATCCTTGCCCCACTGTCGGTTCCATTTATTTTAATGACAACTGTGTCAAACTAATGTGACACAACTGCATCTAGAAGACAAATATGTCTGTGAATAGCGATGAGCAGACCCGAACCGCACTATTAGCGTCCATGTCAAACATCGAGGATTTGGGTCCCCAAACACAAAAACAGACTTTAGCCAGAATTCTTTGTTCGGGTTCGGTGTTTGGCTGAACAGTAAAGCTGGTTAATGAACCAGCTTTTAGCCCATAGCAACCACAGCCAAGCCCAGTATAGGAGTGCTGTAGTATGTTATTGGGGGGAGGGACATGTGACCCTGCCACTTATACAGCGAGTCAGAGCACTGTTACAACTAGGAAGTTTAGACAAGGTGGGTCTATAGCTACAGTGAAGAAGAGTTAGTGACAAAGAAAAGTGTATACTCATACCATCTTCTACTTCAGTATCAGTTACTGCAAGTGTATGCTCATACCATCTTCTACTTCAGTATCAGTTACTGCAAGTGTATGCTCATACCATCTTCTAATTCAGTATCAGTTATTGCAAGTGTATGCTCATACCATCTTCTAATTCAGTATCAGTTACTGCAAGTGTATGCTCATACCATCTTCTACTTCATTATCAGTTACTGCAAGTGTATGCTCATACCATCTTCTACTTCAGTATCAGTTACTGCAAGTGTATGCTGATACCATCTTCTACTTCAGTGTCAGTTACTGGAAATGTATGCTCATACCATCTTCTACTTCAGTGTCAGTTACTGCAAGTGTATGCTCATACCATCTTCTACTTCAGTGTCAGTTACTGCAAGTGTATGCTCATACCATCTTCTACTTCAGTATCAGTTACTGCAAGTGTATGCTCATACCATCTTCTACTTCAGTATCAGTTACTGCAAGTGTATGCTCATACCATCTTCTACTTCAGTATCAGTTACTGCAAGTGTATGCTCATAACATCTTCTACTTCAGTGTCAGCTGCTGCAAGTGTATGCTCATACCATCTTCTACTTCAGTGACAGTAACTGCAAGTGTATGCTCATACCATCTTCTACTTCAGTGTCAGTTACTGCAAGTGTATGCTCATACCATCTTCTACTTCAGTATCAGTTACTGCAAGTGTATGCTCATACCATCTTCTACTTCAGTATCAGTTACTGCAAGTGTATGCTCATACCACTTCAGTGACAGTAACTACAGGTGTAAACTCATACACCCCCCCCCCCCGAACTCTGACACCTGTTTAAAAATTATTATTTTGTTTTATTTGTGTGCAATTTATTTATTTGATTTTTTTATTTTATGTTATTATTTTAAATACTCTTGCTACCTCATTTTTTGCAGGGCAGTAGCTCTGGAATTATCCCCATTTTGCAGCCCTCTACCTCTTACTCCCCCTCTTACTACATGTTTGGGTCCCTATTGATTTCAATGGGGTTCAGGTTTGGGTCAAGTTCGGGTACCTGAGCCAAACTTTTGTTCAAAGTTCGGGCGAACTTGCCGAACCTGAACATATACAGGTTTGCTCAACACTATCTATGGCCACAGCCAAAGAAGATGGGCGCCGGCTCCCGTTAGGGAGGGCGCTTCTAGTGCCAACTGGTAGTGCCGCTGCCATTCAAACACTGCTGCAGTACCGCTGTCGCCGCCACTGAGAATCGCAGGCTGAGGTGCACACTTAGGTGAAGGGGGTTGATGGGCTGCTCAGCAACCCATTAACCAGCTTTTCCATGTTAGGCAGCTAAAGTCCATGTTCGTGTTTTGCAAAGTTCGGTACGCCTATCTCTACATATTACACCCCCCAAATTAGAACTAAAACTAGAAATAAATGGATATGGGTAGGAAGGTATTTCTCTTTGGTGTTTGGGGTTTTAATAAAATTCAGCATTTAAATGAGTATACCTCAAAGTCAAAGACCACACCCACCTAGTTGGCGAAACCAGCTCACAGGTAACTTGTGAATCTGGCGGCAGTGGGCAGCGGCAGCAGGGGGCTGGGCGACAGGGGATGATGGCGAGGCTTTTGGGGCAACGGTGCATTTTAAAGGATAAAAAATACAGTACTTCATCAGGGCATCTGGATGAAGATCTACAAAACATAATCTGTTGGGGGCTGTTAAGGGGAGGGCTGGGGAACACTGCTATAGAAGATATATTTCTATTTAGGGTAAATATTGGTCTAGGGATTCTATGGCCTGTTTAAGGACATTTAATTAGTAAACTAGGTCTTTTTGATATATATGGATTGTTGCATCTGGAAGAAAGACAGTAGACTTGCTTTTAAAGAAACAATTACTAAGAATCCAAAATATTCCTAGGTTATGTAATAAGATGTTGAGAGGTTTTATCTTTAATTAATGTACAGCAGGCATTTGAAGAGACTTTGTAACAAAAAATATTTGGAGAGGATATTTTATTTCCGTTTTATTAACCTATAAGGAGCTGCTGTTTTGTAATTTGTGTTTTGGGTCTTACTGGACCCATATTCGAGCTGAAGCAAAGTTTTAATGGGAAGTAGGAGAGCTGGAACGTCAGGCAATTAATCTACTTAATAGCGACCTGGCAGCAATCCTATGCATGCACCATTTTTTCCTGCTGGAATGAGGTGAAAATTGTAGTACAAAACATTGCAATCTCAGATTTCATTAGGGGAAATGTGTAAATAAATAAAGCAAAAGCTAAACCTCAGTTGCAGGAGAGGTGGGATATTTAGCTAGTACTTAAGCTAGTACTTAAGTATTTAAAACAAATATTGGATAATTGTAAATCTTTGATGAATTTGCCAATATTCCCAATGATCTATGCAAAGAAATAAAAACAACAATAAGAAAAAAAAAAATAAAAACAATTTAAACAGAGAATGGAGGAATTATTTCTCACAATGAGTAAATTCTGGAGGTGTTTGAAATGTATATAATTTATAGTTCTAAGTGGTGATTTGTTTTATAAATATTTAGAGTATTTAAATATACCTGAAGACCTGTTTAAGAAATAGAAACTTTAAGAGTAGGGATGGGCGAACCCCCCAAAGTTCGGGTATGGGACCTAAACTTTGGAGGGTCGCAGAGTGTGCAGCAGTAGGCATGCTGCTGTAACTTACCTCAGCCTGATCCTCTTCCTCGGCAGCAGCAGTGGCTACGGCAGAGCAGCATTTTAGGGCCCCAGCCAGAACAACAGAATTATGCTGCTTCTTGTGCCAGCTCTTCCTCAGCACTTGAAATGTCCTCACTCATGGGAGCCGGCCAAATTAAAACATCGCTCCTCCGTCACCGCTACTCAGCAACTCATCAACCACCTTAACCACTTTCGGGCCGGACGCCAAGCTCAAACACAGACTTACGGCTGAACTCCGTGTTTGGGTTTAGGAACCTGAACTTTGCTGTTTAGGTTTGCTTATCCTTATTTATAAGGGTACATCCTCCTTTGTTAAAATCAAAGCATCACGTTGTATATAGAATCTGCAAACAATATGGTGTTGATTCAGTAAGACTTATTCATGGTAATAAAAAATCATTTTAGGAGAAAAAAAGCACATTTTTTCTTTTGCTGAATCACCAGCTAGGAAGACAATGAAACGCAATGGTACACTTTATTGCAGTGTAAATAGTTCACTACTTTTCTTAGGAATAAAAGTGTAATTGCCTTTCATTGTTTTCCTAGCTAATGATTTAGCAACAGTGAAATTCTCAGGCTTTTTTTCTCCTAAAGGGATTATTTTTTACTAGCAATAGAATTTTTTTCAACTCTTACTGAAACAACCCCTATGAGGTGACTTTGAATTTATTTTTATTGAAACTGTGCAACTGATCATTTAAAGTAGATAGCTTTCCAGCATCTATGGGACACGTGTTTCTCTTCTTCATAAATTAGGTAAGGATCTTCTTTTTCTATTTCTTATTGCTACCTACTGGTGTAGTACTACTGGTGTAGTCAGACAACAATAATAATAATAAAACAAAAATGGCCTTGGAGTTTACAAAAATATTTCAAGCCAGCCGAAGACTTAGACAAAGAGATATTTATGCATATCCTACCTCTTCCCAAATTCACAGAAATTATTCATTAAAATTTGAGTTCTCCCCTTTATAAAGGAAAGCTTGTCTTTTCAATTAACATTCTAAGGGGCACGCTCTCTCACCAAGCTAGTATCTACTGACTGGTAGATGCGTTCTCTATTTTGGTACAGGCATCTACATGGGGTTTGAAGTAGAGTAGTTCTCCAGGTGAGGTGCAAATGTGGTTCAATACAATAGAGATAGAGCTCTTGAAATAATAAAGACAAATTGTGTTTTGCAGATTCTGCTGAAGGTTTAAGTGGACCTCCAGTCATAAAAGCAAAGCTTAGAAAATTGCTCCCCTGAAGCCCCCCCTCTGGCAATCAGGGGCATAAGCTTATTGAGAGGGATTAACACCATGCAGATTTTTAAAATAGCAGGCAGATTTTACACTGGTACACATGCATGGCAGTGGCCATCTTACAAGAGAACTGCTTCTGAAAATGAGTCCTTCAATTAAAATTGCCTCATAGCTCTGTGTAATTATATCTTATCTCTAGTCAAAAGTAGTATACCTTCAGCTGAACTGAATCATCATTGCTTTTCGAGCTGCTAAAATCTTCTAAATACATTGTATCCCCTGACTGATTGCATTTGCGGCCACTGCCATAGAGATACATTGTAACAGCTTCCCTCACACAGATTTCCTTTGCTACATTAGCTGTTTATTCTGTGTTTGTGTCTATAAAAAATGACAGGCGAGCTTCTCCTTGTTTCTGAGGCATATATCTCTCAATTTGGTGTGAATTGCTGCTGACACAGCATCCAGCAAGATAGCCACCCCCATGTTAGTCAAGAGTGAATACTTTTAATGCAGTTCCACATCATCTGCATGGGGTTACATCCTCTCAAGGTTCAGCCGGCTTTATTTTACATACTTGTTTTTTTAATGAGCACAATGTAGTTGATTCAACACAATTTTAAAAAGTACACTTTAGGTAGGAAAAAAAATAGAATTTCCCCTTTTTGCAATGCGTGTTCACTGTCATTCTCTACCTAGGGGGTTATTTAGCACCGGGTGTAAATAGATATTTTCCACCTAAAGTGCACTTTTTACAAATGGTGCTGACCGTACAGTGTCCCTAAAGTTTGGTGGTTTCTCGTGCAATTGGAAGGGAATTAGTTGCTTTATTTTCTTTTCAGAGGCCAGAACACAAAGCCAGAATTTTCCCCATGAATAGTATTTGGATTTGGGTGACATCTGGAGCCTGCTCTGTACTAATGATGGCTGAAACTTCGTCTGTTATCTTTTTCTTTTTGAGCTTTACTTGATTTTGAGGTTAGACAAGGATTTCTGTATCCCTTGGTAGCAAGTCAGCCTTTGTTTTAAAGATTCACAAACATCAAGGCAGAACTACAGTAGGAAGAAAGCATATGGCAATTGAATAGAAATAAGAAAAACAGCATGCAGACAGTGGTCTCCACATTATCCCTAAGCCTAAGTTTACACACATAAGTACAAGATTGGTTCTATTTTCTTCTATTGAGGACAGCATTTACCTGATCAGAAGCATATTTTGAAATGAAAGGGGATGATTCAGCACCATTTGTAAAAAGTTTTGTGAAGAAACAAAAGAAGGTTGCCACAGGGGAAGGCCAATGACCAACCCTGGAATGTTTTAACACTTAACACTTTAAACATAAATTCTGGTTAAAGCAAATTGCAGCAAACTTCAAATATAATAATATAATATCCTTCCCATAGTTTTCTACGGAATTGAGCTTCCCGTGCTAAAAAAGGAGGCTAACTCAGTTCACAGAGCAGTAGGTAAATGTGTGATTCCTTTGTTGTGCAAGCATGCCATTGTAAAGGTAATTGATGTGATAATGACAAGATTATGAAGCTTATGCTAATTAAGATTATGGTATGAGAGCACTGATCTTGGAAAACCCAAAAATTCAAATGTGCTAAATCTTTGTAGCAATAGCCTCAAATATCTCTCTTCAAATGATGCCCCACCCCTAGTATATTTGCATAAATTCATAACAAACTACTTGATTTCAATAGTGGCCTACATGTTGCCACATGCACAGGAGCCTCTTACTGCGACATAGGGACCCGAAAGTCACAGAGGTGCTAGGTGCACTTTTTGGCTTTCACTGGCATAGGCCTATAATTGCAAGTATTATTTTAAGTATAAATCGTTGCTGATCATGTTTTATACTCTAAATATTTAATAATAGAGTATTTCTTTGCCCACTGGTATGTCTTTTATCTAGAGAGCAATTGAAATCACTTCAGAGATCAAGCCTGAGCTAAGTGGGGAGCTGCACTGAGAAACCGCCACGCGTAAATCAGGCAAATTGACTGCAGTAGGCGATACAATCACATTTCCTGATTAACCTCTACAACCCTTCTATGTGAATGGGTGCCTGAGGTGGTGACCTGGGCAGCAAGTTGTTATTAGTATTCACATACTCATAGCAGTGGCATATTTACACAGCCAGCTACTGCATTGACAAATCAGAGAAATATGTATTCTGCTCATACATTAAATCAAGCTGCACGGCTATAGAGATTTCCCTGCTCGGTATTTTCTCTGGCTTGGATGAGATTGCTCAGAGGTAATGTCTTTGTGCCTTTCAAGTGGGCGTCTCTGTTCAGTTGTCGACATTTTTTGTGACCTTGGGTAAATCCCTGTTTATGAAAAAGAAGAGCAGTGAGATTCTGTATCTATGCATGTTTCTGACACTATAGACCATGATATACAATGTACTCCCGAATGAAAAACAGTGAGGGATAAATAATGCATGCCTTATAGCACTGGCCATTGACTGCTGCTTCTATCGTTATTTTGTCTATAAAGCAAGAGTGGGAAAACAGATAAAATATGGATGCATGCATGTCAAACCTCTCATGTAAACTGAACCAGTGAAAGAATCATGAGTTGGGGCAGACTGGCTATCATGAAAACGTGGAGGCTAATTCATTACTAACGCCAGGTATCAGCAGATGAGCGTCTGTATAGCGGCACTTAGAATGGCCGCTAGTAGACGCTCATGTGCGGGTATCGGGCGCTGTACCAGAGTGTCTTAGTCGCTTTAGTAACCTGGCCCGCATTGATGAATGTGATGTATGTGGGGCGCTGTAACAACAGTACAGCACTGCTACACACTACACAACTACACAAACACAGCGTTGGCGCTCTAAAGCTGGTCACTATAGCACAGAGCGCCAGACGCTATGTGATTAAAAACACATGGAATTGCATTGTTGTAACATTGTGACATTAACACTTTAGTGCCAGACCTGTAATGTCAATTCTGCATAAAAAAACAAAAATTAAAAAAGTTTTCAAAAATGACTTTTTCGAGGCCAGGAGAGGTGACACAATTATTTGAGAGAAAAAAACAAAAATTAAAAAAAAGCAATGTTTAATCAGACGAAAAGGAACGTCCATTGAAATGTATGGGAGAGCGACACTGAACGAAAGGTAATACATGGCGCTCTGGAAGCTAGAGCGCCGACGCCATACGCTGAGCCGCCTATAATGATGAATCCGACGCCATATGGCGCTGTTAGAGGCATCACCAGACGCCCAGCAATCACCAGACGCTGCCTGCCGTTACGAGGCACTATCTCGTGCTAGACCTTGATGAATAGCCCCCTTAGATTTGTGGATTGTTTGTGCATAGATAGCCATTGTGCATAGATGGGATCACTATACCCATTCCTTACCGCTAGGTCATTTCTGCAATTGTCAGGCATTTGTTAGACCATTGTGTCAGGTGTTAACATTATTAAACTGTTTTTTATATTGAAGAAGAAATGGCTGAGATATAAAGGCTTACGGTTTCAGCTTATGATTTATTTTCTGAAAAAGGGGGCATGGCCCTTGGAGCTCTGATGCTGCTTATCAACATAATAGGGGGGGGTTTGAATGAGACCAATATTATGCTTCAAACACCCTGGCTGTGCTCCTCCCTCTCTCCCTGTTGCTAGCATTCTTATACATGGATATAATCAGTTGTTACACACCAGCAGCATGGTCATTTCTAATCCACCATGTCCACAGTCTGATTCCTAAGCTAGCTGTGATTGTGCTACCTAATCACAAGCAAACAGGCAGCCACAGATTATTAAAATGCTAATTAGGTGTGATGGTGATTGAACCGCTAATTAGATGTGGTGATGGTTGAAAAGCTAATTAGATGTGCTGATGATTGAAATGCTAATTAGGTTTGAGTATGCATATGCTAGTTATGGTGGCGGCTGAGGGGAGAATGGCTGAATGAGAAGATGGCTGCAGAATACTAGTGTGTTCATTCTTGCTAAACTGACAAATGGGTTGGAGCTATAGATCACCAGGAGAGCACTATGATTGGTGGTCTATTGCAAAGGAATTCAGGGGTTCTGCCACTATTTTTTGCCTTGTTTTTGCTTCCAGGAGCAGATGCGTCCTAACAGAAAGGCAGAGGGCAGCCATTAGGAGGTGAACTGGCCCAAAGAAGTCCAAGCTAACCTTACATAAATCTGCCTGCAAGAGTTACAAGGGCTGACTTCTAGAATGGTGTATTTGTTTCCAAAGAACTTCTGCATCAGTCTCTTTTGAATTACAAGCCTCTCTCAGACACCTAGTGTACAGTAGGTAAAGGGCTTCTAGTTCAGATAAAACTGACCTTTCGCTCAACTCTTATATCTGACTCTAGTGACCTCCCTCCATGTGGCTGCTTAGAATATTGTTGGCTGCTGGTAAAGATGTCTCATAGCTCAGGAAAAAAACTCTTTCCTGTTTACTTTAGTCTTTGATTTACTAATTACTCCTTTACCCCCTCATTGAACCAGAACCACCTCCATGTGATGCTTCAAAATAGTTGCCTTTGTAGTGGCTCCTAGGTCTAGGAATGTCCTTCTGCTAAATCTCAGCATGGGTCTGTGCTCCTCTATTCCTTTTCTGCTAAAGTTTAGTCCCCTACCCACTCCCTGTCCCTAATTGTATGTGACTTATAATTCTAGCTAAATAAGTCTGAACACTAAATGTAACCTGTTTAGCCATCACAGGAGCTTTCGTGGATTTGATAACTCCAAACAAAAAGCTTGCACATAAAAATGTATTTGGGTGCACTTTATAATATAGTATGAGCCAGGGATGGACAGGGGCCATGGGGGGGAGGTTGGAAGAAGACTTAGGAGGCAGGGAGCTTATGGGGGTGATAGAAAAGGATTGAGTGAACTTAAGCAAGGGTGTGGGGGAGGTGCCAGCCTATTCGGCCCCAAAGCTGTGCGGCCCACTGGAATTTCTCCCTGTGCCCCCTTTGATCAGTCTGCTTCTGGTATCAGCTTCTCCTATAACATGGCTTAGGTCTCTCTCTTTCTTCACCATTAAAGTGATTAGTTTAGGCATTCATCTGCATTAAAACAGGCCATAATATAATTTCATTGTAACATTGTAAAAACAGATATAGCTGACGTGCTTTTGTTGCAATACTGTTGCTATTTTTATGATTATGCATCTTGCCCAGCAAGTTATACTACAGTAGAGGTACTGGACAAACTGTTGCCCTTTTCTTCCACTCACACTTTATCTCAAGCACAAAAATATTTCTAGACACAAATGACATCAGCCCTACAAAAGGCACAAACCTAAACTTGTATGGTGACACGCACAATATAGCGTGTCACTTTCTATCCTCCCAGGAGGACTTGTGTTGATGTTGAGATTAATTTTTAACGATGGTTTCTTGCAGACGGCTGCCCATCTGTCTCTGACTATTTGTCAGCACGTTAAAGATTTATTATTTTGATAGATCTGTGTAATTGTTTTGAGGGCTGCAGGTGAGAAACATGAAGAGACACTTAATGGTAACATAATGTAAGCATCAACAAGCAGAGACATGCTGTAAGAAGTGTGACATGATATGCTAGAAGGTGAGGTTGCGAAACCTTTACATATTTACACAAATGGTCTAAGGTTGACCATCAGGACAGGAACAAGGTGAGGAGCCCTCACCAGAAATATTCATGTATGTTGATTCAATGTAAATTGCTGGATCCTAAAAAGGTAGAGGGAAGCTGTGGCTTTCCTATCAAGCTTCAGTAAAAACAAATATTTTTGTTTTTGATAAAGTGGGCAGGGCTAGAGTTACTCGTAGGGATATATTCCTATTTCTTTTTTGGGAACTGCAGACTGGAAGTTCTGTTTACAGAATTTCTGTGATGTTTTTGGGACTGAAAAGTGTCGACCAGTGTAAACTATTTTATTAAGCCTTTTCACAAATCAAGGTTGCAGATAAACAGATATGTGGAGGCTAATTCAATACTAGCGCCACATATTGCCATTTGAGCATCGGCACTTCGCGTCCGCTTATGGGCACTGCAAGCACCCCTAGCATAGTGGCTGGACAAGTGACGCTGTAGTATCCTGTCCAGCAGTGATAAATGTTATATCTGGAGGGCGCTGTAGAAGCGCTCTCCCTCAATCAATGCATATGTAGTGCCAAGAGGAAAAGCCGCCCAGAGCAACTCCCCATATAACAGGACAACGCTACAGTGAATAATAGGTAGTGCCAGTTAAGTGCATCCAGCACTTGACGCTGAAGCCCATGCTTAAGAAAATCAAACACAAAACCGCTTGCTCTAAAACTGGGCGCTCTAGCATTGAGTGCCGGACGCTATATGAAATTACATTGTTTGAACACTGTGACAATGACACTGCAATGGCAGATCTGCACATACAATTCTGTATAAAAAAAAAAAAAAATATATATATATATATATATATATATATATATATATATATATATATATCAATGTAAGTGTTTGGTTGATCCTAAAATTGATAAAGATAATTAATTAAAACATTATTTATACACAAGCAAAAAAACACCATTGAAATGTATAGGTTAACGCTGCTGAGCGAACACATAGCGCTGGTGCTTTACACTGAGCCCCCGCTAGTAATACATTTGATGCTACATGACGCTATTAGAGACGCTCATCAGTCTGACTATGATATATATGTTTTTTTCACATACTGCACCCGGTGTTCACCTGACACTACACTACATGGTACTATGTGGCGTTAGCGTTTCTGAAATAACCCCCTTAGCCTCACTAATCTCAGTAGTAAGTTTGGAAATAACAGCACCCTATAGGCTATGCTAAAGAATTTGCCACATTTTGTTGCATAGCCCATATGGTGATGTTGTTTACAAACTTAATAAAAAACATCCTTACCTCATAGAAAAGATGATGGACCTCACCTGTAAAAATTTTGGATTTTTGGGAAAAACTAAAAAAAAGGTAGACCCCTATGTTTAGACAGTGCTGCAATATCACCACCACTACCACCACTAAGTCCTGTTTGGTGTGATATACAAAAAATTATATTTAGGGCAGGTTGTGGTAAAGCACATTAGCGAGCACTGTATGTATGTGTACCTTTAGGATGAAATACATAAAAAGTCCAAGTACAACACTTAGGTGTTTTTACAGTGTTGCATGTGGCCGACATATTTAAAGAGGTCCAGCCTAGAACACAAAAAGCAGCACTCAGTGTGTGATTTAAGAAATGAAAAATTTACAGTGCAGATGTGGCCACCAGCTGGTGTCTTAGTTGAAGAGGCACATCAGGGGAGGCTAAAACCTCCCCCTAACCTCACTAGACTGCCGCACCCCTCCAGTTTCAGCTTTGGACAGTTTGTACTCACCTCGCTGTGGCATCCGCCTTCTGGGATACAATGGGGGCCGGCCAAAAATCCATGAGACTTTGCAGTGTGGCAGTGAACTTTGTCAGGTAGCAACGGCTAAGCCGGGGGAGGCAGAAGATCGGGCCCCCAAACAGCCAGATGTCGCCACATGAGGTTGCAGTGGTAAGCAAGGCCTGATGGGGGGGGGGGGGATTGCCCCTATTTTTTCAAGTCTGGTGTCCCTCTTCAACACCAGTGCCCAAAAGGTCAGAATGCCGGGTGCTCTGGTTGCAGCAGCACCAGATGAAGGCGCTGTAGGTCAGGATCCCATAGAGCACAATAGGCAGAACTGGATTGCAATGTTTTATGCTTTTAAGTAATATTACACAAACTTATTTGCACAGTACTTGCATTGTGACTTGTCAAAAATTGAAACGCAGGACCTAGATTTCACCAAATGTCATTTTCTTTTGTATAGTAAAATTGATTTTCATTGATTTTTGCTTACCAATGTGTAATTTGGACAATAAATAAAACACAGCCTAAATGCACTGTAAAGTTTGTCCCATTTGTCCCCATCAGTGATGAAATGCCGACCAGCACCTGAAAAATACAGCACCGATCTTTTCAAGGAGGGTTGTACAAAGTAGCGCTCACTGGCACTGGTATAATTGGCAGTCGGGTCCAGCAGCCGCTGACACAGGCCAGCCAATACCTAGTGCAACATATAAATTTTAAGTTTTCTCTAGTTAAAAGGAGTTTCTTTTTATCATGACTCAAATTTGCATTAGTTGTCTGAAGGGCACCTTTGCATTAGTGCGTGGCATGAATTAGTTGTCTGAAGGGCTATCTTCTAAAGAAGAAATATTTTTTTTTTTTTTTTTAGAGACTAGATTTCAACCAATGTACTAACACACTGGTCGAATTTACCTTTTGTCTTTTGTCTTTGTACTTTTTTACCCTTTCAAAGGATTGTTCACTGCTTGTCTGTAACAGCAGCTTATCTGTAACTGATAACTGACAAGTTCTTCTGTGTATTAAAACTCAAACTTGTCCCAAACGAATAAAGAAAGCCTCTTGAAAAAATAATGGGAAACCACTATGTCATGGGATATCAGGTAAACAATAAAAAAATTGTAATTGTTCCTGAGCTGTTGATATAATCTGAAACTGGAAACTATGCTGCAGAACACCACCGCAGAGGGACAAATAACAGGCTGTATTGTGTTACACAGTTTTGGATCAAATTTAAATGTTATCATTGAAGAGGATGACAATGTACTGTTATTAACAACTGATAATAATAATAAAACACTAGGCACAGAGTCTAAGTGAGTTAAAGGGACAGTTTTGTCAGAATAACAAAGGACATACACGTTTTTCCCCTATAGAAGCTCTGTCCAACTAGGGAAATAACACATTTACACCATTGCGTAAATCACACTGACTTCAGAAAGCCCAATTCAATCATTTAAACTAAGGGATTGATGCCTTGCATGCCCCGCCATTTTAATGAATTGGGTGGGCTTGGCTGGTCACCATGGCTGACACGGGGGTGGGGGGGGGGAGCATGTACACAGTAGGATTCAATCTTGGGAAGAGCTAGGATAGCTAGGATAGAAGCACTGCAGAAGAAAATTGGTGAATTGATGTGCTTCTTTATTCTCTATGGACAGGGACTTGCCCTGCTCATGTGCACCTCCCAGGTTAGCTATAAACTATTCTGAGCAGCTGCCAGCCTTCTTTTGAATCTCATGATTTTGTGCAAGCACATGGAGTGGGGAGTCTTGAGCTACTGTATACCATGGCGCGCTTACCTCCTGCCCGGTCCCGTGGCATCCTCGGGTGGCGTGGGTGCAGGCGGCTGACCAGTACTCCTTCCGTACAGGCAGGCGTATCTGCATCAGGCACCGGCTCGGGCAACTTTGGATCGGGCGGCGCCGCGTGCCCGTCTCCTCTCCTCGCCACTTCTCCTGCTTCTCTGCGTGAGCACATTATGCCCTTCGGTGGCACTGCAATCAGCGTGGCCGGTGGAGGTTGAGCCCAAAGGTTGCTGTGAGCGAAACGCCCTAAAAGTTTAAACTGCGCAATCACCCCATATGTTGTTAGGGAACCAATGAGCTCAGTTCCTTTCTATCCAATCCCTTGCACCCATGCACTATAAAAGTATTCCCATGTCACCCATGTCAGTCATTGCCCGTGATAGCGTATAGCTGGGTGTGAATATTCCTGACTTCTGTTTGTTCATCTGTTACTGAGCTTGCTAGTCTGACTATTCCATGACCAATGACTGAAACAACCTCTGCCTGTATCCTGACTACAAACCAGTTTCATCCCTGATACTGCTAAGCTCTCTGAATTCCCGCTTTGACCCTTGACATTGACACTTCCACACTTACTTATCGTAAGAACTATTAATCTGAGTATAACAGGCAGTCTTACTTTCCATTCATCTGTCTTTACCCCTATGAGTTTACACTGAGCTATCAAGCCCTGGGGGCAACGGTGTCCAGTGAGGCGTTTAAAGCGTCCCAGCAAACGGGGGATTGGCTACAGGTGGAGCTAGCTGCGGATTTGTGGATTGTGAACTCGCCAAGAAGACGGGTGTCCCCGGAGTTTGACACTTTATATGGGAGAGGCTTTTGACTGTTAAGACCATGAGCTGCACCAATGATTATAGATAGGGATGAGCGAACTCCCCCAAATTTCAGTTTCAGCAAGTTCCCTCTAAAGTTCCAAACCTGGTGCCCATCCTTGGGGGGAAATAATTTCTCAGGCAGAATCCGGGATTAAAAAAAAAATGTAAAAAAAAGATGATTGCAGGTTTGGCGGATGGGGGTTCCAGGGTGTGAGGCAGGAAGCAATGCTGTACAACTTACCTGAGCCCCATGATCCTGTTCCCATCTGCAGCGGCTTTCAGTTCAAATAGCCCATGAGTTAAAATGGCCCAAGAGTGGGAGCTATCTTTCTGTGGCCCCAGCTATAGCCCATTTGAAAGGAACGCCACCGATGGCAGGACTGGGATTGCAGGGCCGGCTTCCTCTGATGGCGCGTCCTCTGATGACAGCTGACAGCGCAGCCGGCCTCCCCGCTCCCACCATGCCAGTAAGTGTTTGCTGAAAAAAGAAATGCCGACATGGTGGGAGCGGGGAGGCCGGCTGCTGACAGCGCAGCCGGCCTCCCCTCTCCCACCATGCCGGCATTTTTTTTTTTTAATTTCAGGGAAAATTCGGTCAGCACGAACCACTAAAAATTCAGGTTCGTGCTGAATCGAATTTTCCCTGAAATTCGGAGCGAATTCAGGTTCGTTAGAACCGACTCGCTCATCCCTAATTTTAGCCTTTATATCTCTGTCTATTTTGTTGTGTCTTATTCCTTCCATCTCTCTCTTTCTACAGATGGAGCAGAGCTAACAGTTTCCTGATAGTTGAAGGCAGGCCAAAACCCCGGAAACTTGTGAAATACATTTGGCCAAAGCCCCTGCCAATAATCCCTTCCTAGGGTGAAGAACTAGAAATAGATACTTTTGCTTTTCAAATTTGCTGTCCCTTGGTTTGAGTATGGCAATGACATCATGACATCATTGCCACACACAACAATGACAATTGACAATGGACAGTGGAGGAAGTGAAACTTTACAGCTAAAACAAGGGCCACTATTTGGGGTTAGAGTGAAGCAGGAACACAAAAAATTGGCAAAAGGTGCTCTTGATGAGGGGAGAATTTCGGGGGATGCTAGTAAAAATGTTAGTTTTAGTCTGCTTTAAGTAAACAATGCTATCTTGAAATCGTCAATGCTATTCAATAGCATATGTTTGCTTAGCCAGGGATATCTCAGAACCCTTTAACTTTGTCTCATCTGTACATAAACTTCATCTCTCTATGTTTCTCTCTCTCTCTCTCTCTCTGTTTTTTTTCCAATCCCTCCATCCCTTTCCTTTTGTCTGAGCATAAATGTATGCATGAAAATCTGGTAATAATAATAATATTAAGAAGAACAATATCTATGATGTATTTCATCTGTATTTTTTTGGAGAAAAAAGTGAAATAACCATTTTTTGTTGTATTTTTAAAATAAAGCTTACCGAGGTGTGTGCTGCAATTCATACCACAAGCCGCACACAGAGTATACCTTGTTTTACCAAATATTTAGCATGACCCCCACTGAAAAAACTTTAAAAAAAATAACAATGGCCTATATCATGACTATAGGGTTTATTTGGGGATATATATAGGGGTTTATATAGGGATAGCGGCAGGTAGTGCCTTGTAAGCCGCAGGCAGCGTCTGTTGAACGCTGGGCACTGTATGCAATACCACATTTATCAAAGCGTTTTCGATGAGCGATTCATCATCACAGGCGGCTCTGCGTATACTGCTGGCGCCCTGGCTTCCAGATTTTTTTTTTATCAAAACAATGTGTGACCTCTCCTGGCCTATTAAAAGTCATTTTTGAAAATGTTTTTGATTTTTTTATATTTTATGCAGAATTGTCATTACAGGTCTGGTATTAAAGTGTTAATGTCACAATGTAATAACAATGTCATTCCATGTGTTTTTGCTTTGTTACTAGTGGATATGTGTTCAAAAACGGACTATAATCACACAGCCTCTGGCGCTCTGGGCTACAGCGACCCAATTTTGAGCGCCGGCGCTGTGTGAGTTTTTTTTTTGATGAATATGGTTTGAGTCGCTCACACTGACCAGTCACTACTGTTCGCTCCCGTATAGTGCTGTACTGGTGTTATAGCGACTCACACATCAAATTCATCAATTCCGGCCAGTGACTGAGGTGCTCGGTAACAGCGAACCATAGCTGATCACAGCGACTACTAGTGGTCACTCTGAGCGCTCCGCTACAGACGCTCATCTGCCTGTACCTGGCACTAGTAATGAATTGGCCTGTTTTTTCTGTCTTTATCCACCAAAGAAAAATGAAAAAGGAAATCAATGCAAATAGATTAATATGTCGGAGTGGGAGTGTATGTGATTTGTATAGGATTAGGCAATGGAAATGTTTTATTTATATTTATTTATTTATGCACCCATAACATTTTACAACTAACAGTCAATAAAATTATACTTTATCAACATTATGTCACAGAAATAAGAGTGGATTAGAGAACTATTAATCAAGATTGGCCGCCACTAGCTGCACTGGCATACAAAGCACTACATATATAATGCAATGCAATTGCATCTGTCATTGCTATTTATAAAGTATTTTTATACAGTTACAAAGTTGTACATGTCAAATGGTGTTAGTGTCACTTTCCCCAAATGTATCAGTTTCTCAACTCACTCTTGGTAACACAATGGCCTGGTAGCAAAGGGATCTATTATTCCATGGTAACCCAGATTCATTTTAGATGGTGACCTCATCAAAAAAAGACACTACTTTCTTTTGTCTTTAACTGAATGGGAAACAACTCCTGATTATTCTCTACTTTCTTTTATCTCCTTCCTTGCAATAGCTCTGCTAAAGTCAAGATTGACATTAGGGCCAAGGAGTTTTCCTACTGACCTTGAGGTCACATTGGAACTGTAATTGAGGGTAAGTGAACTCTTGACCTTCTTATCTAATTACAATTTGACCTCTTTGGAAATATCAGAATGAGCTTTTGTCTGATCCTGACTTCCAGAGAAAGGAGCTTAATCCAATTTTCATTCCACTAGTTTTGAGGGTCTCCTACATAAGCCTGTTCTAATAGGTAATTGTTCAGTAGGTGCTCCTACGCAACAATGTGTATTCTTGGATTCAATTAAATTAAAATACATCTTAAAACACATAAACACAACCAACATAAAATGACAAATTGTTAAGCGTGGGGCTGGCACTAAAAGACAAGCAACTACCATAGATGCCAGAAAAAGACAGGTATTTATTCAGACATATTGCACATTGCCTCTGGCACAATAATAAACAGTACATATCCCAATAAAAAGTTAAATCACAACATTTTGTGTATGCTAAAATTACCAAACACTCCCCCCTGCACACACTCACACTCATACACCCTGATGCTGGCCAGCCTAGTCCTTTATAATAAAATGGTCCTTTGTAGAGGAACCACAAATGGTTAAGGCATGCCTGAGAGCCAGGCTCCTGAGGCGTTAATATGGAAACGCGGCCTGTATCGCCACTGCTGACAAACCACAGTTTGCAGGCAGATCATATCGCTTTGTCAGGGTGGGCGAAGCTCCGAAGCTCCAGTGGGCAGATTTTTGGCCCTCTCCGCACCTCCTCCTCATCGCTGATGCTTAGTGGCTGTGTCCTTCCTGGACTCGGGACTCTTCGCAGTTTAGGCAGCAGCACTATGCAGGACGGTCACCTGACCTGGGCTGTATGCAGCTTCACCCACAGGTCCAAGCCTTATTGTGCTAGAGGTGATGTGCAATATGTCTTAATAAATACCTGTCTTTTTCTGGCATCTATGGTAGTTGCTTGTCTTTTAGTGCCAGCCCCACGCTTAATCATTTGACATTTTATGTTGGTTTTGTCCATTTATTAGGTTAGTGGGGTGGAGTTGTGTGGGTTCTCCCAGTTTTTTACTGTATTACTTAAGTTGAAACGTGCCATTCCTTGATTTATGAACCAAATGCTCATTTACTAGAAAAATCATTTATTCCAAGAATCATAGAAGGTCAATGCCCATCCAGATGTTTCATTGGTAAGATTATGGCTCATGATAGATAATCTTTTGAATATGAACAGTTTAGTCTATGGTCTCGATATTTGCAGATTAAGTTGACTATTATTTAAGAATATATTTTAGGTATGAGTATAAAGTAAGCTTTAGGGTTAACTTCAATGATAAGCCAAGAAGCTAAGATATATAGTATGTTGCCATGAATGGGGCAGGCATGGCAGTGTCACTATGACTGAAGGCCAGGGGGCATGTGCCAGACATGGAAGTAGGGTTGAGGCCTGTCAACGCTAGAATGGATTGAGAGCAAATGGCTGTGGGAGGGTAAATGATAAGTATAGCTTTTTGGGGGGTTTTATGTCTGGACATTCCCTTTTAGTTTATAATCTACATGGTAATATTTAAACACAAGGTTAGTGTCACGCTCTGGTAACTCCAGCCCTCTAAGTAAGCCCTCAACCCCCAATCTCCGCAGCCAGCTTCACCTGTAGGAGCCCCCGCTTGCCGGGACGCAGAATGCGCCTGCCCGGGATCGGTTGCCCCCAGGACTTCAATGGCTCAAAGGATGAGAGCTTACAGGTATAGAGGTCTGAAGAACCAATGGCTAAGAGCGAGAGTAGTGGAAGTCCAAAGACAGGCCAGAGGTTGACACGGGGAGTCAGAGTTCGCAGCGGTACGGAGGGGAGAGACAGCTCGAGGTCAAGGTACAAGGCAGAGGTCGGCAACGGAGATCAGATCGAGAATGGTAGGTTCAGGCAGGGGTCGGCAACGGAGATCAGGATAGTCGGTTCAGGCAGAGGTCGGCAACGGAGATCAGAATAGTCGGTTCAGGCAGAGGTCGGCAACGGAGATAAGATTGAGAATAGTCGGTTCAGGCAGGGGTCGGCAACGGAGATCAGATCAAGGTATATCACGAGTCAAAGCAAGGTACAAGGCGCTATCACAGGCACTGAGTGAATGACGGGAAAAAGGCTTTATAGGGACAAGACATGATTGGGAGAGAGCGTGATTGGTGCAACTGGGAACTTACAGCTCATTGGCAGACACTAGGAAAGGGCGTATAGCCCAAGAGACTCCTGTGGGGCTGATTGGCCCGCACAACCAAAGGGGCAAGCCCTAACATAACCTAGGGCTCATTGGCCCTTAACTGTGAGGGGGGAGGTAAACCAGGAATGCCAGATGTTCTCTATGATGGGTTCTGTGAACAAACATAGTTCTATGCTCTGCATTAGTATATACAGCATAAAGTGCTGATTGGATGAAAGCCTGCATATGTGCCATGGTATTGCTTGCAGCATGGGTATGCGATCCCAGGGGGCTCAACACAATGGGACATCCCACATTGTAATGCCCCAGGGATAGGGAATCAACTAGTTTAGTCCACTTTAAACCAGAACAACACCCCATTTGTCACAAAATAAGTGTTGACTGGGTGCAGACACTGTGTGTTAGACCAAGGATCCTGCATAGCCTACTGGACTGTCTACAGTTCATGCTGGTGCAGGGTAGGTGTTGTTTTTCTGGAGCAATAGTGGAAAATAGAGATTTTGTACTGAGAGAGAGCATTGGCCATAAAAGCGCAGAATGATGGATCATCCACTATCCTGTAAGGCAGTGGTCCCCAACCCTCTTCTCAAAAGCCAACAACAGGTCATGTTTTGTAGATCTCCATATAGTTGACTCTAAAGCTCTGCACTAATTACTTCCCCTGGGCATCTGTGTGGAAATCTGAAAAACCTGACACGTTGGTAAGTTGGTGGCTCTTAAGGAGAAGGCTGGGGAACACTGCTGTAAGGTATCAATGTGAGGCCAAGTGAGTAAAGTCATTTGCACACACTTTTCATGGAGTAAGATTTCATGTGCAAATTTACTCAAATAGTGATTTAGGGATTGTTTTGAGGGGTGAAACATATGCACAAATGTGTTTTGTCATGCAGAATTTTCCTCCAGCAAAAAGCAGGAGGAAAATGCCAACTTCACTAACTCACATACTTATTTCATTCAATTAACATATCCTGGCAATAGCAAGTGTCAGGAGCAAGTTAAGTTTCCTTATTTTTAACTATTTTTATTTTTTTTTTTAATTTCAGAAATTGTTTGAAAAGTTTACAAAGTTAATATTGTTTTAACCTACAAACACAAACAAAGGTGGGCCTTTGGCCAAATAATTTGGACAAAATATTAAAAAAGACAAAAACAATAAGTTAGTAGATTAATTATTAAGCACTAATACACTACAACACAAGGAGGGAGGGGTATAGAGAACATCTGGGACAAAACACTGGGAGACACAACACTGTAGGTCAACTGAAATCAAGATAGCGCACACTAAAACACTGTACATAAAAACAAGGAGAACACGTGCGCCACAGGGAATACACTACAGATTGGACCCACCACACATTGCAAGTTTCCACATGTGGATGCAGTTGGCATGGTTTTGAAGTTTTAGGCACATGGGCATGAATTGACCAAATTATACTTCATACTCTGGGCTCACAAGATGGTTTGCTAGGTAGCATTTCCTATGCTCCCAAACCTATGCAATGAAAGGCTGTCTGCTGATGCTCACCTGGGGTATACGTGGGGAATGAATACAGTGCAGTGAGAAAGATGCTTGGGGAGGCTTGCCTAGCTGTGAGCTTTTTATCTGGCTCCTGTGTATGGAACTCCCTTCTTTGTTGCTGTGGCCGGAGACTTGTCTTCTGGGACTGCTTGGCAGATAGAGCAGCAAGGAAGGAAGAAGAGCGAGTGGCTGCTGTGGCCTCTGAGCCAGGTGGTCGCTCCAAGGAATTGGGTGTTTGTCCCTCATGTGATTGGTCATTGCGGAGGTGCCCATCTTGTTTTCATCTTGCTATTCTAAAGAACGAGAAGCTCCTTGTTGAAGAAATGGAAGCCACTGCATGCCTGTATCTTTGAATAGGATGATTGTGCAGTGGCTGATTCTGGAACTAATCTACCTAGACCCCTTCCACCTCGATCACCCCCATGTCTACAACAACCTTAGCTCATTTCTCGTGCTGTTTATATTATTTTAAAAATACTCTACGGTATATGATGCCTTTTTAATTAAAGAATAGTGTCCACAAGACTACTACAAAAGAGTAAAAAAAAACAGTAGCTAGCTTTTTGTACAGGCCACTGGATGGTATAGCCAGCCCTTTTGGCTTGCAACTATGCAACTAGGTAGAATACCTTTTCTTTCAAAATTAAAAAATAGTGTCCCCAAAACTACAGCAATAAAGTGGAACAAACAGCAGTGAACTATTGGTATGCGCCAGTGTATGGTATACCCCCCTTCCCTTTTTGTGCGCATCTAGGTATAATAACTTTTAAAAAAATGTGTTACCAAGTTTACTGCAGGGGAGTGAAAAAGGCAACAGCAAACTACCATGTTCTGCCACAGATGCCACAGAGACCAGAAGGTCAAGGGGAATGGGATGGGGGTAATGCCATACTGCCTACAGGAATGGGATGAGGGAAATGCCACACTGCCTACAGGAATGGGATGAGGGAAAATGCAACACTGCCTATGAGAATGGGATGGGAGTAATGCCACATTGCCTACAGGAATGGGATGAGGGAAAATGCCACACTGCTTATGGGAATGGGATGAGGAAAAATGCCACACTGCCTATGGGAATGGGATGGGGGGTAATGCCACACTGCCTACAGGAATGGGATGAGGGATGATGCCACACTGCTTATGGGAATGGGATGTGGGGTAATGCCACATTGCCTATGGGAATGGGATGAGGGGTAATGCCACATTGCCTACAGGACTGGGAAGGGGGTAATGTCACACTGCCTATGAGAATGGGATGAGGGGTAATTCCACATTGCCTACAGGACTGGGAAGGGGGTAATGTCACACTGCCTATGAGAATGGGATGAGGGGTAATGCCACACTGATTATGGGAATGGGATAGGGGGTAATGCCACACTGCCTATGGAAATGGGATGGGGGAATGTCACACTACCTATGGGAATGGGAGTGGGGAATGCCACACTGCCTGTGGGGAATGGGAGGGAGGACAGCCACACTGCCTGTAATGGGGGGGGGGGGGGATTCTGCACCTTGCCTTTTATTTGGTCCTTTGTGGGATGTTTTAGCACAACATGTGTGGTTTAGATTTTTTTTTTTATTTTCCACCACCAAATCCTTGGTCTTATATGGAGGTGCTTCTTATAGGGTGAAAAATACAATATATGTATAGGCCACTGTACGATATATGCTGCCTTTATGTTGCAGTGCAACTAGGTACAATTACTTAATTAAAGAATAGTGTCCCCCAAGTATGCAAAGGAGTAAAAATGCAGCAGCAAACTATAAGTACAGGCCAGAGTACGGTATACTCCGCAGCTGAATTTTATTTGTAAAAATAAAAATGTATGAAAAATAGAATTCAGGGTCTTCTGCTGCTTTCTTATATAAGCTGACTGATACACAGGGCAAGGGAGAGTAAACCTTGCTGTGTATTACTTTGATATGCTTTTTGTATAGATTGTAAGTCTCAGCTCCAAATCCAAAATATCTATTTGAAAAGAAAGAAAACAGCCATTCACTTTCCTTGTCTACCACGAGGCTGATTTAACACCAAGTGAAAATTTACATCCAGTTGCTGAATTACTCCCAAGGAAGACAATGGAGTTGATTTAGAGCCAGGTGAGAATTCTCACTCCTTTTTAGGAGCGAAAACTACCATTCACTTCCATTGTCTACCGGGTATAAATTTTCACTTGGCTCTGAATCATCCCCAAGGTAGACAATGAAAGTAAATAGCTAAAAAGTAGTACCATTTCTCAATTGATGTTGAATCAACCCTATTTGGTGTGGGGGGGGGGGCAACATGATCCAATCCAGTCCAATCATCCAGTCAGATGCTTTTCCAAGTGCAAGATGGTGGAAGCTAGTAACCTTTGAGCAATTGTAGCAAACGCCAACATTCTGAGCCATAAATCTGTGTGCATAGTGTAAAAGCCTAAAGAAGGAGTGCCCTGCGTGCTCAGTTAATTTCCTTGCTCTACCAGAGATGGCAAGGAATATCTAATTATTTGTTCCACAAGTTATGGTGATTTTCCCCAACCTATGCTTGTCCTTGACTATATAACCACCATACCAGACAGTGAAGGATGTGGTCAAAATCAATCCAAAAGCAGCATAGTAAAAAGTTTTTAGGATGCCTTGAAACATACCATATCTTTTCAAATACCTTAAGAAATATAACCTTTGTTGGGCCTTCTTTAAGACAGCAGTAGCTTGCTTGCACCATTTCAAGTCCTTAGAGATCTGAGTACCTAAGAACCCACTAATTATCAATTATAATGGAATGGTGTTTTTGGTGAAAATGTCTGAAATCAGTTATAATTTCAATGGTTTTCTGAATATTTAGGACAAGATTGTTTGTTTAACACCATGAATCAAGAGTTCTCACTTGAGACCTGTAGGCAGTTTCAAGTAATGAGGTCCACTACAGTGGTATTATCTGTGAATGTGATCATCTTAACTGACGGAGTAGAGGAGGTAAAGTTGTTTGTATAAAGTGTTACGTTTTAGCAACACCAAGTTCAGCCAACAGTAAGGGCGGTCCTGCTTGCCACCAATTTCCGTCTGTAGACAAACATGCCAACTCTTTCCATATATCTTATAAAGCATCTATTAGGCCTTATGATGCTAAAATGCTGCGTCAGCAAATGTCTGCTTACATAACTTCAGGGAGAGTGCTAACAACAGTGCACTTATGGTTTCTGATAAAGTGAGCTGACGGTAATTGATAATGTAGCAATGGTATACAGTATATACAAACAGTATAGGGAAAATCAGCTACGCATTTGTGAAGTGGACCCCAAGGAACCTACAAGCCCCCAGCCATGCAGGCAATAAAAGACACCATACCCAATCAAAATGCATTAACGGATACTCAAATAATATATTTTCTCAAAGTTGACAGCCTGATAATTTGTTATCTGGTCACTGAATAAAATATTTAGGGACTGATTTTTCAAGCACTTCTGCCAGACAGTGCCACATCGGTTCAAATTAGAGTAAAGCAAAATATGATTAATAGTTCTTTTTGCATGTCGCTGCACTGCTAATGTTTTAGTAAATGTGTTTCATCCATTGCACCGACATGTGCAAATGTGAAAAAAAAATATACAAATTATATTTTGCACTACTCTAATTTGCACCGATGTGTCACTGTCTGGCCGAAGTGCTTTATAAATCAGGCCCTTAATTTCCATTAACACTGATATATCACTGATACTCTTTTTTAACCACTTGTAAAATTCATATTTGATAAAGAATCCCATATCTGCTGTGCTTTATCAGGTCAGGGCCAGCATTTGGGGCAAGCAAGCCAGGCAGTTGCTTGGGGCCCAGGCTCCCTGGAGGGTCCGAATGCACAGGCTACAGCCAATGTATCCTCACTCATGGCAGCAGCCATCTTATTGTAGCCCCTGCATCTGGCAATGGTTTTGCCTCTAATCAGTCTGTGTGATATTACACAGATGCAGCCAGGGGCGGACTGGCTGTGGGGCGAACCAGGACATTTCCCATTGGGACACGGTGCCCTTCACTGTCATAGAAGCTGAGCAAGGAGTGTAATAATGTGCTATTCACATTCCTAGACATGGGACCATTAGTTAAAACAGCCACGGCTGCACAAGAAGGCAAACTACATT
The DNA here is from genome assembly GCA_027917425.1 of Gastrophryne carolinensis. Lineage (NCBI taxonomy): Eukaryota > Metazoa > Chordata > Amphibia > Anura > Microhylidae > Gastrophryne > Gastrophryne carolinensis. Next base: position 113,978,121 of record CM051237.1, on the reverse strand, counting down.
AGAGGTCCCAGGTGGTGGTAGACAGGCTCCTTTTGGGCAATACACAGCAGCCTAGCATGGAGGAGGGGCACAGCACGGGGCCACGGTCCTTCTTCCTGTTTTGAGCAATGACCCCCTCTCTGACCCCTCATTGTGTGTCCTCCATTTCTCTGACACCAAACAGTAGCCGAAGGAAGCAGACAGTAAGATTACTCTCACTTTCAACTGGTACACAACATGTTGTACTTTGCTCCTTCCTCTCCCCTTTCCTCTGAATTATGTAATGACCCAGATGACATAGGAGCCGAGGAATAGAACGCCAAACATAGGGTTTACAATTTGCCAGAGAAAGCAAAAATAGCTATTTATTTTTATACTGCCTATCTGCAGAAAGTTCGGCTAATTTGGTTTTGCATCACTGTTGGATTTAGGTCTTCTTTAACTTATAACACTCTTTTCCTAAACTAAGAACTGCTGTTAGGCTGTTGTTTGTACTTGAAAAGAACATAAACTGAATTCTCCTTTACACATGTGCTGTAAAGTGTGTTATATAGCTCTAAACATATAAAGTAATCAGCGATATTATAGGATTTGGTTGAAGCATCTATAAAGTTTGCAGTCCATGCTAAATATTTTTAGACTGTAGTAAGAGCAAACACCTTGGGCAAACCCCTCAAGCTTTTTGTACTCGGAGCTTCTGTTCAGAATGATTTCATTTTCAAGGTGAAATAAGACTTTAATGCTTTGCTATAAGCTTTCTTCTCTGCTCTAGGTGTATGGGGAATTCCTCAATTTAGCTGTTCCTGCTCTGTTGCTGCTAATAATTCAAACCTCGTAGCATCTTAACGAAATCCGTGAACACGTTCAGCAAAAGAGGGTAGGCAACACCCATGGATTGCAGAAAAACGGTATGCAGAACGCTAATGAGAAACGACCATATCAATAACCAGTTATGCATGCTGTGCTTATATATAAATATATTATATAGTGTGTGTGTGTGTGTGTGTGTGTGTGCGTTGTTGGAACAGCTTGCTGAGCAACATACGGTGTGGCCTTGCTCTTGTTAGAAATGATTAAGTAAAGAAAATGGACACTGGAAAAGCAAGAACTGGCATTGTTAGATTGTTTGCCCCAGATTTTTTCCTTGGGGGATTCTTTCCACTATGTCTAAAGCTCTCTAGTGTCTTTTGATAAATAAAGTGCCATCCAGGCCTTCAGACTTACGAAACAAATACTCATGAGACTTCGGGATCATGGCAGATAGAAATGACTGAGAAATAATAACACACTTTATTAGAGTACGGTGTACATTGCAATACCGACATGAAGCCCTGGGTATTATTTCCCGTTAGACCAAGTATACTGGAAAGGTACATAATTGAAGTTGCTTAAAGGAGCACTATTGTGAAAAAACGGCCCAATGATACAAATCCATATACATTTGTTGGATGGCGGGAGGAAAGTTCACTTATATACCCAGCATGAAGATATAATGGCAACGAAAATGGTGGAAAGACTTAAACTTAAAACTATCAGGAGAGACTTAAAGAACTTAATTTGTACAGTCTGGAGGAAAGAAGGGAGAGGGGGGACATGGTTGAGACCTTTAAATATGTGAAAGGATTGAATAAGGTTCAGGAGGGAAGTGTTTTTAAGAAGAAGCTTAATGATAGAACAAGGGGGCACAACCTGAAGCTATTCGGGGGGAAGATCAGGAGCAATGTTAGAAAATATTATTTTACAGAAAGAGTAGTAGATGCTTCGAACAAACTTCCAGCACAGGTAGTTGAAAAATCAACAGTCACTGAATTTAAACATGCCTGGGATAAGCACACATCTATCCTAAGATAAAGAGTACATACAGTATACACATAAGGGCAGACTAGATGGACCGTATGGTCTTCTTCTGCCGTCAACCTTCTATGTTTCTATGTTTCTATATCCAGCCAGGCTTGTTTTTCTTTCTTTAAATGAAAGAGAAAGGACATCCGTGTGACAGGCTCTGTCACCCCTGATAGACTGACTAAACCTGTCACTCCTGGATTTTATTCCTACCATTAGAGAATAAACCACAAGCTTGGTGGGAGTTTTATTCAGTTTGGTGTATAAGTGACCCCCTCCTCTCATTAGCTGACATGTTTATATGGATTTTTAATATTACACAATTTCGCGATAGTGCTCCTTTAATATTCCTGCACTTTACTAGGCAGACTAGCGGGCTCTAGGCACTCAGGGGGCAACCAACTTTATTTCACTTATATCATACTGACCCACTCTTGGAGGCCTCAAAGTGGGATACTTTGCTACTAATGGCCAGTTTTGAAGGATATGAAAGGGTTATGGTTCGGGATGTGGATTTTTAACAGGCTTTTGTAGAAAAAAGTATCTGCAGCACAATATACCCTGTGTGTTAGTAGGTGTAGCCCTGCCCCTGGTCACATGCTTAAACCAGACCTTCAGCATGATTTAATGAAAAGCCCAAACCCTTAAACTATTCCCCATTATCTAAAATTAATATATTTTAAGTTTTTAGTCACTTATTATTCTTTCCCCCACCGGGCTGCAACTCTGTTCAGGACTCTAGGATATGGACACCGTCATCTTGACTCAGAAGCATCACATACTGAGGAGAGAAGGGGGGATAAAGTACAGCGGGGCGGGTTATAGCTGTGCTTTTCACAGACAGAGCAGAGCTGGGGTCAAGGAAAGGAGAGCAATCCCACAATGCAGAGCGACACAACAGGAAGACACTTCCTGTTTGCAGGATGCCTGATGCGCCATGAGCCACCATCTTGGATGTTTAAAGGCTCACAACATGCAGTAGATACAGGTAGGATGATTTTTAATGTGAGCAATCTGTATGTACAGGGTGTGGGAAACATATAAGATGGGCTCTTATTCAGGGTGAAGGTCCGCTTTAAAGCACAACTCATGGATTTCAAGTCCATAAAGGATGTTGGTGATTGACCTATCACCTAGTCAATCTGTACCTTCTACTACCACTGTAACATTGGCAGGCCTTTCAAAGCATCTCAAAATTTCAGATTATATGTAACAACCATATATACTTTAAGAGAAGCTGCTTTCTTGGCTTCAATTTCTTTGTCATTGCTGAGCTGGGAAGGATATGTCATGGCATAGCATGCTCTCCGGTGGTTATAAAAAGCTGCAGGACCACTGTGACTTGGTAGACTCATGCATGCTGAGAGCACCAAGGACAAAATACCTGTTAGACCACTTTTTTGCGTGGTCCTGGAGGAATAAAATGAAATGGAGGGCAAAATTTAGAACTCTGCTACGAATGCTGAATGCTCTCAATAGCCAGCCCGGGCATGCACAGCTGGAGAGAAGTGGCTGCAGGGATGCCTGCCATACCATTCAGTTTTCTATGCCTGCCATCTATATACACAGTATATAAGGATGATTGAAGGAAACCCTGCACAGGTGCATTGCGATAGTCCGCAAGATAAGAATACCGGCATTTATTAAGGGGGGGGGGGGGTTAACACAAGGATGAACTCCAATAGGAACAAAAGCCAGGAGAGTGAAATCTTGGGTTTTGTTCCTCTTTAAGTGGACTTCCAGTAAAAAATAAGGCTTGGTAAATTCCTCCCTTAAACTCCCCATCTGATGATCAGTGACATAAGCTGTTTGAGAGGTTTTAATCCCATGAAGTTGGTGGAAGTGCATGCAGATGCGGCGATCCTGAGCTGCATGGGAACAGACATCTTGCTACTCACCTTACATTCCTGTTTACACATGAGCATGAGGGAGGGCTGGCACCAGCCCTTACCAGACTGAGAGAGATACATGCCTCAGAAACACAAAGCATCATGTCTGTCATTCTACACTCACACTGAATATACAGCTGCTGTAGCAAAAAATGTGTGTCTAAAATCTATCTAGGAGATTTCTGCTGTGAGCAGAGCAGCGATTAGTCATCACATCTGATGGCTTAATATGTCTGGCTATAAATAAGGGAAGATTGCACAGAGAGTTTCTCAGTCAAAATGGCAGCTCCGATGCAGTTTAGGAGAGTTTCATCTGTATGCTATTCCAAAATATCTACATGTGGTTCCGCCCTCTCAAATAGCTTATAGTACATCAGTGTTTTGCAGAACAGAGCTTTAAGGAAACAGTTTACTAAGCTTTGATTTATGCTTTCACTTTAAAGTGTCATATACTGTACAAGTCACATTCCACATTATGGAGATACTTTTGTCTATGCCAAAATGCCAAAACGTAGTGCAGGTTTTCATCATTTTTATTTTTTTATTTTTTCACCATTAGTAAAAAATTGTGGGTCCCTTTAAGGTAAAAATTCATTATTGGATGCTTGGAGAAACTGGTTTATCAGAATCCCCCCTGGTAAAATAGCAATCCAGTGGTTAAAACTTTAATGAGATCTTGACTGGAAGAGAGTAGGAATATGTCCTCAGAGATCCAATTACTCACATGAAGTAATATATATCCACTTAAAACTGAATATCTTGCATGAACTGAAAAAAAGTCTTGTATTGATTTATTGCTGGCCATTCATTTTCAGCTTCGTTACGTAGACATAATACACAGTAATTTGGGTGGGAATTCAAAGTTATACCTTTAGTAACCTATACATGTCGGTAAAAACTAAATACTAATAGTAGCCAATTATGCCCGAAAAAAAAACATTCCTGACTCGCAGTGGCAATCACATCATAACCCTGCACCTAACGATTCTCAGGATATTGTTAATAAATGTCACTTTGGTTGTCACTCACTCTTAAGAAACTAATCCGGCTTTTTCCCTTATTCTATCACTCCCTCTCTCTCTCTGGCTTAATGGATGTTTCCAGATCTGGGTCTGGAGCCCAGGTTCTCAAGTGAGATTACATTTCACCTCTGATACTGTACCTGCCCATAGATCGAGCACAAATACCTGCAGGGTTTTTCTCAGGTTACAGATTTTCTGCAAAACACATGCTTAGTAGCCCAGCAGCATCCGTATGACCTGCTTTAGAACTAGGCTCAAAGAAGAATAGAATTTCAAGTCACCTAAAGGCAGAGACTGTTTTGAGGCCAACATAGTGGGCCAAAAGAGAACTAGAAGCCTCCTAGTTATTGGAAAGGTGAAAATCGCTTTCTTAAAACACAAAGTAGTGAATCAAGGATACCCAATTCCTTGAGTTGACCATTGTGGTTGCATGACTGCATTGGCAGCTTTTTTCAAAAGGGGAAGAGAAGCCTGTGACACCTACCACTTCTGGAACCCTGTCTGAGGGGGGGGGGGGGTGGACAGAAAGTGGGTTCAGAATATGGTTGTGCAGTTACCCAGCTGCACCAACAGCTTGTTTAAAAAATGGGAAGAGTAGCCCTTGAAGCCTGACAACTCTAAAAACCTTTCTGCTAGGGCTGTACTGTGGGTTGATCGAGACACCCCGATTTCTTGAGTGGTCTGTTGCGACCGAATTTCTGAATATAATACCTTATTTAAAGGGGATCTGGAAGTGTTTGTGAAGTCTGTCTGTTCTGGAAGTCTGGCTGCTAGGAGACTGGTCCAGGGATGGTGGATCAAGGCTTCCAGATTCATTGAGTGGATGGTTGCTGCCAAATTGCTGCAGCCAAATTAATTTTTACCCCTCATTCTCACATGTCCGATACCGCATGCGCTCCTGCACCTGTGGCAGATGCTTCAGTACCGCAATAAAAAAAAAAATACAACAATGGCACCTCTATGGCTCATTTCAGACATTTCTTGGAAAGGTGGACAGAGAAAAATGTGGCCGCAATAAGTCCTGCCTGCTGCATCCAGGCCGCACGCGCACCCCATTAAAGTCAATGGGACAGCAAATGTGAATGCAAAAGTATTTTTTATGTGGTACCGCATACGTTTTGTGTTTGTGACCTCATAGATTTGAATGGCCAAAATTCTGAAAGCAATCTTTTTCCAAAGTCCACAAGTCTGAAAGAGACCATTGTTAAAACATTATCCTCTATCCTATTTGGTTATGGTGGAGTATTTCTGCTTCAGTGCAAGGCAATCAAGAAGGTGCAAAAGGCCCTTAGGTTGCTAGAGCAATCTGCAGACTCAGTGGCAATTAAAGTGACAGTACAGGCAATAGTAGTAACAAGGCACCAAGGAGCTCCCCTAAGGACTGTTCAACGAGCCTCTCCTCTATCTTCTGCAGTGCACTGAAGATGTTGAAGCAGGGTTCCAAATTTAGCCCCCTTCAATTTTACCATGACTATGCTTCAAATGTGATCGCACGGCCTCCCTTGTCTGACATCGCTTCCACCGTGAGTGAGGCTGGCAAGTTATGATGGACAAACTTGCCACTCACATTGGGTGCCCTGAGTGACAAGGGTGGGCATGCGACCACATTTGGGCATGGTCGGGGAGTAATTGAATTGAAAGGATCGCAAACATTGGAGCCTGCTAAAGCATCTACAGTGCACTACAGAAAATAGAGGAGAGGCGCATGGGACATACTTCAGGGGAGCTCCTTGCTACCTTATTATTTCTATTGCCTGGACTGTCCCTTTAGAGCTAGAAAAGCTCTCAAAATCAAATTAAATCATCACAGCTTTTTAGTGTAAGAACAAACAACCCAAAATCAGAATTCCACCAATGGGGCACTCCACCAGATAAAAATCAAAATTAATTTATGAATTAGCGCAATGTGATAAAAAGAACATACAACACAAACACATGACACAAATAAAACAATTTGGCCACTGGACGAATAACGTACCTGTACAATAATAATTGGTATCCCAAAATGTCATCAACATACATCAAAGAAAAATACAAACAGGGAAGCAACTGCTCTCAATAATGTTGTATCTGCTACTGCAAAGGTAATATAAAAAGGGTCTGCCGCCCCAACTAGTAATCCAAAAATGTGCTACCCAAAAACTGTTCAAGGTTACACAAAATGTATCTAGGGTTGCTGTAACAGAGCAGTATAGGAGGTGAACCTGTACTGTCCCCTAGATATTTTAGTTATCTAAAATAGATGATAATACAGGGTGTTCATAAACTATAAATAAAACTATACTATAAATAAAACCCTGAACCCGTGATTCAAGTAAAGTGCATAGTGCTAAATAATTAGTTCCTAAAAATATACCAATTCATAGATTCTCAATAATTCATGTACCAACAACAATATTGTGTGAAAAGTGCTAAGTGCAATAAATTCTTACTCTTATCTCAGTGACACTATAAAAAAATTATGCATAAGATTGGATGGGAGCAAAGTATACAAAAGGTATCAAACCATAATATTTACATAGTAACAAATGAGCAATTAGCTACCGCCAAATACATAGGTCCAGTAGTCTAGAAAGGCTGCCCCGCGCGCTTCGCCAAGCGCCCAAGGCTTCTCACAGTAGCAGTCTAGCTTTTTAGTGTATGCGGGGCTAGATTAACAGGCTGATCCATGACTAGCACCAGGTATCAGCAGATGAGCGTCTGTACAGAGGCGCTTAGAGCAACCGCTAGTAGACGCTGTGATCGGCTATCGGGCGCTGTAATAGAGCACCTTAGCCGCTGTAGTAACCTGGCCGGCATTGATGAATGAGATGTATGTTGGGCATTCTAACACCTGTATAGCGTTGCAGGGAGCGAAAGGTAGCGCCAGCTCATTGCGACCGACTCTCAGCGCCTCACACCATATTCAACAAAAAAACACACAGAGCGTCGGCGCTCTGGATCTGGTCGCTATAGCATAGAGCCCCAGACGCTGTGTGATCAAAGTCTTTTTTTGAACACATATCCACCAGTAACAAAGCGAAAACAAATGGAATGACATTGTTTTAACACTTGGGCAATAACACTTTAGTGCCAGACCTGTAATGACAATTCTGTATAAAAATATTAAAAGTCAAAAAAGTTTCTAAAAGTGTTTGTTTGCAGCCAGGACAGGTCACACAATGATTTCAGCCAAAAATAAATAATTGTCAAACACGCTATTTTTACACAACTAATGTAACCCCATTGAAATGTATGGGAGAGCGCTACAGAGAAACAGGTACTAACTGGCACCGCTGAGCCTAGAGCGCTGAGCCACCGCTAGTTATGCATGTGACGCTACATGGCACTGTTAGAAGCGCTCACCAGATTTGCTTTTTTAAATGTGTTTTTTTGCGTCCGAGGCACTACCTGGCGCTATCCCTTTTTGACTAACTCCCTTAGTGTTCAGGTAAGAGAATTGATAGCTAGACAGTTACATAAATAAGTGTACTTATTTATACTATACTATATACTATATTGAGCACCTAGATATATGGGTAGATAGATTGCATATACATAGGTAGATGCCTGTAGGTCTGTCAGGAAGAGGATCCGCTAGAATAGAGATACTGAGAACCATCCCCTGTTTGCTGCTGCTTTGCATCTCCTAATTTTGTCAGGCTATGCACCAAAACTGCTGTATTCTTCACACAGAGCTGACTCCACAGCAAGCCCTTTATGGTTTGGCCAGGCCTATCAGCATGCAATGCAAATACAGCACATTTGTTCTAAAGGCTCCACAGCAGGATGCAAATTGCAGTCCCAGATACAGCATTGGAGCATTGCATTAAGTGGTGGAGGCCCAGGTGCCCACTGTGTAATCTGGCCCCGAGCATATTTATTGAATTACAAGTGCCATATTTACTCAAACTACTTCTATAACTGTTATGATCAGCATGCTTTCACACATTTCTTTAAAAGAAAATGTATTTATGTTTGTGTTCTACTTCAATACAGCTATATAGGCAGAATCCATTAAAATAACAACATTATTTTCTATTGTTTAAAATTTCACAAAGGAGTTAAAATCATCTTTGAAACAGCTTAAGCAATAACAGTTTAGTACCTTTTGAGCGTTAACATATTAAAATGCCATCTTCAGCCAAGCAAAGTCTCTACGGTTTTTCCTTTATTTTTTATAGTTTTTTTTTTTTTATTGAAAGGATATATAAGTTGTTTATTATTTTCCAGCAAGTGCCTGTGTTCCCCACAGTCTTCCCTGGTGATACATAGATTTTTCTATCTCACGCTCACCCTTGTTTATTCCCTTTATCACAAAAGATTGCTCCATGGAAAAATTAGAAAATCAATACATATTCTACCCATGCTCCAAAAAATTGCCAAAAGGAAATCTTTCACTCCATCTCTCCCAGTATGCACCTCACTAGGGGGCAAGCTAGAAAGCAAAACAGTTTTAGGTGTTTTGCTTTTTTGCACGAAGAACTGTCCAGCCACATTAGAGGACCCATGCTGCTCTTCTCCCAGAGGCCTTCAGGGTCCTCAGAAGGTCACGCTCCAGTGTAGCGCTGGCTTCAGAGCGGGACATTTCTGTGTTTAGCTGTTCGGCAGTGAGAGACGCTGGTGTGAATGTTCTTTTTTTGCCTACAAATGAACCTCACGCACAAGTGGCACAAGCAAGCCGGTTTCCATCAGAAGGCTCCTCCTCAAGGGATTTGCTGCATGTTGTCTGAGATTAAGTGAAACAGCATTAGCAAAGTGTATAGCAAACACCATGTAGCCAAGTGAGGAGTTTCTGAAAACGCTGTTTAGGCCAATCTGGAAACAATCTATTGTATGGAATGGGAGGCAAAGCTCAGATTGAACAAGCTTACATAAAACATGTTCTGTATCTGTAAGTGAAATAGGATCAAATGTAAATGCTGGAAATGGAACAGGTGTGCACATTTTTTGGTTTGCATTGTCTTATTGTTCTACTTCAAGGGGGGCAGCAATAAAATCTAAACAGAGAAACTACAGTAAAGCTGTAACCTGAAAGTATTATATATGCCTTTATCTATGTGTAGATGTAGGCAGAGGTGAAATGAGAAGAGAGTAAAGCAGGGGTAAGGTGGGAAAAGGTAAGGTAAGAAGAGGTAAGCAGGGGTAAAGCGGTAAAAGGTGAGGTGGAAAAAAGGGGGCAGGGGTAAATGTGAGGTAGGCTGAGATGAAGTGAGAAAAGGTGAGATGAGTAGAGGTGAAGTGGAAAAAGGTGGGCAGAGATGAGGTGGGAAGAAGTGGAGAGAGATTTGTTGGGCTGAGGTGAGAAAGAAAGGTCAGGCTGGAAAAGGTGATGTGGGATGAGGTTAGGTTGGAAGAGATGAGTAGGACTGAGGTGGGACGATGGACAGAGGTCAAGTGAGAAGAAGTGGACAATGGTCAGGGAGGTTGTGGTGAGCAGAGGTGAGGCAGGAAGAGGTGAGATGGAAAGAAGTGAGGGACAGGCAGGAAAAGGTGTAGTGGGCTGAGGTGAGAAAAGGTAGGATAAGTAAAGGTGAGGTAGGCAGAGATAAGGTGGGCAGAGGTGGGTAGAGGTAAGCAGATGTGCAAGGGCACATTAAAGGGACCTTACTGACAAAGGGTTACATTAGCCTGCTTTCTACTTGTCCTATGCTGGTGTCAGGGGCTACATATTTTATTAACCAGTACTTTGCATTCCTTGATAAACCTTAGATCTCTTTTGCTGAGTCAACTTTATCATTCCCCAAAACAAATTCACTTCTGAGGGGACTGAAAATGGAAATGCATGGATGAATCATGCTCTGCTGCCAAGGAGGCATGAGGGATAGAGTTCACAAGAACTTATTAATATATATTAAGCACGGATAAATGAAAGCTTCTCTCTTGACAGCTATCATGGTGTCAGAGAACCAGGACTGTTCCTCTTGTTGACCAGCAGAGGCCGCTCGTGAGTCCTCTCTACTGAGCATGTGCTGGAGCCTATAAAAATAGACAAGGCCTGTCCTCAATTACCAGTTGGTCTTTTTCCCTGCATGCTCCTGAGTTCCTGTGATTCCTTCTTGTGTACCGACCCGGCTTGCTTTTGACTACGATCCTGCTTCCTGACGACTTTGGCTTTGTTTGTGACTACGATCCTGTTCTGCCTGCCCACGACCTCTGCTTGTTTCTCGACTTTGATTCAGATCTGCCAGCCCACGACTTCTGCCTGCTTCACACTCCCAGATCAGCTCTGGTCTGTCTTCTACCCAGGATTCAGCAAAACCCACTCCTAGGTTGCCTGACCTGGGGCCTTCCTGCAGCCCAGCCTATCCTCACCATCAGAGGCTCTAGTGAATACCAGGTTGGCCCTTAGACTCCAGGCTTCCCGGTCGAGAGGTGAGCAGAGTTTCCGCAATCAGGGTTCACACCCGGTGTCTTGACACATGGGGAGAGCAGATGCAGACTAATTTTGCCCAAAATGTCAGTTAACAAATTTGAACTGACAAAAAACTAAAATATTCAGTTTTTAAAAGTAACTAAAAGTCCTTTTAACTGAATTTTTACATTTCAACAAGCATAAAAAACAATTTCCTCTCTTTTTGCATTATGATGGTGTTCCCAATGTGTTTCACCATATGGCTTCTTCAGGGGAAACAACTAAATGTTCAAGGGAAATCTTGATCTTATTGTCTTTTGCTTAAAAATACTTAGATAAAGGGGAGTGGCTATCCCATTCCTTGACAGGCTGATGTTTCTAGACCAAGTAGCCAAATGGCTATGCTGTTGTGGCTGCACATGACCCTCAGGTCTATTGTCATGTCTACTCTTAGGGCTGCTGCGCCTCAACTAGAAGTATAAGTACTAGAAGTACTTGCTCTACCCAAGTGGATCGCTCAGTCCCAAAGAGGATAATTGCCGAATCAATACCCATGTAGGCTGGGAAACCCCATACAGGGCTGGAAATTGCAAAGACAGGTAAAACAGCATTTTCTCCTGTCCAACTCTGCAATAACCCTATAAATGTTGCAGCCATGGGATCGGTGAACCTCTCCAGCCTCAAGTGTGCAATACCTCTGCAAAAGTTTTGGACCACAGAACAGGGCTCTGAGAGCCACATGTGGCTCCTGAGATACAGGTTGGGGACCCCCGCTGTATAATATATATGTTCATATGAAATGCTAATCTATTTTGTTCATGAATTTAGAGAAGTCGAAGCAACCACATGTATTTTTGTTGTTCTAATAGCCTGTGTAGCCTATGCAAACTAATACACCTTGCTCAAGCACTAGGAAATCTTTAACATTTTCCATGCCTGCCAGTCATGTTCCAGCTACCTTTTTTTTTTTCTAAAGCCCTTTTCTCCTTTGCTCCACTTTTTATAAATCATCTTTATGTGCAATGCATTTATCAAGTGGATTATGGAATTGGGTCATAAATGTAAACCAACTTTGCTAAGCTTCAGTCAGAGTCAATTCTCATTATGTTGATTTATAAAAATGAAGATGCTCTAATAGGAGAATATATATTTTTTCTGAAAGATTATTCAGACTTTATAATGTTGCTTGTAAACATTTATATCACACTTCAGTAATCACTAACTGCAGAATGTGAAGGAAGAACACAACATTAATCTCACACACTCAAAAGTATAGGCCGCCTTTTTGTAAGAACAGGCTTGATGAATAGAACCAGACATCAGTGAACTGCAACCTAAAGTTGATTAATCACATTTTAATAACATTAATGAGCAGTCCCTACTTAAAATGTAATGTGGTAGCCACAGCATTGACATTAAACTAAAGAGCGGAACTACTGTTTTTCTACATTTTCTTTTCACATTTCTAAAAAGATAAAGAAATAAGATAAGACAAAAAGCTATTTTCCTCCCTCCAACCTCTTAATGATCCTGAAGTGCTCCCCTGGTAACCCACTGCCCACATGGTGGTGGGCCTGGACCAATTCAAGGTTATGGATGCAGCTTTCTTCCCTGTCTAGTGGGAATAACGATTGGCTTTGGCTTTCCATTAATCTAATTCCAATCATTCTGTTTTAGTTTCAAGTTTACACTTTCTATCTTCAAAGAACAGTGGAGGAGATTGTAAAAGCAATCAACAGAACCACTGGACTCTTACCTGTACACACAGGGGTCAATGAATCAAAAAAAATCAGCCCTGGTTTATGTAGCCCATGATCAGCCCTTGAAATCCCAACTGTGCTTCCCCTCAATTAACTCTCAATTAACTCCTGAAAGCCAGATAATGTACGTAGAAGGGATGGGTACGCCCCCTACTGCCATGATGCTGAGGCTATGGTATTGGGGTAGAACATGGCCTGGGGTTTCTTGGCTGGGAAGGGGCAGTGGGGAAGGAAGCAAAGGTAAGGCCTAGGGATTCAGGAATTAGTTGGGAGACAGCAGACCGACTGGCCCCAAAGCAGTGCGCACCAGGAATTCTTCTGGGTATCCCTATAGAGAGCAGTATGTAGCACATTCTGGGCTGTAGAAAGTAAGTAGTAGGGCCGTATACAACTTATTTGTTTGAATTCTTGCTTTGCGGAAGCATGATGGAATGCTGATTTCCTATAGGCAGTGTGGCTTTCCCCCTCCCATTGCCTATAGGCAGTGTGGCATTCCCTCCCTCCGATTCCCTATAGGCAGTGTGGCATTCCCTCCATTTCATTCCCTATAGATATTGTGGCATTCCCTATAGGTGGTGCAGCATTCCCTTATCCCTATCCCTATGTGTTACACCCCCCCCACTCCCCATAGACAGTATGGCCCCCCATCCTATTCCCCATGGGCAGTGTGGCATTTCCTCCTACCATTCCCCATAGGCAGTTTGGCATTTCCTCCTACCTTTTCCCATAGGCAGTGTGGCATGCCCCTCCATCCCATTCCTTTTAGGCAGTGTGGCATTTCTAGCATTCTCCTGTCCCTATCCCTATAGGCAGTGTGGCATTCTCCCCATCTAATTCTCTATATGTAGTGGGGCATTTCTAGCATTCTCCTGTCCCAATCCCTATAAGCAGTGTGGCATTCTCCCCTCCCATTCCCTATAGGCAGTGTGACATCCCCCCATCCTATTCCCCATAGACAGTGTGGCATTTCCCCCTCCTATTTCCCATAGAAAGTGTGGCATGCCACCCCATCCAATTCCCTATAGGTAGTGTGGCATTTCCTCCATTCCATTCCCTACAGGCAGTGTGGCATTTCCTCCTCCAATTCCCCATTGGCAGAAAAAAATGAGGAAACAAAAAAAATAAAATGAAACTCACATTTCCGGTGCTCCCACACTGCTGGCCAGGCTGCCAGAAGATTGTGGACCGGAGAATGGAGCAGGCAGGCTGACTGATCCCTGCCAGATGCCCCTACCCGCCACGACCACTCTTCCACAATGCAAGCCATGGGCATGGCCTGTGCCAAGCCTTCACTGAGGTGCCGGCACAGGCCACGCCCACCCACTGCACAGAGCTGGGTGCCAGCATGCGTGTTTGCGCCGAACCCCACCAAGAATCAGCTGCTTGCAGCTTCTCCATTTTCTGGCAGCCAGGCAGCAGGGCAGGAGCGCTGGTAATGTAAGTTTCCCTTTTATGTTTGTTATTATTTAGTATTTTTTTTACATTCGCCCTATTAGACGCACACACATCTTAATAAAAGTACATCTTATGAGGCAAAATACGGTGTACACCAGTTATTAATTTTTGGATCTAGGGGCACAGGCAGGAGTGGTGAGGCAGTTACAGTACTATTTGATCTGAGAGGTAGGGAGCTTGTTAGCCTGATGGAGGGGTATGATGATTTCAATTTTTGTTTCAGGAATTGGTAGCAGTCATGCTGGGTGTTGCAGTTCTATAACAGGAAAAATCAGGTAATCTACTTATCATGAGAAGCGATTCCTTAGTAATGTTAATTATTGATTGACCATAGGAGAATGTTTGTTGGTGACATGCAGGCTGTGTGGTGATTTGGGAGGATCACAGCTTAGTAATCTGTGGTAGGAAAGTGTTTTGTTCCTAATACAGCTTTCCCTCCATATTTATGGCTATTTCAGCTGTTAGCATTTTACAATGAGTAATAGCACAGGAGGAAACCCAGTAAACCGGGAAGCTGGTAGCCTCTCCAATATGGCTGTGCCCAGGGAGAGATATACCAATGGAGAAATGCTGGACTGCCAAATTAAGCACTGCAGCACTAAATAGTGAAGATCCACACAGGCCAAAAGTTCCTCCCAGGTTCTCTGCTTTTGGGTTTACAGTAATCAGTGATTTCTGGGCTGGTTGTAGTAGTGGCTGGTTCTTCAAATGCCTCAGAAGTAAGTTGCATTTTGTTAGGGGCTTCTACTACTCCTTGCTCTGAATGCTTGCAACCCAGTATTATTTTACCTGCGCTCCCTCAGCAGTCTCATGGTCCAGAGTCCAGAAGAGGACTACCTGTTTGTGACAGGACATAGGTGTAGGGACCTGGTTATAACTAGGAACACGTTACATTAACTAATAAGAATCCTTTAAATAGAGTATTTATGGTTTCTACCCATTTAAGTGCATTGGGTGTGCCATAACCTAAATAGACACAAGATGGCAGTAGAGGGTTTAGGCCATAGACTAACATTGGGCCATAGGCTAAACTGGGGAACATTCTAGAAGGAGAGGTCAGAAGGGTTGTTAGTCATAACAGGAGATAGACTAGTAACATAGTTATAACTGAAAGCTAGTGATTGGTCAGAGGGTTTACCAACCATCCTATCAGATGTCGGACACGAGGCCGAACATGTGATGGAAGGTTCTGGAAGGTAGTGAGAAGGGATATAGGGAAGTCCCAACCCAAAGTCAGCACAGACTCTAAGAGTGAGAAAAAGGGGAGATTCCAGCCAAGGACATTATTCTCTATGGGAAGCAATGCTTGATTATTGTACCTGACTATGGACAGAACCAGAGATATAACTGGAAGACATGTACTTGTTCCGTGTTTGCTTGTTTGCTTGTAAGGTAACCCTTACCTACTCACAACACACACGCTGGACACCCTGGGTCCAGAAGAACCAATTCTATAGCCTCAGCATTATGACTGCAGGCCCATACCCACCCCTAGCTTCGGTAACATCAATGGCATCATACGTCCAATCTTTATCTGCAATGCAATACTATAGCATCATCTGATAAATGCACTCATTTATCAGTTGAGAAGCTCCTTGGGGCAGTGCAAAGGCACTCATGGGCTGGTGGTGGGCTGGTCAGGGTCCGTAAATTACTAGGATGATTTTTGCCCTCAGTCTGCTACGGGTTGTTGCCACAGTGAATGGCGCAAGTAACACAGTTCTGTTTGCAGGGATGAATGCTCATCAGATGAAAGCCATATCTACAAGAAGGTACTGAAAGCGGACCAGGAGTGTTGAGCAGCAGGTAAGACAAACATACAGATGCCATGTATCTGCCACTCTAGTTCTTCTTTGGTCATTACTGCAGTTATCCTATTTTACTAGCCAGAAGGTTATTGTAGAAATATTAAAGGACACAAAATTGTCTAATGTCCACAAAGAATGGAGAATGCTTTGTTTTTTTTCCTGTATGTGTAGTTAAAACTACTGACCAGCAGTATATACCTTCAGCAAAAGACAATCAGTGAAGAAGAAAACACCATCCTCCCCTGAAAACACAAGCATAGGTGTGTCCAATCGAGTCTTATGCAAGATGGGTGGAGATAGGTCCACCTCTCAGTGCAAAAAATTGATGGTGTCATACATAATTATATTCCAGAGGCAAGGTTACAAATGATGGACTAGATCTCAGCAACAGCAGCATTAGATAGCAACACACTAGGATGAATCCTTGGCATGGCAGGAAAGCAATCATTGTTTGTTTTTGCCTTTAGCCTGAACAGCCCCCTAAGGTTAATTATTTCCCTGTATGTTCAACTTTCTCTGCTTCTTTCCCTGCAAATTTCAGGTTTTCATTTTTCTTTTTTTTTCTTTTCAAAGAAGATAAGTTCAAAGTGTTGTAGTAACTGCTGGCTGATGCATTTTACTCTAAAAAGTTCAATCGGCCTCATCTGCCAGAACATTGCATTTCACTTTCAAGTTTCCCAGCAGACAGTTTTAAGAATCCTGTATATTTTATTTGCTTTGGAGTTAAATGCAAACGCGCCTGTCTAGCAAATCCTCCCATCACTTCTGTCACTTCATTTGTACTTTTTTCTAATGTGTCTTATAGAATCTGTGCAAAACTCTGGAGATGAATTGGTATGTACGGTAAGTCCAACTGTCAAATGCATTATCTTTTATACTGAGCTAAGTGTGTCAGCAAAAAACTGGATGGCCAGAGCCCATGATAGATGGGGGAGTGCATGTGCATCATGAGTATGTCCAAGTCCAGGCTGCATGTTACACACTCAGATTTTATAATCAGATATATTTTATTATCAGATTTACAAACTCAGATTTTATAATTGTGTGACATTATATAGTGCTCCTCTTTCATGCTACACGTCCTTAAAGGAAAACCTCTTTTTTCACAATGTTTTGTTTTTCTGCCTTATTGTTTTCCACATTTGGAATTAAAAAAGGAAAAAGTTAGGATTGTGCCCCATACCTGTCATTTACTTTTCAGCACGTGGTTTCCAAGTGTGGCTCCGTGTTGCTAAAGTAGGAGTGGCTTTCTTGGTCCTTAGTATAGTTTCTGACTGCAAATTCCAGAATCCTTCCACTGTAACAGGTGATCAGCTTTGGCTAAATCAATCAGCAGTAATGAGCTCCTCCTGTGAGAATACTAATAGTAACCCTATAGCTACTGCAACACAAAACTGTTATCCCCTTATCTGAAGAGGTTGAATTAGACTAGAAGGGCTTAAAGTTGTCATCGCTGCCTAAGCCAATCAGATGATTAGCAAGTCATTAAAGTGGACCAACACCCACGGGTGATCGGCCCGGGAATCTATAAGATTCCCGGGCCGATCACCTCCCTCCCCGCGGGACATCCGAGATCGGGATGTCCCGCGGGGTGAAACCCCCCCAAACACCCCAAACCCCTTACCTTATCTTCGCCCCTCTAGGCGTGCGCGCGCCCGCGCCGGCCGTCTGCGAATGGCCGGCGCGGGCGCGCGCGCGTCAAGAGGGATGCGCGGGAGGCGGCGGCGGAGGAGCCGCTTGTCCGCGGCTTGTCCGTCGGCGCTGGGAGCGGGGAGAGGTGAGTTTTTCGGGGGGTTCGGGGGGTTTCACACAGCGGGGCACCCCGATCGGGGGTGCCCCACCGAAGTGGACCAAGACCCAGGATAGTCAAAATCCTGGGTGTTGGTACACTTTAAGTCTCTGCCAGCTACACCAAACACGCCTTTTTGGTGTACGTTGTTAACATAAACACCTTGTTTTCTTTTATAACACAGAGTTACAAACAAATAAAAAAGTAAATAAGCTCAGCACCTTGAGGATATCATTTTGGCACACAATACTGGAAACCTTTAAAAATGTCATTAAAAAGTCTAATTACCCTTTAAATGTTTCAACCATTACGGAAAAGTCAACATGGGAGGCCAATGGCTTACATATTGGGGGAAGGGTAGTAGACAATTGCCTTGGGCTGGTTTATAAACAAGTAAAAACAGCAAAACACTGTCTACATTGATAACACATTCATTTTACATATCAATCAACAAAATGGTATTGCATAAAGGTTTCTTGCCCATCTTCCTCTGGCCTAATCTTTTAATCCATGTCATTAAGTTTGTTTCATTTATGTTTCAGTAGGGATGAGGGAGTAAGGTGGCACCTTGAGGAAGTAACAATCCGTCACGAAACGCGTGGGTGACTGATTGTCCCACTCAGCAGGAGGTTATTTCCCTTTTTTTACTGAGGTGACTATTTCTTTGTTAGTTTTGCATGTTTTGCACATTTACATTCAGCACTTTAACATTGCACAGGCACTTTAGGATTATTTAGATAGATGCATCTATGCGATGCCAAAATAATGGGTCAAGCACAGATGGTTAGGATTAATTGGGTTCCTCTTGCTGGGTTGGGCTGTGTATTGTTATGTCTTTTTTAAATGTTTGTGATGGTTAATGTATTGTATGTTTTTTAATGAGATTTCTTGATGAATTAAACTATTGATATTAATTAGTGATGATGTTGGTTTATTAGTTGAGGAGGAGTGGTGCCTTCTTTTGTTTGGTGCCTGTTCTTGTGGTTACTGGGCCACAAGGTGTTTCGTTTAGTATACTGTGGAGTTGGGACTCTCAAATTGGCACACTCCTATTCACATACTGTATATATATATATATGTGTATTTGATTTAGATGGTGCGGAACTAGGTGCACTTTGTGCAGGTTTTATATGTTTCAGTAGGGATGAGGTTATCGGATCCAATAGAATTCAAATGCTGATTTTCCTACAATTCAGTTTATTATTTTTGCCCCCTGCAATCTGTTTTGTGTGCTCTTCTTAAAGTGATGCTATACCCAGAAAGGGCATTTGTGCTGTCACCTTCTATCTATAGCCCAGTGCCCCAAAACAGCCGGTGTTTATTCTTTTTTTTTTACTAAAGCCTTTGCCCAATATTCATAAAAACACCAACTGGATGCAGCCTGCTGTTCGAATGGTTGGTCATATTGTTCCCTGGTGCTTTACAGCAATAATACATTCAGTACACACAGCTAATCAGTGCCCAAATGTAACTATTCATCACTACACATTTTTTCAAATTTGCCATGGCAAACAGGACTCTTGCATTTTCTGTTGTTGTGAATCTTCCAATACCCCAAAGGATGCTGAATTTTGTTCTTATGATAATTGAAGTACACCCACTTGCCCTATCCTTCATAAAAATGTTTAATATACAGCATTGGGCTTAATTCCAAAAATCCTATTCGGTATTCCCTAACTCATATAAATAGTTTACATTAACTTTACCCTACCATTAGGAATTAGAAAATAATAAATTGAGCTACGAATGTGAATCAGAAACCTACTTGTTTGTTTCTGAGTCTTAAGCTTCGGCTAGCTTTGCTGTGAAGTGTCCAGGAATACACCAACTTTCTCCTCCCTTATCCCCCTTGGCAACAATGTAAAGTTAGCCATTATGAAGCTATTAAAAAAATTGACATTACATTTAGTATCTTATATATTCTAAGTAAAGCCAATTTCTTCACCTTTTGGTCATGGCTGAGCTTGGAAGGGCATGTCTTTACACAGCTTTATTGGTCTTGAGTATGCACTTCTATTTTTAATTTAAAAAAAAGCATTTGATGCAACGCATGATTAAGCTTGTAATCTGGTAAGAATATTTTTATTATTGCGCACATGATCAGCATATACAGGATTACGCTATGTGTGGCAATGTGATTTTTTCTTTCATGCATAATTGAATAAACGAGGAATACCTCATTTTAAAATATATATTGGCCGATTAATAATGAGAAGGGATCAAACATATGAAAATTTTATCTATACCTGGATTCGAGGATAGAGATTATAAGGAAATCAAGATCATGTCTCTAAAGGCTTGACACTAATTGACATCTGGTACGTTTATTAAGTGGCAGGTGGTGGATAATACACAGAAAGCATTTCATTGATTCACGTGGTGAATAGAGAAGATTGCAACATAACTGGTCCCGCGGAGATATATACATATATATGTATGCTATGTTTGTAATATGCACTTCTATGGTCAGATAAAGCTGTGGGACCACTGTAGCTTGCTGTGTTACTCACTAACGCTGATAACATCAACGGACGTGGAGGCTGATTCATTACTAATGCGAGGTATCGGCAGATGAGCGTCTCTATAGCAGCGCTTAGAGCGACCGCTAGTAGACATTGTAAGCAGGTATCGTGCTCTGTAACAGAGCCCCTCAGTCGCTGTAGAAACCTGGCCAGCATTGATGAATGTGATGTATGTTGGGCGCTCTACACCACTACAGTGCTTCAGGAAGCAAAAGGTAGCACCAGCTCAGTGCGACCGACTCCAGACTCCATATCTGGCCACTCCAGCGCCAGATATGTGTTTTTTAACACATATTCACCTGTAACAAAGCGAAAACACATGGAATGTCATTGTTTTAACACTGTGACATTAACACTTTAGTGCCAGACCTGTAATGACAATTCTGCATAAAAATATAAAAACTCAAAAAAGTTTCGAAAAATGTTTGTTTGCAGCCAGGAAAGGTCACACAATGATTTGATCAAAAAAAGTAAAAATGTCAAACACGCTGTTTAAACACAATGTATGGGAGAGCAACCGTGAGCGAAAGGTAATACCTGGCGCCCTGGAAGCTAGAGAGCCGGCGCTATACTCTGAACCCCCTGTAATAATACATCGGGCGCTGTTAGAGTCACTCACCAGATTCGCTTTCATAAATGTGGTTTTGCGTACAGCGCCCAGCATTCACCAGGTGCTGCCTGCCGCTACAAGGCACTACCTGGCACTATCCCTTCTTGAATAACCCCTATAGTGGCTGTTACATCAATTTTTGGGTGGTCTAGGAGAAAAAAATTTGAAGGAGGTTCCTACTTCAGACCCCTGCTACAGCTTCTACCCAGCGCTAAATAAAGTGAAGGAGACACATAGGACAAGCATCAGGGGAGCTGCTTTTTACATAATTGTTACTGTTCAGTTTAGAGCCACTTTAAAATGTGTCATTAGCATTGACAAGAGCAATGCTGTGCTCTGCAGTGCTTTCAATGCTGAACATTTTGGGAAAATATATGGTCATGTGGATCATGTAGTCAAGGCACTAACAGCATGTTGCCCCAAGTATAGAAGATGGGACCCCCATGGCAGGGCCACCCCTCGACCGCAGTACAACAGGACAAATTGTACATTGCTCTGCCACTCCGCCATGGGTGTCCAAATAGTGGTCTCCCCTGGAAGAGCACCAGCAGAATGCCCTTAAAGGGCGGCAGGCAGGTAATGTTGAATGTTGAAGGGCATAGGGACTGGTGTCCTGGCATATTCATTCAGCCATGAGTATCCCAACCCCTTTGGCTGATGCACTGGACTGGTGAATATATTTTATGCAGTTGTTGGACTTCAGCATGTACCTGTACTGTGTATGTTTCCTGTGATAATCTCTTGGGGATCAGCTCTGATAAAGGAATCCCCCATAGCCCCAAATCTGTGACTTAGTGTGACAATTTCTTTGGGTTTATTCACAATATATGGCATTTGAATTACAAAAATTGCAGTGCCGGTCTTTTTGCTGCTTGGATTCTTAGCAATGCTGTTGTGACTGATGCACCCATTGGGGAATAATTACACAATCAGACTTTAATATTATATTTGCTGCTGCATATATGGAGATATGCTAAATTTCATGCTCTACGAATTTGTAATCATCCAATCAAAACAGTAAAGTAAATGTTTGTGCTACTTGTATTTACTATTACCTAAACATGAAAAGGCCAGCACAATTCTTTAATAATAAAATAACTGGGGCATGTGACATTTTATTGGGCTGGCATACTGGCAGCCTGGCATACTCCCTGACATTTAGCACAAGCCAAGGGCAGGTGGCAGGTGATGGACAACTGTTACGGGATGTGTTGTGCTTGGACACATCAAGCCGAACTGTTGACTGGCTTTCTTTTTAAGCGTATGAATCACGTTGCCAGCAGGGCAATGTTATATTGGCACAGATGGCATGTTTAGCTGCAGGCTAATTTTTGGGTATTTTTATCTCTGACTTTGAATTGTTGCTGGATGTCTAAGAATCCACAAGGGCTGTCGTTCCTGACTTTGAAGAAACCCTGCAACCAAATGACTTTAGTGTTAAAGCGGATGACACATTTGACAATTTATTTTCTCCTATAGTGCCAGTGGGAGACAGGAATTTGTGTAATAAGAAATAGCTTTTATCGTAACTATTTTTTATGTTACTTTGCAGGGACCCTGAAATGAATATATTTTCAGATTTCATTATCCACAATTAATAACAGTAGTTATTAAAAACAATTCCCAAAACTAGTACATTTAACATAAAGAATGGTGGCGAAAGCAAATCTCACTGCAGACATTCAAGACTAGACTCTGACCATTATATATGAAAAAGTAGCAAGTCACTTTCAAAGTTTGGCGATTCTGATTCTGGCAGTGAATAATATGCCAGTCCATAGTTGGGTGCTCTCCCATAAGACTTCTTTGGTCAGGTTAACTGCATGGTCTCTTCAATCAGAAAGCCTTGAATTTTAAATCTTGCTTCATGCGTCCATCCATAGAAACATAGAAACATAGAAGGTTGACGGCAGAAGGAGACCATACGGTCCATCTAGTCTGTCCTTATGTGTATACTGTATGCACTCTTTATCTTAGGATAGATGTGTGCTTATCACAGGCATGTTTAAATTCAGTGACTGTTGATTTTTCAACTACCTCTGCTGGAAGTTTGTTCCAAGCATCTACTACTCTTTCTGTAAAAAAATATTTTCTAACATTGCTCCTGATCTTCCCCCCGACTAGCTTCAGGTTGTGCCCCCTTGTTCTATCATTAAGCTTCTTCTTAAAAACACTTCCCTCCTGAACCTTATTCAATCCTTTCACATATTTAAAGGTCTCAATCATGTCCCCCCTCTCCCTTCTATCCTCCAGACTGTACAAATTAAGTTCTTTAAGTCTCTCCTGATAAGTTTCAGGGGTTCCACCATCCCACCATTTCAGGGGGATCCACCATCCCCAGCAGGGGCAGGTTTCTATTTCCTTTAAAAGAAGGATAGAGGATCGGAACCTTGTATTTATTACCAAGACCTTAACAAGATCACTGTTAAAAATATGTACCCTTTATCGTTCATTAAGGACCTCTTTAACCTGAGAAATTAAATCTAAGTCACATCAGTCAAGGGGACAAATGGATAACGTCCTTTAATGTCAAGGATGATCATTATTATTACCTTTAAGCCGGGAGCAAAAACAGGCAGATGCCATTTTGCCCCTTGGTTTTGTGGTTGGTACATTATTGCCTGATCTACCTAGCTCCTTGGAACCATTGCAGATGGATTCGCTTAAACCTCTGCATTGTTGAATGCCATGTCTGGTGGCCTACTTTCAGACACCATAACACTGCCTTTATCAAGGCCTCTCTAGTTTGTGGCCGTAACAAGGGAACCCATAATCCTCTAGCTGGGTTACTTGTACCACAGGAAGTCCCTAAGGAGCCATGGACTATATTTCAATGGATTATATTGAAGTGCTTGGCCACTTCAGTAACATGGCACATTTTGTTCCCCTAAGCAAACTTCTGTCTGACCCTGAAGTTGCTCAGCTATTCATAAAATATAACTTTCATAGTCATGGCATCCCCGAAATATTGTTTCTGATCAGGGGGTCCAATTTATTTCACATTTTTGGAGGGAGTTCTGTATGCGGTTGGGGATTAAAGTGTCATTGTCTTCCACATACCACCCTCAATCTAACTGTCAGACAGAGACGGTGAACCAGTCTTTAGAGCAGTATTTGTTGTGTTATGTGTCCAACTGTCAAAAGAAATGATCTGAGTGTATTGAATTTGTGGAACTCATATTTAATAATGTACCCAGTGCGTCAACTAAGTATTTGCTGTTTTTCTGCAATTATGGTAAAGACCCAATGGATCATCTCTTTCTCCTATTCCTTTCTTCAACTTTCCAGTATTGGAGGAATAGCTACAGGAAAGTGTTAACATTTGAACTAAGGTCCAATAAAATGTAAAGAAAGACCTTTGCTGACCGTGTCAGGTCTGTGGAACCACAGTTTCAAAAGGGGGGCTTGGTTTGGGTCTCTACCCGTAATACGACAACCATCTTTTATGCTAGGACCCAGATACATTGGTCCTATTCCTATCTTACAAATGTGGAGTAATGTTACATCCAAAATCAATCTTTCCCAGTCCATCAAAATTACGAACGTGTCTCATGTATTTTTGTTCAAATCTGCAGGTAGTGTGGATGTATCTTCTACAACCCCTTATCATTGTGGAGAATGACGAGTTTAATAGAATTCCTGATTTCAGAATGGTGCATAATTCATTGCAGTACTTTATAGATTGGAGAGGTTTTGGTCCTGAAGAAAGGTGTTGTGTAGCCACCGGAGATGTGCATGCTGATGATATGGACAGGAAATTTCATTGAGATAATACAGTCCAAAGGCCTCTACTCAAGGGGGACAGAGGGTAGTGTCATGGAATTCCACTTACCAATCCCTCATTCCTGCGGCATCTCTAGGTGCACTTGGATGACCGCTTCCACTATTGTCAGTGCACAGTCACCAAAGAGAGATTCAAACAGACCAATGAGCCTCTAGGTTAGTCACTGGGCTATTCGCTCTCATTAATTAACCTAATCTGACCCCAAGATATATCCTTAAACACAAAAAAACAACACCAAATGCCCTTATATACTAAAGGAGAATCTGAGCCACTTGGGAATCCCTTGTATGTGGGTCAAAGTTGGAAACTCCCTATAAGGTACTTGCTGCAACAAGGTTGAGCCATTGGTGCATGGAACACAACCTAATTCTTATTTCAAACATTAAGGTGGAAATGGTGATTGACTTTAGAGGACACAATAGTAAACTTAGGCTAGTCTTGATCTACTGAACTGATGCGAACAGGCTGAATGAAACTGTATTCCTGGACACAAGCATCACTCAGGATTTGAAGTGGGAAAAGAACACCACGGCAGTATTAAAAGATACAAAGCTCAAAGTCGATAGACCCATGACAATGACATCAGTAGCCATGAAAGTCTTGGAGCAACTAGTGCTTTCACTAATAAAGATGATCACCCAGGGCCTCTGCAAACCACTACAGTTTTCTTACAAAACAAATAAATCTGCTGTGGATACTGTTATACTGTGAGCCAAAAGTGGCCTAAAGTCTTAAAACTCCAGGCTCGCCTGATTCACTCCCTCTGCAGCATTCAGTTTTGGGATGCGCCGCTATGTCAACCCCCGGGGTCCCCTAGGAAAGCAACCTTATTTAGCAGGGCACATGCCCACGCCAGGCATTTGTGAATTCCTGTGTAGCAGGGATAGGGGGGCGTTGGCCCGGTGCGCACTGCTCGGCCGCTTTCGGTCCTTTAGCCGGGTCTTAGCCAAAATTGACAACTGCAGCCGAGCGTGTTGATTGGACGAGAGCCTGCGCATGTGCAGCAGGACCAAAGTAAAGTGAGTTTTACTGGGCTACCTGAGTGGTTTCACACAACAGGGCATCCAGAATCGGAGTGCCCTGGGGCAGGGACCAAAACTCAGCTAGTCAAATTCCTGGATTTTGGTCCAGTTTAATCTGGCCCTAAGGTATATCCTTAAGCACAAAAAACCAAGGTAGTTTTGTGAGGATGTTGTGGACTTTTGTTCTGCATTCAACACCAAATGCCCTGATATACTATTGGAGAAACTGAGCCACTGGGGAATATCGTACAACCCATGTATGTGGGTCAAAGTTGGAAACTCCCTATAAGGTACTTGCTGCAACAAGGTCGAGAGACTGGGCCATTGGCGAATGGAAAACAACCTAATTCTTATTTCAAACATTAAGGTGGGAATGGTGATTGACTTTAGAAGGCACCATAGTAAAGCCAGTCATGATCTACTGAACTGATGTGAACAGGGTGATTGAAACTGCATTCCTGGGCACAACCATCAAACAGGATTTGAAGTGGGAAAAGAACACCACAACAGTATTTAAAAATGTCTGTCTAAGACTTTCCCTGTAGCAGCTTAACAGATAAAGCTTGTCTCGGAAATGTCTAATGCTGTTCTACCATTTATCAATTGCTTTTAATTCTAACTGCCTCCCTCAGCCTGGTACTACCAAAACAGACAAACTTTAGCGCCGCAGAATCACTAAAAGTGCTTAGAGGATAATTAAATACAACTTGCCAGCCACAGGGTGGCTTTTCAGTAATACACTACTAAGCTAGCCACAGAAAATCTACAGGGATCAGTGTCACCCTGGGAATGCTAACTTTGTACGTCTACCAAAAATAAGAAGTGACAGAGCGCTGTCGAGGAGTTGAACAAGCTGGACCTCCAGGTAAAAAATAGAAAGCTTAGTAAATTGCTTTCCTTCTTATGATCAGTGGCATAAGCAGTTTCAGAGGGCTTAAACCGATGCAGATATTGTGGAATGGCATTATTATTCATTCTTCAATTACATGGGAGGGGCCATCTTGCCAAACACCTGATAGTCCTGCTTACACATGATAATTAGGGGGTGCCATGCATGTTTAAGAGTGCAAATTCTGCCTGCTATTCTAAACATCTTCATGATGTTAATCCCTCTCAATAAGCCATTGTCATTGACTGCCGAGGGGAGGGGGGGCTTCAGGGGAGCAATTACTAAGCTTTGATTTTTTGACTGGAGGTCCACTTTAATGACATATAGGACACCCCCTTCCCCCATTCTTCAATGTCTTTTGGGCTTCACTATCTTCTGTTCTAACGCCTATAAAAAGAATTTCTAGTATATATGTATGTAGTATGTTTATACCTTGACAAAATAAATGTATTGGTTGATAAGTTTGGGTAAGTTTACCATTTGATAGATCTACAATGCACAGCCTAAATGAACCAATGTGTGCTGCCAAACAGCAATACACCAAACAAAACAAATGTGGGATGCCCCACTTAGAATGCCACACGAAACAAATTTGATACAAATGTAAAAATGTTTTTAATTTCATTAGACGAATCATGACAAGACATTACATACAAGGTTAGAAAGAAATAAAAACATTAATTCACAGATAAAGGGTCATAGCTGGGTGGTGGGAATAAAATGCAATGCTATCCAATCTAAAAAAAACAGCTCACAAAGGAGCATAATTAAGCAACTGACATCTTACTGCTTATTGATCCAGATTAATACCAAAAATAGTTAAACTAAACACATTTTCTCAAAGATATATATTGATAATCTCATAAAAATATGGAGTGGGAAAAATGGAGTGCATACCAATAAATAAAACCAATACAAATTAGAAAGAACTATTAAAAACTATAACCAAATACTTCCTCAGGCAACTGTCTTCATGAAACGTGTGGCTTCAGGAGGGGGTCCTCTACAGGCTGAGGGTGGATGGTGCTGCTTTGGTCTAGTGGTATTGTATTTGGTTATAGTTTTGTTTCATTCACTTCACTTTTTGCATTTGGTTTATTTTGTGATATTAGCCTCGATTCAGAGACACATTCGTCCGGACTTCCGTAGCTGTGAAAGTTTTGGTGGGTGTTTGTCATTTTTTTGCTTTTTTTCGTCCATTTTCTACTCACGCGAACGTTCGGGAATGCGCTTCTGATGAACGGAAGCCAATCGGAACATTTCCGTTAGTTCTGATCCTTTTCCAAACAAAATCGGAAATTTTCAGTTCGTTCAGAAAACTTGCGTTGTTGGGATGGGTTTCTGTCAGATTCAGAGAGCTGATTTCCGACGGATCACCACCCTATAAATCTGTTTCATTTCCGATCCACTTACGAGACCTTTGAGGGCTCGGATTGCTATTATTGAACATGTTTTGCGGCTATGTGGAGGAGTCTGCGCGCCTTTAGCACCAAGGCATTGCATGTATCAGCATGGCCGAGGCCATAAATTGTATAGCAATGCATACCTGAATCAATACATTTCATGTATGCCTTATAGAAGCATTTTAATGCTGACCTTAATTAGTCCTTAGCATGTAAACATTTATTTTTCCACACATCCATATAATTGCTATATTTTTTTAGACTTATGTCCTTTGTGAATTATATTTGGATTGTTGAACTTGAATCTCAATTTGTTGTAGGAGTTATTGTTTTAGTTGGTTACCTTTGCTTTGTGTAATTATTTTATATTTGGTTGCAGGAACTGCAAGATGTGCCACTCGCCCTTGCTCCTGATGCCCGTTCTTTGCCTGCAGAATGCAGGCCAGGGGTTCTCTAATCGGGCACTATGCAAAACCCGGGCCGTGGTGGCGAGGGCCCTCCGGCTTTTGAAGTCCAGATTTGGGTGTTTGGACCATACGGGGGGGGGGGGGCACTGCAGTATGACCCCAACAAGGTTATACCAAAATTTTCATTTACGTTTTTTAACAGGGACCACACGTGCCAGAGTGGCACAACTGAGTGTCAGGGTCCTTCAGTTGGTGGGTGAGGTGCAGGAGCTGCGCAACTCGTTGGGGACCACAGATGAAGAATAATGTTCAGTGGCCTGCCATTGCTATGTTTGTTGTTTTTTATTGTTGTAAAAATTTGAAATTTTCAAAATTTTTTAACATTTTATATTTTAAGATGGTATAAATAAAAATGTTACATTGTCATTTAATTTACAAAATACATTAACACAAAACTAATGGGCCCAGAAATATTTAAAGATGAATATTCACATGACCAAGAAGTGATTTGGGTAAGTTTTAAGGGGCTAAAATGGAAGAAGAACCTAACCAAGAAGTGGTTTGGGTGAGCTTTAATGGTCCAAAAGGGAAGATGGAGGATAGTGCTAAGGGGTTTGGGTGAGCTTTAAGGGTCCAAAATGGAAGATGGAGGACAGTGCTAAGTGATTTAGCTAAACATTGTAGTCGAAGTGAGGGTGGCAAATATGTAGGTGAGCACTTTAATGAGTTAAGTTTGTAGTGAGCAGGCGCAAGATCGTAAGGATTTCCGTCTGGACGAATATTTATTGAAAATGGGAAACAGAATCGAACGGGAAATGTAAAGGATTCGTTGGAGGATACGATGGGAAAAGGGCAAAAATGAAAGCCTACGTTGTAACATGTGAAAATGAAACGGAAAAGTCTGGATGGAAAATGACATCCTCGTAATTCGGAATCTGCCGTACGAACGGACGGAAACTTTACAGAAGGTTTTCAATGCATGCATAGAATCGCTCGTACGCTCCTACGAGAACGGAAACATTTCACAGATCGGAACTAAAACGGAAGTTTTTTTGTCTCTCTGAATCGAGGCTATTATCAGTATATGTTTTTTGGGGGAAAAGTGTATTTAGTTACAGTATGTTTGGTATTCATCTGAACCAATAAGCAGTCAGGTATCAGTTGCTTAACTGGACTACTATGTGAGCTATTTTTTGAGATTGGACTTTATTCCCACCTCCTTACTTTAGCCCTTTGTCTGTGTGTTAATGTTTTTTTTTTTTCTTAGTTAGCTAAAATACGTTGTTTTAAACTCAAAGCTTCTAAAGTATTTTATTTTAGTGCCGAAATCTCTGGCTGAAGGTAAATGGTGCCAATAAATATATATATATATATATATATATATATATATATATATATATATATGCTTAAGAGGAAAGTTGACTTTCTCTTGCATTAGGAAGTGCCAAAATGATGTCCTCAGTGTCTTATCTTATAGTGTATTTTTTTATTTACTCTAATGTCAGGAAATGTTGCTATTCAATACTATACACCAATCTGTACACCACGATTTACAAGAAGAGAGAAGGGAGTCCTGTACACACAGAACTGTTTTTTTAAATATTGGTAGAGCCTTGGTGTACAGATACCAATAGCAATAGATTGGAGGTAGTGAAAAACAACGCAGCCAGAACAACGCTCCCAGTGTCTCGTGCCCCTTCCTGCTCTCCAGTAAATCATTGTGTCTGTGACCCACCGCTCCATTGGAATGAATGGGTTGTGCACAGTGACTGGTGGGAGCATGTCCTACAGTGTGCACTGGCCTTAGCCCAAAGACTTCTGGAAAAATCAGGAGGGTGGAGAAGAAAACTGCCCGGGAGCTGCTGTGCCAGAGAGATGGTAAGTGCTTTTTTATTTTTTATTTTGAGTTTAGTAGCTCATTAATATACCTTCCACCCTGTATTAATTCAACAGTTTTGTTCCTAAGATGTGAATGTACCTGTTTACAGGAGCAGTCCTATTTATTTCAGGTTATAGGAATGAGCTTTTTTTCCCTGTTGCCCTTATCTAAGATCATTTATATAAACTACCTCTGCTGACATTTGGGTCTTTCATTTACAACTCTGGATTCCTCCATACTCAGAAATGGTCAGCAGTAACTGGTCTTTTCATGTATGTTGTGAAAGGGTTCCGAAAGCTTTTTTACTGGTAAGTCAAATCCCTTGATTAATTTGACATTCCTCGGAAGTGCTACTTCTGCCTTTTGAAGGTGTCCTTGGTGGGAATAATTTCATTAAGCGGCTTAATGCAGCCTTTTTTCTTGCTTGAAGGACAATTTGGCAACACTAAGCTGCATTGTTCCTCTTGATCAAATCACTTAAGCAATATCGCCACTGAAAGTTGCTTAATAGGAAAAATAAATATAGGCAACATACAGCACACATATTTTTGTAATGAGACAGTCAGGCAGAGGCCAGTGCTAAAGGTTCTGCATTAGAACACAACCATATTGTTTCTGTCTTTTACACTCCACCTAATTACCCCAAGCTTCTCTCAAACCTGGCTTAATTTGTATAGCGGGAACAAGCACAGAAAGATACAGAGGACTAGCGCTAAATTTAGGTCATCTCATTAGAAACGAGTACCCTAGAATTATTTATGAAACTTTACAGCTATGTAAATTTGCATTATGCTGAGGCACTGCATAAGTAAGTATTAGTACCCTAAAGGCCTTAGCATCACAGCATGAATTACCATCAGAAACAGAGCTAGACTTACCTTGTCTCCCATTTGTCGGGCTTGCGTTTTAACTAATTTTACTAAAATACACACAAGCTTTCACTATGAAAACGTGTTAAATGCATTGTTACTTTTTTCCCAAGTGTCATTTAACATTTATTTAAAATATAGTATAGCCAAACTATGCTTGATGTTTATTGGCTGTATGAAGTGACTCACACTTGTATTGTGCAGTGGCGTATAGCTACCACAGAATGGGGCTTGAGCTTTGAACAAAGTCATAAGCCATACTGATAGTTTGGTAGGCCTAGCAGGTCCTCATATCAGGTCCTACAATGACAAATTGGGAAAACAAGCAAAAGAGAGGTGGGGACAAATGAAACAGGAGGTCAAAGCCACTGATGGACCAGGTACTGAACACATTGCTAAGCTACAAATGATGAATATTGATGAGCTTTGGCTTCAGCTCATTACATTTGACTTGAATGTTGCCTACTGCATTTGGTTCAGCCAGACCCAAATTTAACCAATATTCAAGTCAATATGTAATATTATGGTCAGCTCTACCTGTGCAATATAGTGATCCCAGTCGCAATAAGGCACGAACTTGGCATGGCTACGAGTGCTCTCCTCATATCCAGTATCGTGTAACAAGATGAAGCCAGCCAGTGTTATAAAAAGCTATATCCAAATTTTATTCCAACTCGTTAAAAGAATCCATCCATATTCAATACAGGCGATATAAAATGCATCCAAAGGGGTAAGTCTCAGTGTCTACGCATTTCGGACGTGCAGTCCGTACTCATGGAATGCTACACAATATTTAAGTCAGTTTTTTTTTTTAAATTAAAATGTAATTTTGTAAAAAGTGGTCCCTCTTCTCAGCCAAATGCTCCAGGCACCTATGAAAAAGCATCAAACTTGTGCCAAAGGGCAACGGTACTGGCATACCAGCAGGGCAGTAGTCCAGCCATTCAAACCCTAGTGATCTGTTCAGCCCATCGGGTTAGTAAATAATGCCCAATATCTGCCGCTGGCTTCATCTATAGACAATCCCCCATTTGCCGGGATGCAAGCAGGCCCCCAGGACTTAACAACACCAACGTTATCGACTGAGTGCTAGACATGCAGGTGGGGGAGCAAATGAAGCGCATGGAGGTCAAATGAAGCAAGGTCATACACGGAAGATCAGTTCAATGAGCGTCAAGCAGGAGGATTACCGGAGGCAAGGTCAGAGGGCAGGCCGAAAGTCAAACAATGATGAATGATTGAGGTACTGAAGGTCAACAGGGGTTCAAAGAAGGTGAGGTCAAAGGCTAAATCTGGGTCAAACACGAGCAACAGGGCACAACACTTACGCCCAAAGCACAGGCTATCACAAGCACCAATGACAGGGGCTGGGACATTTTTATAGGGGAAGGTGTGCAGCGATTAGCTGGGGCAACTTAGATCTTATTGGCCCAGAAACAACACCAGGGATGATTAGCCCTAACGACCAGCCAACTAGAGATTTTGTCACCCTCTGTTGCCAGACCATTTTTCACTATTTTGCGTTATAAATGTTTTGATGGGATTTCCAGGAAATGTATGCATTGTTTTTCTCAGCAGAGTTTGGGATTTAACATGAACCATTATCGGGGTGCTGGATGG
This sequence comes from Gastrophryne carolinensis, assembly GCA_027917425.1. NCBI lineage: Eukaryota > Metazoa > Chordata > Amphibia > Anura > Microhylidae > Gastrophryne > Gastrophryne carolinensis. Next base: position 113,945,238 of record CM051237.1, on the reverse strand, counting down.
TGTGTCCTGTTGATATGAAGATAATGGTTTGATCTGTCTCTCATTGTTTCAATTTTGGCCCTTATTTCTCTTTATATGTTCACATATTTGTGTTTATTTGTATGGTTTATCACTATCACAGTCTCACTTGCAGTATTCATTGTGCGGCATTAGGAGTTTATTAACTTGTTGTTTGACATAGTGTTAGTATTGTGTTGATTGATCTAGATCAATTGTTAGAGATTGGTATTACTAGGGTTGGATATGGGCAGTGCGAGCAGTCGCTAGATATATTGTTTTAATCATGTCATCTGCCTCCCTGATAGGGCTTTGTCCTTTGTCTTGTGCCTTGATTGTATTTTCAAATGTTTTAAATATGTACCTCCAAAAACCACATATTTCCCGAAAGTACACACATTAGGCTTACTATGTATACCTAGGTTGTTGCAGTGGGTGCACCTTTCTGAAAGTAATCCCTTAAATTATTCTTTGGTTGCACAGGGTTTCCCTAAACCAAAAAAGGTTGTGTACTTTAAAAAATGGGGTCCCCCCTCTTCAAGGAGGGGGGCCAGGTTTTTTTATTTGTAATGGTTAAAACCCTTACAAGTGATAAAAAAAGGTGTGGGGTCACCCTTTCCCAGAATAACCAGCCCAGGCACCAGCTATAGAGGGCTTGTAGACCGGCCTCAGTGGCCCCTGGCCCTGAAGGGTACAAGCCCACATATCCTTCATGGGCCATGGTGACTTGCCAGCCTCCTAAGCCTTGTGAACTGGAATGGGGGGCTAATGTAACCCTTACCAGTTCACAAAGGAGTAACTATAAAAAAAACTATAAAAAATAGAAAAAATATTTTATTATTAATTTTATATACCTCCGATGCATCCCATTGTCCCATACTGATCACTCTGGCTTCTGCTCATCTGCTGCGGGAAGACTTGTATACCTTCTAAGCGACAGAACATAAAGGGTTAATCAGATAAAAAATGACATGACATTTTTTTTAAGTTTTCTTTTTTAAGGTTTAAATACCCATGAAAAATTTTAAAAATTACAAGGGGGTCCCCTCTACCCAGCATAACTGGCCCAGGCACCAGGAATGGGGGCTTGTAAATCAGGGTGCGGAGGTCAGCCTTGGTGGCCCCCTGCCCTAAAGGCTACAAGCCCGCATAGCTATATGGGCCGTGGGGTCCCCCCTCCCGGGGCTTTGGAAAAGCAGGTAATGGGGTTGGGTGTTATCTGCCCACACGGGTGTTATTAGTCACCTGCTTGCCTCCAGTGACTTGCCAGCCCCCTAAGCCTTGTGAATTCATATTTAGCAGGAAATGTCTTTAGTCTCCTAATAGTATTAAAATAAATTGCAGGTTGTTTTGGAAAGTGTGTCTTTGGTGTGAGAGGAAACTAGTAGAACCGCCCTTCAGTCCCATCTAAGTATTTTCCTAATAGTAAACTCTCCTTTCTCCTAATAGTAAACTCTTAAAGACCATGCATATTTACTCTTTTTTAAATGATAATTGGTTATTACAGAATTGTTCAATTGTGTTCCCATTACATTGTTCAACAAAGTTTTGTAAAGTCAATACTTTCTCTTTAGGTTGCAAAGTACTGACAATCCAAAGGCAAAACACATTATTTAGTAACAGTATTTTGTGAAATGAATACGTCAGACTGCCTAGAAATAATACATTTCTCAAAAAGTTCTGTCTGTCTTTAGAGAAGTAGAGAACATTTAAACTATAAGGGGAGGAGAGTTGTATTCCCTATTAACGATATATGTCACAGCAGTGCCAAACCAGTGCCACCCACAACAGCCCTGAGGTATAAGTTTTGGAAGAAGTGTTTCAAAGAAAAATGCCATACTGGACTTATGTTGTATACACATTCTGTTAGTGGGATGTGCAATAGCATTTGGTACTCTTGTATTTAGGTTGAACTCTTGGGGTTGAGAGATGACACTTTATTAATCTTCTTCACAGACAAGTTGCAAGTCAGACATATTTCTATTTCTCCTGGAAGCTCCTCACACAGGCTCTTGATGCTTGCTTCCTTTAGGTCCTCCTTAGGAGTAATAGTCTCTCCTCAACCTTCTCTGTCAGCATACTCTGGAATCCCTGCTAGGTGTTCTCTTTATGTCTTCTGCTGGTTACCTTCAAAGCTAGTGACTAGAGATGAGCGAACTTTTGAAAAATTCGATTCGACTGATTCGCCGAATTTTCCGACAAAAATCGTTTCGACCCGAATTTATTCGCGACAAATCGCTATTAAAAACGCCTATTTCTGAGCCTCCTAGAGCCTCAATAGGGTTGTAAACCATTCTGCCTTGCTGTAACACGCATAGGATGCGTGCTGGGTTAGTTAAATAATACTTTGAATAAATATCACATGCAGATCAGAGGCATCGCTAATAGAATCGCAGAGCGGCACAATTGCAGAGAGTTGAAGTGGCATCACTATGAGGGGCAGGAGCCCAAACATTGCTTTAAAGAGACACTGGAGTTGGCAGCAGCAGGAGCCCAAAAATTGGATGAATCACACCCTGGAGTTGGCAGCAGCAGCAGCAGCCCAAACATTAATTTAAAGAGACACTGGGGTTGGCTTCAGGAGCCCAAAAATTGGATGATTCACACCCTGCAAGTCAGACATATTTCTATTTCTCCTGGAAGCTCCTCACACAGGCTCTTGATGCTTGCTTCCTTTAGGTCCTCCTTAGGAGTAATAGTCTCTCCTCAACCTTCTCTGTCAGCATACTCTGAAATCCCTGCTAGGTGTTCTCTTTATGTCTTCTGCTGGTTACCTTCAAAGCTAGTGACTAGAGATGAGCGAACTTTTGAAAAATTCGATTCGACTGATTCGCCGAATTTTCCGACAAAAATCGTTTCGACCCGAATTTATTCGTGACAAATCGCTATTAAAAACTGCTATTTCTGAGCCTCCTAGAGCCTCAATAGGGTTGTAAACCATTCTGCCTTGCTGTAACACGCATAGGATGCGTGCTGGGTTAGTTAAATAATACTTTGAATAAATATCACATGCAGATCAGAGGCATCACTAATAGAATCGCAGAGCGGCACAATTGCAGAGAGTTGAAGTGGCATCACTATGAGGGGCCGGGGCCCAAACATTGCTTTAAAGAGACACTGGAGTTGGCAGCAGCAGGAGCCCAAAAATTGGATGAATCACACCCTGGAGTTGGCAGCAGCAGCAGCCCAAACATTACTTTAAAGAGACACTGGGGTTGGCTTCAGGAGCCCAAAAATTGGATGATTCACACCCTGCAAGTCAGACATATTTCTATTTCTCCTGGAAGCTCCTCACACAGGCTCTTGATGCTTGCTTCCTTTAGGTCCTCCTTAGGAGTAATAGTCTCTCCTCAACCTTCTCTGTCAGCATACTCTGGAATCCCTGCTAGGTGTTCTCTTTATGTCTTCTGCTGGTTACCTTCAAAGCTAGTGACTAGAGATGAGCGAACTTTTGAAAAATTCGATTCGACTGATTCGCCGAATTTTCCGACAAAAATCGTTTCGACCCGAATTTATTCGCGACAAATCGCTATTAAAAACGGCTATTTCTGAGCCTCCTAGAGCCTCAATAGGGTTGTAAACCATTCTGCCTTTCTGTAACACGCATAGGATGCGTGCTGGGTTAGTGTTAGGGCGAGCGCTGCACGCCCGTCTCACAGCAAGTCACTTACCTCCATGGCTGCATGCAGCCGTCATCCATCTTGCAGCACTTCCTCATGGCTGCATTCAGCTGCCGCCCTTCCCCCCCATGCTTCCTGCTCACATGCTCAGGTGCACGCACATCTCTGTCCACTAGAGGGCGAGCGCACTGGATTCCTGAGATTTAAAGAGCCTGTACAGCACTGATTGGCGCCTGCTCATCCAATCCTGCATCCACTTCCCCTATTTAAAGAGGCACTTCCTTTCCTTCAGTGCCAGATCTTGGTCTCTCCATGCTTGTTGAAAGTCAGACATTCTTGGATTGCTCACCCGTGTACCGACCTCTGCCTGTCCCCGACTCTGAACCTTTGCTGCCTGCCCCGACCTCGGCTACTCACCTTTACTGCGAACCTGTGCTGCCAGCCCCGATCTCTGCCTGTACTTACTACGCCTTTTTGCCTGCCACTTGTGTACCTCACTGAACCTCGGCTGACTGTGGGACTGGGCCGCTGTTAGGGGGTAGCGACCTGGGGGTCACTCGCCGCACAAGACCAACCTGCCTTGCGGTGGGCTCTGGTGAATACCGGTGGCCTCTTAGACTCCGCTCCCCTGACACGGTACCCGCCATCGGTTCCACAGTTAAAGCGGATCCACACCCGAGTCCGCTCCACCCGGTCCGTGACAGTAAGATCTGGCCATGGATCCCGCTGAGGTGCCACTGCCTAACGCCTCAGAATTGCTCACTGTAGTGGCTATGCAGACTCGCCAAATCAACCAGCTCGCCGCCATGGTTCAGCAATTACTAACAATCCTGCAGCAGCAATTGCCACCTTCCGCTCCGGTGTCGCCGCCACCTGTACCACCTCCAGCTAGAGTTTGTCTCTCCTTGCCGGCTAAATTTGATGGGGATGCCAAGTCATGCCGAGGTTTCCTTGCCCAGTGTTCTCTGCATCTGGAGATGTTGGCGGACCAGTTTCCCACTGAACGAGCCAAAGTGGCCTTTATTATTAGTCTGCTTACAGGAAAGGCCCTGGCCTGGGCCACTCCATTATGGGATCGCAACGAACCAGTGACTTCCAACTTGCATGCCTTCGTTTCTGAGTTTCGCCATGTCTTTGAGGAACCAGCCCAGGTCTCATCGGCAGAAGCAGCCCTGCTTAACTTGGTCCAGGGCGACCGGTCTGTTGGCGAATATGCCGTACAGTTCCTCACCCTGGCGTCAGAATTATCCTGGAATAATGAGGCCTTGTGTGCCTCCTTTAAGAAAGGACTTTCTAGCCATATTAAAGATGCCCTAGCGGCACGTGATTTGCCTTCGTCTTTGACTGATCTTATTCGCTTGGCCACACGCATCGATGTGCGTTTTTCTGAAAGGCGAGAGGAACTCCGCCTGGGAAAGAAATTTGAGTGCCCTAGGAGGGCTTCACGTCTGGCCCCTGTTTTCCAACATCCACCTTTGCCCGCACATGCGCCTTCCACTGAGGAGGCTATGCAGGTGGACCGATCTCGCCTAACTCCGTTGGAGAGAACTCGTCGAAGAAACGAGAACCTTTGTTTGTACTGTGCCAGCTCCGAGCACTTCTTGAAAGACTGTCCTGTTCGCCCGCCACGGGCGCACCTAGTAAGGGTGGGAGAGGCATCCCTGGTTGGGTGTGCTACCTCTTCACGCCTTACGGTTCCAGTGCAACTCTCCATTTCTGCTAACGTCTCTGTGAATTTGTCAGCTTTTCTGGATTCGGGCTCCGCGGAAAACTTCATCGGGGCCTCTTTGATTGACAAGTATAATATCTCTGTGAATCGCCTCGCAAGGCCTCTAGTTATTGCTTCAGTCAATGAAGATAGACTTGATTGCATCGTGCGATATCGCACAGTACCGCTCCTTTTGAAGGTTGGACCCGACCATCAGGAGAGTATTGAGTTCTTCGTCCTCCCCAGTAGCACTTCTCCAATTCTTCTCGGCCTACCTTGGCTTCAACGTCATGACCCCACGCTTGACTGGAATACTGGCGATATTAAGTCATGGGGCCCAGCCTGCCCCAAGAGGTGTTTTGGACCCATTCCCGCCAAGCCTGCTCCTGTCACTGCTCCCTCCGCCCTGGTACAGGCACCAGCCGGAGAGGCCTTTGTATCTCCTCGCCAATACAGCAAAGTCTTGAAATTAGAACCTGAAGAGAACATTCCGGTTCATAGTCTCATCCCTGACTTTCTGGGTCCCAAGAAGAGGGGGAGACCCAAGGGGGGGGGGTACTGTTAGGGCGAGCGCTGCACGCCCGTCTCACAGCAAGTCACTTACCTCCATGGCTGCATGCAGCCGTCATCCATCTTGCAGCACTTCCTCATGGCTGCATTCAGCTGCCGCCCTTCCCCCCCATGCTTCCTGCTCACATGCTCAGGTGCACGCACATCTCTGTCCACTAGAGGGCGAGCGCACTGGATTCCTGAGATTTAAAGAGCCTGTACAGCACTGATTGGCGCCTGCTCATCCAATCCTGCATCCACTTCCCCTATTTAAAGAGGCACTTCCTTTCCTTCAGTGCCAGATCTTGGTCTCTCCATGCTTGTTGAAAGTCAGACATTCTTGGATTGCTCACCCGTGTACCGACCTCTGCCTGTCCCCGACTCTGAACCTTTGCTGCCTGCCCCGACCTCGGCTACTCACCTTTACTGCGAACCTGTGCTGCCAGCCCCGATCTCTGCCTGTACTTACTACGCCTTTTTGCCTGCCACTTGTGTACCTCACTGAACCTCGGCTGACTGTGGGACTGGGCCGCTGTTAGGGGGTAGCGACCTGGGGGTCACTCGCCGCACAAGACCAACCTGCCTTGCGGTGGGCTCTGGTGAATACCGGTGGCCTCTTAGACTCCGCTCCCCTGACACGGTACCCGCCATCGGTTCCACAGTTAAAGCGGATCCACACCCGAGTCCGCTCCACCCGGTCCGTGACAGTTAGTTAAATAATACTTTGAATAAATATCACATGCAGATCAGAGGCATCGCTAATAGAATCGCAGAGCGGCACAATTGCAGAGAGTTGAAGTGGCATCACTATGAGGGGCCGGAGCCCAAACATTACTTTGAAGAGACACTGGAGTTGGCAGCAGCAGGAGCCCAAAAATTGGATGAATCACACCCTGGAGTTGGCAGCAGCAGCAGCCCAAACATTACTTTAAAGAGACACTGGGGTTGGCTTCAGGAGCCCAAAAATTGGATGATTCACACCCTGGAGTTGGCAGCAGCAGAAGCCCAAACATTACTTTAAAGAGACACTGGGGTTGGCTTCAGGAGCCCAAAAATTGGATGAATCACACCCTGGAGTTGGCAGGAGTTGGCAGCAGCAGCAACAGGAGCCCAAATATTACTTTAAAGAGACACTGGGGTTGGCTTCAGGAGCCCAAAAATTGGATGAATCACACCCTGGAGTTGGCAGCAGCAGCAGCCCAAACATTACTTTAAAGAGACACTGGGGTTGGCTTCAGGAGCCCAAAAATTGGATTAATCACACCCTGGAGTTGGAAGCAGCAGCAGCAGGAGCCCAAATATTACTTTAAAGAGACCCTGGGGTTGGCTTCAGGAGCCTAAAAATTGGATGAATCACACCCTGGAGTTGGCAGCAGCAGCAACAGGAGCCCAAACATTACTTTAAAGAGACACTGGGGTTGGCTTCAGGAGCCCAAAAATTGGATGATTCACACCCTGGAGTTGGCAGCAGCAGCAGCCCAAACATTACTTTAAAGAGACACTGGGGTTGGCTTCAGGAGCCCAAAAATTGGATAATTCACACCATGGAGTTGGCAGCAGCAGCAGCAGGAGCCCAAATATTACTTTAAAGAGACCCTGGGGTTGGCTTCAGGAGCCCAAAAATTGGATGATTCACACCCTGCAAGTCAGACATATTTCTATTTCTCCTGGAAGCTCCTCACACAGGCTCTTGATGCTTGCTTCCTTTAGGTCCTCCTTAGGAGTAATAGTCTCTCCTCAACCTTCTCTGTCAGCATACTCTGGAATCCCTGCTAGGTGTTCTCTTTATGTCTTCTGCTGGTTACCTTCAAAGCTAGTGACTAGAGATGAGCGAACTTTTGAAAAATTCGATTCGACTGATTCGCCGAATTTTCCGACAAAAATCGTTTCGACCCGAATTTATTCGTGACAAATCGCTATTAAAAACGGCTATTTCTGAGCCTCCTAGAGCCTCAATAGGGTTGTAAACCATTCTGCCTTTCTGTAACACGCATAGGATGCGTGCTGGGTTAGTTAAATAATACTTTGAATAAATATCACATGCAGATCAGAGGCATCGCTAATAGAATCGCAGAGCGGCACAATTGCAGAGAGTTGAAGTGGCATCACTATGAGGGGCCGGAGCCCAAACATTACTTTGAAGAGACACTGGAGTTGGCAGCAGCAGGAGTCCAAAAATTGGATGAATCACACCCTGGAGTTGGCAGCAGCAGCAGCCCAAACATTACTTTAAAGAGACACTGGGGTTGGCTTCAGGAGCCCAAAAATTGGATGATTCACACCCTGGAGTTGGCAGCAGCAGAAGCCCAAACATTACTTTAAAGAGACACTGGGGTTGGCTTCAGGAGCCCAAAAATTGGATGAATCACACCCTGGAGTTGGCAGGAGTTGGCAGCAGCAGCAACAGGAGCCCAAATATTACTTTAAAGAGACACTGGGGTTGGCTTCAGGAGCCCAAAAATTGGATGAATCACACCCTGGAGTTGGCAGCAGCAGCAGCCCAAACATTACTTTAAAGAGACACTGGGGTTGGCTTCAGGAGCCCAAAAATTGGATTAATCACACCCTGGAGTTGGAAGCAGCAGCAGCAGGAGCCCAAATATTACTTTAAAGAGACCCTGGGGTTGGCTTCAGGAGCCTAGAAATTGGATGAATCACACCCTGGAGTTGGCAGCAGCAGCAACAGGAGCCCAAACATTACTTTAAAGAGACACTGGGGTTGGCTTCAGGAGCCCAAAAATTGGATGATTCACACCCTGGAGTTGGCAGCAGCAGCAGCCCAAACATTACTTTAAAGAGACACTGGGGTTGGCTTCAGGAGCCCAAAAATTGGATAATTCACACCATGGAGTTGGCAGCAGCAGCAGCAGGAGCCCAAATATTACTTTAAAGAGACCCTGGGGTTGGCTTCAGGAGCCCAAACATTGGATAAATCACACCCTGGAGTTGGCAGCAGCAGCAGCAGGAGCCCAAATATTACTTTAAAGAGACCCTGGGGTTGGCTTCAGGAGCCCAAAAATTGGATGAATCACACCCTGGAGTTGGCAGGAGTTGGCAGCAGCAGCAGCAACAGCAACATGAGCCCAAACATTACTTTAAAGGGACACTGGGGTTGGCTTCAGGAGCCCAAAAATTGGATGAAGCACACCCTGGAGTTGGCAGCAGCAGCAGCAGGAGCCCAAATATTACTTTAAAGAGACCCTGGGGTTGGCTTCAGGAGCCCAAAAATTGGATGAAGCACACCCTGGAGTTGGCAGCAGCAGCAGCAGGAGCCCAAATATTACTTTAAAGAGACCCTGGGGTTGGCTTCAGGAGCCCAAAAATTGGATGAATCACACCCTGGAGTTGACAGCAGCAGCAACAGGAGCCCAAACATTACTTTAAAGAGACACTGGGGTTGGCTTCAGGAGCCCAAAAATTGGATGATTCACACCCTGCAAGTCAGACATATTTCTATTTCTCCTGGAAGCTCCTCACACAGGCTCTTGATGCTTGCTTCCTTTAGGTCCTCCTTAGGAGTAATAGTCTCTCCTCAACCTTCTCTGTCAGCATACTCTGGAATCCCTGCTAGGTGTTCTCTTTATGTCTTCTGCTGGTTACCTTCAAAGCTAGTGACTAGAGATGAGCGAACTTTTGAAAAATTCGATTCGACTGATTCGCCGAATTTTCCGACAAAAATCGTTTCGACCCGAATTTATTCGCGACAAATCGCTATTAAAAACGGCTATTTCTGAGCCTCCTAGAGCCTCAATAGGGTTGTAAACCATTCTGCCTTGCTGTAACACGCATAGGATGAGTGCTGGGTTAGTTAAATAATACTTTGAATAAATATCACATGCAGATCAGAGGCATCGCTAATAGAATCGCAGAGCGGCACAATTGCAGAGAGTTGAAGTGGCATCACTATGAGGGGCCGGAGCCCAAACATTACTTTGAAGAGACACTGGAGTTGGCAGCAGCAGGAGCCCAAAAATTGGATGAATCACACCCTGGAGTTGGCAGCAGCAGCAGCCCAAACATTACTTTAAAGAGACACTGGGGTTGGCTTCAGGAGCCCAAAAATTGGATGATTCACACCCTGGAGTTGGCAGCAGCAGAAGCCCAAACATTACTTTAAAGAGACACTGGGGTTGGCTTCAGGAGCCCAAAAATTGGATGAATCACACCCTGGAGTTGGCAGGAGTTGGCAGCAGCAGCAACAGGAGCCCAAATATTACTTTAAAGAGACACTGGGGTTGGCTTCAGGAGCCCAAAAATTGGATGAATCACACCCTGGAGTTGGCAGCAGCAGCAGCCCAAATATTACTTTAAAGAGACACTGGGGTTGGCTTCAGGAGCCCAAAAATTGGATTAATCACACCCTGGAGTTGGAAGCAGCAGCAGCAGGAGCCCAAATATTACTTTAAAGAGACCCTGGGGTTGGCTTCAGGAGCCTAAAAATTGGATGAATCACACCCTGGAGTTGGCAGCAGCAGCAACAGGAGCCCAAACATTACTTTAAAGAGACACTGGGGTTGGCTTCAGGAGCCCAAAAATTGGATGATTCACACCCTGGAGTTGGCAGCAGCAGCAGCCCAAACATTACTTTAAAGAGACACTGGGGTTGGCTTCAGGAGCCCAAAAATTGGATAATTCACACCATGGAGTTGGCAGCAGCAGCAGCAGGAGCCCAAATATTACTTTAAAGAGACCCTGGGGTTGGCTTCAGGAGCCCAAAAATTGGATGATTCACACCCTGGAGTTGGCAGCAGCAGCAGCAGGAGCCCAAATATTACTTTAAAGAGACCCTGGGGTTGGCTTTAGGAGCCCAAAAATTGGATGAATCACACCCTGGAGTTGGCAGCAGCAGCAGCAGGAGCCCAAACATTACTTTAAAGAGACACTGGGGTTGGCTTCAGTAGCCCAAACATTGGATAAATCACACCCTGGAGTTGGCAGCAGCAGCAGCAGGAGCCCAAATATTACTTTAAAGAGACCCTGGGGTTGGCTTCAGGAGCCCAAAAATTGGATGAATCACACCCTGGAGTTGGCAGGAGTTGGCAGCAGCAGCAACATGAGCCCAAACATTACTTTAAAGGGACACTGGGGTTGGCTTCAGGAGCCCAAAAATTGGATGAAGCACACCCTGGAGTTGGCAGCAGCAGCAGCAGGAGCCCAAATATTACTTTAAAGAGACCCTGGGGTTGGCTTCAGGAGCCCAAAAATTGGATGAATCACACCCTGGAGTTGGCAGCAGCAGCAACAGGAGCCCAAACATTACTTTAAAGAGACACTGGGGTTGGCTTCAGTAGCCCAAAAATTGGATGACTCACACCCTGGAGTTGGCAGCAGCAGCAGGAGCCCAAACATTACTTTAAAGAGACACTGGGGTTGGCTTCAGTAGCCCAAAAATTGGATGAATCACACCCTGGAGTTGGCAGCAGCAGCAGCAGGAGCCCAAATATTACTTTAAAGAGACCCTGGGGTTGGCTTCATGAGCCCAAAAATTGGATGAATCACACCCTGGAGTTGGCAGCAGCAGCAGGAGCCCAAACATTACTTTAAAGAGACACTGGGATTGGCTTCAGGAGCCCATAAATTGGATGATTCACACCCTGGAGTTGGCAGGAGTTGGCAGCAGCAGCAGCAGCAACAGGAGCCCAATCATTACTTTAAAGAGACACTGGGGTTGGCTTCAGGAGCCCAAAAATTGGATGAATCACACCCTGGAGTTGGCAGCAGCAGCAGCAGCAAGAGCCCAAATATTACTTTAAAGAAAGCCTGGGGTTGGCTTCAGGAGCCCAAAAATTGGATGAATCACACCCTGGAGTTGGCAGCAGCAGCAGGAGCCCAAACATTACTTTAAAGAGACACTGGGATTGGCTTCAGGAGCCCATAAATTGGATGATTCACACCCTGGAGTTGGCAGGAGTTGGCAGCAGCAGCAGCAGCAACAGGAGCCCAAACATTACTTTAAAGAGACACTGGGGTTGGCTTCAGGAGCCCAAAAATTGGATGATTCACACCCTGGAGTTGGCAACAGCAGCAGCAGCAGCAGCAGCAGGAGCCCGAATATTACTTTAAAGAGACCCTGGGGTTGGCTTCAGGAGCCCAAAAATTGGATGAATCACACCCTGGAGTTGGCAGCAGCAGCAGCCCAAACATTACTTTAAAGAGACACTGGGGTTGGCTTCAGGAGACCAAAAATTGGACGAATCACACCCCGGAGTTGGCAGCAGCAGCAGCAGCAACAGGAGCCCAAACATTACTTTAAAGAGACTCTGGGGTTGGCTTCAGGAGCCCAAAAATTGGATGAATCACACCCTGGAGTTGGCAGCAGCAGCAGCAGGAGCCCAAATATTACTTTAAAGAGACCCTGGGGTTGGCTTCAGGAGCCCAAAAATTGGATGAATCACACCCCGGAGTTGGCAGCAGCAGCAGCCCAAACATTACTTTAAAGAGACACTGGGGTTGGCTTCAGGAGCCCAAAAATTGGATGATTCACACCCTGGAGTTGGCAGCAGCAGCAGCAGGAGCCCAAATATTACTTTAAAGAGACCCTGGGGTTGGTTTCAGGAGCCCAAAAATTGGATGAATCACACCCTGGAGTTGGCAGCAGCAGCAGCAGCAGGAGCCCAAATATCACTTTAAAGAGACCCTGGGGTTGGCTTCAGGATCCCAAAAATTGGATGAATCACACCCTGGAGTTGGCAATAGTTGGCAGCAGCAGCAGCAGCAACAGGAGCCCAAACATTACTTTAAAGAGACACTGGGGTTGGCTTCAGGAGCCCCAAAATTGGATGAATCACACCCTGGAGTTTGCAGCAGCAGCTGCAGCAGCAGCAGGAGCCCAAGCATTACTTTAAAGAGACACTGGGGTTGGCTTCAGGAGCCCAAAAATGGGATGAATCACACCCTGGAGTTGGCAGCAGCAGCAGGAGCCCAAACATTACCTTAAAGAGACCCTGGGGTTGGCTTCAGTAGCCCAAAAATTGGATGAATCACACCCTGGAGTTGGCAGCAGCAGCAGCAGGAGCCCAAATATTACTTTAAAGAGACCCTGGGGTTGGCTCCAGGAGCCCAAAAATTGGATGAATCACACCCTGGAGATGGCAGCAGCAGCAGCAGGAGCCCAAACATTACTTTAAAGAGACAATGGGGTTGGCTTCAGGAGCCCAAACATTGGATGATTCACATCCTGGAGTTGGCAGGAGTTGGCAGCAGCAGCAGCAGCAACAGGAGCCCAAACATTACTTTAAAGAGACACTGGGGTTGGCTTCAGGAGCCCAAAAATTGGATGATTCACACCCTGGAGTTTGCAGCAGCAGGAGCCCGAATATTACTTTAAAGAGACCCTGGGGTTGGCTTCAGGAGCCCAAAAATTGGATGAATCACACCCTGGAGTTGGCAGCAGCAGCAGCCCAAACATTACTTTAAAGAGACACTGGGGTTGGCTTCAGTAGCCCAAAAATTGGATGAATCACACTCTGGAGTTGGCAGCAGCAGCAGCAGGAGCCCAAATATTACTTTAAAGAGACACTGGGGTTGGCTTCAGGAGCCCAAAAATTGGATGAATCACACCCTGGAGTTGGCAGGAGTTGGCAGCAGCAGCAACAGGAGCCCAAACATTACTTTAAAGAGACACTGGGGTTGGCTTCAGGAGCCCAAAAATTGGATGAATCACACCCTGGAGTTGGCAGCAGCAGGAGCCCAAATATTACTTTAAAGAGACCCTGGGGTTGGCTTCAGGAGCCCAAAAATTGGATGAATCACACCCTGGAGTTGGCAGCAGCAGCAGCCCAAACATTACTTTAAAGAGACACTGGGGTTGGCTTCAGGAGCCCAAAAATTGGATGATTCACACCCTGGAGTTGGCAGCAGCAGCAGCAGGAGCCCAAATATTACTTTAAAGAGACCCTGGGGTTGGTTTCAGGAGCCCAAAAATTGGATGAATCACACCCTGGAGTTGGCAGCAGCAGCAGCAGCAGGAGCCCAAATATTACTTTAAAGAGACCCTGGGGTTGGCTTCAGGAGCCTAAAAATTGGATGAATAACACAATGGAGTTGGCAGCAGCAGCAGGAGCCAACATATTACTTTAAAGAGACACTGAGGTTGGCTTCAGGAGCCCAAAAATTGGATGTATCACACCCTGGAGTTGACAGGAGTTGGCAGCAGCAGCAGCAGCAACAGGAGCCCAAACATTACTTTAAAGAGACACTGGGGTTGGCTTCAGGAGCCCAAAAATTGGATGAATCACACCCTGGAGTTGGCAGCAGCAGCAGCAGGAGCCCAAATATTACTTTAAAGAGACCCTGGGGTTGGCTTCAGGAGCCCAAAAATTTGATGAATCACACCCTGGAGTTGGCAGCAGCAGCAGGAGCCAAAACATTACTTTAAAGAGACACTGGGATTGGCTTCAGGAGCCCAAAAATTGGATGATTCACACCCTGGAGTTGGCAGGAGTTGGCAGCAGCAGCAGCAGCTGCAACAGGAGCCCAAACATTACTTTAAAGAGACACTGGGGTTGGCTTCAGGAGCCCAAAAATTGGATGATTCACACCCTGGAGTTGGCAGCAGCAGCAGCAGGAGCCCGAATATTACTTTAAAGAGTCCCTGGGGTTGGCTTCAGGAGCCTAAAAATTGGATGAATCACACCCTGGAGTTGGCAGCAGCAGCAGCAGGAGCCCAAATATTACTTTAAAGAGACACTGGGGTTGGCTTCAGGAGCCCAAAAATTGGATGAATCACACCCTGGAGTTGGCAGGAGTTGGCAGCAGCAGCAGCAGCAACATGAGCCCAAACATTACTTTAAAGGGACACTGGGGTTGGCTTCAGGAGCCCAAAAATTGGATGAAGCACACCCTGGAGTTGGCAGCAGCAGCAGCAGGAGCCCAAATATTACTTTAAAGAGACCCTGGGGTTGGCTTCAGGAGCCCAAAAATTGGATGAAGCACACCCTGGAGTTGGCAGCAGCAGCAGCAGGAGCCCAAATATTACTTTAAAGAGACCCTGGGGTTGGCTTCAGGAGCCCAAAAATTGGATGAATCACACCCTGGAGTTGGCAGCAGCAGCAACAGGAGCCCAAACATTACTTTAAAGAGACACTGGGGTTGGCTTCAGGAGCCCAAAAATTGGATGATTCACACCCTGCAAGTCAGACATATTTCTATTTCTCCTGGAAGCTCCTCACACAGGCTCTTGATGCTTGCTTCCTTTAGGTCCTCCATAGGAGTAATAGTCTCTCCTCAACCTTCTCTGTCAGCATACTCTGGAATCCCTGCTAGGTGTTCTCTTTATGTCTTCTGCTGGTTACCTTCAAAGCTAGTGACTAGAGATGAGCGAACTTTTGAAAAATTCGATTCGACTGATTCGCCGAATTTTCCGACAAAAATCGTTTCGACCCGAATTTATTCGCGACAAATCGCTATTAAAAACGGCTATTTCTGAGCCTCCTAGAGCCTCAATAGGGTTGTAAACCATTCTGCCTTGCTGTAACACGCATAGGATGCGTGCTGGGTTAGTTAAATAATACTTTGAATAAATATCACATGCAGATCAGAGGCATCGCTAATAGAATCGCAGAGCGGCACAATTGCAGAGAGTTGAAGTGGCATCACTATGAGGGGCCGGAGCCCAAACATTACTTTGAAGAGACACTGGAGTTGGCAGCAGCAGGAGCCCAAAAATTGGATGAATCACACCCTGGAGTTGGCAGCAGCAGCAGCCCAAACATTACTTTAAAGAGACACTGGGGTTGGCTTCAGGAGCCCAAAAATTGGATGATTCACACCCTGGAGTTGGCAGCAGCAGAAGCCCAAACATTACTTTAAAGAGACACTGGGGTTGGCTTCAGGAGCCCAAAAATTGGATGAATCACACCCTGGAGTTGGCAGGAGTTGGCAGCAGCAGCAACAGGAGCCCAAATATTACTTTAAAGAGACACTGGGGTTGGCTTCAGGAGCCCAAAAATTGGATGAATCACACCCTGGAGTTGGCAGCAGCAGCAGCCCAAATATTACTTTAAAGAGACACTGGGGTTGGCTTCAGGAGCCCAAAAATTGGATTAATCACACCCTGGAGTTGGAAGCAGCAGCAGCAGGAGCCCAAATATTACTTTAAAGAGACCCTGGGGTTGGCTTCAGGAGCCTAAAAATTGGATGAATCACACCCTGGAGTTGGCAGCAGCAGCAACAGGAGCCCAAACATTACTTTAAAGAGACACTGGGGTTGGCTTCAGGAGCCCAAAAATTGGATGATTCACACCCTGGAGTTGGCAGCAGCAGCAGCCCAAACATTACTTTAAAGAGACACTGGGGTTGGCTTCAGGAGCCCAAAAATTGGATAATTCACACCATGGAGTTGGCAGCAGCAGCAGCAGGAGCCCAAATATTACTTTAAAGAGACCCTGGGGTTGGCTTCAGGAGCCCAAAAATTGGATGATTCACACCCTGGAGTTGGCAGCAGCAGCAGCAGGAGCCCAAATATTACTTTAAAGAGACCCTGGGGTTGGCTTTAGGAGCCCAAAAATTGGATGAATCACACCCTGGAGTTGGCAGCAGCAGCAGGAGCCCAAACATTACTTTAAAGAGACACTGGGGTTGGCTTCAGTAGCCCAAACATTGGATAAATCACACCCTGGAGTTGGCAGCAGCAGCAGCAGGAGCCCAAATATTACTTTAAAGAGACCCTGGGGTTGGCTTCAGGAGCCCAAAAATTGGATGAATCACACCCTGGAGTTGGCAGGAGTTGGCAGCAGCAGCAGCAGCAACATGAGCCCAAACATTACTTTAAAGGGACACTGGGGTTGGCTTCAGGAGCCCAAAAATTGGATGAAGCACACCCTGGAGTTGGCAGCAGCAGCAGCAGGAGCCCAAATATTACTTTAAAGAGACCCTGGGGTTGGCTTCAGGAGCCCAAAAATTGGATGAATCACACCCTGGAGTTGGCAGCAGCAGCAACAGGAGCCCAAACATTACTTTAAAGAGACACTGGGGTTGGCTTCAGTAGCCCAAAAATTGGATGACTCACACCCTGGAGTTGGCAGCAGCAGCAGGAGCCCAAACATTACTTTAAAGAGACACTGGGGTTGGCTTCAGTAGCCCAAAAATTGGATGAATCACACCCTGGAGTTGGCAGCAGCAGCAGCAGGAGCCCAAATATTACTTTAAAGAGACCCTGGGGTTGGCTTCATGAGCCCAAAAATTGGATGAATCACACCCTGGAGTTGGCAGCAGCAGCAGGAGCCCAAACATTACTTTAAAGAGACACTGGGATTGGCTTCAGGAGCCCATAAATTGGATGATTCACACCCTGGAGTTGGCAGGAGTTGGCAGCAGCAGCAGCAGCAACAGGAGCCCAATCATTACTTTAAAGAGACACTGGGGTTGGCTTCAGGAGCCCAAAAATTGGATGAATCACACCCTGGAGTTGGCAGCAGCAGCAGCAGCAAGAGCCCAAATATTACTTTAAAGAAAGCCTGGGGTTGGCTTCAGGAGCCCAAAAATTGGATGAATCACACCCTGGAGTTGGCAGCAGCAGCAGGAGCCCAAACATTACTTTAAAGAGACACTGGGATTGGCTTCAGGAGCCCATAAATTGGATGATTCACACCCTGGAGTTGGCAGGAGTTGGCAGCAGCAGCAGCAGCAACAGGAGCCCAAACATTACTTTAAAGAGACACTGGGGTTGGCTTCAGGAGCCCAAAAATTGGATGATTCACACCCTGGAGTTGGCAGCAGCAGCAGCAGCAGCAGCAGGAGCCCGAATATTACTTTAAAGAGACCCTGGGGTTGGCTTCAGGAGCCCAAAAATTGGATGAATCACACCCTGGAGTTGGCAGCAGCAGCAGCCCAAACATTACTTTAAAGAGACACTGGGGTTGGCTTCAGGAGACCAAAAATTGGACGAATCACACCCCGGAGTTGGCAGCAGCAGCAGCAGCAACAGGAGCCCAAACATTACTTTAAAGAGACTCTGGGGTTGGCTTCAGGAGCCCAAAAATTGGATGAATCACACCCTGGAGTTGGCAGCAGCAGCAGCAGGAGCCCAAATATTACTTTAAAGAGACCCTGGGGTTGGCTTCAGGAGCCCAAAAATTGGATGAATCACACCCCGGAGTTGGCAGCAGCAGCAGCCCAAACATTACTTTAAAGAGACACTGGGGTTGGCTTCAGGAGCCCAAAAATTGGATGATTCACACCCTGGAGTTGGCAGCAGCAGCAGCAGGAGCCCAAATATTACTTTAAAGAGACCCTGGGGTTGGTTTCAGGAGCCCAAAAATTGGATGAATCACACCCTGGAGTTGGCAGCAGCAGCAGGAGCCCAAATATTACTTTAAAGAGACCCTGGGGTTGGCTTCAGGATCCCAAAAATTGGATGAATCACACCCTGGAGTTGGCAATAGTTGGCAGCAGCAGCAGCAGCAACAGGAGCCCAAACATTACTTTAAAGAGACACTGGGGTTGGCTTCAGGAGCCCCAAAATTGGATGAATCACACCCTGGAGTTTGCAGCAGCAGCTGCAGCAGCAGCAGGAGCCCAAGCATTACTTTAAAGAGACACTGGGGTTGGCTTCAGGAGCCCAAAAATGGGATGAATCACACCCTGGAGTTGGCAGCAGCAGCAGGAGCCCAAACATTACCTTAAAGAGACCCTGGGGTTGGCTTCAGTAGCCCAAAAATTGGATGAATCACACCCTGGAGTTGGCAGCAGCAGCAGCAGGAGCCCAAATATTACTTTAAAGAGACCCTGGGGTTGGCTCCAGGAGCCCAAAAATTGGATGAATCACACCCTGGAGATGGCAGCAGCAGCAGCAGGAGCCCAAAAATTACTTTAAAGAGACAATGGGGTTGGCTTCAGGAGCCCAAACATTGGATGATTCACATCCTGGAGTTGGCAGGAGTTGGCAGCAGCAGCAGCAGCAACAGGAGCCCAAACATTACTTTAAAGAGACACTGGGGTTGGCTTCAGGAGCCCAAAAATTGGATGATTCACACCCTGGAGTTTGCAGCAGCAGGAGCCCGAATATTACTTTAAAGAGACCCTGGGGTTGGCTTCAGGAGCCCAAAAATTGGATGAATCACACCCTGGAGTTGGCAGCAGCAGCAGCCCAAACATTACTTTAAAGAGACACTGGGGTTGGCTTCAGTAGCCCAAAAATTGGATGAATCACACTCTGGAGTTGGCAGCAGCAGCAGCAGGAGCCCAAATATTACTTTAAAGAGACACTGGGGTTGGCTTCAGGAGCCCAAAAATTGGATGAATCACACCCTGGAGTTGGCAGGAGTTGGCAGCAGCAGCAACAGGAGCCCAAACATTACTTTAAAGAGACACTGGGGTTGGCTTCAGGAGCCCAAAAATTGGATGAATCACACCCTGGAGTTGGCAGCAGCAGGAGCCCAAATATTACTTTAAAGAGACCCTGGGGTTGGCTTCAGGAGCCCAAAAATTGGATGAATCACACCCTGGAGTTGGCAGCAGCAGCAGCCCAAACATTACTTTAAAGAGACACTGGGGTTGGCTTCAGGAGCCCAAAAATTGGATGATTCACACCCTGGAGTTGGCAGCAGCAGCAGCAGGAGCCCAAATATTACTTTAAAGAGACCCTGGGGTTGGTTTCAGGAGCCCAAAAATTGGATGAATCACACCCTGGAGTTGGCAGCAGCAGCAGCAGCAGGAGCCCAAATATTACTTTAAAGAGACCCTGGGGTTGGCTTCAGGAGCCTAAAAATTGGATGAATAACACAATGGAGTTGGCAGCAGCAGCAGGAGCCAACATATTACTTTAAAGAGACACTGAGGTTGGCTTCAGGAGCCCAAAAATTGGATGAATCACACCCTGGAGTTGACAGGAGTTGGCAGCAGCAGCAGCAGCAACAGGAGCCCAAACATTACTTTAAAGAGACACTGGGGTTGGCTTCAGGAGCCCAAAAATTGGATGAATCACACCCTGGAGTTGGCAGCAGCAACAGCAGGAGCCCAAATATTACTTTAAAGAGACCCTGGGGTTGGCTTCAGGAGCCCAAAAATTTGATGAATCACACCCTGGAGTTGGCAGCAGCAGCAGCAGCAGGAGCCCGAATATTACTTTAAAGAGTCCCTGGGGTTGGCTTCAGGAGCCTAAAAATTGGATGAATCACACCCTGGAGTTGGCAGCAGCAGCAGCCCAAACATTACTTTAAAGAGACACTGGGGTTGGCTTCAGTAGCCCAAAAATTGGATGAATCACACTCTGGAGTTGGCAGCAGCAGCAGGAGCCCAAATATACACTGGGGTTGGCTTCAGGAGCCCAAAAATTGGATGAATCACACCCTGGAGTTGGCAGCAGCAGCAGCAGGAGCCCAAATATTACTTTAAAGAGACACTGGGGTTGGCTTCAGGAGCCCAAAAATTGGATGAATCACACCCTGGAGTTGGCAGCAGCAGCAGCAGCAGGAGCCCAAACATTACTTTAAAAAGACACTGGGGTTGGCTTCAGGAGCCCAAAAATTGGATGATTCACACCCTGGAGTTGGCAGGAGTTGGAAGCAGCAGCAGCAGCAACAGGAGCCCAAACATTACTTTAAAGAGACACTGGGGTTGGCTTCAGGAGCACAAAAATTGGATGAATCACACCCTGGAGTTGGCAGCAGCAGCAGCCCAAACATTACTTTAAAGAGACACTGGGGTTGGCTTTAGGAGCCCAAAATTGGATGATTCACACCCTGGAGTTGGCAGCAGCAGGAGCCCAAATATTACTTTAAAGAGACCCTGGGGTTGGCTTCAGGAGCCCAAAAATTGGATGATTCACACCCTGGAGTTGGCAGCAGCAGCAGCAGGAGCCCAAATATTACTTTAAAGAGACACTGGGGTTGGCTTCAGGAGCCCAAAAATTGGATGAATCACACCCTGGAGTTGGCAGCAGCAGCAGCAGGAGCCCAAATATTACTTTAAAGAGACACTGGGGTTGGCTTCAGTAGCCCAAAAATTGGATGAATCACACTCTGGAGTTGGCAGCAGCAGCAGCAGGAGCCCAAATATACACTGGGGTTGGCGTCAGGAGCCCAAAAATTGGATGAATCACACCCTGGAGTTGGCAGCAGCAGCAGCAGGAGCCCAAATATTACTTTAAAGAGACACTGGGGTTGGCTTCAGGAGCCCAAAAATTGGATGAATCACACCCTGGAGTTGGCAGCAGCAGCAGCAGGAGCCCAAACATTACTTTAAAAAGACACTGGGGTTGGCTTCAGGAGCCCAAAAATTGGATGATTCACACCCTGGAGTTGGCAGGAGTTGGCAGCAGCAGCAGCAGCAACAGGAGCCCAAACATTACTTTAAAGAGACACTGGGGTTGGCTTCAGGAGCACAAAAATTGGATGAATCACACCCTGGAGTTGGCAGCAGCAGCAGCCCAAACATTACTTTAAAGAGACACTGGGGTTGGCTTTAGGAGCCCAAAAATTGGATGATTCACACCCTGGAGTTGGCAGCAGCAGGAGCCCAAATATTACTTTAAAGAGACCCTGGGGTTGGCTTCAGGAGCCCAAAAATTGGATGATTCACACCCTGGAGTTGGCAGCAGCAGCAGCAGGAGCCCAAATATTACTTTAAAGAGACACTGGGGTTGGCTTCAGGAGCCCAAAAATTGGATGAATCACACCCTGGAGTTGGCAGCAGCAGCAGCAGGAGCCCAAATATTACTTTAAAGAGACACTGGGGTTGGCTTCAGGAGCCCAAAAATTGGATGAATCACACCCTGGAGTTGGCAGCAGCAACAGCAGGAGCCCAAATATTACTTTAAAGAGACCCTGGGGTTGGCTTCAGGAGCCCAAAAATTGGATGAATCACACCCTGGAGTTTGCAGGAGTTGGCAGCAGCAGCAGCAGCAGCAGCAGGAGCCCAAACATTACTTTAAAGAGACACTGGGGTTGGCTGCAGGAGCCCAAAAATTGGATGAATCACACCCTGGAGTTGGCAGCAGCAACAGCAGGAGCCCAAATATTACTTTAAAGAGACCCTGGGGTTGGCTTCAGGAGCCCAAAAATTGGATGAATCACACCCTGGAGTTTGCAGCAGCAGCAGCAGCAGGAGCCCAAGCATTAATTTAAAGAGACACTGGGGTTGGCTTCAGGAGCCCAAAAATTGGATGAATCACACCCTGGAGTTGGCAGCAGCAGCAGGAGCCTAAACATTACTTTAAAGAGACACTGGGGTTGGCTTCAGTAGCCCAAAAATTGGATGAATCACACCCTGGAGTTGGCAGCAGCAGCAGCAGGAGCCCAAATATGATTTTAAAGAGACCCTGGGGTTGGCTTCAGGAGCCCAAAAATTGGATGAATCACACCCTGGAGTTGGCAGGAGTTGGCAGCAGGAGCAGCAGCAGCAACAGGAGCCCAAACATTACTTTAAAGAGACACTGGGGTTGGCTTCAGGAGCCCAAAAATTGGATGAATCACACCCTGGAGTTGGCAGCAGCAGTAGCAGGAGCCCAAATATTACTTTAAAGAGACCCTGGGGTTGGCTTCAGGAACCCAAAAATTGGATGATTCACACCCTGGAGTTGGCAGCAGCAGCAGCAGCAGGAGCCCAAACATTACTTTAAAGAGACACTGGGGTTGGCTTCAGGAGCCCAAAAATTGGATGATTCACACCCTGGAGTTGGCAGGAGTTGGCAGCAGCAGCAGCAGCAACAGGAGCCCAAACATTACTTTAAAGAGACACTGGGGTTGGCTTCAGGAGCCAAAAAAATTGGATGAATCACACCCTGGAGTTGGCAGCAGCAACAGGAGCCCAAACATTACTTTAAAGAGACACTGGGGTTGGCTTCAGGAGCCCAAAAATTGGATGATTCACACCCTGGAGTTGGCAGCAGCAGCAGCAGGAGCCCAAACATTACTTTAAAGAGACCCTGGGGTTGGCTTCAGGAGCCCAAAAATTGGATGAATCACACCCTGGAGTTGGCAGGAGTTGGCAGCAGCAGCAGCAGCAACAGGAGCCCAAACATTACTTTAAAGAGACACGGGGGTTGGCTTCAGGAGCCCAAAAATTGGATGAATCACACCCTGGAGTTGGCAGCAGCAGCAGCAGGAGCCCAAATATTACTTTAAAGAGACACTGGAGTTGGCTTCAGGAGCCCAAAAATTGGATGATTCACACCCTGCAGTTGGCATCAGCAGGAGGCCAAAAATTGGCCTAAAGACATAAATATGTTTTGCACCATTTGGAAAGTGTAAAACGTGGCACCATGCTGAATCTAGTCGCATGCATCAGGCATTGGTGGGTGGTAATCCTGGCTGATCCATCCCTTATTCATTTTGACAAAGGTGAGTCTCTCCACATTTTTAGTTGACAGACGAGTTCTCCTCACCGTAACTATGGCCCCCACCGCACTAAACACCCGCTCAGATGGCACGCTACTTGCCGGGCAGGACAGCTTTTCCAGGGCAAACTCTGCTAGTTGCGGCCACAAATCAAGTTTGGCTGCCCAGAAGTCCAGCGGATCCTCAAGGTGTGTTGGCATGGTCATGTCAAAGTATGACATGACCTGCTGGTTGAGGTTCTGCTCCAGGTCTTCCTGCTGCTCATGAGTAGCCTCACTATGCGGGTGTAGAAAGCTACTCATTAGCGACTGAAGACTGAGGCTGCTGCTGATGGAGCTGCTGCTGCTGCTCGTGCCAACCCCCCCAGCGGCCATGGCAGTAGAAGGTGAGCGCAGAGGTCCCCTCGAGTCAGACCTGCGAGAGTATGGACCATGGCGCAGATAGGCATCGGCCAACTGCCTACGTAGAATGTCTTTGTAGTAGTTCAGTTTGTCCTCCCTCTCGGTGGGTTTAAAAAATGCCCCCATTTTGTGCCGGAAGCGAGGGTCCAATAAGGTGGACAGCCAGAAGTCATCCCGTCGACAGATGGAAACAATTCTGTGGTCACTACGCAAGCACGTGAGCATGCTTCCTGCCATTTGCGCAAGTGACTCGGATGGACTACCTGTCTCCATCTCCACTGCATACTGCCACGGTGTGCCCGGGTCCTCTGTCTCGCCTTCCTCAAAAACCTCTAGCTCCTCTGGCTGCTCCTGCTCCTCCTTTCCTGTCCGCTGACTAGATAAACCAGCCATTTCGCCAAGCCTAAACTGTGTTTCGCTGGGCAACTCCTCCTCTTCCTCCTCCTCCTCCAGTTCAGCTCCAACGGGGTTCATGTGGCTGTAAGATGTAAACGCCATGTCTCCAGTGCCCTGACCAGCCATGGTTTCCAACATGTGCTGTAGTACATGAAGCAGTGGAATCACGTCGTTCATCCCGTAATCCTGCCGACTGACAAATAAAGTGGCTTCCTCAAAGGGCCTGAGCAAACGGCAGGTGTCACGTATGAGCTGCCACTGGTTGACATTGAAGTTACACAGGGGAGTCCCCCTATCTGCTTGGATCATCAGGAAATCCGTGATGGCTTTTCTCTGTTCATATAATCGGTCCAACATGTGAAGGGTGGAATTCCAACGGGTGGAAACATTGCAAATCAGACTATGTTGGGGGATACAATTCTGACGCTGTAGCTCAAGAAGGGTGTGTTTGGCGGTGTATGAGTGGCTGAAGTGCATGCAAAGTTTCCTTGAAGTTGTTAGGATGTCTTGCAGATGGGGGGAACACTTCAGAAACCGCTTGACAACCAGATTGAAGACGTGAGCCATGCAGGGGGCATGGGTCAGGCTTCCTTGGCGCAGCGCAGACAACATGTTCTTCACATTGTCGGTAACCATGATTCCCATTTTAAGTTTTCTTGGAGTAAGCCATGTTTGGATTTCCTGATGAATACATTTAAGCAGTTCCTCCCCTGTGTGACTCCGTTCGCCAAGACAAACCATGTGAAGCACTGCGTGACACCTCCGTGCCCTGCACACATGGTAGACTGGAGGGGCACTGAGACTTGAGCCTACAGTGGAGGGTGAGGAGATGGCGGAGGATGAGGAGGCCGAGTCGCACGGTGTCACAGGCCCAATGGGCAGGGAGCGCGGAGGCCGAAGCGGCGTGACCTGTCCAAGTTGCTGCTGCTGCTGCAAAGGGACCACATTCACCCAGTGGGCCGTAAACGACATGTACTGTCCCTGACCGTAGTTACAGCTCCAGATGTCGGCGCTGCCATGCACTTTGCTACACACCGACAGGCTCAAGGACTGGCCCACCTTCTGTTCAATAAAAGTGTGCAGCGCTGGTACTGCCTTCTTGGCAAAGAAATGACGGCTTGGGACTCTCCACCTCGGCTCGGCACAAGCCATCAGTTCTCTGAAAGGTGCAGATTCCACCACCTGAAAAGGGAGCGACTGCAGCACCAGCAACTTGGACAGGAGCACATTCAGCTTCTGTGCCGTAGGATGAGTGGGCGCATACTGCTGTCTCTTGGACATGGCTTCGCTGATGGATTGCTGGCGGGATGCATGACTTGGAGGAGGAGGAGGAGCAGGAGCGACAGAGGATGGGTATGACGCACAGCTGCCTTCGGCTGAGGTGCTGGAGCCTTGGCTGGCAGAAATTGGGAGCGGCGTGCCACTTGGTGAGGAAGCAGACTGGACCACCCCTTGGGAGCCTCGGTTCTCCCAGGTCGCTTTATGGTGACGCATCATATGTTGACGCATGGCCGTGGTGCCAACATTTGGACCCTGGCCACGCTTCACCTTTTGCCTACATATCTTGCATGTGGCCATGTTACCCTCCTGCGGATGCTTCAGGAAAAACTGCCACACTGCCGAGTAGCTACTTTTCCCACCCCCTGGCCTCACTGATTCACTGCTGCTGTTGCCAACTCCAGAAACCCCTGCTCCACTACCTCCCGATAAGGTAGACTGCCGCACAGCAGGTGCTCTACCCCGGCCCCGGCCGGCTCCAGCCTTTGGAATTGTGCCCCCATACTGACTGCTACCACCTTGCTGCCTCAGCTGCTGACTTCGGTGATGACGATGAAGCCCCTTCATCACTCGGCTCCCAAGTGCGATCGGCTTCATCGTCATCATCATCATCACCGAGTTGTGGCTGTACGTCACTGATGTTCGTGGATTCGTCAACAGTGTCTGGCGCAGGAGCTGGAACGCTCGCAGCACCCACGATACTGTCCACATCACTATTTGTCTGCCTAGCTAAAGAAGCCACCTCCATTTCTTGGCTGGGCAGTAGCTGCTGACTGTCCTCTATCTGATCGTCCTCCTCACTAAAGAGTGGAGCTGAACCCAAAGCATAGGATACGTCGCTGGGGGAGGGAACGGCGTAGGACAGAGGCAATGGGAGGACAGGGACTGCTCTCGGGGCATGCCAACTCAGGGTTGTGTAAGAGGAACCTACCGACCCTAGACTGGGGGTCTCAGACGTAAGTTGTGATGATGTTGTTGATGAGCGCGTCAACCAATCTACCACGGCAGATGCGTTACTGGTGGAGACCCGACCGCTAGCAGATACTGGCAGATTAGGTCTCTCAGCGTGACTCCTGCTGCTACTGGCCCCCAGTCTGCTGCGAGCTCTGCCTGCAGAATCTTGGCCTCTGCCACTCCTCTTTTCACTTCCAGGCACTTGTCTGCCCAACATAGTCTAACTGGCGTGGTAGTAGGTGATATTTTAAGAACCCCCAGGCAGCGGTGGGTCTATATGAAACAGAATATAATGCACACCAAAAGTGAGCAGTAACACTCAGCCTCCAACAGGCCTGCCTAGTGTAAATAAGAGAGCTGCTTAGTGTAAATAAAGAGGGGTATGCTATGTTACAGAATGGGATGCCCCAACAGCCAGCAGTGCACCTGGCAGCAGTACTACTATGCACAGCAAAAGTGTCTTTATCAGGCCTAATTTCTATTAGAATAAGTGCAAATGGTTATGGTATTAAATAGAGGCCGGTGTAGTCACAGAATGGGATGCCCCAAAAACCAGAGAGCACCTGGCAGCAGTAAGACTATGCACAGTAAAAGTGTCTTTATCAGGCCTAATTTCTATTAGAATAAGTGCAAATGGTTATGGTATTAAATAGAGGCCGGTGTAGTCACAGAATGGGATGCCCCAAAAACCAGAGAGCACCTGGCAGCAGTAAGACTATGCACAGCAAAAGTGTCTTTATCAGGCCTAATTTCTATTAGAATAAGTGCAAATGGTTATGGTATTAAATAGAGGCTGGTGTAGTCACAGAATGGGATGCCCCAAAAACCAGAGAGCACCTGGCAGCAGTAAGACTATGCACAGCAAAAGTGTCTTTATCAGGCCTAATTTCTATTAGAATAAGTGCAAATGGTTATGGTATTAAATAGAGGCTGGCGTAGTCACAGAATGGGATGCCCCAAAAACCAGAGAGCACCTGGCAGCAGTAAGACTATGCACAGCAAAAGTGTCTTTATCAGGCCTAATTTCTATTAGAATAAGTGCAAATGGTTATGGTATTAAATAGAGGCTGGTGTAGTCACAGAATGGGATGCCCCAAAAACCAGAGAGCACCTGGCAGCAGTAAGACTATGCACAGCAAAAGTTTCTTTATCAGGCCTAATTTCTATTAGAATAAGTGCAAATGGTTATGGTATTAAATAGAGGCCGGTGTAGTCACAGAATGGGATGCCCCAAAAACCAGAGAGCACCTGGCAGCAGTAAGACTATGCACAGCAAAAGTGTCTTTATCAGGCCTAATTTCTATTAGAATAAGTGCAAATGGTTATGGTATTAAATAGAGGCTGGTGTAGTCACAGAATGGGATGCCCCAAAAACCAGAGAGCACCTGGCAGCAGTAAGACTATGCACAGCAAAAGTGTCTTTATCAGGCCTAATTTCTATTAGAATAAGTGCAAATGGTTATGGTATTAAATAGAGGCTGGCGTAGTCACAGAATGGGATGCCCCAAAAACCAGAGAGCACCTGGCAGCAGTAAGACTATGCACAGCAAAAGTGTCTTTATCAGGCCTAATTTCTATTAGAATAAGTGCAAATGGTTATGGTATTAAATAGAGGCTGGTGTAGTCACAGAATGGGATGTCCCAAAAACCAGAGAGCACCTGGCAGCAGTAAGACTATGCACAGCAAAAGTTTCTTTATCAGGCCTAATTTCTATTAGAATAAGTGCAAATGGTTATGGTATTAAATAGAGGCTGGTGTAGTCACAGAATGGGATGCCCCAAAACCAGAGAGCACCTGGCAGCAGTAAGATATACACAGCAAAAGTGTCTTTATCAGGCCTAATTTCTATTAGAATAAGTGCAAATGGTTATGGTATTAAATAGAGGCTGGTGTAGTCACAGAATGGGATGCCCCAAAAACCAGAGAGCACCTGGCAGCAGTAATACTATGCACAGCAAAAGTGTCTTTATCAGGCCTAATTTCTATTAGAATAAGTGCAAATGGTTATGGTATTAAATAGAGGCTGGTGTAGTCACAGAATGGGATGCCTCACAGCAGACTTGAGATCAGTTCAGTATATATGCACAGTAAGTGTATAAGCAGCCTGAAAACGCTAACAAAGCCAGTCAGCCAGGCAGTAACACTCAGGCTGGATGAAAAAAAAAAAAATCTCCCTGTGACTGCCTCCGATTTTTCCTAACTTTCCCTGCTTTTCGCTGACTTTCTGTCTGTCTCCTGCCTGTCTCCTGCCTGTCTCCAGCCTGTCCCTGTCTGTCCCTGTCTGTCTAACTGTCTCTCCTTGCCTACAGCAGCATCCTGTCTCTCACGAATGCAATAGAGAAATGAGGAAAAGCAAGATGTCCGCCGACTTAAATAGCGCTGTGACGTCACCGGGCTTGCTGGCTGCTGATAGGCTGCATGTGACTGTCCCAGCTTGCACTGGCGCGGTGTTGATGTCTGGACATTTCCCGACCGCTATCTTAGAATGCCTGTAATGTAAATGAATGGATGTTAAAGGAAAACTTCGAGCGATCGAATCGCGGGGAAATTCGGATTCGATCCGAATCGAATTTTTCATGAAATTCGGATCGAATCCGGGTTCGTCCGGATCGATTCGCTCATCCCTACTAGTGACCCAATCACAGGTAGGGCAGTTTCTATGCAAGCTAACTCAGTAAGCAAAAATGTTGCCCCCCCACCTCACCCATTATATGCTGCTGCTTTCCCATACATGTATGTGCCATGCTGTACCTTAGCAGCAGGTAGTGCCCCCTCCCATGACTGAGCCCAATATGAAGCAATGAGTGGCCTGTCTTATGTGCTGCACCACTGCCAAGACATCATCTGCAGCAAACAGAATTGCTGGGATGAAGATGTCCCCAATGGCCTTTGGACCCAGGGCTGGTTTGCAACACATGGATCTCCTTATCCATCATAGCAGTCCACCCCCTTCTAATTCTCCACAGTCATATGCTTTCCCTTAAGTAACTTGTCTTCCCCTTTGTTTTATTGCTTGCCCTCCCCCCTCATCTCTAGTTTAAATACCCCTCCACTCCTTCTAGAATCCTATTACCCAGCACAGCAGCCCCCTTCCATTCAGATGAAAATTATCTGTAGAATACAGTTTGTACCCCAATGAAAAGTCATCCCAGTGCTCTAGGCACACAAATCTTTCTGCCCTGCACCTGGACTTGAGCCATGCATTTAACTCTCTAAGCTCCCACTGTCGTTCATGTGTAGCACATGGTACAGGCAGTATTCCAGAGAATTCAGTATCTGCTAGGGCTTCCATTTCTGAGACCGACACTGCATCTTTACCCAACTTGGCGATTTGGCTAGGGTGTGCAGACACAGGTATGGCCTTCCTTTTCTGTGCTCCCTTTATACTCCCTCTACATTTACCCAGGTACTGTTACTGTCTATACAGGCCCCAGACATTGAAAGTCATATCGATAATGGGCAAAAAAAAAAAACGTATATATACATATATTATACATATACAACATATTATAAAAAAGAGTACTTATAGGTGAAACATCCGCATTTGAGATCAAGACTGGGAGTAATTCAAGAGGAGTTACAAAAGACGTGGAAAAACTGGCTATTATATGGAATGGTTACTTTAAGCAGCAATTGTCACTGCTAATATACAATATTAACTGAATATATATGTTCTAGTCTGTAAATATTGACCACCAACACAAAGAGAATTTCTTCCAATTGCTCATCCATCTATAATGTTTCAAAACCACCAAGACCACTTCATCAGGTACACAGTAAACTGTGTTACTTATAGTCAGGGACTGACTGGCCATAGGGAGACCTGGGTCAATGTCCGGTGGGCTGCACTGCTTTAGGGCTAGTTGGACTGCTGCTTTTAACACCCACCTTCAATCCCTGCCCCCTTAGTCTCCCCCTGTACCCACAAGCCAAGGAATCCCAGACCCCAATGCTATAGCCCCAGCATCATGGTTGGGGGGGGGGGTCACGACAGGGATGTCTCAGGACGGCCTGGGGCTGGTAAAATCCAGGGCTGATTTTTGGCCCCAATCCACTGCTGCTTTTAGTAAATGACATTTTCACTGCCTTTAGGTTCTTTTATATATATTCCTATAGAGCTGTATTCCCCAACCCTCTCCTCGAGAGCTACCAACAGGTCATGTTTTATGGATCTCAACATAGCCGGTTCTACAGCTCTGCTGCTGCACTAATTACTTTATCTGTGCATCTGTGTGGAGATCCACAAAACCTGACTCTTGAGGAGAGGGTTGGGAAACATAGAGACATTTATAGATTTATAGAGAGTATACATGTAAAACTCCTTATCTGTTTTAATGTTTATTTTTGTACATGTTATTTTAAAAGATGGTGTCTTCAGTAGTCCTGTATAATGCCAAAAGGTTGATTAATTTGTTTTTTTACCATAAATAAATAAGCCATTGTACTACATATATTCAAATACATGACACTTCATAGCCATGATAGTACATACCTTTCCTATGGCATTGTCAACATATGTCCTGACACTTTATGATAGAACCAGAATACGTTTTTGTTTCTCATAAAAACACAAAGACAAAGACAAAACACAAAGACAAAACACTTACAAGTTGTAAAACTCAATTTTCAAGAGCCAAGTCATAAAGCCCTCACCTGACATCTAGTTACACAATGTGCATGTTCTTCCAGGGGCCATCCTTTTTTGCAAGCACGAACTTTGACTCCTTTATTGTTCCAGACACAGAAAAGAAAGTTGTCTGTTTCCATCTATTAACTGATTACTATTCTTCAGACAATCTGTTAGTGAAGGGAGGGGTATTTGTATAGCAAAGGAAGCTTCCCCTTAACTTCAGCCTATGCCTGTTGTGCATGTAGAATATAAAAATAATCAACAATATAGAAGTAATCAAAATCTTGTATTAGTCCAGATAAATACGTGTCTGGTAGTGTGCATTTTTGGTAAGCTTTCCCTCTCCCCTTGTTCAGCTGGTCAAGTGTTTTGGGGACTTACAATTCACACCCTTCCATGCCTAGTAGCCAACCCGGGGGCTTTTATGGTTGCGGAAGCGCAGCTCTTGGGCCCCGGGGGGAAGGAAAGGAATATGTGTCCTGTCAACGCACCCCAGCCCATTGGGTATCCCTGCCATGTTGCTAAACACAAGTTTGATGTGTCGCACCTCTTCCTCAGGCAGAAATGTAGTACTCTTACAAAGAGAAGTGCAAGTAAATGAAGCCCAACAACATGCATTGTGGAAACAGCTATTAGCCTGCTGAAAGCACGCTTCATAAGAGGAGAGATGCTAGACAGGCCACACAAGGTGGTAAATACACTGCTGGCTTGCTGTGTGCTCCTCAATCTCAGCTTACAACACCGAATGTCAGAGCCAGAGTAAACACAATTGATGTCACAAAGCACAGACTGGCTAGCAGAGACTGCACCCAACAGACAGACTGGCTCTGCCTGGTGCACAACAAACAGCTAGTTTAGCATTCTGTTACACAATGTACTCATACTCCAAAAATCAACTGCACAGACACAGGCACAGCCAAGCTCACACTGCCTGTAAGTGCACACCTTTGTCAAACTTTCACATGTTTCTGCTGGCCACTTGGCCCATGGTGGTTGATGTTATCACACTGACCATGTCATTTTTTAAGCTTCACTTACGTGTTTCTAGGCCTCACATCTGAAATTCCGGTAATGAAGCAAAGTATGGAGGTGATGGCTGGTATGTGAGTGACGTAACCTGTCATGCCTATATGCATTTTGCTGCTTGATTCAGATTGGCAAGGAATTTGCCTCATTTAGTCATGGCCCACACAATGCTAACAGTTATGCAGTGTTTGCAGACATGTGTGAAGAGGTATTTTGAATGCTTGACATGTGTTGGCCTACTCTTGGCTGTTCTTTGTAAATGTCCTATGCATTTTAATTAACTTTTTTTTGCCATACTCAAGAATTGTATGACTTTCCACCCTTAACCACTAATAAAGCAATGGCCTGTGGCACGTCGGCTAAAAGACAAATGTCAGATGAGCTACACAGTAACAACACTGATCAAATGAAGGGGAACAGTATTATCACACCGCCACATTTAACACAAACATAGCGCTCAACCGAATGACAGGTAGTGCTGGTGGGGGAACAACAGAAAGCTGGCATTTAACATGTAAAACAACAGCACCAGTGCTGATGCTCTCAAAACATGATGCTAAGGCATTTAGTGCCAGGTGCAACACAAATGAAGGCTTTAAGAACACTGCAAACACAGTGACCAACCGAAAACACCTGGAATGGCATTAGTGACCAAAACAATAACCCAAGAAAGGACAATTGAAGTCTATGGGAAAACGACATTGAGCCTCTGATGTGATGTGGCGCAGCCACCCACACAGCACCGGCGCTACAAATACACCCGGTGCAAGTGATCCATTGAATGCTGCATGGCGTTAGATGAGGCACAAAACATTTTTAGCACCCTCAAAATGGATTGTGTTTGCAATATATGTTTATTGAATTTAGAATTTTGCATAGACAGTAATTCAGAAAGACACCAAAGAAACAGCATAAGGAAGAAAAACCATATCACTTTGTTAAACAATGGAGGCGACCAATGGGAGCATCTAGATATTGTAAAAGTCAAAATATCCATGGCATTATTACAAGAGCTATGTTATCAATGATAATGATGGTACCAGGGCCTCCCAACCCCGCAAAGGCTTCCCATCTACTTCCCATTTACTAATCACAGTTTAAGTAGGCGAACCCGGGGTACATCCATAGGTCCAACTTCAGGAGATGAGGATTAGGGGGGACTGTCCCCCGACCTGGGGGACCCCCAGCGGCCATCGAGTCTGAGGGGGTGTTTCCTCAGCTTTGGGGGGGGGGCCTGGGGAATCCACCCCTAAACCACTGACCTCCCATGCCTCCCTGCGGCAAGCTCTGTCCACCCCAGGGAGGAGCCCAGGGGAGGCGGAAGAAGAAAAGAAAGAATAGCGAGAAATAGAGAGAAAATAGAGGAAACACGAAAGAGTAAGAAAGGTAATGCCCCCTTCAACCGTTCTCCTCTAGAAGATCCCGAATCTCCTGAGAACTCTTAGAGATCTCTCATATTGTCCAGGTCCTGTAATGCTTCTCAGCCCCCCCTCGACGCCGTCTAGTGCTAGTTCCTCCATCCGTTTTGCAATTCCTCAAACCATTCCATCAGGGAGGGCACTGTATTAGAATGCCAGTGTCGGGGTATCACTGACCTGGCTGCCGTAAGCATATGCCTTAGCAGGCCCCTTCCCCCCGCCGCTACTGAGCCTGGAGTTATTAATAGAATGTCCACCTGTGGAGAGTTGGGGACACTCTCAAGCGTCGTATACTCGAAAGCTTTCAACACCCCCTCCCAAAAGGTTTTTATAGCAGGGCATTCCCACCAAATGTGAGTCAGGGTCCCACGTGCTTTGTTGCATCTCCAACAGTCCCCGGTTTCCGATCCTCCAAACCTCACCAAGTCCGCTGGGCATCTGTACCACCTTGTCAATATTTTGTAGTTCCTCTCCTGAGCTCTACAAGCCATCGAGAATTTGTGTGTCAGGACAAAAGATTTCTCCTGATCCTCCCTCTAAAACGTCTGACCCAAATCAGCCTCCCACCTTCTGCAGAATTGGGGGAGCTCGTCCTCCGTACCCCCCCTCTGGCAAATCCTGTACAGGGTTGAGATAGATCATGCAGGGGGGTTCTGGGCTTTGAGGAACATTTCTAGCGCCATTAAGGGCTGGGACAGGGTATTCCCTGGGACAAAAGACCCAATAAAGGCGCTCAGTTGAGCATATAAGAACCAGGACAATTTCCTCCCCCCTTCCGCAGATCAGATAGTGTTGGTAGGCCAGGGCCTGAGGCCACATCTCCCAGCCTCGTGTCCTGGGTCGCATCCCAGACCAGGAATGTCTTGACACCTAGTCCCGGGGAGAATGCAGGGTTATCAAAAAGTGGAGTGAGAGGGCCAGGTCTGTGCGATATGCCCCTCTGTTTAAGGGACCTATCCCAAAGGGTCAACAGGGGATTCACCAGGTATGGCAGTTCCCGCCTCTTTGGATGGTACACTGGGTCCACCCAAGGCAAGACAGTCAGGCTAATCGGAGAGATATTGTTTTCCAGCATAACCCATTGTTTGCTCCCCCTGTGGTGGAACCAGTCAACAAGCCTCACCAGAACTGCCGCCGCATGGTATGACTTCATATCGGGGACCCCCAGTCCCCCGGCGCTCTTCGCCCTACACAGCGTCCCCCTACTCATCCTGGGTTTCTTACTGTCCTATATAAAATTGAAAAAAGCCGTCTGTAGCTGCTTAAAGAACTTCCGCTCCAGTAATAATGGCAGTGTTTTAAAAACGTATAAGAATCGAGGTAGTACATCCATTTTTAAGATATTGGTTCTGCCCAACCAGGAGTATTGTTTTTAGCATAAGATCTGAAACTCCCTATTGAGCTATTGAGGAGTGGGAGATAATTCAATTTGTAAATTTTCCCCAGGTCTGTGGACAATTGCACCCCAAGGTATCTGATTGATTCCCGCTGCCACTTAAACGGAAAATTCGCCTGCGTTAGCTTCTGGGTCTGTTCGTCTAGGGAGACGTTCAAGATCTCCGTTTCAAAATGGATTTTACATGGCGCTGTTGAAAAAGACTTGACACCATTATTTCTTTAAAAAAAAGCCCATAATTTGTTTACATAATTGTCTACTTGCAGTGAGGGGTGACATACTTAACTGAGGTTGTCAGGAGGATGGAAGGACCTTGACTTTTCTTTGTCAGCAAGTCACAAAGTCCAGTAACTGTGATTGACTGGTTAAAATTGACTGGGCAATTGCGGGGATTGCTGGAGCAGAGGGAGGGGCAGTCCTGGAAAGACAGTAGCCATTATTTGTTAACCATAAGCTTGAGAGTAGGAGAGTAGCTGCTACATCTGTATGGATGATTTGTTAGGAAGATTCCTAAGATGCTAACACAGGGTGCACCGCCTAAATATATCTACCATGATAAGTTGTGTGTGCTCACCAACTATAATAACTCTACACCATGTGGAGTAGGCATGCAATGCACACCTATCTCCCAAACCGGAAGCACCACCAAAAAAACTCCTACTTAAGTAAATATTTTATTAGTAGTACAAAATTAAAAAACATTGAGACATACACACCACAAGACACTGTTAAAAACAAGCGGTATGGCCGGAAGCAATTAATGTATATAGACTGCCCAACATAAGGGCTATTCAATATATATTATATGCCCATGGGTGGAAACTATACATATAGCAAATATATAATTAATGTGAAAGAAAAAGAAAACTTATCATTTTGTGCCGGCACAAAAAAAATGAAAAACCAAATAAACATATGAACATATGTATATATAAATGTGTATAATTAAAGATAATCCCCAAATACAATCTCATAAATAATCAATTATGTCTAAAGTTGCACATGTAAGTGCACATACATGCCGAACATGCACATATATACCCATATATGTACATCAATACTCACAATGAATATAAAAAATATAAATGTTTTACTTACTCTACTAAAGTGCAAAGTGCAAATAACTAGGTAAAAATCGTGTGACTAACACAACTAAGTAGCAAGTGATAAATACAAAAAAGCTTCATGTAGAAATGCAATCAATATGACAATCATCAACAACCAACCAGAACAAACCCCCACTCTAATCACCTAATGTTGCACAGGAACCTGTATCAAGGCTACTGAGATAGTGACCCCGAAGGAACAATATGAACAAATACTAATGCCAAAAACAATAATACAAATAATGAGATCTCATGTGACATAACATCACCCAGGGCAAGGATCCGGCCGACCTCAATTAGAACTACCCGCGCACGCAGCCCCCATGCTGCTTCAAGGGTCAGGGTAATCTGAATGTCCTGTGCAACCCTTATGTACTGTCTGTCCACTGCTGAGCCCACCCTCCGCAATCACCTCATTAATCAATTAGACATCAGCATGCTAGCTAGGGAACACGGGTACACTGGACACATTGGTTATATTTTGTTTGAACACTTATTTGTGTGGTTGGACTTGGCCTTTGACGAATAGTCTGGGTCACTCTCAGTGACCAGGCTATGGTCGAGGGCCGGCCCACCCACTGATATTTTATATTACTTTATAGGTGGTAGTGCACTGGTTTAATTGCTTTTAGTCACATATTATTTATTTGGCAAGATGACTTAGTTGTATCACTTTCACTTTACCTTAGTGGGTGTGAGCTTGGGTTGACACCAACACGTCTGTTGGGTTGGACACCCAAACTTACATTCCTTTTTCTTCTTTTATTGGTGCACAATTTGTGCATCCTTTTGTGTGTATATATATATATATATTTTTTTTTTACTTTCACAGGCGCTTGAAAATGTACTTTTATAGTACTCTGTTTATTCATGTGTGGCTGTGTTCTTTGGTTTTTGCCTTACAGGTAACATCGAAAAATTACATCTTGATGATATTTGGAGAACATGCGCTTAGGAGGTCCTAACGGATTGAAGCAACAATGCCACATCCCATGGCTGTATTGTGCTAGCTATTCTCTTGACGCACTACATCTGTTGTTCCCACACCAAATACCTGGAGACAGCCGACATGCTATACAGCAAGAGCAACAGTGGTGATCCGGACAGTGTTTTGGCCTACCAGGGGACAATAGTGATATCGGCAATAATTAGTTGTCACATACGGGCTTGTTGTCCCTTTGGATTTTGTGTTGGTCATTGTCCAGCACAAAATAACAAAGAAATAAAGATATGGGTGTTTTTAGGCCATTAGAAAGTGTTCAATTTGGGTCTTCCTTAAGCCTCCATTCTGGCGGCTCTAACATTGTTGGATATTACAGCAACACAAGTGACTGTATTGACAGTTTAAGGCAGCCCCTTATGTGTGTAGGTTAGGGCTTTGCCACTAGCACATACACCTCTAGATCATGACTCAACGATCTTTGGTTAGGTGCAGTGCTTGTGGTATATACAGTCTGAGTGATGGCTATATACTCCCTTATAGTTAATGATAATTCTTGTATGCCTGGGCCCATTTACAGGCTGTTAGTCCAGGACTGGCCATGAGATATATATATTTATTGGAGTATTGTATAGATACATTTAGGATTGATGAAGTTTTGCACACGCAATATATAGTACAGTTTCTTTTTATCTTTGTTATGCGTATGTACATATGCACTCTTGCCGTGCGTCTGGAGTCACACTGGTTAGATCCCCTCTCCCTCCCTCCCCCATACTTACATTGTCCCCTCTTGTGTATTCCCACTTTTTCCTTCATGTCCCCCTTCTTTATAATGATGCAGACTCTCGCCGCCAGCATTCTGTGTTGCTAGGCAGCGGGTTGCACGCACCGTCAGAGGAGACGGAGCGTGATTACGTATTTGAGATCCCGTGGCAGGACTGAGCTGTCACCGGCGGCGCGTCAGGGCGCATGCGCAGCCGAAACAAGGAAGGGGCGGTTTTGGCTACTTTCTTTGTTTGCTAGAATCGGTTGACATGGCGGGCATCACGTGCGGTGCGGCGCCTCAAGTATGGCGGATGGACACCGCGCTGTACAGTGGGGATGTGTGTGGTTGAGGTAGGAAGTGCATTGCACCATAAGATATACCAGATCACACACTCGGGGGGAAGGGGGAGGTCCCTAGCTAGCATGCTGATGTCTAATTGATTAATGAGGTGATTGCGGAGGGTGGGCTCAGCAGTGGACAGACAGTACATAAGGGTTGCACAGGACATTCAGATTACCCTGACCCTTGAAGCAGCATGGGGGCTGCATGCGCGGGTAGTTCTAATTGAGGTCGGCCGGATCCTTGCCCTGGGTGATGTTATGTCACGTGAGATCTCATTATTTGTATTATTGTTTTTGGCATTAGTATTTGTTCATATTGTTCCTTCGGGGTCACTATCTCAGTAGCCTTGATACAGGTTCCTGTGCAACATTAGGTGATTAGAGTGGGGGTTTGTTCTGGTTGGTTGTTGATGATTGTCATATTGATTGCATTTCTACATGAAGCTTTTTTGTATTTATCACTTGCTACTTAGTTGTGTTAGTCACACGATTTTTACCTAGTTATTTGCACTTTGCACTTTAGTAGAGTAAGTAAAACATTTATATTTTTTATATTCATTGTGAGTATTGATGTACATATATGGGTATATATGTGCATGTTCGGCATGTATGTGCACTTACATGTGCAACTTTAGACATAATTGATTATTTATGAGATTGTATTTGGGGATTATCTTTAATTATACACATTTATATATACATATGTTCATATGTTTATTTGGTTTTTCATTTTTTTTGTGCCGGCACAAAATGATAAGTTTTCTTTTTCTTTCACATTAATTATATATTTGCTATATGTATAGTTTCCACCCATGGGCATATAATATATATTTAATAGCCCTTATGTTGGGCAGCGTATATACATTAATTGCTTCCGGCCATACCGCTTGTTTTTAACAGTGTCTTGTGGTGTGTATATGTCTCAATGTTTTTAATTTTGTACTACTAATAAAATATTTACTTAAGTAGGAGTTTTTTTGGTGGTGCTTCCGGTTTGGGAGATAGGTGTGCATTGCATGCCTACTCCACATGGTGTAGAAGATTCCTAAGATGGTAAAAAAAAACACCTAAACTATGTTATTTAACCCTTTAAATGCCAGCCATGTAAAATTTATGTGGTTGCCTCTCCCAAAGGGTCAACAGGGGATTCACCAGGTATGGCAGTTCCTGCTAGCGGGCAAAAAAAAAAAAAAAAAAAATACTCACCTGACCCCTCGTTGGATCCGGCTGGGTCTCCTCTTTAATTTGGTGCCAACCGATCCCCCGTCCAGGAGAGCCCCCGGAATAGGCCGCCCCCCCCCCCCGCTTCTGCAGCAGCAGCAGCTGCTAACTGAAAAAAAATAAATAAATAAAAATGACATTCACTTACCTGCATGTGCGCTGGCTCCCGCTGTCCCTCCTCTTCACCTGGGGGGCCTCCGATCCCCCCCCAGGACTTACGGATCTTCAGGAGAGAGCCCGGGAGGTTCTCTCCCCTTTCCTCCTCGATGGCGGCCGCCATCTTGCCGCTAAGCAAGATAGCCCCTTGGGGCGGGGCTAATGACGTCATCCCGGCCCCGATCACCGGCTTCAGCTCTCTCAGCTGTCAGATGCTGGTGATCGGTGCCCGGGGAAGGAGGTGGCAGGAGATCCTCTGATCTCCTGCCTCCCCCTTCTCTGGATGCCGATTACCGGCATCTGTCATCAGAGCGGCGAGGGACAAGAGCTTACAATCGGAGGTAAGTACAGTAAAAATTTTTTTTTTTAATAAAATACTTTTATTACTTGTGTGGTGTTTATTTTTCACAGTTAACCCTTTGTGAGCTGGTAAGGGGTCCATGAGACCCCTTATACCAGTTCACAAGGCTCTGGGTCTGGCAAGTCACCTGCGGCTAGTGGGTGACTTGCCATTAACCCCCAGCCCCCCCATTACCTGCCTCCCCAACGGTCGGGGGGGGCAGAAGGGCCAGGGCCACTTAGTGGCTATGTGGACTAGTAGCCTGCAGGGCAAGGGGCCACCAACGCTGGCCCCTGCGCCCTGTTCTACAAGCCCCCATAGCTGGCCCGGGTCGGTAATGCTGGGTAGGGGGGACCTTACGTCATTTTTTGGGGGGATTTTTAAGGGTTTTTAACCCTTAAAATTCCAAACAAATGGAGGGGGGAGGGGGGACCCTATGTCATTTTTTTTTTAATTAACCCTTTTGTGTTCTGTCATCCAGCAGCTATAAAAGGCTTCTAGCAAGTGAGCAGAAGCCAGTGATCGCCGAGGGACAGAGTGCTCCAGGATGGATGGGAGGTAAGTATTAAAAAAAAAATAATAATAAAATATTTTTTCTCTGTGTGGTGTGTTTTTTTTTACATTTAACCCCTTGTGAACTGGTAAGGGGTCCATGAGACCCCTATACCAGTTCTCAAGGCTGGGGGGATGGCAAGTCACCTGCGCTAGCCGGTGACTTGCCATTAACCCCCGGCACCCCCATTATCTGCCTCCCCAAAGGCCAGGGGGGGGGGCAGAAGAGCCCGTGGCCATGGGCTATGCGGGCTTGTAGCCTGCAGGGCCAGGGGCCACAAAAGCTGGCCCCTGCGCCCTGTTCCTACAAGCCCTGCATAGCTGGTCCCGGGCTGGTTACTTTGGGTAAGTATGTCATTTTTTTTTAATTATTTTTAAGGGTTTTTAACCCTTAAAAATCACAAAAAAAATGCCCCCCCCCCCCCCCCCCGGGAGGGGGGACCCTATGCCATTTTTTTTTCTCGATTTAACCCTTTGTAGTGTGGATGCTAGTTGTATTTTATTTGTAAATATTAAAAATTACTTGTTTCAGTTAGGGGGGTCTCCTGGGCAGGAACAGGGGGCTACCAATAAATATGTGGTACCGTTATAATCGGTAGAAATGGGGCTTTCACATGCAATATGGTTTTCCCTAATAAAATACATTTTTTATTTAAAATAAAGGAGGCAATTTTCTTAAAAACATTTTTATTTATTTATTTTTATTTACCGTATCTTTCGCCCTATAAGACGCACCTGCCCATAAGACGCACCTAGGAGTTGG
Source organism: Gastrophryne carolinensis (assembly GCA_027917425.1). Taxonomy (NCBI): domain Eukaryota; kingdom Metazoa; phylum Chordata; class Amphibia; order Anura; family Microhylidae; genus Gastrophryne; species Gastrophryne carolinensis. The sequence goes on along the minus strand of CM051237.1, from coordinate 113,904,400 downwards.
GGAAAGAAAATAAGAAAAAAAATATTTTAAACCAAAAACGCACCATTACAGACAGTGTGGCATTCCCCTATCCCATTCCCATAGGCCGTGTGGGATGCCCCCTCCCATTCCCCATATACCCATTGGCTGTGTGGCATCCCCCTCTCCCCCCATTAGTATAGGCTGTGTGGCATCCCGCTCTCCCCCCATTAGTATAGGCTGTGTGGCATCCCTCTTCCCCCATTCCCATAGGCTGTGTGGCATCCACCTCTCCCCCCATTCCCATTGGCTGTGTGGCATCCCCCCTCCCCCCATTAGTATAGGCAGTGTGGCATCCCTCTCTCCCCATTCCCATAGGCAGTGTGGCATCCCCCTCCCTCCATTAGCATAGGCTGTGTGGCATCCCCCTCCCCCCATTAGTATGGGCGGTGTAGCATCCCCCTCCCCCCATTAATATAGGCTGTGTGGCATCCCCCTCTCCCCATTCCCATAGGCTATGTGGCATCCCCCTCCCCCCATTTCCATTGGCTGTGTGGCATCCCCCTCCCCCCATTCCCATAGGCTCTGTGGCATCCCCCTCTCCCCATTGCCATAGGCTGTGTGGCATCCCCCTCTCCCCATTCCCATAGGCTGTGTGGCATCCCCCTTCCCCCATTAGTATAGGCTGTGTGGCATCCCCCTCCCCCCATTCCCATAGGCAGTGTGGCATCCCCCTCCCCCCATTAGTATAGGCTGTGTGGCCCCTCTCCCCCCATTCCCATAGGCAGTGTGGCATCCCCTCCCCCCATTAGCATAGGCTGCGTGGCATCCCCCTCTCCCCATTCCCATAGGCTGTGTAGCATCCCCCTCCCCCCATTAGAATAGGCTGTGTGGCATCCCTCTCTCCCCATTCCCATAGGCTGTGTGGCATCCCCCTCCCCCCATTAGTATAGGCTGTGTGGCATCCCTCTCTCCCCATTCCCTTGTTCAATAATTTTTATTGTAACATATTCTGAGCATCAGTATCAAAATGTACATCATAATGAACTGCCAATAAGCAGATATATATTACAAAAGGTTACTACAAAATATATAAAGAAAAATGTCATTATAAAATGTCATTATAAAAGAGCGGTACTCACATCCATGAGAAAAATATTGTAGTACAGAGGGGCATACAGTGCAAATACAAGAGAAATAAAAAATAATACAAGATATAAGATATAAAATTCTATAAACATATGTATATATATAAAAATAAAACCCATATATCTTTAAAACTAACGTAACCTCTTCGGCCACTAACGAGGTTCTTATCAGGAACTCTGTACAGTAGTGCAGATCAAGGAATCACTATTTAACATCCTAATTGGGGGAGGGAGGGAGGGAAAAAACAAGACAAACAGAAAGAGAAGGAAGGGGTATAGACAATAAGGAAAAAAAAGAGAAGATAATAAAAGAAAAAAGGATATACCACTGGAAGCAGACACCGTCATCTATCTTAATTCCGTAGCCTACAGCCTAACATTCGACATTATATTCAAACACATTTGTTCAAATATCCAAAAGGGAAGCATCGAAACCAGGTTCCAAGATTGCATGCACCCAAGGAGACCACACCTCCCAAAAGTCCTCCAGAGACCCTCCATGGAGAGCGGAGATTTTCTCCATCGCCATTATCAAGTTAACCCTGTTTCGGAATGCCTCAAAACTCAAATCAAGAGATTTCCATGCTTTTGCTATCACTAATTTAGCCCCAGAGAAAATATGGTATATAAGTTTCTTTTGGTCAACAGAGCAATTACTGATCGGGCTATTAAGTAAGGCCACCCATGGGTCAGGGGTCAGGTCCCTAATCAATACCTCACTCAATAACTGAAATACCCTATCCCAATAATTTTTCACCACAGGACAGTCCCACCACATATGTCGATATGAGCCAATAACCCCACATCCCCTAAAGCAAAATTTCTGGCTACCTCCTCCCACATGTCCTAATCTCTCAGGCACCAAATACCATCTCGAGATCAGCTTGATGTTAGCTTCTATAGACGTCACCGAAGCTGCAGAACCAAATGAGTCAGACCACATCTTAAGCCACTCGCGATCACTTTTACACTCTTGTAGTTCACGTTCCCATTTTTCCCAGTGAGGCAGACGTTCCTGGTTAAGGGACACAGATAGACTGTTGTAAATCTCAGTTATCGCCCCCTTCCCTCTTGGGGCCTCCAAACATCTTGATTCAAACTGGGTGAGGGCCTCTACTTTTCCTCCTTTCTTAAGTAACGCTCTTATAAAATGAGCTATTTGTAAATAGCTAAATAGGTCCTTATGTTCTAATCAAATTTATCCTTAAGTTGAACAAATGAGGGCATGCAGGAACCCTCCAAGAAGTCTATTAATCTCGAGGCACATCCTGTTTTCCATCTTATAAACCTTCCGGGGTTAGCTAAGTCCTGCTCGAACATAGGGTTGTTCCACAGGGAAACTAAGGGCGTATAAGCAGACATAAGGCCTCTAGAAAGTTTAAGACTATCCCATATCCGTAGAGAATGACCTATAACCAGGTTACTATCGAATTTCCTAACATTCGGAGATACCCAAAGAATATTATCCATCGCCAGAGGATGACATATAACAGATTTAATCTGGACCCATTTGGGAACATCTCCTGTGGCATGATAAGACAGTAACTGTGATAATTGAGCCGCCTGGTAATATCTATTTAAACATGGGACTCCCATCCCTCCGAATTCCTTAGCTCTAAGTAAAACTCGTCTCGAGACTCTGGGTTTTCTGTCCATCCAGATAAAAGCAAAAATTTTATTCTGTAAAGCCTTCAAGAAGCCCGGTGGGATTTTCAATGGTAAAGTTCTAGCAAAATATAAAAACTTAGGAAGGAGGGACATTTTAACCGCCGCCACCTTACCAAGCCACGAGAGCTTGTAATCCTTCCATTTTGACATTAGCGCTTGCAATTTCTGGCGTAAGGGAATAAAATTAGCAGCAAATAAAGTCTCATAATCATTAGTTAAATTAACCCCCAAATATTTTACAGTACCTTCCCATTGAAAACCAAATGATGCCTGCAGTTGGGCCCTAACTCTGTCTTCAACATTAATATTCAATATCTTAGATTTACTGGTATTAACCTTAAGGCCGGACACCTCTGCAAACACATTTAAAACTCTCATTATATTAGGGAGAGAGATAAGGGGATTAGTTACCATCAGTAAAATGTCATCAGCAAACATACAAAGTTTATGCTGAACACCCCCTATCTCTAACCCTGATATATCAGCAGAGGATCTGACCATCTGTGCTAATGGCTCTATAGCCAGGGCAAACAGGAGAGGGGACAACGGACAGCCCTGTCTTGTACCCCTGGCAAGAGGAAAGAAACCAGACTTATACCCATTATATTTAACATACGCAGGTGGATTCGCATATATAGCTCTCAGAATTCCTAGAAATTTGGGACCAAAGCCCCACCTCTCTAGTAAGCTGAAAAGGAATCCCCACGAGACCGTATCGAACGCCTTTCTCACATCTAAAGAAAGAATTATCGACGGGGTTCCTCTCTTTTTAGCAATATGGGTAAGTTGGATTATCCGCCGAACGTTGTCCCCTGCCTGCCGCCCCGGGATAAAGCCCACCTGGTCACCAGAAATCATTTCTGGAAGATACTCTGACATCCTATCTGCCAGACACTTAGTAAAAATTTTCATATCTAAATTTATCAGGGATATAGGACGAAAATTAGACCATACAGAATGGTCAGAATCTGGTTTAGGTATCATGCTTATGGCGGCTGTAAGGGACTTCTGGGAGAAAGATTTACCACTTCTAACGTCATTGAACATAGCTATCAATTTAGGGGCTAAAATATCAGAAAAGGTCTTGTAGTAGGCCGCTAAAAATCCGTCCGGACCTGGCCTTTTGTGTAACTTCAAATTCTTAATAACCCTCTGAACCTCATCTGGCTTAAAGTCAGCTTCCAATGCCTCGGACAAGCCCACAGGCATCTCTGGTAAGGAGAGATTCTCAAAAAACAGATTTAAATTAACAGCGTTTGGGGGACCTGGTTCAGCATATAGCTTCATTAATTGTGACCTAAATATAGTTGTAATTTTTTCAGGATTACCTGTAAGAACTCCTCTCTCATCTTTAAGTCTAACTGGACAAAAGTCTCCATCTGGCGTCTTTAGTCTCCTGGCCAACAATGTATCAGGCCTATTTGCCTTACAATAGAACCGATGTTTGATCCTATTAAGGGCTTTTTCTGCTTTTCCTGCAAGGGCCAAGTTGAGATCCTGAGAAATCCTGTGCAACTTAGACCTGGTAGACGGAGACATATTTTTTTTAGCCTCCTCAGCAGCAATCCGATATTCCTCCTCTAATGCCTGAATTCGCTCCTCCCTTTCTTTTTTCTTTTTAGAGGCCATTTGAATAAGATATCCTCTAATCGTGGGCTTGTGTGCCTCCCAGCATATAGTCTTAGAGACCTCCATAGTTTCATTCTGTAAAAAATATTCATTCAGCTTCTCCGAGATCAAGGCAACAACCTCCGGATCAGAAAGAAGCATTAAGTGACCATGACCCTCCCACTGGTCTAGAGGACAAAGAACCCATTTTAAGAAGTAGACAGTCATGGTCAGACCATGAGATTGGGAGAATTTTGATTGATTTCATCTGAGGTAGAAATCTTTGGGGCAAAAATAAATGATCAATCCTCGCATATATATCATGCGGGGCCGATGAGTAAATGCGGGGTAATGAGTAAAATTACGACCTCCAGGGTGCGCCTCTCTCCACCCATCTACTAAAGAATGCATTTCTAGCAATTTCCTGAATTTTTTCGAAGCCCCAGCCGATTGAGTAGTAATTATGGGGTGCTTAGGGGACTGCCTATCCAGATAAGGATTCAAAGTAAGGTTAGAGTCACCACATATTATTGTCATTCCTTGTGCGATAGCGGTCACTTTAGTAAAAAATCGAGAGAGAAATTCCACCTGATTAACATTAGGAGCATAATAATTAGCTATTGTCACTACCTCATCTTGTATAGTTCCCACCACGATCACAAACCTTCCATCTGAGTCTACAACCTCTTGTTGACAAACAAATTGAGCCCCCCTATGAAACCCTATCAGAACACCCCTCTGCTTTGTCTCAGCACAACTCGCAAATACCTGGTTATATGATGCATCCAAGAATTTGGGTCTGGAGGACCTGGAGAAGTGGGTCTCCTGTAGGCAAATCACATCCGGGCGCAATGTTCTGATCTTACGGAACGCCATACTCCTTTTGTAAGGGGAATTGAATCCCTGAACATTTAGAGATAGAACAGAAGCCATTGTATGAACTATAGCTGCCACCAGCGTGAGAAAGAAAGGAAATAAAAGAAAAAAGGAAATAAAAGGAGAAAAGGAGGAAGACAGGACACTAAAAAACAAAATGGGCAGGGAAACAAGGGAAAACACAATAGGATAAAGTATTATCAATTAACAGTCCCCTAATGAGGGGAGTAGAATTATCAAAACTTAAGCCAAAAGGGAAGGTGTGACCAAAGTACAAACGGACCTCTGACCCAAAAGTATTTAGGTCTCACCCCCCCTCTGGGCATGAACAGGGTCTCTCTGAACTCCTCAAAAGGGAAGATCACTTGACCCTTCAGAGTAGTGAAGACAATACCCTATAAAACACCGCCCTATGGTATTTAAGACAGTGAAAAACCAGATTCTAAAAAAAAAATGTATATACAGTAAATTAGACTAAAACAGGTACCCAAAAGTGTACCCAACTACGAACCAGTAGTACTTAAGCCACAGGGAACAATCCCTCTAGCTCTTGAGAAGTGCGACAAGAATATGCCAGCGGATATCCAACAGGAGGTCGCCAATATAAAGGAACATTAATTAAATATAAGGCACAGCTTTCAACAGAATTAGGCCCACAATGCCATATAAACATATACTGCAGCTTATTAAACATTAATTCCATAATTATTTAAATAGACCAGTTATAATAACAGAAATGCAAAAAAGGAGAGAAGAAAAAACATTTCAGGGACCATCTCTTAATGTCAAAGATGTAGGAGACATCATTCAGAAAAATGGAGGAGAGAAAAAAAGGAAACAAGTGACTGTCCAGAGCATCGCTGAACCAGAACAGCATGAGCAGACTTATGGATCGGCATTCATCTTCAGGTGACATTAAAGTCCAAGGAGGATCCTCTGCCTCCCACACGCAGCCCCCTTCTCTGTCGTTTTCCTGCTCTCTGAGCTTTGGGGGAATTTTCTTCACTTCTTGGTGACTTAGAGGGTGGCAAGCGAAAGATACCAGCTGAAGACATCAAGGACCTTAATTCTTCAAAGTTGGTGGCTGAATATTGGATATCTTTATAGGAAAAAGAAACCCGAAAGGGGAACCCCCATTTGTATGCAATCTTCTTTTCCTGGAGAATGGTAAGCAGGGGTCTTAATTCTTTTCTTTTAGCCATAGTTGCAGCTGACAAATCTGAAAAGATCTGATAAGTGTGGCCTTGAAACTGCAGCTTATTGGCATTCCTCCCCGCTCTCTGTATAGCTTCCTTGGTAGCAAAGAAATGAAATTTCGCTATAATGTCTCTTGGGGGTTCCTCAGGAGGTCTACGTGGGCCCAACGCCCTGTGAATACGGTCAAACTCCAACCGGTCAGCCATTTACCCCGGCTCTAGCTCCTGACATAAAGCAGTAACCGCCGCTCTCACGTCTTCAATATGTTCTGGCAGTCCCCGAAACCTAAGATTTGAGCGTCTATCCCTATTTTCAAACTCATCCAGCTTAGAGGCTAGGAGCGCATTATGGGACCTTAATTGACCAACTTCTTCCTCAAGGGCTTCCTGACTAGCAGTAACTTCCTCCATCTTAGTCTCCAATGTAGACATGCTTAGGGAAACTTTCTCCAGCTCCCTGGTTAGGTGATCTATAATAAGTTTAGTGTTAGATGCCAGAGCTCTTTGCAGGAGTGTTTCAAACTGAGTCAAAATAGCAGTACTCACTGTGGGTTGTGAGGCGGTGTCGATTACTTGTGCTTCGTCTTTCTCGCTGGCCAGAAAGGAGGTTTCGCTAGATGCAATCTCCTCCAGCTCCTCCAGCTCCCCCAGCTCAGCCGAGGTAAACTCCGCCGCCATCTTGAAACCGCCGTACGCACTTTGTTATCAGCTGCGCAGGTCACGCAGATGTCGTCTACCGCCTTGTCTGCTATACTCCCGTCAGCCCGAGACACTCCCGGAATCCTCTTAGACCGGCTGTTAATCAGATAAGTGCCTTGCTTCACAGCACGACCTCCATAAACATCCGCCGGGTCCGGAGCTGATCAGCACGCAGCCATCTCGCTCCGACGCGCATGCGCACTCTCTCTCCCCATTCCCATAGGCTGTGTGGCACCCCCTCTCCCCATTCCCATAGGCTGTGTGGCATCCCTCTCCCCCCATTCCCATAGGCTATGTGGCATCCCCCTCTCCCCATTCCCATAGGCTGTGTGGCATCCCCCTCCCCCCATTCCCATAGGCTGTGTGGCATCCCCCTCTACCCATTGCCATAGGCTGTGTGGCATCCCCCTCTCCCCATTCCCTAAGGCAGTGTGGCATCCCCCTCCCCCCATTAGTATAGGCTGTGTGGCATCCCCCTCCCCCCATTAGTATAGGCTGTGTGGCATCCCCCTCCCCCCATTAGTATAGGCTATGTGGCATTCCCCTCCCCCCATTAGTATAGGCTGTGTGGCCCCTCCCCCCCATTCCCATAGGCAGTGTGGCCCCTCTCCCCCCATTCCCACCCCCCTCCCCCCATTAGTATAGGCAGGCGCCATGTAAAAAAAAAAAAAAGTTAAACTTACCTGTCCGCTGGCACCGCTGCGCTGAGCGGACGGCTCTGTGAATGGGGTGGGCGTGGCCTGCGCCGCAGCATCGGCGCAGGCCACGCCCACCCCATTCACGAGCTGGCTCTGTCCCGAACCCGCCGCTGCGATCGCTGTCTTTTCAGGCAGCGATGACAGCGGCGGGGCCAGAGACAGATCCCCTGCCGCTCCTCCATCTGCTTCCTGTGCACATGCGAGCACGAAGGTCCGGGCAGCGGACCTTCGTGCTTGCATGTTCTGAGCCCGGAAGAGGCAGCAGATGGAGGAGCGGCGGGGGCTCTGTCTCTGGCCCCGCCGCTGTCATCATCACTGCCTGAAAAGACAGCGATCGCAGCGGCGGGGCCGGGACAGAGCCCCCGCCGCTCCTCTGGCCTCTCGCAGTGTGGCACACAACGCGGGAGCACCAGGGACGGGGGAGGTTTTTTTTTTTTTTTTACATTCTCCCGATAAGGCGCACGGACATTTTTCCCCCACTTTTGGGGAAAAATAAGTGCGTCTTATAGGGCGAAAAATACGGTAATAATAAATAAAATTAATAGTAAATAAAATTTACAAACAAGACATTTCATGTTAAAGCCTAAACTGGTTTATGGGGGATATTCCAAATGTAAAGGGTTGTTTTGGTTGAAAAATCGCAAGGTGCTCACTTTGTCTGCAGAGCTGAAATTTTCAAGAAAAATTACCGTTATGCTCATGCTTTACTTTGGGGTGTTTGGCAACTCTTCCCTTGACAGTAACTATGCATGTTGGGTATTGTTCTGTTCGGGGGATGTTGCTTTTTCAGATTATACTTGTTTTTTCTTGTTTGTATATAGTTTTTTTAGGAAAATGTGGCTTTGATTCTGCTTTTTTATCCTTTTTTTTGGGAAACTCTTTGCAACCAAAGAATACATTGAGGGATTACTTCCAGAAAACTGTGGCCACATCAACAAGCCTGGTACAAATAGAAAGCCTGATGTGTGTACTGCCAGAGAATATATAGTTTGTTGGGGGTATTTCAAATGTAAAGGGTTGTTTTTCTGGAAAAACTGCAAGGTGCGCATAGCGCATATCACAGTTGTATTTTTTCTGAAAATCCCCTAAAGCTCTGTTTCAGTTTGGGGGAGTCTCCTGGGCTGGAAAGGGTGTCTACCAATACATATGTGGTACTGCTGTAACCGGGAGAAATTGGGATTTCACACGCAATAAGATTTTATTGACAAACTTACATTTTTTATTACAAAAAAACACTACAAATTGTTTTTTTTTTTTTTTTTTTGCACATATTTCACCAAAAAATATTGAGAATACACCTAAAAATGACATACAAGACATTTCATGTTAAAGCCCAGAAAAAAACAATATATCATTTTCCTGGGAAATCCCTGGAAATCCCTTCAAAAATCACATTTGAACATGGGGAGTGCAAAATAGTGCAAAATGGTCTGGCAACAAAGGGTGACAAAAACTCCAGGTAGGCTGGCACTTAAAGGGTTAAAGGCAATACTGGGGAAGTGACCCATCTGTGTTTTGTGAGAAACTGCATTCAGCAAGGAACTTGTCCTCCAAGAAGGCCTGATAATGCTTTTATCAAAGTTGGAGGCAGAGCTGATTAAAGGATTGTCCCTCTAAATGTGAGTAGCTCCTCTATTAAAGGGGTTACATAGAAGTGTATGATCGTTATGTTGCTCCTTATGACCGGTTCAGACAAATAAAAAGGTATGGTTAGACCCAATTCTAAATATTTTGTATCCTGATCCCTGGAGCTCCATTTGACTATTTCTTCTGTCAATAATATATTTTGTGGCATTGGTTGGGGCTCTCTTTGTCACCCTTTCTATGGCACTCGTAAAACCTTCCCCAAAGTGCCATAAACTCTATACTATGCAGTGATGAGTCTAACAAAGCCTAAAAGAGGCTACATTCATGCAATTGCGCTTTCACATCCCAGGGGGGACAATCGCCCTGAAAAAGTCCACCACACAGCATTTTGCGAGGATAGATATTTGCAAATCCATTTGAAAACCTGATTGCTAGTGATTTCCATGGGAAATTGCTATCGCCAATGAATCTCCCTTGTTTGAAAGTAGCCTTAGTCATATCTGAGCATTGTACTTCCTAGTGGCCTGGAGAATGCTCTAGCACAATAGAAATAAAGCAATGGTTTGTGTGGCTATGTCCACTATTCTTGGTTAAATTGACTGTAAAGCTTGAAATACAAAATAAAATATCCTTTCCTCCCTGTTTGTGCCTCTTCCCAGTCTGATGCTCAGAAACATGCTCAGTGGCTGGAGCGCCCCAACTCTTTGCTCTGCAATAGTGGGAGTTTCCAAAGCTGGAGCTCGCGAGGGCCTTGGAGGACCTATACTCATAAACTGATACATGACTGTGGACCAATCCAGGATGAAACTGCAGGGATTTGAGCATCATTTTTAATTTCTATTTTAAACTTTACAGTCCCCTTAGAGGCTGTGTTTCTATTCAATCATTGTCTAACGGGGAAGCTCCTGACCACGCTGCTCATCTTTGAGTCTTTTACGGAAATGTCTTCAGGTGTTTCAGTGTGATCAGAAAGATATCCCTGAATAAATGGAAACTTCAAGCAAATTTCTGTTTAGAAACACAGCCCCTCACACAAACACAAGATAAGTAGTAAGCACATTTAGTTATCCCTTTGCCTGGACAGTCATGTAACTATTCTGTTTTAGGAAGCCACCCATAGTGGTCTCTTTTCAGCTGAATCAGCTGGGTCTCCTGAAAATAGGCTTAATATTCTAAAGTCCTGGCCAATGAACTATAATATCTGGACTTTCAACTTTCCTTCTTTCCTCAGGGAGGTTTTACACTTGGCTGATCCTGCTCCGCTATTTATCCATTCTAATTATTGGCTCATTTGACAGCTCAAGAGTTAAACTCCTTGCTGCTTCATAATACAAGACCAGAAATCCCTCACAATTTTAATGTTCAAAGGAAATCTGATAAAACATATAGATATTAATGTAGCAAGGTCATAGAAACGATAAATAATAATGAGTTTTGCCTTTCTTAGAATTCTCCCCTGCTTGCTCGCACTTTATATTATTCCCTTTCATCTCATGCGGGTGGGAAAAAATCCTAATCTTTCTAATCCTCAGAGAACCGTAGGCACAAAAGTTTCTGATGAGAGCAACGAGGCGAGTAAACTTTATACTAAATAACTAATTAAATGGAAGGTGTGAACGCCTAGCGATTTAGCCAGCAATGTTAAGACAAACATAACCATAGTATTAAGTACTACAGTTTAATAAAACTGGTCTGTGAGTTTTAAAACTCTCACTCTCTCTTGGCTGTACAGTGTAACAACAGAGTCCTGCTGTTACACTGTAAAAAGCCACCAGCTTCCCACGGTGTTACAATGTAACAAGCAAAGGTGGGGTGGGGGGAGTTATTTGTTTTGCTTTGGATTAATTTGAGTACCTTCTTTTTTATTTTTTTCTTATTTCCTTTGTGATGGTTTACAATTATGGTCATGTGTTGAAATGACTGAATCTCTGAGACTGGTAAAATTCAGAAGCTAAGGCTGTAAGATTACAAGCTTTATTTAAGAAGTGTGTCATTTTGCTGGCATCTGGCCCATTTTTCTTTGTTGCCACTGCTTTATTGAAAGAATGGCACTACAAGTCACAACGCACAATGTTAACTAGGCAGCTTTGATTGGCTCTAAATGTCAGTTATAACAGTGCCAGTGAGTGCCACTCTGTACTGCCAACTTTTAGGCATGGCACCAGGGGCGTAACTAGGGGGGACCGGGGGGGCACTTGCCCCAGGTGCAGCAGGTCAGGGGGGGTGTCAAAGAGGGGTATGAAAACAGGTGGGGGCGCCATTTCGAATCTTTACCCTGGGTGCCATAAAGCCTAGCTTCTCCTCCGCGCTGCACACTGTATTTAATAATTTTTGGCCCGCTGAAAAGATTGGCTTTGTATTTAACAAGCGTTGGTCAGCGTTTCATCATTAGTCCCCAGGAATCTCACTGCTGGGGACAAAGGGGACACATTTTACAGTGCATTTAGGTTGTGTTTTAGTTGTTGTGGTACTGATTACACATTGATAAGTAAAACAAGCCAGAAAAAAATATTTTACAAGTTAAAAATAAAATGACATTTGGTGACGTCTAGGTCCTGCATTTACATTTTTGAGAAGTCACAATGCAAGTTCTGTAAATATAAATGCAGGGAATATTAAAGGGACAATAAACTCAACAGCAATAATAAGGCAGCAAGTAGATTACTTGATGCCTGTCCTTTGTGCCTCTCTTCCATTTCCTGCAGTGCAAGCTAGAAGCCAAAGCAGGGCTGAAATTTGCCCTTCTTTCAATTTCATTTTTCCAGGACCCCACAAAAAAATGGTCTAACAAATACTCTGTCCCCTGGGACTCTATAGTCTTTTTATAGTCTTTTTTGATCTTGTCAGCAGTGACATAGAAAAATTGCCTCTTAAAGTGGACCAACACCGAGAGGTGATCGGCCCGGAAATCTATAAGATTCCCGGGCCGATCACCTCCCACCCCGCGGGACATCCGAGATCGGGATGTCCCGCGGGGTGAAACCCCCCAAAAAAACCCCAAACACCTTACCTGATCTTCGGCGGCGGCCGGCCGCCGCCGCCTCCCTCGCGCCCCTGTAGGCGTGCTCGCGCCCGCGCCGGCCGTCTGTGAATGGCCGGCGGGGGCGCGCGCGCGCCGAAAGTGACGCGAGGGAGGCGGCGGCGGCGGCAGCCGCTTGGACGTTCCTGATCCCCACCTGGACGTTGGCGGGGATTGGACCGTCCAGTCACGTGGGAGCGGGGACAGGTAAGATTTTGGGGCTTTCTGGGGGGTTTCACACAGTCAAAATCCTGGGTGTTGGTCCACTTTAAGAACTGCAACATGAAAAAGATTAAAGTGGACCAACACCCAGGATTTTGACTATCCTGGGTTTTGCTCCACTTTGGCTGTGTGAAAACCCCCAGAAAGCCCCAAAAACTCACCTTTCCCCGCTCCCACTTGAGCGCTGCCCCGAATCACCGCCGACGGACAAGCGGGAGGCAGCGACGGACAAGAGAGCGTGCCCGCCGCCGCCTCCCGCGCGTCACTCTTACAGGGCTTACAGTGCCGCTGAAACGAGGATCAAGTAGGGATTTAGGGGTTTCTGGGGGGTTTCACACAGCGATCGGGGTGCCCCACTGTCAGGGGACTGATCGGTCATGGAATCTTATAGATTCCCGGGCCGATCAGTGGAGGGTGTTGGTCCACTTTAAAACATTAAAAAGATTAAAACAAAAGAAGTGTATATACAGGGAAGCAGATAAGGGTGGTTATGCTCTCTTCTGATCAATATATTACTGAAGTACAGCGACTGCTGACAGACTGCAGTTTTTATAGGAAATTGAGCTGCAACCTCACTTTACTTTAACAACAGGATTTGGATTTAATTTTAACTAATGCGCTTGAGGAGAGAATCATTAATGAAGGGGAGTATATCTTTTTTATGGCCAGGGAGCCAATCACAGCCACAATATACATACTACATAAAAATTTAGAAGCCCCACCGGGCCTTCCTCTTGTGGCATACGTGGGTGGGTTCTTGATGAAGAGTAGTACATTTATTGGCCATTACGTACAAAAACATGTTGTTACCCTTCCGCCCTATGTAAGAGATTCACCAAATTTTTTGGAATAGCTCAAGGGCATTTATATGCCCTGTGGCTGTTTACGTGTCTCTTGTGATCATCATTTTACATTATCATTAAACATTCACATGCACTGTTGGCAGTAGGCTCCTTCCTGGACACAAAGAGTCAATGGTTTCAGCCCCTAAATGATTTTTTTCTATCCTTATTAAGATTTGTTTTGATCAATAATTACTTTTTATTTGATCATTCTTATTATCTACAGGTGTGGCAATGGGGGCGAAATGTGTGCCCTCCGTCACCAACTTGTTTCTTGGTTGGAGGGAGCAGTCCACAGTGTTGTATTTTGGCCTGGTACCGCTACATTGATGATATACTGATACCATGGACTGGGACCCAAACAACAATTCATTACAGAGTTAAACAATAATCAATTGAATATTCATTTGACTTTAGTAATTTCTGCTCCACAAATTGAATTTTTGGATGTTCTGATTTGGAGGAAAATGGAACCCTGGCAACTGTGGGTATTGCTGTCAACAGCTTATTACATTTTGATAGCACTCACCCATCCCACCTTAAGGGGGGCATTAGTGTGGCACAGTTCCTCAGATTAGATGAAATTGCTTCATCCACAGATGAAGCCATTTTTTACGCCTAGCCAGGGACCTTACAAATAGATTTCTGGATAGGGGATACCCATGAAAAATTGTGGCACATGCATTTAAAAAGCCGATACGAGTGGACAGAAAAATGTTGTTACGCAGGAAGATCAAAATTACGGATAACACCATTTGTCTTACCACAGTATTTAACAACCAGTGGAAGGACTTAAGGAATATCTTAAATAGACATTGGTCTATCCTTATTTCTGGAAAAGATTTGGCCCCCTACATTACCTCTCACCCTAGTTTAACAGTGAAACGGTCTAAAAATACTAGAGAACATTTATGTAGAAGTCACTTTGAGAGACCAAGTACCTTGAATACTCAACATCAAAACATTTTCTGTTCTATTTGTGGGTATAGGTATCACACTAGAGAGGTGGCAGACCATAACTAACAGTGTAAATTTTCCATCCAACAGCACATTGTCTATAGTAATTGTCAGACTCCCTGTGTGATTTATGCTATTTTCTGTGGGTGCCCAATGGTATATGCGGGTGAAACCCAAAATAAACTTAGACAATGCATCCAACAACACTTGTCCAACATCCTATGTAGTCAACGTCATTAGGAGGCAAGGTTCTGTTCTCTCACCCAAGGCACTGCACTTCCTCCAATTTCATGGTGGCAAGGGAGACACCATGGAGTGGTGGGATTTGAGCACATCTCCAGGGGTGAGAGAGGGGGACCCATTAAAAGCTTGTTACGCCAATGTGAGAGAACCTGGATCTACAATTTGGATGTCGGTTTTTACGGAAATACTTAATGAGGATTTATCTTGGGCACCTTTTTTTTACATCGAGACTATAATTTTCATTGTCTGTTGTTCTTCATTTAAGTCATGAAGCTTTTTTGTCTTTCTTCTCTGCTTTAGAAATTAACAGTATGTCGTCCTTTTACACTGATATGCGATCTCCCCATGATTGGATGGTAGGACTGATCAAGTCTGACTGCAAACAACCCTTAAATATATATGAAGGGAGCCCTGTTCTATATTGATTATTTTAATTGTTTTTAAAATTCTTCATAGCATGTTAATATGAATTGATATATAATCATAAGGGATTCATATATTAAGAGCATTTTTACCTCTCATCTATTATAGTCTATTAGTATGATAGTGGATGTACTTTTACAACAGTTTCTGTAAATAATAGCATACAGTTTATTTTTCTTTAATTAATTAATTGTTTGAATAATTTAGTAAATTATGTGTATGATAATATAATTATTCAAAATCAATTTGAGGGTGTTATTTGATCTAATTTATTGTATTTTAGAAGGAATAAATTAGTAAATTAATTATCACGTTTAACATTATATTATTTTGGTATATTGGTGGGGGCTTAACTTAATATCTCCCTGTCAGTATTTCGATTAATCAAGTACATAGTTATTGCGCACCATTATAATTATAGTTTATAATCTTTATCAATTAATAATAATTTTGTAGATATTAGTCATCATGTGTGGGATAATTATATTGTGGTGATTTATTTATTATATTTTTTTACATATATATATATATATATTTATTTGAGTTTATTTATGATATGGGTTTATTTAATTTTCATCACCATGTAGCAAGTTGAAGAGAGGTATACTATATTTATATATTGTTACTAACACTATTATTAAAATAGTATTTAGTGAATTTATCAGTTAGTATCATGATTTTCTGTTGAATATGGCCCCTTAACATATTCCAACTAAATAGTATTGGTTGTGTCTTGATATATTATATCAACTTGATATATTATAGGTATATATTAGTATACATGATAGTAGTGAGCCTGCAGGTTAGGCAGCATTTGAGTCATTGGTGAGCATCCCACACGTTGTCAGCATGTTTTTTTTTTCCTTTTCTTTGTTAATTACTCAGCAAGGGAGACGCCACCTTTACACATCGTATCTTTTGTTTCCTCACATGCCACACGTGTTGGACAGACCCATCAGTTTTCAATCTACCGATGTTTTTGGCACCATGCTTTGTATTTTAACAAATGATATCGCACAGCCTGATTAAGTAATAGGATGGGGTGCAAACCCCTAATTTACAACCACAAAGAGCAAATAACAAGAGCTGATTACTTCCTATATGGAATGCACACCCAAAGGCTTCTTAAAAGATCTTATGTTTATTGTTACAAGATAACCAATATATAAAACACATACAAATCACAATGACTGACATACACATTAAAATCAAGGCTAGAGGCCTGCTTGGCGTAACAGCCATGTTTGTTTATGGCTGAGCATTATGGTGTATAAGCGGTTTGACAATGCTCATCTTTAAACATATTCATCCAGCGCTGGGCAGTCTCCTCCCACTGTTTGCCACCTCTGGGATCCTCTATGGGTTCCTCTTCTGCCCGTAGAAGCAGTCAAAGTTGTTAAAAAATTCCCTGAAAATTATATACATATACTTTGACTTCACACCGGACCTACAATAAAGCGTGCATAGTGGCTGATGTTTGGCATGACTACTGAGCCATGAGAATCCCAGCCCTATACCTAGTGTGCCAGATGGTATCCATAGAGGGGGGAACCCCACTTTATTTGAATTAGACCTCACTTATGCAATGACGCCCTCCAAAAAATACAGTAAAAACTACTAGGTATGTTTTCCTTTGAAAAAAACAAGCATCAACATAAGCAGAGATATTTGAAAACATCCTTGTTGTGTAAAACTAGACAATGACTTCAAATAAGAAGTCCCAGTATTTTGGGCAATCCCACTTTGGGCAACTAACTGGGGGGGGGGGGTCACATGTCAGTCACCCAATCCCTTGCAGCAGTGTAACTATACTGGTCTGTCAGATCAACTGTCACTCAATTCTACATCTGCCATGCAGAGACCCACCTCCTGCTGGCATCAGAGAAGGATTTCATTGTCTTATTTTTTTAATGCCCAAATGAGGCTCAGCAGAACATAAAGGAGGAGTGGCTAAGAGTTGTAAACAGGTTGGACTTCCTCTTTAAGCACTTCCATGTTCCAGCCTGTAGGTGGGCATGTGCAGTTTTCTATGAGCCTCTTGGCTGAGCTATGTATGTGGCCATACACCTCCAGAAAGTCAGCCCCTGTTATCTGGGTCTGAGGTAGTGTTTGATCAGTGCCGCAGAACTGGGATGGAATAGGATAATCCCATGACTAGGGGTGCGGCTGGGAGGGGGGGTTGAGTTGAGAGTGTGCCTGGGATTCTCTGAATGGGATAGATTGGGTCAGACTGGGGATTTATTAATGTGTATAGTTTAGATGTAGTGGGCAGAGGGCAGTAGAGGGATAGACTATAAAAAGGGAAGCTACAGAGATTCTAGAGAGTTCCAGTTCCAGAGGGCATGGGAATAGAGCCCTGCAGAGAAGCCAGTATGTAAAGCTAAGTTCCTAATCCATGGTGTGCCAAGGTCCGGCTAGACCTGTGAGAAAGCAAGGGGCAGGAGGAGTACGCCCCTAAAGTGTAAATCTGCACTCCCATAAAACATTAATTTTATTTCAGAAATCATTTAAAGCAGCGCATCAATGGAAATGCAAGGCGTTGGCTGCTTTAATGACTTCTGAGAATAAATGGATGTTTTATGGGAGTGCAGACCAACATCATTATGTTTTGAATTTATTGTGGTTTGTAGACTAACCAGGTCAGGCACCCGATTTCCTACTGTTTTCTACAGCTGGAGCGTGGGTATTTCCATTAATCTGTCTGAAGTGTAAATGCTGGAGATCCTGTGGTGTGGAGGCTCAGAGAGGAAGGTCCTAGTGTCCTGGGGGGGACTCTTGAGGTACAGAACACTAGTTTGGAACCCTGAAAGGGGAGGGTCAGAGGAGGACGCTCAGTGAGATCCCTGGGAGTGGGATAGAGGATGATTTAGGCTCTAGTGCTTGGTGCCCCTGTTGACTTAGCACAGGAGAGGCAAAGAAACCAACTTAAGACAGCAGTAACGGCCGGCCACCATTTTGAGAGGCTGAAGAGAAGATGAAGGGAGGGGAGGCAGGAGGCAGCAGCCACATCGCCAGGACCAGGCCTGAGCCGCCCGCCGCGTCCTTCTCCGCCCCCAGCCCGTGCGCATAGAGAGGAGGGCGGGCACTTACCAGAGGGCGCATCTGAGCACACAGCGGGGAGGATGGTGAGGCGCGCTGCGGGGCCCCTAAGGATGGCTGTCTCCGTGGCCACAGGCCGTCACTCCGAGACGCTACTCAGCGCCGGCCTCTCTCCCGCCTGTCCCTTCCTCCGGGCAGCCGCTCCCGCCGCACTGTCAACGAAACAGAGCTCAGTGGCGCGGCCGGCAGGCGGGGTGGCAGGCGCGGGGGCGCGCCCGCGCGCGCGCACCTTAGAGGGAACAGTGGTTGTGACTCGAGTATAAGCCGAGGCGGCTTTTTTCAGCCCAAAAAGTGGGCTGAAAAACTCGGCTTATACTCGAGTATATACGGTATGTTTTACCATGCTGTGTTTTAATATTTTTAGGATTATAAAGAAGTAAATTTAGTAAGCTTTGTTGGTTACCAAGGTAAATGCATTTTTTCTCCCTTACATATCCGTAATATACAACATGTGCTATGATTGTACTTAAACCGGACCTTCACCATGATTTATTGAAAAGCCCAAATCCTTAAAAAGCGATTCCCCAGCATCTAAAATTAATATATTTTAAGTTTTTAGTCACTTACTTATTATTCTTTCCCCCACTGGGCTGCAACTCTGTTAATGACTTTAGGATACGGGCGCCGCCATTTTGATTCAGAAGCATCACACTTACTGAGGAGAGGAGAGTGGGATAAAGTACTGGGGGGCGGGTTACAGCTGTGCTTTGCTCATATCAAGCAGAGCTGGGGTCAGGAAAAGGTCAGCAGTCCCAGAATGCAGAGCAGCACAGTCAGAAGGCACTTCCTGTTTGCAGGCTGCCTGATGTCCCATAAGCCGCCATCTTGGATGTTTAAAGGCTCATAACATGCAGTAGATGCAGGTAGGATGTTTTTTAATGTGGACAATCTGTATGTACAGGGTGTGGGAAACATATCTTATTCAGAGTGAAGGTCCACTTTAATAGAAAGTTTTATTATGTCTATCATTATAAACATTGTAACAATTTTAATCGCTTAGTGAATGCCATCTGGAAAACATTGCAGCCTCATTAAATGTATTGTATTTACCTTTCTGCTTCATACAGATAAGGCCATAAATATCTTTAGAGATTTGGTTAGCAAAGCAGCTAGCTGCGGAAGATGAATTCCTAGGATGAACTGTAAGGACATTTGGCTGGCGGACTGTATCCCTAATGTCAGTTTGGATGTCCAAATTTATGGTTATCTAGACTCTGGGGTATAACTATATTATCTGTTTATAGCAAGCAAAAATAGAGAAAATAGAATCTAGTGACGTCTATGGAAAATATTTACAGATTAGCAAATAATTCTGTACAGATCTAGGCTTGATCCCAAAAGGATCATATGAAGCAATTCTAAGTAGTGGAAAATTAAGCCAAATAAACAGCAGTGACCCTTCAATATGACGCATCAATATAATGGGCACATCGCATTGGAGGAGCGCTGCTACACAGTAATGACACTAATGAAATACCGCGATCTTGGAAATTGAACTTCTGATAACAGCTAAAGGTGAGCAGAAACCTCCCAAAAACTAGATGACATAGAAATATAAAAACATAGAAGGCAGAAGGAGACCATACGGTCCATCTAGTCTGCCCTTATGTGTATACTGTATGTACTCTTTATCTTAGGATAGATGTGTGCTTATCCCAGGCATGTTTAAATTCAGTGACTGTTGATTTTTCAACTACCTCTGCTGGAAGTTTGTTCCAAGCATCTACTACTCTTTCTGTAAAAAAATATTTTCTAACATTGCTCCTGATCTTCCCCCCGACTAGCTTCAGGTTGTGCCCCCTTGTTCTATCATTAAGTTTCTTCTTAAAAACACTTCCCTCCTGAACCTTATTCAATCCTTTCACATATTTAAAGGTCTCAATCATGTCCCCCCTCTCCCTTCTTTCCTCCAGACTGTACAAATTAAGTTCTTTAAGTCTCTCCTGATAAGTAATGATGACAAAAGACAATTGCACGGTCCACAGTTCTCTTTTTGGACTCTTCTGTCTTGGTATTCCAACAAACCTGACCTACATAGTAACATAGTAACATAGTATGTAAGGCTGAATAAATACATTAGTCCATCTAGTTCAGCTTGCACATAAAAGAATGGTCTAGTAGCCATAGCTGGTAATGGTATTACAAGCAAGGAAGACATCCATGCCACTTGTGAACTCTTAAGTGTATTCTTCATAATTACCTCCTCTGACAGAGAGTTCCAAAGTCTCACTGCTCTTACAGGCAAGTACCCCCTCCTATTTTGGTGGAGGAATCGCTTTTCCTCCAACCTCAGTGGATGCCTTCAGGTTATGGTTAAACTCCGGGGTATAAATAGGTTGTGGGACAGATATATTTATACATATATATATATATATATATATATATATATATATATAGTTATTAGATCTCCCCTCTTTGTGTCTCTTTTCCAAACCGAATAAAACTAACTTTGACACTCTTTCAGGGTTCACTAGTCCCTGCATTCCATTTATTAATTTAGTTGACCTACTGCTTTAGGTCAGGATTTTGCATGCTTGAGGCTCCAGACCAGGGGTAGCATGTGGCTTGCAGACACCTACCAACCCATAGTAGTATATGCTTCATTCTAAGCACTTCTATTAAATGAACATGAAAGGTTATTGCAGTGTAACATTAGTTGTAATGTGACTATCAGCATAACCCAATAGCAATGTTCTTTTGAAGTACAAGACTAGACCATCATCTTGGAAAAGTCACACATATGCACACATACCTTCTTGCAAACACCTCTATAAAGGAAATACCCATGACTGAACTATATGGGTATGGGTTTTGCTGGCTGCTATCATCTATCTATAATAAAAGATAGAGGCTTAAAAAAAACAACGAGGAAAAGTTGTTATTTTTATCATTTCCTTTAATGGGGGCTTTAACCTTTCAGAAGCTCTTAAATACAAAGCCTGCTGGTTCCCAATGGTAACTGTTGCCATGTTTACAAGGAATTTAACTTTTGTGTAGTAGGTTATAGAAATGATTGGCCATAAAGCAATTAAAGCCAATTAACGCCATTGTATTCTTGCAGTTCCATATATCACATTACTTTTAAAGTTCTTAAAATTATCAAAGCAAATGTAATCTTAAAACACTGATCTTTATATTAAACTAATATTTCTGGACAAGGGGGAGATTTTAAGAGCCTCCTGAACTCATTTTAAAATCAGGCATAACCTTTGCATATGCAGTGCAACTTACCAGTGCCAAGGTCTCATGATTGTAAAGGGTACAAGAGAGGTGCATGGGTCTCTTCCAGAGAGGAAAAAGATAGACAGTGCCAACTGTGCAGCACAGACAGATATATGGGCCCCCAACACCTCTTCTTAATACTGTACCTTTCTATTTTCTAATAGGTTGCAGTGACAATCCTTCAAGGCCAGCAGCAGTCTTCCAGACGCTATTGCCCTGAACAGGCAACTGTTAGCATTAGATGCCATTGCTGCACAGGTGTCAGTCCACAGTGGATGACATGGGTGTAAAGAGCTTTGTAAACACATGGCTGCACAGCTTAAAGTTTGTTTTGGCAGTTATTAAGGCAGTTCAGCCAGCATTTATCTCGCACTTATGCTCTCTTTAATACATGCTATGCATTTATTATGTGTGCTCTATAAAATACAAGTGGAAGCTGTTGCAGAGTGTGAGTGCTGGGTGCAGCAGAGTCAAATCCAGATAGACATTAGTGGTGTAACAGGAATCAGCTTTACTGGAACACAGACTACAGTTAAGAATTGTGTCAGGTCCCGTGGGACACCTGCCTTTTGAGTAAGTCTGATTTTTAATGTGAGCAATCTGTATGTACAGGGTGTGGGAAACATATAAGGTAAACTCTTATTCAGAGTGAAGGTCCGCTTTAATAGAAAGTTTTATTATGTCTATCATTATAAACATTGTAACACTTTTAATCTACAACAATTTTAATCTTGAATTTACAAGTGGAAGCTGTTGCAGAGTGTGAGTGCTGGGTGCAGCAGAGTCAAATCCAGATAGAACTACAAACTACAGTTAAGCATTGTGTCAGGTCCCGTGGGACACCTGCCTTTTGAGTAAGTCCGCAACCCCCAATCTCCGCTGCTAGCTTCACCTATAGTCAAGCCCCCAGGACTTGGTAGCACAAAGGATGCGGACTTACGGGGAGGAAGGCGGATGAACCAGGAATGAGACTGGGCGAGATCGGGCAAGCAGGGGTCATACACGGGAGATCAGTCCAATCAAGCGCGGCACCAAGGGAGAGACGGAAGAGTAGTCAAAGTCGAGCCAAGAGTCAAGCCAGGAGGTCACGGGTACGCAGGACAGGGGAGCAGGCAAAATCATAGTCAGAAACAGGCGGCAATCACGGGATGGTCATACACAGCAAGATCAACAACGGGAAAGTTCATACCGATAACCACACCCAGCAGCACGGTATCACGGGCAAGGACCAAATGTGAGGGAACCACCTTTATAGCAAGTGGCTGACATGATTGGGAGGATATGATTGGTGTAGCCTAGGGCATAGGGCTGATTGCCCCATTCAAACTTCAGGGCATTCCGCCCAGAACAACCTTGGGCGATTGGCCCTAACTCAGGGCTCACCTAACACACACAGGGCTCATTGGCCCTTTAAAAACACACACACACACACACACACACACACACACACACACACATACACAGGGCTCATTGGCCCTTCACTGAGGCCTCCGGCAGACGCGCTGAGCACCGCACCGCTGGAGGTTATACAAGGAACGTGCTTGTGTGCGTGCGCGAGCACGTCCTGAGACGCCGGGGATGCGGCGGGGAACGGAAGAGGCGGCCGTGCCGAGCAGATGCTCGGAGTGGCCGCCGGGCAGGACACGTCCAGGCCAGCCTCCTCGAGACAGCGCGGGACCGCTGCCCAGGTGAGTTGATCGTGACTCATTGGAACAGTGTTTTTCAGTGGTCAGGGGCTTGGTACAGATCTGCTGTCATATTCTCAGTTGGGCAATAAAGTAACTCAAGAAGTCCCTGTTTGGGAAGTTCAAAATGCTGATTCAGAGATTGCAGTATTTCTGCTTCTTCCCTTTCTTGCTCAAAACAATTCAGGAGTTCACCTACATAAACAAGCACATAAATCTATCTGTTTGCCAATGTCTTTGTGTATAAGCAGGTCTGCTTTACGCCTCCTGTGTAAGCACGTCATTTATTTTCATATCCCATGCTCTGGCGGCTTGCTTTAGACCTCTGAAGTTTGCATACCAGGTTTGGCCATCTTTGAACCCTGGTGGCTGTTGCAGATGTCTTCTGTTTGCTATGTAGAAACACTGTTTTCACATCAAAGTGTTGCATTTTCCTTGTGAAGGGTTACTGTCAGCAAAATCCTTATTGTAGCATGCTTGACTACTGGAGCAAAAGTCTCATCATAGTCTTCTCCATATTTTTCAGTATATCCCTTGGCAACGAGTCTTGCTTTGTATCGCTCCACTGTGCCATCTGCATTGTACTTCACTTTCAAGTGAATATATATATATATATATATATATATATATATATATATATATATTGCATATTATGGATTTCAAATAGATGGTCAACGAACTGCATGAAAGCCTAATTAGGCGAGTATGTGCATAAGAACATTGAAACCTCTGTACTGGTATCTGTAAAACCAATGTCTACATTGAAAGCATGTAAAAAAGATGACAGCTGACGATCAAACTATCGGTTTCTGTGAATTCTGCATTAAATACGCATTACAGTATTTTATTTGTGGTAGTCAATTGACCTTGCTGAGACACCAACAGTAAAAAACCATTGATGGCTCCAATGATGTGACAGCTCTATAAAGAAAATTCACACCGGGGATTTTTCCAATCTATCCTGCATATAATTAAATATATGAACAATGATTCTCCACTCTGCAGGTGCTGTAAGGGGGGGCTGGGTGGCATTTCTGTACATAAATTACCTTAGAATGTCTCTTTTCATGATGGGCTAAACGTGATTAAATTAATTGGATTATGATATGAGAAAAAGGAGCAAGGCTTTCATTCTGTTGGTAATCCAAGGATTTGATCAAGAAAAACAACTTGGGCCTGTCAGTAGTGGAAGAAAATTGAATGGATTTATGGTAGATGGAGTTACATTGCAATGCCATAAATAAGGTAACTGGTGAGGGGTTTGCAAGGCTTAGATTCCTACTCTGCCTGTGGTTTAAGAACAGAGAAATGTACTTTGGCTGATCCCATTTAAAATTAATCAGAACTGTGTCATCGGTTTGGATTTAGCTGGGAATGCAATTACACCACTGCGTCTGTATGACTTCTCTGGAGCCTTGTAGCTGCTGGAGCTTAATATATCTGAGCCGGTGTCCTGTCCAGGCTTGGTACAGTATACAGAATTCACTGACTATCTTAGCAAACTACTAGTCGGACTAATGGAACTGCTAATCACTAAATGGCTATATAAAGCTAAGCAAATAGCTTACCAGTCTCTAGAATACTAAGACACTACCCCAAGGCTCACACACCTATTTGCTGCATTTCCATTGCATTTTGTGATGATTATTTTCTGTGCTAGAGATGTAATGTATCAAAATACGTGTTTGCTTTTTATGTATTTACATTGTGTTTGTGTTGCACTTACATTGCATTTTTTAAAATAAAAATATCCTGTGTATTACTGTCATGGTGGACGATCTGATCAGAGGAACGTGCGATGGTGCATGTGCACCTGTTCCCGCAGGTGCGTGCATGCACGATTGCGCCCTTTGGGATTCCCTGCTCGACGTGTGTGAAGTCGAGGGCACGTGCAGCCTTGCAGTACTGGCATGCAGGATGTCAGCTGGGATCCTGGATCCTGCATGCACTATTGATCATGTGCAGCGGGCACTTCCTGATGCTAGGCAGCCTTTAAAAGAAGGCCTATAGCACTTGGAAGATGCCTGCAAATTTTCCTGATATGAAACTCATCTCCTGGTCCATGTGTACAATCCAGCTCGACTTCGGCTCTGGTTCTGACCCTCAGGCTTTGAATAATGATTCTGCTCTGGCTCTTAATCCCTGGCTTGGATGACTACTTGCTCTAGCTCTGTGACCCTCGGCCTGGAAATACAGGCAACTCTCTGAACTGTACCTTCACACATCAGAACTTTGTTCCTGCACTCACCTGTCTTGGCTCACTGAACTCCCGGCTATGCTCCTGCATTTACAGAAGCTCTGAACTCCCAGCTCTGCTCCTGCATACACTCCATACCGAACTCTTGGGTTCAATTTTTGTCAGCTTCAGCTGTGGGACCCTGGTTTTGTCTGCAGCACAATCCATCTTTCCTTGTGGGAAGATCTGGCAAAAACCAGACTTGCAGGCAGACTCCCCACACTGAGCCAGCAAACACTTCCTGCTAGCTTCCCCTCCTACCCAAATTTAACCTGTTTATTCCTGTTTTTCAGCAACTGAATTCCAGTTCTGCCCACCAATATCTGCACTACTATTACTCGAAACTCTGGCCTTCTCCTCTGCTGCGTTTCCCCTGTAACCACGATCAAGGGAAGCTGCAGGCGGCACTGTGTCTACATCAGCTGATCCACAACCAGGTTAGTGACAATTACTAATGCAGTGTGAGTGCAACACAGGTATATTGACACAGGCTAGCTTTGCATTGCATTAAAAGCTCTGCATTTATCCTTTTTCCAATGCAAAGAGCCAAGACAGTTTATTTGGCAAAATACTGTAGTTCCTAGCAAGGGAAGAAAACATCCATGCTGATTGCTCTGCTGGGCCCCAAAAACAGCCCTGAGGAAAGTAACCCAGCAGATATATATAAAAATATGAGCAGCAATTTTGCTGAAGCGTGAGACTACAAAAATGGACAAGTATGGCCAGTGCCTAAATTCAGGATTACAGCGGACCTTAACCCATCCTTGCAACCTGGAAAGGTCCTGGTCTACATATATACTAAACTAGCTTCAATCCATTAATATATCCTTCAATAGAGATATAGTCCCCATTTCTTAACAGAACTTTGTCCAGAAGGGCACAGGAAACAGCTGCACACATGCATGGGTTCCACACCTCCCTAAATAGAGGTTGTGTAGCACTGCAGCTTTCCTGGCCCCCTATCATACAGTATCTTCTACATTCAGGGCTCATGGGCAGCAGGAGTAGATGGGTTGGGGTCCCAGCAGACTGGAATACAAAAGGTTTAGCTCCACCGCATAATATTATTACTGGCATGAGGTACCTGAGCAAGGCACATTGTTTTTAAATAATGTCAATGTGTACGACAATTATGATTGCAAACTCATTATTCACTCATCACTCATACCTTATTTATGAATCGTCAGCGCCACACAGCGACTTTTGGCCTCAGCGGCACTTAGCATGTAATTCAAGATACCAAAAAACGGCACTGTAGGTCAAGATCCCATAGAGCACAATGGGCAGAACTGGATTGAAGTGTTTTATGTTTATAATTAATATTATATACATTTATTTGTACAGAATTCGCATTATGACTCAATAATGGAAAAGCAGGACCTAGATGTCGCCATATATTTCTTTTCATAGAAAAATCTTTTTTCCTGACTTCTTTTTGACAAAAACTAAAACGCAGCCTAAACGCACTGTAAAGTTTGCTGCCTTTGTCTCCAGCAGTGATTTCTTGTAACTATTGGTGATTTCTTGTAACAATCAAAGTAGGTTAGTTAGCATTTGGTGCTGCAACTGTCTGGCACTCCAAAACTGGCGCTATAGCCACCCGAAAGATGCACACATGCTGAACAAGATGAACAGTGCACATCATAAATAAGGCCCTAAGTGTTTCCAAAATGAATCACAAATCTGGTGAATATTCCCATCTTTTATTCTTTTATATATTTTACTTATTTTAGCCCATGCCTTGTAATAGAGAATAGAAATAGAAGCACGGCAGATGTCTAGTAAAACATCAAGAAAAACACAGCAAGTATAGTTTGAGGCCGATTCAGTAATAGCGCCAGGTAGCGACAGATGAGCGCCAGTAGCGTGATTTTCACAGCGCCCGCTAGTATTCGCTGTGCTTGGCCGTTGTTCGGTTGTTGACAGTGACTCAGTCGGTGTGCGGTAATGTTGAATACGGGGTTAGGAGTCACTGTTTGACAGGTTCCGCGCTGTATGGGAGCGCCTGACAGCGAATGGTCATAGCGAACGGCTCCCAGCATATTCATTAACAAATCACGCTCAAAAAATTCTCGCGCTGTGAAAAGCTTGTTTAAACCCCAGAGCGCTGGCGGCGATGGCTTAAAAGTAGTTTTTAACCCCCAAACATCCATATTTTTTTATTAAAAAATGAAACAAGTTTTTCTAAACATTTTGTAATATGAATACATTAATATCAGACCTGTAATATCAATTCTGCACAAATTTTTTTTTTTTTTTTTTTTACCTTAAAAAAAAAATCTAACATTGCCGAAGTGGTCACAGAATTTTTGACATTTAAAAAAAAAAAACATTAATATCAATTAAATATGAAGATTTAAAGATTGCTCCATTGAAATGCATTGGAGAGCGCCAGGTAGCGAGAGGTCATACCTGGCGCTGTGATGGGATTAGCAGCGGCGCTGTTCGTTGCAGTCCGCTACATGATGAATCCCGCGCTAGCTGACGCTCTCGCCGGCGCTAGCCTCATTTAGCGTGATAAATGCGTTGATTGATGATTGTGTCCGCCGCCTGGCATTCTGGAGTCGGTAGCCGCCGATAGCTGGCGATACCTGGCGCTAGTGAGACACTACCTGGCGCTATCCCTTGATAAATAAGGCCCTTTGTCTTGACTTACTACTATAGATATACCATGTCCTGGATAAATTAAGCTACAGCAGCTCTGCAACTGTGTGTCCCTGGAAATGATTTACAAAAATCATTCTAACTTTTCACACTTATCTTAAAGCAGTCACTGTAATAGATCAAAACCAGGGACAGGAGTATCATGTACAGATGTTGTCCTCAGCAGCGACTGCAGCGTTTCAAACCTGGAGCCAAAAATAGCAGATGACGCATTAATGTCATTTTCTTTCTTTAATAGATTTGGCTTTTCTATCTTTCAGTGACTGATTTTAATCTGGGAAGGAGACCTTGTCCTCCCAGAATAAATATCTGAAGCTTTCGCTCTGAGCAGATGGTATTAATAAAACGCTATTTTTCTTGGACTCGATTTTGTACGCCATCTGAAATCAATATTTTGTGAATCCTAAACTAGACCTAATGGAGCTGAACTGTCCTCCTGCTTGGGAAAAAAGACTGGCATTTCACCAGTCTTCCACTAGACGGCACTCAGCAACCTTGCTTTGTACAATTCTGGCATGCTGATCGCAATGTCATCAGAGGCGTGAAATCTGGAAGCCTCCATTTATCACACTATCATCATTTACTGGAAGGAGCTCTGATCTTCGTGGAGCACAGCAAAGCCAGGACATCCCCGGTGTTATGTCCCCATGCAACACCCTCTCCTTATTGTAACATCACTGTGATTACGCCAGTGACATTTCCTGTGTGATCTTTAGATAAAAATAGTTGTAGATTATGACCAACTGTGGATATGCAGAGAAATGAAATCTGTTCTCATACAGAGAAGTCAAAGAATCATAGTCAAAGACTATAGTCATAGAACACAAGGCTCCTTTTGTCTAGTATTGTAATTATTAAAGGTATGTATGTTTATATGAAAATCGAGGTGTTTCTTTAAAGTGAACCAATCACTAGCACTATCCTGGTAATTGGTCCCTGCCCCTGGTGCATCCTGATGTAGGATTCCCCCCCCCCCCCGTTTGAAACCCCCCAGTCTGCCTGCTTTCACTCACCTTTCTCAGAGTTTTTACAGGTGCCCTGGTGGGTTTCACACAGTGGGGCATTCTGATTTGGGATGCCCCGGACAAAAACAAGTGGCTGGCCCTAGCATCTTTTAGATTCCAGGCCTGCCACTGGTAGGTTTTGTTCTGCTTTAATACATCATACACCACATAAGAACAAGAGGTCCCGATTTCTTGCATTAGTATGCCAACAAATCATTTGTGCAGCTTAGGTACGGGTAAGGGACTTGTTGGCAGCAGTTACAAATAGAGATGGGCGAACCTGAGCCGCAAAGTGTGGGTTTGCATCAAACTTTGCGAGTTCGGGTTCACAAACCCAAACATGGACTTCAGCTAGAAGTTTGAGGACGGCGTCCGGCCTAAACACAAAAAAACTGGTTGATGGGCTGCTCAGCAGCCTAAGGCCATCACCTTTGCTTGCAGCAGCCCAGCCAGGCCCACAAAAACATGGCCACTGGTTTCAATGAGTGAGGACATTCATAGTGCTAGCACTAAAAGTTTCCTGACTCATGAGAGCCACCACAGTCACTGACAGGAAGAGGATAGCGGGCAGAGATGGGTTAAAGCAGCGCGCTTCTGCTGTACACTCTCCTAGTGCTGGCACTAAAAGTGTCCTCACTCATGGGAGCTGGCGGTCTTCTTTCTGCAGCCCTGGCTAGGGCCGATTTCAAGTGCCACCACTGACAGATAGAGGATCACAAGCAGGGGTGAGTTAAAGCAGTATGCTTCTGATGCATACTTGGCACCAACAAACAGCCCCCCCCCCCCCCCCCCCCGCCACAGCCACCCCACCAAAGTTTGGGTTCCCGAACATTTATTCGGCCGGACCCAAATTTTACAAGGTATACCCATCCGTATTTAGTATTACTAATTGGGTATGTGAAACTTGTTGTTTGTGGTATGTGACAAGCTTGTATTGGGTATGTGAAAATCTTATTTTTAAACATAAATAAAAAAAAACATGTAAAAAAAATCAAAATATTATTTTTTTACAGGTAACAGAGGGTAACACCAGGACGATTTTCCTGCACAGAGTGGGGACAGTACTAATATTATGTATCCTTTTAAAAAAAACATAATAAGAACCCCCCCATAACCCTATAGCAGGCTGTGTGACAGAATCCCCCCTCACACTACATCAGACTGTGTGTCAGAGCCCCCTATTGCTCCTATAGCATATTGTGTGACAGAATCCCCCCATCACCCCATAGATGATGGTGTGACAGAGCCCAACCACCCGAATAGCTTCATCATCCTTATAGAAGACTGTGTGACAGAATCCCCCCATCGCCCCCATAGCAGACTGTATGCAGAATTCCCTCCATCATCTCTGTAGCACGTGTGACAGAATCCCCCCCCCCCATCATCCCCATAGAAGACTGTGTGGAAGAACAACCCCCATCAACCACATAGTAGGCTGTGTGACGGAATCCCACCCATCCTCCCCATTGCAGACTGTGTGACAGAATCCCCCCGCCACCCACATAGCAGACTGTGTAATAGAATCCCCCCATCATCCCAATGGCAGACAGTAACAGAGCCCCCTCCCTCAGCCCATAGTAGACTGTGTGACAGAATCCCTTCATCACCCTATAGCAGACTGTGTGACAGAATCCCCCCCCCCCATTGTCCGCATTGAAGACCGTGTGGAAGAACACACCCCGCTTTCTGTAGTATGCGCCAGCACAGAAGCCCATCACCAGCTTTCGTGTTGGGTTGAACGCCGAACCCGGACACTTCTGGACTTCTGATTAAATTTGTGTAACACACAAGAAGAGCTGCAAGTCAGACTGTGGTACATGTAGGTGTTACGCACCGGGTTGGACGTGCGAAGAAGTGGACCCGCTGGGTCTGCAGAACTGCTTGGCAGATACCACGTCAGGGGAGCGGGGTCTAAGGAGCCACTGGTTTTCACCAG
The DNA here is from genome assembly GCA_027917425.1 of Gastrophryne carolinensis. NCBI lineage: Eukaryota > Metazoa > Chordata > Amphibia > Anura > Microhylidae > Gastrophryne > Gastrophryne carolinensis. Next base: position 113,873,410 of record CM051237.1, on the reverse strand, counting down.
AGCCCACCGCAAGGCGGGATGGTCTTGTGCGGCAGGTGACTCCCAGGTCGCTACCCCCCAACAGCGGCACAGTTCCACAAACTGCTGAGGTGGCGTACAGCAGAGACAAACAGTGGTCGAAGAAGAAGGCCGGGGTCTGGACTGGCAGCGCAGGTTCAATAGCGGAGAAACAAGCCGAGGTCGGGACGGGCAGCACAGGTTCGAAGGTCAAAAGGAGAGCCGAGGTCATACACGTGGAAACAAGCAAAACAGCAACTGTCATTCACGGAAGAACACCGAAGATCCGGTACAGGAAGTAAGGCAGGGTCCAATTTATGGGAAGAGCCGAAAGGAGATTGGATGGCCAGACACCAATTGTCAGTGCCTTGGCCCTTTAAATTTGTGAAAGTTGGCGCGCGCGCCCCCTAGTGGCCGGGGACGTGCGCGCAGGGAGGACGGAAGTGCAGCAGCATGAGGAAGCCGGCGGCCATGCCGGCCAGAGGAGGAAGCGCGGGGACCAGGTAAGAGGGAGACGCAGCCTGGGGGGTCAGCAGCGCTCGCCCTGATGGTGGTACAGCGGGGAGCGCTGCAGGAAGGGGACGCAGCGCTCGCCCGAGGAGAGGCACGACGGGGGGCGCTGCGTGGGGAAAACGCAGCGCTCGCCCTAACAGTACCCCCCCCCTTTGGTCTCCCCCTCTTTTTGGGACCGAGGAAGTTTGAAATGAGGCTCCGATCGAGGATATTTTCCTCAGGCTCCCAGGACCTCTCTTCTGGACCGCAATTCTCCCAATCCACTAGAAAGTATCGTCTCCCTCTGGATGTTTTGGAAGCCAGAATCTCTCTCACCGAGAAGGCATCTTTGGTACCCGCGACCGGAAGTGGCTCCAACGTTTTAGAAGAGAATCGATTAGTCGTCAGAGGTTTTAATAATGAAACATGAAAAGAGTTGGGAATGCGTAAGGAGGCTGGCAGATGGAGTTTGTAACAGACCGGATTAATTTGTTGCTTGATCCTGTAAGGCCCTAAATAGCGAGGACCCAATTTATAACTGGGTATTTTGAAACGAATGTACTTGGCTGAAAGCCAAACTTTATCTCCAGGAAAGAAAACAGGAGCGATTCTCCTTCTTTTATTAGCGCTGTTCTTCATGCGGGTAGAGGCTAGAACAAGAGAATGTCGTGTTTCACGCCAGATAGAGGAGTTAATGTCGTGTTTCACGCCAGATAGAGAGTTAATTCATCCACGGCGAGTACTCCCGACTGTGTAGGTAAGGGTAGAGGAGGCAAAGGTTGGCGGCCATAAACAATGAAAAATGGAGATTTCTTTGTGGCTTCAGAATCTTTGAAATTATAAGAGAACTCCGCCCATGGCAAGAGATCGACCCAGTCGTCCTGTCGGGCCGAAATGTAGTGACGTAGATATTGTTCTAGAACCTGGTTGACCCTCTCCACTTGGCCGTTGGACTGGGGGTGGTAAGCCGAGGAAAAATCTAATTTAACTTTTAACTGAGTACAGAGAGCTTTCCAGAATTTTGAAACAAATTGAACTCCCCTGTCGGAGACGATGTGGGAAGGAAGTCCATGGAGCCGAAAAATATGCTTAAAAAAGTTTTTAGCCAACTGAGGAGCGGATGGGAGTCCTGGTAGCGGAACGAAGTGCGCCATTTTTGAAAAACGATCCACAACAACCCAGATTACCGTATTGCCTTGGGATGGAGGAAGATCCGTGATGAAGTCCATAGCGATGTGTGACCAAGGGATTTCAGGAATAGGAAGGGGATGAAGAAGGCCCGCCGGTCTTTGGCGAGGGGTTTTGTTACGTGCACAGGTGGTACAAGCTTGCACGAATTCTGCCACATCCTCTTCAATGGAGGGCCACCAATAATATCTGGCAATAATTGCGTTAGACTTTTTGATACCAGCATGCCCGGCAATACGGGAAGCATGACCCCATTTTAATATTTGGAGGCGACGGCGAACCGGGACAAAGGTCTTCCCAGGCGGAGCCTGCACTAGGGAGGCAGGAGCAGAATGAATCAAATGATCAGGGGATATAATGAACTGAGGAGCAGTATCCACGTCGGTGATGTCCGAGGAGCGAGACAGAGCATCTGCCCTGATGTTCTTAGAGGCAGGCCGAAAGTGAATGCGGAAATTAAACCGCGCGAAGAATAGTGACCAACGAGCTTGGCGAGGATTCAAGCGCTGAGCAGTTTGTAGATACAAAAGGTTCTTATGGTCGGTAAAAATAGATATGGGGTGAAGTGACCCTTCTAGTAGATGTCTCCACTCTTCAAGAGCTAATTTGATAGCAAGAAGCTCACGATCCCCAATAGAATAATTTCGCTCCGCGGAAGAAAAAGTCCTAGAAAAGAAACCACAAGTACGATTTTTCCCCGATGGGGACCTCTGTGTGAGAACAGCACCTGCTCCAATGGAAGAAGCATCAACTTCCAGAGAAAAGGGACGAGAAGGGTCAGGTCTGGAGAGCACCGGAGCCATAGAAAATGTCTTTTTCAATGCTAAAAAAGCTGCCTCCGCCTGTGGAGGCCACGACTTGGGGTTGGCTCCCTTTTTGGTGAGAGCCACAATGGGAGCCACGATAGTGGAAAAATGGGGTATGAATTGACGGTAATAGTTGGCGAAGCCCAGAAATCGTTGAATGGAACGCAGACCAACAGGCCGGGGCCAATCTAATACCGCTTTCAATTTGCTGGGGTCCATTTGTAGTCCTTGGGCTGAAACAGTATAACCCAAAAAAGGCAGAGCGGTCTGGTGAAAGAGACACTTTTCTAACTTGGCATAAAGATGATGTTGCCGAAGGCGGGATAAAACCAAACGAACGTGCCGGTGATGCTCTTCGAGGGAAGAAGAGAAGATGAGGATATCATCTAAATAGACCACGACACAGGAATACAACAAGTCCCGGAAGATGTCGTTGACGAATTCTTGAAACACGGCAGGAGCATTACAAAGCCCGAAAGGCATTACTAAATACTCGAAATGACCGTCACGGGTATTAAAGGCAGTCTTCCATTCGTCTCCCTTGCGGATGCGGATCAGATTGTAGGCTCCTCTGAGATCTAGTTTGGAAAAGATCCTGGAGCCGCGAAGACGGTCGAAGAGTTCTGGAATTAAAGGTAAGGGGTATCGGTTCTTTACCGTGATCTTGTTAAGACCCCGATAGTCAATACAGGGTCGGAGAGAACCGTCTTTCTTCTGTACAAAAAAAAAGCCTGCCCCAGCGGGAGAAGAGGACTTCCGGATGAAGCCCCTCTGCAAATTTTCTTGTATGTATTTAGACATTGCTCGAGTTTCGGGGACGGATAGTGGGTAGATACGGCCACGAGGAGGAGTGGTACCAGGCAGGAGGTCAATCGGGCAATCATAAGGACGATGTGGCGGAAGGATCTCAGCTTGCTTCTTGCAGAAGACGTCAGCGTAGGCCCGTAAACTTCGGGTAGGCCCGGTAGAGATGTGGTAGGATGATCGGTTCAAACGGGTAAGGCTTTCAAGCAATTCCTTAGGCAGGTTGTACCCCACGCCTTGATGTCCCCTGTGACCCAATCAAGGGTAGGATTATGGAGTTGAAGCCAAGGAAGACCCAATAGGATTGGGGAAGTACAATGGGGTAACACAAATAGTTCCAGGTATTCCTGGTGAAAGAGGCCGATCTTAAGGAGCAAAGGCTTGGTACGATACTGCACCATACAGTTCAGTCTATCTCCATTAACTGAGGCGATGAATAACGGTTTGGCTAAGCGGTTTACTGCTATGTCGTGCTTCTTGATCAGGGAGGCCTCTATGAAATTGCCCGCCGAACCAGAGTCCAGGAAGACCGGCAAATTAAGCTCAGAGGTAGATGAGAGACAAAGCTGTGCAGGTACGGTAAATCTTGGAGAGGAAGCACACACACCCAGAGACGCCTCTCCCAACGAGTCTAGGTGCGCCCGTTTCCCAGTCGAGGAGGACGAATGGGGCAATCTCTTAGAAAATGATCAGGACTGGCGCAATACAGACAGAGATTTTCATTCCTCCTGCGAGACCTCTCCACGGGGGTTAGGCGAGAGCGGCCGACCTGCATGGCTTCCACAAAAGCCTGGACGGTGAAAGTGAGAGGGTCATTACGGTCCCACAAGGGAGTGGCCCAAGCCAAGGCTTTTCCGGAGAGAAGACTAATGATAAAGGCCACTTTAGAGCGTTCGGTGGGGAATTGATCGAACAATAATTCCAGATGCATAGAGCACTGGGCTAGAAACCCTCTGCACAACTTCGCGTCCCCCTCATATTTTGTTGGCAAGGAGAGGCGGATTCTGGAAGAGGAAGCCGCTGGAGGCTGCGGTGGCGGTACCGGTGGCGGTGGAGAAAGTGACTGCTGCTGGGTCAAGAGTTGCTGCATCATAGCGGTAAGCTGATTAATCTGCCGGGACTGCAAAGCCACAAGCGCTGGGAGTTCGGAAGTTTCCGGCAAGGGCACCTCAGCGGGATCCATGACCGGATCTTACTGTTACGCACCGGGTTGGACGTGCGAAGAAGTGGACCCGCTGGGTCTGCAGAACTGCTTGGCAGATACCGCGTCAGGGGAGCGGGGTCTAAGGAGCCACTGGTTTTCACCAGAGCCCACCGCAAGGCGGGATGGTCTTGTGCGGCAGGTGACTCCCAGGTCGCTACCCCCCAACAGCGGCACAGTTCCACAAACTGCTGAGGTGGCGTACAGCAGAGACAAACAGTGGTCGAAGAAGAAGGCCGGGGTCTGGACTGGCAGCGCAGGTTCAATAGCGGAGAAACAAGCCGAGGTCGGGACGGGCAGCACAGGTTCGAAGGTCAAAAGGAGAGCCGAGGTCATACACGTGGAAACAAGCAAAACAGCAACTGTCATTCACGGAAGAACACCGAAGATCCGGTACAGGAAGTAAGGCAGGGTCCAATTTATGGGAAGAGCCGAAAAGAGATTGGATGGCCAGACACCAATTGTCAGTGCCTTGGCCCTTTAAATTTGTGAAAGTTGGCGTGCGCGCCCCCTAGTGGCCGGGGACGTGCGCGCAGGGAGGACGGAAGTGCAGCAGCATGAGGAAGCCGGCGGCCATGCCGGCCAGAGGAGGAAGCGCGGGGACCAGGTAAGAGGGAGACGCAGCCTGGGGGGTCAGCAGCGCTCGCCCTGATGGTGGTACAGCGGGGAGCGCTGCAGGAAGGGGACGCAGCGTTCGCCCGAGGAGAGGCACGACGGGGGGCGCTGCGCGGGGAAAACGCAGCGCTCGCCCTAACAGTAGGAAGTTGTAGAGCTGAAGGCAAACATCTAAGGTAGAAAAGGCTGATTCTTCTGGAGGTGTTAGGCTTTAGAAATGCTAGATCCCAAATGGTATTGAGGAGCAAGGGAAGCTAATGGCTATCTAAGGTGCATTATACAGACATTAGAGCCTAAAGTAACTGTCCTTATCTTGGGGGGTAGTTAGTGGAGGGAGGACTGAGTGGAGGTGGAATGACCATAGGAAGAACAGAAAGAACTTCTAGTGGTTTGGGACCAACTGGGCTCACCCAGAGCCGGTGCCAGAATTCACTCAGTCTTTTTCTAACAATTCCCCCCCAGATTGCTAACTCTCAAGTCTCTATCTATACCTGTCCCAATTGTAGCCCCCCCAATCAACACATCATGGCTTTGGGGGCCATACCCACTCCTAACACAGTATCTAAGAGTACCATCTTTTTAGGGAATGCCATTTCAACAACTGCCCATGATCTGCCTTTGCAGTTTTATAGCCTAAGTTAATAAATGTACTCTTTGAAAGGCTCAAAAACACCCTGGGGCATGGCTAAGCAGCTTTGCTGACCTGGGCCAGTAAATATCCAGCACCTGGGCGATCGCCCTGCACTAAATGGGCTGTGGAAAGTACTCAAAACAATAAAAGTAAACTAAACAAATTAAAGAAATACATACATAAATGAAAAAAACTAAATAAAAAAAAAGAAATACATAGATACATACATGAGTATAACAATTATTAACATCAATAAATAAATATATCCATAAATAAATAAATCCATATATAAATAAATACATAAATTCGGGGGGGGGGGGGAGTGTTGGAGGTGGATATGGCTTTGTAAGCGGAAGAGATATGGCAACGATGTGGCAACGGAGGAGGATGTAGCAAATACTTTATCCACGCCTTGTTCATCTTAACGAATGTAAGGATGTCCACATTGGCTGTAGATAGGAGGATCATCCTGTCAGTGATGACACCCCCTAGTGTGTACTCTCATTTACCGGCAGACACCTAAGAGCGACTCCCGCTGAGTCCTCTACCTGGGATTACCTTATTTGTCTGTAGACCAGAGTTACCTTCACACTTCGGAATTCCGGAGCCCACACCAAGCGCAAGAAAGACACAAAACAGCTTTTCTCGGTGTGAACCTGTTTATTACATCACGATTTTCAGTATATAAAGCATGATAAGGCCTAGGTGGGGAAAAGCTCTCTAAAGTGGACATTTGCCTTTTAATTGGAATAGCTGTATCAACACCTTACTGTCAGGGGTGTGTGCTGGGGGTGACTATACATCAGCCCACCGTACGTCATGGAACTTCCCAGAGACCAACTTACCCATGGACATTTCTCAGAAAAAGTTGTTATGTTCTATTCTGCAGTCAACACATTCCGTTCACACAGATAATGGCTGAGGCTCCGCTATTCTCACAGTTGAACCTTAAAGTAATTCTCTAAGTGTAAGCCTTGCAGAAGCGATTTTGTTACTCTATACCTACGTATCCTTTCAATCCTGCTCCAGTGCTGGTATCAAGGAGGTGATGCTAGCGGGAATCCAGACTATGCTGGCAACTCTGCAGTCGTTGCGCAGGCACTGGAGCATGTAGTTGCTCTTCCTCATTCTGCTCCAAAACTATCTGCTGGCTAGAGAGTGATGTACCTGGCTGCTGTCAGCCCAGCAACCCACTCTGCGAGCCAAGTGTGCACTCCCCTGATGCCTGGGAAAATGAGCCTCCTCCTCCTCCTCTGCTCCTATCACATCTCCCATCATAGCTTGAAGGGAAAAGCATGGGGATGGTAGTGCTGACGATGGTGTCATTAGCGCTGACCATATTGGTTGTACTGGAAGTACTGCAGCACTGTGCAGATGTCCCTCATGGATGCCCACTCATTGTTGGTGAAGTACTGTTGGTCTGAACTTCTACTCACCTGGGCATTTTGGAGCTGAAACTCCACTATTGCCTGCTGCTGCTCCCACAACCTTTCCAGCATATTCAATGTGGAATTCAGCCGCAAGTCACAGAGGTGAGTGGGAAATCCTCTGCAGTTCCTCTGCAGTGTAGTCAGGCTAGCGAGTGGGAATGCTAGCGTTTGTACAAGCACAATGCACTTTATGAAGCAACTTAGGCACTTATCTGTCTGCTCCTGGATGCCAGTCCACAGCTCTTGGGAGGTGTGGGGTCTTTCACCCAGACACATGTGTTTAGCACCACATGCTGCTATCTCCCCATGGCAGTGCTCAAATCGGTGGTGCAGGGGCTCCGCTGACTGCTTGAGGAGGAAGCAGAGGAGGACAATAGGAGGCACCGTTGATTTCCAGCAATTATGGGAGGTGGAAGGATATGCACCACAGTGCTTCCCACAGCCAGGCATTTCGAAAGCCAACAATTTGGCTTCCGCTTTCTCTCTAAAGTTTGCGGGATGGAAAGCTGAACAAGATGATCAGATGGTGTGGACTGACTTGGTGATGATGGTGGTGGTGGTCCCACTTCCTCCATTTGGAGGGAAACAGGTGGCCTTGTCATTGGAGAGGTGGTGGTAGCGGCTGAGTTAACCGAAGCAGCAGAGGAAGCCCTAGGTGTTTGCATGTTTTTAGGTGTTTCTGCTACTGCAGCTTGTGTTTGGATTGCAGGGGCCTGCTCATGGATGTGGTGCTTATAGGTGGTGGAGATTATTATGAATTTTCCCTTGTTTCAGGCACTGGTGGCATAGCCTGCAAATGACCTGTGTCTTTTCCTCTGAGGATGGCTTGAATACATGCCACACTGGGTGAGGTGGGCAGTTGCAGCAACGGGCTGACCGCTGGCACCCTTCTCCCTCTTCTTCTGGCTGCCTGGGGCTGTGTGACCACCACTACCTCTTCCTCTGAACTCTGATGGCCTTTAGTCCACATTGGGTCTAGGACTTTGTCAACACTCCTGGCATGTTCTTCCACCCACTCCTCCCTGCTAGCCTCCCTCTCAGCCTCAACATTGCAGAAAGCTGCAGCAGTCGGCACTAAAGTTTTATCATCATCGAGGGTGTCCTGTGAAGGTCCGCTGGCCAGGTCCTCATTGTGGTTGTTGGGCATCTGGGAAGCCTAGGTCTGCAACTGGGGCAGGTGGATGGCCCACGGTATGTCAACTAGGCGTGTCATCATAGAGCATTATTGACTCTGACTTATGACTGGGACGGCCTTGTTGATTTTAAGAGGGGCGAGGTGTAGGGCTTAGCACTCCCTGCAGAAGTGGAGTGGGTGAAAGACAATCCTATGGAACTGGTACCACTGTGTGCCATATAATCTATGACTGCCTCAACTTGTTCTGGCCTCACCACTTTGCCAGCAGTATTGGGGCCTACAAAAAATGCACTCCAAACTCTGGCACCTACTTGCACTAGAGGAAGGTGTAGCAGGCATGGAGGAAACACATCCTCTCCCTGCAGCACCAGTTCCATTACCTGCAGCAGCACAGCCTTATCCCTGTCCCTTATTTGCTGCTTTCTGCATTATTAAGCACCTATTACAGCGGCACAAAATGGACAAATAAAAAAGAAATCAACAAGAAAATGTCCCTTCGGTGTTCTGAACCAGTGGATTATCCACTAACAATTGGTATTGGACTGAAGGTGATAACAGCTGTCTATCTATTTGCATAAATAAAGTTTTCTTAGGATTACATCAGCTGGCTATGTAAGACTGGGCTTGTTGGAGTTACGTCATGTAAAATCATTGCTGTCCTTCCTACATGTTGTGTTTCTGGTCCCAGCGTGTGATTACTGTAACACTGCAGTCATCAGAGTCAGGGGGATGCTACTGCCCTCTTAATGTGATCTCATTTTCTGGCTGGAGGGACTGCATTCCAAGCAAGCTCTTCTTTCCTGGCACACAGTGTAAATGTCACATTTTTTATGTTGTCAGTAAACCTCCCCAAAAAGTTTTACTTGTGAGCAGGAATTTCACAGTTTCAGGGAAGAGAAGTATTATAACAGCCAACCATTATACAGAAATAAAAAGAATTGTAAAATCCTCTAAACAAAATCCTCTAAACAAGGCTTCTATAGCTGATTTATATAAAATAACTAATATTATTATTTCCTGTCCAGGCACACACTAACTTTCCCCCCAATGGGAACAGTGCAAAGCCTTCTCAAAATCTCTGATTATATGTATATATCTTATGTATTCTAAGCAATTTCTTTATTTCAATTTCTAGGTCATGGCTGACCTGAGAAAGGCATGTCATGGCACAGTTTTATGAGTCTTGAGCATGTTCTTCTGTGGTCAGATACAGCTGTAGCTTGCCATAAGGAAAGATGGTTGTTATACAACTTTTTTGCCTGGTCCAGGAGAAATTGGCAAACTTTGGAGCCCTGCTCTGGCTTCTAGCTGGCACTGCAGGAAATGGGGGAAAAGTACATGAAACAGGCATTAGTTAAGCTGCAGGTTTCCCTATTATTGTCATTGCCTGGAATGTCACTTTAATTTAAGATATGAGAGTAGTTTGTCATTTAGGGACAGTCAGCAATTGTACTAATAGTACAGGAGGGTCAAGAACCCTCTTAGCGGGTCAGAAAAATTGGGGATTCTGGAGGAAGCTTAAAAAGGAAGTCCAGGAATATAAATATTACCCTGCTAGCCCTCCAAGTCCATGTGCTAAACGCTATTTGGGCATTTAAATAAAAAAAAACACTCTGCATGGCAAGCAGTGGACTTGATTCACAGTTCCAGTTGACTGACAGGTCAGTCAACCAATCCCTAGAGCAGCATGCCAGCACTGATCACGGTATTGTTTGAATGTCCTGTCACTCAAGTGCCGTGAAGAGGACCTATTCCCCCACCAGCACTGAAAAAAGATTTAATTAAATTCATCGAATTAGGTTTATCACGAGGCATGTGGGGTGGACTGGGAGACTAATCTTCGTATTCCTGGTCTTCCTCTTGTCCAGCTGAATCAACCTTGTTGCAGAAAGGGGACAAAGATTAATTGTGGTGTGATTTGAAGTTTGCTGAAATGTGCAACAAACAAAAGGGGGGTGCTTTCATCTAATCTAGGATTCAAGTTTACCTTCTAAATGAAGGCGCACAGGCAATGCTATCAGGGGGCATTAAGGACCTGGACACTATTCAATACAGAGTTGTCAGTGCATTTAGGTCTGGTTTATTAACACATGCAATAGATTGTGTAAATATATCTAAGACTTTACTTTACTTTAACATGGGGGGCAACCTTGTACGTCTCACTAGTGTGCCCTGATTAACCTTCACGTGATTGGAAATATTCAGCGTTTGGTTGTGGAGTACCTTGGGCCCACCAGACACTAGTAACAATAATGACCAGACCAGTGACTAGACCTTTGACAAGTCTACATAACCATTGTTTTGTTTACATTCGGCCCATGTGCTTTCTCCCATGGCAGCAATATGCCATTAAATGTGATAACTGATGTTAAAATACTAAGCTTGCAGAGGATGGCAGCTTTCTGCTGATTTTCTAACAATGAACAATTGCACACTCAGCAGCTCTGAGTGCATTGCATGGCTCAGAGATGTAAAGAGATTATTTGCATAGCCCCACCCATTGCAAGGAGTGATGGGTAATTCTATTATTCCTTGTGTTGGGCACTGTGCAAATACTTTCTGTTCTAGGAAAGATCCTCTTTTCCTAACAATGAAAAATAAAGCTAATCTGCAGGAATTTATACATTCCTTTCATAAATATCTTCATTTATTCCAAAGCAATGTGACACAGACATGTGTAAAACAATTATGATGAAAATAGGGTAGGGTTGGGGTGAGTTAGGAATGCAAATAACATCATGGAGTCCCAGGAAGAATATTACAGTGTAGTCCAATGAGGGATGGTGGCAGGGTTCAGACCAAAACAATAAAGGATTTGCATACCAAGAAATAAGCTTATTTTGCTAATTGATTAGTAATGTACAATTCAACGGGTTATAGGGAAAAATTTCTTTTGAAGCTAGGTAATTAGCACCAAAGCACCTTGAGTGTGGGTAATAACACAATTGGATCCCACCACCAAAGATAATTAAAGGAGCAGTATCACGAAATTTGCATTAAAAAAGATAAATAATTAAATAGCCACACAATAGCTTCTAACGTGTATTAATAATGTGGCAATAGAAAAAGGAAAAAATATATGCCTTACTTTTAAATTGTATAATGACAATGGCTCAGTCCATTTGCAGAATAGGGGCATCTGCTGGGTTGTATTTAGTGAGCTGCTTCATTTAGCCCACTGGTCTCCTAGCAACACTTTACCTCAGAGGCTGACACTGTAATCAGTGGTAACAGCTGTGTGTATGTGAGGTGCTGCTTTTGTTATGAGACCAGGTGACTCAAATGTGTAAAATCTATACAAAATAAACTAAACTGACTGAAAATGACTGAAATTCTTCTTTGAATAACTGTGCAGGAAAATCTAAAGGTATTAAAGTGGAACAAAACCCTGAGTGGCCGACCCTGAAGTCTATAAGACCCGGCCATTGACTTTCCCCCTTGGGCATCCTAAATCGGGATGCCCCACTGTGTGAAACGACCCCTGGATAACCACAGATCCCCCCATTTTTCTGGCGCGCTCACGCAGATAGTCATTTAGACAGGCCGGGCGGCCAGGAAGGTTACTGCTCATGCTCCCCATCTGTGTGCAAACAGCGCTGATTGGATGAGAGCCCGCCCATGCGCTGTGGGACAGGGAAAGGTACGTTTAAACAGGCAAACTTGGGGATTTCACATATCAGGGGATGCCAAGTCGGGATGCCCCTAGGGGCACAAAACAAAACTCCAGATAGTGAAAATCCTGGGTTGGGCTTTGCTGAAAACACACAAAGCTGAAAGAAAGATTATATGGAAAAATGTGTTGAGAAAAAAGAGAGAAAATGGTAAACTGAAAGATTCTGCAGCAGAGCCAACATGAAGGGAAAACTGTCAAAATAAAAAATGTTTAGAGCAAAAAAACAGGATGTAAACATAAAAATCCAATTCTGAAATAAAATAACCCCCCCAAAAAAAGAAAAACTTGTGAGTGTGAGATTCGAACCAATGACTCTCTGGTTCAAACTGACATTGAATTTACCAATGAGCTAAATGACTTCTAGAGCTTTTCTTTCTGTTTTACATATATGAGTTCTGGCCAGGCAATGTTGTTATCTTATGCTGGACAGCTGCCAGCACTGAACAGCTGATTACTTTGTTACATTGTTTCCCCCTCTCCTCAGCGTGGAACAGGCCAGAGTGTAGGGCCCAGACACTTAGCAGACATAAACATGAGATATTAGTCTCCAGCTGCACAATACAGACATCATTTTTTTCTACACTTGTAATTCTTACTCCAACACTTACCTACATTCAAAGTACCATTTAAATATGTCACCAAGAAAAATTTGCGATACTGCTCCTTTAAATAACATACCAGATTAACTCGCTTCAAACTTTGACTCTTTTTATAGCGATGCCTCGTTATTAGCAGCAAACAGTTTCATCAGATCACCATTAAAGATCGGGATGCGTTTTAGGTCCTCTTTAGGGATCAAAAGCCCCTTATTTATATACCAGATTAAACTCCAATGCCATGGTTAAAATTAAAAAAGAAACATAGCATAAAATTCTTAATACTAATGGGCTGCCTGCCCGTTTTTATTTATGCTTACCGGACCAGCAGAAGAAAAGCGCATATAAAATCAACTTCCAACAGCAGTATTTTGGGGAAGGACTTCAAAGAAATTCCCTATTCCAAATAGTCATGCACCTATAACTGATAACTCCGGGGTGCAGTTTTTAAGATAATCGGTGTAGCGGCGCCACACTCCATCCCCCCGGCCGCGGGGTAGAGGAGCACTCGCTTGACTCAAAGTTCCTCCTCGCTCTGGTGAAGCTTGATCACGCAGTCCAGCACTAACCACCCCCAACGCGTTTCGTCATTCAAAGCCAACTTAATCATGGGCTGTGTGTGTGCTGGCTGCGTCTGAATAAAAAGTGTGTGTGCGGACATGTGATCTGGGCAATTAACCCTGCAAATGCTTTACAGATCCAAGAGGTATATTAAACGTAGTAGCCTCCCTACACAGTATAGCATATTTAGGGATGAGCAAACCCCCCCAAAGTTTGGGTCCAGAAAGTTCAACCGTGTGTCGGTTGTGTTTCCTGTAGTTGATCTTTGTGCATTCAATTCATGGTTGCAAAAGAAAAATTTTAGAGGCGTGGTGTACAGATTACGCGCTTTATTACAATTTGATGTTCAGTAAGAGTTAAGGTTAAAAATGGGCACCCCTCGAGCTTTAGTCCTGTGGGATGAGGGGGACAGCCGGTACCAGAGGTCATTAGTCCTCTTTTCTTCTTCCACTGTTCCTCATCTTGGCCACTGTTAGCATCCTCTGCAAGCCTGTTCAGGGCACGTCTTGTGTCCTTGGCGTAGCCACGGGTTGTTTTCATTATCTGTGTGGTGTACCTGTATCCATTTTCATTGTAAACTGATGTCTGGCTGTGCTGATCTTGTTCTGAAATATTCCATGCTTCTTCAATAAAAACTACAATTTAAAAAAAAAAAAGAATAAATGTTTGGGTCTGGGGGCCTGAACCCGGTCCCCATTAAAATCAACAACTAGTCATAGTTATATTCACTATCCACAATCAGGGCAGTACAATAATAGCTGTACAATGACATCAGGAATTGACTGTTTAGTAGAAGCACCAGTCATATATTAGAATCAAGGGTAGATCCATGCATAACCCTTTGTATTGTACATTACTAATCAAGTAATATATACTTTTTCACTTGCAAAATAAGCCTGTTTCTTGGTGTGCAAATTATCTTATTTATTGTTTTAGTCTGAACCCAGTCACTAATCCTTCACTGGACTACACTGTAATATTTGCCTATGTTATACGGCTCTAAAAGGCAAAGGTCCTGGCTGAATTTAGCATCCTAGCATAATATAACTGGTTTTAAATATATCTTTTTGCTTCTTGTAGGGGTGTGCAAACCTGATATTAATTATATTGTAAAGGTGCCAGGCATCACATCTCTGGCTTCTACTGGGCAAGCTTTTGGGCAACCACCACAATTCTGCTACAGCTGAGGCATGCAGCAGTTACACAAAAGTACTAGTATGCTCCCTAAATTGTTACATATCATCTGAAAGCTAGGAAATATTTCATGAAGGAGTTAAAGGAAAACTCCCTTTTGTCAAGTTTTATCTTGCTTTGCCTTATTGTTTTCCCCTTATGGAATGCAAAATACACATTTGTGTTTAGATTGTACCCTCAGACCTGTGATTTACTTTTCATCACACTGTTTACAAGTTTCCTATCTTTCTGTGTGGCTATTATCCTAGGATGGGAGTGTTTTTCTGGCATTGAGTAAAAAGTACTCACTACATATCCCAGAATGCTTCCCCTTAGCATATTTGGTCTAGTCTAGCAGCAGCAATGACTCTTCTCAGCTGGGAAGGCTCAATGTAACCATTTAGCAAGAGGAATACAGGATTGTGATCCTCCTACTTCGAACATGTTGAATTACAGCAAGATGGCTCAAGCCTGTTGTCTGTGTCTTAGCCAATCAGATGATTAGCAAGCTAGAGTGAGAATGTTTCTGATCTGTACATCTAATGCACCAGTTGATGTACATTGCTAAGATAAACACATTGTTGCTAGGTAAAACGGTTTTCTAACGATAGTGATCGAAGACCCTCTCCTCATTCATAGCCCCACCAGCAAGCCCAAAAACCCAGACCCTGAATACTCACCCCTTCTTTGGGACTGATTTGTTCAGCGACCATTCCCATAACTACTGTTGGCAATTGCTATGGCCCTTCTGCAGGGCCGTATTTAGGGTTCATGCTGCCCTAGGCACTATTTGTGTTTCACCCCCCCTTCCCCCCAAGTAGAAGAGGTAGAGTAGGTCGAAGACCCAGTACAGGGGGCACTGTGCTCAGCTCCCTATTATTTTTGTCTCTAGTTCTAGATTGGCATTGCCGATACCCCATGTGATTACCTGGCCTCGCTCCTCTTTCGTGGTTAGTCCATCTCCTGCTTGCGTAAAAAAGCACTGCTGGCACCCGTGATCAGGGGCGACCCCAGCTCCTCTGCTGCCTGTTGCCAACTTTAGAAAGACCCCCCCCCCCCCCCCCAAGTCATTTTAAACTGAGAAAGTGAGTTGACTAACAAATTATCTTAAAGGAATATACCACTAACTCCAGCTGCCTTGACTTATTACTACAGATATACTGTGACCAGCATAAATGAGAACACAGAAAAAACACAGAATAAACCAGACCCACATAATAAAATCTTACCCAAATAGCTTGCAGAATAAAGCACGCCTAAAGAAAACACAGAATAAATAGTATGCAGATATAAAGCAGTGGACCCCTTTTGCAAGTCGGTAGCCAAACTAAATTTCCCACAATTAATAGGCATAGTACAGAGAGCTCTACCCAGACCCCACAAATTATAATCAGAACTCCAAGTGCAACTGGCAGCTTAGCCAATCAGTGCAGTACCAACCCATGTCTCACAATGATTAGCCAATTAAGCAGTAATTCTGCATTAGCCACAGAGCCGGGGGTGGGGTGTCCGTCTGGTGCTGGCCAGGTAAGTCACATGTTTTATTTTTAAAATAAACCAAATACCGGCCCAGCTGGCTCTGGCCTCTAAAAGACTCCAGGTCCAGCCGACTAAGGGCCTCTGGGGCATTCCGATTCGGGATGCCCAACTGTGTGAATCCCAGCAATGGCCTACAAACCCGTTACCTTTCTTTCTTTCCTTCTCTGCAATTGAGTGCCACATCCCTGCAGCGAAGCGCGCTCCTGCGCCCAGCCCGGGGGCACACATATTATGCAGGGAAGCTAAGGTTGCTGGTGCACAGTCCAAAACAATGGCATTAGTATGCACAGGATAGCGCTGATTAGACAAGGGCTCACATGTGGGAACGGCGGAAAGGTGAGTTGAGTGGGCAATCAGGGGGTTTTACACAGTGAGAACAAACACACATACAGTGGAACAAAACCTGAGAATTTGACTCTCCCTGTTTTGTTACCTCAAATTGGGATGCCCCGCTGTGTGAAACCCCCTAAGGTGGCGGTATTCAGTCTCCTACCAGGTCCAACAGCACATGGTCAAATTAGAGCAGCCATTCGGCAAACGGCTCTCTGACTTCAAAGGGTAGCACAATCGGCCTCATCCCCAGCGGCGTGTGCGCTCCTGCCCCAGACTATCTCTCTGAAAACAATGAGAGCCATTTGCCGTATGACATAGTCACAGCAAACGGCTCTCATTGAACGAGAGTTCACACAGGTGCCCAGAAAAGGCGAATGATTACCAGCACCCAGGGGGAATTCACACAGTGGGGCATCCCAATTAGGAATGCCCAGAAGAAGGCCAGAGGCTTTTAGATTTCAGGGCTGGTCCGGCTGGGTTTTGTTCTACTTTAATCCCCCCACTACATAACACAATTACCACACGCATTGTGAAAGCAAATAAAAAACTGTTTTGGACAGCCCTAAAGTCTAAATGATCCCAGGGCCAGCCAACGCCCTCTTCAGGATGCCCCACTGTGTAAAACCTCCAGGGGTAGCCATGAATCTTACCTTTCCATTGATCCCATAGTGCATGCGCAGCCAGAGGTGGCATCTCCCTGGCTGAATGGCTAGTGCCGGCATGGAGAGCGGGAGGTCTCTGGAACTGCATTAATTCAGAATAGATTACCAGGCAATGCAACATATTCTGAATTACTGTAACCTGCACATGCGCCGTGGGAGAAAGGTAAGATTTTTGGCATTACCTGAGGTCTTACACACAGGAGCATCCTCAATCCGGTTTAACAGCTTTTAAAGTGGGACAAAATTCCTTTTTTTTTTTGACTTTCCCAAGTTTTGTTACGTGCCCCTGTCCCTGGGATGCCCCGCTGTGCATTATCCCCCAGTTCACCCGTAAAACTCACCTTTCCACACTCCAGTGGCGCATGTGCAGGCTCCCAACCAGAGAGAGCCACCTGCTGTGAATACGCAATTTGGCAGGCGGCTCTCATTGATTTGAATGGGGAGCTATCCGAATGGCTGGGTCTGTATTGCGCACACGCCACTGGGAATGCATGGGGATGTGGCAGCACGTGTTCTCAAATGCAATGAGAGCTGTCTGATGAATGAGAGACTGCACATGTGCTGCTGGAGCATGGCAAGGTGAGTTTTTACCAAAGCCCTAGGGGTGGTTTCACACAGCGGGGGAAACCTGATTCGGAAAGGCCAGGGGAAAAGCTGACGGACTGAGCTGAAATCTTGTAGATTCCAGGACGGCTGCTGGTGGGTTTTGTTCTGCTCTAAAGTGGACCAAAATCCAGTGCAATTGGCCTGGGAATCGATTCCTTCCCCAGGATACCTCGCTGTGTGAACCCCCCCCAGGTCGCCCTGTACACTTACCTTGCTTCCAACGGTGCATGCGCGAGCCGTGGCCGCATCCCCGCTATCTCTCTAGCAGGGTGCGTGCCTGTGCCAGGCATTTGTGAATGGCGGACGCAGGCATTCTCCCAGTAAGAGGGAAGCGGGGGATGCGGCAGTGGCTGCCAGCAGGAGGGGGTAGGGTGCGGACTGGTGGGGCAGGGGATGAAAGCTGGGGGCAGGGCAAGGAGGGGTGGGGGTTGCGAGTGGGGAGCAGGGCGAGGTGGGGGTTGCGAGTGGGGGGCAGGGCAAGGAGGGGTGGGGGCTGCGAGTGGGGGGCAGGGCGAGGTGGGAGTTGCGAGTGGGGGGCAGGCCGAGGTGGGGGTTGCGAGTGGGGGGCAGGGCGAGGTGGGGGTTGCGAGTGGGGGGCAGAGCGAGGTGGGGGTTGCGAGTGGGGGGCAGGGCGAGGTGGGGGTTGCGAGTGGGGGCAGGGCGAGGTGGGGGCTGCGAGCTAGGGGCAGTGTGAGGTGGGGCAGGGCACACTTGCTGCTGTGTCGCTCCTGTCATAGAAGACAGACGGCGGCTGCGCGCGAGGGGAAGGGCGAGGAGGGGTGGGGCAGAGTTGCATTTTATGAGCCCCCACCCCACCTAGCCCTGCCACCCGGTGTGTGACCCTAAAATCTTTTAGATTCCAGCCCGGTTGCTGCTGGGTTTTGTTCCGCTTTAATGAAAACCCAGCTCCTCCACACTGCTGTGTGAGGCTGTAGTGCAGGCTCTCACTAATAACCCCTTCAGCTTGCAGTTCAAGAACAATGAAGGTCCATATCAGCTTTCTGTCAGAGAGAGCTTTCCATTTGTTGATTTGGGAAGCCCCTGCAATCTCACCCCCACCACATTTACAAATAAGAAAAAGCATCCTCTCACCTTCGGGCTGGAGCACTCACAGCCCCACAAAACTCGCCTGTTCAACCTTACCCCGGACTGTAGAGAGCAGACAACCCCTGATTGGCCAGAGCGGCTGTCCGTGTCCCCGCCTACCAGAAACAACACACTTTGCAGCAGCGCTTCTGATAGACAGAAGGAAGCACTGCTAGCAAGTTTTGTGTTCCCAGGGAGGAAAGCAGGTTACTCTGAGCAGTGGCAGGCAGTGGAGGGGGCGTCAGACTGAGGAGGGTGGCTGTGCAGCACAGGAGCAGTGCTGTCTGTCATTAAAACAAATCAAAATGCCCAAACAAAAATGTCAGACCTGTCGCTGGCCTCTATTGTCACCATGGCTACTGTACACTACTATGCAATATAGGGTCCATGTAGGATGATCTGGGGGGCGACGAGGGGGCTGGGCGAGGTGGGGTGGGTCAGGGAGCACTTGCTGCTGCGCCGCTCCTGTCATAGAAGACAGGCAGCGACTGCAAGCGAGGGTTAGGGCGAGGAGGGGTGGGGCAGGGCTGTCCCTCCTTGCCCTGCAGCCGCTGCCTGTCTTCTATGACAGAAGCGGCGCAGCAGCAGACAGGCGGCGGTTGTGGTGTGGGTCGGAGCCACCGGGGCGGGGAAGGTTCCCACCGATATACCAATGCTTTGAAACTGTCATGTGATCTCCGCCCTCCCCGCATCGCTTGCTCTTCGCTGGCTCACTGCAGGCAAGTTTTTTTTTTACAATAAATTAATGCAGATCGCTTCCCTGAGCCCGCCCCAGTCTGTAGCTCCGCCCTAGGCACGTGCTTAGGTTTCCATTGGGGCAAATTCGGCCCTGCGTGACTTCTGGGGACAGTCACGTGGGTCCAGAACCCAGCAGAAAAGAGCAGAAGAGCTCCAGGTTGTCCTTCATTTACAAATGATTTAGTATATTCAGTAGAAGTCGCCAAATGTTCTTCTGGACTGATTAGGAGCCTGGAGCATCTAACCATAAAATCAATACCTTTATACCAACACAAGTCCTTCTATACACAATCAGCCTTGAACAGGTGGGCAGGACTCTCACATTTTTTGTAATGTTATATTACATACTGGTCACTGGTCTTATTTTTCCCACTGCTCTGTTTCCCATATGACCATGGGGGCCCAAAGGGTTCTCTGTAGGGGCCTTTCATGTTCATGTGGGGGCCTCAACAAATGATCTTTTTTTTGGGGGGGGGAGGGTGGACTTAGTGGAGCGGATCCTCACCTGAGTGGAAAAGGTAAGTTGAACCAATTAACAGTTCTAATAAGACCCTATGGACAGGCAGTAATAGCAGACAATGTTTTTAGGGTATATCTACTTGTGTATTCATTAGTTCTTTTAATAAATAAAATAAAGAATTAGGAAAGTCAATATAATTACCTTCAATATAATCTCTTCATCTAAGCTTATCTTCAAAGCTTTCAATCAGATGATCACCACAGAAAGCCTTGTTTACATTCAGCCCACCTACCACTAAAGTAACATACCTCCATTTTTTAAGTGGTGCAATTTTTTTTTTAATATATCCTTAAACTGGACATACACCCAGGATTTTGACTATCCTGGGTCTTGGTCCACTTCGGTGGGGCACCCCCGATCGGGGTGCCCCGCTGTGTGAACCCCCCCCGAACCCCCCGAACTCACCTCTCCCCGAGCCGACGGACAAGCCGCGGACAAGCGGCTCCTCCGCCGCCGCCTCCCGCGCGTCCCTCTTGACGCGCGCGTGCCCGCGCCGGCCATTCACAGCCGAAACTGAGGTAAGGAGTTTGGGGTGTTTGGGGGGGTTTCACCCCATGGGACATCCCGATCTCGGATGTCCCGCGGGGAGGGAGGTGATCGGCCCGGGAATCTTATAGATTCCCGGGCCGATCACCGGTGGGTGTTGGTCCACTTTAAGTTTGGTTTTGGCTTGAGTAAGACTAGATAGAAACAAAACAGTAAATGTCTGTGGATAATTTTACTAGTTAAAGAAGGAAAATTCTTAAGAAAGGGAGATAATGGAAAAATGTGCCAATATTATTGGACGAATAAATAAAATAAATGTGTACCGAAGCTGCCATGGAAACTATGCTTATCATTTAACAGTGAAGTCTAACACTGGCCACTGCAAGTGTACACTCCAGGGGGTGTTTTACAGCACATGGCAGGTGAAATCACAGCCTCACAATGTGCATAATATAAAATGATGGAAGGGCGAAATAAGTGAAAAATAATTCCAGTAAAATGAGCTGGTTAGCAACAAAAAGGCTTAGGAGATTGTTGATATTAATATTTAGACTGTGGGTAGCAGAACCTGAAATACTCCAGCCTACAATTTAAGAAGTGCTTTGGGGAAGGACTGACTGCAGCACCATAATTTGGCATCATTAAAGTGGACCAAACCCTCGAATGTTCACTATTCTGGGTTTTGGTTCGAACCCTGGGGGCATCTTATAGACGCTAGGTCTAGTTTTGGTTCACTTTAAACAAGGACACCTGCATTGACAGTTGGAAAACTGGGATATAAACTGCTGGAGTTTCACCCTTACAAAAATTAGGATTTACTGCATCTCTCCCCAGGGCAATTCAGATTGCTACACATAAAAATTAATTTACCTTTTTGTAACTCCTGCATAGTCAATTCCCCCTACATTGACAGCCTATGGATCTGGCACTGGCCTGCAAAGAGGAAATGCCACTGGGTTCTCTGCCATTGTGCATTGTGGGTTATGTCAGGTAAGTCCAGCCAGCAGAATCGTTGGGATGCTGGGAATGGAAGAAGTCTCCCAGGTGCTCCAAGATGGTTGTGACAAGGATAAAATTGGTGAGACAGCGTTTCTGCTTGTGAATGCAGGAGCAAATGTAAGTGCTGACAATGATTCAGCATTAGAGACAGTGAGCTTTGAGGAGTTTTTTTTCCAACTGTGTAAAACTGGATGGATGGCTTCTTCAAGTGTATGTTCATAAATGCCAGACTTCTGTGAGTAAAGTGGGGGAGCTCAAGGCTCTGGTAGTAGAAGAAAAGACTGATGTTATTGGGATGGCTTAGACATGGATGCACATGGTTGGTCTGTCAATCTTCAAGGTTTTACTCTCTTTCAGAAAGCAAATAGGAAAGGCGGCAGAATGTATCTCTATGAAAAACAAGAATTCAAAGCATATATTAATCAGATAAGAATGGGTAGTACAATGGTGATAATGGGAGATTTAAAATGCGCAGGTATTGACTGAGTCTGCTTTAGCTGCAAGTGGAGAACATTCCTCAGCTTGCGGCAAGATAATTATATCAGTCAGTCAGTTTGTGGAGGGGCCTACTAAAGTTGATTCTCTATTAGATCTGGTAATATCAAATGATGAAGTCTTGGTTGGAACTGCAAAAGTCCATGAAAATTCTGGTAACAGTTACTATAATATAGTTGCGTTCAATATAAACTAAGGGGGTGCTTATAATTTCTGGGGCCTCATGCAAAGTTGTATCTGGGGGCCCTAATCAAAGGCGTTTTTATATAACCCAAATACAAAATTAAATAGGACCAAATGATGGAGGAAAGCACATTTCTTTCTCATGTAGCCTCTGACAGCATCACCAGTATTACACCAGTAAGACATCACCAGTGTTCTCCATGTAATTGCATGGATTGCATGGTGGCAAAGCATGCCACTGCATAAACTGCAATAAATATTCTGTGGCTGGGAACACTACACTAAAGAAGACCAACTACTCCAGGTTTAAGGCTGCACTTCAGGACATAGACTGAGAGCATCTGTTGATGAATAAGGATTAAAATGCCAAATGTGAGTTCTTTAAATCCACTGTGAGCATTGCAAAATGTATTACTGTAGGTAACAAGTATAAGTGACTAAAATTCATCCTTCCTGGCTGGCATCTGCTGGTAAAATGCAATGAAGAACTAGGAAAGGGCATTTAAGATTATAAAGTGTAGGACTCAGCAGTAACCTTTGAAAAATATGAAGCAGTTAATAACGCCTGTAAAAAAGAAAGCTGACAAAAAGCAAGAAATCAAAATCAACCCTTAACATTTCATTACAAATATAAATTCAGGAAATCAGAAATGGTAGGGGCCTAACTAATGGCAATGGGGGATTTGTCAGTTGGGATCTACAGAAGGTGGCAGTTCTAAATGGGTTCTTTAGCTCGGTGTACAAAGAACCAATATAGACAATATCACTGCTGGCAATTCAGCTACTAATAGCTGTTATCTGTAAATGAAAAAAAAATATGTTCCTCAACCATGTCCCCTGCTTGATGGACATGTCTTTTTTCAACCATATTAAATATGTAACTGGTAACCCCCAGTGATCTATTCCATCACTTACCTCACCACCATCCCACAATGCCACTGGTGGCATCCCTGGCTTTCCTTCACCTGCTGCGAAAGACAATGACAGGAGTATCTAAATGGCTGATGCAGGCATGTACAGTCAGAGGTGAGTGCCCAGTGGCTAAGCTCCATTCAGCTTTACTAAGACTAAGATTTGTATGAACTGCTTAGGAAGCTGATTGTAGAGGCTGTGCATGTACGAAATGTGAGCGAGATGTGCATGTGAGAAGTGAGTAAAAGAAGTGCACTGAGGATAAACATATTCCATATATAACATATATAATTATCACAAAAGAGCAAGCACCCCACAATCAAGCTGGTGTGAACCCAGCCTTAAGAAGCCAAAGCTAAAGTGAATTACTCATTGAACAGTTTTTGCACAACACATGCGGAGATTAAATGCATTTTTCACCCTGTAAATGTAATGGAATTGTAAATATGTTCCTTATTTAGAGACACCGTACAACATTATCACAAAAGAGCAAGCACCCCACAATCAAGCTGGTGTGAACCCAGCCTTAAGAAGCCAAAGCTAAAGTGAATTACTCATTGAACAGTTTTTGCACAACACATGCGGAGATTAAATGCATTTTTCACCCTGTAAATGTAATGGAATTGTAAATATGTTCCTTATTTAGAGACACCGTACAACATTTAATGTTAAGGACTGCCTTGTGTATAGCGTGAGCTGGACTTCAGTTGATACTACAGCATGAAAGGCTGAAAATTGCCTTTTTTTTAAAGGTTGGAGATATTGATCCTCTGGCTTTATATAGCTAGAAAATGAATCTTTAATAAAGTGTTTAGTGCACATGAGAGAGTCATACAAGGTATATGTACTTTTTTTTTTATTTCCCTAGCTCGTGAAAATGCTTTTTTTTCAGAGGTCGTGCAGAAGTGAATTTCTATTACATGTAACTCTATTACATATAACAAAAGAGAAAATATTGTGAAAATATTCCATGTGAAAAATTACCCAATTATGTCTACTAGTTATTTTTCCCTTGTTCTACTTTTATTATTTTCTTTACACTATATTATCTACAGAAACAAATACAGCCTTATGAGGCTTGCCACTGGTTTCCTACAATTAAATCTGCATACCAACAAAAGCTTATGGAAGTGAAGAGTACAGATGGCAGTCCTAGATGTCATGTCTGAATACATAATACAGTCACCAATCAGACTCAGTCCTAAAAACGTTTCCCTAATTTGGATGAGGAAATTTGTCTTTATATATAAGGTTTACCCACCAAATTTGACTTTCCGTTCTAGCGGGTTGGAAATAATAACTCTATTGAGCCTTATTTCCAACATTAAGACCTAACCAGGCTTATTGTATTGTCAACGTATGAAGGATTAGAATAGAATTCACTAAGTGGAAAATATCTCTTTATTATTCTGTGAAACTCTAGCTTATTTGTAGCACCTGTAGCACTTTTAAACCATTTGTTCCTGCAATGACAGGCACCTTCAGTGCCTTAGGCAGCTTTTAATTTCAATTGATTTTATTCAAAATCAAGTCAAGTTTCAAGCATACGACATACAATGGCTTCCAAGATGGATCAGAAAAATGATCACATATAATAACAGCTCACAAAATCAAGAAATTATCGGGGTAGCAGAGCGAACCTTATGAACCTTAGCAGTCTAGACTCCTTTGTATCTCTTGATTTTGTTCAAGCACATGGGGTGGTGGGTATGAAGCTGTATGGGGAAGGCTTTTGACCCTTCTCTCCCCCCAATGTGCTGCACTCAAGATTATAGGGCAACTTTAGGTAAGCTGCTCTCAATTTATTCATCGCATTGTATGTCCCAAGTGTGCCAACTGATGCCTCTGTTTTAAACCAGATTTAGAGACAGACTATAGGATAGGTTATGAGCTTACAGAGTTTAGTGAGGTGGCCCGTTTAAGATATGTATAATGATTTACGAATCACTTTGCCATTATTCTATGCATTTGCCACAAAATGTGCCACATTCACCAAATTTCACCCGTGTTTGCCGTACTTACTTCTAGGTCAGGGTAGTTGGGCGAATACTGGCAAAAACATTTTCGTTTTCCAGCTTTTAGTAATGCCAACCCCATTAGAATCAATTTTTTTTTTCAAACAACCAAGAGACTCGTGAGACACCAGACATATACTCTAAGACCCATCCCTTACTCATATAAGCTGTTTTAGTGAAACACAGAACACCAAAACATGCATGTATTCTCTGTTAAGTCTTTCTATGACATATTCTATACAAAGGGTGCACAACATTTGTTGGTCTAGGGGTCCCATTGTCATATTGTTCCATTGCAAGGGGCCACAAAAAAAGTAACCTTTGAATGCCTTTATGTATATGCCAAGGTTATCAGAGGTGGCAAGAAGGGGTGGGGTGAAATGAAGAGGTAAGGTTAGAAGTGAGAAAGGAGTGGGCAAGGGCATGGGCATGGCAGGAAAATGTCATTTCAGCAGAGGTTAAGTGGAAAGAGGTGAGATGGATAGAGGCAGGCAGAGATGAGTCGAGATGAGATGGGCAGAAGTGAGATGGTAATACAAGCAATGGACAAAGTTGAGGTAGGTAGAGGAGATATAGGACGAGGTGGGAAAGATTGGGCTCAGGTAAGGCAGGGAGACGAGAATTGAGCAGAGATGAGTCAAGAAGAGTTGAGCAGAGTTGGAATGAGCAGAGGTGAGATAGAAGTGATGGGCAGAGGTGAGGTGGTAAGAGGTGGATAGAGATAGGTAGAGGTGAGGGGAAAGGAGGCAAGATAGGACAAGACGGAAAGAGGTAAGTAGAGGTAGGCAGAGGTCAAATGAACACACTCTAATGGTCAACTGTTGCACTACAAGGAAAGCTCTGCTTGCTAATTCCTTAGGGGTTCTGGGGGCGGCAATTGATGGCAACGCAGGCCACGAGGGCCCCGGGCCGCAGGTTGTGCATCCATGCAATATACTGAAGATCTCCCCTCCCAGGAAATCCAGCTCTCAATATGAGACACCATACGGTACATATATTCTGAGACACATCCCATGCTGACATAAGCTGTAAAAATGTGTTTTCAGCGAGATTTATTTAAAGCGGAACAATACTTTTTTTGACTATCCCTGGTTTGGGATGATCGGCTGTGTGAAACCTCCCGGATTCCCAATAAATCTTACCTGACTGTCGATGTGCAGGCTCTCATCCAATCAGCAACGTATGCCATGGATATGAATGATTGACAATACGGCTATGGTTAGATGAAGAGCTGGGGACCATGAGAGAGAGCTATTCCATCCACAGTTCCCTTTAAATTTGGCAGAACTCCCACCCCCAGCCCAGAGAAGCTGGGTATGTATGAGAAAAACATTGGTTGCATAAAAACAACTTTGGAGTGGTCCTTCTATGGTTTTTTTTAACTATCTTTAAACCTTTTTAATATATGGAAAGATTTTAAAATGTCATAGACATACTTTGGAGTTTGTGATTTCTCACATGTGTCCACATTCTGTTGCCTGTTCTGTTGTGGTACATGGTATGCTGCACTGGACCTGTTAATATTGCAAGCTGACAGTTCATCAGATAACAGCTAAAGAAAAAAAAATGACTTAATATTTTATTTAATAAAAACGTATGTCCAATTGTTGTCTAAAAGCTGAAACATATTATATGCAAAAAATTAAGATTGCACTTACACTTAAAGTGCTACTGCAGGCAAAAGGTAATTGTTATGTGTTGGGCTACATTTGCCAGTGTCCTAAACTGTTTCCTGTTTTTAAATTGAAGAAGAAATGGGATATCGAGGTTTACACGTTCATCTCATGATTTCCCTTCTGAAAAAAGTGGATCTGTGATGCTGCATAATCTGTGATGCATTTGGAGTAGGAGGTGGAGGGAGGGACCAGCAATCCTATCCCACTCTGCTGAGCTGATTGTGGGATGGGATGGAAAAGAGAATGTCATTGACTGATCCTGTAAACCCCAAATATCTCGGCCATCTCTGATATTAAAAAATGAAAAACAGTTTAGGACAGCGCCAAATGTCGCCTGACCCTCACTTTAACAATCTTGTTCTGTCAGTCAGGCTTTTACAATATATATATATATTTGTATATATCTGTAGGCTGATATGGAGACCATAATGGCCATGGGCACCACACTATAGCCAGTTTCATTCCAGCTTCCTTTCTGGGCCACCCCTTCCCACACCCCAGCCAACTCTGGTCACATGCTGCTGCCAGCTTCCTTGTTCCAATCTTCAGGTACAAGCCTGCACCATGCCCTGCTTCCCTTTGCTCTGGAGACCCCCTCTGGCATTCAGGAGTGTGCCAGGAATCATCTACATGACTCACAGACAGCAATAACATGCAGCTTCACAGCACAGAGTGCCTCCACAACAGAGAAGTTGCTTCTCGATGGTTTTTGTTTGCGGTCCTGGCCGGTGCTGAAAGCTTCAGAAGTTCTTGCCAGATGCCCTGGGGGGAGGTAATCAAGCAGCCCTGGAATCTTATAGATGTCTGGGCCATTTTCTGTGGGGTTTAGTCCACTATAGACAAAAAAATAAGCTCTGGACATTCAGATACACAAAAAGTGTCTGACACGTAAAAAGACAAATGTAACAAAAAGTAAAGATATAAATATGTACACAATCCACTTGGAAAGCTGCCAAGCATCATGGTGTGTCTGATACAATGTATCGCTACACTCCAGAAAAAATACTTATAAATATAATACCCCCCAAAAAAGAAAAGACTATGAACATTTATTTACAATGCCACCATCTGACCCCATCAGGGTTAAAAAAAGGGAGGGGGGCTATTTGCAGGGATCATATGATCTATATTGCAAGGGTAGACTTCCTCATACACTATCACCATCACTTACCATGACAGATTAGGGGAAGATAATAAGAAATATGGTCTGAGATCTATTTTGTCATTAAGGCCCAATGCGGCCACATACTCACCTTATTGCATGATCCCCTGCTGTTCAAATGTGGCCATGAGTAGCCGCATCCACATCTCTCTACTATACATCCCCCCTGGCAGACCAGCTCAGAGCAGGGATAGTGCTGCCGAGGAAAGCTCCTCTGATGTTGCATTTGAATTGCATAGTTTCCCAAAATTAGATGACCATGTGATTCTGACTGAGAGGGGGTTCATAGGATTTTGGACTTCGTGTTTAGGGTATCCCTAATCAAGATGCCCCCTGGGCTGCATTCTATTTTGACTTTAAAATGGATCGAATCTTGCAATTTTGACTATCCCTATCTGAGCCGCTGTCCTCTACCACTTATCCAAGCCCTCCACCCCCTGCCTCTGTCCGCTACCACTTATCTAACCCCTCCACCCCCTGCCGCTGTCCTCTACCACTTATCTAACCCCTCCAACCCCTGCCGCTGTCCTTTACCTCTTATTTAAGCCCTCCACCCCCTGCCGCTGTCCTCTACCACTTATCCAAGCTCTCCACCCCCTGCCTCTGTCCGCTACCACTTATCTAACCCCTCCAACCCCTGCCGCTGTCCTTTACCACTTATTTAAGCCCTCCACCCCCTGCCGCTGTCCTCTACTACTTAACTAACTCCTCCAGCCTCTGACTCTGTCTTCTAACACTTACCAAAGCCAGCCAGCCCCTGCCACTTTCCTCTACCGCTCACCTAACCCCTCAATCCCCCGCCGCTGTCCTCTACAACTTACCTAACCTCACAACCCCTGACACAATCCTCTACCACTCACCAAACCCCTCCAGCCCCCAACACTGTCCTCTAACACTCACCTAACCCCTCCTCCCCTTCAATTGTCCTCTACCACTCACCTAACCCCTCTATCCCCTGTTGCTCTCCTCCTCCACTTATCTAGCCCCTCTGCACCCTTCTGTTGTCCTCCACTACTAACTTCACGCTCTGCTGCTGTCGTCAACTGCTCACCTAACCCCTCCGCTGTCCTCAACTGCTCACCTAACCCCTCCACTGTCCTCAACTGCTCACCTAACCCCTCCGCTGTCCTCAACTGCTCACCTAACCTCAACACCCCCTCTACCCTTCACCTAACCCCTCCACCCCTGCTCTGTCCTTTGCAACTCACCTAACCCATCCAGCCTCTGACACTTTCCACTAACACTCACCTAACTCCCCCCCTCCACTGTCCTATACAATTCATTTAACCCCTCCACCCCCTACTGCTGTGCTCTACAATGTAACCCCTCCACCCCAGACGCTGTCCTATACAACTCACCTAATCCCTCCACCCCCTGCCGCTGTCATCTACAACTCACCTCACCCCTTCAGCCCTTGACACTATTCTCTAACACTTACATAAACCCTCCACCCCCTGCAGCTATCCTATACCACTCACCTAATCCTACAGCCCCTGACACTGTCCTCTAACCCCCCACCCCCTGCTGTTGTCCTCTACTGCTCACCTAACCCCCTCTATTCCCTGTCGCTCTCCTCCCCCACTAACATAACCCCTCTGCACCCTGCAACTGTCCTCTACCAGTCTACTTACCACTTACCAAACCCCTTCACCCAGTGCTACTGTCCTCCATTGATCACCTAACCCTTTCACCCCCACTGCTGTTCTCCACCACTAACTTAACTCATTCAGAAACCATTCAGAAATGCCTGGCGTGGCTGTATGCATCTTCCAGAGGGAAGCCAGAGATGGCATCACAGCCTGTATGTGCATCTTGGGAGCCTTGGTGAGGTGAGTATACTAGGCATGTCACACAGAGGGGCATCACGATTTGGGATAGGAAATCTCAGTGGACCCTGGAGTCTTTAAGCACCCTGTGGACCAGGACCCCCCCTCACCCAGAGGTCTTGGCCTGTTGGAATCTAAGATGCACCTAACTCATCCCCTTCAGCCATTTGTGTTCCTGACATTAGATAGATACTTACCTTGTCTTGTGTTTTAATGGATACGATCCGATTCAAGTGGATTCTCTGTAAGTGCATTATTTATTAAATTAGCAATACTATATATATATATATATATATATATATATATATATATATATATATATATATATGTCTTCTATGCTATATATGGGAGATGAAGGGGATTTGAGAAATGCTAATGCCATGTAATGCCACATAGCGTCAGGTGAACGCCAGGCACAGTGTGCGAAAACCATATATATGAAAGTCAATCTGGTGAGCGTCTCTAATTGCATCATGTAGTGTCACATGTATCACTAGAGGCGGCTCAGAGTAAAGCGCTGGCGATGTGTGTTCAGCAGCGCCATGTAGAACCTGTCGCTCAGTAGCGTTCTGGCATACATTTCAATGGTGTTTCATTTGGTTGTGTATAAATAGCGTCTCCTAAAGTAATGTTCTACATTTTTGGTTCAAATGATTGTGTGGCCTCTCCTGCCCAGCAACCAAACACTTTTATTGTGATTATTTATTTTCTATGCAGAATTGTATGTGCAGATCTGCCATTGCAGTGTCATTGTCACAGTTTTATAACAATGTCATTCCATGTGTTTTCGCTCTGTGCTGGTGTATATGTGTTGAGAAACAGACTTTTATCACATAGCTTCTGGAGCTCGATGCTAGAGCACCCAGTTTTAGAGCGCCGGCGCTGGTTGTGTGTAGTTTTTTCTTAAATATGGGCTTCAGTGCCGAGTGTTGGACGCACATAACTGGCGCTACCTATCATTCGCAGCAGCATTGTTCTATTGTTAGATGTAGCGTAGAGTCTTGGGCGCTTTGATCTTGGGACATCACCTAGCATTCTCGATTGGCTCTGCAGTGAATCAGGGAGAGCACCTCTACAGCACCCTCTAGACATCACATTTATCACTGCTGGACAGGATAGTACAGCACCACTTGTCCGGCCGCTACCCACTTGCAGCAGATTCTCTACATAGACGCTCAAATGGCAATACGTGGCGCTAGCCTCCCAAACTTGCAGGAATTGTTATTTGTTTTAAGCTCTGTTGGCTGAAGTGGATCTATGAAATAGAGCATGTAATTTTCATCCTTAAATGGATCCATAAACTGAATTATTAAGTGGGTGAACGACTAAAGGGATTCTGTATGCCTACATAATCTCTTGTTTTCTGGTGATTGCACACAATATTGGAGGTGTCTGTGGCATTTTTTTCAGCAATTGGAGCATTGTTTTGGTGACCTTTTAATCTCTGTAAAATTTGACATAACAAATAATTAGCTCTATACTTTATTGATACTTTTCGGATTTCTGGATAACTCGGCAGCACAGCAGAGCAGGAACTGAAGCCCAAGGTGGGAATTCCAGAAACAAGCGCCTCTGCAGGAGCGAAATACAGGACCAGCAAACGGATGCAAAGTGAGTAAATGAAGACACTGGACTGAAATGGCTGGTTTCCTGGTGACTATGGAACACATCATCTGTTTAGGCACAGGCCTCAAGCCTGTGTGGGATTTTGAAGCAAGACAGGAAGTGAAGAGGGCCAGTGTGGTTGCTCAGCACATCTCCAGCATCCCTTTAGAAGTGCAGGCTCTTTACTAAGAAAGACGGGATTAGGATTGTGCCTGTCTTCAGGAAGGCCGGAGCAGGATTGCTGACACAAGCCCTCTGACCTGCACCCAGAACTCCCCATAAAGTAGTACATCTAGAGCTTCTTGTAGTGTGTGAGCACATCAAGGCAAAAATAGTTTAATGAATATTACTTGGCGTACTGTTAATGCTATGCCAGGCTATGCCGGTAGTAGCTTAAGCACCTCAGGTCTTAATACAAGTCACCTCACAAGAGGGATCAGCACTGAATGGCAGGAGGTGGCCATTTAATTAAAGGGATTTACCAAATAAATTTAAAAAAAAAATAGAAGGGTACTCACCTTTTGTCACCTGTGGTTGTTTGGTCCTACTCAAGAGATCAGCGACTCGTCTTATTGCTGGATCGTATCCCAAGCCAGCAATTCTATGTCAGACTCGCACCCCTTCATTATCAGCCACAAGGGAGCTGCCAAACCTTCAACATTCACTGCAATTTACTGAGTTCAGGCCTGGCTGGTGTGGGATATGATCTCTGGACTAGAGTCGATCAACTGCGGGGGGGCAAAACGTGAGTACCCTTTTGTATTTTTTATTTGGGTGGTCAATGACTTTAAAGAAGAAGTCCAGGTTTTTTGCACTCCTCCCTGCCCCTGTGCCAAGCCAATTTGGATTAGTGAAACAATGATTGCCGAAATCATCCCCTGATGCAGGCAGGGCTCTGCATGGCTGCCAAGGATTTGAGTGAGACAGCCAGACTACAGGGATAGACCAGGACAGTCACACTGCTGCACAGGATTGGGTAATAAACCTGTCCCTCAAGGTTCCAGCTTCAGCATCCGAGCAGATTGCCCACCTCCCAGTAAGGTTTTTATGTTATTGCCCAAATTGGGCTTAGTACAGGGGGAGGTAGGGGTTGGTAGCATGTTACAAAATGCTTGGACTTCCTCTTTAATGAAATAATTTGGAGATCTGAGTTTACTATGATTATATTATGATTTATACTTTTTTTGTGAAAGAAAGGAAACAATTCCTTTTTTTTCCTTTTTACATTTGAAGGATTCCTTCCAAAATGATTGGCGGTGTTATGTTGAACAGGTGCCGTTACACCCATAATGATATCACCTTGTGTCTGCTCCAAACACTTCAAACCTGGGCGACTGTTTTGGATAACATCTCTGACCAACTGTCACAACCCTCTGTTCTAAAGTGGTTTAGCTTTAGCTTCCAGTATGATTTTGCTCATTCAATGTGTGTTTGTTTTTTCTGGCTATGCACCTTGCAGACCGACTCAGCTGAAATATTCCAGAAGCTTGAATCACTTGCCTTTAAAGGACAAGTATCATTTTCTAGTATCATTTCACCACCCTCACTTCTCTGCCTGTAAGCAGCAGAGAATGTAACAAACCTTTTTTTATCAGCATACAATGTAACATATAATGTAACAAACAACATATAATGTAATGGCCTCTCAGCTTTGTAACTGATCAGTTTATTACATTCTCGGCTACTGAGAGGCAGAGAACCATGTGTAAAGAAAATAGCTTGTCCTTTAAAGTGAAACCTGGGATTTTGACTATCTGTTCTGTGCCCTGGGGGCATCTCGATGCCCAACTGTGTGAAGCCCTCCAGAATGCCCATAAAAACTTACCTTTTCCTGGTTATATGGGCCATGAACAGGCTCTCATCCAATCAGAGCCATTTACAGTGCCTTTGTAATGCTCAACAAATAGCTATGTTTACATGCAAGGCTTCGGTAAAAGGAGCAAGAGCAGCCTCATCCCCTGCAGAACTCGCACCCTCAGCCTTTCTGAATGGCTAAGGGTGGGAGCACCCACACAGCCCAAAAATTGTGGGGATGCAGCTGTTGTTGTTTACATGGGAGCCAGGAAGGAGGTGAGTGTTGCAGTTTTCAAACAGTTTTCACACAGCGAGGCATCAGATCTCAGATGACCCGGAGGAAGGCCAGTGGCCCGCTCTGGAATCTTTTAGATTCCAGGGCCGTGCCACTGGGGTTTTGTTCCATTTTAAGTTACACATTTGTATTTATTTATGTGTCTTGCCTTATTATATGTAAAAAGTGTTCATGCTTTTTATAGGGTAATTCTCAGAAATGGTAAGGCTATCGTGAAAAAAAAGCTCACCAAACCCCCATCCACAGCTTGATAGTGAGATAAAGCTTTTTACACCCTAGCAAGGAAATATAAAGGGTCTCGTCTGGCACCTGGTATAGCAAAGGCCTTGGGCTACAGAGAATAGATTATCATTGCCCTGCACATACGGTATTTACTCATGGGCTATTTTTTGCTAACTTGCATGAATTAGTAGATATTCAGCTGTTTCAAAAATAATACAAATCATTTAAAAAAGTGGGTTGGACCCCAATGTCACAGTTAAGGGGGCATCCAGATTGATGTCTAACACTAATTGTGGCCAATCGTGGGGCTGGATTTTACAGGGGGATCACGACTGATTTAAACCTGGGTTTGCATTGGGTATGCACGGGTGGGGTATGGTGGGCTGCAGGGACCTGGATGTCCCCTTCATGAGATGTTGGAACACTTTAAGGCCCAAGGTCTTAAGAGGGAGTCCTAGCAGTTTTAGCAGAATTGTGTCAGGTGACTCACCCGATGTAATTCTAATGGCTTCTATAACTGTACATAATCATTATAAGCATATACTGAAATGTTTTCAATACACAATATAACTACAGTTCATTTTAGAAACATATTGGCATATCAGTGTATTAAGATACGCTGTCCGCCTCCAGGCTATTTAAACTCCCCACATGAAGTGGAAAGGACAGCACTTATGACATCATAGCATTGCTGCATACATATGGCTCTGTGACTAACCAGTTCTTAGTACATATTTGAGCCTTGATGATCGATAACATTACACATCCTGCCCACACTCGCTGCTTATTTTGTGTGCAATGCGTATAGCTTCTTGTACACTGCAGCTGTCCATTTCTGGCCATTTGCTCCTAAACTGAAGTAAACATGCAGCAAAAGGAACATTTTTATCCTCTACTGAATAATAGATAAACTCTTTTGTCTTATAGCATTCTGCCCTGAAATCATAAACCTGGGATAAAGAAAAGTTTTTTACGTACAAAATGTGTTGCGATTGTTTATGTATACTCACATTTATTTTTTAGACAGCTTTGTATTATCTTGTAAGTTTCAGGTGCTCCAAAGACATAACCAAGTTGAGGCGGCTTTGTCCATTTTTATCTCAAACAGAAAAGAAGAATTTAGGCATCAACTCTATTAGACAGATCCCTCAATGCCTCTCTTATACATTTAATGCAACACAGCTAGTGAGTGATGAGTGGGGCCGGGTCTATCTGGTGCTCCAGCACGACCCTGTGAACTGGTATAGGAGTCTCTCAATGCAGATGCCGATGGGAAGTTTGAGAAAGACGGTGGTGCTGGCATCAATTAAAAAAGACAAAAGGGGGTAAGTATAGTGAAATCTAGTTTAACCCTTTAAATGCCAAGCACGTAGTTTCTACATGGTTGCTTCTCCCACCGTTAAGTGCCAAGCACGTAGAAACTACGTGCCTGGCATTTCCCCCTAACAGTTAAAAAACAGGAAAAAAACACTTACCTCTGGTATCCCTGTGAAGCTGGGGGTCCCCTCTTCCTGGGGGGGGCATCCGATCCCCCCCGTCGTCCTCCGTCTTCAGGGGGGCCCGAAACCGACCCCCCCCTGTTTTTGCCGCTGTCAGTAACTGTAAAAAAAAAAAACAAAACAGCCGCTCGCTCACCTCCTCGCCCGATCCCTCCGCGCCGTCTTCTCTTCACCGGGGGGGGTCCGATTCCCCCCCTGGGCTCCGCAGACTTCGGGTGAGGACCCTCTTCCGGGTCCTCACCTCTTCTAATGGCGGCAATGGCCGCTGCCTCTTGTGGGAGGCGGCTGCCCCACCTTTTGTGGGATGAGCGGGATGACGTCATCCCGCTCCTCCTATACCCTGACCGAGCACCGGCATCTGTCAGATGCCGGTGGTGATCGGGGCAGGTCGGTTGTCATCCGCCCTGGGCCAATCACTATCGGCATCTGACAGATGCCGGAGCTGAGAGAGCGGCGCGGGACAGCGACGTGGGACCCAGGATCAGAGGTGAGTATAGTAAAAAA
The DNA here is from genome assembly GCA_027917425.1 of Gastrophryne carolinensis. Classification (NCBI taxonomy): domain Eukaryota; kingdom Metazoa; phylum Chordata; class Amphibia; order Anura; family Microhylidae; genus Gastrophryne; species Gastrophryne carolinensis. Next base: position 113,837,951 of record CM051237.1, on the reverse strand, counting down.
AATAATAAATAAATGTCTTTTTTTTATATCTGTGTCCGTGTCATTATTTTTTACTTTTAACCCCTTGTGAACTGGTAAGGGGTCCATCACAAGGTGCTAGCAGGTGACTTGCCAGTAACCCCCGGCACCCCCATTACCTGCCTCCCCAAAGCCCAGGGGGGGCAGAAGAGCCTGAGCCCACGGGCTATGCGGGCTTGTAGCCTGCAGGGCCAGGGGCCACAAAAGCTGGCCCCTGTGCCCTGTTTCTACAAGCCCTGCATAGCTGGTCCCGGGCTGGTTACAAAATCAAATTTTCTCGATTTAACCCTTTGTAGTGTGGATGGTAGTTGTATTTTATTTGTAAATGTTATAAAGTGCTTGTTTCAGTTAGGGGGGTCTCCTGGGCAGGAACGGTGGGCTACCGATACATATGTGGTACTGTTCTAATCGGTAGAAAAGAGCTTTCACATGCAATATGGTTTTCCTTAATAAAATGCATTTTTTATTTAAAATAAAGGAGTCAATTTTCTAAAAAATGTTTTATTTATTTATTTTTTTTTTACTTAATAATATTGTAAAAAACTAAATAAAATGTACAAACAAGACATCTCATGTTAAAGCCTAAACTCTGCTGCAAAAAAAAAATATATATCATTTTCCTGAAAATTCCAGCAAAATGGCGCAAAACATGGCGCAAAATGGGGAAAAATGACCTGTCAACAGAGGGTGACAAAATCTCAAGTAGGCTGCCAATTAAAAGGGTTAAAAGTAGCTCTGCATGTTGGGTATTGTTCTGTTCGGGGGACCTTGCGCTTTCAGACTTAGCTTGTTTTTTCTGGTTTGCATATTTATATTTTAGGAAAAGGTGTTTTTTATTCAGCTTTTTTATACATTTTTTAGGGTAACCCTGCGCAACCAAAGAATTCTTTGAGGGATTAATTCCAGAAAGATGAGCCCACTACAACAAGTTGGGTACGCTTAGAAAGCTTAACATGTGTACTTTCAGGGAATATATGGTTTATGGGGGATATTCCAAATGTAAAGGGTTGTTTTGGTTGAAAAATCGCAAGGTGCGCACTTTGTCTGCAGAGCTGAAATTTTCAAGTAAAATTACCATTACGCACATGCTTTACTTTGGGGTGTTTGGCAACACTTCCCTTGATTAAACTTGTTTTTTCTTGTTTGTATATAGTTTTTTTAGGAAAATGTGGCTTTGATTCTGCTTTTTTATCCTTTTTTTAGGGAAACTCTTTGCAACCAAAGAATACATTGAGGGATTACTTCCAGAAAACTATGGGCACATCAACAAGCCTGGTACACCTAGAAAACTTGAGGTGTGTACTTCCAGAGAATATATAATTTGTGGGGGGTATTTCATATGTAAAGGGTTGTTTTTCCTGAAAAACTGCAAGGTGCGAATAGCGCATATCGCAGTTGTATTTTATCTGAAAATCTTCTAAAGCTCTGTTTCAGTTTGGGGGAGTCTCCTGGGCAGGAAAGGGTGTCTACCTATACATATGTGGTATCGCTGTAACTGGGAGAAATTGGGATTTAACATGCAATAAGATTTTATTGACAAACTTACATTTTTTATTACAAAAAACCTACAAATTGTAAAAAATAGTTTTTTTTTTTTTTGCACATATTTTACCCAAAATATTGAGAATACACCTTAAAAAATGACAAACAAGACATTTTATGTTAAAGCCCAGACTCTGCTGAAAAAAAAACAATATATCATTTTCCTGGGAAATCCCTGAAAATCCCTTCAAAAATCACATTTGAACATGGGGAGCGCAAAATAGTGCAAAATAGTCTGGCAACAAAGGGTGACAAAAACTCCAGGTAGGCTGGCAGCGAAAGGGTTAAAAGAATATTTTTGGTTTTGGTTTTTACTCCTTCTGAACTGGTAACCTATCCAAGGAACCCCTATACCAGTTAAAAGGGCTGGGGAGATTCCCCACTGAAAGATGATACATTCTATATCAGCAAAGGCAGAGCCGGCTCCAGGTTTATGTGGGCCCTTGGGCGGCATGGTCTCAGTGGGACCCTTTGTGGTGAAGGGTCGCGTCACATCATCGAGGGATGTCCAAAATCTGGATGCCCCCTATGAATTATACTATTTACACCTAAGATCTAGTTTTGGTCTACTTTGAAGCCCACCAATCCCCTTTAAACCTGACCTCGGAGTCTAAATGAATCTAGATTCTCCTGATTTTGGATGCCCCTGTGTGTGACCCCCCCCCTTTGTTCATTACATTCCTCTAACTGGTGAATGCATTGTGGGATTGCCAGTTTGAGTTAATGGCCAAATCAGTGGGGTTCTTTCACAAACCCAAATTGAGATGCCCCTGTAAAGCGGTCCAAAACTCAGGGGAGGAATTGCTGGGTATGCCAGCGATCCCAGGGGGTTTCACAGAGTAGGCTATCACAGATTGGGATGCTTCAGGGATACGATCAGCCTGGGGTGGGCAACTTAGAAGCAAAACAAAACCCAGCACTTCCGGCCCTGGAGATGCCCCCTTGTGTGGAACCCTACCATTCGAGGAGATGTGGGCACTAGCTGTGGCGCCCCGCCTTGCTAGGTGCTGACGCCGGCCCTGAGCAGAGGGTGAGAGCCATAAATTGTCTACAGGATAGAAAACAACTGTAACTTGTGCCAAATAACAATGCTTTGAAGTGCCTAAAAGCACCAAACTAAAAAGGTCAATATGCATAAGGATGTGGGAATGTTTCCCTGCCCCATAAAATATTGCCCCACATGATCAGATCACCCAGTCCCAAGCAGGCTAAATGGCAACTCAGTTGGTGAAGAATCATGTCAGATTCCCTATCTGTGCTGCTTTCAGCACTTGATTTCCTAACGGTCATCCTCCTCTTGGCCCAGCACCACATGCTGGGAATGCTGGGAAACCAAGTGCAGTATGTTCATAGAAGCTTGCCATGGCAGGTAAGACATCACACTTCTCTGCAATAACCGCCATGCAGGATACTGGAAATACTCTTGATGCCATGACTAAGCAGTGTTCTAAACCGTTGGTCTACCAAACAGCCTGTGAGCCACAAATAAATTGTTGACAAGTCACATGTGGCTCCTCAGCTACAGGTTGGGGGCCCCGGGCCAGCAGGCATGATTAGAACAGAAGTGTAGAAAATGTGTATCCCAAGCCTGGTTCAACATAAAATATGCATGCTTCTTTTTTCTTTTTTTATTTAATTAAAAAAATGCCCCCCCCCCCCCAGGGGCCACTTACTGGAGCACCAGACGTAAGGCCTATTTTCTAATTTTTGGCTCACCCCTGCCACCTGCTCCTCTCCAGAAACTCTTTTAAATCATGAAATCGAAAAAAGAAAACATCTATTGCTTTTTTCTATTATTGCAGCCAATGCATTACAGTTGGCATTTGTCACCAGTAACACCAGTAGCATAGCTAGTTAGCCATTAGCCACAGTTTTGAAGCATTACAGAAAGAAAATCACAACATGTAAATAAAGCATTCTCAGTTGTTGCATTTGGTGGTCATCAAAGATGAGAATGGAGCCTCATTTATCATGCGCCAGTCAATTCCACCTCAGCGACACTCGATTTAAGAGGCCCAAAACATGCTGCACTGATTCATTAGGTAACTTATGTTTATTATTTAAAGCTGTTGCTTACCAGGATTTAGTTGTATGATTGAGGGGCCAATAATAACGCGTCACGTGATCCCCGCAGTGGGACACCTTATGGTTCTGGGTCCCTATTTTGACCTTTATATTTATCTTGGATTCATACTTTTGGCTTTGGACTGTTTAAAGTTATTTTTTACGTATAAGCTGGATACTCTACTGGATTTATGCTACTTGAGGAGACTATACCAAGCTTTACAAGGGGATTGGGTGAGCTGGTTCCTTTTCTGACTGTTTGTGCATTGTTTGTACAGAACTTGCATTGGTGAATTGTCACAAATGTTAATGCAGAGCTTAGATGTTGTCAAATGTTAGCATTGTGTATATTTTGTAGCACAACAATTAAACAACAACCAAAACACACTCTAAAGTTTCCCCAATTTGTTCACAGCAATGATGTATTGTGGCTGTAATGAAGAAATGCCAACCAGCGCCTATTAAATACAGTTCAAATTTTTTCTGTGTAAAAAATGAACAAATTTAGCTTGCGCCGGCCTATAAGTTGGAGGAATAAAGTAGTGCTCACTGGTGCTGTTACAGGTCCAACAGACACTGACACGGACTGGCCAATACCTAGTGCGCCAATTTATCAGGTATTTTGACTTGCAGTGCCATTCTGAAAAAATAGCAATGCCAAAATATAGAAATATGTGGGAGCTCCAAGACGCAATAAGCTCCTAGTCTTAGTGCGACACAGTCAAGGCCATATTTAATGTTCATGCTGCGCTGAGTCTTGCTTGTAATGTGCACAGACTGTCCTCCATTTACTAACGTATATATACAGTATATGTGCACCAACTGCCCCCTTAGTCTTCACAGACCCCCTTAAAGCATTCCAAAATTAATATGAAGGGTACATGTAAATTCCACGATCTGTCTTCAAATATGAGTGTAAGTATGAGTACGATATGAGTACGAGTGTCATAAAACCATAAAAGGTTGACGGCTGTATTCTTTATCTTTATCTTAGGATAGATGTATGCTATGTATGCCAGGCATGTTTAAATTCACTTAACGCTAATATTTTACCTACCTCTGCTGGAAGTCTGTTCAAACTACTCTTTCAATAAAATAATATTTCTGACATTGCTCTTGATCTTCCCTCCAACTATCTTCAGTTTGTGTCCCCTTGTTCAATCATCATTTCTTCTTCAAAACAGTTTCTTCCTGAATTTTATTCAAACCTTTTAACATGTTAAAACTGGAACAACTTCCATGTTTTACAAACTGGGTGTTGTCCCCTGTGCAGGGGAGGGGTGGCATCTTGATTGCCTGTGACCCATGTGCATTAACACCCGGTAAAGCAAGTAATGTTACCTTTCAACTCGCTCCCCTAATTGCCCGCTGATGTCACCTGATTGCCAGATGCTGGATGCCCATGGGTGGCCTGCAGATCAGGTGACTGCGGAGGCTAATCACAGGGATTGCTTTTGCTGGGGAACTGAGATGAAAGGTAAGATTACTTGCTTAATTTGGCTTCAATGCTTAGGGGGCACCAGCAATCAGAATGCCCCCCTGCACAGAGAGAGACACCCGTTTTGTAAAAATTGGGTGTTGTTCTGGTTTAAAAGGTCTCACTTATGTCTTCTCTTTACTTTCTTTCCTCCAGACTGTACAAACAAAGTTCTTTAAGGGCTTGTTTTATGAAGTGCTCCACTCTGTGACACCAGAGTTCACCTTGGCACATCTGCCTTTTTCAGTTTAGGCACAGTTATCTTCACATAAGCACGCATTAAATGGAGCAGCAAGTCAAAACATCTGTTTTAAAACAGTCATCTTGCATTGGTGCACTAGGTTTATCCCTACAGGTCATCCCACTTCAGTGTTTGTGTACCTATTGGCCCTTATGCTGGAATTAACAGTGACAATGTGCGCTACTGTATTCTACCAACTTTTATTTTTATTTTTTACACTAGCTACTAGGGATGAGCGAATCGATCCGGACGAACCCGGATTCGATTCGAATTTCATGAAAAATTTGATTTGGATCGAATCCAAATTTCCCCGTGCTTCGATCGCTCAAAGTTTTTCTTTAACATCCATTTATTTACATTACAGGCATTCTCAGATGGCGGACGGGACATGTCCAGACATCTACCCCGCTCCAGTGCATGCTGGTGCAGTCACATGCAGCCTATCAGCAGCCAGCAAGCCCGGTGACGTCACAGCGCTATTTAAGGCGGCGGACATCTTGCTTTTCCTCATTTCTCTATTGCATTCGTGAGAGACAGGACACTGCTGTAGTCAGGGAGAGACAGTTAGAGAGACAGGGACAGACAGGGACAGGCAGGAGACAGGCAGGAGACAGGCAGGAGACAGGCAGGAAGTCAGCGAGAAGCAGGGAAAGTTAGGAAAAATCGGAGGCAGTCAGAGGGAGATTTTTTTTTTTCATCCAGCCTGAGTGTTACTGGCTGGCTGGCTTTGTTAGCGTTTTCAGGCTGCTTATACACTTACTGTGCATATATACTGAACTGATCTCAAGTCTGCTGTGGGAACATTACCATTTTGTAAAATCTCATTAGCCTCTGTATTTACTCTAAGCTGCACACTTAAAGTAATTTGGCCTGTATGAGCCGCCTTAGACACTATTGCTGTGTGCATATATACTGATCTCAAGTCTGCTGTGGGGCCATACCATTAGCCTCTGTATTTACTCTAAGCTGCAAACTTATTTAAAGTAATTTGGCCTGTATGAGCCTGATTATCCACGTTTACTGTGCATATATACTGTTCTAAAGCCTGCTTGGGGGCATCCCATTCTGTAACATCACATTAGCCTCTGTATTTACTCTAAGCTGCAAACTTATTTAAAGTAATTTGGCCTGTTGGAGCCTGCTTATCCACTTTTTACTGTGCATATATACTGATCTCAAGCCTGCTTGGTGGTATCCCATTCTGTAACGTCACATTAGCCTCTGTATTTACTCTAAGCTACAAACTTATTTAAAGTAATTTGGCCTGTATGAGCCTGATTATCCACTTTTACTGTGCATATATACTGTTCTAAAGCCTGCTTGGGGGCATCCCATTCTGTAACATCACATTAGCCTCTGTATTTACTCTAATCTGCACACTTATTTAAAGTAATTTGGCCTGTTGGAGCCTGCTTATCCACTTTTACTGTGCATATATACTGTTCTAAAGCCTGCTTGGGGGCATCCCATTCTGTAATATCACATTAGCCTCTGTATTTCATGTAAGCTGCACACTTATTTAAAGTAATTTGGCCTGTATGAGCCTGCTTAGACACTGTTGCTGTGTGCATATATACTGATCTCAAGTCTGCTGTGGGGCCATCCCATTCTGTAACATACCATTAGCCTCTGTATTTACTCTAAGCTGCAAACTTATTTAAAGTAATTTGGCCTGTATGAGCCTGATTATCCACTGTTGCTGTGTGCATATATACTGATCTCAAGTCTGCTGTGGGGCCATCCCATTCTGTAACATACCATTAGCCTCTGTATTTACTCTAAGCAGCAAACTTATTTAAAGTAATTTGGCCTGTATGAGCCTGATTATCCACGTTTACTGTGCATATATACTGTTCTAAAGCCTGCTTTGGGGCATCCCATTCTGTAACATCACATTAGCCTCTGTATTTCCTGTAAGCTGCACACTTATTTAAAGTAATTTGGCCTGTTGTAGCCTGCTTATCCACTTTTTACTGTACATATATACTGATCCCAAGCCTGCTTGGGGGTATCCCATTCTGTAACATCACATTAGCCTCTGTATTTACTCTAAGCTGCACACTTATTTAAAGTAATTTGGCCTGTATGAGCCCGATTATCCACTTTTACTGGGCATATATACTGTTCTAAAGCCTGCTTGGGGGCATCCCATTCTGTAACATCACATTAGCCTCTGTATTTCCTGTAAGCTGCACACTTATTTAAAGTAATTTGGCCTGTATGAGCCTGATTATCCACTTTTACTGGGCATATATACTGTTCTAAAGCCTGCTTGGGGGCATCCCATTCTGTAACATCACATTAGCATCTGTATTTACTCTAAGCTGCACACTTATTTAAAGTAATTTGGCCTGTTGGAGCCTGCTTATCCACTTTTACTGTGCATATATACTGTTCTAAAGCCTGCTTGGGGGCATCCCATTCTGTAACATCACATTAGCCTCTGTATTTCATGTAAGCTGCACACTTATTTAAAGTAATTTGGCCTGTATGAGCCTGCTTAGACACTGTTGCTGTGTGCATATATACTGATCTCAAGTCTGCTGTGGGGCCATCCCATTCTGTAACATACCATTAGCCTCTGTATTTACTCTAAGCTGCAAACTTATTTAAAGTAATTTGGCATGTATGAGCCTGATTATCCACGTTTACTGTGCATATATACTGTTCTAAAGCCTGCTTGGGGGCATCCCATTCTGTAACATCACATTAGCCTCTGTATTTACTCTAAGCTGCAAACTTATTTAAAGTAATTTGGCCTGTTGGAGCCTGCTTATCCACTTTTACTGTGCATATATACTGTTCTAAAGCCTGCTTGGGGGCATCCCATTCTGTAACATCACATTAGCCTCTGTATTTCCTGTAAGCTGCACACTTATTTAAAGTAATTTGGCCTGTATGAGCCTGATTATCCACTTTTACTGGGCATATATACTGTTCTAAAGCCTGCTTGGGGCATCCCATTCTGTAACATCACATTAGCCTCTGTATTTACTCTAAGCTGCACACTTATTTAAAGTAATTTGGCCTGTTGTAGCCTGCTTATCCACTTTTTACTGTACATATATACTGATCTCAAGCCTGCTTGGGGGTATCCCATTCTGTAACATCACATTAGCCTCTGTATTTACTCTAAGCTGCAAACTTATTTAAAGTAATTTGGCCTGTATGAGCCTGCTTATCCACTTTTACTGTGCATATATACTGTTCTAAAGCCTGCTTGGGGGCATCCCATTCTGTAACATCACATTAGCCTCTGTATTTACCCTAAGCTGCACACTTATTTAAAGTAATTTGGCCTGTTGGAGCCTGCTTATCCACTTTTACTGTGCATATATACTGTTCTAAAGCCTGCTTGGGGGCATCCCATTCTGTAACATCACATTAGCCTCTGTATTTCCTGTAAGCTGCACACTTATTTAAAGTAATTTGGCCTGTATGAGCCTGATTATCCACTTTTACTGGGCATATATACTGTTCTAAAGCCTGCTTGGGGGCATCCCATTCTGTAACATCACATTAGCCTCTGTATTTCATGTAAGCTGCACACTTATTTAAAGTAATTTGGCCTGTATGAGCCTGCTTAGACACTGTTGCTGTGTGCATATATACTGATCTCAAGTCTGCTGTGAGGCATCCCATTCTGTAACATACCATTAGCCTCTGTATTTACTCTAAGCTGCAAACTTATTTAAAATAATTTGGCCTGTATGAGCCTGATTATCCACTTTTACTGTGCATATATACTGTTCTAAAGCCTGCTTGGGGGCATCCCATTCTGTAACATCACATTAGCCTCTGTATTTACTCTAAGCAGCAAACATATTTAAAGTAATTTGGCCTGTATGAGCCTGATTATCCACTTTTACTGTGCATATATACTGTTCTAAAGCCTGCTTGGGGGCATCCCATTCTGTAACATCACATTAGCCTCTGTATTTACTCTAAGCTGCAAACTTATTTAAAGTAATTTGGCCTGTATGAGCCTGCTTAGACACTGTTGCTGTGCATATATACTGATCTCAAGTCTGCTGTGAGGCATCCCATTCTGTAACATACCATTAGCCTCTGTATTTACTCTAAGCTGCAAACTTATTTAAAGTAATTTGGCCTGTATGAGCCTGCTTAGACACTGTTGCTGTGTGCATATATACTGATCTCAAGTCTGCTGTGAGGCATCCCATTCTGTAACATACCATTAGCCTCTGTATTTACTCTAAGCTGCAAACTTATTAAAAGTAATTTGGCCTGTATGAGCCTGCATAGACACTGTTGCTGTGCATATATACTGATCTTAGGTCTGCTTGGGGGTATCCCATTCTGTAACATAACATAACCTACCTCTCTTATTTACACTAAGCAGCTCTCTTATTTAAACTAAGCAGGCCTCTTATTTAAACTAAGCAGGCCTCTTATTTAAACTAAGCAGGCCTCTTATTTAAACTAAGCAGGCCTCTTATTTAAACTAAGCAGGCCTCTTATTTAAACTAAGCAGGCCTCTTATTTAAACTAAGCAGGCCTCTTATTTAAACTAAGCAGGCCTCTTATTTAAACTAAGCAGGCCTCTTATTTAAACTAAGCAGGCCTCTTATTTAAACTAAGCAGGCCTCTTATTTAAACTAAGCAGGCCTCTTATTTAAACTAAGCAGGCCTCTTATTTAAACTAAGCAGGCCTCTTATTTAAACTAAGCAGGCCTCTTATTTAAACTAAGCAGGCCTCTTATTTAAACTAAGCAGGCCTCTTATTTAAACTAAGCAGGCCTCTTATTTAAACTAAGCAGGCCTCTTATTTAAACTAAGCAGGCCTCTTATTTAAACTAAGCAGGCCTCTTATTTAAACTAAGCAGGCCTCTTATTTAAACTAAGCAGGCCTCTTATTTAAACTAAGCAGGCCTCTTATTTAAACTAAGCAGGCCTCTTATTTAAACTAAGCAGGCCTCTTATTTAAACTAAGCAGGCCTCTTATTTAAACTAAGCAGGCCTCTTATTTAAACTAAGCAGGCCTCTTATTTAAACTAAGCAGGCCTCTTATTTAAACTAAGCAGGCCTCTTATTTAAACTAAGCAGGCCTCTTATTTAAACTAAGCAGGCCTCTTATTTAAACTAAGCAGGCCTCTTATTTAAACTAAGCAGGCCTCTTATTTAAACTAAGCAGGCCTCTTATTTAAACTAAGCAGGCCTCTTATTTAAACTAAGCAGGCCTCTTATTTAAACTAAGCAGGCCTCTTATTTAAACTAAGCAGGCCTCTTATTTAAACTAAGCAGGCCTCTTATTTAAACTAAGCAGGCCTCTTATTTAAACTAAGCAGGCCTCTTATTTAAACTAAGCAGGCCTCTTATTTAAACTAAGCAGGCCTCTTATTTAAACTAAGCAGGCCTCTTATTTAAACTAAGCAGGCCTCTTATTTAAACTAAGCAGGCCTCTTATTTAAACTAAGCAGGCCTCTTATTTACACTAAGCAGCTCTCTTATTTACACTAAGCCGCTCTCTTATTTACACTAAGCAGCTCTCTTATTTAAGCTAAGCAGCTCTCTTATTTAAGCTAAGCAGCTCTCTTATTTAAACTAAGCAGGCCTCTTGGAGGCTGATTGTCCACTTTTGGGTGTGAATTATATTCGGTTTCATATACAGTGGGGTATCCCAATTTGTAAGATAACCCACCCCAACCATGTAAACTAAAGAGGCCTGTTGCAGCCTGAGTTTCTCTGCTTGCGTATGGTCTGCATTACAATCTGTCTCTTTCAATGACACTGCTGCCTGGGGTATCCCAATTTGTAAAATAACCTACCCCAACCATGTAAACTAAAGGTTACGTCCTTCCAAAAGGAAAACTTATGCTGAACACTATTTTTGTTGGGGGCATTGACCTTTGGATTGATCGGCATGAAATTAAGGATTTTTTTTCAAAGTATGGCGCTGTAAAGAAGGTCAAAATTATTTATCATACTTGGATTAGTGTTAAAAGTTTCTGCTCAGCTTAAAATACATTTCGCCACGCTGGCATCCCAAGGCACATGCTATTTAACCCTGTATGTTAAGCACAAGCATTTCTCATACTTGGATTATTGTTACTTTTTGTTCAGCTTAAAATATACCAGGCCACACGGGCATCCCAAGGCACATGCTGATTAACCCTATCTGTTAAGCTAAAGCATTTCTCATACTTGGATTATTGTTACTTTTTGTTCAGCTTAAAATATACCAGGCCACACGGGCATCCCAAGGCACATGCTGATTAACCCTATCTGTTAAGCACAAGCATTTCTCATACTTGGATTATTGTTACTTTTTGTTCAGCTTAAAATATACCAGGCCACACGGGCATCCCAAGGCACATGCTGATTAACCCTATATGTTAAGCTAAAGCATTTCTCATACTTGGATTATTGTTACTTTTTGTTCAGCTTAAAATATACCAGGCCACACGGGCATCCCAATGCACATGCTGACTAACCCTATCTGTTAAGCACAAGCATTTCTCATACTTGGATTATTGTTACTTTTTGTTCAGCTTAAAATATACCAGGCCACACGGGCATCCCAAGGCACATGCTGATTAACCCTATATGTTAAGCTAAAACATTTCTCATACTTGGATTATTGTTACTTTTTGTTCAGCTTAAAATATACCAGGCCACACGGGCATCCCAAGGCACATGCTATTTTAACTCTATCTGTTATACAACATAAGCGTTGATCAGCATCAGCTTCATTAAGCTACTTCAGTTTGCACTTGTTTTTGACTGCTTTCAATAAACCAGGCCGCAGGGCACCCCAAATCTGCACGTTACATCCGATCTGTTTATACTAAATAAGCATCTACAGCCTCAGATTTATTAAGTTATTGCATTTTGAATTGGTTTTGGTCTGCTTTAAATACACCAGGCCGCAGGGTATCCCAAACCTGCATGTTGCACCCCATCTGTTATACTAAATAAGCGTTGTTCAGCATCAGCTTTATTAAGCTATTGCATTTTGCATTTGTTTTTGTCCTGCTGCCAAAACACTAGGCCCCAGGGTATCCCAAACCTGCACTTAGCAGCCTATCTGTTATACTAAATACGCTTGTTGATCCTTCCTCAGCTTAATCAAAGTATTGCATTTTGAATTGGTTTTTGGTCTGCCTTTAACAAAAAAAACACCAGGTCGCAGGGCATCCCAAACCTGCATTAGGCAGCCTATCTGTTATACTAAATACGCTTGTTGATCCTTCCTCAGCAGAATCTGAGCATTGCATTTTGAATTGGTTTTTGTCCTGCAGTCAAAACACTAGCCCATATGGGCATCCCAAACCCGCACATGTCACCCTATCTTACATAGTTACATAGTTACATAGTTAATACGGTTGAAAAAAGACATATGTCCATCAAGTTCAACCAAGGGTGTTGGGGTAGGGGGAAGTTATTTTTTATTTCATAGGGGAAGCTATTTATTTTATTTTTTTGTCTTTATTTTTTTTTTTTTATTGATAACCACTAGTAGTAACTGTTAATGTTATTTTCTTCAAAATAAGCATCTAATCCTTTTTTGAAGCTGTCAGCGGTTGATGCTGTAACAAGCTTCTGTGGGAGGCTATTCCATAGATTTATAGTTCTTATGGTAAAAAACGATTGTCGCCTCCGGAGACTAAATTTCTTTTTTTCCAATCGAAGGCCGTGCCCCCTTGTCCTTAGAGAGGATTTTACGTGAAATAGTTTTCCCCCATATTTTTTGTATGGTCCATTTATATATTTATACAAGTTAATCATGTCCCCCCGCAATCGCCTCCTCTCAAGACTAAACAGATTTAATTCTCGTAATCTTTCCTCATAACTAAGATCTTTCATTCCCTTTATTAGTTTGGTGGCTCTCCTTTGCACCCTTTCCAGAGTCAGGGCGTCCTTTCTATGAACGGGTGCCCAGAACTGGACGGCATATTCCAGGTGAGGGCGCACCAGTGCCTTGTAAAGAGGCAAAATTACATCTCTATCCCGTGATTCCATGCCTCTTTTAATGCACGATAGTATCTTGGTGGCCTTGGAAGCAGCTGCTTGGCATTGCATGCTGTTATTTAGTCTGTGATCTACTAGTACCCCCAGATCCTTCTCAACAAGTGACTCTCCCAGTTTTACTCCCCCGAGGACATATGTTGCCTTAGGGTTATTAGACCCCAAGTGCATGACTTTACATTTTTCCACATTGAACTTCATTTGCCAAGTGGATGCCCAGACACTCAATGTGTCCAAGTCAGCCTGAAGCTTGTGAACATCTTCAATAGACTGCACTGTGCTACATATCTTTGTGTCATCTGCAAAAATAGAGACAGTGCTTTTAATTCCATCTTCTATGTCGTTTATAAACAAGTTGAATAATAGTGGGCCCAGCACTGAACCCTGGGGTACACCGCTTACAACTGGTAACCATTCAGAGTAGGTGTCATTAACCACAACTCTCTGCACACGATCCTTCAGCCAGTTTTCAATCCAGTTACAAACTGCGTTTTCTAATCCTGAAGATCTCAATTTCCCCAATAAGCGTCTATGGGGGACAGTGTCAAATGCTTTTGCAAAATCCAGAAAAACTATATCCACAGCCGCCCTTCTGTCCAGGCTTCTACTCACCTCCTCATAGAAGCCAATCAGGTTAGTTTGGCAGCTTCTGTCCTTAGTAAAACCGTGTTGTTTGTCACTTATAATATTATGGATAGTTACATATTCATGTATGTTGTCCCTTAATAGTCCCTCAAACAATTTCCCCACAATGGATGTTAAGCTAACAGGTCTGTAATTGCCCGGAGAAGACCTAGAGCCCTTTTTAAAAATGGGCACCACATTTGCCCTGCGCCAGTCCCTTGGCACCATACCAGTTGCTAGTGAGTCTTTAAAGATCAACAACAGAGGTGACGAGATAACGGAACTGAGTTCTTTGAGAACTCTTGGGTGAAGTCCATCTGGTCCTCCAGTCTTATTCACATTTAAATTATTGAGTTTTTCTTGGATGATATCCACGTTTAGCTTGTTAATTATTATACTTGGGCTATTACTATCAGTGGCATCTCCTGTGTTGGCTCCTTGCACTTCTCTTGTGTACACAGAGCTAAAGAATCCATTTAACAGCTCTGCCTTAACCTCATCCCCAGTGACCATTTCCCCATTATCATTAATTAGGGCACCTACCTGTTCTGATTTAGTTTTCTTCGAATTAATATATTTGAAAAATCGTTTAGGGTTTGTTTTGCTTTCTTTGGCCACATCTCGTTCATTTTGTGCTTTTGCCAACCTTATTTCTTTCTTACACACTTTATTTACTAGTTTATACTGTTCAAGTGTTACAGCTGAGAGTTCAGCCTTGTAATGTTTAAATGCCCTTTTTTTGTTCTTTATTGCCCTTTTAACCGCAGGTGTCAGCCATGAGGGGTTTAACTTTAGCCGCTTATATTTGTTACCCGTAGGAATACATTTTGCAACGTTGCTACTCACAATTGATTTAAAGCACTCCCATTTGGCATCTGTATCCTTATCCCTGAACAGATGCTCCCAGTCTATGTCCTTGAGTGCAGCTCTGAGCCTGGGGAAGTTGGCCTTTCTAAAATTTAATGTTTTTGCCTTCCCAGGAAGAAAATCTTTCTTACAGTTTATGTTAAATACAATTATATTGTGGTCACTGTTACCAAGATTTTCACGGACTGTTACTGCCCCCATCAGGTCATCATTTGATATTACAAGATCTAGAATAGCATCACCCCTAGTTGGTGCCTCCACAAACTGATTCATATAATTATCTTGTAGCAAGCTGAGGAATGCTCTCCCCCTTGTAGTGGAAGCAGAACCATGTCTCCAGTCGATTCCTGGATAGTTGAAGTCCCCCATCACCACCACTGTACCAGCCTGTGATGCCCGCTCTATCTGTTTATGCAGTTGACCCTCTATTTCCTCAGTTATATTTGGGGGCCTATAGATTACACCAAACTGTATTTTAGCATTGTTTATATCGCCCCCTACTTCTACCCACAAGGATTCTACATCCTCACAATCTTCTGCTAGTATCCCCTCATTAATATATGCTTTAAGTTCTTGCTTTACATAAAGACACACGCCACCCCCCTTCCTTTTTGCTCTGTCTTTCCGAAAAAGAGCAAAACCTTGTAGATTGACAGTCCAGTCATGTGTGGAATCCAGCCATGTCTCAGCCACACCAACAACATCAATATTCTCTGCCAGCACCAGAGCCTCAAGCTCCCCCACTTTACTTGCCAGACTTCTGGCATTTGTGAACATACACTTTATGTTCCTATCTAGTTTGACACATTGGGGTATAGTATTAG
The DNA here is from genome assembly GCA_027917425.1 of Gastrophryne carolinensis. NCBI lineage: Eukaryota > Metazoa > Chordata > Amphibia > Anura > Microhylidae > Gastrophryne > Gastrophryne carolinensis. Next base: position 113,822,305 of record CM051237.1, on the reverse strand, counting down.
TTCCTGCAGTAATGCATCCGTCTAATTTTTTACTGCTGGTTTGCAACTCATGGATCTCCTTATCCATCATAGCAGTCCTCCCCCCTTCTAATTCTCCACCCACCATCATATGCTGTCCCCTAAGTAACCTGTCTTCACTTTTATTTTCACTCTTGCCCTCCCCCCTCATCACTAGTTTAAATAACTCTCCACCCCCTCTAGTATCCTCTTACCCAGCACAGCAGCCCCCCTTCCATTCAGGTGCAAATTATCTTTAGAATACAGTTTGTACCCCAATGAAAAGTCAGCCCAGTGCTCTAGGAACCCAAATCCCTCTGCCCTGCACCAGGACTTGAGCCATGCGTTTAACTCTCTAAGCTCCCGCTGTCTTTCATGTGTAGCGCATGGCACTGGCAGTATTCCAGAGAATACAACCTTGGAGGTCCTTCCCTTCAACTTGGTGCCTAATTCCTTAAATGTATTCTTAAGGATCCTCCATTTCCCATTAATTCTGTCATTGGTCCCCACATGGACCACGACCGCTGGGTCATCCCCAGCCCCTCCCAGTAATTTGTCCACCCTTTCCACCACATGCCGAACCCTGGCACCAGGGAGACAGCAAACCATTCGGTTGAGGCGGTCTTGGTGACAAATTATTCTATCAGTCCACCTGATAATAGAATCCCCTATGACCACTAACTGTCTAGTCCTACCTGCAGTCCCAACCACCCGCTCACTAGCTGGGCTGTTCTCCCGGCTGTTAGGGAGAACAGTATCTGCTAGGGCTGCCATTTCTGAGACTGACACTCTTGCATCATTACCCAACTTGGCAATTTTGCTAGGGTGCGCAGACACAGGAATGGCCTTCCTTTTCTGTGCACCCTTTCTACTCCCTCTATCTACATTTACCCAGCTACTTATCTGCTCCTCCTGACCCATTTCTCCACCCTCTGTATCTACCCCATTTACTACCTGCTCAGTGAGCAGAAAACTCTTTTCCATATTGTCAATCCTCCTCAGTCTTGCATTTTGCTCCTCCAGATCTCTAACCCGAGCTTCCAGGTTTGCAATTTGCTCACATTTACCACAGAGGTATTCACCCGGGAACTGCAGCTCCTGAAGTATATACATATGACAAACTGTGCACTGAAGTAGACCTCCAATATTGCTAGCCATTATCCTAGTTACAATACAGCAGTAAAAACAATTTTAGTACTCACAGATACAGCAACTTTGGCTTTTACCTTCTTATTTTAGCACATAGGCAATAGGAACACTTGAAGTCCCAATATAAAGTCCCTTAATAAAAAGTCCCCTCACTTATAATACAACCTCACTTGAAAATACAACTGGAACTCGCAAAAGCTCCTGAACTCGCTTTAAACAATCTTATTTATATAAAGCAATACTTCCCTTCCAAATGGCAGTCTCTGTCTGGCAAACAGTCAGAAGGCTGGGCTCAGCTGAAATAAATAGGCTGCTAATTAGGCAGGACCACCCCCACTCAGGTAACTGCTTTCTATCAGATGGGAGCAACCAATGTAATGAAATGCAAGGCTAAAGCTTGCAATACAAGAAAGAAAGAGAAAAAAAAAAAACAACAATTCTCTTTTTTTTTTTTTCTCTCTACAGTCCCTTAATAAAAAGTCCCCTCACTTATAATACAACCTCACTTGAAAATACAACTGGAACTCGCAAAAGCTCCTGAACTCGCTTTAAACAATCTTATTTATATAAAGCAATACTTCCCTTCCAAATGGCAGTCTCTGTCTGGCAAACAGTCAGAAGGCTGGGCTCAGCTGAAATAAATAGGCTGCTAATTAGGCAGGACCACCCCCACTCAGGTAACTGCTTTCTATCAGATGGGAGCAACCAATGTAATGAAATGCAAGGCTAAAGCTTGCAATACAAGAAAGAAAGAAAAAAAAAAAACAACAATTCTCTTTTTTTTTTTTCCCTCTACAGTCCCTTAATAAAAAGTCCCCTCACTTATAATACAACCTCACTTGAAAATACAACTGGAACTCGCAAAAGCTCCTGAACTCGCTTTAAACAATCTTATTTATATAAAGCAATACTTCCCTTCCAAATGGCAGTCTCTGTCTGGCAAACAGTCAGAAGGCTGGGCTCAGCTGAAATAAATAGGCTGCTAATTAGGCAGGACCACCCCCACTCAGGTAACTGCTTTCTATCAGATGGGAGCAACCAATGTAATGAAATGCAAGGCTAAAGCTTGCAATACAAGAAAGAAAGAGAGAAAAAAAAAAAACAACAATTCTCTTTTTTTTTTTTTCCCTCTACAGTCCCTTAATAAAAAGTCCCCTCACTTATAATACAACCTCACTTGAAAATACAACTGGAACTCGCAAAAGCTCCTGAACTCGCTTTAAACAATCTTATTTATATAAAGCAATACTTCCCTTCCAAATGGCAGTCTCTGTCTGGCAAACAGTCAGAAGGCTGGGCTCAGCTGAAATAAATAGGCTGCTAATTAGGCAGGACCACCCCCACTCAGGTAACTGCTTTCTATCAGATGGGAGCAACCAATGTAATGAAATGCAAGGCTAAAGCTTGCAATACAAGAAAGAAAGAGAGAAAAAAAAAAAACAACAATTCTCTTTTTTTTTTTTCCCTCTACAGTCCCTTAATAAAAAGTCCCCTCACTTATAATACAACCTCACTTGAAAATACAACTGGAACTCGCAAAAGCTCCTGAACTCGCTTTAAACAATCTTATTTATATAAAGCAATACTTCCCTTCCAAATGGCAGTCTCTGTCTGGCAAACAGTCAGAAGGCTGGGCTCAGCTGAAATAAATAGGCTGCTAATTAGGCAGGACCACCCCCACTCAGGTAACTGCTTTCTATCAGATGGGAGCAACCAATGTAATGAAATGCAAGGCTAGAGCGCGCGCGCGCGCGCGCGCGGCCGAGAGGAATGGACGTCTGACGTCTGACCCCTCGGGAGGCCCTGCACCAGCTTACAGCCCGCAAACGGGCGACCGGACCCCATAAAACCCCCACACCGCACGGCGACTACCTGCTGTACCGGCGGCGGGTCACCATGAGCCTCCAGGCGGGGAGGAAGAAGAGTGGCAGGGACGGCCGCAGGTCCATGATGGCGGCGGTCAAAATGGCGGCGGCGGCGGGGAGCGAGGAAGAGAGAGAGCAACCTGCTGTGCCTGACGGAGGAGGGCTGGAAGGGGTGAGTCTGGCTGAGGATCTCTCCATAGACTCTTCTGATAGCTGGCCCAGATCCCCCTCGGCCTCCCAGCACACCTCTCAGCACACCTCCCACCATGCCTCCCTGCATGTCTCCCAGCACAGCCCCCAGCAGACCTCCCAGCATGAAGCCCAGCATGAAGCACAACAGCCACTTATAAATAATGATATCCTCTCCCAACTAAGAGCAATAGTGAGAGAAGAAGTCACTGCCGTCACAACCAAACATACAGACACCCTGCTGAGGGAGATCAGAGAACTGGGGGGCAGAACTGATGCGCTGGAATCCAGGATGGACGACGCCACGGTGGTTCTGGAGGAACAGGGCTCCCAGATGGAAAAGCTCCTGGACGAGATTACCTTACTAAAGGGCTTAAACGAGGAGTTGGAGAACCGGAATCGGAGGTCCAACTTACGTTTTAGGGGCATCCCAGAATCTATGGAGGATGCTAATGGAACCATCATAGCCCTCCTGCAGGAGTTAACCCCCGAAATCCCGATTGCCAGGCTGGAGCTAGACAGAGCGCACAGGGCCCTCTCCAAGAAACCAGTGGACGGGCCCCCTCGGGACATTATAGTTAAGTTCCACTTTTACCAGACGAAAGAGGCGGTTCCAGGGCCACAGCTACCAAATATTCACTGACCTTTCCCAGACGACCATCCTTAAGAGAAGATCATTCTGACCTTATCTGCAGACGCTCCAGGCTAATGGCATACGTTATAGATGGGGATTCCCCTTCAAACTCTCTTTTTCTCATCAAGGTAGACAAATCCAGGTCTCCACGGTCCCTGAGCTTCTGGAGAAATTCAGGGGTATGGGACTAAAGATCCAGGACCCTGAGGTGTCCCCCTCATCACTTCCCTCCACTCCGAGGACCCCGAAAACAAGCCAGAGGACCACCGCACAACCTTCCCCGCATCTGAAACTTCGTAAGCAACAACAAAGCTCTCAAGCACTGAGGAGACTCATTTCACAGAAATTCGTGCCAGTTTGAGCTGACCCCCTCTTTTGTCCGTTCTCGGACCCCGCCGGGAGACAAGAGTGGCATGAGCGGCCGGCACTGCTTCAGAATCTCCCCCGCGCAAGCGCGGGATGCCCCTCTTCCCTTTCTTGTGGCTTGGCCTGTCTCAGCGCTCCTGGACTGACAACATCTCGGGATACTTTCCCGCCCGGGGACTGAACGCCACCCCACTACGGGGTCGTGAGTACAGTGACTTTTTAGTTTGACAGTTTATAACGTTATGCTGTTTATTGCACCGTTTAGGTTCTTTAACCCTTTACTCCCTCAGGTCAAGAATTAGAGTAGTATATGTTTATAGGCCGCTGGCCCCTTTTGGTTATTACCGACTGTTATCTTGTATACCTGGCCTATCTGGGACGCTCAGGCCTCTTAAAGGCCCCTCAGTGATATAGCATTTTTTCCTATGTATAATAGTTCAATGCACTTTGTCAGTGGTTGGCGCGGCTGGCGCTGGCTTGGCCCCTTGCTCCCGGCTGCCCTGTCCCCCCTCCCCGGGGAGCCCCCGGTCTCGTGGCCTGGGTCCCGTTGGTGGGGGGGTCGGGGTGGCGGGGGGCGGGGGGTCGGGCGCACCGCCCGGCGTGCCTTCCTGTAATAATTTTCTCAGGGGTCTGACATACGCCCTCCGATGCAATCACTGCGAGTGGCCTCCCGACAGGTCACGCGCTCTCCACCACTTCCAGCCAGGAGTGAACCTTTTTGGTCCCCTCTCCTGCGGATCTGGAAGCCCTTGTTCTGTCACAGGTTGACGGTAAATGTTTTATATACCCCAGTATACATGTTTGTTGTCTTTACTTCCCCTCCCCTCTACCCTTCTTCCACCCTTCACCTCAACCCCACCACCCCACTTCCTAAGGGTTCCGGCCCACCGGCTACGAACATCCAACCACGTGCTACACACCTTCGTCCATCTGACCTCACATGGCGCTTAAAGTAGTCTCTGTAAATGTCCAGGGCCTGAACTCCCCTAACAAGCGATCGAGAGCGTTTAAACAGTTTGATTCCCAACATGCAGACGTGGTCTGCCTTCAGGAGACACACTATACCCCAACTTCCTCTCCGAAACAGATCCATCATAAATTCTCCCAATTCTACCAGGCCACTAGTAAACGCAAACAGAAGGGGGTGCTCATAGCCTTCCGCAATGGGATATCCTTCACATGTCATACCCAGCTAGCAGACCCTGACGGCAGATACCTGTTACTCCAAGGTACCCTCCAAGATGCTGAGGTCACCTTCCTTAACTATTATGCCCCCAACACCAAACAAATTCAGTTTTTGACTCATCTATTCTCTATCTTAAGGGACCATCAAAGGGGAGTCGTCTTTGTATGTGGGGACTCCAACTTGACGATCCATCCCCGTTTGGACCGATCCCTCCCCCCCAGCTCCCAGGTGGTCAGCGAGGGGAAACGTTTTGGAGAACTATTGGACACCTACCAATTATTAGATATATGGCGGGCCCTTCACCCACACGTAAAAGACTATACCCACTTCTCAGCCCCCCACAACCTATCTACCAGAATTGACCATATTCTGGTCTCCTCTGCATTCATCCCCTGCATAGATCGGGCTGACATACATCCAATCCCCTGGTCTGATCATGACATGGTTTCTATAACCTGCACTTCTTTAATCACAAAGCCTAGGCCATCCTCTTGGCTACTTAATGACTCCCTTCTTTCCTCCAGACTTCTGGTGGAGGAGGCCAACAGGGCTGCTTCAGATTACTTTACACTCAATGAGACCCCGAACACGGCGCCCACCATGGTTTGGGGAGCCTTCAAATCGGTCATGAGGGGCTATTTTGTTGGTCTCGCCTCCAGAAAGAAGAAAGAGAGGCTGGCTATGTCCAAAACACTCCAGACAAATTACGAGTTAGCGGCCAAAAATTTTAAAACCAACCCTAGCTCTAGAAACCTTCGCGCTTTGGAGATGGCCAGAACCAAACTGAACCTCCTACAAACGGAGGAAGCTGAAGGGAGATACCGCCGCTCCAAACAAAAATATTACATCTCAGCTAACAAACCCGGCACTTTATTGGCCTCGCAACTTAAATGTCAACCCCGCATGATGAAGCCCATTAAACTGAAGACCAGAGCCGGCCTTACCACTAACAACCCGATAAATATAGTGGAGGAATTCTCCACAGGACTGTCTGGATTGTATGATGCCCCCCCCCCCCTGTACCGAGCCTCAGATCCGGGCCTTTTTTGAAGATATTAACATCTCCCCAATCTCGGACACCCATAGACTGACAGTTGACGAGGATATAGGGGTGGAGGAGGTACTTCAAGTGATCAAGGACCTCAAGTCTAATAAGAGACCCGGACCTGATGGCTTCACGGCGTCATTCTATAAAAAATTGGCCCCGATCATAGCCCCTCGGTTGGCAAAAGTGTTTAACCATATAAAGCAGGGCAACCCCATTGACCCGGACATGCTCCGAGCCTCTGTGGTGATGATTCCAAAACCAGGAAAGGACCTCCAGTCCTGGACGAATTATAGACCCATCTCTCTGTTAAATCTGGACTTGAAGATCCTTACCAAGATCATCTCCAACAGGATAAACTCCTTCCTGGGGGGGATGATTGGGAGGGATCAGGTGGGATTTGTCCCTAGGAGACAGGCGGGGGATGGAGTGAGGCGGATCCTACAGTTGCTGGAGGGAGCTCGCTCCCGAAATTCGGAGGCCTTCCTGCTCTCTTTGGATGTGGAGAAGGCCTTCGACTCACTCTCCTGGCAATACCTCCTGTTTTCCTTGCAGGAGTGGGGGTTTGGCCCGGGGCTACTATCCTGGATTGCAGCCATTTATTCGAAACCCATGGCCCATGTGAAGTACGCGGGTTATAACTCTACTGATTTCCAGATCAGGAGGGGGACTAGGCAGGGATGCCCACTATCCCCAATACTCTTTATCTTGGCGCTTGAACCATTGGCTGAAAAGATTAGGCAGAACCCCTCCATCCGGGGCATACCATGGGCTGGTAGAGACCACAAAATCTCACTTTTCGCGGACGACATGCTCCTTATGCTTACTTCCCCCCACGTATCGGCTCCTAACGCAATCCGCACATTATCCTCTTTCAGCGAAATTTCGGGATTGAAGCTGAACGCCTCCAAATCTATGGCCTTAGACGTTTCACTAACCGATACCACTAGACAACTACTGACCCAGAACTTCTCCTGGACCTGGGTACAGAGACTTCCATATCTAGGGATTAAATTGACCAGGGACTATGGGGGTCTCTATAACGCCAATTACCCGGAGATGATTAAATCTCTGGACGCCCTACTGCAGTCGTGGAGTTTTTTAAGATTGTCATGGCTGGGGAGGATCTCCGCTTTAAAGATGACATATCTACCGAAAATTTTGTATCTTTTTCGGGTCCTCCCTGTGCCTGTGCCTAGGCGCCAGCTGGACGCCCTCCAGCGGAAGATCCTCTCCTTCTCATGGAATAGGTCCAAACCACGACTCAGGAGAAATATTCTTTATTGCAAAAAAGAGGAAGGTGGATTGGCTTTTCCATCCCTTCACAAATACTATCTAGCTGCCCAGGTAGCACCACTCACCCTTCTTCATGCCCCGGGGGACAGACCACTCTGGGTGTTAAACGATATAGCTGAGTGCAGCCCGGTGTCACCTGCCTCGCTCCTATGGATCCCCAAATCTTCCAGACCGAGGACCATTTCCAATATCCTTAATTTCTCCCTGAATATCTGGGACACCACAAAACACCTCTTCGCCTCTCCCCATCTGCCCGCCTCCCCGGTGTTCGGCAACCCTCTATTCCCACCGGGCCTGTCTCACCAAATGGGATTTAAATGGTGGAAACGTAAACAACTCACACTGTTATACGATTTTTGCACCCCGTGGGGGATGAAATCCCAACAGCAACTGGCCCTGAACGAAGGGTTCCCCCCTGCTGAAACCTTCAGATTATTACAACTGCAACACTACATCCAAACACACCTGAAAAAATCTTCCCCTCCATACAGAACCACTGGGTTCGAACTACGCTGCATCAAAGACCAGTTTGCCGGCGGGCTGATCTCGAATCTTTATGCTTCACTGACAGCCCCCCCTCTCAAAACAAAACACACATATATGCTTAAATGGGAAGCGGAGCTAGGAGTTGAGAGGGACTGGGAAGCCTGGCAGGCAATTCTAAGGAACACAAGCAAAACCTCATATAACGCTTTGATCCAAGAGAATGCCTACAAAATACTTTTCAGGTGGTATTACACCCCTGAACGTGTCAACAGATTCTCACCCTCCTCCTCCCCCCTCTGCTTCAGAGGCTGCCAAGACAAGGGGACGATGCTTCATATATGGTGGGAATGCCCACTTGCCCAAGAGATATGGAACAAAACATACAGGCTCTTGGCCGATGTCCTGGAGTTAACGCTTGTTGGGGACCCCTGGGAAGCACTCCTCTCGCTTAGAATTAATAAATACACTAAAACCCAATGGAGATTGACCCAACACGTCCTCTCAGCCGTTAGGCTAACGATAGCGAGGAACTGGAAACTTCACACTTTGCCCTGGACTGAGATACAAGGTAGAGTCTCAAATACTATGTGCAATGAAAAACTCACTGCAATATTCAGAGACCAATATGACCAATTGAAGTTTGGTCCCCATGGCTGGACCATATAAGCATACCTAAAGGCCAGACCGACCCCGTATTCCCAGCTTGAAGGTTTGTTCGTGTGACCCATTAGGGTCCTTTATGAGGATAGAATGTGCTGAACCCGTTGGACTTATCGGTCCTACAACACTTCCCCTCCCCCCTCTCTCCTACCCGGTTACCCCGCTGTTTGTCTGTCTCATTCCCCCTAAAAAGGTTTTCTCAATTTAGTAGAATACAGATAGGCTCACTTACAAACTTATCTGCAGCCTTCATGATAGTATTTCATGAGTATTCAAACAGCGTTGATAATTTCTGGTTTCTCATCCTTATATTGGATTGTTACATATGGTTACTAAGCAAATTTATGTAGTTATCACAAGACTGTCTATTTCTAGAATTATGTCTCATGTTGTCTTCACGCAAATGCCTTTCCCTCTCCTATATATTTGCCTGACACCACTGATAATAACAATGTCTTGGATCTTTCATATGAACACGCATTGTTTGTTGTAGCGTCTGTGCTTCTAGATTTTGTGAATGCACTACTGTATATGTTTTTATTTGGAAAACCCAATAAAATCTTTGTAAAAGAAATGCAAGGCTAAAGCCTGCAATACAAGAAAGAAAGAGAGAAAAAAAAAAAAACAACAGTTCTCTTTTTTTTTTTTCCCTCTACAGTCCCTTAATAAAAAGTCCCCTCACTTATAATACAATCTCACTTGAAAATACAACTGGAACTCGCAAAAGCTCCTGAACTCGCTTTAAACAATCTTATTTATATAAAGCAATACTTCCCTTCCAAATGGCAGTCTCTGTCTGGCAAACAGTCAGAAGGCTGGGCTCAGCTGAAATAAATAGGCTGCTAATTAGGCAGGACCACCCCCACTCAGGTAACTGCTTTCTATCAGATGGGAGCAACCAATGTAATGAAATGCAAGGCTAAAGCCTGCAATACAAGAAAGAAAGAGAGAAAAAAAAAAAAACAACAATTCTCTTTTTTTTTTTTCCCTCTACAGTCCCTTAATAAAAAGTCCCCTCACTTATAATACAACCTCACTTGAAAATACAACTGGAACTCGCAAAAGCTCCTGAACTCGCTTTAAACAATCTTATTTATATAAAGCAATACTTCCCTTCCAAATGGCAGGCTCTGTCTGGCAAAATCTGTTATACTAAATAAGCTTCTACAGGCCCTTTTTTTTATTTATTTATTTTTATTTATATAGAGCTGTAATAGATTATATAGTGAGGTAAATTCGCCATTTTGCACCATTATATAGAGAAGCTCACTGTGTAAATCTGTGGAGCAATAGTTTATACAGTATTGTGAGGTAAATTCGCTGTTTCGCACTATTATATATATCAATCTAAATCCCTGTGTAAATCTGAGGAGCAATAGTTTATATTGTGAGGTAAAGTTGCCATTTTATAGAGCAGGCCCTGTCTGAAAATCTCATTTTGCAATCTATGTTATATTGTGAGCTAAATTCGCCATTTTGCACCATTCTTTAGAGTGGCCCTCCTGTGTAAATCAGAGCAGCAATAGTTTATATTGGACAATACATTTGCCCTGTTTTGCACCATTATATGGAGCAGCCCCTGAGTAAACCTGGGGGGCAATAGTTTATATTATGAGGTAAATTCATGGTTTTGCACCATTACATAGAGCAGCCCCTGTGTAAATCTGAGGGGCAATAGCTTATATAGTGAGGTAAATTTGCCATTTTGCTTCATTATATAGAGCAGCCCAGTTGCCATCAAAATCAACTACTGTCCGGCCAGTACAGCTTTTCCAGGGCAAACTCTGCTAGTTGCGGACACAAGTCAAGTTTGGCTTCCCAGCAAATCCAGTGGATCCTGAAGGTGTGTTGGCATGATCATGTCAAGGTATGGCATGACCTGCTGTTTGAGGTCCAGCTCCAGGTCTTTCTGCTGCTCATGAGTAGACTCACTATGCGGGTGTAGAAAGCTACTCACTAGCGACTGAAGACTTAGGCTGCTGCTGATGGAGCTGCTGCTGCTGCTCCTTCCACCCCCCCAGCAGCAATGGCAGTGGAAGGTGATCGCAGAGGTCCCCCCGAGTCAGACCTGCGGGAGTATGGGCCATGGCGCAGATAGACATCGCCCAACTGACTACGTGGGATGTCTCTGTAGTAGGTCAGTTTGTCCTCCCTCTCAGTGGGCATAAAAAATGCCCCCATTTTGTGCCGGAAGCGAGGGTCCAATAAGTTGGAGAGCCAGATGTCTTCCCGCTGACAAATGGAGACAATTCTGCGATCACTAGTACGCAAGCATGAGAGCATGCATCGTGCCATTTGTGCAAGTGACTCGGAGGGACTACCTGTCTCCATCTCCACTGTAAAGTGCCACGGTGTGTCTGGGTCCTCTGTCTCGCCTTCCTCACAACCCTCTAGCTCCTGTGGCTGCTCCTCCTCCTCCTCTCCTGTCAGATGACTAGATAAAATGGTCATTTTGTGAAACCTAAACTGTGGTTTGCTGTGCCCCACCCCCTCCTCCTCCTCCACTTCAGCCCCCACAGGCTTCATGTGGCTGTGAAATGTATGTGCCATGTCTCCAGTGCCCTGACCAGCCATGGTTTCCAACATGTGTTGTAGTACATGAAGCAGTGGAATCTCATCGTTCATCTCATAGTCCTGGCAACTGACTAATAAAGTAGCTTCCTCAAAGGGCCTGAGCAAACGGCCGGTGTCACGTATGAGCTGCCAATGGTTTACATTGAATTTACACAGGGGTGTCCCCCTATCCATTTGGATCATCCAGAAATCCGTGATGGCTTTTCTCTGTTCCTACAGTGGATCCTGCATATGGAGGGTGGAAACATCGCAAATCAGACTATGTTGGGTACACCGTTCTGACACTGAAGCTCAATAAGGTTGTGCTTGGTGGTGTAGGAGTGCCAGAAGTGCATGCTAACTTTCTTTCCTGCTGTTCAGATGTCTTTCAGATGGGCGGAAGACTTCAGAAAACGCTTGACAACTAGACTGAACACGTGTGCCATGTCAGGACGCATGACTCTGGCTTCCTTGTCGCAGCGCAAACAAGATGTTCTTCCAAGTGTCAGTCACCATGGGTCCAAATTTGCAGTTTTCATGGATTAAGCAATGATTTCATGGATTGAGTTCTCATTTTTGGTAGTTCCTCCCATGTGTGACTCTGTTGGTCAAGGAAAACCATGTGAAGAACAGCGTGAAACCACAATCACCAAGGGGGCCTAAAAGGATATATATTGTCCACCGTGAGTCCATAGTTACAGCTCCAGACGTAGACAACACTGTGCACTTTGGTACACACTGACAGGCTAAAGGACTGGCCCACCTTCTGTTCAACAACATTTTACAGGGCAGGTACTGCCATCTTCGCAAAGCAATGATACCATGGGACTCTCCACCTCGGCTCGGCACAAGCCATCAGTTCTCTGAAAGGTCCACCACTGGGTAATGCAGCAGGCTGGACTTATGGTGACGCTGTCTGAGAGGAGAAATCCCTCAGACATCAAGATTAAAAATTCCAAGAATTTTTGAGGGCTAATTATTCAGAGGCAATGATACCTAGTTGTTTCTGATTTAATTACAAGGTGGAAACACACCCTCAAACAAAACTTCACTTTGGCAATACTATTGCATTTGTTTATTCATAATTTTATGTATATATACTAACTAACCTACTTTTTCTCCACAAGATTGTGGATGCTGCATGAAAAACTGCCACATCGCTGAGTAGCTGATTTTTCCTACCAACAGTCCGCAATAATTCACTGCTGCTGCTGCTGCCGCCGCCACCGCCGCAGACTCCAGGGACCCTCTTCCACTACCTCCACTTGCAACACCTCCTCCCACGACACTCTCCTCATCACTAATTGCCCGGCTAGTGGAAGAAGAGGCGAGTGTCTCCTCCACTTCTTGGCTGGGCAGTAGCTGCTGAATTTTATGATTATCAGATCTTCATCAATGGATAGTGGAGCTGAACCCAAAGCATAACAACAGACAACAGACAGTTGACTGGGGGTGTCAGATGCCACTTGTGATGCAGTGGACTGCTTTTGCAGCACTTCCAGACAAAGTTGCTTCATTGGCTGACACAATGACTGGTAAAGCGGTGGAACATATGGTTGAAAAGCAAGAATAACCATTTTATATGAAAAAGACCCTGGTTTATACATACATTTTTTTTTTCCAGAGACTGCCCTGCGTGGAAATGAATGGCGCATGGATCAGCCAAGCTTTCCTCCCAACAATGCCTGATGTATTCCAGTAGATTGATGACGGGGTCAGACCAACACTAAAGAAATATGGATCGTGCAAAACAGATTTAAGGCGCTGCTCTCCAGTTACAGACATTCCTCCGCATCGGACCACAAGTAAGTATTGATAAAAAATCCTTTACGTTACTCTTACTTTTTATTAATATTCTTCGGATAAGACGGATCAGACATCCAGATTAAAAATTCCAAGAATTTTTGAGGGCTAATTAGTCAGAGGCAATGATACCTTGTTGTTTCTGATTTAATTAAAAGGTGGAAACACACCCTCAAACAAAACTTCACTTTGGCAATACTTTTGCATTTGTTTATTCATAATTTTATGTAGATATTACTAACTAAGCTACTTTTTCTCCACATGACTCTCCACAGGGTGTGATTCATCCAATTTTTGGGCTCCAGCTGCCAACTGCAGTGTCTCTTTCAAGCTATGTTTGGGCTCCTGCAGCTGCTGCTGCTGCTGCTTGCAACTCCAGGGTGTCATTCATCCAATTTTTGGGCTCCTGAAGTCAACCCCAGTGTCTCTTTAAAGTAATGTTTGGGCTCCTGCTGCTGCCAACTCCAGGGTGTGTCAGTCAATTTCTGGGCTCCTGCTGCCAACCCCAGTGTATCTTTAAAGTAATGTTTGGGCTCCTGCTGCTGCTTGCAACTCCAGGGTGTGATTCATCAAATTTTTGGGCTCCTGAAGCCAACCCCAGTGTCTCTTTAATGTAATGTTTGGGCTCCTGCTGCTGCTGCTGCCAACTCCAGGGTGTGATTCATCCAATTTTTGGGCCCCTGCTGCCAACTCCAGTGTCTCTTTAAAGTAATGTTTGGGCTCCTGCTGCTGCTGCTGCCAACTCCAGGGTGTGATTCATCCAATTTTTGGGCTCCTGCTGCCAACTCCAGTGTCTCTTTCAAGCTATGTTTGGGCTCCTGCTGCTTGCAACTCCAGGGTGTGATTCATCCAATTTTTGGGCTCCTGCTGCCAACTCCAGTGTCTCTTTAAAGTAATGTTTGGGCTCCTGCTGCTGCTTGCAACTCCAGGGTGTGATTCATCCAATTTTTGGGCTCCTGCTGCCAACTCCAGTGTCTCTTTAAAGTAATGTTTGGGCTCCTGCTGCTGCCAACTCCAGGGTGTGATTCATCCAATTTTTGGCTCCTGAAGCCAACCCCAGTGTCTCTTTAAAGTAATGTTTGGGCTCCTGCTGCTGCTGCCAACTCCAGGGTGTGATTCATCCAATTTTTGGGCTCCTTCTGCCAACTCCAGTGTCTCTTTCAGCCAATGTTTGGGCTCCTGCTGCTGCTGCTTGCAACTCCAGGGTGTGATTCATCCAATTTTTGGGCTCCTGCTGCCAACCCCAGTGTCTCTTTCAGCCAATGTTGGGCTCTTGCTGCTGCTTGCAACTCCAGGGTGTGATTCATCCAATTTTTGGGCTCCTGCTGCCAACTCCAGTGTCTCTTTAAAGCAATGTTTGGGCTCCTGCTGCTGCTGCTTGCAACTCCAGGGTGTGATTCATCCAATTTTTGGGCTCCTGAAGCCAACCCCAGTGTCTCTTTAAAGTAATGTTTGGGCTCCTGCTGCTGCTGCTGCTGCTGCCAACTACAGGGTGTGATTCATCCAATTTTTGGGCTCCTGCTGCCAACTCCAGTGTCTCTTTAAAGTAATGTTTGGGCTCCTGCTGCTGCTTGCAACTCCAGGGTGTGATTCATCCAATTTTTTGGGCTCCTGAAGCCAACCCCAGTGTGTCTTTCAAGCTATGTTTGGGCTCCTGCTGCTGCTGCCAAATCCAGGGTGTGATTCATCCAATTTTTGGGCTCCTGCTGCCAACTCCAGTGTCTCTTTAATGTAATGTTCAGGCTGCTGCTGCTGCTTGCAACTCCAGGGTGTGATTCATCCAATTTTTGGGCTCCTGCTGCCAACCCCAGTGTCTCTTTCAGCCAATGTTGGGCTCTTGCTGCTGCTTGCAACTCCAGGGTGTGATTCATCCAATTTTTGGGCTCCTGCTGCCAACCCCAGTGTCTCTTTAAAGTAATGTTTGGGCTCCTGCTGCTGCTGCTGCTGCCAACTCCAGGGTGTGATTCATCCAATTTTTGGGCTCCTGAAGCCAACCCCAGTGTCTCTTTAAAGTAATGTTCGGGCTCCTGCTGCTGCTGCTGCTGCCAACTACAGGGTGTGATTCATCCAATTTTTGGGCTCCTGCTGCCAACTCCAGTGTCTCTTTAAAGTAATGTTTGGGCTCCTGCTGCTGCTTGCAACTCCAGGGTGTGATTCATCCAATTTTTTGGGCTCCTGAAGCCAACCCCAGTGTGTCTTTCAAGCTATGTTTGGGCTCCTGCTGCTTGGAACTCCAGGGTGTGTTTCATCCAATTTTTGGGCTCCAAAAGCCAACACCAGTGTCTCTTTAAAGTAATGTTTGGGCTCCTGCTGCTGCTTGCAACTCCAGGGTGTGATTCATCCAATTTTTGGGCTCCTGCTGCCAACTCCAGTGTCTCTTTAAAGTAATGTTTGGGCTCCTGCTGCTGCTGCTGCCAACTCCAGGGTGTGATTCATCCAATTTTTTGGCTCCTGAAGCCAACCCCAGTGTCTCTTTAAAGTAATGTTTGGGCTCCTGCTGCTGCTGCCAACTCCAGGGTGTGATTCATCCAATTTTTGGGCTCCTTCTGCCAACTCCAGTGTCTCTTTCAGCCAATGTTTGGGCTCCTGCTGCTGCTGCTGCTTGCAACTCCAGGGTGTGATTCATCCAATTTTTGGGCTCCTGCTGCCAACTCCAGTGTCTCTTTAAAGTAATTTTCAGGCTGCTGCTGCTGCTTGCAACTCCAGGGTGTGATTCATCCAATTTTTGGGCTCCTGCTGCCAACCCCAGTGTCTCTTTCAGCCAATGTTGGGCTCTTGCTGCTGCTTGCAACTCCAGGGTGTGATTCATCCAATTTTTGGGCTCCTGCTGCCAACTCCAGTGTCTCTTTAAAGCAATGTTTGGGCTCCTGCTGCTGCTACTTGCAACTCCAGGGTGTGATTCATCCAATTTTTGGGCTCCTGAAGCCAACCCCAGTGTCTATTTAAAGTAATGTTTGGGCTCCTGCTGCTGCTGCTGCCAACTCCAGGGTGTGATTCATCCAATTTTTGGGCTCCTGAAGCCAACCCCAGTGTCTCTTTAAAGTAATGTTTGGGCTCCTGATGCTGCTGCTGCCAACTCCAGGGTGTGATTCATCCAATTTTTGGGCTCCTGCTGCTAACTCCAGTGTCTCTTTCAAGCTATGTTTGGGCTCCTGCTGCTGCTGCTTGCAACTCCAGGGTGTGATTCATCCAATCTTTGGGCTCCTGCAGCCAACTCCAGTGTCTCTTTCAAGCTATGTTTGGGCTCCTGCTGCTGCTGCTGCTGCTGCTTGAAACTCCAGGGTGTGATTCATTCAATTTTTGGACTCCTGCAGCCAACTCCAGTGTCTCTTTCAGCCAATGTTTGGGCTCCTGCTGCTGCTTGCAACTCCAGGGTGTGATTAATCCAATTTTTGGCCTCCTGCAGCCAACTCCAGTGTCTCTTTAAAGCAATGTTTGGGCTCCTGCTGCTGCTTGCAACTCCAGGGTGTGATTCATCCAATTTTTGGGCTCCTGCTGCTGCCAACTCCAGTGTCTCTTTAAAGCAATGTTTGGGCTCCTGCCCCTCATAGTGATGCCACTTCAACTCTCTGCAATTGTGCCGCTCTGCGATTCTATTAGCGATGCCTCTGATCTGCATGTGATATTTATTTAAAGTATTATTTATGCGTGTTACAGCAAGGCAGAATGGTTTACAACCCTATTGAGGCTCTAGGAGGCTCAGAAATAGCCGTTTTTAATAGCGATTCGTCGCAAATAAATTCGGGTCGAAACGATTTTTGTCGGAAAATTCGGCGAATCAGTCAAATCGAATTTTTCAAAAGTTCGCTCATCTCTACTAGCTACCTATAGATTTTAATTATGTTTCTGATTCTTTGTTTTAATATCAGCTGATGTGCTATGTTTAGCCTGTGAATTTGTGGTGTGCATGTGCATGAATATTTATATTCCTTTTCAATATTCCATACCTTACACCAGGCATATATCTCTTAGTCTACCATGTCGGATTTGTGATATTTACGGAGGTGAAATGTCTCTTCTGTCACTACTTAACAAATTCCATTTCTTTTTCAAGGCCAGCTGGCTCTCCACATACAGAAAAGAAATGATTGTGTAAGTGTAGCATCTTGGAAGAGTAATTATCCTTGCTGCCATGGTGTATATGCTTTGTATTTCTAAAGAAGACATGCTTCATAAGAGTTTGATTCTGAGGCTTCTTAGTACATGTATTAAAAGATATCATATCATCCACTGAGATTAGACATATAGAAGCATAAATATTTCCCTAGTGGCTCTTATAGTTCAATGGAACTAAAGTGACACTGCAATTATTTTAATTACACTAAATAAGCGGCATTTTCACCAGCAGCAGTCCATTCAGGAACAAGCTGTCTGCAGTGTAGCTAAGTTTTATTCATTGAGTTCTTTTTTGTAGAATCAATTAATGAAATGTTAACCAGTATACTTAATTGCTGCTGCTTAACATTTATTATGGCACTAACTGCACTGAATTAATTCTTAAAAAAAATTCTGTACAAGAGAAATATTTTAAAACAACCCTGATCCAGGATCTAATCTAATGAGTTTTGTGTAATGTACTGCTATGTCAGTCTTTCTATCCTTCCTTAGCTTTTCTTGTGACTAGATTTATTGGGTGGTGTGTGTTGTGAGATGGTTATATAAGGCTCGATTCAGAGAGACAAAAAAAAACTTCAGTTTTAATGCCGATCTGTATTTTTTGTGAAATGTTTTGACTCTCGTATGAGTGTACGAGCGATTCTATGCATGCATTGCAATCCTTTTGTAAAGTTTCCGTCCGTTCGTACGGCAGATTACGAATACGAGGATGTCATTTTCCAGCGTGACTTTTCCGTTTCATTTTCACATGTTACAACTAGAGATGAGCGAGTAGTGAAATATTCGAAATTTCGATTCGAATAGACCGCGTTACTCGACTACTCGACCGAATATCGAATCCCATTATAGTCTATGGGAAAAAAATGCTCGACACTTGGAAATCTCAATTTGACCACTTGGAGGTCACCAAGTCCACCCTGAAACATCAGAAAATGATGCCAACACTGCTGGAATGCAACTGGGACAGCAGGGGAAGCATGTCTGGGTGCATATAATGCGCCCAAGTCGCACTATTACGCCACTATCACAGCCTCTCAACAATACACTCCAAACACAATATTACTTCTACGTAAAGTGAGACAAGACAAGGAAACCTTCTTTCCTCTACATTGCCATGGACCCCAAGCCAAACTGTACAAAAAAGAACAAAATTCTGCACCCCTTAAAATCACGTTGCCTAATGACAACCACAGATGGCATAGGCAAGGGGGAAAATAAATAGACCCCACCCCTAATTGTCATTGTGTGTGTGTGTGTGTGAGATGTGGTCAGACATGTCCTCTTGTGTCATTGTGTCACCCCAGCAGTAAGGGAAGCTTAAAGGAGGAGGTTTGTTACAGTGTGTTACCCCAGCAGTAAGGGAAGCTTACAGGAGGAGGTTTGTTACAGTGTGTCACCCCAGCAGTCAGGGAAGCTTACAGGAGGAGGTTTGTTACAGTGTGTCACCCCAGCAGTAAGGGAAGCTTACAGGAGGAGGTTTGTTACAGTGTGTCACCCCAGCAGTCAGGGAAGCTTACAGGAGGAGGTTTGTTACAGTGTGTTACCCCAGCAGTAAGGGAAGCTTACAGGAGGAGGTTTGTTACAGTGTGTCACCCCTGCAGTCAGGGAAGCTTACAGGAGGAGGTTTGTTACAGTGTGTCACCCCAGCAGTAAGGGAAGCTTACAGGAGGAGGTTTGTTACAGTGTGTCACCCCAGCAGTCAGGGAAGCTTACAGGAGGAGGTTTGTTACAGTGTGTCACCCCAGCAGTCAGGGAAGCTTACAGGAGGAGGTTTGTTACAGTGTGTCACCCCAGCAGTAAGGGAAGCTTAGAGCTGAGACCTCTTAAAAATTGTGTGGAGGCCCAAGAGCTGAGACCTTTTAAAAATTGTGTGGAGGCCCAAGAGCTGAGACCTTTTAAAAATTGTGTGGAGGTCCAAGAGCTGAGACCTTTTAAAAATTGTGTGGAGGCCCAAGAGCTGAGACCTTTTAAAAACTGTGTGGAGGCCCAAGAGCTGAGACCTTTTAAAAATTGTGTGGAGGCCCAAGAGCTGAGACCTTTTAAAAATTGTGTGGAGGCCCAAGAGCTGAGACCTCTTAAAAATTGTGTGGAGGCCCAAGAGCTGAGACCTCTTAAAAATTGTGTGGAGGCCCAAGAGCTGAGACCTCTTAAAAATTGTGTGGAGGCCCAAGAGCTGAGACCTCTTAAAAATTGTGTGGAGGCCAAAGAGCTGAGACCTTTTAAAAATTGTGTGGAGTCCCGCGAGCTGAGACCTCTTAAAAATTGTGTGGAGTCCCACGAGCTGAGACCTCTTAAAAATTGTGTGGAGGCCCAAGAGCTGAGACCTCTCAAACATTGTGTGGAGTCCCAAGAGCTGAGACCTTTTAAAAATTGTGTGGAGGCCCAAGAGCTGAGACCTCTTAAAAATTGTGTGGAAGCCCAAGAGCTGAGACCTCTCAAACATTGTGTGGAGGCCCAAGAGCTGAGACCTCTTAAAAATTGTGTGGAGGCCCAAGAGCTGAGACCTTTTAAAAATTGTGTGGAGTCCCGCGAGCTGAGACCTCTTTAAAAATTGTGTGGAGTCCCACGAGCTGAGACCTCTTAAAAATTGTGTGGAGGCCCAAGAGCTGAGACCTTTTAAAAATTGTGTGGAGGCCCAAGAGCTGAGACCTTTTAAAAATTGTGTGGAGGCCCAAGAGCTGAGACCTTTTAAAAATTGTGTGGAGGCCCAAGAGCTGAGACCTTTTAAAAATTGTGTGGAGGCCCAAGAGCTGAGACCTTTTAAAAATTGTGTGGAGGCCCAAGAGCTGAGACCTCTTAAAAATTGATTGTATTAAGCCCAAGAGGTGAGCCATAATTTTTTTTTATTAATACAGCAATTCTACGGCGGTTAAGGAGGAGGAGGAAATGGCACTTCATACAGATGGCACTTCACTCTTGGCTGCTTTCCACTGTTGTACAAGCAAAGTCCGGGTCAATCCACTTGCTGTTCATTTTGATTAGCGTCAGCCTGTCGGCACTGTCGGTTGATAGGCGGCTGCGCTTATCGGTTATAATGCCCCCGGCTGCGCTGAACACCCTTTCTGATAGCACGCTGGCGGCAGGGCAGGCAAGCACCTCCAAGGCGTACAGGGACAGTTCCAGCCACGTGTCCAACTTGGAGACCCAGTAAGTGTAGGTCGCCGAGGGATCGGGGAGGACAGGGGTGTGGTCTGCCAGGTAGTCCCGCAACATCCGCCGATACTTGTCCCTCCTGCTGATAGCGGGCCCCGCAGTGATGGAAGTTGCACGAGGGGGTGACATGAACGTGTCCCACACCTTGGAGAGTGTTCCCCTGGTGGCTGTGGGCCTGATCGATGTTGTCAGACTCTGGGAGACACTCTCCTCTCTGCCGCCAGCGATGCTGGGTGGGAAAATCTGCATCATGTTCTGCAAGAGTTCCCTCTGGTATTCCAGTAATCGATTCGTCCTCTCCTCTACCGGAATAAAAGAGGAGAAGTTATCTTTATACCGGGGGTCCAGGAGTGCGAAGACCCAGTATAGTTTGTTCTCCAATATCCGGACAACACGTATGTCCCTGGAAAAGCAGCCCAGCATGAAGTCAGCCATGTGTGCCAGACTCTGAGTAGGCATGACGTCACTGCCCCCACCAGAAGGATCATTTTCCATTTCCTCCTCTTCCTCCTCCTCTCCGCCCCATCCGCGCTGAACCAATGGGACGCACACAGCCTGACTGCTACCCTCGCCGCCAGCATCCTCTTCCACAGCCACCTCCACGTTGTCCTCCTCCTCCTCATCCTCCTCCTCCTGCAACTGCCACCGAGCAGCAGACAAAAGTGTGGTCTGACTGTCTACCTGCGTTGCGTCTCCTCCTACCCCCGTCTCCTCTGTGTGCAATGCGTTCTCCCTTATTGCGATGAGCGATTCTTTAAGGACGCATAGGAGCGGGATGGTTACGCTCACTATAGCGTCCTCGCTGCTGACCTTCTTAGTGGACTCCTCAAAGATACGCAATACATCGCATATGTCTGCCATCCATGGCCACTCGTGGTTGGCAAACTGAGGGAGCTGAGTTGGAGGCACGCGTGGATGCATCATCTGGTACTCCATCAATGCTCTCTGCTGCTCACACACCCTGGCCAACATGCAATAGGTGGAATTCCAGCGAGTGGGCAGGTCGCACAACAGCCGATGTTGAGGCAAATAGAGGCGTTGCTGGATTTTTTTTAAGCTAGCAGCAGCTACAGTTGACTTCCGAAAGTGAGCGCACAAGCGCCGCACTTTGACCAGTAGCTCTGCCAGGTTGGGGTAAGTCTTTAGAAACTTTTGTACTACCAAATTAAAAACGTGGGCCAGGCATGGTACGTGATTGAGTTCTGCAAGCTCCAGAGCCGCCACCAGGTTACGGCCATTATCGCACACGACCATGCCTGGTCCTAGCTGCAGCGGCGACAGCCACATCTCTGTCTGCTGCAATATGGCGTGCCTCACCTCTGCGGCGCTGTGCTTCCTGTCGCCCAAGCTGATGAGCTTAAGCACCGCCTGCTGACGTCTCCCCGCGCCAGTGCTGCAACGCTTCCAGCTAGGGGCTGAGGGCGATGTTAAGGCAGAGGAGGAGGAGGAGGAGGAAGAGGAGGGGGGTCTATCAGAACCCGTGCTGGCAATCTTGGGCGGGGGTGGTATGTAGGCCGTCCCTGTTTGCGACCCCGTCCCCGCTTCCACAACATTCACCCAGTGTGCCGTCAAAGAGATGTAGCGTCCTTGGCCGCAAGCGCTTGTCCACGAGTCGGTGGTCAAGTGGACCTTTGCGCTGACTGCGTACCTCAGGGCCCGCCTTATGTTACGCGACACGTGCTGGTGCAGGGCGGGGACGCCACACCGGGAAAAATAGTGGCGGCTAGGGACGGAATAGCGAGGTGCGGCAGCCGCCATCAGGTCGCGGAAGGCCTGCGTCTCCACAAGCCTAAACGGCAACATCTCCAGGGCCAGCAGTTTGGAGATGAGGCAGGTTAAGGCTTGGGCTTGGGGGTGACTGGAGGCGTACTTCCGCCTGCGGTTGAACGCCTGCGAGATGGACAGTTGATGGGACGAGGAGATGGAAGGTGCAGACGAAGATGCGGGGGAAGGGGGGGCTGAAGGAGAAGGCCCCAAAGTAGCCGAGGCAGAGGCAGATGTGGAGGTGTCCTGGCTGGAGGTCTGGACCGCAGTGGCAGCACACAACAAAGGGGAAGAGGCAGTGGCAGCAAGACGGGGCGCAGGTTGTATTGCGTTTGCTCTCTCCCACTCAGCCCAGTGCTTGAATTCCAAGTGACGGCGCATGCCTGAGGTGGTCAGATTGCTCTTCTCAGAGCCCCTACTCAGTTTTGAGTGGCAGATTGCGCAAACCGCGCTCAGTTTGTCATCCGCGCAAACATTAAAAAATCTCCACACCACAGAAGTACGAGGCCTCGATGGGGGAGCTTCGCGCGACTGCCTGCTGCCGGGAAGAGCTTCGGCCCTGCTGGTTGTGGCCTGCCTTCTCTGTCTGGACTGTCCTCTGCCTCTGAACTGTCCTCTGCCTCTTGCTGCCTTATTCGGTGATGCGCAGACCGCATCTCCACTGCTTTCCCCGCTGGACATCACCCCTGTCCAAGTAGGGTCGGTCATTTCGTCGTCCACCACCTCCTCTTCCACTTCCTCTCTCTGCTCCTCCTCCTGCCCACTGGACATTCCAACAGCCTCCCTTGATGGCAACTGCGTCTCATCATCATCATCGCTCATGATAGCAGATGCTGGTTCCGGGTCCACATCACTAGCAGATGGCGGATACTCAAGTGTTTGGGCATCACTACAAACAAATTCCTCTGCTAGCTCCTGGGATTCTTGCAGCACATCTGGAAAAGGACCCGAAAAGAGGTCCTGGGAGGGGTCAAGGGTGGGCTGACTCTGTTGGCCAGGTTGGGAGGAAGGAGGGTCAGAGTGAGACTGTGTGGATGACTGGGTGGTGGACAAGTGACTGGAAGCGTTATCGGCCATCCATTGCACCACCTGTTCACGCTGCTCAGGCCTCAACAGAGGTGTACCCTGCCCCCCACATAACTGTCCCATAAAGGCAGGGAAGCTGGATGAGCGTAATGCTGGCTGCCCCTCACCAGCACGCATTGTGTCCCCACTGGCTTCAACGCGGTTTGTGCCCCCACCAGCATTTCCGCGCCCCCGTCCTCGTCCACGTCCCTTTGCGCTAGCCCTCCGCATTTCAGACGTTTTACTTTTTTGGCCACGCGTTATGCCAAATATAAAAATATTTTTAAGAAGAACACCTGGCTATACAGCCGTATACTGCCAGAAGGTGAAATGGTGCCTATACGCACCGTGTATAAAACAGTGTTTTGTTGGCACAGAGGACACAAAACAGTAGTGCCAAATATAAATATATTTTTAAGAAGAACACCTGGCTATACAGCCGTATACTGCCAGAAGGTGAAATGGTGCCTATACGCACCGTGTATAAAACAGTGTTTTGTTGGCACAGAGGACACAAAACAGTAGTGCCAAATATAAATATATTTTTAAGAAGAACACCTGGCTATACAGCCGTATACTGCCAGAAGGTGAAATGGTGCCTATACGCACCGGGTATATAACAAGGTTTTGTTGGTAAAGAGGACACAAAACAGTAGTGCCAAATATAAAAATATTTTTAAGAAAAACACCTGGCTATACAGCCGTATACTGCCAGAAGGTGAAATGGTGCCTATACGCACTGGGTATATAACAAGGTTTTGTTGGTAAAGAGGACACAAAACAGTAGTGCCAAATATAAAAATATTTTTAAGAAAAACACCTGGCTATACAGCCGTATACTGCCAGAAGGTGAAATGGTGCCTATACGCACTGGGTATATAACAAGGTTTTGTTGGTAAAGAGGACACAAAACAGTAGTGCCAAATATAAAAATATTTTTAAGAAAAACACCTGGCTATACAGCCGTATACTGCCAGAAGGTGAAATGGTGCCTATACGCACCGGGTATATAACAAGGTTTTGTTGGCACAGAGGACACAAAATAGTAGTGCAAAATATAGTTTTGTATATAGGTGCTAATACACCACTGAAGTCTTTCTGTCCCTATTCCAGCATCAGCAGCTACCCCTCACTAAAGCAGCCGTTTTGAGCAGAGTGTATATAGTTTTGTATATAGGTGGTAATACACCACTGAAGTCTTTCTGTCCCTATTCCAGCAGCAGCAGCTACCCCTCACTAAAGCAGCCGTTGTGTGCAGTGTGTATATAGCTAGAATGAGCTATATACTGTTCAGCATAGTAGCCCTAATAAGGGCTCTTAATGACTCTCTTGTCTTCTGGTAGCTGGTATATATGGTGGTAAAAGCGATATTCTGAGCTTCTGGGGCCCTGCCTGACTACATAGAATATGAGCTATATACTGTTCAGCGTAGTAGCCCTAATAAGGGCTCTTAATGACTCTCTTGTCTTCTGGTAGCTGGTATATATGG
Source organism: Gastrophryne carolinensis (assembly GCA_027917425.1). Classification (NCBI taxonomy): domain Eukaryota; kingdom Metazoa; phylum Chordata; class Amphibia; order Anura; family Microhylidae; genus Gastrophryne; species Gastrophryne carolinensis. The sequence continues at coordinate 113,797,489 of CM051237.1, read as the reverse complement.
TGGTAAAAGCGATATTCTGAGCTTCTGGGGCCCTGCCTGACTACATAGAATATGAGCTATATACTGTTCAGCGTAGTAGCCCTAATAAGGGCTCTTAATGACTCTCTTGTCTTCTGGTAGCTGGTATATATGGTGGTAAAAGCGATATTCTGAGCTTCTGGGGCCCTGCCTGCCTACATAGGATATGAGCTATATACTGTTCAACATAGCAGCACTAATAAGGGATTAAGGACTCTCTTGTCTTCTGGTAGCTGGTATATATGGTGGTAAAAGCGATATTCTGAGCTTCTGGGGCCCTGCCTGCCTACATAGGATATGAGCTATATACTGTTCAACATAGCAGCACTCATAAGGGCTCTTAATGACTCTCTTGTCTTCTGGTAGCTGGTATATATGGTGGTAAAAGCGATATTCTGAGCTTCTGGGGCCCTGCCTGCCTACATAGGATATGAGCTATATACTGTTCAGCGTAGTAGCCCTAATAAGGGCTCTTAATGACTCTCTTGTCTTCTGGTAGCTGGTATATATGGTGGTAAAAGCGATATTCTGAGCTTCTGGGGCCCTGCCTGCCTACATAGGATATGAGCTATATACTGTTCAGCGTAGTAGCCCTAATAAGGGCTCTTAATGACTCTCTTGTCTTCTGGTAACTGGTATACATGGTGGTAAAAGCGATATTCTGAGCTTCTGGGGCCCTGCCTGCCTACATAGGATATGAGCTATATACTGTTCAACATAGCAGCACTCATAAGGGCTCTTAATGACTCTCTTGTCTTCTGGTAGCTGGTATATATGGTGGTAAAAGCGATATTCTGAGCTTCTGGGGCCCTGCCTGACTACATAGAATATGAGCTATATACTGTTCAGCGTAGTAGCCCTAATAAGGGCTCTTAATGACTCTCTTGTCTTCTGGTAGCTGGTATATATGGTGGTAAAAGCGATATTCTGAGCTTCTGGGGCCCTGCCTGACTACATAGAATATGAGCTATATACTGTTCAGCGTAGTAGCCCTAATAAGGGCTCTTAATGACTCTCTTGTCTTCTGGTAGCTGGTATATATGGTGGTAAAAGCGATATTCTGAGCTTCTGGGGCCCTGCCTGCCTACATAGGATATGAGCTATATACTGTTCAACATAGCAGCACTAATAAGGGATTAAGGACTCTCTTGTCTTCTGGTAGCTGGTAAATATGGTGGTAAAAGCGATATTCTGAGCTTCTGGGGCCCTGCCTGCCTACATAGGATATGAGCTATATACTGTTCAACATAGCAGCACTCATAAGGGCTCTTAATGACTCTCTTGTCTTCTGGTAGCTGGTATATATGGTGGTAAAAGCGATATTCTGAGCTTCTGGGGCCCTGCCTGCCTACATAGGATATGAGCTATATACTGTTCAGCGTAGTAGCCCTAATAAGGGCTCTTAATGACTCTCTTGTCTTCTGGTAGCTGGTATATATGGTGGTAAAAGCGATATTCTGAGCTTCTGGGGCCCTGCCTGACTACATAGAATATGAGCTATATACTGTTCAGCGTAGTAGCCCTAATAAGGGCTCTTAATGACTCTCTTGTCTTCTGGTAGCTGGTATATATGGTGGTAAAAGCGATATTCTGAGCTTCTGGGGCCCTGCCTGCCTACATAGGATATGAGCTATATACTGTTCAGCGTAGTAGCCCTAATAAGGGCTCTTAATGACTCTCTTGTCTTCTGGTAGCTGGTATATATGGTGGTAAAAGCGATATTCTGAGCTTCTGGGGCCCTGCCTGCCTACATAGGATATGAGCTATATACTGTTCAACATAGCAGCACTAATAAGGGATTAAGGACTCTCTTGTCTTCTGGTAGCTGGTATATATGGTGGTAAAAGTGATATTCTGAGCTTCTGGGGCCCTGCCTGCCTACATAGGATATGAGCTATATACTGTTCAACATAGCAGCACTAATAAGGGATTAAGGACTCTCTTGTCTTCTGGTAGCTGGTATATATGGTGGTAAAAGCGATATTCTGAGCTTCTGGGGCCCTGCCTGACTACATAGGATATGAGCTATATACTGTTCAGCGTAGTAGCCCTAATAAGGGCTCTTAATGACTCTCTTGTCTTCTGGTAGCTGGTATATATGGTGGTAAAAGCGATATTCTGAGCTTCTGGGGCCCTGCCTGACTACATAGAATATGAGCTATATACTGTTCAGCGTAGTAGCCCTAATAAGGGCTCTTAATGACTCTCTTGTCTTCTGGTAGCTGGTATATATGGTGGTAAAAGCGATATTCTGAGCTTCTGGGGCCCTGCCTGCCTACATAGGATATGAGCTATATACTGTTCAACATAGCAGCACTAATAAGGGCTCTTAATGACTCTCTTGTCTTCTGGTAGCTGGTATATATGGTGGTAAAAGCGATATTCTGAGCTTCTGGGGCCCTGCCTGCCTACATAGGATATGAGCTATATACTGTTCAGCGTAGTAGCCCTAATAAGGGCTCTTAATGACTCTCTTGTCTTCTGGTAGCTGGTATATATGGTGGTAAAAGCGATATTCTGAGCTTCTGGGGCCCTGCCTGACTACATAGAATATGAGCTATATACTGTTCAGCGTAGTAGCCCTAATAAGGGCTCTTAATGACTCTCTTGTCTTCTGGTAGCTGGTATATATGGTGGTAAAAGCGATATTGTGAGCTTCTGGGGCCCTGCCTGCCTACATAGGATATGAGCTATATACTGTTCAACATAGCAGCACTAATAAGGGCTCTTAATGACTCTCTTGTCTTCTGGTAGCTGGTATATATGGTGGTAAAAGCGATATTCTGAGCTTCTGGGGCCCTGCCTGACTACATAGAATATGAGCTATATACTGTTCAGCGTAGTAGCCCTAATAAAGGCTCTTAATGACTCTCTTGTCTTCTGGTAGCTGGTATATATGGTGGTAAAAACGATATTCTGAGCTTCTGGGGCCCTGCCTGACTACATAGAATATGAGCTATATACTGTTCAGCGTAGTAGCCCTAATAAGGGCTCATAATGACTCTCTTGTCTTCTGGTAGCTGGTATATATGGTGGTAAAAGCGATATTCTGAGCTTCTGGGGCCCTGCCTGCCTACATAGGATATGAGCTATATACTGTTCAACATAGCAGCACTAATAAGGGATTAAGGACTCTCTTGTCTTCTGGTAGCTGGTATATATGGTGGTAAAAGCGATATTCTGAGCTTCTGGGGCCCTGCCTGCCTACATAGGATTTGAGCTATATACTGTTCAACATAGCAGCACTAATAAGGGATTAAGGACTCTCTTGTTTTCTGGTAGCTGGTATATATGGTGGTAAAAGCGATATTCTGAGCTTCTGGGGCCCTGCCTGACTACATAGAATATGAGCTATATACTGTTCAGCGTAGTAGCCCTAATAAGGGCTCATTATGACTCTCTTGTCTTCTGGTAGCTGGTATATATGGTGGTAAAAGCGATATTCTGAGCTTCTGGGGCCCTGCCTGCCTACATAGGATATGAGCTATATACTGTTCAACATAGCAGCACTAATAAGGGATTAAGGACTCTCTTGTCTTCTGGTAGCTGGTATATATGGTGGTAAAAGCGATATTCTGAGCTTCTGGGGCCCTGCCTGCCTACATAGGATATGAGCTATATACTGTTCAACATAGCAGCACTAATAAGGGATTAAGGACTCTCTTGTCTTCTGGTAGCTGGTATATATGGTGGTAAAAGCGATATTCTGAGCTTCTGGGGCCCTGCCTGCCTACATAGGATATGAGCTATATACTGTTCAACATAGCAGCACTAATAAGGGATTAAGGACTCTCTTGTCTTCTGGTAGCTGGTATATATGGTGGTAAAAGCGATATTCTGAGCTTCTGGGGCCCTGCCTGCCTACATAGGATATGAGCTATATACTGTTCAACATAGCAGCACTAATAAGGGATTAAGGACTCTCTTGTCTTCTGGTAGCTGGTATATATGGTGGTAAAAGCGATATTCTGAGCTTCTGGGGCCCTGCCTGCCTACATAGGATATGAGCTATATACTGTTCAACATAGCAGCACTAATAAGGGATTAAGGACTCTCTTGTCTTCTGGTAGCTGGTATATATGGTGGTAAAAGCGATATTCTGAGCTTCTGGGGCCCTGCCTGACTACATAGGATATGAGCTATATACTGTTCAGCGTAGTAGCCCTAATAAGGGCTCTTAATGACTCTCTTGTCTTCTGGTTGCTGGTATATATGGTGGTAAAAGCGATATTCTGAGCTTCTGGGGCCCTGCCTGACTACATAGAATATGAGCTATATACTGTTCAGCGTAGTAACCCTAATAAGGGCTCTTAATGACTCTCTTGTCTTCTGGTAGCTGGTATATATGGTGGTAAAAGCGATATTCTGAGCTTCTGGGGCCCTGCCTGACTACATAGAATATGAGCTATATACTGTTCAGCGTAGTAGCCCTAATAAGGGCTCTTAATGACTCTCTTGTCTTCTGGTAGCTGGTATATATGGTGGTAAAAGCGATATTCTGAGCTTCTGGGGCCCTGCCTGCCTACATAGGATATGAGCTATATACTGTTCAGCGTAGTAGCCCTAATAAGGGCTCTTAATGACTCTCTTGTCTTCTGGTAGCTGGTATATATGGTGGTAAAAGCGATATTCTGAGCTTCTGGGGCCCTGCCTGCCTACATATGAGCCATATACCGTTCAGCGTAGTAGCCCTAATAAGGGCTCTTAATGACTCTCTTGTCTTCTGGTAGCTGGTATAGATGGTGGTAAATGCGATATTCCGAGCTTCTGGGGCCCTGCCAGCGACAGCCTGTCTTTCCCTGCTGTGAGCGTCTGTCCCTCACTAAGTTCAAGCTGCTAATGCTGACGAAGAGGAAGTGCTGAGTTTTGTATATTCGAGGTCACATGGTTTTTCCAGCCAATGCGTGTAGACGCCGTTTTCGCGATGCCAGCGTCCTCCCAGGACCTGTCCCACCCCCCCTGCATGGTGATTGGCGCCAGGGAAGGTGGGAGGGGAAACGAATTGTGAGTGCGCCATCGCCGCTGTACTCGATCGAAATCGAGTATGACGAACAGCGTAGTATTCGATCGAATACCGGCTCGGTCGAATACTACTCGCTCATCTCTAGTTACAACGTAAGCTTTCGTTTTTGCCCTTTTCCCATCGTATCCTCCCATGAATCCTTTACGTTTCCCGTTAGATTCTGTTTCCTTTTTTCAATAAATATTCGTCCAGACGGAAATCCTTACGATCTTGCGCCTGCGCACTACAAACTTAACTCATTAAAGTGCTCGCCTACATATTTGCCACCCTCACTTCTACTACAATGTTTAGCTAAATCACTTAGCACTATCCTCCATCTTCCCTTTTCTACCTTTAAAGCTCACCCAAACCACTTAGCACTATCCTCCATCTTCCCTTTTGGACCCCGAAAGCTCACCCAAACCACTTCGCGGTTAGGTTCTTCTTCCATTTTAGCCCCCTAAAACTTACCCAAATCACTTCTCGGTCATGTGAATATTCATCTTTAAATATTTCTGGGCCCATTAGTTTTGTGTTAATGTATTTTGTAAATGAAATGACACTGTAACATTTTTTTTATTCCATCATAAAATATAAAAATTTAAAAAATTTTGAAAATTTCACATTTTTACAACTATAAAAAACAAAATACATAGCAATGGCAGGCCACAGAACATTATTCTTCATCTGTGGTCCCCAACGAGTTGCGCAGCTCCTGCATCTCGCCCACCAACTGAAGGACCCTGACACTCAGTTGTGCCACTCTGGCACATGTGGTCCCTGTTAAAAAACGTAAATTATAGTCATACTGCAGTGTCCCCCCCCCCCCCCCCCCTGTATTGTCCAAACACCTAAATCTGGACTTCAAAAGCCAGAGGGCCCTCGCCACCACGGCCCGGGTTTTGCATAGTGCCCGATAAGAGAACCCCTGGCCCGCATTCTGCAGGCAAAAAAGGGGCATCAGGAGCAAGGGCAGGAGTGGATATCCAGAATCCCCTGAAAGAATTTAAAAATACTAACATAAAATAAACATTCTAAGCTACAGTATTGTTTAACATGTCATCAAGGGCTAAAAACAGCCATAGGTTAAGATATGAGTCATCAACTATATTCATTGCCATACAGTGAAAATGGATTGATGGAATGTGAGCAAACTTACCCTGGAGCCATCCACCAGATAATTCTCCTGACTCAAACTGACGAAATAAGCCGGATCTCTGCAATATATAAGCATCATGGGACGACCCTGGATGCCCTGCAAGAACACTGAGGAATCGCATAGCTGGATCAAACACTGCTTTTTATGTTGTGTGAGTGGCACATCTTGCGGTTCCTGCAACCAAATATAAAATAATTACACAAAGCAAAGGTAACCGACTAAAACAATAACTCCTACAACAAATTAAGATTCAAGTTCAACAATCCAAATATAATTCACAAAGGACATAAGTCTAAAAAAATATAGCAATTATATGGATGTGTGGAAAAATAAATGTTTACATGCTAAGGACTAATTAAGGTCAGCATTAAAATGCATCTATAAGGCATACATGAAATGTATTGATTCAGGTATGCATTGCTATACAATTTATGGCCTCGGCCATGCTGATACATGCAATGCCTTGGTGCTAAAGGTGCGCAGACTCCTCCACATAGCCGCAAAACATGTTCAACAATAGCAATCCGAGCCCTCAAAGGCCCCGTAAGTGGATCGGAAATGAAACGGATTTATAGGGTGGTGGTCTGTCGGAAATCAGCTCTCTGAATCAGACGTAAGCCCATCCCAACAACGTAAGGTATCTGAACGAACGAAAAATATCAGATTTTGTTTGGAAAATGATCTGAACTAACGGAAATGTTCCGATTTGCTTCCTTTCATCTAAAGCGCATATACACATTCTCCCGAACGCTCATACGAATGAAAAATGAACGAAAAAAAGCAAAAAAAAGACTAACACCCACCCAAACTTTCACAGACAGCTACGGAAGTCCGGACGAATGTGTCTTTGAATCGAGGCTATAGTCTATTTGACTGTGAGTCAATGGGAGGTCAGCGGATGACTATTACTGTCTGTGGAGGATGGATTTAATGAGAAATTGGAGCATTTTATGATTTAAAGGGATAATAAGCCCAAAGAAAAAAAACAGACACACTTCCATGCAGCTCACCTGGGCCGATCCGGCGCTCTGAAACCTCCTGGTGCCTCATTTATTGAAATGACTTACAGTGCTGTGTGATCAGCAGGATCTGGCCAAAGCTGCGTAGCTGTTTCTCGGGGAGCAGGGAGGGCCCCCCACCACTGGTCGGGCATGACGGGTTCTGGCAGGGGTCCGCTTTTGTGCCATGAACTTTTCCCCCCCTCCAGGGGGTCACAGTCCTGCCCTCAACATTGTATTCCTTTGCCTGGGTAGGTCTGGGAAGGTTTTTGGTGAGGATTTGGGCAATAAAATGCTGTTTACGCTGGGATGAAGCTGTTGAAGCCGGGAGAGGACAGAGAGTGCTTCCTCATAGAAAGCTCTGCACCCTGTTAGACCACTTTTATTCATGGTTCGGGAAAAACAAAATTGACAGGATGGCAAACTTTGTAGTACTGTTTCAACTTCTACCTGGTGCTGCAGATAAAGGAGAGGTGCATGGGACAGGCAGCAGATGAGCTGCTTGCAGCCTTGCAGTTGGGTATACAATTCCTTTAACATTGCATCTCTAACATTGCATCTCTAAAAGAAGGACTTAAAATTAAAGGGTTTATGCTTATCAAGTCTTTTTTTAACTTTAGAATGAGGCCTCAACTTTCCCGAACAAGATTTTTTGGGATAACAATAACAACACGACTATATTTGTAACCCATTTTGTGACCCCTGCCTATAAGAGCCTCATTCCCCAAAAATGCTTTGGCCTATTTGGGGGCAACTCATAAATTGTCAGTGGATCATTTAGGAACTGGGGCAATATGATGGAAAACTCGACATAAAGACTTGATACCTAACCTAAACATTCTGCTTGACATATATCACCTATATTTCTAAGTTGCTTTCTCTACACTACTAAATTTTTACTATCCTTCAGTGCCTTTGGATGCTGAATTGCTGACATTCAGCACTATTGCAGGGCTTTATTGTCAAGAAACACATCCAGATACTGTTTTAAAAAACAAAATCACAGTATGAGTGCCAAGCAGAAAGTAAATAAAATTAATGATCTTTTTCTCCGAGTTTATTTTGTCTTCAATGGTTGCTGTTTCACAGTTTCCTCCCTGTATTGCATCTATGCACTGTGTCTTCACATAATATAGATATTATTGGAACATGCTTAACTCTGATACCCGGTCTATGTAATATGTATTCATTTAAGACAAAAAGGGCAGCACACATTTAATCCATTGGCAATAATACATAAAATCATAAAAAATGTAATTGCATCCGCTAAGACTTTTCTCTTCGCCTGTCCAGGGAAGACTACAGCATGCTGGGTATTTGTAGCGTTGACTTTTTTGTCTGAATGTCAGACAGAAAGAGTTTTTTTTTATTTAAAAGAGTTTTTATTATCATTAGGGATGAGCGAATCGATCCGGACGAACCCGGATTCGATCCGAATTTCAGGAAAAATTCGATTCGGATCGAATCCGAATTTCCCCGCGATTCGATCGCTCGAAGTTTTCCTTTAACATCCATTCATTTACATTACAGGCATTCTAAGATGGCGGACGGGACATGTCCAGACATCAACCCCGCGCCAGTGCAAGCTGGGACAGTCACATGCAGCCTATCAGCAGCCAGCAAGCCCGGTGACGTCACAGCGATATTTAAGGCCGGCCATCTTGCTTTCCAGCATCATTTCTCTATTGCATTCGTGACAGACAGAACGCTGTGTAGCTGAGGGAGAGACAGACAGTTAGACAGGCAGGGACAGACAGGGACAGGCTGGAGACAGGCAGGAGACAGACAGGAGACAGACAGAAAGTAAGCAAAAAACAGGGAAAGGAAGGGAAAATCGGAGGCTGTCAGTTTTTTTTTTTTTTTTCATCCAGCCTGCTTTGTTAGCGTTTTCAGGCTGCTTACACTAACTAACAGTGCATATATACTGAACTGATCTTAAGTCTGCTGTGAGGCATCCCATTCTGTGACTACACCAGCCTCTATTTAATAGCATAATAACCATTTGCACTTATTCTCATAGAAATCAGGCCTGATAAAGACACTTTTGCTGGGCATGCTCTCTGGTTTTTGTGGCATCCCATTCTGTGACAACACCAGCCTCTATTTAATAGCATAATAACCATTTGCACTTATTCTCATAGAAATCAGGCCTGATAAAGACACTTTTGCTGGGCATGCTCTCTGGTTTTTGTGGCATCCCATTCTGTGACAACACCAGCCTCTATTTAATAGCATAATAACCATTTGCACTTATTCTCATAGAAATCAGGCCTGATAAAGACACTTTTGCTGGGCATAGCACTACTGGTTTTTGTGGCATCCCATTCTGTGACAACACCAGCCTCTATTTAATAGCATAATAACCATTTGCACTTATTCTCATAGAAATCAGGCCTGATAAAGACACTTTTGCTGGGCATAGCACTACTGGTTTTTGTGGCATCCCATTCTGTGACAACACCAGCCTCTATTTAATAGCATAATAACCATTTGCACTTATTCTCATAGAAATCAGGCCTGATAAAGACACTTTTGCTGTGCATGCTCTCTGGTTTTTGTGGCATCCCATTCTGTGACAACACCAGCCTCTATTTAATAGCATAATAACCATTTGCACTTATTCTCATAGAAATCAGGCCTGATAAAGACACTTTTGCTGTGCATGCTCTCTGGTTTTTGTGGCATCCCATTCTGTGACAACACCAGCCTCTATTTAATAGCATAATAACCATTTGCACTTATTCTCATAGAAATCAGGCCTGATAAAGACACTTTTGCTGGGCATGCTCTCTGGTTTTTGTGGCATCCCATTCTGTGACAACACCAGCCTCTATTTAATAGCATAATAACCATTTGCACTTATTCTCATAGAAATCAGGCCTGATAAAGACACTTTTGCTGGGCATAGCACTACTGGTTTTTGTGGCATCCCATTCTGTGACAACACCAGCCTCTATTTAATAGCATAATAACCATTTGCACTTATTCTCATAGAAATTAGGCCTGATAAAGACACTTTTGCTGGGCATAGTACTACTGGATCTTTTTTGGGGGCATCCCATTCTGTGACTAAAGCAGCCTCTGTTTAAGACCATATAAGCATTTGCTCTTATCATATTTGAAATTAGCCTGATAAAGACACTTTTGCTGGGCATAGTACGACTGGATCTTTTTTGGGGGCATCCCATTCTGTGACTAAAGCAGCCTCTGTTTAAGACCATATAAGCATTTGCTCTTATCATATTTGAAATTAGGCCTGATAAAGACACTTTTGCTGTGCATGCTCTCTGGTTTTTGTGGCATCCCATTCTGTGACAACACCAGCCTCTATTTAATAGCATAATAACCATTTGCACTTATTCTCATAGAAATCAGGCCTGATAAAGACACTTTTGCTGTGCATGCTCTCTGGTTTTTGTGGCATCCCATTCTGTGACAACACCAGCCTCTATTTCATAGCATAAAAACCATTTGCACTTATTCTCATAGAAATCAGGCCTGATAAAGACACTTTTGCTGGGCATAGCACTACTGGTTTTTGTGGCATCCCATTCTGTGACAACACCATCCTCTATTTAATAGCATAATAACCATTTGCACTTATTCTCATAGAAATTAGGCCTGATAAAGACACTTTTGCTGGGCATAGTACTACTGGATCTTTTTTGGGGGCATCCCATTCTGTGACAACACCAGCCTCTATTTAATAGCATAATAACCATTTGCACTTATTCTCATAGAAATCAGGACTGATAAAGACACTTTTGCTGGGCATAGTACTACTGGATCTTTTTTGGGGGCATCCCATTCTGTGACTAAAGCAGCCTATGTTTAAGACCATATAAGCATTTGCTCTTATCATATTTGAAATTAGCCTGATAAAGACACTTTTGCTGGGCATAGTACTACTGGATCTTTTTTGGGGGCATCCCATTCTGTGACTAAAGCAGCCTCTGTTTAAGACCATATAAGCATTTGCTCTTATCATATTTGAAATTAGGCCTGATAAAGACACTTTTGCTGTGCATGCTCTCTGGTTTTTGTGGCATCCCATTCTGTGACTAAAGCAGCCTCTGTTTAAGACCATATAAGCATTTGCTCTTATCATATTTGAAATTAGGCCTGATAAAGACACTTTTGCTGTGCATGCTCTCTGGTTTTTGTGGCATCCCATTCTGTGACAACACCAGCCTCTATTTAATAGCATAATAACCATTTGCACTTATTCTCATAGAAATCAGGCCTGATAAAGACACTTTTGCTGTGCATGCTCTCTGGTTTTTGTGGCATCCCATTCTGTGACAACACCAGCCTCTATTTAATAGCATAATAACCATTTGCACTTATTCTCATAGAAATCAGGCCTGATAAAGACACTTTTGCTGGGCATGCTCTCTGGTTTTTGTGGCATCCCATTCTGTGACAACACCAGCCTCTATTTAATAGCATAATAACCATTTGCACTTATTCTCATAGAAATCAGGCCTGATAAAGACACTTTTGCTGGGCATAGCACTACTGGTTTTTGTGGCATCCCATTCTGTGACAACACCAGCCTCTATTTAATAGCATAATAACCATTTGCACTTATTCTCATAGAAATTAGGCCTGATAAAGACACTTTTGCTGGGCATAGTACTACTGGATCTTTTTTGGGGGCATCCCATTCTGTGACAACACCAGCCTCTATTTAATAGCATAATAACCATTTGCACTTATTCTCATAGAAATCAGGCCTGATAAAGACACTTTTGCTGGGCATAGTACTACTGGATCTTTTTTGGGGGCATCCCATTCTGTGACTAAAGCAGCCTCTGTTTAAGACCATATAAGCATTTGCTCTTATTATATTTGAAATTTGCCTGATAAAGACACTTTTGCTGGGCATAGTACTACTGGATCTTTTTTGGGGGCATCCCATTCTGTGACTAAAGCAGCCTCTGTTTAAGACCATATAAGCATTTGCTCTTATCATATTTGAAATTAGCCTGATAAAGACACTTTTGCTGGGCATAGCACTACTTGTCCCTGCCAGGGCATCCCATTCTGTGACTAAAGCAGCCTCTGTTTAAGACCATATAACCATTTGCTCTTATTATATTTGAAATTAGCCTGATAAAGACACTTTTGCTGGGCATAGTACTACTGGATCTTTTTTGGGGGCATCCCATTCTGTGACTAAAGCAGCCTCTGTTTAAGACCATATAACCATTTGCTCTTATTATATTTATATTATAAGACACTTTTGCTGGGCATAGGCTTACTGCTGCCTGCCAGGTGCACTTCTGTTGAGGCATCCCATTCTGTAACATAGCATACCCCTCTTTATTTACACTAAGCAGCTCTCTTATTTACACTAAGCAGGCCTGTTGGAGGCTGAGTGTTACTGCTCACTTTTGGTGTGCATTATATTCTGTTTCATATAGACCCACCGCTGCCCGGGGGATCTTAAAATATCACCTACTACCACGCCAGTTAGACTATGTCGGGCAGACAAGTGCCTGGAAGTGAAAAGAGGAGTGGCAGAGGCCAAGATTCCGCAGGCAGAGCTCGCATCAGACTGGGGGCCAGTAGCAGCAGGAGTCACGCTGAGAGACCTAATCTGCCAGTATCTGCTAGCGGTCGGGTCTCCACCAGTAACGCATCTGCCGTGGTAGATTGGTTGACGCGCTCATCAACAACATCATCACAACTTACGTCTGAGACCCCCAGTCTAGGGTCGGTAGGTTCCTCTGACACAACCCTGAGTTGGCATGCCCCGAGAGCAGTCCCTGTCCTCCCATTGCCTCTGTCCTACGCCGTTCCCTCCCCCAGCGACGTATCCTATGCTTTGGGTTCAGCTCCACTCTTTAGTGAGGAGGACCATCAGATAGAGGACAGTCAGCAGCTACTGCCCAGCCAAGAAATGGAGGTGGCTTCTCTAGCTAGGCAGACAAATAGTGATGTGGACAGTGTCGTGGGTGCTGCGAGCGTTCCAGCTCCTGCGCCAGACACTGTTGACGAATCCACGAACATCAGTGACGTACAGCCACAACTCGGTGATGATGATGATGATGACGATGAAGCCGATCGCACTTGGGAGCCGGGTGATGAAGGGGCTTCATCGTCATCATCAGGAGAAGAGGGGCGCAGGTTGCCCCGGAGTCAGCAGCTGAGGCAGCAAGGTGGTAGCAGTCAGCATGGGGGCACAATTCCAAAGGCTGGAGCCGGCCGGGGCCGGGGCCGGGGTAGAGCACCTGCTGTGCGGCAGTCTACCTTATCGGGAGGTAGTGGAGCAGGGGTTCCTGGAGTTGGCAACAGCAGCAGTGAATCAGTGAGGCCAGGGGGTGGGAAAAGTAGCTACTCGGCAGTGTGGCAGTTTTTCCTGAGGCATCCGCAGGAGGGTAACATGGCCACATGCAAGATATGTAGGCAAAAGGTGAAGCGTGGCCAGGGTCCAAATGTTGGCACCACGGCCCTGCGTCAACATATGATGCGTCACCATAAAACGACCTGGGAGAACCGAGGCTCCCAAGGGGTGGTCCAGTCTGCTTCCTCACCAAGTGAGCTCCCAATTTCTGCCAGCCAAGGCTCCAGCACCTCAGCCGAAGGCAGCTGTGCGTCATACCCATCCTCTGTCGCTCCTGCTCCTCCTCCTCCTCCAAGTCATGCATCCCGCCAGCAATCCATCAGCGAAGCCATGTCCAAGAGACAGCAGTATGCGCCCACTCATCCTACGGCGCAGAAGCTGAATGTGCTCCTGTCCAAGTTGCTGGTGCTGCAGTCGCTCCCTTTTCAGGTGGTGGAATCTGCACTTTTCAGAGAACTGATGGCTTGTGCCGAGCCGAGGTGGAGAGTCCCAAGCCGTCATTTCTTTGCCAAGAAGGCAGTACCAGCGCTGCACACTTTTGTTGAACAGAAGGTGGGCCAGTCCTTGAGCCTGTCGGTGTGTAGCAAAATACATGGCAGCGCCGACATCTGGAGCTGTAACTACAGTCAGGGGCAGTACATGTCGTTTACGGCCCACTGGGTGAATGTGGTCCCTTTGCAGCAGCAACTTGGACAGGTCACGCCGCTTCGGCCTCCGCGCTCTCTGCCCATTGGGCCTGTGACACCGTGCGACTCGGCCTCCTCATCCTCCGCCATCTCCTCACCCTCCACTGTAGGCTCAAGTCTCAGTGCCCCTCCAGTCTACCATGTGTGCAGGGCACGGAGGTGTCACGCAGTGCTTCACATGGTTTGTCTTGGCGAACGGAGTCACACAGGGGAGGAACTGCTTAAATGTATTCATCAGGAAATCCAAACATGGCTTACTCAGAGAAAACTTAAAATGGGAATCATGGTTACCGACAATGGGAAGAACATTTTGTCTGCGCTGCGCCAAGGAAGCCTGACCCATGCCCCCTGCATGGCTCACGTCTTCAATCTGGTTGTCAAGCGGTTTCTGAAGTGTTCCCCCCATCTGCAGGACATCCTAACAACTTCAAGGAAACTTTGCATGCACTTCAGCCACTCCTACACCGCCAAACACACCCTTCTTGAGCTACAGCGTCAGAATGGTATCCCCCAACATAGTCTGATTTGCGATGTTTCCACCCGTTGGAATTCCACCCTTCACATGTTGGACCGATTATATGAACAGAGAAAAGCCATCACGGATTTCCTGATGATCCAAGCAGATAGGGGGACTCCCCTGTGTAACTTCAATGTCAACCAGTGGCAGCTCATACGTGACACCTGCCGTTTGCTCAGGCCCTTTGAGGAAGCCACTTTATTTGTCAGTCGGCAGGATTACGGGATGAACGACGTGATTCCACTGCTTCATGTACTACAGCACATGTTGGAAACCATGGCTGGTCAGGGCACTGGAGACATGG
The DNA here is from genome assembly GCA_027917425.1 of Gastrophryne carolinensis. NCBI lineage: Eukaryota > Metazoa > Chordata > Amphibia > Anura > Microhylidae > Gastrophryne > Gastrophryne carolinensis. The sequence goes on along the minus strand of CM051237.1, from coordinate 113,782,456 downwards.
CGTTTACATCTTACGGCCACATGAACCCCGTTGGAGCTGAACTGGAGGAGGAGGAGGAAGAGGAGGAGGAGGAGTTGCCCAGCGAAACACAGTTTAGGCTTGGCGAAATGGCTGGTTTATCTAGTCAGCGGACAGGAGAGGAGGAGCAGGAGCTGCCAGAGGAGCTAGAGGTTTTTGAGGAAGGCGAGACAGAGGACCCCGGCACACCGTGGCAGTATGCAGTGGAGATGGAGACAGGTAGTCCATCCGAGTCACTTGCGCAAATGGCACGAAGCATGCTCACGTGCTTGCGTAGTGACCCCAGAATTGTTTCCATCTGTCGGCGGGATGACTTCTGGCTGTCCACCTTATTGGACCCTCGCTTCCGGCACAAAATGGGGGCATTTTTTAAACCCACCGAGAGGGAGGACAAACTCAACTACTACAAAGACATTCTACGTAGGCAGTTGGCCGATGCCTATCTGCGCCATGGTCCATACTCTCGCAGGTCTGACTCGAGGGGACCTCTGCGCTCACCTTCCACTGCCATGGCCGCTGGGGGGGTTGGCAGGGGCAGCAGCAGCAGCTCCATCAGCAGCAGCAGCCTCAGTCTTCAGTCGCTAATGAGTAGCTTTCTACACCCGCATAGTGAGGCTACTCATGAGCAGCAGGAAGACCTGGAGCAGGACCTCAACCAGCAGGTCATGTCATACTTTGACATGACCATGCCAACACACCTTGAGGATCCGCTGGACTTCTGGGCAGCCAAACTTGATTTGTGGCCGCAACTAGCAGAGTTTGCCCTGGAAAAGCTGTCCTGCCCGGCAAGTAGCGTGCCATCTGAGCGGGTGTTTAGTGCGGCGGGGGCCATAGTTACGGCGAGGAGAACTCGTCTGTCAACTAAAAATGTGGAGAGACTCACCTTTGTCAAAATGAATCAGGGATGGATCAGCCAGGATTTCCACCCACCAATGCCTGATGCATGCGACTAGATTCAGCATGGTGCCACGTTTTACACTTTCCAAATGGTGCAAAACATATTTATGTCTTTAGGCCATTTTTTGGGCTCCTGCTGCTGCTGCTGCAAACTCCAGGGTGTGATTCATCCAATTTTTGGGCTCCTGAGGCCAACTCCAGTGTATATTTGGGCTCCTGCTGCTACTGCTGCCAACTTCTGCCAACTCCAGGGTGTGATTCATCCAATTTTTGGGCTCCTGAAGCCAACTCCAGTGTATATTTGGGCTCCTGCTGCTGCTGCTGCCAACTTCTGCCAACTCCAGGGTGTGATTCATCCAATTTTTGGGCTCCTGAAGCCAACTCCAGTGTATATTTGGGCTCCTGCTGCTGCTGCTGCTGCTGCCAACTTCTGCCAACTCCAGGGTGTGATTCATCCAATGTTTGGGCTCCTGAAGCCAACTCCAGTGTATATTTGGGCTCCTGCTGCTGCTGCCAACTTCTGCCAACTCCAGGGTGTGATTCATCCAATTTTTGGGCTCCTGAAGCCAACTCCAGTGTATATTTGGGCTCCTGCTGCTGCTGCTGCTGCCAACTTCTGCCAACTCCAGGGTGTGATTCATCCAATTTTTGGGCTCCTGAAGCCAACTCCAGTGTATATTTGGGCTCCTGCTGCTGCTGCTGCCAACTCCAGGGTGTGATTCATCCAATTTTTGGGCTCCTGAAGCCAACTCCAGGGTCTCTTTAATGTAATATTTGGGCTCCTGCTGCTGCTACTGTCAACTTCTGCCAACTCCAGGGTGTGATTCATCCAATTGTTGGGCTCCTGAAGCCAACCCCAGTGTCACTTTAAAGTAATATTTGGGCTCCTGCTGCTGCTGCTGCTGTCAACTCCTGCCAACTCCAGGGTGTGATTCATCCAATTTTTGGGCTCCTGAAGCCAACTCCAGTGTATATTTGGGCTCCTGCTGCTGCTACTGGCAACTTCTGCCAACTCCAGGGTGTGATTCATCCAATTTTTGGGCTCCTGAAGCCAACTCCAGTGTATATTTGGGCTCCTGCTGCTGCTGCTGCCAACTTCTGCCAACTCCAGGGTGTGATTCATCCAATTTTTGGGCTCCTGAAGCCAACTCCAGTGTATATTTGGGCTCCTGCTGCTGCTGCTGCCAACTCCAGGCTGTGATTCATCCAATTTTTGGGCTCCTGAAGCCAACTCCAGTGTATATTTGGGCTCCTGCTGCTGCTGCCAACTTCTGCCAACTCCAGGGTGTGATTCATCCAATTTTTGGGCTCCTGAAGCCAACTCCAGTGTATATTTGGGCTCCTGCTGCTGCTGCTGCTGCCAACTTCTGCCAACTCCAGGGTGTGATTCATCCAATTTTTGGGCTCCTGAAGCCAACTCCAGTGTATATTTGGGCTCCTGCTGCTGCTGCTGCTGCCAACTTCTGCCAACTCCAGGGTGTGATTCATCCAATTTTTGGGCTCCTGAAGCCAACTCCAGTGTATATTTGGGCTCCTGCTGCTGCTGCTGCCAACTCCAGGCTGTGATTCATCCAATTTTTGGGCTCCTGAAGCCAACTCCAGTGTATATTTGGGCTCCTGCTGCTGCTGCCAACTTCTGCCAACTCCAGGGTGTGATTCATCCAATTTTTGGGCTCCTGAAGCCAACTCCAGTGTATATTTGGGCTCCTGCTGCTGCTGCTGCTGCCAACTTCTGCCAACTCCAGGGTGTGATTCATCCAATTTTTGGGCTCCTGAAGCCAACTCCAGTGTATATTTGGGCTCCTGCTGCTGCTGCTGCCAACTTCTGCCAACTCCAGGGTGTGATTCATCCAATTTTTGGGCTCCTGAAGCCAACTCCAGTGTATATTTGGGCTCCTGCTGCTGCTGCTGCCAACTCCAGGCTGTGATTCATCCAATTTTTGGGCTCCTGAAGCCAACTCCAGTGTATATTTGGGCTCCTGCTGCTGCTGCTGCTGCCAACTTCTGCCGACTCCAGGGTGTGATTCATCCAATTTTTGGGCTCCTGAAGCCAACTCCAGTGTATATTTGGGCTCCTGCTGCTGCTGCTGCTGCCAACTTCTGCCAACTCCAGGGTGTGATTCATCCAATTTTTGGGCTCCTGAAGCCAACTCCAGTGTATATTTGGGCTCCTGCTGCTGCTGCTGCCAACTTCTGCCAACTCCAGGGTGTGATTCATCCAATTTTTGGGCTCCTGAAGCCAACTCCAGTGTATATTTGGGCTCCTGCTGCTGCTGCCAACTTCTGCCAACTCCAGGGTGTGATTCATCCAATTTTTGGGCTCCTGAAGCCAACTCCAGTGTATATTTGGGCTCCTGCTGCTGCTGCTGCCAACTCCAGGGTGTGATTCATCCAATTTTTGGGCTCCTGAAGCCAACTCCAGTGTATATTTGGGCTCCTGCTGCTGCTGCTGCCAACTCCAGGGTGTGATTCACCCAATTTTTGGGCTCCTGAAGCCAACTCCAGGGTCTCTTTAATGTAATATTTGGGCTCCTGCTGCTGCTACTGTCAACTTCTGCCAACTCCAGGGTGTGATTCATCCAATTGTTGGGCTCCTGAAGCCAACCCCAGTGTCACTTTAAAGTAATATTTGGGCTCCTGCTGCTGCTGCTGCTGCTGTCAACTCCTGCCAACTCCAGGGTGTGATTCATCCAATTTTTGGGCTCCTGAAGCCAACTCCAGTGTATATTTGGGCTCCTGCTGCTGCTACTGCCAACTTCTGCCAACTCCAGGGTGTGATTCATCCAATTTTTGGGCTCCTGAAGCCAACTCCAGTGTATATTTGGGCTCCTGCTGCTGCTGCTGCCAACTCCAGGCTGTGATTCATCCAATTTTTGGGCTCCTGAAGCCAACTCCAGTGTATATTTGGGCTCCTGCTGCTGCTGCTGCTGCCAACTTCTGCCAACTCCAGGGTGTGATTCATCCAATTTTTGGGCTCCTGAAGCCAACTCCAGTGTATATTTGGGCTCCTGCTGCTGCTGCTGCTGCCAACTTCTGCCAACTCCAGGGTGTGATTCATCCAATTTTTGGGCTCCTGAAGCCAACTCCAGTGTATATTTGGGCTCCTGCTGCTGCTGCTGCCAACTTCTGCCAACTCCAGGGTGTGATTCATCCAATTTTTGGGCTCCTGAAGCCAACTCCAGTGTATATTTGGGCTCCTGCTGCTGCTGCTGCCAACTTCTGCCAACTCCGGGGTGTGATTCATCCAATTTTTGGGCTCCTGAAGCCAACTCCAGTGTATATTTGGGCTCCTGCTGCTGCTGCTGCCAACTTCTGCCAACTCCAGGGTGTGATTCATCCAATTTTTGGGCTCCTGAAGCCAACTCCAGTGTATATTTGGGCTCCTGCTGCTGCTGCTGCTGCCAACTTCTGCCAACTCCAGGGTGTGATTCATCCAATTTTTGGGCTCCTGAAGCCAACTCCAGTGTATATTTGGGCTCCTGCTGCTGCTACTGTCAACTCCTGCCAACTCCAGGGTGTGATTCATCCAATTTTTGGGCTCCTGAAGCCAACTCCAGTGTATATTTGGGCTCCTGCTGCTGCTGCTGCTGTCAACTCCTGCCAACTCCAGGGTGTGATTCATCCAATTTTTGGGCTCCTGAGGCCAACCCCAGGGTCTCTTTAATGTAATATTTGGGCTCCTGCTGCTGCTGCCAACTTCTGCCAACTCCAGGGTGTGATTCATCCAATTTTTGGGCTCCTGAAGCCAACTCCAGTGTATATTTGGGCTCCTGCTGCTGCTGCTGCTGCCAACTTCTGCCAACTCCAGGGTGTGATTCATCCAATTTTTGGGCTCCTGAAGCCAACTCCAGTGTATATTTGGGCTCCTGCTGCTGCTGCTGCTGTCAACTCCTGCCAACTCCAGGGTGTGATTCATCCAATTTTTGGGCTCCTGAGGCTAACCCCAGGGTCTCTTTAATGTAATATTTGGGCTCCTGCTGCTGCTGCTGCTGCTGCCAACTTCTGCCAACTCCAGGGTGTGATTCATCCAATTTTTGGGCTCCTGAAGCCAACTCCAGTGTATATTTGGGCTCCTGCTGCTGCTGCCAACTTCTGCCAACTCCAGGGTGTGATTCATCCAATTTTTGGGCTCCTGAAGCCAACTCCAGTGTATATTTGGGCTCCTGCTGCTGCTGCTGCCAACTCCAGGGTGTGATTCATCCAATTTTTGGGCTCCTGAAGCCAACTCCAGTGTATATTTGGGCTCCTGCTGCTGCTGCTGCCAACTCCTGCCAACTCCAGGGTGTGATTCATCCAATTTTTGGGCTCCTGAAGCCAACTCCAGTGTATGTTTGGGCTCCTGCTGCTGCTGCTGCCAACTCCAGGGTGTGATTCATCCAATTTTTGGGCTCCTGAGGCCAACCCCAGGGTCTCTTTAATGTAATATTTGGGCTCCTGCTGCTGCTGCTGCTGTCAACTCCTGCCAACTCCAGGGTGTGATTCATCCAATTTTTGGGCTCCTGCTGCTGCCAACTCCAGTGTCTCTTTAAAGCAATGTTTGGGCTCCTTCTGCCCCTCATAGTGATGCCACTTCAACTCTCTGCAATTGTGCCGCTCTGCGATTCTATTAGCGATGCCTCTGATCTGCATGTGATATTTATTCAAAGTATTATTTAACTAACCCAGCACGCATCCTGTGCGTGTTACAGCAAGGCAGAATGGTTTACAACCCTATTGAGGCTCTAGGAGGCTCAGAAATAGCCGTTTTTAATAACGATTCGTCGCGAATTTATTCGGGTCGAAATTATTTTTGTCGGAAAATTCGGCGAATCAGTCGAATCGAATTTTTCAAAAGTTCGCTCATCTCTAATTATCATCAGCAAGGCATAATCGAGAACCTATTGGTGATCTGGGAAGAAGGTAATTTAAAAAAAATAGAAATTTTATAATATAATATACAATTATTATTGGTATGATTATCCATATTAAATAATACAATATTACTGATATGTCTATCTGTATTATAATGTATAGTATTGACATTTTAATACATATTTTCTGATAGGCTATCTGCCAGGATAAAGACAAGAACAAAACATAGACCTTGCTTGACTTTTCGGCCCTATTAGTGGCTGCCTGTAAAGTGCAGAATAGCGACCTAGAGTCTGACCAATAAGGAAAGGGGAAAGCAAGGGAAGCTGGGTGAGACCTGCATGGCGAATAACCCAGCCCAGTACTAGTCCATGTTGGAAGGACTATATTGGGGATGGCAAGCTTGAGATGAGGTTGCTGACATTGGATGGGCCATGGAGAGGACTGCAGCCATGCTGCTTTGTGGATTTATCAAGTGCAGGCATCGGGAGCTAGGCCATGGAAGGGCTTGCAGCCAGCTGTGTTTGTATGCATAAGGTCATGCCAGTAGAAACACAGAATGGATTCTGTGTATGCTATGTATAGTATGCTGAAGAAAGCATTTTATGTAGGATGTGTGAAGAAATAAACTGCTTGAGCTAAATACCCATGTGTTATGCCTGTGTTCAGTGTCCTGAAAATTCATATATATATATATATATATATATATATAGCTCCAATAAGACGCACTTTTATTCCCCGAAAAGTGGGGAGAATATCCGCCATTCGTTTTCTTCTGCCGCCTATGGGGAATGCCACACTGCCTTATGTGAATGGGATGGGGGGGTGCCACAATGCCTTTAGGGAATGGAAAGGGGGGGGGGCAAAATGTCTATAGGAATAGAATGGGGGAATGCTATACTGCTTATAGAGAATGGGAGGGGGGCTGCCACAATGCTTATAGGGAATGAGGGGAATGACAAACTGCCTATGGGGAATGGGAGGGGGGGGATGACACACTGCCTATGGGGAATGGGAGGCGGGAATGACACACTGCCTATGGGGAATGGAAGGGGGAATGCCACTCTGCCTGTAAATGGGGGATTCTGTACCTTGCCTATTGTTTGGTTTACAACCTTTGGTTCGGAATTTTATTTTTCCTATTTTCCTCCTCTAAATCCTAGGTGCATCTAATGGGCAGGTGCATCTTATAGGACGAGAAATATGGTGTGTGTATATATATATATATATATATATATATATATATATATATATATATATATATTGATCCCTCCCTTCGGACTAACCAAACAAATAGAAACATGATTAATCTGAAGTCCTTCCTCTGTGTTTTGACGCAACCCAAGTCTGGGTACTGATTACGCAGTATCCACAGTCCATACTGAAGCCATACACAGGTCACTGGCAGAAAAGCCCCCAACCCCCAGTCTGCACTCCTTGCATCCCTCTGAGTCTCTCCTAGCCTCCACTCTCTTTGGGCTAGTGCTGGTTGCAGGCGGAAAGAATTTATGGTTAGCCAGCATAGTCGATAAAGGATGTGCTTTATTTTGCAGCAGGAACATCCCCATGTCATTTCACCTCTCACACTATATATATTTTTTGAAGTAGCAGGTATGTTTCCATGGTGCAGGGTGATGTAAACTGTTTATCAATGTAACAACAGAATCCAAAGGACCGACTTTTAACTAGAGGATTTAATGAGCAATACTCAATTCATTGTTCACTCAAAACAGATTAAAACATATTTTAAAAAGTACTTACAGCACCCCTGGTCCCTCCCCTGAGCAGAGTTGGTGTAGCTGTGATTGACTAACTCAGGAATTATGTCAGGTCTTATCTACACACAGGACCAGATTAAAGGAGGGGTGAACCATGGCCTCCACCACTGGGGCCTCCCTCACTTGGCGTCCTCCACCACTTGTTAACAAGGGCAGTGATTGATCTACAGTTACTTACAGGGGGCCTCCACTAGACTTTTTGCCCAAGGGTCTCCACCACACTTACTTCAGTCCCACCTCCACAGATGCCATGCCCGAACACCAGGCTGCTGCGGTGATTGGAGGGAAGTCTCAGCATCAAGTGAGTGTTTTATTTCCAAACTTCCCAAATGGCCTATGCCCTGGGGAGGGACCTAGAGTAGAGAAATCTGAGGCTCTGTCAGAAAGGCTGGAGATCCCCCTTAAGATATTAATTATATCATAAAGTGGCTGTTTTTGTATTCTCTAAAAAGCTACACTTAGTTTACCGCTTTTAACATAGCTTAAATCTGATGACCCAAAATGTTTTATCGGCGCAATCTTGAATCTAATTAATTTGCTGTCCACAGGAAGAATGTGTCCAATGCAGAAAAAGAGTCAAGCAGGCGCTGCTGAAGCTACCAAATCAGCATTCCAATAACCTGATGTGTAACACTGCTCATTAACCTCTCCTCACTGCTCCCGTTTTCTAAATGCTAATAAAAGACATTTTGTGCAAGCAAAGAGCTTTCCAAATGACTTTGTCCAGTGCCCTGGACAGCAGCCCCAAGCAAATGAGTTACTGCAGATCCAGAGGCCAGTAACACATAATAAAGTTATCTGTGATGTAACCTTCTATAATATTATCTTTCATTTTTATCTTAATACCAATGTCTTTACTTTAATTAAAAAAAAATTAATTGCGCTGATTTGAAATACTAGAAGCATGGTACAAAGTGCTTAGTGCTGCGATCTATACCACCCAATCAACAGTCATCTGACGGCTCTGAACTGATAAAAAGTAGAATCTGATTAGATGCTATTACTATACCTAGCAGCTCATTATTGCTCACTTTACTGCCTTGAGTTATGTGGTCTGCTACTTAAAAGAAGTTTAGTGGGCAAAATGTAAAGGCGCCTATTACATTAGAAATCCATGTCAGATATGTTTTGATTTTATAGCATTGTAGGAGAGAAAGAAGAAATAGAGCTCTCAATACCTCAACAAGAGCTCCCCCTATTTTAATTAATCTCCTAATGGTGGCATTCTTTAAAGGAGAGCAACCTCTTACGTAGAGCTTATAAGACTCTAGGGCTGTTGGTCTCCTTCTTTATGGGGCACCCCAGATTGCGATACCCCACTGTGTATCTTGAAGGCATAGAGGTCCATTGTAAGCTTGGAACACATTTATCTGTATTTAACCCATCTGTTTTGTGAGTGTAGATATGCCCAGAGCAGTGGATTGCCTTAATTACGGCTCTCAGGGAGCAGTTGGGTTGGTTAGATGCACTTCCCCGGTTGGGAATTGAACCTGCAACCTTCTGGTCCCTCTAGGCCACGACTGCCCCTGAAAAATACAAGACAGCAGAACAAAATAATTAAAAAACATTACAGTAGACCATACATGTAAATAGATTTTTGGCTGCCTAGGAATGGTTCCTAGAGAAGATGAGGATTTGTGATGCCCCGCAGTGGCTACTGCTACAAAAACCACCTGGCCATTGCACCTAGTTCCATGATTGTGCACTGGTCAAATGTAGCATTCAGTGCTCTGCAGTAGCAACTCTGCTCTGCCCATTCTGTGTACTTGGCAGATCTGCTGGCAAACCGAGCAGAGGGATCAGGGATGCTGCTGCGGATTGCCAGCTTTGACCACAGAGGAAGGCCAGGGGAGGGAGTTGATGCCTCCTAGAACATTCTAAGTGGGACAACGTCTGTTTTGTGTTTGGTCAACTACAAATAACTGGGAAGTTCTGGTTGCCATTAGAGGAGAGAGAGCGTCACTGAAGAATAAGCCATAATACATTATACTACCTGTAACAAGATGCCACTATTCATTTAAATAGTTTATACTAAACTGAATGGTGGTGGAACCTTGTGCACCTTTTAGGTCATTCATTTTGCCACAGCTTGTTTGAGTGCCTAGTATGAAAACTGTATCACAGAACTGTGTAATATTAAATATTAATATTAAGCAGATCCTCCCTGTAAAAACAGAATGGAGCGTTCAAAACCTGTCACCCTGATGTTTCTTTCTTTTATTAAAGATACGTGCGTGTGGCTGGAACCTTTTTGATGCCGGTATATAAGTAATCCCTTCTCTTGCTATTTAGCATATTTATGTGAGTTTTTACTATTAGACAATTATTTAGATATAGCACTCTCTTAAGTAAAATGGGTTGATTTAATACCTGGTGCAACAAGTGCATTTGGGGTAAAAAGTGCACTTCAGGTAAGAAAAAATAAATAGAAGTGCTCTTAGAAACTTGCAGGCTGATTCATTACTAGCGGCAGGTAGCGACAGATGAGCATCTGTAGCAAGCATTTCAGAGCGCCCGCTAGTAGTCGCTGTGCTCAGCCGTGGTTTGCTAGTTCATAGTGCCTCAGTCGCTGTGCAGCATTGATGAATACGTTGTGGGGAGTCGCTATATGAGCAGTACAGCGCTGTATGGGAGCCAATGGTAGCGACTGGTCAGTGCGACCGACTCACACCATTTTCATAAAAAAAAAACAGCCTCACACACCGCCGGTGCTCAAAAATGCTTCCCTGTAGCCCAGAGCGCCAGAGGCTGTGTGATTAAAGGCTGTTTTTGAACATGTATCCACCAGTAACAAAGCGAAAACAGATGGAATTACATTGTTATAACATTGTGACATGAACACATTAATGCCAGACCTGTAATGTTAATTCTGCATTCTGCTTTTTCTAGGCCAGGAGAGGTCACAACCTTGTTTGAGAATAAAAAAAAAATATTAAAACCCCCTGTTTAAAGAGTAGTAAAAGAACGTCCATTGAAATGTATGGGAGAGCGACAGGCAGCGACAGGTAAGACGTAGCGCTCTGAAAGTTTGAACGCTGGCGCTGTTCACTGAGGCTAAGATAATGATGAATCGTACGCTACATGGCGTTGTTCCAGTCGCTCACCAGAATCCACTTGATAAATGTGTAATTGGGTGCCGTGTCCGGCGTTCACCTGCCGCTACTTGTCGCTACCTGTTGTTTACAAGGCACTACTTGACGCTATCCCTTGATGAATAAAGCCCTTAGAGTCAACCACTGGCGGGGGAAACACCTACAGTGGATGTTTTGCCCCCTATGTATAACTTGCTAGTGCTGGTTTGTGCTCATTATGGGGGGGGGGGGGGTAAGTAAAAGTTCTAATTTTTTTTTTTAATTGGAAGTTTTCCAGTCATCTCTTAAGAAGGTGTTCCAGCCATAGGAATTGAAAGCCGTGTATAATACTGAATAGCAGTAGTAAATGCTGCTTTTAGCTCACATGGCCAGACTTGTATCTGTTACCAGCATGCAGTGCTGCCAGCTTCAATCGCCATGTTAAGCATGCAGACAGTTGCCTGTTGAAATCAGACAGCTTTCCCCAGTCTGTTATTATCAGAAATCTCACTGCCACACTCTAGATATAAGACTGGCCTTTCATGTAAGCTCTGGTTGATCATTGTGTGAACCCTCAGCTGAGCTTTGATCCTGTGAGAGAGGCCAACAGAATAACAATCATCTGAAGGGAAATTATTCCTCTTTCTTCTCTCTTCAGACGTGAGCTTTGTTTCCATGCAGAAAGCAAATTGAGGCCTCTTATATGTAGCTTTTGCGCTCTTGTGTGAGCATTGCTATTGTTTATTGTACTATTCTACTATTTGTCCTTCTCTAGCCCTAAAAATCATTCAGACAGTGAGAGGCTAGACAAGGGAAAAACTAACAGGAGGGGCAGAAGCTGGGCCAACTATAAGGATAGGCAGGGCCAGATTATGAGGGGGTGCAAGGGGTGCGTGCCCCGGGGCCTCCATAACCTGCCCTGCAGAGGGGGCCTCCACCAACCTTTGGGTTATGGTCTGGTCCAGGAGGCTTTTTAGTCTTTGGTCTGACAGGCCGCGGGGCCATCAACAAAGGTATAATGTTATTGTTATTTTGACATGTGGGGAGGGGCAGTTGTGGGAGGCTATTATTTAGGGTTTAGGTATTTTGCATATTTTGCAGACTCCTCTTTGCCTTACCTCTAATCCAAAAAAAACCTTCCAAAACATCCATTGGAAAATAATAGTCATTTATATATTTTTGTGGGTAGCTCTTCACTCTTCAGCTTTACATAACCGTAATGAATACCACTCGTTGGTCAATTTCAGTAATCCAAACATTATCAAGCCCAGATATCTAGTATTAGCTGCAGGGCTGCTAGTTTCCAGTTATACAAGGTCAATGCCCAGATATCTGCTTTACATGCCGAGATACAAGTAAAATAGGAGTGTAGAGAATCCATTTACCAGCTTTAATTAAATGTACAAAGGAAATGCTGCTCATATTCTAATTTCTAATGAGTGTATCGAGAGTGTGAAATGCTATGAAAATTGATATGTAAATTGAATTCAGCACGCTTTGCTGTCTCATTACACTGTGTTACTGCGTGTGGCTGAAACACACTGCCGTGGTCTTATTTTGATGTATTAGCTCCAGAATGCAGAGTGTCAGTATCAAATATTTTATACTGCATAGTTCAACTTTCTTTCTCTAAATCCCAAACACATGTATAAACCAGATAAGTAAATGTCACCTTGTGAAAGTACGAGCAAATTATGGCAAAACTAATTGATAGAGGTGGTGACTACTAATATGATTAGCATGCAATATAGAGCCAAAGAAGAAGCGTTAGTGCCACACAGCACCACTTTTTTGGCCTCAGTGGCACTCAATGTCCGATTTAAATAATCCAAAGATTGCAGTGCCGATGTGGCCACCACCTAGCGCCTTATTTAATACTAATGCCAAATAGTTTGCAGTGCCGGACACTCTGGTTGAAGCAGCACAAGATAGAAACCTGGAGCTGTAGGTCAAGATCCCATAGAGCACAATGGGCAGAACTGGATTGAAGTGTTTAATGCTTATAATAATTTTAAACTCATTTCTTTGGACATTGTAACTTGTCAATAATAAAAAAATGCAGCATATAACATAGCCACTAGCCTGCACTAACTGCCAAAACAAAAATCCCCCCCCCCCCCCGCCCAAATGGGTGCCACTCCCAAACTCTATATCACAAAATGATGTAACAGACCAAAAAAACCACAGGGAGGCACACAAATATGTACAAAATGATCACATCTTTATTTCATAGCACAAAAAGACAAAAGAAGACACATTAAAAACCTCTAAAATACATAAAAATAATATGTAGTATAGTATTTTTATGTATTTTACAGGTTTTTAATGTGTCTTATATTGTCTTTTTGTGCTATGAAATAAAGATGTGATCATTTTGTATATATTATTGTGCCTTCCTATGTTTTTTTCTTTATTGCATGGCACGGTCCGCTTCGGTATTCATAACAGTTGGGTTATTCTGCCACAAGGTGGCGCAGTGGTACTGCAGAAAAGCTGTGGCTTGTCCCGGCTCCCTATAAAAACGGGCTTAACCATAGAGTTCCCCAGTGTTTCCTCTGCAGTGGACTGCGAAGTTAGCAGATGGCTCTCTCTCTCTTGCGCAGGTGAGGGGGGCAACCAAGCCTGCGGCCCTGCAAGTCTAATTCCATCCATTTCTGGAACCTCACTGCCTCCCAGCCTTGGCTTACAGATCTGGTGAAGGTAGAAGAGCACTAGGGTCAAGTGCTCCTGGAGCGCTGCTCCTAGCCGCAGACCCTGTAACACAAAGGGTAGCCGGCCATCGGCTTTATGGTGAGCCTACTAGGGATGCGGAGTTTCTGTCCTGGCTTCTGAGGGGGTAAGTAGTTTGGGGACTGTGTCCTCTCTTTTTCCTTTGGGCCCCCCCTCCCCCCCTGACCATGGCTACTCGCCGCTGTCTCTCTCTCTCCCCCCCTCTAACTTGGTTGGGGGGGAAAGGGGAGGAAAGGGGGGAGAAAGGGGGGGGTGGCGGCGAGTAGTCATACCTGTGGTGTTTTTACGTTTTTTGGTGTGTTTTCTGGTGTTTTTATCTGTCACGCCGCTTTGTACTGCGTTCCGCGGCTGTGGGCGCTATAACCTGAGGTGATTTTGCTTTGTCATGGTGCCGGCTGGGTCGCCTTATTCAGCGGCCTGTGCCTGTTTGACCCCGCGGTGTCTTCGGTCCGTGAGTCCCCCTTGAGGTTTTTTTTATTGATTTGGGGTGTATTTTGGGGATGCTCATGTGTGTTTTTACTTGTCTTTCAGGCAGGATACCATTGGGTTACGGTTTCTCACGGCTCCACTCCATTTTTCCCCCTCATTCCCCCTTTATTAACTTCTGGGGGCATCTCGTGGGAGGGCATCCCGGGTGGCTTCTGTCTTATGCCTGTACCCACTGCTGGCCTATTGCACCTGTATTAATCACCATATGGAAGCTTCTGGGGATAGCGTGCTTAGGGGGCCCATCGGGGCAAGCTCGGCTGTGTTCCATGTGTGGGGTATCCCCTGTGAGTAACAGTGTCACGCTGTGCGTGCCGTGCGCTGAAAGTGTCCTTGCGCTTCAAGCTGGTTTGCCTGCTTCGCTTCCTAGCTCTGCGCCTCACTCGGCTTCACCTACTCCCCCGCTCCTGCAATTGGGCCCCAGTGAGGGGAATGTTGGCAGGGAGTAACATTCTGATTTGGCTCTGAGGGTGGCTAACACTGAAAAGCAGCTTGCCAGGAATGCTACTAGGAAGGCTTCTGGCAAGAAGAGACACGTGGACCCCAGGCCTGCTCCCCTTACTGAGATGTATGTGGGGATTGATGAGCTTGGTGACTGTCACCCCCTTGAGATGGGGGAGCTCTCCCAGGATTCTGACTCCTCTGGGAACCAGCAGGAGGGTTGTGATAGTGACCCTGGGTCTGCGTCCGTGGAGGAATCATGGTACCCTGAGGACACACTGATAATCTGCTGTCACATATTTTTGAAATTTTGCACATTGCTGCCCCTGAAGTAACTAAAAGTAAGCAGGGGGAGCTATTTTGCCCTGGTAAACAGCGTCTAGAGTTTCGTGAGCAGGAACATTTTACCACCTTGGTGCTTAAAGAATGGGAACGTCCTAACAAGATGCCTGCTGTGCCCAAGGGTTTGGATAAAAGGTATCCCTTTCCTGCTGATCTTGTTAAGAGGTGGTCATTTCCCCCTGAAGTGGACGCTCCTGTGCTAGGCTTGTCCAATACTTCGGTCATGCCTTCCCCTGACACTACCACTCTGAGGGATGGTGAGGACCGACGCATGGATCAATTGGCCTGCCATGTTTTTACCTGTGTGGAGCTGGCTTGCGCCTGGTATGTGCTGCCGCCATTACTGCTATTGCCCTTAAGAAACTGCTTAAGAGTCTCATTGATGGCACAACAGCTGGTAGTGTGGGGGAGGAATATAGGACTCTCTTACTTTGCACTGATTTTGTGGCCTTTATCCTTACTGCTATGGATGATGCTGTGCTGTGTGGAAGGACTTCTGCGCTCTTGGTGGCTATGCGCCGCTCTGTCTGGTTGCGCCAGTGGGCAGCTGACGCTGCGGCTAAGAAAGCTCTCACTGGCCTCCCCTTCATGGGGCTGCGGCTGTTTGGGGAACGTCTTGATGTTCTAGCCAAGGATGGAAGGCTGCCTCAGCGTAGGAGGCAGTCTCGGCCCTTTTGGGGTCCTCTGCCCCCCTCCTTTCCTTTCGCATTTCCAGAGCGGGCTGTGGCTCCCTCCTCTCCAGTGGTCGCAGAGATTCTTGGGGCGGCGGCAGAACCCGTGGTCGTCCCGGTCTCTCCTGGAATCCTAAGTCCAAACCCTCTCCCAAGCCCCCTCAGGCATGAAGGGGTGCCCTCACCCATCCGGGTGGGGGTATGCTTCGGCTCTTTGCTCACGTCTGGAGGCTTAATGTCTCAGACCGGTGGATTCAGGGGGTAGTGTCCTCCGGTTACAAGATAGAGTTTGCAGCCTGCCCCCCCCCCCAAGATTCATCAGATCCCGGATGTCTTTAAACCCCCTGTCTGCTCAGGGATTGCTTCTGGCTGTTCATTGCCTGTTCAGAGTCATTTGTTTGGTGCCTCATCAAGAAAGAGGTCAGCGGTACTATTCCAATCTTTTCATGGTCCCCAAAAAGGATGGCTCTCTGGATGCCAGTCTGACCGGCTGGGGAGGCTTCTGGAAGTCCCTGAGGTTCCAGGGTCGGTGGGGCCCACAAGAGGCCCATGCTTCCATCAACGTCCTGGAACTGAGGGCGATCAGGTTGGTTCTTTCTCGCCTATCCACTCACCTCCGGGGTCGGGCTTTTCAGATTCGCTCAGACAACCAGACGGCGGTTGCCTACATCAAACATCAGGGAGGGACTCGGAGCAAGCGAGCCTTCAAGGTAGTGTCCCTGATTCTGTCTTGGGCAGAACAGCATGTTCCCTGCATCTCAGCGGTCTACATCCCAGGGGTGGAGAACCAGGTGGTGGACTCCCTGAGCAGGGGGACAACTCGTCTGGGGGAGTGGCCTCTCAACAACCAGGTGTTTCTCTCCCTCTGTCACCGCTGGGGTCAGCCGGACGTGGACCCGTCCTGTCACAATCACAAACTTCCCAGATTTGTCTCTCTGTCTCAGGATCATCTGGCCTTCGCCACGGATGCATTGGCAATACCTTGGACGGAGTTTCAGCTTCTCTATGTGTTCCCTTCGTTTCCTCTCCTGGGCAGGGTCATGCGCAAGATAGCCCAGGAGCGGGTACCAGCCATACTGGTGGCCCCTTGTTGGCCAAGAAGAGTTTGGTTCGCAGACGTTGTGCGGTTGGCAGTAGACCGGCACGTCTTGTCCAAGGATCCAGATCTTCTCACCCAGGGGCAGCTACGCCATCCCAATTTACAAACTCTGGCTTTAACGGCTTGGCTGCTGAAACCTCCATATAAATTGAAAAGGGGATACCAGCCTCTGTTGTTGATACCATGATTCGGGCCAGGAAGAAGTCCTCATCCTTTATTTATTACAGGGTCTGGCATGCTTACATTCCCTGGTGTGAGTCCAAGTCTCTTCCCTGTCGGGTGTTTTCTATTCCCAGGATTCTGGAATTCTTGCAACATGGTTTGGATCAGGGCCTTCAACTTAGTACCCTAAAAGGCCATGTTTCAGCTCTGGCAATTTTTTTCCAAAGATCTTTTGACCTTTTTTCAGGGTGTTTCTCATGTGCGTCCACCCCGTAAGCCTTTGCTACCAGTCTGGGATTTGAATCTGGTGTTGTCTGCTCTGCAAGGGCCTCCCTTTGATCCTATCCGTGATGCTACCTTGTCTATTCTGACCCTTAAGGTAGTCTTTCTGGTGGCTATCACACACAGCAAGAGGATCTGTCAGGCGGTGGTTCAAGCCTATTCTGCTAAGGGAAAGGAACCTCCCTTTAGGATTACTGCTCATTCCACTCGTGCTATTGGTGCCTCTTGGGCTTTTCAGCACCAAGCTTCTGTTGAACAAGTTTGCAAGGCCGCTACTTGGTCTTCTTTTCATACTTTTTCTAAGTTTTACAAGGTTGATGTTAAGGCCTCAGCGGATGCTGCTTTTGGCCGTAAGGTGCTTCAGGCGGTAGTGACTTGAACTACTGGCCGTTACTCTTTGGGGATCCCACCCTACTCTGGACACTGCTTTTGGATGTCCCAACTGTTATGAATACCGAAGCAGGCCGTGCCATGCAATAAAGAAAAAAGCAATTCTGTGAGTACTCACTGAAGGGAGCTAACCCTTTCACTTGTATTCCAGAGTGCACTGTAGCTTTAAGGATAGAGAATCATTTAATATTAATAAGAAATAACTGCGTGAATAGAAGCTCACTCACATTTGCTTCAGGGGCACAGCTGGAACATTATTGTTGCGAATAGTAAAAAGTAACAAGACTGAGAACTGCTAGAAGAATGTGCTGTGTCTTGAAACTGTTTCATGTAACTGTTCCTGTCCGTACTTTCCCAAGGATGTACCACTGATGCCCCTTCCCCTCCTTCTCCTCATTGTTTCTGCCATGTACTTAAGTTCTACACGCCAAAATAAACCTGGAATCTGTATGATGAACGCTGTTCTATGAACTTTCTCTTTGCATCATACGGATTCCTAGCTCGAGCTAAGCAGGGACTCTCCAGGGGCAGACGCTCAACGGGCAACAAACCCTCAACACTCACCTGTAGAATTGTTTTTGTTCTTGCATGGCACGGCCCGCTTCGCCCCACCCTTGTTATCGTTATTCTTGGTTGCCTCTTTATGGTGATTGTTCCAAGTTAATTGGTTTTTTTTACCTTTTCACATTTTTTACTTATTCTCTCCCGGCTTCTTGTCTCACTGCTTGTGTACGCTGGGGAACGGGTAAAGCCCGTTTTTATAGGGAGCCGGGACAAGCCACAGCTTTTTTGCAGTACCACTGCTCCACCTTGTGGCGGAATAACCCCAACTGTTATGAATAATGAAGCGGGCCGTGCCATGCAAGAACAAAAACAATTCTACAGAGTACTCACAGAATTGCTTTTTTGGTCTGCCACATAATTTTGGAATAATTAAAATGCAGGACCTAGATGTCACCAGTTGAATGTTTTTGGGGTTAGTAAAATTTATTTTAATGTTTTTTTTGCTTTACAATGTGTAATTTGGACAATAACAACTAAAATGCAGCCTAAATGCACTGTAAAGTTTGTCCCCTTTGTCCCCAACAGTGATTTCTTCTAACTGTAATGATGAAACAGTGACCAGCACAGCAAATACAGAGCCAAAGATTTCAAGGAGGAAAAAAAAATATATATGCTGTTGAGCACCGGAAAAATGGCAGTCCAAAGTGGCGCTGGGATAATAAGGTGCTCAGGTGCTGACATAGGCTGGCCAATACCTAAGTGCAACAATCAAAGCTAATTAGGCCCTTATTTAAGAAGGGATAGCGTCAGGTAGTGGCTGGTTAATGACAGGTAGCGACTGGTGAATGCCGGACACGGCACGCAATTACACATTTATCAAGCAGAATCTGTTTAGCGACTGGGATAACGCCATGTAGCATCTGATTCATCATTTTCACAGCCTCAGCAAACAGCGCCAGCGTTCAGCCTTGCACAGCGCCAGGTATGACCTCTCGCTACCTGGCGCTCTCCCATACATTTCAATGGACGATCCTTTTCTTCTCTTTAAACAGGGTTTTTTTTTTTTCAAAAAAATCACAAATAATTATGTGACCTCTTCTGGCATCGAAACAGCAGTTTTTCATAATTTTTTTAAATATTACAGACATTACAGGTCTGGCATTAAAGTGTTCATGTTACAATGTTGCTACAATGTAATTCCATATGTTTTCGCTTTGTTACTAGTTAATCGATGCTTGAAAACAGACTTTAAACACACCGCCTCCTGCGCTATGGGCTTCAAACAAGTATTTTTCAGCGCCAGAGATTTGTGAGGCTGTTTTTTTTGCTGAATATGGTGTGAGTTGGTCGCTATGAGCAGTCGCTAACATGCTCTCCCATACAGCACTGTACTGGTCAAATAGCAACTCCTCACAATGTATTCAACATTACTGAACAGCGACTGAGCCGCTATAAAGTAGCGACTCACGGCCGAGCACTGCGACTACTAGCGGGCACTCTGAAAATGCCTTTTACAGACGCCCATCTGTCGCTACCTGCCGCTAATGATGACTCAGCCTCCCAGTTAGCGTTCTGTACAGCAACTTCTAGCACCAATGTAGTCCCCAGCACAGCGCCAGATAAGACCAAAATGCCAGTGTTCCGGAACTGGCACTACATCTACAAAAAAGATGCTAAATGGCTCACATTATAAATAAGGCCCATAATCATTTTGCATAACTCTATACAGCAGTTTCTGATATGCACTTCTTATAATATGCACTTCTTCAGACTGAGTTTGTTCACATACTTAGAGCCAGCTCTGGGTTTATGTGGGCCCTGGGGCAATAGAGTCTCAATGGGGTGGTATGATCAGGACAGTTTTTAGCCCCGGCGTTCGGGGCGGCTGAAGTGAGCACATTTCCATCTGTGACCAAAGGGGGCGCTGTGCTAAATGCTGATCATAGCTGAGCTCAGGGAGCTGAGCCATACATAGGAAGGAGCAGCAGCACACAAAAAAAAAACATAATGCATAGGCATAAAAAAGGTGCTTCTGCAAATCTTTCTCGCCTCACATGATATTTCTTTGCTTCCCTTTGTTGTGCACTCTCAGCGTCTCTGATCTGTCTGGAGTGGGAGCAGAGGAAATGAGAGGAGAAGACAGCAGCCATTATGCACACATTACACACACACGTCACTTGTCACTAAGGCCCTTATTCATGAAGGGATAGCGTCAGGTAGTGCCTTGTTAATGAGAGGTAGCGACAGGTGAACGCCGGACAGGGCACGCAATTACACATTTATCAAGCAGAATCTGTTGAGCGACTGGGATAACGCCATGTAGCGTCCGATTCATCATTATCACAGCCTCAGCGAACAGCGCCGGCGTTCAGATTTGCACAGCGCCAGGTATTACCTCTCGCTACCCATACATTTCAATGGATGACACTTTTTTTGTTTATTTTATTTTTTTTAAATCTCAAATAATGTTGTGACCTCTTCTGGCATTGAAAAAGCCATTTTTTGCTAAAATTTTTCATTTTTTATATATTTCTGCAGAAATGACATTACAGGTCTGGCATTAAAGTGTTCATGTTACAATGTTATTACAATGTAATTCCATATGTTTTCGCTTTGTTACTAGTGGATACATGTTCAAAAACAGCCTTTAATCGCACAGCCTCCGGCGCTCTGGGCTACAGCAAAGCATTTTTCAGCGCCGGAGTTGTGTGAGGCTGCTTTTTGCTGAATATGTTGTGAGTCGGTCGCACTGACCAGTCGCTAACATGCGCTCCCATACAGCGCTGTACTGGTCAAATAGCGACTCCTCACAATGTATTCATCATAACTGCACAGCGACTGAGTTGCTATAAACTAGCGACCCACGGTCGAGCACTGCGACTACTAGCGGGCGCTCTGAAATGCCTGCTACAGACGCTCATCTGTCGCTACCTGGCGTTAGTGATGAATCAGCCTGTAACTTACTCCCTCTCTCTGAGCTGGGGGACAGGAAATTACAGCACACTCATACCACAACCGAGTGTTTGTGCCACAGCTTCTAGTCTCCATTTCCTGGAGACCAGGCTTGAACTAACCTCAACAGTGTTGTTGGGGGAGGGTCTGCATTAAAGTGGGCCCAAGCTCTTATTTTTACTCCTCCATGTGACCCTTTTGCAGTGGGTAGGCTGAATCTGGATGCTTCTGTTGCGTGAAACCCTCAGTTGCCTTCTTTACTCACCTCACCGCTGATCCCACAGCACATGTGCAGGTTCTTGTTTAATCAGAGCTCTGTGATGTGCATATGAGCGGCATAAGATGCTGACACACAAAGCCTGGCACACAGTGTTAGGAGCAGCTGGCATCCCTTCAGCCTCGCTGTGGGATTTAAGTAAGTATACCGAGCAAACTGGGGGATTCCACAAGCAGAGCATTACAAACTGGGATGTCCTAGGGACAGGTAATTGCCTGACCCTGGAGTCTTAGGGTTTTATTCATGAAGCTCTAGCACCAGGTGTAAACAATACTAATAATAATAATAGCATAAACAACAATATTAATAATATTAGGTATATATTTATATCCTGCCCGGCTCGACTAAAATAGGCAACACATATACCAATATTATCAATATCCGGCCAATAATCACGCAATGGATACACGCATAAGACTATAAGACTGTAGGTTCTTTTGACTTCTGGTAAATGCAAGAGACACTGAGACACGCAGTAAATAAAGAGATATATTGTTGACAAAATAACACAATGATGCAATCAAATCTCAAATCAAACACAATACATGAGACTGGCATACATATATACAGGGAAAGTCACATTACCCTCCTGATACGGCACTCACAAGCTTCTCATCTCCAAGCAGTGTCCGCTCCAAGCCGTCTCCCCTGTCTTGCCTTCCTTCTGCCTCCTCTCCTGTCTGCACCCCCCTCAATTATACCTCCCTGCCCTTTTGATCTTCAGTCCTGCTGACCTCCACCCCCCCTTGGGCTTGACCCACCGGTTATGCAAAAGAGGGTGCATCCCGGAAATTCCCAGAAGCCGTTTGTATATTTTATGGTGTGGTCACAGAATGTTGATATTATCTAGTGCCCTCTCCGATGTCTTTTGTTCTATTTTCTGGTTTTGGAATGCAGATATTATCTAGCTTGGAAAACGTGCCTTAGGCCTTCCCACTTCATGTCATGCCCTGCTGTATATTCAAATATATATATATATATATATATATATACCATTATTAACAATATTGATTTTCCATAAAGGCCCATTATTTACATATCGCCCACTTGAGACAGAGATATATATATTATATTTATATGTATACATATATATCGAGGTCTCACAAATATATAAAATGTAAGTGCTTCAAATTTGCTGAGACCGATGGGACCCGATATATTACCGCACAATGTTATCACAACCCCCAGTATCTCAAGTTACAGCCTGCATCCTTCAGCCACCACATACTGTTTTAATGCCACACCTTCTTCAACAGATCATCAAACATATTTCATATTTTTACACCATCCATAACCGCTTATGTGATTTTGGGTGACCAAATCTGGTGACATCCGGATTTATTCACTGCTGCTGGTATTGACAGACATCCGTCGACTTCCATTGTATGTTGCAGACAATGCTTTATCAGCTGTCCCTGAGTGTCCAAGGCCTGTATTATCAACGAAGTGGGTGCACAAGGTGACAGTCCATAATATACTGATTGCACCGTGTGACAGTCCATATGGTTATGAGTGCACATCATCAGAACTGCCCATTGTTTCATGGTGCACAGCATCCGAACTGCCCATATTGTCATGGGTGCATATCATTAGAACAGTCCATATTGTCATGGGTGCACATGTACTTTGACAGTTCACACAGACCATAAGGAGTTACAGCAACAGTACATCTGCAATATTAGAAGCACTCGGTGATATACTCTCCAACACAGTGATACACAGCAGACTCCAAGAAATAGATTTTTGGTCACAGAGCATAAACATAATGCAACATAGCGAACGGCGTATTACGGTGGAAATGTCTGAAAGAAAACCTTGAACAAAAGAAAGTGTGACTCTGTAGATGTGGCTTTGAGGATTCAAGCTATAACCAAAGAATGGTTGCTACTATGCTATATCAATAATCCCCCTCCGTCTCTGCAAACTCAAATCAAGGGCATATCTGGGCTATCTATGGAAAAATACTGTTTAAAGGTTATTTTACCACAATATACAACATATTATAACAAACATACATAAGATATTAGGTCCGCCTAATGCAGACCTCGTGTATTGACAATATTGTACAATACTAAATGGTAACCTTCGCCCACTTCCTACCATCTCAAAAGTAATGCTTGTGAAGAAAATGGGGAGAAAAGCTGCTCGCCCACTTCATACCATTCAAAGTAGGAAACCTAAACAAACAGTTTCAAATTGTGTGCCTGTGTACAAACTACAAAAAAAAGTTCCTTAGGAAAAAAAAAGGGTTCCCACTCCAATAACATAACAGCAAAAATAGCTTACAAGCACACAATTTAAAATGATTGATCCAATGAACAGGCTAAAATATGAATTTTAACCTTTTCATTGTTCATTGTAAAAGGAAAAAAAGCTTAAAAACTGGTTCCCAATGTATTGTCACTGAAAAGACCCTGGCTGTATAGAAATGCTAATCAGCCTGGAATGACACTGCAGCCCCAGCAACAGAGCATTCCACACAGCCTGTCAGTGACACCTGGGAGAACTCCTACATACACTAGGCTGGCACTAGTTATTAAATATGCGCAATCCGTAAAATATAGCGCAATCACAAAAAAATACTAAATTTACACTTTAATGGAAATCCGGGATATCCGAAACCCTGTCCATGCCAGCTTCGCAGTTCAGGTCTTTTAACTAAAAAACCAAAAACAAAAATGAATTTAGATTTTTGATAACCTGACTGCTTTCATCAAATTAATCTTTGAGGCTTATCCTAAACGTGTGCACATAAAAAAAAACCCACACAAAAAGCCCACGTTAAGGTCCTCAAAACCTAATGGAAAAGATCAAAGAGTTAATCAGAGACTTAGCCGGGATTTTATCCAATGAACCTGAAAGACAAAACACATAGAATTAATAACACCTAACTGGGTGCCTCTCTATAACCTTTTGTCTAAGCCTTGGCTCATCCGACATTCTTCTGTTCCCCGTCATACTTACCTCTTCACTTATGGCCATAACCTGTTGTATCAGGGAGCTCATATCACTCCTCAACTGCAGATTTTCTGCCATAAGGTATTCATTTCGTGCTCTTAACCATTTTACTGGGACACACTTTACAGGTTTGCTTTGACTATAATGTTCCCTAGCAAATTTCTTTTGGTTAAAGCTTCCTGTCCCAAATCTAGCAGAGTAAACCATTGTCTGCCTTTTGTGGGTTCTATAGGTCTGGACTTTATTACTACACATTGGTTTCGCAGAGGGGCAGAGCCTGGAAATGTGACCTGCTTGGCCACAAGAGTGACACTTCACACTTCTAGCTCTCTTTACATTGTCTCTGCACGGTACAGCAGAGTTAATTAGTCTAGGCATTGCTTTTTGTAATGGGGGCCTTGAGACTGCCACTGGAGCTTGTGTGACTGCACTAACCTTTGGGGCTACCTTTGGGTAATTTTCACTCATACAATTACCCTGCACCCCCGAGTCTATATGCTTATTTGGTGAAGATCCACATGAAACCTCCTCAGCAGCACTAGGAAAAGCATCATCCTGTCTCCTGATATCCACAGACACAAGTTCAACTTCTTTTTCTGTGACTATCAGCTTTTCTGACATTATCTGATTGTTTCTGCGCAATTCTCTGCTCTCAGCTCTCAGCTGCTCCACAATTGCGCCCAAACTTTCAGTGGATGCCCTCATGGCTCCTAGCGCTTTATCCAGGGAGTTTACCTCCTCTTTGAGGCTTTCATTTTGTATTTTCACCAAAACAAACTCCTTTGCAATCCAAACTGCCCCATAAATCAAAAAGCGTTTGCCCTCAGATTTGGAGATTTGCTTAGCAGCAATGCATTTAGACACATAATCCTGGGCTTCAGCCCATGGGTTACTGGATCCCTGCATTGCTCTAATAATCCCCTCTGCATTCTTTACCTTGTTAATCTTTTTTACAAGACCCTCCATGTCTATAAAAATAAGGCACTTCAAATCAATTGCAACACTTATATGCTATAGTTACCAATAGCAACAGCGTTCCTAGAACACTAGAAATTAAATTGCACACTGTATTATATACCACAATACACTCAATATTCACCACAACACAGTGCTCTGCAAATACACAAGATGCCTCGTGCCTGGCTTAGCCAAACTGTAAACAATACTAATAATAATAATAGCATAAACAACAATATTAATAATATTAGGTATATATTTATATCCTGCCCGGCTCGACTAAAATAGGCAACACATATACCAATATTATCAATATCCGGCCAATAATCACGCAATGGATACACGCATAAGACTATAAGACTGTAGGTTCTTTTGACTTCTGGTAAATGCAAGAGACACTGAGACACGCAGTAAATAAAGAGATATATTGTTGACAAAATAACACAATGATGCAATCAAATCTCAAATCAAACACAATACATGAGACTGGCATACATATATACAGGGAAAGTCACATTACCCTCCTGATACGGCACTCACAAGCTTCTCATCTCCAAGCAGTGTCCGCTCCAAGCCGTCTCCCCTGTCTTGCCTTCCTTCTGCCTCCTCTCCTGTCTGCACCCTCCTCAATTATACCTCCCTGCCCTTTTGATCTTCAGTCCTGCTGACCTCCACCCCCCCTTGGGCTTGACCCACCGGTTATGCAAAAGAGGGTGCATCCCGGAAATTCCCAGAAGCCGTTTGTATATTTTATGGTGTGGTCACAGAATGTTGATATTATCTAGTGCCCTCTCCGATGTCTTTTGTTCTATTTTCTGGTTTTGGAATGCAGATATTATCTAGCTTGGAAAACGTGCCTTAGGCCTTCCCACTTCATGTCATGCCCTGCTGTATATTCAAATATATATATATATATATATATATATATATATATATACCATTATTAACAATATTGATTTTCCATAAAGGCCCATTATTTACACAGGTAGTGCTTCATAGCGGCAGGCAGCGTCTGGTGAATGTATGCAATACCACATTTATGAAGGCGATTCTGGTGAGCGACTCTAACAGCGCCATGTAGCATCCGATTCATCATTACAGGCAGCTCAGCATATAGCGTTGGCGCTGTAGCTTCCAGAGAGCCAGGTATTACCTTTCTCTCACTGTCACTCTCCCAGACATTTCAATGGACTTTCCTTTTCTTCTGTTTAAACAGGGTTTTTTGTGTTTACATTTTTTTTCTCTCAAATAATTGTGGGACCTCTCCTGGCCTAGAAAAAGTCATTTTTGAAAACTTTTTTTATTTTTTATATTTTTATTCAGAATTGTAATTACATGTCTGGCATTAAAGTATTTATGTCACAATGTTACGTCATTCCATGTGTTTTCACTGTGTTACTGGTGGATATGTGTTCAAAAACAGACTTTAATCACACACCGTCTAGCGATCTATGCTTTAGCGACCAGATCCAGTGCACCAACGCTGTGTTTGTCTGTTTTTTCGTTGAATATGTTGTGAGTCTCTGAGAGTCGGTCGCACTGAGCTGACGCTACCTTTCACTCCCTGCAACACTGTACTGGTGTTAGAACGGCCAAAATACATCTCATTCACCAAGTTACTACAACCACTGAGGCGCTCTGTTACAGCGCCCGATAGCCGATTACAGCGTATACTAGCGGTCGCTCTTAGCGCCTCTGTACAGACGCTCATCTGCCGATACCTGGCGCTAGTAATGAATCAGCCTGCCCGAGTCTTTTAGACACCAAGTCTAAGCACTTAAGGGTAAAAGTGCACCAAACACCACTCCTGCCACCCCTGACAGTCGTCCATACCAATCTAGTGAAAAAGGGACCAGAGACCACAGTGCACTCATCCAGAGACTTCTATTGGAGGAGGTCCTGGTTGCTCCAATGTACACTGCAGCTGCTGATCTGGAGACACAGACCTGGAACATGGATAACTGCACCAATTATCTAATAAAAGTGCAGCAAATGCCTCTCCTGCCACCTAAAGCCTGACAATTGGCCACACTAACCTGATGTCCAGGAAAGAGGGAACTGGAAAAGCTCACCCTGCATTAGCCAGAGCCTCCTATTGGAGGAGAGCTTTGGCTTTAGGTCTCCTTCAACCTAATGTGGCATCTGGTTTTGCTTGTCTGTCAATTCAGAATTGTATGTGCCTATCTATATAGATGCGTGACTTCTTTCCCCTTGTCTTCCTCTTTTTCTTTCCTTCTCTAGTTCCTTCTTTTTCTTCCCCTCCTTTCCGGACCTTCCTTTCCTTCCCTCCCTCCCTCCCTCCCAACTGTTTTATTTCTTTCTATACTTCTTTCCTTCTTCCCCCTTTCTTTCCCTTTCTATATGTCCTTTCATATTTTTCTTTCTTCCTTGTCTTCCTTTTTTCCTTCCCTCTTGCTTCCTTTCTCTTTATTCCCTCCCTTCCTTTCTTTCACTTTCCTTCCTTCTTCTTCTGCCCTCTTTCTTTCTTTCCTTTCCTCTTTCCTTTCAATACCTTCCTTTTCTCTTTCTTCCTTTATTCCTTCCTGCCCTTTCATTTTCCCAGACTCCATTTTTTCTTTTTTGCCTTTCTACCATCCTGTCTTTCCTCCATTTCTTTCACTTGTCTAGTTTCCTTCCTTTTCTCTCTCACTCCCTCTTGTATTCTTTCTTTCCTTTCCTCCTTTATTTCTCGTTCTATACCTGCTTTTTTTCTTTGTCCTCCCATTAATTACTTTCTTCCCTCCTTCTCCCTTTCCATTCCTTCTTCACTCCCTTACACTTCCCTTCTATCTTTCTTTCTTTCTCTCCTTCTTTCTTTCTTTCATTCCCTCTTTCATATAATGTTTTATCTTCCTTCCTTGACTCCACCTCTCTTCCAAGTATTTTCTTTTCCTTCCTTCCTTCTTTCCTTGCTTTCTTTCCTTTCTTTCCTCCTTCCCCTTTCCTTTCTTTTCTTTCTCTCTTGACTGCCCTCCTTTATCACTTCTTTCTATCTTTGTTCTTCCCCTCCTTATTTCAACTCTATCCATCTCATGTTCGAGGTGCAGCGCTTTACACTTTTATGTACTGCAAGGTCCATCTGCAGGGTGGATGTGCTGGAGACACAGGAGGAGGAGGTGTCAGGGCCGGGGGTAGTGTGAACAGGGGAAGCAGGTGGCAGAGGGACCCAGCAGCAGTGGTGGAGTGACCAAGCAGCGGAAGCAGACAGCAGAAGACCTGGAGTTGCCAGCGGGAGCAAAGTAACCAGTGGGAAGGAGCGGTGGTGAATACCTAACTGCCCCACAACACAGTGCTGGTAAAAGGCGATACATGAGTTATAGTTGCACTGTCCCTGTGGCTCCTCTTACACTGGGGTGATAGTGTTAGTGCTATCACCTGTCAGGCTGATTCATTAATAGCGGCAAGTACCGACAGATGAGCGTCTGTGGCGAGGCTTTTGAGAGCGACCGCTAGTAATCGCTTTGCTCGGCCATTGTCTATTTGCCGCTATTTCCAGTCGCTGGCCGGCATTGATGAATATATTGTGCGAGTCGCTCTAACACCAGTACAGCGCTGTATGGGAGCGAACGGTAGCGCCAGCTCAGTGCGACTGACTCACACCATATTCATCAGAAAAATAGCCGCACACAGCACCAGCGCTCAAAATCGGGTAGTTGTAGCCCAGAGCGCCAGACGCTGTGTGATTAAAGTGTGTTTTTGAACATGTATCCACTAGTAACAAAGCGAAAACATATGGAATGACATTGGTATTAGATTGTAACATAAACAATTTAATACCAGACATGTAATGGCAATTCTGCATAAAAATATTATAAAGTTTTCAAAAAGGCCAGGAGAGGTCACACAATTATTTGATAATTAAAAAAAATAAATACATTAAACCCTGTTTAAATTGAAGAAGTGAAGAAAAGTATTGTCCATTGAAATGTATGGGAGAGTGACAGGTAGCGACAGGTAATGCGTGGCACTCTGCAAGCCTGAACGCCGGTGCTGTACGCTGAGCCTGGGATAATGATGAATCGTACGCTACATGGCGTTGTTCCAGTCGCTCACCATAATTGGCTTCATACATGTGGAATTGCGTGCCGTACCCGGCGTTCACCTGCCGCTACCTGTCGCTTACAAGGCACTACCTGGCGCTATCCCTTCATGAATAAAGCCCTGTGTCTCAATGATTTGCTGGCGTTTGAGTAGCGATAGCACTTGTGTTTGCTATTTGTTTATGAGTAATTCCATGCGGGACTTTTTTGAGGGATTAGACTCTTATTGCATACCTCCCAAGTGTCTCTTATTTGGAGGGACTCTTTTGAGTCCGTGCCCCCCTGCCCCTCTGCTGATCTGATCCCTCTTTGAACATACAGATCTGCATCAATCAATGATTCATTTATATTGTTGTAACGGTTACACCCTATCTCCTATCCATCCCCCAATGAGGGGCGTAGCCTTATTTAACAACAAATATTAGAAGGACTGTCAGAAAAAAAGAAAGGCTCTCACAATGACCAATCTGTCCCTGACAGATAATGATAGAAGTAAAGAAGAAAAAAAAGAAAAGGAATGGTAGAAATAACAAATGAGAAAAAGAAATGAAGAATAGATGGGAAGAAAGAAAAGAATAGAAGAGCATACAGAAAGAATAGATCTCCCAATGGACAATCTGCAGGAACCTGCGTTTTGCATAGGGGCTGCCCAGGGTAGAGGTAGTAAGGTGGCCTCTCCCAAGGTGCATGGGCCCCGGCACCTGCCCGGGTATGCTCAGTGCTGACATCTGCCCTAAACATACTGAATATGCACTTATGTGAAATAATCCTGTATTATCCTATCTGTTTATTTTAGCTCCACCTTCAACATAATAAAACTAGACATCCTACCTAACAATTTGAGAAACCGTTCGGTTACTTCTGGTTAATCACAACAAGTGTCACAGTCCCTTCATGTCCAGTGCAAATACAATAACTTCAGCAGGGCCCTTCCTCTCACTGAAGTACTTCTTCGATTAAGCACCAGGTGCAAAAGCACCTTTCTTTGGCTATATGCCAATAGCTTTCATTGCCTAACGGTTCAGGGAAAATTCGATTCAGCACGAACCCGAATTTTTTGTGGTTCGTGCTGACCGAATTTTCCCTGAAATAAAAAAAAAAAAAATGCCGGCATGGTGGGAGCGGGAAGACCGGCTGCACTGTCAGCGGGCGGCGGAAGCCGGCCTCCCCGCTCCCACCAAGCCGTGAAATGGAAAAAAAAATGCCGGCATGGTGGGAGCGGGGAGGCCGGCTCCCACCATGCCGGTAAGTGTTTGCTGTATAGTGGGAACGGGGAGGCCGGCTGCGCTGTCAGCGCTGTTGGTTCTGAATCACCACCTAGGTAGGCAATTAGAGATGAGCGAACTTCTCAAAAATTCGATTTGGGCGATTCGCCGAATTTCTCAAAGAAATTCGGGTTCGTCCGAATCGAACTTTAGCGAGTCGCTCATCTGGGGTGGGAGCAGGGAGGCCGGCTGCGCTGTCAGCGGGCGGCGGAAGCCGGCTTCCGCCGCCCGCTGACAGCGCAGCCGGCCTCCCCGCTCCCACCATGCCGGCATTTTTTTTGTTCCATTTCAGGGCTTGGTGGGAGCGGGGATGCCGGCTGTGCTGTCAGTGGGCGGCGGAAGCCGGCTTCCGCCGCCCGCTGACAGCGCAGCCGGCCTCCCTGCTCCCACCTCAGATGAGCGACTCGCTAAAGTTCGATTCGGACGAACCCGAATTTCTTTGAGAAATTCGGCGAATCGCCCGAATCGAATTTTTGAGAAGTTCGCTCATCTCTAATTGCCTACCTAGGTGGTGATTCAGAACCAACGCATTTCTTTTTTAAATTGCACTTTCTAATTCAAAATGCACTTTTTGCACCTTTTACCCGATCAATCTCGTAATCACAAAGATAATACAGTTGAGAGGTATCTAAATATTTGAAATGTGATAACAGTAAAGTTAAAATTAGAAAACATTCACTATAAAATCAAGGGCCTTATTTATGATATGCTCCATTTAGCATCTTTCTGGTGGCTATAGCACAAGTTATGGAGGGCCAGCATTTTTGTACATTCAACTAATTTGCTGTGATTGTTGCATTAGGTATTGGCCGGCCTGTGTCAGCACCTGTAGGATCCGACTGCCGATTATCCCAGCGCCAGTGAGCGCCACTTTGTACTGCCATTTTTCCAGTGCTGCAGAGCGTATTTATGCATTTTTTCCTCCTTGAAAAGATTGGCGTTGTATTTTTCTGGTGCTGATCGGCATGTCAACATTACAATTACATGTTATCACTGCTGGGGACAAAGAGGACAAACTTTGCCATGCGTTTGGGCTGCGTTTTAGTTGTTATCCAAATTGCACATTGCTAAGAAAAATAAGACATGAATATAACCCCCCAAAAAATGACATTTGGTGATATCTAGGTCCTGCGCTTCCATTACAAGGCAATTTCTGAACAAATTAATGTTTTTAATATTAATTAAAAGGATAAAACACTTCAATCCAGTTCTGCCCATTGTGCTCTGTGAGATCTTGAGTACAGAGCCAAGTTTCAACTGGCGTTTCTTCACCCAGATAGCCTGGCGCTGCAACCTTTGGCCGCTAGTGTTAAATAAGATGCTAGACGGCGGCCATTTTTTTCTTTCATAATTGCTGCTGAGTGCAGCTGAGGCCAAAAAAGTGGCGCTGTGTGATGCTGATGCTTCATAAATAAGGCTTCAAATCTCTTAGTGGTAATAAACAATAACATAAGCCCAACATGCACACAGAAAGAGGATAGAAATTAATGAAGAAGAAGCAGAGACAGGGCTGAGAACACACTCATCACGCAGTCACTAAATCGATAATAGCTCTAAAATGAAATAAGAAGGACAATAGTTTGCAACCCAGGGATCCAAATAGGCACAGAATTATTAAATATAGCCCGCTTCTACTAAAGCTAGACACTTATTTGATCCATATCAGTGAAAATTTGATTTAAGCTGTAAACAGGGGTGAGCAAATTGATTCAGATATAAGATGAATTTGGTCTTAATTTCCCAAAAGCTTGGGACTAGTACGAAACGTTGGAGATTTGAACTTTAGCATTAAATTAAGTGCCATTGCCATGGATCTGTGGTATAAAAGCCATTTTAAAGGTGGTCATTTTATTCGGGGGGACTGCATATAAGCTCAGAGATCTCCACGTCCATCCCAGAAAGTGCATAAACTGTCATTCAGCAACTCACCTCATCATGGCTGCGCTCTCCCTTGCTGTCAGCAGACAGCTGCTCCTGAAAGTAGAAACAAGGCAATAAAATAGTGGCACACCACTGAATTCCTTTACTATAGACCACCAGCGTCAGGAGCTTTGGCTCCCAGCTGCAGTGGCAGAAGCTCACGGCGGCTGGGGAATGGCATCTCTAGTCTGGCACTGCTGCAGTCACCTCTTGGACCTTCCACTAATTCTTGCTAGAGCATAGGACTGAAAGCCCTCAAGAAGCTGGCTGCATCAGCGCCTGGCTTGAGGACGGAGGCCAGAACAGTGGCAGGGGGCCAGCAGCGATGGATCAGGATGGCAGTGAGTATAGTCCTTTCTCCGCAACGCACCACATGTGTAATGCAATACATGCACCAGCGGTGCTCATAGACTTCTATGGGGGCATGTTGTGGTTGGGCTGTGGGCAAAATGCATTTTGCAAACCGCAGCGGACTGATATGAAAGGGCCTAATTATTTTAATGGACTGAGTTTTTGGCCATTTGTGACACGTTGGCGTATTTATACTCAACGTAGTGCAGGTTCAGGTGAACACATTATCAGCCTTACACTATTAAAACTTTTGTACTATTAAGTTGGCTATTTCCACCTCTGCTCATGGCTTGCCCCTGCAATGCTTTAGCCCCAGCCTTGGAGTGCACTCATAGACTTGCCAGGAAGCACATGGGGGGCTCAATTGGATGTCATAGGTTGATCATGGGCTGTCTAAACCAGTAGAACCCTATGTTGACTTGATCTGACTGATCCTAGTCCACTCAGGCCTCCGGTTTGTGCAGATGCATGCTTACCAGACGGCATCCACCCACATCACAGCTGTCAGTCATAAGGGAATAGGCTTCCTCAATTATAGGCATCAGGGGTCATTTCATGAGAGTATGTGTGCCAGGGGCCAGTTTGAGCAGTTGGGAGTTTCAGCTACAGGCTGCAGGACTATGAGGGATTAAGATGCCAGTTATACAGTTATATGTAGTTTATATTTTTGAGTTACCTAGACAGTCCCTTTAAATTTATTGTCCAGGGGTTACATCTTATCATGCAGGTCCCCTGTCTTTAGTGCTGCTGACCTTAGTGTTTGCTTTCACTTTCAGCTCGAGGATCACTCCTTTCCGAGATCCATTGGCTAACCCTTCCTCTGAGCATCGTCCATCAACGTATGTGAATGTCCTGGAAAAAGAAATGTCCCTACATTCAGAATGTATTCCTCTGTTCTTCCCCCTACTGGCTGCTAACCAATCCTGCCTTTCCCCTTTTTGTCCATCTTAAGAGCTCCCCCCCTTCCTCTCCGCATCTTAAAGGAAAGCCTTATGCTAATACAGGCAGTACTGCAGGTGAGAGGACACTCCCACCACCTAAGAAGTGTAGAATGCAATAAAAAAACATTAACTATGTTTTCTCTGCATTTCACACTTCACTGCTTGGTTATTTTATTTACAGCAGAGCCTGGACAGTCCCTTTAACTATATATATGCTAATGTAAAGGGGTCACTTGGGGTAGTGTGGGAGGCACCGAGAACTATCATTCATTTTGAGCCAGCGTCCACCTTTGGTCTAGAAATCAATTGAACAAAACTGAATATCTGAAATGCTAGTTTTTTTGTTCATGTAATCATGTCATACGTGTATAGCAGAGCATAACCATCAAAACATATTTGTAAATAGTAAAATTGTAAAGTTTTATAGTAACAAATTAGGAAAACCAAGCTATACAAAAGCTATGGCATGCTGTTTTTTTATAATTTCTTTTGCTATTCGTTTTGCTGAGAATAATATCACTATTATTGGAATGAAATTGTCTTTGTAGAACACAGCAAATATTTTAGTATTTGCTAGGATCCTTGCAATTCCAGACACAATTCTTAGAATCCAACACATTATGCTCTTGCTTTCCTCAGCACACAAGGAAGCCTAGCTCATAATTGAAACTATCTGAATCCAGTGAAAAATGTCCCTTTGCGTGATCATGCATCTATTGCATTTTGAGTGAATAGTTGGGATCAGCAGCTATAGAAAAGCTTCAACACATGAGTCATTCATAGAAGCTGGTATAAGAAATGGTCTGTTTTTAAAGTTGTTGTATGGCTTGGGATGAATGACAATTCAAAAGCTTGGTCTTCTGTAAGCTCAAGAAAGCACTTCATTAATCCCTTAAGCAAAGCTGAATGTGTTTCACAGAGAAACAATTGCAACTTTTTACCATATTTATAAAGGATGTCCTTTAAAGAATGGTGGCAATGACTTCACTATGTGGTTGTTCGAAGACAAATGAGCAATAGCTATGTTTTGACAAACTGTCCTTGTGAAATAGTCACTCTGCAGACAACCGCTGTCGGGATATATATTTAGAAGGTAACCTTATTTTAACAACGTGTATCTCCTACAAAATTAGTGACCCAACAAAGGCGCACCTTGCGCCAGGATGAGGGGAAGCCATATAAATAATTTAGCAAACTTACAGCAATTGTCATTGGGCTCCTCAAGTAGATCTGTTCGGCTCTGCAATATTAAAATAGAGGAAATGTAAGACTAGCTATAAATGACACTTCATAGGTATATGTGGTGTAACAGGGTGGTGAATTAGCCATAAAAGGGTTAAATTATATTTAGTATAGGGTAGGTAAAATATGGTTAAAATGCAGGGATGGTAGTGAGGGAGTTTACACACTGGCAGGCTGATTCATTACTAACGCCAGGTAGCGACTGAAACAAAGCGAAAACACATGGAATTACATTCTTAATACATTGTAACATGAACACTTTAATACCAGACATGTAAGGACAATTCTGCATAAAAACATTATTAATCAAAAAAGTTTTTTAAAATGTCTAGGCCAGGATACATGTCAGAAAGATTTGAGATTTTATTAAAAAAAAAAAAAAAATTGGGATCAGGAAAGGGATTTAAGGATCGTCCATAGAAATGTATGGGAGAGCGGCAGGTAGCGAGAGGTAAGATGTGGCGCTCTGCAAGGCTGAACGCCGGCGCTGTACACTGGGCCTGGGATAATGATGAATCGTACACTACATGGTCGTTTACCAGATTCAACATCATAAATATGGAGTTGCGTGCCGTTTCTGGCGTTCACCTGCCGCTACCTGCTGCTACCTATCCCTTCATGAATAAGGCCCTGTCATTTAACAAGGAAAAATTGTAGCATCCTTGAGGGATAACAAAACACACATACCACCTAACCCGCCTGTTTTCTCTCTGATTAAAGGGCCATGTTTTCTCTGAAACGCGTATCAGATTTGCTGTACATTTTACTATTTGGACACTTTGATACATTCTGTACCACGTAATGCCTTTACATAGGATATTGACCCCTGCTAATATTTTCCCCTGTCTAATTTATAATTCGGCCATGATCATTTTTATTGGACCAGCTGATGGGTCAATATTCTCTATATTATCATGTTAGCTATGCATATTGGTGTGTGATGGTTAACACACCTTTTGCTAGTGTGCATTTACTGTCTATATAGAGAGTGTTACATGTGTATTTTGTATTACTGTTAACAATTGTATCCTCCCCCCACAAGGGATGGGGATAAAGGCCATGTTAAGTGCATGGAGCAAACCACACAGCAGATAGGGGACCAACCACGGGAGTTAGCTAGGACAGAACCCTGAGTTCCAGGGGGTGCTACAAAGATTGTCCCTGCCAATATAAATTGCAGCATAATAAGTAGAACATTCCTTAAGAAACTGGACTGGGACTGTGTTTATACTACTTTAAGAGTGTGTTAAAGGGTAATTTCAGTTTCAGTTTTTTAAAAGTGTCAAGATGATGATCTTAGTGTGCTAAACTTATATGTTAATTGTTTTCTTTGCAACTCTGTGTTATACAAGAAAACAATTTTCCCTAGCAACAATGTGTTTACCTTAGCAAAGTACATCAAATTGGTGTTCTAATGTACATTTCAGAAACTTCCTCACTCTGGCTTGATAATCATCTGATTGGCTGAGGCAGAGACAACAGCTTTAGGCCCCATTTCAACCACCTCAGATAGGGTGAGATCACATTCTTGTAAGCTGCTCTGAGTGGGGAATTTCGAAGAAATCACACATGTTAATTATAAAAATAACATGCATGCTAACCCCAAATCGATGGGGCCTAGAAGTCATACCACATGTATACTTGTTTCTCCTGTTATCCCCGATATGAAGTTTGACACCCCTCATATGAGGGGTGTCACGCCGTAGCAAATGTTTGGAAGGATCCACATCCAGCAGGCTCTACTTGCCCCCACTAAGGGCCAACAACTTACGTTATTTCACCCTTCTGACCTGTATATGTATCTATTCATTGTTTGTTTGTATAGTTTGTCTAGTGCACTCTTAAAGCAATTAAATATATAACCTAATATTTGGCTGCTCTGTTTATCTTGATCTACAAACCTACTCGTCCGTGCTTCTCAGTTATATTACATGATACCAGGGCTGGCTTCTGATCTGATATAAACCCATTAAAAGAACAGCATGTGTCAAACTAGAGCTGGTGGAAATATTATGTGGCTGGCTTGGCTCTGTTTACTGGTGGTAGTGAAAGGATCCCTCTGCCTGTATCGAGAGGCCGTACCACGTGATCTCTGAATCGAAGTGACGTCAGTCGGGGCCACAAGGTTCGATCCCTCACAATCTGTATAAAGGAAAAGCTCATTTAAAAAGAATGCAATGAAAATTCAGGAGAAGGAAATCCAGCATGAAGGAATAATTTATAGCTGCCCCCGCTATTTAAAGGAGCTTAAAAGAGCACTATCGCAAAATTGTAAAATATTAAAAATCCACATAAACACGTCTGCTAATGAGAAAAGGGGGTCACTTATACACCCATACTGAATAAAACTCCTGCCAAGCTTGTGGTTTATTCTCTCATGGTAGGACTAACATCCAGGGGTGACAGGTTTAGTCTATCAGGGGTGACAAAGACTGTCATCCCCAATTTCCTCTTCCTTCCATTAAATAAAAAAAACAAGCCTAGCTGGATATTTCTGGATGCCGGGTGTATAAGTGACCCCTCCCCCCGCCATCCAGCATATTTATATGGATTTTATCATTCTTCACAAATGTGTCTAATATACAAAATCCATATTAACATGTCCAAAATCCAAAGGAGGCGTAACTTATACACCCCAACTGAAAAAAGTTTGCCAGGCTTGTGGAATAGCACCATGCAATGGGGTCACTGTCACATAATTATGAGATTTAGAGCCTATGCCAAATATGTACTAAATAAAACACTAGATATTTAACAATATTCTTTGAAGACAGTGTAGGGGGGTTGGTTATGTAGCCTTATTCAGTGATCTTTCATTTGTTCTGGACGGAGAACAGTTAAACGTGCCAATCTGAAAGTCTATTTAATGCATTAATATTTGTGATAGAACTTATATTGTAATTCTACCCTAATTTCTAAACACGTCTATTTATCACCATTTACTGTCTAAGGCTATGTGCAATTTAAGGTTTTTATTATAAATATACAGTATCACAGGCTAGGTTTCCATAGGTATAAAGTTCTGGTGTGCTGATGTTCAGCACTAACATGGTATGTGAGTAATGTAGGCTCTAAAATATAATCAGGTTCACCAAACAGGAAGAAATGCGTAGTAGTTAAATTCCGTGCTTTGCAGACTGACATCTTCTCTTTAAACAGTGGGATGTAGTTTCCTGTTCAAACATTGTGAAATTGAATTAGATTTCTTGGTAATTACAAGATCCTATACATCCCCAGAGTCACTATCATCTATTAAGCCAGTGACCGTGGCTGAATGTGACTTTTACACAAACTAATCATCTTGTAATTATTGTAAAACACGCAATGTAGGATCTTATAATCTACAATATAATAAATGGCGGCTTGTAAAAAGGTGCCATCCTACTTACAACACAAGAAGTTAGTAGATAACTTTCATGAACATACTGAACATGGCATTAGTATAGATACTATTTCCATTTATTACATCAAGAAAGTGTCTGACCTCATGTCTGACTTTCATCCTGGAGTAACTCTGGTTCAGGATAGGCAAAATAGCTTTCAGTGTGGGGAAGAAAAAAAAATTACCCCACTCTCACCCATCCTATGGTGCTGTGTTTGTGTATATATCACAAAGAGAAACCGAAACCACCAAGGCCTGATAGTAGATGAAGCACGGTCCATACAAATCTATAAGTGGACCTTTGCCCCATATTGTGTAACTCTTTGGTCTCCCCTGTATACTCAACTCAATTCTCACAGTGCATGCATGGGCTTCTGGCAGCTTCCCCACACATACCCTCATGCAGTTTGTCCACAGCTTAGAGGTAAGGAAGCGGCTTTGTGACCAGAAGGCAGCAGGTTCTGTTCCTGGCTAAATGACTAAAGTGCTCTTTAACAAGGCACCAAACACTCCTCCCTGGGTGCCGTAATTAGTAATTAGGACAGCCCACCCCTCTGGACATGGGTACAATCACTACATGGATGGGTTCAATGCAGAGGAATAATTCTTATGTTTGCGCAAGCATACTATGGTCTTCTATGAGCCAAAAACAAAACAAAACAAAAATAGCCTCAGCCAAGGAGTGGTGGATCAAGGTGAGTTTATGTGAAACCAGTCATTGTCTAGGGCAGGAGATGTGGAGGTACATGGCTCCCTGGCTAAGGCATTGCTGCACCATGCAGGGCTTAATGCAGATTCAACAAGTGAAAATATGCCAATATTGCCTATTTTTGTCCAGCATCAAGTGCCATACTCCTTTCCCCACCTTCCTGGTAAGTGGAGAGGATGTAAGCTGGAAATTAGAGTGCAGTAAGCCAGCATGCCTTTTCTGCCCATATCTGCCATTTAATCACCTTGTGGCTGAGGGGTCCACTTCTGTGGAGTAGGCAGAGAAGATCTGGTTACTGTATTTTGAATCATTTAAATCGTTTTTTTGTTCTATAAATGGTATATTTATGGTCTATTAACCTCAAAGGTGGCTCCTGATCATCTCTCACTGCTAAAAGTTACTCTCACAGTATAAATGGATGGAAATCTCTGCCCTAGGGAAATCTCTTAAAAAGGGTCAACTCAGACAGTAAAAATATCATAGTCATAGTTCTAAACAACTAGTGTACCCTTAAAAAGATCAAAAACCTTACAATACAACATATATAAGACCTTAAAGTGGACCAACACCCATTTCT
The DNA here is from genome assembly GCA_027917425.1 of Gastrophryne carolinensis. Taxonomy (NCBI): domain Eukaryota; kingdom Metazoa; phylum Chordata; class Amphibia; order Anura; family Microhylidae; genus Gastrophryne; species Gastrophryne carolinensis. The sequence continues at coordinate 113,743,163 of CM051237.1, read as the reverse complement.
CTGCTAGCGGGTGTTGGTCCGAGTCCGGGCGCATTCAAATATGCTTGGTGGGGCATCCAGAATGCTGGAGCCCCCCCACGAGACACCCACCAGAACGCCCGCAATTCTTACCTCTGTTACGGTCTCTGACTGCTGTCCTCATAGAGGAACTGTATTGCCTGCCAACCACAATACCAGCTCTGCCCAGTGAATTAAAAGGTAAATACTCCTCGTTACATAGATAACTGCAGAAATATGGAATAATTAGTCTCCTAGTGGAGTTCAAGCAGATCATAAAGACTTATGGACTTATGGTTTGCGCTAAATGACCTTAAAGTATACCTATACCGAGATAGAAAGTTGATGTCACCTTCTATGCCCAGTCTGCTGCCCCAAAAAAGCCTGTTTCTTTTTTTACTAAAGCCTTTATCCAATATATAAAACACTAACAGGAAACTGTATGATGTCAAATAGCAACCATTTCCAAGATAAATTGCCACATAATGACAGTTGCAGTGCTTTTAGATTTATTGCAGTTATCATAATTGATAAGGCTGACCCCTATTGCTGAGTTGTGTTTAGCTGAATGTATCATCGATGGAGTAATGTGGCTGTCCATTCAAACAGCAGGCTGTTCATGCGGTTCATGCTCATAATAATATTGGGCAAAGAATTTATTAAAGACACTTCGTTTTGGGACACTGGGCAGGGGATAGAAGTTGATGACATATAGTAAATGGATTTCTGTGTAAAGGATCACTTTAAGAGATCCCAGAGTCTTCTCCTCAAGCTCCTTAAATAAACCCAAAGTTACAAACAACTTTTTGCCTTGATCAGTGGCCAGCTAGTCTTTTGCAGTCCAGACTGTGCTCATACCCCTGTTTAAAGACAAAGGCATTTTTTTAACTGTTGTCTGGGGTGTCACCAAAGTCACTGGACTCTGAAGATACAGATTGTGCCATACTGAGCTCTATAGCCAGAGTTCACTGGCCATAACAAAAGCGCACAGCAGTTGGAGAATACATAATATTTAATGATAACTTAAGAAGAAAAATACAAAGCATAAAAATATAAATATAATATATAATATAAAAATAAGACAAAGGTAAACCGATCCCAATGGCTTAATAGCAGGGAGGCCCACTGGGGCACCGACTAGGAAGATCCTCACTGCTTCTGGAATTATGTAAGCTAGCTTCAGCTTCAGACCCTTTAGCTAGGAAGCAGACCAGCAACCTGTGGAGCAGACAATAGATCCACTGGCATTCAGGTATCTGAAAGACATTAACATTCAGAATCCTGCAGTTTATAACTGAGAGTGTGGTTAGGTAATTTAACCAAAATCCAGGTGTGATAAATAATTAGCTAAAGGGATTTATGTCCAGACAGCTTCATGGTAAACAGCAAACTGGCACCAGCAGGATGTCCATGGAACAAGGTCTAAGTATGACAGTGTGCCGATAAGGAGCCACCAGGGCAACATTTCCGTTTACCATCAGTGGCACATAAGGGGACAGATGTTTTCATACTCTGACTTGTTCTCCCTGACTTGTAGAAGCTATGGACATCTGGATATTGAACCAAATGAGCTGCAAAGTACAAGAAAGCACAAGGAGGCCTGCAGAGAGCTGCAGTGAGCAATGAAGGATTACAGGCAGGTATGTATGGATATTTTAGGAAGCATGGAAAGTTCTAGAGAAGGAATGCCTGTCTGGGCAAAACAGACAAAGATAGAGCTAGAGAACCCAACTCAGGCCACCCGAGAGGGACAAAACTAGGAGAAAGCACAGAATGAGAGCACAGAGGTGCTCCAAACTTTCTATTCGAGTCCTAGCTAGCATTTGCTTTGGAATAAAGCAGGAGGTCATTGGTCCTGAGTTACCTTCGACAACAGGGCATAGGTGAAAGGCACAGTTGACTGTATTGATATATGCACCTGCCTATAGGTAAATCAATGAAAACAATGGTTTTATAAACTCATTTACATATTTTATTTGATTCAAACTGACTTATTGTTGTTTAATGTTCCCATTTAGATATTGGACATATTGCAACATGGCAAATGGCAGGAAGACGAGTGTGTATACTTCATGTTCTACAACACTCGCTGTCGTCCCCTGCATCCCCAAGAGCCTAGTTTGTTTTTCTTTTGACATGAACGGACTGAGTGCCACATCTGAAGAGATGTATTATGGATGGTGCTGTTTAATGCCCACACACTTTAGTCTGTCCAATTTAAAAACAAGTGAATCTTTTATTGTGTTTTTGCTGTGATAAAAGATGTCACCAGTAATGGCTGTTGTTAGATTGAAAGCTGATGATATGTCTTGTGCGCGAATAGCCAGGCAGAGAATAAGCTGAACGTGTAATACAAGGCCAGGAACAGGCATTTTCCTTCAGGCTTTCTGACAAAGGGGATTACCGAAGGAGCACACGGCCTGTCATCCAGGAGAAGGAATAACTCAAGACACCAGAAGAAAAAATTGGCACACACTGACAGTACACAACTTAACTGCGCAACAATGACAAGTTATGCAAGTGTGTCATTTACTTCATATAGCTGACCAATGCTAGGCACGTACCAGTTGTCACCCAAAGTGTCCTACTATATGCACAGCCAAATTGTAAATAGGTACTACTTAGATACTTTATTTATTCCGCCAAGTAAGTACAGGATACAAAAAAAGGAATGCTTTTTGGCAAGGAGATGAGAGCTAATAACACAATGAGAGCTGTTAACAATTACATACAACAACATAGTAGTAACAGGAATTACAGTTTAAGGTTTAGAGCAGGTTTATTGTAAACAGGTAAGCTGCTTAGAAGGCACACTACTGCCAAAAATATATTATTAAATCTTCAAAAACTTCCTTCCCACAGGCCCGAATTGCTATGTGAAGCTAAAATAATACTTACCTGGCTCATCAGCTCTTTACTCTACCGGGAAACATGCCCCATGTTGACAGTTTCTGCATTGTAGGTGCTGCAAGGAATTTTGGATGAGCCTCTACCTATCTAGTGAATGGTGTACTTTTCCTTTAAAGTGGACAAAACCCACCCTGGAGTCTATGAGACTCCAAGGCAGGCATACTCTCTCCTCCTGGGGCATCCAGAATCAGGATGCCCCACTGTGTAAAACCCTCAAGGTCGCCCAGAAGCTCACCTTCTTTCCCCGTCTAACAGCTCATGCGCGAACAGCAGCCGCATATCCTCTATCCCTTTAGCAGGGCATGTTTCTGAGCCAGGAATTTGCGAATGGTCATTGTGGGCAAGCTCCCTGTTAAAGGGTAGCGGGGGTTGCGGCCACCAGCGTGCTCAGATCTACTTGCCTTATATGAGCTCTTGGACGAAGGGGTGGGAACAGATCCAAGAGGCTGCGCATGTGCCATAGGACCAGGGAAGGGTGGGTGAGATTGGGCAATCCCGGGGGGCTTCACAAATGGGGGGCATCCCAAATCGGGGTGCCCTGTGGGCAAGGACCAAAACCCAGGATATTCAAAATCCTGGGTTTTGGTCCACTTTAAGGATATTGGCCATCAATTTTTAAAATGTAAAAAAATACATTTACTGATTATGCCTTTCCCTCTCTATGTTATTAACAAAAGTGATTTCGGGGTGAACCTAGTATCTCTGCAGCCTGTATACAGTATACAAGCATTAAGCTGCCTTTCAGCCAGAAAGCCCCCACCCCTCAGGTATCCTTATTTGGGATGCCTGCCTGCTGAATATCTCAAGGAAATTTAGTATTTAAGGTAGGGGACACAACAGTGCACATCTGCTCAGAACTCATTGACACCCTGTGGTCATGTGGAGCATGAGAGTGGCACATGCTCATTCTGGTTAGATACTTTTTCAGCTTGGGATGTCTTGGGGTGGGGTTGTTAGCAGACCTTTTGACTACCCTGTTTCCCTTAAAATAAGATAATAAATATTTTTTCTCCAAAAGATGTGTTGGGGCATATTTTCAGGGAATGTTTTCCATAAGCAACAAATTAAATTGCGTGCCATCAGTTTTCATGGCATTCTAGCTGCCCTCTTCTGTGTTCTACGACATTGCAAGTGTAGCGGTTGGCTCCCGCTGGTGACCGAAAGCAGCCACAATGCTCTAATGTACACACAGGAGTGGAGCGATGCCAGCGGGACTACCCGATCTGTGTGCCAACCCATATTGTTCATTTGAGTGCAAGTCTTCTGGGGGTGTCTGCTTTTCTTGGTGAAGGGTTTATCTGTCCTTCTGCATTGCTAATTTATTTTCCTTGGTCACATGTATAGCTGCTTGGACGCAATTTAATCCGGATCAACACCCGTTTTTCCTTTTACGGGTGTTGGTTGCACAGTCGGCTAATCCAAACAGGCTTGGGGGGCATCCAGAATGCTCGATTCCCTCTCACATAACCCCCCAGAACACCCGCAATCCTCACCTTCACTGCTAGCCAGCGCCGGCAATCATTCTGGTGGCCGAGGATGCGGCTGTGGCCCACGTGGCCAATCGCAGGGCTCCTTTCCATACCTTGGCTCGTAGTGAAGGTGAGGATTACAGGCATTCTGTAGAGTTATGTGCAGGGTGGACTCCAGCATTCTGGATGCCCCCCCAAGCTCAGTTTGATTAGCTGACTGTGGGACCAACATCCTTTAAAGCAAAAACGTGTTTTTAGACTGCTTTTTCAAAGAATTGTTGTGACGATTGCACGGGTTGATCAGACCTATTGATCGTTCATCTGATCAGACCGGCCAATCGTACCCCACGTGCGTCACCGCAATTCTTAAATTGGCAACACACGTGGCTATAAACTGCTGCCACCAGAGCACAACCAGGGCTCAACTCTATCATATAATACAGGCCACACACAAAACAATCAGATAAAACGTATTGATCGACCCACAACCACTTCCAGGCAGGGGACGATCGAGCATCCTAGGCAAGTAAGGTAGCCAGGCTCTTCAGAATAGCGTGAGCCTTTTTATATCCTTAATTAAAAGCATAAGTGAACATCTGCTGTATTTTTAGAATTTATTCAAACAAACAGAAAACACAAAACAACAAGAAGCACGATGCAAGGTGCTAACAGCAGAATTAACTATAAAACACGGCAAATAAGATAAATAGCAATGCAAAATAAAAGAAGGTGGAAAATATACTTAAAAGTCCGTCTGGGCTGCGTTCTCTTTGATCAAATCAATTGTCCTCACACGCTTTCTGGACTTCTTTTGCATGGATGTTAAAAGCAGCGTGTCACTCTTGATGGTCAGATCCAGTGTGTCACCAATCTTCCCAGCCATGCTTATAGCCCCAGAACAGTGGGTCTCCCTACCCCTCCCATTTCTGCTATATGATACCAACTGACCACATTCTAAGGGAGGGGGTGACAAGCATGAGAGGGACCTAGCTGGGATCTATTTGCAATTTGTTTATTTAGTTTCCACACTGGGGGGTTTTATTACCCCCAACCACTCTCGTATTTATTACTAGGTGCGAGGGGGGAGGAAGGAGGAGAGGGTTAGATAGAGGTGAGAACCAAGTGGGAGGGGGGACAAGAAATGAGAGGTTTACACCAAGCAGGCAGGTCAGCTAAAGTATATATATATATATATATTGTAAGCGGGCAAACAATCAGCAGTGACGGACAACGGATTTGAACGGCAAAAACGGCTTTTATTCAGCAAAGTTCAGTAGATGCCAAAAAGATTGCAGCATAAATGCAGTAAGCAAAAAGGGTTACTTCACCAACCAAATAGTCCTGGGCTGGGTACTCCAGCAAGCTGATCAATTCCAGTCCACTTTACAGGGCGTATCAGCCCTCTGCTCAATGTCCAGTGCTATCCTTCACCACGGTGCAGCTCAGCCTGGGCTCACTCCAACAGGCTGGTCATAGACAAAGGAAAGGCTGTGTGCTCTCTTCTTATACAGGCTTCTCCTGTAATCAGCGTGCACACTTGTGGAGGGCCTTAGAACATGTAACAACCCATTAGGGAATTGGGGAAGTGACCTGGGTCCTGAAAACCCGGCCTGGATTGTGCTTTATACAGCCAAGCAGGGGAGAAATAGACATTTTGATACAATTTACCACATATCCCCCCCCTCTTCTTCAGACCCACGGTCTGACAACCTTCAGCGGCCATACAGTGGGTTCGGGACACAGAGACTACATTCCCCGGCTTATGTTCCGCTTTAAAGTTACCCGGCTACCCGAGTCCAATAATGCCTTTACTGGGCGACCATTCATCTTTAAAGACACAACCTGCGTTTCAGATTTTGACCGCTGACTGGCGGCACAACCGGGGTCTGCCAACAGGGATCTTCTGCGACCCGCGTCACATTCCATGGGTTCAGGGCCGAGGGGGCAATCCGCGGCTATGGGCCCCCACTCACAGCACCTCCAACACTGGGGACCCCGGAACCTTCTTGCCCGGACGTCTTCCCTAGGGTTAGGGGGCCTCTGGGGGTCAGGGACAGTCTTTTGCCCTCTCACAGCGCTCCACACACCTCTCAGGGGAACTTGTTTACTCACTGGTCTGCCGGACTTGTCAGGGGCATCCCGAAGTTGGTCCTCAGTTGCGACAAATCGTTCCACGACGTTAACTAGCTGCTCAGCAGTCTGTGGGTTGCCCTGTCCAGCCCACTGCTGTAGCTTCGGCAGCAGTGCCCAAACAAAATGGGTCCACCACGACTTTTTCGATGATCTGCGCAGGGGTCAAACGCTCTGGCTCCAACCACTTTTGGACCAGATGAATTAGGTCATACATCTGTGATCGGGCAGGTTTATCAACAGAAAAAGTCCAGTTGTGTACTCGCCTTGCCCGAACCGCTGGCGTGACTCCCAGGCGAGCAAGGATCTCCATTTTTAGCTTGGCATAGTCCCGCACATCCTGCTCCCTGAGATCAAAATATGCTTTTTGCGGCTCACCTGACAGGAACGGTGCAATTACGTCAGCCCATTCCGTGACTGGCAGCTGCTCTCTCTCAGCCATGCGCTCAAACACCGTAGGTAGGCCTCCACATCATCCTCATGGGTCAGCTTTTGTAAAACCCGCTGAACGGTTCTTCTCGCCCCCTCCGTCTCAACCGGGCTTCTCTCCGGTTGTGAAACTTTGGCACCAACAGTCTCTCTAAGCGTGGCCATCTGTTCAATCAACAGGCGATTTGTCTCCTGCTGGTTAGCCACGGTCTGTTGCTGCATTTGGAACTATTGTGCCAGGGCCTGCTGCTGTTGTGCCAGGGCCTGCTCCTGTGCTCGCTGCTGTTGTGCAGGGCCTGCTGCTGGGCTTGCTGCTGTTGTGCCAGGGCCTGCTCATGCCGGAGGTCAGCTTGTATTAGGTGTTTTATCACCTCCTCCATTTGCTTTTGTTGAGACATCTTGATTGCTGCCTTCGCCAATGACAACCAAAATGCAGTGCGTTTTGTCACTCCGTTGCCCCAAGGATCAGTCACTGTGCCCCTCGCATCCTCCACCAATTGTAAGCGGGCAAACAATCAGCAGTGACGGACAACGGATTTGAACGGTAAAAACAGCTTTTATTCAGCAAAGTTCAGTAGATAGTCCAAAAGATTGCAGCATAAATGCAGTAAGCAAAAAGGGTTACTTCACCAACCAAATAGTCCTGGGCTGGGTACTCCAGCAAGCTGATCAATTCCAGTCCACTTTACAGGTCGTATCAGCCCTCTGCTCAATGTCCAGTGCTATCCTTCACCACGGTGCAGCTCAGCCTGGGCTCACTCCAACAGGCTGGTCATAGACAAAGGAAAGGCAGTGTGCTCTATTCTTATACAGGCTTCTCCTGTAATCAGCGTGCACACTTGTGGAGGGCCTTAGAACATGTAACAACCCATTAGGGAATTGGGTAAGTGACCTGGGTCCTGAAAACCCGGCCCGGATTGTGCTTTATACAGCCAAGCAGGGGAGAAATAGACATTTTGATACAATTTACCACAATATATATATATATATATATATATATATATATATATATATATATCCATACACACACACATTACAGTTTTGGTCACAATTGTAACTAGAGCTTATTTTTTAGAGTGGGGCTTATATTCTGAGCATTCTCAAAAATCCTGAAAATCATGCTAGCCCTTATTTCCAGGGTAGGTCTTATTTTCAGGGAAACAGGTTAGAAGTCCCTTTTTAGTCAATTTCATTACTAACAGTATAACGTATACCCACTTATATTGGGAAGTGGAAGACGTCGCCTCTTTCCCTGCTGGAGTAATTTTTTTTTCGTTATGGTTTCTCATAATACTAAAGGGAAAATGAAGCCTGGTGCTCTCGAAGGACATGCTTTCCATTCTACGTTGGTGAAATTCTAACAGTATTTTTCATTAAGACTGCCTATATCTGGTCAGCGTAATTCCCTTCACAATTAAATCATGCCACACAGCTTGCTGCTAACAGGAGAGCCAATTTATTATGGGCTGGGAGATGGTAATGCAGAGCTGTCAATCACACAAAGCACCAGTGAATGTTTACAGCTGTCATTCCATAACGTATCATCACCGCATTTCAGCTAATCATTCCAAATAGTGGGTCTCTTGCAAATGGTGACCTCATGTGGCGGAGGAAAAGTTGTTTACGCCATTGTTTACTCCACCAAAGTAATAAAAATGTCACATCAGATTGTTTGCTTAGCCTTCCACCAAAATCATTTTTAAAAGGCACAAAAAGAATTTTTGCATTCAAACCTGAAATGGCACATGAAATATACACACGACAAGGGAGCAATAAAAACACTTGGTAAAATATATTAGGAACAAGAAGGCAAAGGGATGAATTTATTTGCTTGCAAAAGGTCTTGTAAAAGGGGAACAAATAGCAATGTCTATTATGAACAAATTCTGCTTGAGCCATGAGACACAATTTCTTCTGAGCATCTAAACAAATGGTCCATTTGCCATGTGCCATGACCCCTTCACGCTACGCTAGACTTACTGCTTTACTTCAAAATACTTTCCATCATTTTATATGTTTGAAAGTTCAACATGAGTGTGTATTAAAAATAGTGACGAGCGAATATTCCCAGATTGTTTCAGATCTGATTCAGACCATGATCGAATTCTGAGACAGTGGTAACATACTGTCTGTTTAAAGGGAGGCTAATTTATTATGCCTCGTCTGAGACGCTCGGCAGTGCCCACACCGCCACGTCGGCTTCAGGTTGCAGCTATCAGCTGTAGAGCTCCCAGCCAGGCAGTGTTCGTAAAGCACGGCTTTTGTATGCTTATGCACTAGCGACACCTAGCGCCGGCCGGGAGCACTGCAAGATGAATATATTCATGAAAAAACTCATAGCACCCAAAAAACGGGATTCCAGGCACACGGCACCTGTTGGAATTTCCCAATTTATAATTTTTTTAAAGGTTCCGAAATTTTTTTTTGTTTTAAACGGAATTGCATTGGGGACACTTGAAAAACATGACCTAGATGAATTGGATCATATTCAGAGAGTCGGACGAGGCAAAGGCCTTCTTGGCGATGGAGGTAGGCCGGAGATGATGCGACTTACGGGTGGGACTGTGGCTGTGAGGCTCCTCTTATAGCATGACTCTCCTCCCCGCCCCGCCCTCTCCCTCCTGTTTTCTTTCCCCTCCCTCTTTCTCTTCCCTTCCTCCCTCCCTTCTCTCTTTCTACTCTTGCCCCCTTTTCTCTCTTGTCTTGTCTCTTCTCCCGTCTCCCTCATTCACCCCTTATCCACAAGACGGGTTCCCTCTCCTCCTCTGTCTCGCCTTTGGCCTGCCCCCTCAGGTCTCACTTCGGACAGGACCTATGCCCTGCGGTGGGTCGCTGATAGGGCCTATATGCCCCAGACCCCCCTGTCGCCTTGGCGGCTGGCGGGGAGGGGGAGCCTTTAGCCCCTGCTTTGGGCTTCTGGTGCCGAGGCGGGGGGTTTGGCTTGATGTGATGCGGCACAGACAGCTCCCTCTCACGGGCCCCAAAAAGACGCAGAGTACACCCCCTTGTGGTGAGCCTTGTGATACTTATGAGGCCTGGTCAACGTTCTCCCTGGAAATTCTGACTCTCGCCATTGGGGGTACAAGATGCAAACACAGTGTACAGTTAATTTATACAACGTTCGGTGGGAGTGGCTGCTCGCTGGCGGGGGGGGGGGGGGTGAGGGGCTTGACGATGCCCCAGCTGCGTCTGGAGGCGGGGGGGTGCGGGAACCCGGATTGATTCTATGTCTGTATAGCCTTTGCTTATGTACTTGTATTGTAAACAAGAGATTAAACAAAAAACATGACCTAGCTTTCTCGTGGCCCACATCACAGTACACAGTACAACACAAATGTTCTAAAAATGCATCCAAAAATAATCCCAACCAGCCCAGGGATCCAGTGGCACATGAACCAGCCAAAGAAAATGCCTAAATAATTGTAAACATTCAAGCCCATTGAAATGTATGGGATAAGGCCACACCGTGCAGGGTGAGTGCCAGGTCCTATCTGCCACTGTAGTGAACTCTGCCACTATCATAGGCGCTCTGGATTTTTGACTTGATAAATACACCGTTTTCACTGGGACCTGACATTTACCTGACACTCATCTGGCACTACCTGGCACTACGTGGCACTAGAGTTTTCCTAAATAAACCCCTAAGTCACCAAACCGGTGACTCTAGTGCCCCCTCCCTTGCACCCTCATCCATACATAGTAGTAAGTGCAGGGCTAAAAAAAACTGACTAACATCTTTGCTGGCACCCACCCAACACCAAGGAAAAGTGCTGATGTCAGGACAAGCCCCCCACCTTAATGCTGGGGAAGGGGGACAAATTTGGGATGCTTAAAGGTCCTGTATACCCAATGGCAATAATAAGGCAGCAAGCAGGATGCCTGTCCCATGTGCCTCCCCTCCATTTCTTGCATCACAGGGTAGAACCTGCATCGGAGCTGCAAAGTTTGCCCTCCTTTCAATTTCTAATAGATACTCTGTACCTTGGAGCTCTCAGTGTGAGAGAGCATGGCAAACCACAATGGTCTCATGGCTGTCTCTGACCACAGCAGATGACTCTGACCATTACCGCATGATTCATAAAGCTGCACCATGACATGTCCTTTCGAGCTCAGCCACGAACCAGAAATGAAAGTGAAATGAAAGTGAAAAGGACAACTTCACTTGGAAGACATATGCTATATACGTATAATCTGAGATTTTGAGATGCATTGAAATGCCTCATTTTACACCAGGAATAAGGGATAAGGTAGGAGGCAGTTAGCGTGTGAATGGACAGGGACTTTAAATGGTGACAGCCTAACAAATCGTTAGCTTATTTTTTGACAAAAAAATGTATGATGTGTGACATCTCTGTCGATTTGATAAGCAGTCACAGATTAAGCGTCCCAAATGTGCCCTTCTGAAAAGATGGTCATCTCACATTAGAGTCACTTTACAAACACACGGCAATGTTGTTTTTTTATATTTGTTAATGATAAAAAATATAACATAAACTTTTTTGGGGGGACAGGTGTCTGCCAGTGTTTATAGCCATGCTGTAGTACCAGAAGAAGCAATTGTATTCCAATCTATATAGTAGAAAGACATTATGTCTCCGTTCAGGGGGAGCAACAAGACCCAGGGTACCCAGCAGCAGCAGCAGCAACAGACAGACAGATATATATATATAGGCATTCCAGCTGCTATCTTCCAAGCGCCACAGCATTGCAAGTGCAGCGGTTTCTCCCCCTGGTAACCAGAAGCAACGACAATGCTCTCATATATGCTCAGGGTATTATGGAACATAGGGGCAGTAGTACTGGCAGCAGCACAGCATAGAAGATGGTGGCCCGGCAGGTAGCAGAGATAACATTATTGTGCGGATGATAGATAGCCAGTCCCCGCTGTCTGTAATGGCAAATCTAGTAAGTGACATCAGCTGAGGGTGTATGGACATCCTCAATGATCCATGCCTGGTTCTTTTCAGAAATATAAAATATTTGTACACTTGCGGTAGATACTTTTATCTGCTTTGGTGTCAGGTCTGGAGTTCCTCCACAGCCTGGGAGCATGCCTCTCTTCAATTCTGCTTTCAGCTGGCTCCCTTTCTGAGACTTTCTCCTACTATATGCCACTCCAGCAGATGGCTCTGTCCTGCAGAGGTGTTGGTAATCAGCCAGCACCTGTGTGACTTCCTGCTCCATATAAATTGATCCATCTATTTAGCAGTGGATCAGCATTGAATTGTCATTTTGAACCCAAATCCCGGAACTCTGACCTCTGAACCCAGGACTCCTACCACAACTATTGTGTTTTCCGTCCCTGTCACTGTCCTGAATCCGTCTATTGGACTTTCATTGGATCTCTATTCATGTATGTTGCCTGACTCCCCTTGTGTATTCACTCAGCAGCCAGAGTGTGTTTATGTTTTCCTGTATTTCTGCACAGCAGCCTTAGCACTCAGTGATCACCTTTATTCTTGTATAGTTATTGCAGCACGTGTTTGTTATATGTACACTTATGCAAATATGTACAGCAGTCTGATTGGTGTGTGCACTGTTTGTCACTATTAAACACGGTTGCTGCATATCCACCTTTGTCTCGCAGTCTCAATTTCTGGTCATTCTCTACAATCAGGATTTCTCCGTTGAGAAATCCATGACATTTTGTGTGGCCACCTGCCATGCTGAATATTCTTTGTAACACTACACAAGATGCTGATAATATGTCAGTTGTGCCTGACTTTTGGAAACAAGAAAAAATAACCCTTTTTCTTATGCAGCGAGGGTCAAAAAGTATTTCAATCCAGTAGTCACCCCTTTGCCTGTTGCTAATAATGCACAAGTCAACAGGCAGGCACCAAAGCATGCAACAGCACGACCAGAAGACGCAGTGCACAACATCTTTTAGAGATGGCATTATGGCCACAAAGTGGAGAGTTGCAGACAGGCTGGGGATGTGAATGAAAACATACCTGGGCCAGAGCGGCGAGTGTTTTACTTTTATTTTATTATGTCACTAGATGTTAGCTCTTTCACAGCTGTGAATATATAAGCAGCAGATTATAAGGTAACCAACCTGTCAGATACTGCAAGAATATTATATGGGAGCATTGCAACTTCGTTGATAACATTTACCTCCAGGGTAGTGGTATGCCACAGAGATAAATACTGACTATAACTTAAACATGAACTGATGAGATCTAGTGCACCTTAGAAAACTAGGGGAAAGAATCTTCAGACCCTTTGGTTATTGTATATAATAGTGTATATGTCAGCGATACTCAACTATGGCTTCTGTGTTGCCATGCTCAGAGCTGCACCCTTGATTGCCGATGTAGTCCTTAGTCTCTGTGTAGGCATCATGGCTCCCTGGCACCTAGCATTGCAATATGAAGTACTGCATGGACTGGAAGAGGCATTGCAAGGTACACACAAACTTTATTTTTCTGTCTCTTTTCCCCTTGGTCCAATCCTTCCCCCCTGCCCCAGTTCAGCCCCATCTATCCCTGTCCAACCATATTGTTCCCTCAGCTCTGCCCCATCCAGCCCAGTCTCTCTGCACCATCCTTTCTTGTCCTCCCAGTTTTGCCCATCCATCTCTGGCCTCCCGGCTTTGCCACCCACCCCCTCCCCAGCTCTGCCTATCCATTCCTGCCCTTCTAGTTCTGCCCATTCATCCCTCCTCCCAGCTCTCTCTCCAATCCTCCCTGCCCTTCCTGTTCTGTCTATCCATCCCTCTTCCTCACAGCTTCTCTTCCATTCATCCCTCTCCCCCGAGCCCTATATATCCATCCTTGTTACCAGATCTTATTGCCAGTAACATTTTGGCACTAGTTCACCCCTGTACATGGCCTGCACAGAATGCAAGGGGGGGTTAAAGCAGTGTGCCACGGACCAGAGCTCCTGTTTTTTTCCCAGTGCCCAATAGGGCGCCCAAAAAGGCAAGCAGCCTTTTTTAGTTTTGCTAGGGAATCTATAGTCCCTTCCCCAGTGTGCTGATTTTTAACTATCCACCCCCCCCCCCACCACGCGCACAACAGCCCTTTGTCCAGACCTTCACCCCTACTATATGTCAATATGTTGGCAGTATTTGAATAACATATATTCATATCAAACCTGTATGTTCTGTCCCCACATGAAGGCGATTTAAGGTGTAACTAATGTGACTGTGTGACTCTCCTACCTTCGTATCCAAGCAGTGGAGCAGACCGGACCTGCAGGAGCTCAGGCTGATGGAGTCACAAGTAGACAGAAGTAGATTTCAACCAGTGAGGGTTTATTCCATCCAAATACAGCAACAAGCAGTGATATAATACTGTAGAGGCAGTAGTGATATTGATGCTGTCCTGTAAGAGTCTTTCCTGAGGCTACTGCTGGTCAAAAACTGATGCCTTCACAAGCCCAAGAGATGAGGTCCAGTCACACAGCTATGCAGAGTAAAACTAAAATGGCTGCAGCAAGTCACATGGACCTGGGCTGTATAAAACCACACCCAGCATACAAAACTAAGCCAGGCATGCAGCATACGATTCTGGCCAGCAGATGGCGACAAAAACAACACTGCATAAAAACAATATGGAGAAGATAACTGATAATGAATAAGACAGTTAAATAAATGTGAGGAGAACAGCACACTCCCCATCTGAAATTGCCTTTGGTGATTTCACTATGACGAATGTCCAAAACAAATATATATAACAACCTGTAAAAAAAAGACATATTAGAATATGTTAACGTTACAACACATTCCTGTTCATCCTTCAGGGACGTTTTCGATAGGTAGTATCAGAATAAGTTCGTTAATCGGCCTTGTGAACGTTTTAGGCTGATCCTTCCGGAAAATCTTCAACTCCACCTTCCGGACCCTGCCATCTTTGCTAGGGAAGACCTTTGTAACTAGTCCCATAGGCCAGCCGATCCGTCTGGTCTGTTGTTCCTTCATCAATACGATGTCTCCTTCCTTTAAGTTTCGTTTGTGGTGTTGCCATTTTCTTCTTCCTTGAAGAATCACGAGATACTCTTTTCGCCACCTGTTCCAGAAGTAATCCGCTAGATATTGTACGCGTTTCCAGTGTTTCTGGTAGATATTTCCATGAGTAAATTCTCCACTAGGAATTAGCGTACTCTCAGTCTTTTGGGTAAGGAGAATAGCCGGAGTAAGTATGGCTGGCATTCAGGATCCATAGAAACTGGTACAAGGGGTCTTGAATTAATTATGGCTGAAACTTCAGCAAGAAGGGTGAATAGAGTCTCATGCGTGAGTCTAGAAGAGTTTACATCCATTAACATAGAGTTCAAGATGTTGCGTGTAATCCCGATCATTCTTTCCCAGGAGCCCCCCATGTGGGAACTATGAGGAGGATTGAAAATCCAAGTGCAACCTCTCTCGGCCAACTGATCTTGGATGGGCTTGGTATTGATGTGCAGTTATTTACATGCTCCAATGAAGTTGCTTCCACAATCAGACCTCAATTGTTTCACTGGTCCTATGATCGCAAAGAACCATCTTAAAGTGGACCAACACCCAGGATTTTGACTATCCTGGGTTTTGGTCCACTTCGGTGGGGCACCCCGATCGGGGGTGCCCCGCTGTGTAAAACCCCCCAGAAACCCCAAAAAACTCACCTCTCCCCGCTCCCACGTGAACGCCGCAGCCAATCCCCGCCAACGTCTAGGCGGGGGACAGGAACGTACAAGCCTCTTCCGCCGCCGCCGCCTCCCGCGCGTCACTCTCGGCGCGCGCACCCCCGCCGGCCATTCACAGAGGGCCGGCGCGGGCGTGAGCACGTCTGGATGGGCGCGCGGGAGGCGGCAGAAGCGGCGGCGGATCAGGTAAGATCTTTTTGGGGTTTCACCCCGCGGGACATCCCGATCTCGGATGTCCCGCGGGGTGGGAGGTGATCGGCCCGGGAATCTTATAGATTTCCGGGCCGATCACCCCTGGGTGTTGGTCTACTTTAAAGCATTAATGAGGCTGGATGTGTCCATTGATTCTATCACCTCTATGTGAACGGCACGCACACTCATGCACGTGAATAGTACAGCCCAACGCTTACTGTTTGCATGACCACTGCGGGTCCTGCGTGCGGATACTATCCATGGCCCGAAGACATCTAGGCCAATGTAGGTGAAGGGTGGCTCTGTACATAGTCTATCCACAGGCAGGTCAGCCATTTATTGATGAAGTTGTTTGCCACACGTTTCTTCATTCCTATAATCCAAAGGCCTGCAGACCGTAACTTGCCCTCATTTGTCATTTGTCTGCCTTGGTGTTCAGCCTTTACGTGGTGGTATCGGATTAGCAAGACAGTGATATGATGTTTGCTGGGAATGATGAGATGATTTTGTTCTGCGACTCCTAGTTGGGCTTGATTCAAACGACCACCAACTCTCAGCAAGCCAGAACTGTCCATAACTGGATTTAAATGGGTAAAAGGGCATTTTATTGGAATCTGCTGTTTGTTGTACAAGCACTTCCATTCTACGTTGAATTCTTCCTGCTGGAGGTGACGTATTATGAGAGACTCACTATGAGAGATGTCTTCAGCAGAGAAGGTTTTATGGCAGACATGCCAACCATGACAATCTTTATCTTTTTGCGCACCTTGCAATGTACACTAACCTTGCGATTGTCTTGACGAGTCTCATCCAACTGGAGAAACGTTCAAGGCATTGACAACCGAGGCTGGAGGTTTGTTTTGTTTCAGTGACTAGTGCACTAACTTCAGCACGGATTTCTGGATCATTATCTGGATCCTAGATGCTGAAATCTTCCCGTTCACATTCGTCCGTCTGTCTCAGCAGAAACTCCGGGCCTGTAAGCCAAGAAGAGTTAATAAAGGAACCTACAGAAATAGGCCTGGTGGCGTAATCTGCTGGATTAAGTTCGGATGGTACATAGTGCCACTGTTCAGGTTTGGAAGACCTTCTTATTCTCTCTATGCGGTTACTAGCATACACATAAAATCGTTTAGTCCGATTGTAGATGTAACCTAAAATGACTTTATTGTCCGTGTAATACTGGACCATTTCTATGTCGATACCCAATTCTTGTTGTATGAAGTCTGCAATCTCCACTGCTAACACAGACCCACAGAGTTCAAGTCTAGGGATAGTATGATCAGGCTTGGGGGCTAACTTAGCCTTACCAAAGACGAATCCAAGGTGATTTTGATTGTTGGGTTCCGTCACATTCAGATAGGCAACTGCTGCTATGGCTTCTGTAGAGGCGTCTGAGAACACATGGAGCTCCTTCTTCACACAAGAAGTAAATGAGGTTTTGACAAAGCATCTTGCAATGTGGATTTCATCCAAAGCACATAAGCATTGTGTCAGGTCCCGTGGGACGCCCACCTTCCAATAAATCAGCAACCCCCAATCTCCGCTGCTTTCTTCGCCTATAGCAAGCCCCCGTTTGCCGGGACGCCAGACACGCCTCACCGGACACGGTTGCCCCCAGGACTTGTTAGCACAAAGGATGCTGACTTATGCAGGGGAAGGCAGATGAACCAGGAACTAGACTGGGTAGCGACAAACGGGCAGAGGTCATACACGGGTGGTCAATCCGAGGAGGCACGGTACAGGAGGGTTTAGATGAAAGGATAGTCAGGGCTAGCCAAAGGTCACAACGGGAGGTCAGAGATACGCGGTACAGAGGAGCAGGCAGAAATCGTGGTCAAAAAACAGGCAAGGTCGGTCCAGGCGGCAATCAGGGATGGTCAAAACACGGCAAGATTCACAGGGAAAGAGAGATCCAAAATCACACCCAGCAGCACGCTATCACGGGCAAGGATCAACAGCAAAGAGAACACTTTTATAGGAGCGATGGAACCAGGGAAGGGACGTGATTGGTGCACACAGAACCCTAAGGTGATTGCCCCATTCAAACTTAATAGACTAGGGCTCATTGGCCCAGAGCAGATTACCTCCGGCGGCTGTGCTGTGCATAGCGCCGCCGGAGGGCATAAACAGAGGACAGACGCGCGCGCGCGCGTACACGATGCTGCGCGCCGGGAGCGCGCCGAGCTGGCAGTGACGCGGCCGCTCCCGACGCCGCCGAAGAGGAGGCCGCCCGAGCAGCCGCTCGCGACGGACAGAGCCGAGCGGCTGCTCGCGGTGGAAATAGCCGGGCGGCGGCCAGGAAGAACACACGCCGGCCCGCCGCCTGCTGCAGAGGCCGCCCAGCCCGTGCTCCGGTCGAGCGAGAGGAGCCGACGTGGGACCGGAGGACAGGTAAGGAGGTGGTTCCCGTGACACATTGTTTCCAAGCTTCCCATTTGTGCTCCTTATCAGAAGGAAGTGGGGTATCCCAATCCTTGACGGTTTCAGAAAGCTGTCTCAGTTGGGATTTACCTTGTATAGTGATGGGTGCTACAAATCCCAGCGGATCAAATAGGCTGTTCACCACTGATAAAACACCGCGTTTTGTAAATGGTTTGTCTGCACAACTTATTTAAAAGACAAAGGAGTCGGTTGAGAGATCCCATCTGAGGCCCAAACTTCTTTGCACAGGAGGACTGTCTAGTCCTAGGTTAATGTCCTTGAATCCAGGTGCATGATCACCTGACTCGAAGGCTCTCATTACAGCCAGGCTATTTGAAGCAATTTTGTGTAGTCTAAGTTTAGTTTGGTACAACATTCCTTGAGTCCTTTTGAGCAGATCAATAGCCGCTTCGTCAGTCGGTAGTGATTTGAGTCCATCGTCCACATAGAAGTCTTTTTCTACAAAATCTCTGGCATCTGAACCATACTCGGACTCTCCTTCTAATGCAGTTCTCCGAAGACCATAAGTTGCTTCAGCAGGTGAAGGGCTGTTTCCAAATACATGCACCCTCATCCGATACTCCATCAACCACCAATTGGTGTCATTAGCCTCGATTCAGAGACACATTCGTCCAGACTTCCGTAGCTGTCTGTGAAAGTTTTGGTGGGTGTTTGTCATTTTTTTTTCTTTTTTTCGTCCATTTTCTACATGCACGAACGTTCGGGAATGCGTTTCCGATGAACGGAAGCAAATCGGAACATTTCCGTTAGTTCGGATCATTTTTCCAAACAAAATCGGAAATTTTCAGTTCGTTCAGAAAACTTCCATTCCTGGGATGGGTTTCTGTCTGATTCAGAGAGCTGATTTCCGACGGATCACCACCCTATAGATCCGTTTCATTTCCGATCCACTTACGAGACCTTTGAGGGCTCGGATTGCTATTGTTGAACATGTTTTGCGGCTATGTGGAGGAGTCTGCACGCCTTTAGCACCAAGGCATTGCATGTATCAGCATGGCCGAGGCCATAAATTGTATAGCAATGCATACCTGAATACATTTCATGTATGCCTTATAGAAGCATTTTAATGCTGATCTTAATTAGTCCTTAGCATGTAAACATTTATTTTTTACGGGGGGGGGGGCACTGCAGTATGACCCCAACAAGGTTATACCAAAATTTTAATTTACGTTTTTTAACAGGGACAACACGTGCCAGAGTGGCACAACTGAGTGTCAGGGTCCTTCAGTTGGTGGGCGAGATGCAGGAGCTGCGCAACTCGTTGGGGACCACAGATGAAGAATAATGTTCAGTGGCCTGCCATTGCTATGTATGTTGTTTTTTATAGTTGTAAAAATTTGAAATTTTCAAAATTTCTACAAATTTTATATTTTATGATGATCTTAAAAAAAAAATGTTACATTGTCATTTCATTTACAAAATGCATTAACACATAACTAATGGGCCCAGGAATATTTAAAGATGAATATTCACATGACCGAGAAGTGATTTGGGTAAGTTTTAGGGGGCTAGAATGGAAGAAGAACCTAACCAAGAAGTGGTTTGGGTGAGCTTTAAGGGTCCAAAAGGGAAGATGGAGGACAGTGCTAAGTGATTTAGCTAAACATTGTAGTAGAAGTGAGGGTGGAAAATATGTAGGCGAGCACTTTAATGAGTTAAGTTTGTAGTGCGCAGGCGCAAGATCGTAAGGATTTCCATCTGGACGAATATTTATTGAAAAAGGGAAACATAATCGGACGGGAAACGTAAAGGATTCGTTGGAGGATACGATGGGAAAAGGGCAAAAACTAAAGCCTACGTTGTAACATGTGAAAATGAAACGGAAAAGTCTGGATGGAAAATGACATCCTCGTATTCGTAATCTGCCGTA
The DNA here is from genome assembly GCA_027917425.1 of Gastrophryne carolinensis. Lineage (NCBI taxonomy): Eukaryota > Metazoa > Chordata > Amphibia > Anura > Microhylidae > Gastrophryne > Gastrophryne carolinensis. The sequence goes on along the minus strand of CM051237.1, from coordinate 113,723,093 downwards.
CGAACGGACGGAAACTTTACAGAAGGTTTTCAATGCATGCATAGAATCGCTCGTACGCTCATACGAGAACGGAAACATTTCACAAAAAAAAAAAAGCGGAACTAAAACGGAAGTTATTTTTGTCTCTCTGAATCGAGGCTATTGTCCTTGTACCACAGAAATCTGAGGAAATTCCGGTGGTCCTCTCTGACTACAAAACAGTGAAACATCTGTTCAAAATCAGCAGTGATGGCAACAAGCTCTTTTCTGAACCGCATCAGCACTCCTACTAAGTTGTTTGTCAGATTGGGACCCGTGAGAAGGACATCATTAAGAGATACGCTTTGATGTTTGGTGCTTGAATCAAAAACAACCCTAATTTGATTAGGTTTCCGTGGATGATACACTCCAAACTAAGGCAAGTACCAGCACTCTTCATTCTTCCTTAGGGATGGAGCTGGCTCTGCATGGTTATTACGGAATATTTTATCCATAAAGGCGACAATGTGTTCTCTCATTTCAGGCTTGCTGTTGATGGTATGCCGTAGAGAGTTAAATCTGGACAGAGCCTGTTCCAGATTGTTTGGCAGTCTTGGCCTGGTAGCTCGGAAGGGTAATGGAGAAACCCAGTGATTGGTTTCATCTTTAAAGAACTCACTGTCCATTATCTTGACAAATTCTCTATCCTCTACCGACAAGGCTACCTTGTCATCATCCTTGGTTGTGTGAAAGACTGTCCCAAGTTATTGGTGAAGAGGGGTGAAGGGAGGGGGACCCCATTTTTTGGGGGATTTTTAAGGGTTAAAACCCTTAAAAATCCCCCCAAAAAATGGCGTGAGGTCCCCCCTACCCAGCGTAACCAGCCTGTGACCAGCTATGGGGGCTTGTAGAACAGGGCGCAGGGGCCAGCTTTAGTGGCCCCTGGCCCTGCGGCTACAAGCCGTCATAGCCTAGGGCCACGGCTCTTCTGCCCCCCCTGGGCTTTGGGGAGGCAGGTAATTTGGGGGGCCAGGGGTTAATGGCAAGTCACCCGCTTGCCGCAGGTGACTTGCCAGACCCCCGAGCCCTGTGAACTGGTATAAGGGGTCTCATGGACCCCTTACCAGTTCACAAAGGGTTAACAGTATTAAAAAAAAAGACACACACAGGTTTTTGTAAAAGTTTATTAAAAAAAAAAAAAAAAAAAAAAATTACCTTTACTCACCTCCGATCTTCAGATGCAGTGTCCCGCGGCGATCTGATGCAGGTGCAGAGAAGCGGGGCAGAGAAGACGGGAGGCAGCCGTCACCGGCATCTGACAGGAGAACTGCCGGGTGCCCTAATGACACCCGGCGGTGACGTCAATAAATGACACCCGGCGGTGATGTCGGGCTAAAATCCAAGATGGTGGCCGCCATCGGAAGCTGCGGCAGAGGGAGGGCTGTTATGCCCCCCCTCCAGAAGACAGAAGAGCTGGGGGGGTGATCGGAGCCCCCCCCCCCATGAAGAGGAGAGGCGGCGGGAGCCGGCGGGAGCGGAGGTGAGTAACTGTCATTTTTTTTTTTTTTTTTTTTTAACAGGCAATCCCGGCGGCTGCTGAAACGGGGGGGGGGGCACCCTATTCCGGGCCCTCCCCTGCAGCCGGAGGAGCCCCAATCGGCGATCAGAGCCCCGCTGGCTGAGGAGACCCGGCCGGATCGAACAAGGGGTCAGGTAAGTGACTTTTTTTTTTACTTTTTTTTACTGTGATTGGGGAATGCCAGGCACGTAAAATTTACGTGGCTGGCACTTGAGTGGCGGAGAGGCAACCACGTAAATTTTACGTGGCTGACATTTAAAGGGTTAAAACTCTAGTCACCTGATGAAATAGTGTATTGTTTTCCTGTGGGCACTGTAGATGATGGTAGGTTAGTCTTTCTAACGCTAACACTGGTTTTAAAGTCTCTTTATTGCATGGCGTTTTCATACCTTGATGATGATGTCGCTGAGGCTTTAGTGTTGAACTCCAGGAAGTCGAGGCTAGGGTCATTCCTTATCTGGGCCTGTTCATCAATGAACCTGCAGAAATGAATAAATGGGGGAAAGGTAACGTCATGCGCTCTTTTGTACCTTGAGACTGATGTTGCCCACTTCTCTTGCAGACTGTATGGTAACTTCACAACAATTGGATTTACTCAAGCAATGAGCTGCCAGTACAGCCCGCTGGGCCCCCCCACCTGTCTAAACAGATGTGCCGCTCAACAGAGTATTACAATAATAAATGTTTATTATAAGCCAAAGAAAAACAGACATACATTTAAAACATAATTAAAAACCATAAAGCAGGGGATGTGATGGACTAAAATGAGTCTAATAACATCAATTCTATTTGCTGAAATTATATCATGTATAAATATCTGGAAATTTATATAATCCCACAGGTGCAAGTACACTGTACATATGCTATAAATGTAATGGTCTGATGTCACGGGAACCCCTTTAGAAAAGTGCTATAGTGCTTGTGCAAAGTTGTGCAAAGATGTGCAAAAAGTGCAAAGAAAGACAAAAAATGAAAAAAGTGATAAAAAGATATACAAACAGAGGGACAGTATGTCCCAACAATGAAGACATGTAAAGGTGCACCAATAAGGTGCAGAGTATAAAGTGCTTATAATCGTGCTTAGAAGAGGGTAAAGTTCCCGGACATAAGTCTCCGCAGTATTAAAATGGTGACCACAATAAATGATTTAATATATAGATTTCAAAAGTAAAGAACATAAACAGTGTACATTACCGGGTATCATGGTCCAAATCTGCCTGCTCTCAACATGCCCGCACTGACGCGTTGCGTGGCCAATAATTAGGCCACTTCATCAGAGTGTGGCTACCAACAGTCTGCTCCAGAATATATAGCCCCACCATTCCCTGAAAAGAGGAAATCATGCATGGGAAACCGCCAAAATTTCCTAATTGGGTTGAGGGCGGAAGTGGGGGCGGAAATGAATACATCTGTACTATATCCGCCCTTGCAGATGAATGGATATGCATTCTGTACAGATATGGCGTCAAAGCCTAATGAAGGCAGGCGCTGATGACATGCAGCTGATATGCGGTGTGGTGCTGGTGTGGGTCTAATACCGCTGAGGCGCGTGAGGCGAAAATCGCTATAAACGCGCTCTCAGCTGGATGAGTGTACACACCAGCAGTGTGATCGGAAATGCCGCGCATGCGCACCGCGCCTGCCTCGCCGGCCAGCCCGCTGCGCACTGCGCGTGCGCGGACCGGCGAGACAGGCGCGAGCGCGACACCGCGGCCATGCACATCACAGATGATAGCAGCTGTCAGCGTCGCCTCAAAGCCAAGTGGGAGAGAAGGCGGGAAGAAACACAGACTGGAGCAGACGGTTGTTCTTTGCAATAAAACATATAACATACACTATCTAAGGCTACTTATTTACATAGTTATTATCGATTTAGGTTGAATACATGTAATGGGAGCTGCATCCACACTGCACCTGTAATAGACTGTGTGATCATACACTCAGTTAGATATTTTCAAAGACTGTTACATGTCTCAAAACCTTAGGAGATGTAGTTAAGAAGAAAATGATTCTATGTATTAAAGTCTATCCACATCTATATGTACAATAGATGTACTAATATGATGTGGCCCAATATAGTATAGCATAAGCTAATGAGAAGGAGGGAAGCCATCCCACACAGTCAGTGGCTCAAAATGACTTTGTATTATGTGTCCTTGGCCACGAATTCATGACACTAAGAATATCCATGATCAAATGATAAACTCTTAATCATAATCATCTAATCATGGCCAAATCCGGGCCGCACTCCTCCATTTTGTGCTGCTCTGTTGCAAATAAAGTTGAAGTTGCTAGGCTTGAAGTATTTTTATCCGCTCATGTTGTCTTAAAATCATCCAGTCCCATGAAGGTAAGTCAAATTGAAGCTGAGACAGAAAAGGTTCCACACTTCATATTGGATCCTCTGGGTGCATTGGGATTGATCAGGGAGGGCAGGACAAAATAAAGTCCCAGCCCTCGTGCTTGGAGCCCTCTCCATCTTAATATCTTCCCGTAGTATGGATGGTTTCAATGGCCACTGGATGCTGCAACAATCGCGTGGTCTGCTCTTATTGTTGACACTGTACCAGGTACCGTCTTCCAGGGTTCGACCCGACAGGCCCACAGAGACATGGAGATGGATGGTAATGTTTTCACTGTTATCTATAGTGTGACAAAAAGAGAAAGTGAACAGACAGGAACTCCAACGTAAAAAATTTGAACAATTTAAACAATTTAAACAATTTAGATGGACATGGGTTCCAATATAAGCAATACAAAGTGACGCACCTATGCCTCACAATGGTTACGAAGCCTTCTATAGGTTCTGTATCAGCTGGTATTATGTGAGTGTGAGCTCTATTGGCGTCCTAAAAAGGGCATAAAGGAGAACTCCTCATTGATTCCCTGAGGCACCTTGGTGTCCAACTTAAAAATCCCCTCCAACTCCTTTTGTTGGAGTTTCTTTTTAATGTTGCCACCCCTGCCTCCCATGTTAACCTTCTCTACATATGTAATGGTGAGTCCTTTGTTCTGGCCTTTATGGTGTTGGAGAAAGTGGGCAGCCACTGGTGATATATTCTTACCCATGTCTTGATCTCTTTTAGCTAGTTTGATATTGGATAAATGTCCTTGCATCCTTATTACCACCTTGTTCTTAGTTTCTCCAACGTACTGTTTATGGCACCCACATTCAAGTACATAAATCACGCCCTCAGTTTGGCATGTTAGGGTTTCCCTAATTTTAAAAGTCATGTTGGTGCTTGTACTTGTGATCACATCAGTTTTTCGGACTAAGGGACATATGCTGCACCGTCCGCAGGGCTTACTGCCCTTCGTGGTGATTTGTGACAGCCAAGTTTGGGGACCTCTGTAGTGGCTTTGACATAGCTTGTCGCGCAAATTGGGAGCGCGACGTGCTGTCATTTTGGGTCCCTTCTTAACCCATTTTTTCAAAGCCTGGTCTGTTTCTAAGACCCGCCAATGGGTCTTCATGATCTTCCTAATATTTTGCCAATCACTACTATATTGGGTGAAGAACCTCACCTCTTCAGTGATGTTTTTGTGGTTGGCTGGTCCCTTGTAATGTAATAAGTCCTCCCTAGTTGTTTGGGATGCTCTACAGATTGCTCGTTGGATTGTCCCGTCCGGGTAACCGCGTTTCCTTTTTAAAGTCCTCATCTTTAGAACAGTTCCTCCTGGCACGTAACATTTGGCCCACTGGGATACCTTCCTTGCATCTTTGTGTATGAAAGCTGGAAAAGTGTAATACACTGTTTGTAGCTGTCTCCTTACGAAACAGTTTGGTGGTGATCTCCCCAGTGGTTTCAATTGATATCTCCAAATCTAAAAAGGTGGCCTGAGAAGGAGATAATGAATAAGTCAAATAGATGTTATAGGGATTTTTGTTCAATTTCTCCAAGAATTCAACAGCCATTTCAGGACCCCCTTCCCAAAACATCACAATGTCATCAATATATCTATGGTAACTTAACATGTGTGCATGGTAATCGCTGTACTCCTCTTGCCAGACCACCTCCCTCTCCCACCAACCCAAAAACAGGTTGGCTATGGATGGGGCACATCTGGCTCCCATTGCAACGCCCCTGATTTGGTGGTAAAATGCCATATCAAAAGTAAAGATGTTATGGGAGAGAATGAATTTGAGAAGTGTCAGTTGAAATTTGTGTTCGTTGATTTTGTCTATCGATTCCATTTCCAAGAAGTATTTTACCACATGCATGGCCATATCATGAGATATACATGTATATAATGACTCCACATCACAAGTTATAATAAGAGTACCCGATGGAACATGCATTGCATTAAGTCGGCTTAGAATGTCTGTGGAGTCTTTTATGTAAGAGTCTAAGGTCAATACATGTGGTTGGAGAATGGAATCAAGATATACACACGCGAATTCGGTTAGTCCTCCAATACCTGACACTATGGGCCTACCCGGGGGTCTTGTAGGATTTTTATGTATTTTGGGTAGGGTGTAGAAGGTGGGAGTTCTAGGGAACTCCACCTCCAAGAATTCAAAGAGTGTTCGTGTGATAACTCCTTCATCTAGTGCTTGTTTTAGAATGTTATCAAGTTCGGACTTATATTCTTTAATGGGGTTGTATGTTAGTTTTTCATAGGTGTTACGATCCATTAATTGGCGCTGTACTTCCTTACAGTAATAATCTCTCGAAAGTATGACCACATTTCCCCCCTTGTCTGCTTCCTTGATAATTATCCCCTCTTCCTTCTCTGGCAAGAGGAGTACAGCGATTACCATGCACACATGTTAAGTTACCATAGATATATTGATGACATTGTGATGTTTTGGGAAGGGGGTCCTGAAATGGCTGTTGAATTCTTGGAGAAATTGAACAAAAATCCCTATAACATCTATTTGACTTATTCATTATCTCCTTCTCAGGCCACCTTTTTAGATTTGGAGATATCAATTGAAACCACTGGGGAGATCACCACCAAACTGTTTCGTAAGGAGACAGCTACAAACAGTGTATTACACTTTTCCAGCTTTCATACACAAAGATGCAAGGAAGGTATCCCAGTGGGCCAAATGTTACGTGCCAGGAGGAACTGTTCTAAAGATGAGGACTTTAAAAAGGAAACTAGAGAAATGAGGAAACGTTTTAAAAAACGCGGTTACCCGGACGGGACAATCCAACGAGCAATCTGTAGAGCATCCCAAACAACTAGGGAGGACTTATTACATTACAAGGGACCAGCCAACCACAAAAACATCACTGAAGAGGTGAGGTTCTTCACCCAATATAGTAGTGATTGGCAAAATATTAGGAAGATCATGAAGACCCATTGGCGGGTCTTAGAAACAGACCAGGCTTTGAAAAAATGGGTTAAGAAGGGACCCAAAATGACAGCACGTCGCGCTCCCAATTTGCGCGACAAGCTATGTCAAAGCCACTACAGAGGTCCCCAAACTTGGCTGTCACAAATCACCACGAAGGGCAGTAAGCCCTGCGGACGGTGCAGCATATGTCCCTTAGTCCGAAAAACTGATGTGATCACAAGTACAAGCACCAACATGACTTTTAAAATTAGGGAAACCCTAACATGCCAAACTGAGGGCGTGATTTATGTACTTGAATGTGGGTGCCATAAACAGTACGTTGGAGAAACTAAGAACAAGGTGGTAATAAGGATGCAAGGACATTTATCCAATATCAAACTAGCTAAAAGAGATCAAGACATGGGTAAGAATATATCACCAGTGGCTGCCCACTTTCTCCAACACCATAAAGGCCAGAACAAAGGACTCACCATTACATATGTAGAGAAGGTTAACATGGGAGGCAGGGGTGGCAACATTAAAAAGAAACTCCAACAAAAGGAGTTGGAGGGGATTTTTAAGTTGGACACCAAGGTGCCTCAGGGAATCAATGAGGAGTTCTCCTTTATGCCCTTTTTAGGACGCCAATAGAGCTCACACTCACATAATACCAGCTGATACAGAACCTATAGAAGGCTTCGTAACCATTGTGAGGCATAGGTGCGTCACTTTGTATTGCTTATATTGGAACCCATGTCCATCTAAATTGTTTAAATTGTTTAAATTGTTCAAATTTTTTACGTTGGAGTTCCTGTCTGTTCACTTTCTCTTTTTGTCACACTATAGATAACAGTGAAAACATTACCATCCATCTCCATGTCTCTGTGGGCCTGTCGGGTCGAACCCTGGAAGACGGTACCTGGTACAGTGTCAACAATAAGAGCAGACCACGCGATTGTTGCAGCATCCAGTGGCCATTGAAACCATCCATACTACGGGAAGATATTAAGATGGAGAGGGCTCCAAGCACGAGGGCTGGGACTTTATTTTGTCCTGCCCTCCCTGATCAATCCCAATGCACCCAGAGGATCCAATATGAAGTGTGGAACCTTTTCTGTCTCAGCTTCAATTTGACTTACCTTCATGGGACTGGATGATTTTAAGACAACATGAGCGGATAAAAATACTTCAAGCCTAGCAACTTCAACTTTATTTGCAACAGAGCAGCACAAAATGGAGGAGTGCGGCCCGGATTTGGCCATGATTAGATGATTATGATTAAGAGTTTATCATTTGATCATGGATATTCTTAGTGTCATGAATTCGTGGCCAAGGACACATAATACAAAGTCATTTTGAGCCACTGACTGTGTGGGATGGCTTCCCTCCTTCCCATTAGCTTATGCTATACTATATTGGGCCACATCATATTAGTACATCTATTGTACATATAGATGTGGATAGACTTTAATACATAGAATCATTTTCTTCTTAACTACATCTCCTAAGGTTTTGAGACATGTAACAGTCTTTGAAAATATCTAACTGAGTGTATGATCACACAGTCTATTACAGGTGCAGTGTGGATGCAGCTCCCATTACATGTATTCAACCTAAATCGATAATAACTATGTAAATAAGTAGCCTTAGATAGTGTATGTTATATGTTTTATTGCAAAGAACAACCGTCTGCTCCAGTCTGTGTTTCTTCCCGCCTTCTCTCCCACTTGGCTTTGAGGCGACGCTGACAGCTGCTATCATCTGTGATGTGCATGGCCGCGGTGTCGCGCTCGCGCCTGTCTCGCCGGTCCGCGCACGCGCAGCGCGCGGCGGGCTGGCCGGCGAGGCGGGCGCGGTGCGCATGCGCGGCATTTCCGATCACACTGCTGGTGTGTACACTCATCCAGCTGAGAGCGCGTTTATAGCGATTTTCGCCTCACGCGCCTCAGCGGTATTAGACCCACACCAGCACCACACCGCATATCAGCTGCATGTCATCAGCGCCTGCCTTCATTAGGCTTTGACGCCATATCTGTACAGAATGCATATCCATTCATCTGCAAGGGCGGATATAGTACAGATGTATTCATTTCCGCCCCCACTTCCGCCCTCAACCCAATTAGGAAATTTTGGCGGTTTCCCATGCATGATTTCCTCTTTTCAGGGAATGGTGGGGCTATATATTCTGGAGCAGACTGTTGGTAGCCACACTCTGATGAAGTGGCCTAATTATTGGCCACGCAACGCGTCAGTGCGGGCATGTTGAGAGCAGGCAGATTTGGACCATGATACCCGGTAATGTACACTGTTTATGTTCTTTACTTTTGAAATCTATATATTAAATCATTTATTGTGGTCACCATTTTAATACTGCGGAGACTTATGTCCGGGAACTTTACCCTCTTCTAAGCACGATTATAAGCACTTTATACTCTGCACCTTATTGGTGCACCTTTACATGTCTTCATTGTTGGGACATACTGTCCCTCTGTTTGTATATCTTTTTATCACTTTTTTCATTTTTTGTCTTTCTTTGCACTTTTTGCACATCTTTGCACAACTTTGCACAAGCACTATAGCACTTTTCTAAAGGGGTTCCCGTGACATCAGACCATTACATTTATAGCATATGTACAGTGTACTTGCACCTGTGGGATTATATAAATTTCCAGATATTTATACATGATATAATTTCAGCAAATAGAATTGATGTTATTAGACTCATTTTAGTCCATCACATCCCCTGCTTTATGGTTTTTAATTATGTTTTAAATGTATGTCTGTTTTTCTTTGGCTTATAATAAACATTTATTATTGTAATACTCTGTTGAGCGGCACATCTGTTTAGACAGGTGGGGGGGCCCAGCGGGCTGTACTGGCAGCTCATTGCTTTAGTACACTTACATACCCCGTTCCTTGGGGTTTGGGCTTACCCCCAGCCAGCATCCAGAAGAGTGGCTAGTATATTAGACAGTGCGGGACTACCCTTTTTGTTTTTGTTCAAATTGGATTTACTCCATGGGCCGTATCCAGGAAGCACAGCCCAGACAGACAAGGGTCTCTTTTAGCAAGCTCTACTTCCATGAGCAGATCACACAAGTCCTGAAGCTTGTGGACTTCCTTGAGATTGATTTTTGGGATGTTTTATAGTCTCTTGAACAGGGCTTTCTCTATTGCTTCTGCACTCCCGAAAGTACGTTCGAGTCTCTGCCAGGCGGCAGCGAGACCTGCTTCTGCTTGTCCCACATAGACAGTTCTGAGGCTCTTGATACGATTTGTAGAGCCTGGGCCCAGCCATTTGATCATGAGGTCAAGCTCCTGCTCTGTAGTTAGATTGAGGTTGGCAATGGCGGCTTTGAAGGTCGCCTTCCAGGCTCTGTAGCTTTCTGCACAGTCATCAAATTTTGAGAGACTGGTGTTGATAAGCTCTCTGCTCACCATAAACCTGGCAAACTCAGACATATCTGATTTCTCACTGCTTGTTGCCGTGACAACTCGTGGTGCCCCTGGGGCGTATGGGTTGCTTGGCGTGAAAGGGTGAGATGTTCCCGGGTAAAATGATGTTGCTGCAGGGTTAAGCTGTGGTTTAGCCTCTGTAGATTCTGATGACTGCTGCTTGAGCTGTGGAGGTAGGCCAGAAAACACCTGATACTCGTCTTGCTGCAATAACTGTCCTTGAGAGGGCGTATCTGGGTGATGGTTGTTAGCTTGCTCGGGTGCTGTGGGTTGTGCTGGAACCGCAGGTGGAACTGACTTAGAGGTTTCAGTTTTTTTGGCTTGGACATTACTGGAAACAGGAGGTGGTGAGAATAACTCTTTCCGCACATAGTCGCTGGTGCGATCGAATGGATCGTCTATTTCCTGTGGTGGCAAGCAGACTGGATCAAGACTTTGGCTCAATGCTTGCTCAAGTAGTCTTACTTGAGCTAATGCAATTTTCTCTTCCATCTCTGCCCTCGCTAGAGCTTCTTTTTCAATGTAGGAACGTCTCACTTTGGATTGCTCTGCACTTATGCGGGCCTCTAGTAATCTGTCGCTCAGGGCAGAGCTTCTTGAGCAAGGTGATCTGTATGACCTAGAGGAATGTTTAGATGAACTTGATCTGTGTGATCTGGTTTCTTGCAATTGAGTGATACAGAGTTCCACTTTATCTTTAACATCCTGCACCATGGCGTCTCTTTCTCTGTGTTCTGATTCTGCCTTGCTCAGTTCTCATTGGGCTTCATCAACATTAGAGTCTCTTAGAAAGGTTATATACCTTGTGGTCAGTCCCTTGTATCTTTCATAAGCTGTGTTTAGCCGTTCAATAACAACTTGTAAGCTTGTAGCATCTCCTGAGGAGGATTTAAGTCCTGACATGAGGGAGGAAACACGTTTCCATTGCTCTTCCAGGTTATCATATAGCTCATCTTTCATGGTATGATAGTTTTCAATGATCTTTATGGTTGGATTAAGAGAGAGTTTTGGTCGGACATCTTAGTCTGCTGGAAGCATGGTTTCTGCTTCCTGCTGTTCATGATGATCAGTATTAGATTGCATTTGCTCTGTTTCATCACTGGGGAATTGTGCAAGGTCTTTTTCGGACGTTTTGATATAAGGTGCGCTGTCTCTTTAAGAAAATAAACTTTTGAATTGGGGGTTGAAACTCGCAGCACAGCTCAGATAGGGCACCTTGATATGATTCCTAAGGTGTTTTAAGTGAATTGCGGACTTTTGGGGGTCGGGTTGATATGGTAAGGTGATATGCAGCAAGTCTCTATTAAGGGTATGGATTGAGGGAACCCTGTATGCATAAACAGTTCTTTGGTATGTAGACAGAGGTTCATATAGGACGTGCAGTGCTTCCCCTCGGGCTTGTCTGGACATACGCTGTGCTATGGAGATCCCTGAGTGAGGTGCTGGGCTCTGAGGGGATCTCTAGCTGGGTTATTGGACTTTAAGGCAGTTTTTGACTGTTCTGTCCCCACATGAAGGCGATTGAAGGTTTAACTAATGTGACTGTGTGACTCTCCTACCTTCGTATCCAAGCAGTGGAGCAGACCGGACCGGCAGGAGCTCAGGCTGATGGAGTCACAAGTAGACAGAAGTAGATTTCAACCAGTGAGGGTTTATTCCATCCAAATACAGCAACAAGCAGTGATATAATACTGTAGAGGCAGTAGTGATATTGATGCTGTCCTGTAAGAGTCTTTCCTGAGGCTACTGCTGGTCAAAAACTGATGCCTTCACAAGCCCAAGAGATGAGGTCCAGTCACACAGCTATGCAGAGTAAAACTAAAATGGCTGCAGCAAGTCACATGGACCTGGGCTGTATAAAACCACACCCAGCATACAAAACGGGGAGGCCGATTCATCAATAGCGCCAGGTAGCGACAGATGAGCGACTGAAGTATGGCGCTATGAGCGCCGCTAGGGTACGCCGCGGGCGGTAGCGATTCGCTATAGCAGGCCTCCTCAGTCGCTACCTGGCGTTGTTGGGAACAACGCCTACATTGCTGAATATGATGTTGGACCTCAGCTTTGTAGGCGCTGTCAGTCAGTTTGACCACGCTATTCAACACAGCGCCTGCGCTTTGCTTTGCTGTGGGCTGGGAATCAAGTACCTTCAGAATAAAACACATTGCAACATGTTTCTTTACTTTTTTTAGTTTTTATTTTGTGTTGAAAAGGAAATAAAATTAAAACAGATATTAGAATGAAAAGGAAAATTAAAACAGAATTAAACACATAGCCACATGTATTTTATTTGTTTTTTATTTTTTTAAGAAAAAGGAACTACAATTAAACCACCAATGAGAATGAAAATGAAAATTAAACCATAAATTAGAATGAAAAGGAAAATTAAACCAGAAATAAGAAAGAAAAGGAAAATTAAAACAGAAATGAGAATGAAAAGGAAAATTAAACCATAAATTAGAATGAAAAGGAAAATAAAAACAGAAATGAGAAAGAAAAGGAAAATTAAACCAGAAACGAGAATGAAAAGTAAAATTAAAACAGAAATGAGAATGAAAAGGAAAATTAAACCAGAAATGAGAAAGAAAAGGAAAATTAAAACAGAAATGAGAATGAAAAGGAAAATTAAACCATAAATTAGATTGAAAAGGAAAATAAAAACAGAAATGAGAAAGAAAAGGAAAATTAAAACAGAAATGAGAATGAAAAGGAAAATTAAACCATAAATTAGATTGAAAAGGAAAATAAAAACAGAAATGAGAAAGAAAAGGAAAATTAAACCAGAATTTGAGAATGAAAAGGAAAATTAAACCAGAAATGAGAATGAAAAGGAAAATTAAACCAGAAATGAGAAAGAAAAGGAAAATTAAAACAGAAATGAGAATGAAAAGGAAAATTAAAACAGAAATTAGAATGAAAAGGAAAATAAAAACAGAAATGAGAAAGAAAAGGAAAATTAAACCAGAAATGAGAAAGAAAAGGAAAATTAAACCAGAAATGAGAAAGAAAAGGAAAATTAAAACAGAAATGAGAATGAAAAGGAAAATTAAAACAGAAATTAGAATGAAAAGGAAAATTAAACCAGAAATGAGAAAGAAAAGGAAAATTAAAACAGGAATTAGAATGAAAAGGAAAATTACAACAGAATTAAACACATAGCCACATGTATATTTTTTTTATTTTTTTATTTTTTGACTAAAAATGAACTAAAATTAAAACAGAAATGAAAATGAAAATGAAAAATCCAACAGAAATTAGAATTCAAAGGAAAGTTCAGAAAAGTTCTAGAAAATGAAATTTGTGATCACGGTGCATCTCGGGGTGCCTGAAAAATAAAAAAAAGTGCAGTTAGTATATATCTTTAAATTTGTGTTTTCGCTGTAAAAAAAAATTGCATTAATTGTTAACCAACATTTGCGTCTTACACCCCCCTTAGAGTGGTTTGGGTCATCTTACACCCCCCTTAGAGTGGTTTGGGTCATCTTACACCCCCCCTTAGAGTGGTTTGGGTCATCTTACACCCCCCCTTAGAGTGGTTTGGGTCATCTTACACCCCCCTTAGAGTGGTTTGGGTCATCTTACACCCCCCTTAGAGTGGTTTGGGTCATCTTACACCCCCCCTTAGAGTGGTTTGGGTCATCTTACACCCCCCTTAGAGTGGTTTGGGTCATCTTACACCCCCCTTAGAGTGGTTTGGGTCATCTTACACCCCCCTTAGAGTGGTTTGGGTCATCTTACACCCCCCCTTAGAGTGGTTTGGGTCATCTTACACCCCCCTTAGAGTGGTTTGGGTCATCTTACACCCCCCTTAGAGTGGTTTGGGTCATCTTACACCCCCCCTTAGAGTGGTTTGGGTCATCTTACACCCCCCCTTAGAGTGGTTTGGGTCATCTTACACCCCCCTTAGAGTGGTTTGGGTCATCTTGCACCCCCCCTTAGAGTGGTTTGGGTCATCTTACACCCCCCTTAGAGTGGTTTGGGTCATCTTACACCCCCCTTAGAGTGGTTTGGGTCATCTTACACCCCCCTTAGAGTGGTTTGGGTCATCTTACACCCCCCTTAGAGTGGTTTGGGTCATCTTACACCCCCCTTAGAGTGGTTTGGGTCATCTTACACCCCCCCTTAGAGTGGTTTGGGTCATCTTACACCCCCCCTTAGAGTGGTTTGGGTCATCTTACACCCCCCTTAGAGTGGTTTGGGTCATCTTACACCCCCCTTAGAGTGGTTTGGGTCATCTTACACCCCCCTTAGAGTGATTTGGGTCATCTTACACCCCCCTTAGAGTGGTTTGGGTCATCTTGCACCCCCCCTTAGAGTGGTTTGGGTCATCTTACACCCCCCTTAGAGTGGTTTGGGTCATCTTACACCCCCCTTAGAGTGGTTTGGGTCATCTTACACCCCCCCTTAGAGTGGTTTGGGTCATCTTCCAACCCCCTTAGAGTGGTTTGGGTCATCTTACACCCCCCTTAGAGTGGTTTGGGTCATCTTACACCCCCCTTAGAGTGGTTTGGGTCATCTTACACCCCCCCTTAGAGTGGTTTGGGTCATCTTACACCCCCCTTAGAGTGGTTTCGGTCATCTTACACCCCCCTTAGAGTGGTTTGGGTCATCTTACACCCCCCTTAGAGTGATTTGGGTCATCTTACACCCCCCTTAGAGTGGTTTGGGTCATCTTACACCCCCCTTAGAGTGGTTTGGGTCATCTTACACCCCCCTTAGAGTGGTTTGGGTCATCTTACACCCCCCTTAGAGTGGTTTGGATCATCTTACACCCCCCTTAGAGTGGTTTGGGTCATCTTACACCCCCCTTAGAGTGGTTTGGGTCATCTTACACCCCCCTTAGAGTGGTTTGGGTCATCTTACACCCCCCCTTAGAGTGGTTTGGGTCATCTTACACCCCCCTTAGAGTGGTTTGGGTCATCTTACACCCCCCCTTAGAGTGGTTTGGGTCATCTTACACCCCCCTTAGAGTGGTTTGGGTCATCTTACACCCCCCTTAGAGTGGTTTTTTTCTCATTTTGATGGGAGGTCAAATACATTTACCCAGTAGTGCAGTACTTGGATTAGAGTGAAGGGTAGTTAGCTTACCGCAAAAAAGGAAGTGATCATCCTTTCCCTTAGCTCATCGCCAGTCTGGGTGTCCTCACTTCTTCCTGCGGGCAAGTTGGGGATTTCTGGCACCAGTGCTGTCTCCTCGGGGGCTTGAATTCGGTGGCATATACAAATATTATGGAGCACGCAGCAGGCGAGGATGATCTTGGAGACCTTCTGGGGGCTGTAGAGCATCTCTCCTCCTGGCCGTGCCAAACAGAGAAAGCGTGCTTTCAGCAGGCCGATGGTTCTTTCCACAATGCTTCTGGTCTTGCGATGTGCTGCATTGTAGCGTTCATGGGCAGAGGTCCGTGGGCTCCTGACCGGAGTCATGACCCACGTTCTCTGCCCATATCCCTTGTCCGCTGTTGAAAAAACACAAGGAGAGAGACAGCAATTAGTACTAGTACATGTTTTGTTTATCTTTTTTTCTAATTTGGCTTACTAGGCCACATATTTGAGTCAAAATACTTTGACATGGTTAATTTTTTACCCAGTAGCCAGCCATCTGGCATTTCGTTGTTCTCAAACTTCCGGCACAGGACTGTCCGCTGCAAGACGTAAGAATCGTGGCATGAGCCGGGGAACCCCGATCTCACCGCCCGCAGCCTCATGTCTGGGTCACAGACAAGCATGATGTTGAGCGAATGGAATTGCTTTCTGTTTCTGTAATACAGCTCCTGTGCACGGGGAGGGCGGAAAGGGATATATGTACCATCAACGCACCCTAGCACATTTGGGATCCCTCCCATCAGATAGAAAGCATGTTTTATTTTGGCAACCTCTTCCTCATCCTCAGGAAACTTGATGTAAATTAGGATTAAATCACAAATCGCCAGAACTACCTGGATTAGTATGCGGCTCATAGTAGCCTGGCTTATCCCGCTGAGGAGGGCGGAGGTTGCCTGGAAGGTCCCTCGTGCCAAAATATTCAGCGTGGCACACAGGCGTACTATGCCTGGAATGGATTGAGTGCGTTTGGTGGATGGCTCGATTTTGTGCTTAATCTGATCATATAGGGACTGTAGTGCAGCACGATTCAGACGGAAGCGGCTCCTGATCTGCTCGTCACTTAAGTCCCATACTGAAAGGCGGATTGCAAAGGAGCGGGGTGCCCTAAGCCTCACAACACCCTGCTCCCTTTCCTCCTGCTCTTTCAGCATACACATACATCCATCCACCCAGACACCATACATCACCCTCTTATCCATCACACACACTCAACAGATATACAAAATCAAAAAAACAAAAACAAAAACCACAAACACACCACACACACACAAACAATCACACTCCACACACACCCGCTACAATGCAGCTCACCACAAAACCAGAACTATAGTGGTCCAAACCACCAGCCTGCTGAAAAACAGCTTTCTAAGTTAGGCACAACCAAGAGGGGAGTTGCTGCACAGCCCACAAAAGGCCCCAAAATCAAGCCTCACTTGCTGTATGCTCCACAATATTTGCATATGCCACCAAAAACAAGCTCCTAAAGAAACAGCACTGATGTCAGAAATCACCCAACAAGCCACAGAGAGTGAGGACAGAACCCAGACAGAGACTCAAATGAGCTAAGGGAAGCAAGCACCGCACCACACCACAGCCTTTGCCACAGTGTAAGAATACCAGAAGCTTGCAAATTCCTTCCATTTATACTTCACTTTCAAAAAGGACAGGTCCGCTTTGTCGCCTTTTGCGTTGCTCTGCTATTTCCGGGCGCCAATTAGCCGACCCAGGTGTGCGTGAAACGGAGTGCGCACGCGCACGCTAGTAGCGCTACTAGCGTACGTGAGCCGAAACTTGCGTGCATTAACGGACATGGGTGAAAATTCAGTGGTGGGCCAATGAAAGGTAAGCTGCTGTTTATTTAAATAGCCGTTAGGCTAGCCACATGTCACAAGGGTTTCAGATACATCAGTCCATTGTTGTATTTGGGTGTGTGTTGTTTGGTTAATGAGGTCTGTAATGAGTTAATTGGCTAACACACATGTTTCAGTCAGTGCAGTGGAGGTGTGGCTAGAAGGAACTGGGCTGTATGTGTGAATCAATTAAGTGGGCTGGTTTGTGATTGGCTGTTAGAGCACATAAAACCTGCCCAACCCAAAGAGATTGCGATGCCATTCTGTAGTCTGCATGTGTGCTTGTTGGGTGTGTATTTGTGTGTGTGTGCAGCTACAGGATGGAGCCAAATTCAGGACATCTGCCGGCCACAGCAGGCCCAAGTAGGAGTTTGGTGGGTGCTGTGCGCAGACCTCCCTTACGGAAAAGGGCCCAGCCTGAAGGTGGGGCAGCACCCCAGGCTAAGCGCCCAGGTGCCAAGAGGGAGCCTGAATTTAATTTGGCGGAGAATAATGATCTTGGGCGCCTTACACTTGCTAAATGGGAGCTACTCTTTGGCTCCCAAAGCAAGTCCATAGGCAAACAAGAAAGAAGCAAACTGTGGGATGCCATTGGTGTGGAGCTTAGTAGCACTGCTCAACACCCACGTAGTGGCCCATCCTGCAGGAAACGCTTCTACACTTTGAGAGGGGCCCTTATGAAAAAGATGAATCACGATCTTGATGTGGACAGTGGGACCATCCAGGCTCCAAAGAGTACCTACAGGCCGTATGAGGAGATGCTGAAGGCCAAAATTCCACTGGCTCGGCTGCAGGGTGTGGATCCTGGGGATGACACCACAGGTTGGACTGAAGGTACATATTTTCTGCCTTTTTCTAAAAGCTACTGTTAATGTATGTGATTAGCATTTTGTCTTTCTGACCAACTAACAGTAGGACCTGTGAAGTAGTACATTAGACCTCATACATTTTTTACTTTCCTGTCTGTTGCTTTCTGCATAGGTGCACATGCTGCTGTCCGGGATGTGCCTCAGGACACACAAACTCCTGCCCTTCAACCAACCTCAAGCCTAACCCAGTCTGCCATTGAAGGTATTTACCACTAATTTAGGTGCTGGTTGTTTGGGGAACAAATGGGTGTGGGAGCAGCTCCAACAATCGAGTGGGGCACTGTGGAGTATTAATAATATGGACCTGCGGCCTAATTTCACGCCCACTTTAACACTCACAGCAACTAACTAACAAGGCCCTAACATGTGTAGCTATGTTGGAAGGCAGAGATGTGTGGCCATATATCTGCATATAAATGTGGAAGCCACACTGGCCTTGATTAGTGAATATTAGTGAATGAGCTGCTCACACACACCTTAATGCATGTTGTATTTTTGCACGCACATTAACAATGGCTCAATGTTTGCTTGATTTTTGCCTAGCTCCCACGCCATTGGCCCCAGCATCTCCTCAGGAGCCAAGCTACTCTTTGGATGTCGGTAAGTGCATGTGTCAACCTTGCTTTATCCACTTTAACCCAAGTGCATGTGTCTCATTCCTCTTTTTTATTGGTAGGCCAAGTGACTGGTTCATCTTTGGACCCCACTTCCGATGTTGCAGGTCAACAGGACCCTGTTGGTGTGTATAGCAATACATAATGTATCCTTTATGCTGTTTCTGTTACACTGGTTCGATTTGGTTAGTCTAATAATCTACATGTTTGCTCTGTCAACTTGAAGATGCCTCTTGGGAGTGCTTATTCCCTCCCCAGGGTCAGTCTAATAGTTCTTGGAGTGATTGCAATGTATTTTGGAGGACATATTTTTGGACAAACATTCACCGTAGTAGTTTGATGAATATTTAGAGCCATTACTTGTGTTTTTTAGTTGACCCGAATATCGGAAGTGGCTGTCCCGAAAGGACCCCTCAAGTTCAGGCTGCCAGAGATGAGGGTAAGTTGTTTTGCCTTGCTCTAGTCTGTATTTTGGCTCTACTTTTGTGGCACTTGCTTCTGGCAACTTGTGTGTCCACATGTATTTTAAAGGTCCAAGCTCGAGTGAGGGCCCCACTCCAGACATCTGGGAGATTGCGGGTATGTGTAATTTAAGCAATGTGTCTGATCTTATTTGCCAAAATTATTGCCTCTTAGTCCTCTAACATACATGTTAACAATCTGAGTTTAACAGATACCTTTGGTCTAGTGTGTAATTTTGCACTTTGTGGAGGTATGGCCTTGATAGCCTAGCCATGTTACATTTGAGTTTGGTCCACTGACCTACTAACCTGACTTTCCTGTTTAGCATATGCCAACTTGCCGGACATCTCTGATGTTGAATTGCCCCTCTCTGGCAGCGATACCTCGCTCCTACCTGTGGCGGACGACACGGAGGTAACATGGCTGATTTAGACGACCTATAACCACATTGCCATGTTCGTGGGTAGTGGATGAAGCAACATGTCACATTTCCTTTCTTTGTCGTTTTGGCAGGAGGCGGAACCAGAACCCCAAGCTAGGACCTCTTCCCAAGTCTCATGTGGCCAAGCTTCCGAGGCTCAGACAAGGGTAAGTTGTATAGTGACTGTTTGGGCAAATTATTTTGAGGGGCATACATGCATTGTTTCTGTTTGTCTAAAATGTTGTTTTCTATTTTGTTAGCCTCAAACCCCAGCAAGAGGAGGTGTTGCACCAACCAGTGCCGATCTTTACCAGCTAGGGGTCCGGATGCTGGAGGACTACAGTCGCCAACAGCCACGTGATGGAACTAATGAGCGCATTGCGGCGTTGGAACAGCAGGTGCTGATGTGTCAGCAACAACATGAGGCCCAGCAGCGCCAGATCGACCTGTTGATGCATAACCTTCAACAAAACCAGCAACTTGGTCGGCTGGCCAATGCAATGGAACAATCTATCCAGCAGCAGCAAGAAGCGATACAGCGGCAGGACCAAACTTTGTTGTTGATACAACAGCTCATACAACAGCAGTCTATATTTTTTACTGCACTGTTGTCCCCCAACACCGCCCCTAGCAATGACTCCCAACCTCCCCAGCCACCCAGCCAAGAATATTAATTTTGTTTGTTTTTGTTTCTGTAAATATATTGGCTTAACCCACCTCTAAATTGTGTTTTTCCTAAGACATAGCTAATAACACAGTCAGGGATGAGTATCTTGATCTAGATATGTCAATGTATTTGTAAATTTAGGCCACACATTTGAGACCATAGCTTACTATGGTTAACACATGAAATGGCTCCAAAGGTATGGCTAAATTGACACACAAATGGGTTTAGAGACAGTTAAACTATGCTTTGCAAGGCACCACACTGTAATGATGTGAATCAAAAAGTTTTAATTTCAAACCTGGCCAACAGGGCCAACATTGCCCAACAAAGGGCGTCAACAGGCCAGCCTTCCCCCCACCCTAACGACGCCGCCGGCGCCTCTTCTTGGCCAGCAGCATCAGCTTCAGGAGCCTGATCTCCCGCCACAGTCTGCGATGCTGGTTTTCACAAGCTGTAGAGATGTATAAACAACAATTTATTAATAAATTGAATGTGACCTCAACAGACACAGATGTAGCAATGTAATGTCAGTGTGTCCAATTAGCTGACACTCACATTAACATTGTTGGCCACTGTGCGCTTATTTGTTAACATGATATGAGTACTATTGACTGGCAGGAATTTGGACAACACATCCCAAGCATACATTTACTCTTAAAGTGTACCAACACCCACCGGTCATCGGCCCTGGAATCTATCAGATTCCCGGCCCGATCACCTCCCTCCCCACGGGACATCCGAGATCGGGATGTCCCGCGGGGTGAAACCCCCCCAACACCCCAAAATCCCTACCTCAGTTTCGGTGGGGCACGGCCGTCGGGCCCTCCCTCGCGCCCCTCTAGACGTGTGCGTGCCTGCGCCAGCCGTCTGTGAATGGCCGGCGCAGGCACGCGCGCGTAAAAAGGAGGAGGAGCCGCTTTGCCGCGGCTTGTACGTCGGCTGGAGGAAAAGTGAGTTCAGGGGGTTGACACACAGCGGTGACGATCAGGGGTGCCCCACCGTAGTGGACCAAGACCCAGGAAAGTCAAAATCCTGGTTGTTGTTCCACTTTAACTCTTGGGAAGCGAAGAAGGTATAAGCCCCAGTGTGTCCATTTATGTGTTTAGTCACAGCCAAACATCAGAGCCTAAGTCCTAACGAGTAAACGAGTTTGCCCTATAATGTTAGAGGTCAAGACCTAATACGACCCATTTGGTTGTGTCTAAGGCACAAATAGTCTCTATGTGGCCAAATGAAGAATGTGAGGCAACAATCAAGCATGCAGACAGGCATGTTGGATTATTGTACAAACACATGGAATCTAGATGTGAAATTAACACATAGGTACATTTTAAATGTCTGCAGATGTGACTAGAAGACATAGGTTTCACAAGTCTTTAGGCATATGAAGTGGGATGTACTCACCATCGCAGCTGTGGCGGGGGCCCATGCTGCTGGCCGTCCCTGGAGCTGGGGTGGGGAGGAGGTTTTCTGGCTCCGTCTGCGTAGCAACATCTGTCAACAGAAAGCAAAAGACAAAAACACAATTAGTGGGCCAATGACACCTGACTATTTGACATCCATCTGGTTATGGAGTCTGAAAAATCAAAGGCTTGCATGGTTACATACAGGTTGACCAAAATTAGCATATTTCCTGGTCCATGAGTTAATGTAAATTAGTTATGGTTGCAACATGTATCCCTAAAGATAATGTGCAAATAACATAGACAGTGCAATGTAAAGGACTCATTAGCAGTTGATTGGCTAATGTTACTAGTGTGCAACATGTGTTAGCGGGAACAACTTAACCCAAGAAAGGAAATGAGAACACCCATCATGGTGTGGGCAGAAACATAGGGGTGGTTGCCAGTTGGCTAGCACTGTAGTGGGGTTTGTGAGGTTAAGGTACATTATCAAACCAGCTGTGACAATGGACCAGGAAACATGTGTCTGTTAAAAGTGGGCCAAGACACAGAATTGCAACAATTCTGTGTTTTGGTCCGCTTTGGCAGAGCACCACAATTTGAGTGAGACGACGTCCGCCGCCGCTGCCTTCCGCACATCACTCCTCCAGTGTGTGCGCACGCGCAGCCCATTAGGAAACAGAGCGCAGACGCACACACATCTAGAGTGGCACACAGGAGGCTGGGACGGTGGCTTCTGCAACCCCCAAAGAGGTAAGGAGTTTGTGGGGTTTTTTTTTGGGGGGGTGCCCTGGGTGAGGGATGTGATTTTTCAGGGAAGCTTCGAGAATCAAAGCACTATCAACAATGTTTGTAGGTCCACTTTAAGGAATGTCATAACATAGGGAATGTGATGGATAACAACAAACACTTACCACGACTATGCCCGTGGAGAATGCTTCTCCAAAAGGCCATGGAGGCGCCGCCTATATGATGCCCTGCAAATTAGAGAGGAATGGCAAGGGCTAAGTACAAATTGCAAGATGAAACCTGTCACAGACTAACAATGAAAAAAAGGACACTCACCAGGGGATGAACCGCCACTTGAAGCTCAGGGAGGGCTCTGAGGAGGAGGCGGGGAGCCTCGGCTCCTCACACTCTGGTCGGAAGATCCACCAGGCAAAGGGCCACCCTCCTCCCTCTCACTCCCTGCTCCTTCAGGGAGTGTGGGAGAGTCCATTTCTACCACCCCACTTGGACTCCCCACTTGAGAGTGGCCCCTTGCCTGGTGAGACTCCTCAGACTCAGAGTGTGAGGAGCTGAGGCTTGATCCTGCCAGCCCCTCAGCAGCACACTCCTCTGGGGCGTCATCCCCTTCCTCCCCTGGGTCCTCTAAATAGGACCCGCGGGAGGGACCCTCCCCCTTCCCACGTTTCCCCAGGGGAGGACGCTTATCTGTGTTGAGGGGGTGAAAGAAAATAATTAATACAAAGAGCACAAATGGACACAGCTTAGCAGATGATTAGGCAAAAAGTATAAACATAGCATAAGCTTTAACTTACCTGATGTGTAGGCATCATATAGGCGGTACACGCCTTCAGGGTCCCGGCGCTTAAAGTCGGACCACTTTTGCTGTATAGCTCGGATGGAGAGCTCGGTGTGGAAGCGCCGGGACACTGTGGCCTTCACCTCCATGGCAATTCGTTTTTTTCCCCCACGGGCATAGTCGTACTGGTTCACGCAGAAATCCTATGAGAAATGAAAAACAAACACAAATCAATACATGACATCAGAACAATGGCATAAACAGTTATACAGAGACCCGATCAAAGTGGACCCACACCCAGGATTATCACTATTCTGGGTTTGTGTGCACTTTGGTGGGCCACACCAATTGTGGGTGGTCCGCTGTCTGAAACCCCCTTGGAAGGCCACAAATACACCACTGACGACGCTCCCACGTGACTGCGCCAGCCGAGCACAGCGCTCTGCGCCGCTGTGGTATGCGCATACAAGGCCGTTTGGACGTGCATACCAGCTCAGCTGGGTCTGCGCGGCAAAGTACGCATGTGGCGTTTGACTCTAACAGGGAGTGCGCCTGCACACAACATTAACAAATGTCTTGCGCAGGGGTCCACCCTGCTAGAGGTAAGCGCAAGAGGCATCCGCAGCTCACGCATACACAGATGGGACGGGGCTGAGGTAATTTCTATGGCCCTCCAGGGGGGGTCATCCCCGCAGGACATCCAGAATGGGGATGCCCCACGGGGAGTGATCCAATTGGCCCAGAAAAATTAGAAATTTCAGGGCCAATCCCCCCTGTGTGTTCTTCAACTTTAAACCTAAAATACCAAAACCAAATACTCACTTTGACCACCTGGCCATTAACGCGGCTATCCACCCGTAAGCGCCTTTTCTTGGCATGCCCAGGAGGGGAAGGGGTGGGAGGGGTGCTAGGTGGGGGAGGTGAGGTAGGTGGGGGAGGTGGGGGAGGGGTGGTGGGGTCGGAGTCGGAGGAGGAGCTGGGGAGGCGCATGACTCTGCGTCTTGGCAGCATTGTGGAAACGCTAAGGAGGAAACAGGAACCGGAAATGACCAAAGCGACATGGGAAAAAAATAAATAAATAATAAAACGCTCCGCGCACCAGGAACAAGCTATTATCAGCTATGTGCAAGCTAAGTGGCGGAAAAAATAAAATGACGCTTGAAAACAAGCTATTGGCATAAGCGCTAGACATTTTTAGCTTTAGGTGGCTTTGAAACGCAAAGGAGGATACCGGAACCGGATATGACGCAAGCAACTGTGAATAAAAATTCAAAAACAAAGATGCGCGCAACAGGGACAAGCTAATATCAGCTATGTGCAAGCTAAGTGGCGGAAAAAATAAAATGACGCTTGAAAACAAGCTATTGGCATAAGCGCAAGACATTTTTAGCTTTAGGTGGCTTTGAAACGCAAAGGAGGATACCGGAACCGGATATGACGAAAGCAACTGTGATTAAAAATTCAAATAAAAAGATGCGCGCAACAGGGACAAGCTAATATCAGCTATGTGCAAGCTAAGTGGCGGAAAAAATAAAATGACGCTTTAAAACAAGCTAGGGCCCAAGGCGCCACGAATTATTAGCTTGATTTAGCAGGGGGTTCTACATACTGTAATGCATAGATCCTTGAAAAGCAAACCAAGTTGTGCTTAAATATACAAATCTTATTCCTTCCTAAAATCATCACAAAATCAAACTAGACAACTACATGATAATGTGGCACACATGAGAATGCATAACGGGTTGTTATGAGCTGGTACGACTGAATGTTAATCCTGCAATATGTGGCCATGCACGCTCACAACTACAGTGTATTCATTAAGAACGACTGGGGTCGCGGGAAGTGAATTCCTTGCAAATGGCAGAAGGGCACATGTATGAACAGCACAGCGCCGCACAACGCAGCGCAGCGAAGCACAGCGCCGCTCGCGCCGCCACATAGCGAATTAAAACAGCGACTGCACAAACTCTGACCACCACAGATTCATCAAGGACAGGGCTGCCGAATAGCTTGGGCGCTGACAATTTCGAAGAGCGAACGTGACCGCCCAACCTGACAGGCTACAAAATAGCTTTACAAGCCCCGTGTGTGGTGAAAACAAGCGATTTTGATGCCAATGAGTTTGGTTGGAGGAGATGCAATTCCCATGTCACTCACAACATTACATTGTAAAAATTAATAAAAACTTCAAAAACATAAAAATAACCAGCCAGATTAATAAAACATATCACTATAAACATGTGTTGAATTTTGTGCCAAAGAAAAGAACACAAAAACCACTTAAAACAATCATTGCAGCGTCTGCCATTGAAATGTATGGGAGAGCGGCAGGTAGCGCCAGGTCATACCTGTCGCTGTGATGGGATTAGCAGCGGCGCTGTTCGTTGCAATCGGCTTCATGATGAATGCCGCACTTGCCGTCGCTCTCGCCGGCGCTAGCCTCATTTAGCTTGATAAATGCGTCATTGTGGCCGACGCCGGGCGTACTTGAGTCGGTAGCAGACGTTAGCTGGCGGGACCTGGCGCTCGTCAGACACTACCTGACGCTATCGCTTGATGAATAAGGGCCAAAGCCAGGCATGCAGCATACGATTCTGGCCAGCAGATGGCGGCAAAAACAACACTGCATAAAAACAATATGGAGAAGATAACTGATAATGAATAAGACAGTTAAATAAATGTGAGGAGAACAGCACACTGTAAACCAAACTGCAGCATTATAAATACTGAGAAGCTATAACTTCTGTTCTAAAATCTAGTTAGTTTCTCTTCCACCTAATATGTGCTTTAGCTTTTCCAGTATGACATTTAATACTATCTTGGCGAGCGAAGCTTCTGGCACTCGTGACTTACTATCACTGGCATATTCTCTGTGTGCACTATTATTTTACTGTAAAAAGCTATCCAGAGTACAGGTCACAGAAAGACAGAACAGATTTGCATATGAATGCAGTTATCTATTAACTTTTTTGTCTATAATATGCACTAGTAACATAAGCAGAATTTACTGTCACTCATAGGGCATGAACCCTATTGTCTCACTGGATCTAGCATAGGTTTTCCAGGGCACGGGCCTCGATTCATTAAAAGCTGAAGAAAATTCTCATGGTAGTAAAAAATTCATTGCATGAGAAAAAAGCCTGACGATTTCACTGTTCATGACTCACCAGATATGAAGACAATGAAAGTCAATGGCACTTTTTTACTCCTGAGACAAGTAGTAAACTTTTTACTCCATTTTACACTGTAGTAAAAAAGTGCTATTGACTTTCATTGTCTTCATATCTGGGGATTCATCAACAGTGACATCCTCAGGATTTTTTCTCATAAAGTGCATTTTTTACTACAATGAGAATTCTTTTCAACTCTTGATGAATCAAGGCCATGGAGTCGCCTGGTCTTCTACCAAGTTGAGGCCACAAGTATGTCCTACTCTGCAGGAATGCCAAACTAGTTTTCCCCCATTCTCTCCTCGTACCTGACCTCACTGTATCCCCTCAGCCAGGGCACCCCAACTCATCTTCTGCCTCTGCAACACCATAGCTTTATGATCATGGATGTATGGTGTCCTCCCCACCAATGTCACCATATCTGCTTCTGTAATACTAAATGTTTTGTAACATTTCTTTAAAAAATAGCCATATTCACCCCTGGCCAATTGTCTGTCAATGCAAAAGCCTCACTTATTGAGTTTGTGAAACATATTGGGATAGGGAAGATCAGATCATGATTTGGTCAAGTATTAGCCAGGACCAGTAAATTCCTGGGCTTATTTTTGGTTGCAGCCAGACCCTATGGATTTGTGACGTTGAAGTTGGATAGACCATTTATAAATATCTATCTATATCTATCTATCTATCTATCTATCTATCTATCTATCTATCTATATATATATTTCTATGTTTAATAAAATCATCAAACTTCTGTTCCAAACAACTGTCTTTATGAAAATAGAATTTCAATAATGATCCAAAATCTCCTCCCGGCTTGGTATTGATTGCAGAAAATTGCTGTAAGGCCTACTAAACACAGCACATGCCAGTTAATACAGTTGGATACAGGCACAGGTGTTGAATGGGAGCAAACAAATGTTTTAAACACATTACTGACTGATGCAGGAACACTACCTGAGCAAATCTACAATTCTCTGAACTTGTTCTGAATTCAGAAAGTGTATACAAAGAATAAGAAATAGCAGTATGAAAGTATGTAGAATGTAGAAGGTGTTTAAAAACAAAATACCTGGACAAAAAAGTAAAACAATGAAGAAATGAAGAAAGAGGTAAAGTACAGCGAAATAAGGATTTCATGTTGCTTTTATTCAACACAATGGGATTTGCTAATATACACAATATATTATCATTGCTCACATCAAGTGCTGCTACTACAGTACAGTGCAACAGCATGTAGAGCACTTTTCCTAATGCCTAATCAGGGATTGTTGGAGGCGCCTCTTCCCCTTCAACACTGTTTCTAAACAGTTTGTTTAGGGCTTACAATACCCGACTGCATCAGGGGCTTTGGTTTAGTGCTATTGTGCCATAGTTTGATCACATCCAACTTAAACTTATCAGCTCTGAAACATTGTTGGGTGGAAAAAGGGGGCCCAATAAATTCCCCCATGCTGAAGCCTGAACTAGAACTTCCCCCGTACAGTGTTAAGATAAAAGTATAGGGAAGACCATGCCTTAAATACAAATTTTACCCACATTTTGTACCACTTGGTTTGTAAACTTTTTATCTTTCTCCTCCCCCCAGCGAAATTGAGTGTTGTGACTGGCCACAAAGGTCACGTGGTCTGCATAGTTTTTCTGGGTATACGGCCGCCGACCAACACATGACCAGTTGCAGAGCTTGAATTCTAGAGGGGACCAAGGAAAAGGTAATATTTCTTTGGTTTAATGCAGTTAATGTGCAGCTGGACATCGGCAACCAAGATGCCCCCTGCAATAGGAACTACACCTATTTCATGAAAAATGGGTGTTATTCTGCTTTTAAGTGGATGTCCAGTCTCTAAATTGTGCTACGGTGCAGGACGAACAATGATGGGACCTTCTAGGCCTCAGTGCAGTACCTGCACTTACGCCCCTGTGCACCACAATGCTTAGCATTGACCCGTATATCTAGCTACTTTATATTTACCTGGCTTACTGAATTACAGTATTTTCATTCCAGTAAGATCTTTTTTTATGAGCGGAGGGGCTAGCTACACATAATACTCATGGAATCCCTAATACCCTGGCAGTAGCTCTGCACTTCACAGCTCAGCACACCACTAGTGGTCAGGCAGACTCCCCGTTTGCAGCTACCACAAATTAACTGCATATACAGTCATATAAGTCAGAGGGCATAACAGACTATCGCTTTTATGGGGTGTGTTCACAGTTCAGTGACATCTGTATGGTAAAAGTTTTTGGTACAACCTTTTCAAATCAAAGTAAATATTTTAATACATTTAATTAAAAAAGTAATAAATATGGAATTCCTTCAGTTTGTGAATACAACAAGAGGTAAGCACTAGTTTACTAAGGCCTTTATTTATGAAGGAATAGCGACAGGTAGCGACTGGTGAGCAACCGGTAATGCCGGCTCCCCACCACAATCACACATTTATCAAGCCGATCCTGCTTAGCGACTGAGATAGCGCCATATAGCCACTCATTCATCATTATTCCAGCCTCAGCCCACAGCGCCAGCTTCCGACCTTGAACAGCGACAGGTATGACCTCTCGCTACCTGGTGCTCTCCAATGCATTTCAATGGAACAATCTTTAAATATTCATGATTAATTGTTATTAATGTTTTTTTTTTATGTGAAAAATTCTGTGACCACTTCTGCCATGTTAGATCAGCGCTCTGGGGTTTAAACATGCATTTCACAGCGCTTTAATTTTTTGAGCGGTTTTTTTGATGAATATGGTGGGAGCCGGTCACTCTGACCAGCCGCTATCATGCGCACCCATACATCGCGGAACCTGTCAAATAGCGACTCATCACCCCGTATTCAACATTACTGCACACCGACTCAGTCACTATCAAGAACCGAACAATGGCCAAGCACAGCGACTACTAGCGGGCGCTGTGAAAATACTGCTACAGTCGCTCAACTGTCGCTACCTGCCGCCATTAATGAATCGGCCTCTAAGTTTTGTCTGTGTTGGCACAGCCCAGCACAGCTTCAGTAAGTCATCCACCATGTCCAGTAGTATATCAAAAGGATTTCAGCTTAAGAATCTGTTCACTGTTCCGTTGATATACAGTCCCAAGTGGTATTAAGTACCTGACATCTGTACTCTCTAATCAAATTATTTGTTTTCTAATATCATGATATTGTTTACTTGTTCAAAGGATTGTACTACTGGAAGAACCGCAGTCTCCCAGCTGGCAACTATATGTATTCAGGCTGCCATGGCAATGATTTGAGTCTCTGAATATAGCTTCCAGCAATAAAACTGAGGGAGGCTTGGGAAAGTCCCTTAACTGCCCTTGATCACTTGGGTAAAACTTTCCCAGAATATAGATACATTTGGAAATCAAGTGTGGTGTCAACGGCTTCTAAAACATTCATGTTTTGTACAAAAACAATAAGTGTGGAGGATTGCAAGGACAAATTATTTAATATAAAGTTTGGCTGGCAAAACATCAATATATGCTTATATATTAACCACAAACTATACCTGTATCTTCGCTCTGTCTAAGGCGTTAGTTATCCCATCCTAGCACACAGTTGCCCTCAAGGACCTAAATGTTCAACTGAGACTGAGAAACCATCAGGTACCCACTAAGGCTAGACATAGGTAAGTACACAATTGAATAAGGAAACTCAAACTAATTAAAGTGATTGACCACTTAATAACAATAACTAAAGGACACTCACCTTTTGTCCTGCAGAGCTGGTCGTTCCTAGTCCTGCGATCAGTAACTCATCCACATGCTCTCTGCGCTGGCTGGGAACGTACTGCATTCACCAGCGCTTCTAGCTTGCATCCCCCTGTCAACAGTCACAGGGTCGCTACCATGTCCTCTCCATTCACTAAAATAGAGGAGGTCAAAGGGCCAAAAGAACACACAGTCAGGAAGTCAGACAGGGATCCGTGCAGTTGGCAGGCAAAAGAAAGTCAGTGACAGCAATTACAACCACAGAAAACATTAAAGACACAGTCCAGGCAGAATGGAAAAAAAATCTCAACTTTGTCCCCTAAAGCTTTTTTATCCTAGTCCAGAACTGAGATTACAAACTGTGGCTGGACTTGGCTGGACCATATACAGGGTTGAGAAAAAGAGGCCAGCCTCAGACTCTTTGTTTAAAAACAGTATAGCATAATTTTTTTCAATGCATAAGATGCACCATTTACCCCAAAGGTGCATCTTATGGGGGTGAATCCCTGGTTGGCTGTGTGAAATTCTGCTGCCCATGGTTAAGTAGCTGGTGTGCAAGGGGGTATGGCACAGTTTATACAGTCATTTACTTTATCTGCAGAGCATACATTGGAAGAAGTGGCTATGGCACAGTGGTGTCTTACTCTTCAAGGCTGTGCAAATAATCCCCCTATAATCCCCCTATGCCGCCCCTTAATATTTCATGGGGTGTCATTTATTAAAATAACACATATTGTTGGATGCACCAGCCATGTCACGTCCAGGTGCAGAGCATGCAACTGGGCAGCATGTTTATACTTACAAGTGCTGTAGCTGCACAAGTTTCCCTGAGTCCCTGGCCTCTGCTCATGACTTAGTTAACACATGACAGCTGTGTCATACAGTACAACCTTTACTAGCCCTATTCACCCTTCTGGTCAATTTCTGAACCCATTTTGTCCTTTGTATTCCTGCTTCCTCCTCTTAGCCCCTCCCTTCCCCCGCACATGCCCCAGACCCTTCTTCCCCCCACTTCCTTCCTCATACAATCTCCAGTGTACACTTGAGCATCCATTCCCAACCCTCAACTCTTCACTCCCCATACCTTAATAGTGGACAATTGGCCTACATAATAGGCTGCTCAGTGAACAGTTGAACCACCTGCCCAGTGGAAGTGATTTTACTGAGTTATTCTTTGTTGCATGGCTCCCAGGACTAGGAATGCTCTTTCCCCTTTTCCTCAACCCTGTCTCTATTTCTCCATTCCAAATTCGGCCATTGTTTTTGTATTAGGTTTAGTTCCTTTCCAATTGTATTAGCCTTGTCAAAACTAATTTAAAGTACCTATGTACCCATATATGTATCCTGTGAAATAAATCTGAAAGGGAAGAATGTACCTCAGGAGAAAAAATAAGGATAAAAGCGTTAATGCTTCTTTCCAAAAGGATAGATACAATGCTTGTTGCTTAATATTAAGTGTTACTAGCTGGTTGTCCCACTGTACACAGCCAATGCCCTGAATAAGTTGTTTAAAAAACTTGAATTTTTGT
Organism: Gastrophryne carolinensis; assembly: GCA_027917425.1. Taxonomy (NCBI): domain Eukaryota; kingdom Metazoa; phylum Chordata; class Amphibia; order Anura; family Microhylidae; genus Gastrophryne; species Gastrophryne carolinensis. Next base: position 113,691,494 of record CM051237.1, on the reverse strand, counting down.
AGCATTTCTTTTAGTTTGAATTGCCAGGGGGGAGGTTCAGCTGATCTAGATCTCTCCCTGTGTAGTTCTCCAAAGGTAAGTTGGCAGCTTACCAAGCAAGTAGCTCTGAATTATTATATTGCACTGTATGTCCCAGCTTTGGGGACTTAAAAATAGGAGTACAGATCCTACCACCAGAGGCTCCTTAATGTGGTTTGGGATATACACATGCAATTTCAACTGTATGGCAGTGTAGACCTCTGCTTCTTCACACAATAGACAAACCTTTTTGTTTAATCACAGAAACATAGAGACATAAAAGGATGACGGCAGAAGGAGACCATATGGTCCATCTAGTCTGCCCTTATGTGTGTACTGTATGTACTCTTTATCTTAGGATAGACGTGTGCTGACAATGAGAAACGTAGCTAGGTTTTCTAGCCGTGCACAGCCCAGGCCCAAAATTAATTGCTTTAAGTGGACCAAAACCGAGAGTGATCGGCCCGGGAATCTTATTGATTTCCTCCCCTGGGGCATCCAAAATTGGGATGCCCCGCTGTGTTAAACCCCCCAGGTCGCCCCATTTACTTACCTGTGTTCCTGGTCCAACAGCGCATGCGCGCCATCTAAGGCCAGCTGCTCAGAGCGCGCTGGCAGCCACATCCCGCTGTCCCTGTTTGTGAATGGCCGGAGCAGGCATGCTTCCTGTTAGAGAGAATCGGGGGATGGGCTGACAGTGTGCTCTGAGCTGCTGGCCTTAGACGCTGTCTTAGATGGCGTGACGGCAGCGGCTCCAAACGTGCAGATTGAATGAGTGGCCACGCATGCGCCATAGGACTGGGAAGAGGCGAGTTACATTGGGCGATCTGGGGGTTTTACACAGCGTGGCATCCCCGATCGGGGTGCCCCCGGGGAAAGAACCAAAACCCAGGATATTAAAAATCCTGAGTTTTGGTCCACTTTAAATAGTTCAAAATGTCAGAGAACGTAAATTTCCATTCAAACTTTTGAGCAGAACTGATTCCCCAATAATTGGACAATATTTGGTTTAGCCGATCTGCTTTAAAACCACCAGTAACAACCAATCAAATTTTAGACATTGTTTAATAAAATGCACATAAAATGCTATATGTTTGTTACCGTGCTCAGTGCTCTACCAAACTCAGAGTTGTGTTCTTTTTATGTAGCCAGTGAAGTCAGGAAAGTTGAAACCTGTGCCCTTGTACCAGTTAGTGGCTCGCTGACTGAAGCTGCTGGAGAGGCATGGCAAGTGATATTTGTTACAATGAGAGGTACTAGCAGTTCTGTATTATTCTGATTATAACTTGCCTTTAATATACAGTATAAGGCGTTTTGTGTTTGTACGTCCTGGAAAAGCACCAGACGATGACATTGTAAGCCTGACTGGGCAGGGAAATTGGGCTTTAATAATTCTGTGCACTGTGCTGCATAAAAAAGTCTATAGGGTGTATAAATGAGAAAATAAATATTAATTACTTTACTCACAGTGAGTCACGCTGTGCATATTTTGCCAGAGTCTTTAAGCTAGAAAATTACCAAAGATGAAAGGAATTAGCAGGTCTCCTAAGAACAGTATTTGTTTAATATTTGAAACTAGTTTTAAAACATCACTTGCTTGTAATAGTGAAACAAAATTAAAGGGTTCTTAGAGCCGTAGCAGTCCAGAGCCCAGTGTGCAACAGCCCCGACTGGATGTCGCCCACATGTGCAGGGGTCACATCAGCGGTCTGGACCAATCAATGCGCTTGTCTGCCGCTCCCTCTGGCGACCGTCCCCCAAACTGCCCCACAAGCCGCGTCACACATCAACGGCGTGTGTCTATGACGCTAGACGGGGAGGGCGAACATCAGCTGGCTCCGGCAGCGGCTGTCTCATGGAGGAGGTGTGTTAACACACCAAGTGCTGGAAATGAGGCGGTCTGAAGGTAGTGGATGCTAACAACCCCAAAACATATAAATTGCTATCCCAAAACAAAACACATATATTTAAAATTAACTAGATACATAATTATATTACATGATTATAGTGCAATACATTTAATTTAAACTAATGCTTAAATAATCATTAGCCAAATAATCCATACTCAAAAAATGAAAACATGATATTAACATGATACAGAAAATTATGTATAATCAAAAAATATATATTTTGTCATTTGTTAGAGAATAAATTCTTACCATAAGTTGACAAATGGTACAATTCCCACACGCTTGGCTACCCTTTCTACTGCATGCTTGAAGCCAATACGCTGGTCTTACTTAGTGGCTCCTGCAGAACATGTCCTTCAAATGCTCTTTTTTGGAGTTTTGGAGCTCTGCCTCACTCCAGTATTTTTGTGGTAGTCCAGAGTCTGTCAGCATACATCTAATCATTTGAGTCAGAGTTCAGTTCTTTCTTTCAGCTACCCCATTTTGCTCTGGTATATATGTCTTTTAAAGCTCTATTCCATTCTGCTTTAAATACACTTGTACTTTGTGTCCTGAGAATTCACCTCTATTATCACTCAGAAATTTGAGAGGTTTCCTCTGAAACTTGCAACTTGTCTTTACTATATCGTCCTGAAATTTGTAGAGAACTTCCTTCTAGTGCTGCATTTGGTAAGTGGGTGTATCTTGAATATTCATCTATAAAATCAATATGTACTGTCCCTGGTACCTCCAGGTGTAGGTGGGTTTAGGTGACTACATACATAACTGTGAACTAGGTCAAGTGTTCTTGAAGCTCTATTATAAATGACTGTATGAGCTCTTGTAGCTTTGGATTTGTTGCAACATTCACCCTTACCAGTAACTGGACAAGGGGATACTGTTAGATCATTTGTCAGAATCCTCTTTTGTAACTCTTGTATGCATTCTGGGTGTTTGTGACTTAAACACTTGTGCCACATGTATACAGTAATTGTGTTTATGGGTGCATAGTCTCACCTTTTCCTTTGTTGTGTCAAAGTGATACAGATGACCGTTAGCTTGGCACTTGCTATTGTCTGTTTGCCGTGCAGGATCCTGGTCACCTTGGAATTTTACAGTGAGTCCTTTGGCTGTCACGTGCTTCACAGAGAACAGTTCCATGCCCATATCCTTCTGCATTCATTTTACTTCCATCTGCAAAGTAAATAGTCTCTTTGTTATTCAGATCAAGTTCTGTGTAAAAGCTTCCACAGAACTTGGTTGCTCCCAAGTCAAGGCACCAACCTTGAAATGTATTGTTGCCTGTCACTTTAAATGGTGCTTCCAGTTCCTTTAACATGGATTAGAAATTGTGGTTTTGACCTTCTGTTTGGTATAAGAGGGACGCTGTCTCATTTGTTCTGCTTTCCATATGGTACAGTCTCTCTTTATGCGCCCTTGTTTGTGGCATCTAAAGCATACTCTGTTTAACTTTGTGTCGGTAGCTTTAAGAGCTGTTCTGCTGTTGGTTACTATGGAGTACTTCTATTTAAAATGGATCTCTCATGTAGTTTTTTCAGTACATTCCACATGCCTTTCACTTTATTTTCACTGTCTATGTGAATAAGCTGATCTTCTTCTACTAGTAAGCTTATGGTGGCCCATGCTCTCTGCCCCATTCCTGATTATTGTCCTGTGACCTCTGGGGTGGATATGGTCTTTGTTAAAGTTAATATATTAGTATTGTAGGGGCAGATACTGTGGCAGGGGTATGCATGATCCCCCACAACCATGATGCTGATATAGCAATGCAGGGGCAAAATATTCTCAGCTAGGGCAGTACAGTGGGGCTGGGCATATGGGGGATGCGGGTAACTAAAGAGGCAGGAATGGCATGGTGGTGTCAGAAGCAGCAAACAGCCCATCCCTGAAATTCATGTTGCTCAATAAACATGTGATTTTTTTTGTGCCTGTTACAAGCAGCACCATTGGCTTCAGTGGCACTAGTTATGTCTTTTTATATGGTAATAGGTTTGCCTTTAAGTTCACATCATAAACTATTAGCTGTTATCAGTAAATAGTAAAAATATAACTTTATCCAAACTGACCCTTGGTTGAACTTGATGGACATATGTCTTTTTTCAACAGTACGTAACTATGTAATAAACTGAAAGCAGCAATAAAACTTTTGTTGTATTATGATACATTAACAGTGATGTGCTGCAGTGCCTCAGAATATTATTCTGTGTTTTAAAAGGGCAGAGTGGCATTTTCAGCCCATGTTGGCAAGAAGATTTGACACCCCACAAAATGAGAGAGAATGATGCCTCTGTGTCATAGCAGCTGCCCCCAGTCCTCTGCAAACCACGCACTGGATGGCACCTCCGCTCTTTGTCAAGAAGACTTGCAGATCTCGGCTCAGGCATCAAGCCATTGAACAGATGGATGTGAGATCAGGCAGCCAGGAGTCCATGTATGTGCATTAAATATGAATGTGGAGGGCAGCCATCCCAGTTCCCCACCATGTTCCCTGCTCTGACTTCCAGGTGCTTGTCACTGCTCATCGCTGGCCAAATGTATTTTCGGTCACACTCAGATCCATTACCATACACACACACACATTTCTGCCACCCCCAAGTGTGCACTGACGTTCTGTACAGATTTATACATCTCTGGAAGGCATTTGTGATAGATGGTAGTTATTCTGGAGCATTGAACAGAAAGCAAGTTAACCCCTCCATGGGTAGCCTGGCAAGGCAACAGTAATATTCCTAAAATGCTCTCTACTAGAATGTCAGTCCTTGGTTAGGATCCTAAATGTAGGAAAGCCATCATCCACAGTCTTCATCCTTTGTTATGCCTGCCTTATTAATCCCTATTAGGTCTTCCTTCTGCCTATTTTCTCCCACTTTATAGCCCCCCCTTCCTATCTTTTTTCCTCGTTTATCTACTATTCCCATTATGTCTTCCATTCTAGCCTCTCATCCCTCTCTAGTCCTCTCTCTCTAATTCCATGATTTTTCTGGTTATCCCTCTTTCTCCAGCCCCAATTTCCTCTGTGTCCGCAGTCCCTCTTATCTATATGTCCCTATTTATAGCACCGCTAAATGGTACTAATTGCATATGTCTTATCTTTACTCAGGAGCCTACTTGGCTCTCACTGCCACCAGTGCTGACAGATCCGTGTTGCGCTCCCCGGAAAGCCGCAGCTCCCCTATTCGGGACCTGCGGCCTCCGGGTGTGCTCAGCCTGTCACACGGGCTGTGGATGATGGCCAATAGGATCGCGGCCTCTGCCACGTCATCAGTGACCAGGCAGACTTTACTGCCTGTCTGCCAGCATTGTGAGCCCTATGACAGGCGGGGAAACTGCCGCCCGCTCTCATAGCGAGCGGCGGCCGGCGGTGATGGTACTCCGTGACAACCGGAGCCCCGATGAGTGAAGGTGAGTTCCTCTGGCACTTCTTTTGTTTTGTTACTTTATGATGCGCGCTATTCATGTTAGAACACTATGTTAACCCTACTGATGTATGTTATTTACCCCGCTGACATCATTATGACGTCAGGTGGGATTTTTGAATTTGTGCCAGTTATATGTATTTATAGCAGGGACACTATGTGCACGTGTTGACAGTCTTCCTTGACAAAGGGGGCTTCTGACCCCTGAAACGTTGGATTATTTGAACTGTCCTTCTGCCATCTTATGGACTTTAATATTTAGTGTCTTTTCCTGAGTGTTTGCATGAATCCTTTTGATTTTCTTGCATACGTAGCGGCGCCACCGCGGTCCTGGCACCCGCCATTTATGGGTTTATGTAAGAGTGCACCAGCCACACCGTACTTGTTATCTTTCCTCTTCCTTCCTCTGTTTATAATGCCTTACCACCCCTTCCCTTTTTCTCCCTTTTGTTCCTTTTGTTCCTTTTCTGAGGAATGGTGGTGTGGAAGCCTTTAGGCCAGCTGGGGTGGGAGACACCAACCTACCTATTTACCCAACCCTAAAACTTCTATGCAATAGCCAACTCTAGCAAAGTTTTTTAATCAATTCTCAAAAGAAATATGGTTCTTTAGCATGTGTACTAGCAACAGGAAGATGTTAACCTGTTTGTATGTTGACTATGCTGTACAATAATTGTAACTGTACAATGAACAATTGAAATCTTTATTGTATTGTACATTTGAAGAGAAAAATCACCTATGGAACCAGGAAAACATTGGCACTCCAACCAAGCTTATAATGAATAAGATAATTTTATTGGTGGCCACAAAAAGACCTTGAAAGACACTAAAACACAAATACACAAGACAAATTTAAAAACACACTCCCTTCCGTGGACCCAGATAATACATACAATAATATAATTTTGTGTATTATTTTGTAAATAGTACAATTGATTTCGGCGGTAAGATAACAATTACTTATATAGTATTCAAAAAGCCTGCCGTTATGGTGCCAAAAAAGTTTTTTCCCCTTTAAATATCACACCAAATCTATAAACTATCAAACCAAAGTGAATTATCACTACTACATAATAAAGTGATAATAATTAATCCTGTGTGCCAATAGTGCCTCATACCACACTATCTTCTACCTATAAAGTGCTACCGTGCAAATAAATAAGAATATATATTGCAAACAAAACCAATTATAAATAACTCTAATATAAATATCCCCAATAAGGACAAGAGGCTTGCAAAATCTTGAACTAAAAATGCCAAGGAATCAAATCATTTCCGCCCATTTTTGTAATATGTGGTCCAGATCGGTGAGCCACTTGCTACCCCGCGTGCTCCTCTATGTGCCCACAGCTTCTAGACTCTAATGGGAGGTAATGATTTGATTCCTTGGCATTTTTAGTTTAAGATTTTGCAAGCCTCTTGTCCTTATTGGGGATATTTATTATTCAAGTTTATTATTTATTATTATAGTTATTAATTATCATATATGAATTGGTTTTGTTTGCAACATGTATTCTTATTTATTAGCACGGTAGCACTTTATAGGTAGAAGATAGTGTGGTAAAAAGCACTATTGGCACTTTATTAATTATTAGCACTTTATTATGTAGTAGTGATAATTCACTTTAGTCTGTTATTTAAAGGGGAAAAAAACTTTTTCGGCACAATAACAGCAGGCTTTTTGAATACTATATGAGTAATTGTTATCTTACTGCCTAAATCAATTGTACTATTTGCAACATTATACACAAAATTAATTAATTTTGTCTTGTGCATTTGGTGTTAGTGTCTTTTAAGGTCTATTTTTGGCCACCAATAAAATGATCTTATTCATTATATGCTTGGTTGAAGTGCACATGTTTTCTTAGTTCCGTAGATGATTTTTCTTGTTGGTTGTGTGTAATCTGAAACTAGGGGAGCACCTCCAAGGGGTATATTGATTATACTGATTTTTCTTAGTTTCTTGTTACTTGTGGTGCCCTCTTTCTTTCTAAATTATGTATTGTACATTTGAAAAAATAACAACAATAAACATTTTGGGAAGAAAAAAGGTGGAGGAACAACAATGACGGGGTCCCAAGTTACATCCCTGACTTGCACATTTTTTATTATGTTTAGGGACCCAAACGATACATCGCTCAACCAATTCTCGTTGATCCCTTAATTGCAGCAGGCATTTCCAAGGATTAAATTATTGCCTTAATGCGTTCACTTTAGCCATTATTCATTCACTGATTGTTCTGTGGAAATGGGCCATTAAATTACATGGTTGGGCATTATTATGTAATACCTGTTTTGTTTATACATTGTAGCAATTGCATCCATTTAGTTGCATCCTCCATCCACATTATTTGTTAGTGTGACACAATACAGATGTAGTTATCTGAGGATATATTGTATTAATTAATATATACAGACTATTTGATCAATTTATGAGCACTCTAATTCTTACATATGTATTCATGTTTTAATCTGCCACTCACTGGTTGATCTCACTGATCTGAAGTGGACCAAAACACCCTAAAATTACCCAGGTTCTCGCAGCACTTATACTACCAGCATCCTCCTTGAACATGTGCCTAACCTATCCAGACTAACCTATGTTTTCTAGTCCCCTGCTTATATGTAGTCAGAGGGGTGATATTGCATGAGATATGATGAAAAGAACACACCTTGGCAGCAATGCAGGTGCAGGGGTGTGGCCCGTTCCAATCTCTTGCCAAGAAGCAAGATAGTAAGGAGACAAACAGAATGGTGACTGTCCAGTAAGTACTTACTCCCTCAGGGTGTTACTGGTCTACGGTGGAAAAGCATGTCTGGACCCAATGCACCACTGCAATATTGCATTCATGTTTGAAAGCTTTAGTAGACAGACCAGCCATGCTTGTTTCTTGGTATAGTCTCTGAATTAAAACTGATATAAAGTTAAAAAAATGACTTGGGGGAATTATTGTACCACTGCTCAATCTGAGGATGATCTACTGACACATTCCCCACTATTCTTGTATCTGGGTGATATCCACTTACACCAGTGGCGTAACTAAATGTAATGAGGCCTTTGTCCAGACATTAAATGAGACCCTGTCAAAGATGCAGTAAACTGTTTTCTGTCTTTTAACTCAACTGGATGCTCACAACGCTGGCAGTCACTGATGACGTGGCAGAGGCCGCGATCCTATTGGATCGCGGCCGCTGCCATCATCCACAGTCTTCATCCTTTGTTATGCCTGCCTTATTAATCCCTATTAGGTCTTCCTTCTGCTTATTTTCTCCCACTTTATAGCCCCCCCCTTCCTATCTTTTTTCCTCGTTTATCTACTATTCCCATTATGTCTTCCATTCTAGCCTCTCATCCCTCTCTAGTCCTCTCTCTCTAATTCCATGATTTTTCTGGTTATCCCTCTTTCTCCAGCCCCAATTTCCTCTGTGTCCGCAGTCCCTCTTATCTATATGTCCCTATTTATAGCACCGCTAAATGGTACTAATTGCATATGTCTTATCTTTACTCAGGAGCCTACTTGGCTCTCACTGCCACCAGTGCTGACAGATCCGTGTTGCGCTCCCCGGAAAGCCGCAGCTCCCCTATTCGGGACCTGCGGCCTCCGGGTGTGCTCAGCCTGTCACACGGGCTGTGGATGATGGCCAATAGGATCGCGGCCTCTGCCACGTCATCAGTGACCAGGCAGACTTTACTGCCTGTCTGCCAGCATTGTGAGCCCTATGACAGGCGGGGAAACTGCCGCCCGCTCTCATAGCGAGGGGCGGCCGGCGGTGATGGTACTCCGTGACAACCGGAGCCCCGATGAGTGAAGGTGAGTTCCTCTGGCACTTCTTTTGTTTTGTTACTTTATGATGCGCGCTATTCATGTTAGAACACTATGTTAACCCTACTGATGTATGTTATTTACCCCGCTGACATCATTATGACGTCAGGTGGGATTTTTGAATTTGTGCCAGTTATATGTATTTATAGCAGGGACACTATGTGCACGTGTTGACAGTCTTCCTTGACAAAGGGGGCTTCTGACCCCTGAAACGTTGGATTATTTGAACTGTCCTTCTGCCATCTTATGGACTTTAATATTTAGTGTCTTTTCCTGAGTGCATTTAAGTGTTTGCATGAATCCTTTTGGTTTTCTTGCATACGTAGCGGCGCCACCGCGGTCCTGGCACCCGCCATTTATGGGTTTATGTAAGAGTGCACCAGCCACACCGTACTTGTTATCTTTCCTCTTCCTTCCTCTGTTTATAATGCCTTACCACCCCTTCCCTTTTTCTCCCTTTTGTTCCTTTTGTTCCTTTTCTGAGGAATGGTGGTGTGGAAGCCTTTAGGCCAGCTGGGGTGGGAGACACCAACCTACCTATTTACCCAACCCTAAAACTTCTATGCAATAGCCAACTCTAGCAAAGTTTTTTAATCAATTCTCAAAAGAAATATGGTTCTTTAGCATGTGTACTAGCAACAGGAAGATGTTAACCTGTTTGTATGTTGACTATGCTGTACAATAATTGTAACTGTACAATGAACAATTGAAATCTTTATTGTATTGTACATTTGAAGAGAAAAATCACCTATGGAACTAGGAAAACATTGGCACTCCAACCAAGCTTATAATGAATAAGATAATTTTATTGGTGGCCACAAAAAGACCTTGAAAGACACTAAAACACAAATACACAAGACAAATTTAAAAACACACTCCCTTCCGTGGACCCAGATAATACATACAATAATATAATTTTGTGTATTATTTTGTAAATAGTACAATTGATTTCGGCGGTAAGATAACAATTACTTATATAGTATTCAAAAAGCCTGCCGTTATGGTGCCAAAAAAGTTTTTTCCCCTTTAAATATCACACCAAATCTATAAACTATCAAACCAAAGTGAATTATCACTACTACATAATAAAGTGATAATAATTAATCCTGTGTGCCAATAGTGCCTCATACCACACTATCTTCTACCTATAAAGTGCTACCGTGCAAATAAATAAGAATATATATTGCAAACAAAACCAATTATAAATAACTCTAATATAAATATCCCCAATAAGGACAAGAGGCTTGCAAAATCTTGAACTAAAAATGCCAAGGAATCAAATCATTTCCGCCCATTTTTGTAATATGTGGTCCAGATCGGTGAGCCACTTGCTACCCCGCGTGCTCCTCTATGTGCCCACAGCTTCTAGACTCTAATGGGAGGTAATGATTTGATTCCTTGGCATTTTTAGTTTAAGATTTTGCAAGCCTCTTGTCCTTATTGGGGATATTTATTATTCAAGTTTATTATTTATTATTATAGTTATTAATTATCATATATGAATTGGTTTTGTTTGCAACATGTATTCTTATTTATTAGCACGGTAGCACTTTATAGGTAGAAGATAGTGTGGTAAAAAGCACTATTGGCACTTTATTAATTATTAGCACTTTATTATGTAGTAGTGATAATTCACTTTAGTCTGTTATTTAAAGGGGAAAAAACTTTTTCGGCACAATAACAGCAGGCTTTTTGAATACTATATGAGTAATTGTTATCTTACTGCCTAAATCAATTGTACTATTTGCAACATTATACACAAAATTTTGTCTTGTGCATTTGTGTGTTAGTGTCTTTTAAGGTCTATTTTTGGCCACCAATAAAATGATCTTATTCATTATATGCTTGGTTGAAGTGCCCATGTTTTCTTAGTTCCATAGATGATTTTTCTTGTTGGTTGTGTGTAATCTGAAACTAGGGGAGCACCTCCAAGGGGTATATTGATTATACTGATTTTTCTTAGTTTCTTGTTACTTGTGGTGCCCTCTTTCTTTCTAAATTATGTATTGTACATTTGAAAAAATAACAACAATAAACATTTTGGGAAGAAAAAAGGTGGAGGAACAACAATGACGGGGTCCCAAGTTACATCCCTGACTTGCACATTTTTTATTATGTTTAGGGACCCAAACGATACATCGCTCAACCAATTCTCGTTGATCCCTTAATTGCAGCAGGCATTTCCAAGGATTAAATTATTGCCTTAATGCGTTCACTTTAGCCATTATTCATTCACTGATTGTTCTGTGGAAATGGGCCATTAAATTACATGGTTGGGCATTATTATGTAATACCTGTTTTGTTTATACATTGTAGCAATTGCATCCATTTAGTTGCATCCTCCATCCACATTATTTGTTAGTGTGACACAATACAGATGTAGTTATCTGAGGATATATTGTATTAATTAATATATACAGACTATTTGATCAATTTATGAGCACTCTAATTCTTACATATGTATTCATGTTTTAATCTGCCACTCACTGGTTGATCTCACTGATCTGAAGTGGACCAAAACACCCTAAAATTACCCAGGTTCTCGCAGCACTTATACTACCAGCATCCTCCTTGAACATGTGCCTAACCTATCCAGACTAACCCAACCTATGTTTTCTAGTCCCCTGCTTATATGTAGTCAGAGGGGTGATATTGCATGAGATATGATGAAAAGAACACACCTTGGCAGCAATGCAGGTGCAGGGGTGTGGCCCGTTCCAATCTCTTGCCAAGAAGCAAGATAGTAAGGAGACAAACAGAATGGTGACTGTCCAGTAAGTACTTACTCCCTCAGGGTGTTACTGGTCTACGGTGGAAAAGCATGTCGGGACCCAATGCACCATGCTTTTTTTGCCTTAGTAGTGAGGCTTCATAAAACAAAAAAATGTCATTGGTACTAGAAAGGTGTCACTGGCAGAAGAGCCATATAATTTGTGCTGGTCAGCTCTTTTTTATCCCAAGGACCCCTATCCCATTGATGCTCGGTCTAGCAACAGAAAAAGAACATTGTAGTTACTGTAATTCTTACAACCTATCCCTAACCAAAAATGTATACATTTAGGCTTTAATTACATTTTTTCTCTTCTACAGTAATCTAGCTTTGAATCTGGATGAGGTGCCTCAGCATCAATGGCTCCTATGAGCACACACCTGCCATGATTTTAAAACCAGCCCTGACTGATTACTGTACATAGACATTGCTGTACAAAACCAAGTGCATCTTATTTGTTTCTGTGTCTGTGTTCATTTTGCGAGTTCCCTTTCATGATGTGACAGCCTGGGCTGATATGACATGTTATTACTTTCATGGATTCATCCTCTATTGTAGAGCAACATCCTCAGCATGAGATGTGAAGACAAGTGACACATTTGATCTACCAGGCAGGAAATTGGGGAAGGTGTTCCAGGTGGTTTAGATTCTCATTTAAGGATAACATGATCTTCTGATCTCGGCTGCCTTTTCTTTATAACCAAAGTCAAATGGTTTCTGACATTTTTCCTACAAAGTTACAGTGTCTTAGATGAAACTGATCTGATGACTACATGGCTGCATATCTTTAGGATGTCTCTAAAGACCTTTACATATATACTCCACTCTTTCCACCCAAATGTATTTGAGTTTTATACTACTCATGGCTATAGGAAATGTGCTATATTTTTAACAACAATACCAGGGGCAGGGTTAGACGGCACTAAGCCTCATGGTCCCGGCACTAAATGTGCTGTTACAGGCAGCGATGGGCCCTGACAGGGTGGTTCAGCACAACTTAGAGCAGCTGGGGGGGTATTTGGTCAAGCTGACTTGCAACGTTCTGGGGCCCTGCCTGCATTAAGGAAAAAGCAAGTGCCGCTGCCCAATGCTGGGGCCGTTTTACCATTTTAAAATGGACCAAAATCCAGGGTTTCACTCATCTGGGTTTTGGTCTAGTTAACAGGTGATGGTCCATGTTCAAATACAAAAAAGTTTTTATGTATTTTCAAAAGATTGGCATAATAAAACACACAGTACTGGTGGCATATTGAAATATCAATCAGAGGGATATGTCATAGGTTCAGGAATCATATATACGCAATAATACTATATGCTGACCCAGCAAACACCATCAATTATCAAAATGGCAGAGACATATAATACAAAAGCATCCAACAGAACCAGACAGACAAAATAGTACTTAAAGGAGCACTATCGCGAAAACTGTGTAATATTAAAAATCTATATTAACACATCGGCTAATGAGAGGAGAGGAGGGGTTACTTATACACCCAAACTGAATAAAACTCCTGTCAAGCTTGTGGTTTGTTCTCTCATGGTAGGAATAAAATCCAGAGGTGACAGGTTTAGTCTATCAGGGGTGACATGTCACCCCTGAAGCCCTCTTCCTTCTATTAAATTAAAAAAAAAAAGCCTGGCTAGAAATTTCTTGATGTCGGGTGTATAAAGTGACCTTTCCTCCTGCTATCCATCATATTTATATGGATTTTTATCATTGGGACATTTTTTCGACCTTAAGGCGATATGCATATTGTGCCAAATAAGTGCAAGATAATTTTATAAAATCTCCTACCCAAAATCCACTCTACTATACCCTCAAATGCAGTGTGGCAGTTTACAAAACCACGCTTGCACATTTGGGTTCTCATAAAATGCATTTATGTGTGAATTCCAGTAAAATATAAAATGTTTCGCTATTCCCACTTTGATCACTAGATAGAGGTATACAACCACAAATGAGAGAAGCAGAATTTTATTCAAGCTCAGAATGATAGCTCAGAGTTCCCCTTTATGATGAGTCAGGGGACAAAAGATACATTTAGGGAACAGCAAACTGTTAAGATTGGGAGGTTGGGAACTTTTTGGGAAAACCTCAGACAACAATGTATTGGGCTAAGGTTTCATAAGGGGAAACCAGGGAGATCTTCCATAGCTCCCACCCTATGTAAGACAGCTGGGGTGAGAATCACAGAAGCAGTGGGAACAGCAATCACAGGGCAGGAGGATATACTGCTTCGGCGTGTAAGGGTTTCAGGATGCCTGGAGAGGTCCCTGTCGAGAGAGATAGAAACCATGGGGTTTTTAGGCTTGATGGACACAAGTCTGATTAACCCTTGCACTGAAATGTTCTGACAAGCAAGAGTACTTGTGTCTGACAGATACAAGCCTGGTAAACCCTATGCTGAAATGTTCTGATAAGCAAGTGTACCTGTGTCTTTTTGCCTGGACACAAGACTATTTAACCCTTACAGCAAAACAATCTTTTGAAGCAATTGTGCTTGTGTTGGGATTGTACAAGGTTTCTTTCGCCAATGAACTGTGTATTTCACCGAGACATGGATTAAAGTATTAAACCTTTCTTTTCATGACGCTGCAACAATAAAACAAGCTGATGTTTTCAATTATCCTGTTGCCGTTGAGTGTATGCCTGCTGAAATAGCATCTTGTCATCTACCCATGCCATTGCCTTTTTGGTTGGAAAGATGAGGTATAGGTTGTAATTTAAAAAAAAAAATGGTCTCTTCCTTATACTCTAACCCTAGAGCGTTTGTGAAATAATGGACATAGGTCAAGAGTTCTCGATTCTCAATTACCAGGGGTCTGAGGCAGGGTTGCCCTCTGACCCCGCTTTTGTTTCCTTGGTCATTGCGACTTATTCTGCATAACAGTAACATCTCTTGTCTTGTTGTTTCTGGCAATGAGCTTAGGATGATATTTTGATGCTGGTGACTAATCCGGCAATTTCTCTGCCAAATTTATTCTGCATTTTAGAAAACTTTTCCTAAATATGGGTTCTGGAAGTTAATTCTGCAAAGTATTATGCGCTTAATATTTCTCTGCCAGGAAGCTTGGTCCAGTCTGTTAAACAGAATTTTGGTTTCCAATGGAGATCTGCCTTTATCACTTACCTTGGGATTCAAATCACTAATGATTATCAATCCCTATTTAATGCTAACTACCCCCTGCTTATCAGTCAATTACAGTCGTTGCTAGTCAAATGGTCCAACCTTAATATATCCTGTCTAGGCCACATCTCCGTCATCAAAATGTCATGGCTACCAAAATTGATGTGCCTCTTTTATGTGCTATCCATCGGAATTCCAAATGCCATCATGAAATGTTGCAGTCTTCACTTTATCTTGGGTGCCAAACGTCTGAGAATTGCTAGGGCAATTCTCTTTAGACAAAAGTATAAGGGGGGCCTTAGTGTGCCTAATCTCTGGCTTTATTATAAAGTGAGCCATGTAGTAGTTGGTTGCTGCGCAAGTAGGGTTTCACAGATCGTTATGGGTGGTATTGAGGCAGCTGGATGTCCCTGACGTAATTTTGATAACTTTATTTTACTTACTTCTAAAAAATGAGGCCTAATTCACAGCTCTGTCCTAAGTCATTCACCTAGAATCTGAGATGCTGTGAAAAATAGAGCCAATTTTCTTTCTCCGCATCTTCCACTACTCTCCTTTTATGGAAAACTCAGATGTTCCCACAGCTATTTCTGATCCACAAGCATAGTCATGATGGGTAGTAAAAAGTAATCAACTAGTAACCATTAACTTGCAAACTACTGATGTAGGCTTGAAGGCTATGCTAATCCTCAGCAGGCAAAAGCAATTTTGAGTAATGAGACTTTTTGTTATCTACAAACCCGATGCTTTGCGGCATCTAAACTCAAGGCTGGAGTGTCACCATTTCTAATGACAACATTAGAGAAATTCTGTTATGAAAACCCCACGGGCAAAGAGCTTATTTCATTAATCTATAATGTACTAGAAGGAATGTCTTTAACTAAGCCGAACAATGTGGCCAAATGATAGATGGATCTGAACGTTAATTTAGGAGATTCGGACTGGATCAATATTTGGAAATACTCTAGGTAGAACTTGGCAAACTCCAATGCTTTAGAAGTTGCAAAAATTCTATTTAGGTGGTATATGATGCACAAGCACATCCATAAGGTTTTAACCTTCTAGTCCCCCCTTTGTTTCAGAGGATGTTTACTTCTGCGTACCCATTTTCATATTTGATGGGAGTCTAGAGCCTTCTTTACTTATTGCCTTGCTTAACTATAAACCCCTGTGGTGTAATAATGGTCATTTCAGTCTTATCAGGCATATTACGACTGCTGCCAAATGAATCATTGCCTGAGTCTGGAAGAAACCTTTCTTCCTCTTGGGGCGAGCTAATCACTCGGATCAATGACGTGATTTTTTTTTTTTAAATCAACCCAATTTTGAATGATACATCCTTGAAATTTCAAAGTATTTGAAATCTATGGATTACTATGTTTTACCCACTTAATTATGACCGTACCCTGTTAATCATTTAGCATACCTGCCTCTGGTGACCCCTTTATCTTTTTATTTATTTTTTCTCCCTTTCCTCTTTTGCTCTTGTTCCGTTTCTCTCTTTTTTTCTTTTTCTGTTCTGTTCTTGCTTTTTCTTTATTTTTTCCTTATTGGTATCTGATTGGCTTTGTGTGGTGTTATGTATATAACTGTACTGCTTCTATAGATGTGGGAGATGCTGCATTTGTCGAACGGCAACTGGAAAGGGGAGAGTTATTAAGATTTTTAACGATACTTGTACGGG
Organism: Gastrophryne carolinensis; assembly: GCA_027917425.1. Taxonomy (NCBI): domain Eukaryota; kingdom Metazoa; phylum Chordata; class Amphibia; order Anura; family Microhylidae; genus Gastrophryne; species Gastrophryne carolinensis. Next base: position 113,674,744 of record CM051237.1, on the reverse strand, counting down.
AACACCATTTAAAATTAAGAAGTTTATCACCTGTAGCTTGAAAGGAGTGGTATACGCTATTTGGTGTCCCTGTGGTTTGACATATATTGGGAGGACCACCCGAGAATTGAAGATAAGGCTCCGCGAGCATATTTATAATATAAAAAGGGGCTTCGAGGGGCACAGCCTGTCCGCCCATTTTAAAAAGGTGCATGCATCTAACCCAGGTTGTCTCTCCTTTGTAGGTCTGGATAAAATTGATCGCCACTGGAGGGGTTCAGATCTTGTTAGAGAATTATCCCAACGAGAAAGTAAATGGATCTATGATTTAGATACCTTGGTTCCCGGAGGTTTAAATGTGGAATTTGACCTCAATTGCTTTATTGATGATTCCTGAGGTCTCGATGTTTATCTTTTTATGAGAGCTGTGGCTTTTATCTTGTTTTTATGTTAAGGATTTAATTTTATATGTGTTATTTTAAGGCTGTGTTTATTCTGTATTGTAAAGCCTTTCTCACCCAGCCGAGTTCCCCTTTAATATTTTAAATATCTTTAAAATAATTTTTTCTGATCCTTTGCTGAGCATTTTTGGCTTTTAGGTTGTTTGGGTAGGGGACGCATAATTAGTAATCTGCTTTTAGCGCGTGCTATATGTGCCATTTGCGCGCGAATCTTAGAAGTTCATACTTGAAATGTATGAACTCTCCAGGCCACCGTAGATAAGCGAGGGCGGAAACGCCGGTGGACTTTGAAGGTATGTAGGGGCGTTAATTTAGAAGATGCACGCGCACATATACTGTAGGCAGTGTTATATTTAAGTACGCTATCCCTGTAGAGTAATTGTGAATAGTCTCCTTCATTTTGGGAGCTTCCATCCAAAACACCAGAGGATGGGTATCCCTAAGGGCCAATTCATTCGAGCACGGAGAAATTGTTCTAAAGAGCAGGATTTCCATGAACAAGCACGTGGTCTGGTCCAAAGATTCTGTGACCGGGGGTACCCTAGTAAGTTTTTGACCAAAACATATCAAAAGGTAACTGGTATGGCACGTAAAGATTTATTGGTACCCAGAATTCAGAGAAAGGATGATACAATTAGATTCATCACGAGGTACAACAGCAACTGGGGACCAATCCGGGGAGTCTTAGATGGGCACTGGGAGATACTCAGATCGGATCCGGTTATCAAGGAATTTGTGGGTGGAAGGGTCCAGATGACGGCAAGAAGGGCCCCGAATCTAAAAAACATATTGTGTAGAAGCGATTTTGTTAGACCGGAGACTTGGCTAGGACAACAGACCATAAAGGGCAGCTTTAGCTGTGGGAGTTGTACGGTTTGTGGTCATATTGTAAAAACGGATTGTGTTATCAATCAGTATACCAAAGTAAGATTTTGGATACGTGAGTTTCTGAATTGTAGGACCAAAGGTGTAATATATCTGCTGCAGTGTGGCTGTGATTTGGGCTATGTGGGGGAAACTAGAAATGCCCTCAAAATTCGAATACAGGCCCATTTATCCAATATGCATTAAGGGATTAAGGGATAAGAGAGCACAGAGAATTATTTCTCCGGTGGCGGATCACTTTTTGCATTTCCATCAGGGTGATTCAAGCACCCTGAGGGTTACCCCCTTGGAAGGAATCCGGTTGGGCTCCCGGGGGGGTGATATTAAACGCAAATTGCTCCAGAATGAATTGAAATGGATGCATAGGCTGAACACTATTGTACCATTGGGCTTAAATGAGGATGCTTCATTTGAACCATTTTGGGCAGATGAGTACCTGTCCTATGTTGACCATAGTGGGAATTCCATATAGAAATGGCCCTCTGATGGAGAATTATAATAAGTATACACATATATATAAAAAGTAAAAAATCATTAGTTTCTTTTGTGCTGATTCCTTATGTGTATGGTCTTGTTTATATGCAGATGTACCATGGGTCTTGACGACTTGGAGATCTATTTGACCCTGAAACAGAGCAGGAAAGTTTGGGTGTTCCCTTGACCTCTTTGGACCTACTCCTTAAATGTTGAAGAAATGAATAAGAACACGGCCCTGCAGACCTATATAGTTTCTTGTATCTTACCTTTTTGCATTTTATTTCATTTATGATGTTTGGTGTTGTGAGGGGTTATTATTTTATTTTGGTTGTGAAATTGTTTGGTCAATATTTTGTTATTATTGAATTTGTTTTGCTTCATTTATTATTATATTATATGTACATTATATGTATGTTTATTATATGCATAATTGCATTCAATTATTATTGCACGCAGTTATTCATTATTATTACTTTATTCACTTTATTTATTGTTTCATTTTCATATATTTTTCATTATTTTATTTTATTTTTTCATATTTCTTCATAGTTTTTCATTTTCACATTCATATTCACATTTTATTTTTCACATTTATAGTTATATTCATTCCCATTTATTTTCATAATAACATTAATTTAGTTTTTTATATATTTTTCATCAATTGTGTATATTTATTTATTTATTTATTTTATATCTTCTGTATACGGTCTACGACTGTATATAGATTATATATAAGTAAACTTATAATTAATTATAGGGCACTTGGATATAGATAATATAGATTATTGGGATTTATTTAGGAGGATATTTCACTTTATTTTATTTCATTTTATTTTACTTTATCTCATTTCATTTAATTCACTATTCTATTGATTTATTTATTTATTAATTATTATATGGATGACATAATGAAATGGTTTTTTGGTTACAGAGGGGTGGCGATTAGGATATAGTCAGTGGGATTGGGGTTAATTAAGTAATTAATTAATTAATTTAATTAATTAATTATATTTATATTTCACGATTTTTATGTCTTACCTTATTTAATTTATTTATATGATTCATATTCTTTTATGATTTGAGATAATGCTTAATCCGTAGCGTTGATGTATTGTATGCATATAACACAGCATATAGTTCTATAGAGGCTTATGGAATTTATCTCATCTTTAAAGTATAGGTATGGGAATGCAGGGGGTTGGGGTCCGATAAGAGGAGGGTTGCCCATTTTTATTGCAGTAATCGCTATTTGTGAGCGATGTTTTTGATGATTAAATGATTTATGTATAAACATGTATGTGCTTGGATTAAATAATGTGTCAAACTCAGCTGTAGAATAATGAGCTCCAGAATATGTGAAATGTGTAGTCACTTTAAACTTAAGCCATGAGCGAGATTTGTAAATATTGTTTTATTGTATTCATTTCATTTACTTCATTGTTTACATTAGATTAAAAGATTGTAATTTTGTTATTGGTACACTTTGTATATTTGTATCATGAATGATTTGTATTTTTAGACACATGGTGTAGTAACAGATGACGTGGCCTAGATGTCTGCAGTGTGAGGGGATGGCCCGCTGGGATTGCCTTGCCCCGTCTCGCTCTCCCCGCACGCTCGGCCGTCACTATGGAAGCACGTCGCTATGCGACGGGGCTGAGTGGGACGTGCCGGGGGTGTGGTTTGGGGGGCGTGGCGCGGCACGGCCGTCTCGTCCTTTTGACATCTGCGGGATAGGGGGTGGGTGTGGGCGCGCACCTGCGCCGCTCTATTTCCGGCACGAGGGCGGCCACCGGCCGGGGCCGCCACGTGCACGGGGGGCGGCGTTGGGTGGGCGCTTCCGCTCGCTCCACTTCATAAGGCAGGCATTCGGGTCTTTGATTCATCATGACACCTTGAGAAAGTGACCCTGTGTCACGGAACACGTGGGTGGATGTACATGTTCTCAGCAGGAGGCGATCACATTTGCACTGAGGTATTTGATTTTTAACTGTGTATGGGATCATATGTTGCACTGGTCACTTTATATAGCACTTAAAATTGATGTTTGATATTGCATTGGTCACTTTATTTAGCACTTGAAATTGAGTCTATAATGTGCTCGTTTTTGGGGGATAGGAGGTTTATAATAATGGGGTATGTAGGGAACTCCATGTTTTTAAATGTATGTTGTGATGATTTAATGTGTGTGTTGTTTTAAGTGATTATCATGAATAAATTTAAATAATGAATATTCTGATTGATCTTTGATTGATCTTTGGGGTGAGGGTGGTGCGGCCTGCTTAACTTAATTTACCTGTGGATTACTGGTACCACAGGGTTCTCTTTGTGTTTGGTTGTACCAATTAAAGGTTTAGAGGTTTTTTTGCACACATCTCCCCCTATAACTTGATTAGATTGAGTGGTGCTTAACAGGGGTTTCTTTTGTATACCTGTAGAGTAATTTGCGCAAGCGTCATCTAGTAGGTGTGAGCGCCCACAGGGATTCATGTATTATGAGTGCGGTTGTTTTTTGCACATGCGCCATTTGAGTTGACATGTTGAGGAGTTGCGTAAGCGCTTTTCAATATGAGAGAGCCCGGTCGGAGCTCCGTTTATTAACATAACGCGCGGCTCTGCGCATGCGCCGTCTTCCGAGATGAGTCAGAGCGGAAGTTCTATGACGTCCATGCGGACCTCAGACAAAGACCCGCCTGCAGTGAGTGTTAGCGCATGCGCCTGTGGTATTTTACTGAGTCATGTGATAATATCACGTGCCTCTGACGTCATCTTACTTTCGGTTTAAATAACCGCAGTGTACTATTACCAAGCATTCCAGCAGAAGTCGCCAAGGCGACGAAACGCGTAGGATCGCTTGGTTTCTTGTCACATTATCGTTGGATTGGATTTTCATTTCTGTTACCATTATTTGGACCTATGGTTATGGAAGATTAAACTGGGGACGCGGCGGTGAGAATTGCTGATTACCCTCTGTATTATCAACGCTATTTTATACTTTTTATCATGTGAGTGCATTCGATTAAATACATTGTTTGATATCTTGGGACGTATTGCACTATTTTCTCTATTGCCTTTTATGTAACGTTGGGAGAGACGGCTGTATGTTCGATTGAGATAAACTGTCACCACGGATTTTGCCCTTGTTGACAGGGTGAGGACCTAAGAACGGTTTCAAAAGGCTTTATTAAGACACTAGACCATCAGGGTAAGAGTGTGATTTTCTGCACTTAAATCTAATTCCTGAGCTCTGTGCATTTGCATGTTTTCATAAATTGGTTAAAGAAGAAGGACTTTTTCAGCACGTAGAGCTTTTAATATTGAAGATTAGCGCGGTGTTTATTGTCTGTTTTTTATATAACTGTACTGCATGTTTACGATTGTAACTTACATTTAGTAGAGTCACATTTTGCATTTGAAGTATATTTGGAGTATATTTTATTTATCGTGCATGTTCTCTGTACATTTTTCCATTTTTAGTATTTTGAGTATGCACTACCTATTCAGTGAAAAAGTAAAACGTGTACTGTCCATTCTTCCCCCATAGCAACTTCCAGCCAGTCCAGCATTCTGAAACCTCCTAGTTTCTGAAAATGACTCCCACAGTGAGCATGCACCCCAAAATTTCTTGAGTGTTTCAGAGTTTGTTTCTCACTGGGTCCATGCACAATTTCATTGTCCCACACATCACAGTGAATGTTCATGCCCAGTCCATTCACCGCCATAGAGAGACTGTGGCACATCCTCTCTATTGCAGTGAATGGTGTTGGGGGTACACAGGCACTGTGATGTGTGGGCCACAACATATAGCAAGCATTGGATACTTGCTCACTGCAGGACTCATTATCTTAAACTGGGAAATTTCTAAATGCCAAACCCGTTGGAAGCTGCTGCAGGGGAAAAAAAAACAGTCTTTAATACTGCATGCTGCCCATTCTGTCATTATTAGGTTCTCTTCACCAGTGTGCCATCCACTATTGAGGGGCCAATCCAACCAGATGGTCCATTTTTCAAATCCAAGACCATCGGCCGATTCAATTTCTGGGTGCCGTCATCTTTGCTTCAGCCGCTCCTGCCACCAAGAACGAGTTCCCCCGCACTGTGCATGCTCCTATCCATCCATTCAAGTGAACATACGTGTGCACACAGGCTGGGGAAGGCACTATATGTGGTAGGAGTGCCCCCAATAATTCCATAACATGCCACACCTAAGCCACTGACATGACTCTTCTAAGCTACCACTCTTGCAATCAATGGTGTAAACCCTGTCTTGCCAAGCTGAACCAAGATGATGACGTCCAGCGCTGGAATCACCCAATGATCAGAGCTTGATTGCTGACGAGGTAAGTGTTTTTTTTATGTACCCCCCGATTCAGAACTGGAGGGGTGGCAGGGATGGGGGTAAAATGGGCAGCTAAACAGGACCAAGAAGAAGAAACAGTGCTCATATGCATCCCTCCCCAGAGCAATTCAGATTTCTGCACATGCAAATGAGTTTCCCTTTTTTCTAAATCCATCCGTGGTCGATTTTCTTCCTCAGTGGCGTCCTACTGACATGCCAGTGGCCTGTAAAGAGGAAGTGCTGCTCGGGTTCCTGCCGCTGTGAATTGTGGGTCATGCCAGTTAAATTCAGGCAGCTGCATGGCTGAGACCTGGGGAAAGGAAATCTACCTGGTGCTCCAAAATGGCTGCGACCAGGAGAAAAACAATTGAGTGGCATTTGAACTTTGAGTGTATACGAATATAAGTTCTGATATTAATTCTGTATTATGCATGCAGATGGAACAAGTGAGTTTTGAAGATTATTTTTGTTCAACTGTGCAAAGCTGTTGGTCTGGTTTAAAGGAACACTATAGACAATTCATCACTTTCTCATTCATATGTTTGGTGACAAATGGAAATTAATCATGTGACTACAGACAGCGATTATGTCATGCCTGGAGTTCCTCCTTAGCTTTCAGCTGCTCCTTTATGGAACTTTTCTCTGTTGTATGCTGCTTGACCAGCAGATGGCGCTGTTCTGCAGAGTTCCTGGAAATCAGCTTGCACATGTGACATTGCCTGTCCTATATAAGCTGATCCACACATGGCCTCAGTGGATCAGCATTGCATCTGTCTTCTGTACCAAGACTCTGTCTTTGGACTTCTGAATCTGAACCTGAATCTGAACCTTAATCTGAATCTTTTATGTATGCACTCTGACTCAACATGTATATATATGTACAGCAGCCTGTTTGATGTGTGTGTGGTTCACTGGTTGTTACCATTAAACACGGTTTGTCGCATATCAGTTTCTGTCTCGCTGTCTAAATTTCTGGTCATTTACTACAGTTAGGATTTCTCCATTGAGAAATCCCTGACACATTAAGGTTTTATGTGGAAGCCAACTCAGCAATCCTGATGGGTCTCCAGCAGTCAAGTGATTGCCAACTATACACAGAATTAGGAAGTTGGCTAACTTTAGTATAGTGCCGCTTTAAATAGCTTAAAGTACCTTAATTACCAAACATGACCCTCAAAAAAACAGCACATATAGATACTTGCATAAATGTCCCAACATTTTCTAAAAATGTCAGACCAGCCTATTGATTGCAATTGGGCTCCACCTGCTAAATCAAGCACTGAATCCTCAACCTGTCATTCTGAGCCTTCCTGAGCCCTCCTGGTAATAGATTCCCGTTAACTGTCATGCAAATTCTAGTCATGTTTCCTAGCCTCCCTGTTGAATGAAGCAGTATCATCTGAAAGCTTTTTCTTCATCTGTAATGTTCTTTAATCAGCAACTTTTGCTTCTCTGTGGCCACCTCCATCTACAGCAATGCTGATATAAGAGCATTGTTTTACTTAGAAAGAAGCTAACAGATAAGGAAGATGCTTACATGTAAAACAGTTGTGGGGGGGGGGGGTATTTCTTATAGGCTTTAACAATTGTTACAACCTAATGAAAAAAATTCTTATCTCTAAACACTTTGGTGCCCTAAGCTTACATTCTAAGTAATTCTAGGTAATAACAAAAAACAATGGGAAAACAATGTATTCTTTTGTTAAGTGGTTATGTTGGCAAACTTACTCAGTTACCTAGAATTTATTACAAAAGTTATGGAAACTATACTTACTTTTAAATCTTTTAAATCCTCCTTTAAATTATAATCTTCCACATGTTCTTTTAATGCCATATTTGGTTTCTATACAATAAGTTTTGCCCGAAAAGTCTGATTGTTCATTTAGTTCTGTAGTTTGGGAGCTAATCCACAGGATAACCTTGCTCTGCACCCTGAAAAATGTACTTCATGTCCTCATTTAATTTCAGCAGCCAGCTCCTGTCTCCTTTGTATTTGTGACTCTAGTGTGTAATTATAGAGCTCGGCAGAGATAGGCAGGGAAATGATGTTGCCTCATTTACAATGCGCTGGCAATCTATAACGTATATAATGCAATCACAATAGCACTCTTTTCCACAAGCCTTGTACTGAACATTACAAAGTGTATAACATCAAAGCCCTGCCATAGAATTTAATCTCACAAAAATAAATAGCAGTTTTTTTCTTGCTTGTAATCAGACCTAAAAGTGCCTCCCATTATAGTCAACAGAAGAATTTCAAATCAGAAGTGTATGTAAGTAATTTTGCTGGAAACAAAACTATAACTTTTCAGAGAAGTCGGAATAATCATTTTTCCTTAGATGTCCTCTTTAATGTATTCATTACTTACTGGTTCCATTTTCACTTGCTCAGCAGATCAGGACACCCAGGACCTTGTTTGAAGCTGTTTCTGGAGGAAGAGCTAGGATTCAAGCCCAGCAAATGAAAGCATACTTGGATGCTGTGGGTAAGAGAGTTTTTATAGACTTCACATCAGGGACGGTGTAAGTGGACTCCTTATATCACACATCATATATCTAATAGAGACATAAAAAATAAGAATTGCAGACACATTGCCATTATTAGTGGTGCCCAGTTTTGGACTGTCCCCCAAAGGATCCTCCAGTGGGCTCCAGGCCTTGACACCAGGCCACCATCGGGGCAGTACAGGGGGTCTAAGATGCAATGCTTTGCCCAGAGTTGTGAGTTTGTTACTCATTCAGTTAGTTACTTTAATAGTGTGCAATAGTGTGCAGTTACTTTAATAGCGTGCAACAACATAATTTAAACCTTAAAGACTTGCACTCGGGACATCCAAAATTCAGATGGCTTGCTCTGTGTAACCCCCCATGGTCGTTGGTAAATTTACCTTCACTGTCAGCTTCCATTGTGCTGTCTTTTCTGGCAACCTCATCTCTTTGGCTTCTCTGTGGCTTTGTTGGGGATGGGAATGCTTATTAGACTATAGGAAAATGGTGGATATGGACAGTGGGCAGTGGGCAGGTTAACATCAACTGACAATTCTGAGATCAGCCCATCTGTGATCTCAAAATTGATAGGTGGGTGTGGCCTCTGCAGTGGAAAAGTCCTTTTTTTTAAACCAGGCCACTGCAGAGAAGACCACCTCACACTCGGAGGGCACAAGGGGGTTTAGTGCTGCTCTAAGAGTGGTCTTGCATTATTTCTAAATAGATAGATAAAGGGTAGGTCCCAAGATCTTACCTTTTTTGGGGGTCCCAAGATACTCTAGTCAAACACTGGTGGTGCCCCTCATTATCACAATAACTAACAGTACTTCAACAATGTCTACAGATAGTTGATAAACTGTGTTCTCCTACAGTAGATTGATGACACTTAGCATTTCCTGTTACTTTCATTATATAACTTTCTTAACATAATCACTGGAGGTCACATGTGTACCATCAAAATACATATGGAGGCTGATTCACTACTAACGCCAGGTATTGCCAGATGAGCGTCTTTATAGCAGAGCCTAGAGCCACCGCTAGTAAAGGCTGTAAGCGGGTATCGGGCGCTGTAACAGAGCATCTCAGTCACTCTAGTAACCTAGCCTGCATTGATCAATGTGATGTATATTGGGCGCTCTAACAACAGTACAGTGATGCAGCGAGCGAGAGGTAGCGTCAGCTCAGTGCGACCAACTCTCGGTGCTCCACACCATATTTAACATAACACTAGACACACATAGTGTCGGCGCTCTAAATCTGATCGATATAGCATAGAGCGCCAGACGCTGTGTGATTAAAGTAGACCAACACTCAGGATTTTGACTATCCTGGGTTTTGGTCCACTTCCCCGGGGCACCCCTGTGAAACCCTCCAGATCGCTGGATACAACTCACCGCACCCCGCTCTTACGGCCCATGCGCGGCCGCTCGTCCAATCAGCGCGCTCGGCAAACACAACTAAAAAAAGCCCTATTGAAATGTATGGGAGAGCGCTACAGAGTGACAGGTACTACATGGCTGCAGGTTTGAACTAATGATAGGAGGTGCTAAACTGGTGTGACTACACACTAGATACCAATAACCATTTCAGCCCTCTTACACAATAACAAAAATTCTTATAAGGAACTAGTTAACCCATGTGAAAATACAGGGATTCTTAGTTAAAGGGATTGTCCAGGCAACTACATATCTTGATCTTAATCTTATAATCACATAGCCCTTAAGCTCCTAATGTTCTGTTTCTTTTTTTTTTTCTCAAACAAAGTGGAGAAAATGTATTTTAAAGTTCATTGATTTTTTAAATTCCCAGCCACTGGCCGTGGACTCTCTCTAGGACATCAGCAGGTAGCGTGTTTATACCTAATCACAATGCTGCAATACACAGACAGTCGTGGGGAGCTGCAAGCCTAAAAGAAGGGAGAGGGCAGATACGATATGAATCATACAATAATAACAATAATACTGTGCTCGGGACCTCACGATCTTAGTTAGCAGGGAATATATCTAAAACACACAGTTAACCATAGGCTCAATGGCATATACAATCATGATAAATATATACAAAAAACAACCTTATGGAGCTTATGCTCATATTCCCCTATAATTGCATACACATAATGCAACGTATGGAAATAATTATAATAATTCAAAGCTTTACACTATTAGTAAAAATCTAGTGGCAAAGTCCTCTTAAAAAATATTTTATCTTATCACAATATTCAGAGCCTTTCACCAGTAAAACACCAATAGCCTGCTTACCAGATATCCTGTTTCAAATGGGCAGAAGAAACAATCAATATCTCGCTTTTTAGCTCTCCTTTGATGTTTCACTTTAGTTCCTCTTTAATACAAATCCCTATTATTCAATATCAGATTCCATTCACTCCACAGTTTTTCAAATTTCCATATGATAGAATATATAAAAACATAACATAGTGTTATATTGTTAAAAAGCTTTTATTCTAACAGAGTCAAAATACTACTCACAATAGATCCTTTTAAAGAGCGCGTATACAAAAACATCCAATACGGTTCCACACCCTGTCACCTTGCTTGCTGTCGTCAAGCTTGGATGATTGATCCACAATTGTCTCAAAGTAGAACCAAGGCACACCCCAACTTCCACCAACGCATTTCATTCCTCTTTTTCAAGGTAGGAATGGGGGCAAACACAATACAGGCCGATTGCACTTGGGAAGGAAAGGGCCACTGTCACTGTTTGTATTATCTTCATTAACCTTACATCCTATGGAATCACCAGCACCTCTAAGTAAATCTCCTCTGCAGCCCATCTTCCGCCCTGTAATTACCATTAATCAGTACAAGACTCTAACCACGGCAAGTCTCTTATCAACCTTAACAACAAAGCATCATTTTAACCCCTGTATAAGTCACTGGTCAGACCGCATATGGAATATTACAGCTATAACATAAAAAGGCATATCAGAACTTGAGTGCATTCAAAGATGAGGCACTAAAAAAATAAATGGAATGAGGGAACTAGATTATCCTGAAAGATTGTCAAAGTTATGTTTATTTTGCTTGGAAAAGAGAGGCCTGAGGAGTGATCTAATAACTATGTATAAATATATCCAGGGTCAATACAAAGATCTGTCCCACAATCTATTTAAAGTGGACCAACACCCACAAAAATAACATTGCTTTAAACGAACAAACATAAAAAAACATGGGGGGCGTGGCCTCTGTCTTGCAGTCGTCTTTCAGTCTTTCCTCTGCTATGCAGAGTGAGCTCGCGCGCTCACGCAGAGACAAGAAAAAAAAAAAGCGCGCATGCGCAGTAGCGCCGCTAGGTAAAGTGAAGCGCCGCTTGCTCTGGGAGCGAGCGACGCTTCACTTTACCTACTGCGGCGCTACTGCGCATGCGCGAGGTTTAGACTAGGAAGAGGTCAAAGGATTTCTTCCTCTTAGATGTAAATCAAAGATGGCGGCGCGAAATATAAATAAATGCGACGCCGCGCAGGATCATCTAAGGTACTTTTTTTGGGGATTATTAAGGATAACGGGTCCTGGGGAATAGTATGGGATATTAAATGAAGGGAAAAAAAAAAAAAGACGTAAGGGTGTTGGTCCACTTTAAAGCCTGGACTGTAGGTGAGACTTGGGGGCATCCACTAAGGTTAGAGGAAAGACGTTTCTTTCATCAGCATAGGAGGGAATTCTTTATTGTAAGAGCAGTGAGACTATGCAACTCTCTGCCAGAGGAGGTAGTCATGAGGAATATACTAAAAGTGGCCTTGATGCCTTCCTTGCATGTAATAACATTACCAGCTATGGCTACTAGACCACTAATAAATAGCACAAACGTTCAGAAAACCAACCAGCTCACCCGATCCATTTGTAAAGCTCAGAAAAAGACAATCCCTTGGTATGATCTTCCCAACGTAGCATAAGTCCAAAAGAATCTATCTTCTCCTTTTGTTAGAAATAATGAATACAGCCAGCAAAATGGGACTAGAATTAGGGTACTACACCAAAAATTTCAATAAAAATAAACAATTTTATTATTTGCCAACAATTCAATAAAAACATATGACACAAGACAAGACAGAAAATGTTAAAAACAATACCATGCTAATACATACCGGTAGAATGTACAAAGGTGTAGACAATGTAAATAAATAAATATAAATTGATAATGGAGCAGCCCCCCGACAGACTCTTAAAGTGCTCTATGGTACCACATGAGGAGTGTAAACCATACATTAATAATAAAGTGCCTGTAGTGCTAAATGAACTTATAAGTCCAATACAATCCCTAAAGTGCAATTCATATATCCTACTAATATCATAGGAGTACAAAAAAATCAATCCAATATGATTTCTATATACATCAAAAACCCACAATATCAATTCAATTCCGAATAATTCCAAACATCCCCCAAACAATCCACTGCAATCATTACCCCAAAACAAAACAAATGTGAAAAAATAATAAAGACATTTTTAAAACCTATCCATGTAGGAAAGGAGGCCTGCAAAAAGGTATGACCTATGGATAAAGCATAGCTACCGCCCAGTAATAAGAATGAAGGTCCAGGTGGGTAATATTGCTACCCAGTTTATAAAAAATAACCTAATAGATCAGATTAAAAAATATTCCAAAGCCAGCGGTATAAATCAAAAATAAAGGCAAAATCCAAAATAAAGACCCAAAACCACAGGATGTCCCGCTGCGGGAACCAGGTGACACGTTTTGGGCCCTTAATCATATGATTAAGGGCTAAATTACCACTGGCTTTGGAATATTTTTTAATCTGATCTATTAAAAGTTATTTTTTATAAAAGGAGAAGCTGGATGCTCTATTGGGCTTACACTAATAAATAGGCTGAACTGGATGGACTAAAGTATTTTTTTAGCCTTACATACTATGTTACTATGTTACTGGCCCCTGGGCCCCTGCTGTCCCCCCCCCCCCCCAAAAAAAAAAAAGGGCACAGAGCACAAAGAGAGTGAAATAAGTGAAGAGGACACCACTAACAAACATGCGATGTGGGGAACTTGGCCTCCTCCCTGCTATTAACCAAGGGTCTCCTATTATTAAACACAGTTTAGCACAGTAAAGCACAGTTGGGTGAAAACTAACAATGCCTAGAGTGGCCATTATACCCTGCTTTTTCTGGCTCCAGGTTTCCTCCCTGGGCCCCACAGTCACTGCAGTTGGTCACTCGCTGGAGCTACCGCGGCAACATAGTCAAAGCAGCCTTTCATTTTGCCTCTTCTGTTAGCCTCACTACAAGGGGTCTTTGAACCTACCCCAAGGTAGTGCTACCATGAATTGGGGTGCCCCACAGTCACTGCAGTTGGTCACTCGCTGGAGCTACCGCGGCAACATAGCCAAAGCAGCCTTTCATTTTGCCTCTTCTGTTAGCCTCACTACAAGGGGTCTTTGAACCTACCCCAAGGTAGTGCTACCATGAATTGGGGTGGTACCTTTTGTGATGCTGCCCCTTGTGATAGACTTTGATTGAACTTTTTTTACTAATTTATAATAAAGCGAAAACAGAAATTGCATGCTTCGGAGTGATGACAGGGTCTAGCTTTCCTACTGGACCACCTCATCTGACCAGGAGGCATACCCTGGATGGCCCTATGTTAAGCTATTTCACATATAGTTATGTTTTTCTATGGTTTAGCTCCGAAAATAAGCACTAGGAATGGTGGACTTAGCTTCCTCCTACACTCTGTTCAACTAAACTGTCTCCTCTTTCTGTCTTAGCTTCTTTATGTTTAGCAGCAACGGTGAAAGAGTTGTTGGAAAATTGCCAGATCTTCAAGAACAATCAGAATTTTGAGGCGCCTTCCAAATGATTACACGTGAATAGAACAGTTTTGTGGCTTGACTTTACTTCCTCTGTGTGGTCTAGAGGTCAGGGAGGGTACACTGAATACAATATTTATAGCTCAAAGTTCGGCAAAAGCAGAGATGTTGTGAACTGAGCAGCTGAATTTACTTTACCTCTGATAATTACATAGAACATTTTTTTACATTTCTAAAATGCGCAACTGCTTTTTCAAGCCTGGTTCCATTAATAAGACAATCCTAATTGCTTTGCTCTGTTTCTAAGGGTTAAACAACTTCCAGCCACACACAGATTAAGCGGCATATTAAAGCGATGAAACAAGCTGTAAAGTTAAAAGGGTTTTTAATCTCTTTGCCAACACATGGAGACATCATATTCCAGGACTGCTAGAAAGGAAGAAAAAAAAAAAAAAGAAATCCTGCTGAGTCTTCTGAAGCAAATCTAATACGCGCTGCCAGGGTAATCAAGTTCCAATGACATTCCATGTGAACTGTACACAATTCTCCAATTATTTAATCTATAATCTACTAGCCCTACTTTATGTTTGTTACCTTTGTAGAAAGCTAAAATCATTAAATTTAGGCCATTTAGATCATTGTTTCTCAACCTAATGTACACCTACCTGCAGGGGGTGCACGGCGGTGTTCCGGGGCAAATCTTCAGGGGTGTCTGACTGGTCTGGTATATTATTTTACAAGTAAAACCTTATGTCTTCTTGCTTTAAAAGTGCCACAAGGCCTACAGCCTACTTATTTTGGTATTATTTATAATTTGTAACCCCTTTTGGGGTACCTATTTGGAACTTCTTGTCCCTAGGGGGTACTTGCTGTAAAAAGGTTGAGAACCACTGATTTAGATTACCTTCGTTAATCAGATATTGTGGGTTCAATTTAATGAACTCTGCCACCAAATCTAAGCATCTGGATTAACAGCACAATCATCAATTCTTCACATATTTAATCTATAATCCACTAGCTTTACTTTATGTTTGTTGTTTTTGTAGAAAAATAAAACTGTTTAGGTTTCATTTATATAATATTCGGTAATTAGATAATGTGGGTTCAATTTAACACTGTCATCAACTCTAAGCATCTGGACCAATATCATTCATCACACACATCAACCTTTTAATACATAATGGTAAGAGAGACATCAGGAGCACACGGAAATCCAGAAACTGCTGAAAATCGGGCCACACAAGACACTCAGCATTGAAAACCAAAATTCAAGACCCACCAGTGTCTTCATGTCTTCACTGGAGCCCCCTGCAAGATGGAACAGAGTAATCAAGGGTCATTCTGAGTAACCAGTCCAAGAAAGGGCAGATCCAAGGAATAGTCAAGCATATAAGGCTATGCTAGATTGGTAAGTCAAAAAATAAACTATTCAGGAAACAAGGTAAACTGGAGCATAGGAGAAAGGCGAACGAAAAGAAAAACTAACTATGTGGGGGGGGGGCATTGTTGCCAGGAAATGTCATCCTCTATTTCAGATGAGCTTGGTATTTGGGACAATCCATGAACTCCTTCCAATTAAACCATGTTTGGAGGAAGGAAACTTTTTTTTCCATAGAGAATGTTAGTTCCTTTTACTCCATTATCTTATTGACTTTACTTTACTTATTCACAATGTGAATGAGAGGTTTCTTCAATGTAACGGGTAATGGTACACAGGCTTTGGCTGCATTCAGGAGGTGTTTGAGGAGGGATTTTGTGTAATGGCTCAGTGGGATTCTAGAATGGTGCAGTAGGCAGGGCACTGGTTCATCAGGGACTGGAATGCCATGTAGTACATGTGGCCATGTGAAAACTGTCAGAATGTACTCCAAAATTTGTGAATCCACAGCCATGACTAGAAGATATAGACCAGGTCAGCTTCCGATTCATTGTAGCCCCAGCACTTGGTGAAAACCTCCAAAAAACATTTGTGTAGCATCGGTGGCACTCTATATAATCTGGTTAGTGTCTTAACATTGCACTCCTGGTATCTAGTGCATTGGGCTGTATTATGCGCTAGTGTTAGAATACATGTTTGTTTTTCAAGGGAGAAGGTAATCCAAAGGTCTTTTCCCCAGTTGGTAATAATAGGTAGAATGGTCAAATCTGAGGGGATTATTAGGATCTAATGCAATATTAGTTAAAGGTTGAAGCACACGTTAATTAAGATTAATAGGATAAGGAAAGTAGAATAAGGTAAGTAGGGGGTTCTGATATTCCCATGTGCACTCACTCTTTGCACATTAAAACCAATGAAAATATATATCAAAGTGGAAAATCGAACACTCGGAGAGAGTACTTGCATTCAAAAAGATGAATTTTTTAATGCTGGTGAAGGTACATAAGTAAACAGCAATATCTACAATACACTATATACAAAATGAGGACCGCTATATAGGGAATTCAGAGCACGGTATCCAGCATATATTACAAACAGCTGCTACAGAAATAAGGTTTGTAAGAAGCTCAATACTTATGCAAGGCATATAAGGCAAATGTTCAACGGAGGAGAATAAATCAGATCTGTGCAGCATGTAAGAATGCATCCAGTATCATGCAGAACAAAGTAATGGAACAGCAAGGTGACTTACAGTGCAAAACAAACAAGCTGGAATACCAGGTGGACAAGGAAAGTACTCAACGTTTCGGCCGTGCAAGGCCTTTATCAAGAGATCCGCATCTCTTGATAAAGGCCTGTGTCTCGCAAAGATCTAAGCTGCTGCATATTTGTGTGGGGGGAGGGAGGACAAGTAGTGTGGTAGATGTATTCTCCATCAAGAGTCCCATTTTGGAATGTTTTTTGCTGTAGCGATTCTGTCAAGTCGAAAGGTGTCACTTTTAAAAATGACATATTGTGAATACCTATTTTTAACCAAGATTTGATGGTGGGACTGGACATGCCAGGGGAAAGCTCAGATTACATAGAAAGTCCACTTTCAAATACATTTTTGAAAGTATATGTGGCAAAATGATGTCTTAGATGTGTTGAGCTGATCTAGCATTTTTTTAATTTTTTTTCTAGTGTTAGCAAATGTGTGTTTAATTGAAGCAGTTTCACTGTCTGCAATCTGTTGCTATTGCCAACGCACACCAAGTGCAGACGGGGAGGCCGATTCATTAACAGCGGCAGGTAGCGACAGTTGAGCGACTGTAGCGGCATTTTCAGAGCGCCTGCTAGTAGTCGATGTGCTTGGCCGTTGTTCGGTAGTTGATAGCGACTCAGTCGGTTTGCCGTAATGTTGAATATTGGGTGAGGAGTCGCTATTTGACAGGTTCCACGCTGTATGGGAGCGCATGATAGCGACTGGTCAGAGCGACAGGCTTCCACCATATTCATTAACAAATCACGCTCAAAATATTCTTGCGCTGTAAAATGCATGTTTAAACCCCAGAGCGCTGGTGGCGATGGGTTAAAAGTAGTTTTTTAACCCCCAAAAAACCATATTTTTGGAAACCAAAAAAAACAAGTTTTTTAAATAATTTTGTAATATGAATACATTAATATCAGACCTGTAATATCAATTCTGTACAAATTTTTTTTTTTTTTTTTTTTTACCTTAAAAAATTATTTAGAATGGCAGACGTGGTCACAGAATTTTTCACATTTAAACAAAAAAAATTAATAACAATTAATTATGAATATTTAAAGATTGTTCCATTGAATTGCTTTGGAGAGCGCCAGGTAGCGAGAGGTCATACCTGTCGCTGTTCAAGGTCGGACGCTGGCGCTGTGGGCTGAGGCTGGAATAGTGATGAATGAGTGGCTATATGGCGCTATCTCAGTCGCTAAGCAGGATTGGCTTGATAAATGTGTGATTGTGGTGGGGAGCCGGCGTTCTCGTGGCGGGGCCCGTCACCAGTCGCTACCTGTCGCTATCCCTTGTTAAATAAGGGCCTTAGTGTTCGCTGCCAATAGCAACAGGCTGCAGATCGTTGCACAGAACATTGCTGCTGGGAATGTGTATAGTTCCCTCACCTCACCTCAGCATGGCCTGTTCTGTGTGTACAGGACTCACATTTCTCTTCTTAGTGTACATAGCAACAGATTGCAGGCAGTGAAAACTGCTTTTATAAAACACACATTTGGCAACATAGCAAAAAATAAAAAAGCTCAGCAATAGCTCAGTATTGAGACCATACCTTTGGCATGAAAATATACACATTCAAAAATGCTAGTGGACTGACCCTTTAAGACTGGTTGGGGAGGAGGCTGGGGATGAGTTTTAAAAGTGTCTATGACATTCTTGGTTTCATCTTTCCTTTTAAATTTGAGAAGATCTGTTTAAATAGTTTAATAATTAAAATCAACGTGGAATGCCAGATGTGTAGGGAAGTTACTAATACATCCTGGGAGAAAAAAAAAAGAAAAATCCCACCAAGTTTGTATTTTTTCCTTTACTTAAAGTGCACCTAGACTCAGAAAGGATGTTTATGTGGTCACCTTCCATCCCCAGACCTGTGTCTCAATACAGCCTGTGTTTCTTTTTTTTACCTCAGCCTTTGCCCAATATACATAAAAACAACAGGAAGTAGTATTATGGTGAATGGCCTGACATATGCTAATTAATTCACTTACAACCAAACTGTCACATAATGACAGTTAGGTTGAAGTGTTCCCCATTGCTGAGCTGTGTGTACTCTAACTGATTGCATCATTACTGGGGGTGGGGCTGCTCAGCCAGGGAGCAATATGGCCAACTGCATCCAGTGTCTGTTGTTATGGATATTGGGCAAAGCCTGGGGTAAAAATAGAAGCACAGACTGTTTTGGGGCACTGGGTTGGGGATAGAAAGTTACTACATATACTTCCCTCTGAGTATAAGTGCAATTTAAAGCCTAAAAAACACAATGCATCTTTTTTGCACTTTAATGCGGATGTCCAGCGCGCTGTCTTCCAGCTGCTGCCACCAAATGTTGAAGGTCAGCAGAATTGTATATTCACAAACTAGGCAAGCTGAGATGGATCTTTTTCTTTTTGTTATACAGAGTGTACTGTATATGTAACCTCTCCTCTCATCATCTGGCATATTTATCCAGCTTTTTATTTTTGAAGCATTTTCCACAATAGAACTTGATTAGCTAAATTGATTAATTGTTAGCATTCATTAAGTAGAGTTTTAAGCTAATATATTTATGCATTACCATATTTTTCTATCAATAGGTCTCAGAGTAATTACAGAATACAAAATAGGAGAATTAGAAAAAATTGCAAAAGCTACATTCATTTTATCATGACATTAACCAAAAATGCAAAACACAATATTGTAATTCTGTTTTTCCTCTCTGTCCCCTAACGTAAAAACAAAATGCCCTGCCTGACATATAAACAGGGTAGAGGACATGATGAAAACATCATCAAAGTGTCAATGAAGCTCTGTACAGTCAGGGTCAGTCCTAGGGTAAATGTCTTCTTAGGGTAAATGTCACCGCATACTTAAGTTTAAAGTTGTATGGGGTGCAGAAAACAGAGAGAAAGAGTGAAAGTGGAGAGGAGTAAGATAGATGAAGGGAATGTTGGAAGAACATGAAACAAGGAGAAAGAGTAGGATGGATGGGGCAGGAAAATGAAATAGAGACTGGAGTAAGGCAAAAGTATAGATTGGAAATGTGGAAAAGATAGAGAAGAATGGAATGGCATAAGAAAATACGGAAGGCCAAAATAGAGTGCAAAGAGTTTGAGAATGTGAAAAAGCAAGTAAATGAGAGCAAGATGGGGGTATGTGGAAAAGAAACGAGACAAGGCATACAGAAAGAGATGGTGGGATAGCGTTAATAGCAGGGGCTCCTATTGGATATTGCATTATTTAAATGCACAGTATCTGTTACAAGGGGGGGGGGGGTTGCTCTTCTTAGATACATGCCCCGAGGAAGGGGTCATGCTGGACCCTGAAACATTTGATGCTTTGGTTTGGATATTTTTGTTTTCTGTTCTCCACAATACATGCTTTTTCTAAGAATAATGGAGCAATGGCATTGATGATACCTTACAGGGATAGAGCCTTGTCTGACTGCAAACCCCCCCCCTAAAAAAAAGGGGAGTCATGCTTACAGCACTGATTAAGGGCCTTATTTATAATGTCAGCTATTTAGCATGTTTCTGGAGGCTATAGCACCAGTTTTGGTGTGCCAACGTTTTTGTCTTTTCTGGTGCTTCACTGTGGACTACAATGGCGCTACAAGTCTCAGCACCGGATGCTAATTTGCTTTGATTATTGCATTAGAATTGGCCGGTCTGGGTCAGTGCCTGTTGGACCCCACTGCTGATTATCCCAGCGCCGGTGAGCGTCACTTTGTACCACCATCTTTTTGGCGCTGCACAGCGGATTTATGAATTTTTCCTCATTAAAAAGATTGCCATTGTATTTTTCCGGCGCTGGTCTGCGTTTCATTACAGTTGCTACTACAAAGAAAGAGTTGCATAACACCCCAAAGTAAAGTGCACGCTAGGCACTTTACTAGGCACTTTACATTAGGCTTTTTCAAACAAAACAACCCTTAGATTTGAAATACCCCCCCACACAAACAATCTATGCTTTAAAGGTACACACATTAAGCTTTCTAGGTGTACTCAGCTTGTTGTAGTTGACTCATCTGTCCCCCGAACAATACTCAACATGTATAGTTACTTTTAACCCTTTTAACTGCTAGCCTACTCTCACCCTTTGTTGACAGGTAATTTTTCACCATTTTGCGCTATGTTTACCTGTGATTTTTAGCCACAGGTGACTTGTCAGACCCGCAAGCCTTGTGAACTGGTATAGGGGTCTCATGAATCCCTTACCAGTTCACAAAGGGTTAACTGTGAAAAAAACACACCACACAAAGTTAAATTGACTTTTATTAATTTTTTTCTCTACACACCTTCGATCCTCAGATCTGCTGTCACATGCCGCTGTCCCTCACTAATCTCCGATGACAGATGCCATTGATTAGAGAAAGGGTGGTAGGGAGGCAGGGGAGTAGAGTTCCCTGCCTCTCCACCACTCTCTGATGGTCACCAGCATCTGAGAATTGTCAGGCTGGGAGCAGGATGACGTTGCAGGATTATGCCCCACCCCCAAAAAAGGTACAAGTGGGGGCAGGAGACCAATTCGGGCCCTCTCCTCATGCTGAAGAGCCCCGGGGGGATCAGAGGCCCCCCCAGAAGAAGAGGAGACCAGCAGGAGGGATCGTGGGTGCAGGTACATAATTTTTTTTTCCTTTCCCCCTATAGATGTCAGCAACGGCTCTTTTGGACCTTTTTCTGAAGCCTGAAAGGCCTGGGTGATTGGATGCTCCCTGGGTGAAGAGAAGACCCAGCCCGGATCGATCTAGGGGTCCAGGTGAGCGTTTTTTTGTCCGCTAACAGGGGGAAATTCTAGGCTTGTGCGTTTCACTTGCTTGGCAATTAATGGTTGGAGAGGCAACCACATAAAATGTACGGCTTTGCATTTAAAGGCTTAAGAAATAAGTGGCATTGTTTTCTGACCATATTGGTAGTGTATTTATATACACCCTCAAGCTTTTTTTGATAACAGTTTTGGTAGTTGTATTGTTTAATAATTGCCATCTTTTACTTTCTAGTCTTTGGATGAAAGCACTGAGACCCATGACAATTTGTTTTTATGTTTCCATGCCCTGTTGTCATTTTCTGCCACCACATCTTGCTTTATAGACCCTTGTAAAGTGGAACATGGTGCTGGACTACTATAGACCCTGTGCCATTGTTCTAGGACTCGCCTGCTCTTTGAGTTCACCCTTCACCCTATGAGAAAGCTTTTGGTGCCATCCCTTTATTTGAGAGCATCTACTTGCCTTCATATGAAATTTGGTGAGTAGCCCTAGCTCACTCTTTGAGGTTTTAAGTTGTATCTAAATGGGGAGCTTGATTTATGAAGCTTCGGTGCCAGTCAATGCCACTCAATGCCAATATTTTGTCGCCGTATAGTTTGCGGTGACCGGCATTCTTGTTTAAGCTGGGCTATTTAATATGGGTGCTGTAGATTAAGGTTCCATAGACCACAATGGGCAGAGCTGCCCAAGCTGCAAAGTTTGGGTTTGTACCGAACTTTGTGAGTTCGGTACCCAAGCATGGACTTAAGCTTAAAGCCGAACCAGGAAACCAAGAAGCTGTCTGCTGAGCTTTTTACATATAGAAATCACAGTCATGCCCATGGTAGAAATGGAAAGATGGGACACGTGATCCCCTGTATAAAAGTTCAGGTCGCACATCACGCTGCTCTCAGATTGCTCTGCTGCAGATAGGGACAGGTTGCTGCTCTGTGATGGACAGACTAGGGATGTTTGTATAAAAAAAAGGAAACCCAATTGTCCTTTTGAGGGGAGTGGAGGCTGCATCTCAAGCTGTCCTTATCAGGGCACCTAGCTAGGGAAAGTGGACAGAGTCAGTAAGGGGCAGCTAAGAAGAGAGCCATAGCAGCACTCTAACATCTGGGCATGTAATAAAGCTCATCTGTCGGCACCACCTGCATTATACTTTTAGGGGATTTGATAAAATTACTTACTTTTGCCACCCCTTGCATTATACTTTTTTGGGCTTTGATAAAACTAGTTACTTTTTGGACCCCTTATATAACACTTCCTGGGGCTTAGATAAACCTACTTACTTTTGGCACCCCTTGTATTATACACTTTGGGGCTTTAATAAAAATAGTCACTTGTTGGGACCCCTTGCATAACACCTCTTGGGGCTTAGATAGCACTACTTACTTGTTGGCACACCTTGCATTATACTTTTTTGAGCTTTAATAAAACTACTTACTTTTTGGCACCACTCGCATTACAATTTTTGGGGCTTCGATAAACTTGCTTACTTGTTGGCACACATTGCATTATACTTTTTGGGGATTTGATAAAACTACTTACTTTTTGGCTCCCCTTGCATTGGGGTTTAGATAAAGCTGCTAACCTGTTGGCCCACCTTGCAATATGCTTTTTGGGGATTTGAGAAAACTAGTTACTTGTTGGGACCCCTTGCATATCACTTCTTGGGGCTAAGATAAACCTGCTTGCTTGTTGGCACACCTTGCATTATACTTTTTGGGGCTTTGAAAAAAGTTATTCCCGTGGGATCCCTTCCATTATACTTTTTGGGGATTTGATAAAATAATTTACTTTGTGGCACCCCTTGCATAACATTTGTTGGGGCTTAGGTAAAACAACTTACTTGTTGGAACCGCTTGCATTCGGCTTACATGGTGTTAGAAAAAGCTACTCACTTGTTGTCACCTCTTGTATTTTGCCTACTGAGTGTTAGAAAAAGCTAAGCATGCCATAGCTGATTCAAAGACCCTCCTCAGCTTGGCATTTTTTTTAAAACAGTGCAGATACAACAGTGCAGAGGGGGAAGTACAGCCAGGGTGTCTTATGCAGTTTTGAGGAATCTTACAGACTCTGCCCATTATGCTGCTTATAATGCAGCATCACAGATCCAAGGGCTATGCCCATTCTTTTCCTAAGAGAAATCCTGGGGTGAACCTGTAAACCCAGATATCTCTAAAAAGGAAACTGTTTGGGACAGTGCCAAATGTAGCCCGATGCAATGGTGTAACAATCGCCTTTGCCTGCAGTATCACTTTAAAATGAACCTTGGGTCCCATGGGTGCCAGCACCCGAGTGACTGGTTAAAGTGTTTGGTACCTCCTCCTCCTCTTCCTCCTACACTGCCTCACCCACCTCTGTCTCATCTGCTTACATCTCCACCACCTCCCCCCGGCCTCTAACACTTGTATAAAATGTAATATCTAAATGAGTTAATTTATGTAGATATTTATTTATGTATGTATATATTTATTTATGTCTATATTCATTGATGCATTTATTTATTTGTGTATTTATTTTATTTTTTGTTTTTTTTGAGCCCTTTCCCTACCTCATTTTGTTCAGGGCAATCTCCCTAGTGTTAGCACCCGATTTGACCTCTGACATCTTAAATTTTTAGTTTTCTTTTATTATTTTGAGTACTTTCTCTACCCTATTTTGTGCATAGAACTGGCCTCCGACACCTATAAAAATATAATATTTTGATTTTTGCCAAATGTATTTTTAGTGAATTTATTTGTGTATATATTTAATGTATTTGTTCATTTTATGTAATTATTTTGAGCACTTTCTCTACCCCATTTTGTGCAGGGCAATTGCCCAGGTGTTACTCCTCAGTTTTTAGGGGGGCGAGCGAACCCCCCCCCCCCCCCCCAAAGTACAGGTCCGGCAAGTTTAGCCGAACTTTGATTAAAAAATCATTGTGGGGCGGTGGCTTTGGTGGGATGGGGGGGGGGGCTCAGCATGTGCAGCAATAAAACTCACCTGAGCACTGCCCAAGCCCCTTCCTGTCCCAACAGCAGCACTAGAGTGTGCAGCTGCAAAACTTACCTGAGCCCTGCATGATCCCCTTCCTGCCCTTTCTGTCAGCAGCACTAGGCAATAGGTGTCCTCACTCATAGGGAGCGGCGGACATTT
Organism: Gastrophryne carolinensis; assembly: GCA_027917425.1. Taxonomy (NCBI): domain Eukaryota; kingdom Metazoa; phylum Chordata; class Amphibia; order Anura; family Microhylidae; genus Gastrophryne; species Gastrophryne carolinensis. The sequence continues at coordinate 113,649,840 of CM051237.1, read as the reverse complement.
TTCGGTGGCCCTGGTCATGGATCGTTTTAAGCCATTGACAGAAAGGGAAATCCCGCAGGGCTCAGGTGAGTTTACTTCAGCTGTTGCATCCTTTAGGTGAAGGTGGATGCCGAACCCAAGCATGGACTTCTGGCTGAAGTCCGTGTTTTGGTTCGGGAACCCCAACTCGCAATGTTTGGTATGAACCCAAGCTTTGTGGTTCAGGCTCGCCCATCACTAGTTAATTTTGTTTTTCCTGTAAAATAAATTATCTCTGCTTCTTTGCCTCACCAATGTGTAATTTGGAGCTCAACAACTAAAACACAGCATAAACACACTGTAAATGTTGTCCCCTTTGTCACTAGCAGTGATTTCCTGGGCCTGTAATGATGAAACGCTGAGCAACGGTGTGTTGATCATTTTGTGTAACATGGACAATATATTTCACTCAGTGATGGTGAAGGAGTTAATCAAGCTTACGCTAGTCCTCACATATGGGATGACAGAGGGAAGCAGTAACAGGTCATAGATTTGAATGGGTCACACTGGCACTCTGCCCATTACAAGGCTGCCTGCCAAGCTTCTATCACTTACCTGCAGGTTTTCACCTTGTGTTCACCTTGATTTTTCTCTTTTAGTTGCCACAAGCTACACAATGACTCGTACTCACTTTCCATCCATATGTGTTTCCTGGAACACAGATTAAAAAGAACGTGCTGAGGTACATTCACCTTCGTACATATATTTAAAAGAAAACTAAACCCGAAGCTTAATAATTTTTTACATTAGGCAGTGGTTAAATGGTTGTGTGGGCAAACACTAAATATACAGTATGTAACTTATCTTTAGCACTGAGTGGCACATTTATCTTGTGCTGTTTATGCATACAGAAACCACAATCCTATACAGAAATCTAAAGTGAAAGTGAATGGCTCAGGGTAAAAGGGAGCAATCTCATTTGTTCTTTACAGGGTGACACCTTTTCTTGAAGATTGCAAAGTAACAATAAAAAAAGTGAAGAATATACATCAGTTAAGATTGACACTATTCTGTCCAAACGGAACAAAATCCGAAGATCATCACTAGTCAACGCCACCCAAAACTGATGATGTTTTTTCCTTTTTGAGAACCTGAACCCTACCATTCTACCACCATATTAGATTACACATTGTGTGCCATTACCTACCATTTATATATTGTGGCAAAATTATAAATGACATTGAATAGGAGAAAAGAAGGTAAAAATATTACAGCATCAGCATAATAGGCTCGATTCAGAGAGACAAAAAAAACTTTCGTTTTAGTGCCGATCTGTTTTTTTTTTTAAATGTTCCCGCTCTCGTATGAGTGTGCGAGCGATTCTATGCATGCATTGCAATCCTTCTGTAAAGTTTCCGTCCGTTCATACAACAGAGTACGAATACAAGGATGTCATTTTCCAGCGTGACTTTTCCGTTCCATTTTCTCATGTTAGAACGTAGGCTTTCGTTTTTTACCTTTTCCCATTGTCTCCTCCCACGAATCCTTTACGTTTCCCGATAGATTCTGTTTCCCTTTTTCAATAAATAATCGTCCAGACGAAAAACCTTACGATCTAGCGCCTGCGCACTACAAACTTAACTCATTAATGTGCTCGCCTACATATTTGCCACCTTCAATTCTACTACAATGTTTAGCTAAATAACTTAACTTAATAACTTAAAGCTCACCCAAACCACTTCTCGGTCATGTGAATATTCATCTTTAAATATTTCTGGGCCCATTAGTTTTGTGTTAATGTGTATAATGTGTAATAATTTTGTAAATGAAATGACACTGAAACTTTTATTTATTTTTTTTCCATCATAAAATATAAAATATTAAAATATTTTGAAAATGTAACATTTTTACAACTATAAAAAACTAAATACATAGCAATGGCAGGCCACAGAACATTATTCTTCATCTGTGGTCCCCAATGAGTCGCGCAGGTCCTGCATCTCGCCCACCAACTGAAGGACCCTGACACTCAGTTGTGCCACTCTGTCACGTGTCGTCCCTGTTAAAAAACGTAAATTAAATTATTGGTATAACCTTGTTGGGGTCATACTGCAGTGCCCCCCGTATGGTCCAAACACCAAAATCTGGACTTCAAAAGCCCGAAGGCCCTCGCCACCCCGGCCCGGGTTTTGCATAGGGCCCAATTAGAGAACTCCTGGCCCGCATTCTACAGTCAAAGAACGGGCATCAGGAGCAAGGGCAGATATCCAGAATCCCCTGAAAGAATTTAAAAATACTAACATAAAATACACATTCTAAGCTACAATATTGTTTAACATGTCATCAAGGGCTAAAAACAGCCATAGGTTAAGACATGAGTCATCAACTATATTCATTGCCATACAGTGAAAATGGATTGATGGAATGTGAGCAAACTTACCCAGGAGCCATCCACCAGATAATTCTCCTGACTCAAACTGACGAAATAAGCCAGAGCTCTGCAATATATAAGCATCATGGGACGACCCTGGATGCCCTGCAAGAACACTGAGGAATCGCATAGCTGGACCAAACACTGCTTGTATGTTGTGCGAGTGGCACATCTTGCGGTTCCTGCAACCAAATATAAAATAATTACACAAAGCAAAGGTAACCAACTAAAACAATAACTCCTACAACAAATTAAGATTCAAGTTCAACAATCCAAATATAATTCACAAAGGACATAAGTCTAAAAAAATATAGCAATTATATGGATGTGTGGAAAAATAAAGGTTTACATGCTAAGGACTAATTAAGGTCAGCATTAAAATGCTTCTATAAGGCATACATGAAATGTATTGATTCAGGTATGCATTGCTATACAATTTATGGCCTTGGCCATGCTGATACATGCAACGTCTTGGTGCTAAAGGCGCGCAGACTCCTCCACATAGCCGCAAAGCATGTTCAACAATAGCAATCCGAGGCCTCAAAGGTCCCGTAAGTGGATCGCAAATGAAACGGTTTAATAGGGTGGTGGTCCCTCCGCAATCAGCTCTCTGAATCAGACGCAAGCCCATCCCAACAACGTAAGTTATCTGAACGAACTAAAAATATCAGATTTTGTTGGGAAAATGATCCGAACTAAAGCAAATGATCCGATTTGCTTTCGTTCATCGAAAGCGCATATACGCATTTTCCCGAACGTTCGTACGAATGAGAAATGGACGAAAAAAATAAAAAAAAATGACCAACACCCACAAAAACTTTCACAGACAGCTGCGGAAATCCAGACGAATGTGTCTCTGAATCGAGCCTATTATAGGGGAATGGAATGTACAATAGGCAACAGCATAATTGTTAGGTTTAAAGGTAGGAATAAAGAAAGAATCTCCATTCCCAAGGAAATAGTGGGAATTGGGATATTGCTGGGAGGAGACCTAAAGGATGATAGCCCCTGTGCATACACCCCTTGCAGGCCTTGTTTTACTTTATCTTGAATTGACAGCACCCAGCACACAACAACCCCATTGCTCTACTTTACTTATGTTTAACAAGTGCCCTCTACTGCTTAGGCTATAGCATTACAGGCCTAAATCAGTGAAATGTGCTCTCAGCACCACTGCCCATTTTTTTAAAAATGGAAATAACAGCATCCTATGGGTTATGCAGAAAATGTCATAGAGGCTTTATCACATGTTTCTGTATAGCTGTCAAGGACCGGGTGTGGCGGCACAGGTGTGGATCCGCTGTGACCGTGTTACTGATAGCGAGTGCCGTGTCAGGGGAGCAGAGTCTAAGAGGCCACTGGTATTCACCAGAGCCCGCCGCAAAGCAAGTTGGTCTTGCAGCGGCGAGTGACCCCCAGGTCGCTACCCCCCAACGGTGGCTCAGCCACACAGTCAGCCGAGATAATGCATGGTACAAAGGAGGCAGGCAAAAGGCGATGTAAAAGTTCAAGTAGAGGTCAGGGCTGGCAGCACAGGTTCAGAGTCGGGGACAGGCAAAGGTCGGTACACGGGTGAGCAATACTGAAAACAACAGACTTTCTGCATACAAAGGAAGACCAAGATCCGGCACTGATGGAAAAGGAAGTGCCCCTTAAATAAGGGAAGTGGATGCAGGATTGGATGACCAGGCGCCAATCAGTGGTGTACAGGCCCTTTACATCTCAGGAATCCGGAGCACGGCTCCTCTAGTGGACGGGGGAGTGCATGCACCGAACCATGTGAGGAAGCAGCACGAGGAGGAGGAAGATGGCTGGGAGCAGCCGGCACACGGCCAGCCACCGTGCCGGAAGCCGCGGACCCGCCAGCAGGAGCGGGTAAGGAGAGGGACTGGGGAGCTCTGCGAGATGGGCGTGCAGCGCTCACCAGGGCAGCGGGAGCAGCAACGGAGGTGAGGGGAGTGCTGCGAGATGGGCTCGTAGCACTTGCCCTAACAATAGCCCAGAGCATGTTATTATTAATTATATATAATGAATATATTTGACTTTAATATTTGCCTTCAAAGTTCCAGTTAAATGGACAGTCCAGTCAAAACATAAAAAAATGAACACACACCTTTCCTCTCCCTGTAGAATTCCATTGTCTGGCACTGCCATCAGTTGCAGCCGCATTACCTCTACTCACCTCTGTTCACCTCACCTCTGCTCAGGAGCACTATCATGAAAAAATGGCCCAATGATTAAAATCCATATAAATATGCTGGGTGGTGGGAGAAGGGGGTCACTTATACCCCCAGCATCAGAAAATATCCAGCCAGGATTGTTGCTTTCCTTTAATAGAAGGAAGAGGAAATCAGTGGGGGATAGGCTCTGCCCCCCCTAAAACACTCAACGGTGTCACCCTTTGATTTTACTCCTACCGGGAGAAGAAAACCACATGTTCGGCAGGAGTTTTATTCAATTTTGTTGTATAGTTGACTGCTCCTCTCATTAGCCAAAGTGTTAATTTGGATAAGTGGGTCACGCCGTGCCCACTTATTTCTACCTCACCTTCCTGCCTCACCACTGCTCTCCTCGCCTCAGCTTTTGCCATCAGTTGGGGCTCCCCAGATCCCCCACCCACCTCTGCTCACCTCATCTGTGCTCAGCTCATCTACAATCTTACTTCTTCCCAATGCACTTTTTCCACCTCACCCCCTTCCCACTTCTTTCCAACTCACTTCACTTTCTTGCCCCCCTGCTCTCCTCATCTCAGCCCACCTCACATCTTGCCAAGTCTTATCATGTCACCTCTGCTCAACTTTGCATATACATAAAAGTATATATATTGCTTTAAGGTTACAGCTTACCTGTAGAAAACTATTAACATTTTTGTGGCCCCTTAAACAATAACACAATGGGGCCCCTGTGCATGCCTGCTTTAAATCATACGCATTGCAGTGCTACAGCAAGTGTGGCTTAGGGCCATATGGTTTATAAACAGTAGCAGAGAGGCAACAAGTAACTAGAATGCATAGTGTAGTGGATTTATAGCTGGCAGTTGAGAATTTTTTGACTTCATGGATTGAAAACTTAAGTCAACTTTCTATGTGCGTCACTGACTGGATAAGAATTTGCAATGAGGCTCTCTTAAACTCAACGTCAGCAGTATAAACAATTACCTGGAGAACATGGAAATTGCCTTTCGGTGTGTCCTCACGTGTATCATGGACCTGTCACCATGGAAAGGAGTTTGTTTTGAATCCCAAATTGAAATAGTGGGAGCTGTCCGGAGCCCGCCAAGGAGCAGAGTAGAAGAGAGAAGAGAATGGTTTTCAGTCTGTTGACAGTAATTAGGTTGCATTCGGAGAGATAATTATCTTGCAATCTCTAAGCAAACACCCGGGAGGAAATTGCATACTTACAGCCAACTTAGCATTAAAAATAAATTATCATATTAATGGCAGTGAGAACATGCACACGGCTGGCTGCTCACTCTCACTTTTCTGCCTGCTCTCCATTGTATCCTGATTTTCATAAAACTTGAGGTCTAACGGCAGTTATTTGACGCCCACTGCATTAGCTTATAGGAATCTGTTCCTTAAAACTATTGTGTCCTGTTGCTCCTGCCATCAAGGCAAGCGACCCCCCCCCCCCACCTTGTGTCCGAATAATATATCAGTAGCACAGTGCTTCCTTAGCCTGAGACAAGTGCGGCATTCCCAGTCAACTGTCACCATTGTTTACTTTCAACTTGTTCAATAGGAAGAATACAATGACTGTTCAAAATTCTGTACAGAATGATTATGCTTATGCTGGGCAAATTAATTTCTAACCTTAGTGCACTTAATGACACATAAATAATGAATGCAAATTCATTCGTTAACTAACTTCACATCCATAGGCAAGTTAGAGGAGCAAAGGCATTCTTAAGTTTGATGCTGGCAATAAATTAGTGTTGCAACTAAAATCAATAATAAACAAAAAAATATGAATAAGAGTCTTCTATCAACATACAGAATATCTAATGTAAAAAGAAGTGCCACTTCAACTGGCAGAGACACTGATAAGGGATGAGTCCTGCAACCATCTATAAATTAATCTACTGGTAAAGATCTTCCAAAACATACAATGGTGAAAAAAACCCTAGTTGCCATCTGCAAATGGTAATTTGTTGGGTCTTTATTTGCTTGGTAAATACATTTTTGGAGCAAGGAGGAACCCACAGTCCCCAGTCTCTCAGTGATTTATCAACAATCTTTTTATTTACACAGCAATAGTGAAAAGGAGGAGAATTTAAATAAGCAGCGTTGGAAGGATGGCCTCAGGACCAGACCTCCCATACACTCACAGCCCACCTGTACCCTGCCTGGGATAAAGAACCTCCTTTCACCCCCCAGCCATGCAGTCAGTGATACTGCATGAACACCATTCAAGGTCAGTTCTTTATAACACTGATTGAGAGAACGCCATTGAAGCAAAAGGAGGCTACTTTGAAGAATATAAAACACATTCTGGTTTGTTTAACACTTAACATTTTATTACTTAATTCCACATGTTTTCCTTCAAAGTTTTCTGTTTCTGTTTAAAAACCCAGAACCCCTGTTTTTTCTTTCTTACAGTAAATAGAGAATACAGCCATGGTAGAATTTTTTTGTATGTGTCTAGCATGTTTATGTTGATGTCAAGGATGTAACTGTGATGCTAGGGGAAGCTAAGGGAAAACCTGTCCACAGTGCCCTCAATATATAAATGTCCTTCTTGGCACAGCAACAGGGATAAATCAGCATTCATAGGGTTTAACAGACCCTGCTGAGATAAAATGAAAAAAAAAATAATTTTAACCCATTTTCTGAACAAGGGAAAAGATGTCTTAGGATTATGTACAGTATGTATAAATGGTTGAGTGTACTATTAACTGGCAAAAATGAGCAGAATAAGTAGTATTATAATAGTAATAGTAATATTGTTTCTACATGTTTTTAATAGTATTACACAGTTTGTGTCATTTAGATTGTATGCAAATCAGTCAAAATACAAATGTCTATAAATGACATCAAAACACTTTAAAATTATTAGTATAGGGGACCTGTTGAATCACCCTTCTGCCTTTAAATCGGAATTATGGTCTTGGGTAACCCCACCACCCGGCCTCTCTCCCATGGTGCTGAGGTAGGACAGGGGTTGCAAAGAAAAAAAAACCTTACCTCCCCAGGTGGGCAGCAAAGGTTACACCGTGCTTAGGTTACTAGGTTCAGCTCTGTGCATTATTGAGGAGAAGAATCTGCATTCACTTAAATGTGTGGGCAGAACAGAACAGAGCTGAGTGCCAGTGACCTCACTTGATCCTGGGTGAGGTTTTTTGTTTTAACCCCCCCCCCCCCCCCACACACACACACACACATACACTTTGTCTCAGCACCAAAGACCCACTTTTCCACAAATTTTCAGTAAAGAGGTGTCTGTGCTCTTTTTAATTAGTTTAGTGTAATGGTTGTTTGGCTTTTTTTCTAATTCCAAGAACCTCTCTGTAGTGCCTTGGGCACACCAGATGAAATACACTTTTCATCTGTATATCACTATACCACTTTAAGTAGACCAAACCCGGGATTTCTACTATAACGGGATTTTGTCTATAACCCTGGACAATTTTTCCTCTAAGGCTCTTGAAATGGAGGGTTAGGGGGAGCTGGGTTATGCTCCATTGAGAGTCGGTCATTTGAAAACCCCAAATGGAAAAATTGCTATGTTATACTTAGCGCAGGGCAGTCATATAAATTTAATATAATGCAACAATGAAAGAGCAATCTTGACCTTACCTCCTCACTATTGCAGTAACTCACTTTACTGAGTACACTGTACTGTACTGATAAGCTGTACTTGTATGCTCTAAAACCCTACATGCCTATGGCAAAAATAGCTGTAATAATCACTAACACACCATCCCCACTTTAACAACAAATAATTCCCACAGATCAATCAGTAACTGTCAAACCTTGGCCTTTATTGTAGCTCAGTTTCATAAATCACACACCAAACTTGCCTCACACAGATTCCTTAGGGCAAAAGGCTCACAACATCTAGTACCCCAACTTCACAACATGAAACAACATAAAGCTGTAGATAAAGAAGATCTGCAAGAGATTCATTCAGAACAGCTTTGGAGACCATACTGTCCACTGACACTGAGTGTTCAGAAGTAGGGACATCAACCAGCACTTCAACACATTTTTGTGCCCCTCTGTGCAATTTCACTTAGCTCATATAGAGAACAGTCTATGACATTCTGTACATCTAGAATTTAATGCCCAAGAATAGAAATGAAAACCAAACGTCAGACAAAATTTTGCACAACACACTTCTAAATGGGAGTATGTGCTGAAATCAGCACCTAAAGGTTTTTTTTTAGATCAGCATTGCCAATCTTTTTACTGGACATGGCAAGCTACAGACGGGTTTAAAAGTGGACCAAAACCCAAATATTATTTAGCATTCTATGAATTGCTCCCCCATGAAGAGTACGTTTGCATCACTTCAGTCATTGACTCAGTCTGGAAGTCTCATACATGCATCTCTGCAGAGGAAAATCGGGCCAGGATCTAATTTAAACCTAATGTCTTGACCATGGCCTAGAAAAGCCCATAATTTACATTTAAATTCACAGTCATTAATACTGTCAGTGTCAGTGGTAACACTGGCTGCATTTCTAAGCTAAGATTAGGTTTATAAGTTAATTGCAAATGTTATATGGACATTTGTTCTAATGAAAAGGTGTTACTAATTATTGACTTTTAGGGTGTTAATCATCAAAACGTGGGGAGCTTTTTCAGAATTCTATACCTTATCTGTGTAGAATTTAATCTTCAGCTTCCTGGTAAGCGTCTATCCTTGCAGGTGTATCAGCTGCTTTGAGCACAAGTAGAGTCCTCTTTGGAGGGTGCCCAGAGCACCCCCAGAGGAATACAGGGCCTGAGCCAATGGGCACCAGGTTTTGGTATTGGGTGTGTTAGTAATCAGGTTCAACTAGCACCATTCTCGGTTTGCTTATCCCAATAACCATTGAATTGGGATTGGGATCCTTGCAACCTCTTACCAGTCGGTAAGTAGTGAAAAAAATTCTCAACTCCATCAGGACCAGGAGAATTTTTGTCAGTAAGTTTTAACACCTAACTTATTTATCAGGAGAGGTATATCTGATCAAAGGGGCTCATATGCTGTTGCTAAAGCAAGTACTGGATCTTCTTTATCAGACCTACAACAGAATGGATTTAGTTCCTCTGCATGTTGAATCTCTAAATGAAACTAAACTGATAGCTGCTGTAGTTTGTAACTTTCTGCATTCCAGTAGCGCTATATTGAGATTAGCCTTGTTAAAGCCTGCTAGCACCACCATCAGAGCATCGGGATAATGTATTTTTCCAGTCAGGGGTCTTATGTCTAAATGTGGATATGGCCTAACTGGTGCATGAGGTGGTATTAAGACTGCTACCATGATTTTGTGCATAGAAAAGCCCACAGTTCTTAGCAATATATTTCACAAGTCCCTATCGCACATGCTCAGTGTTGATAGCACTCATGCTGCCATGTTTTTAGGGTGGTTAGGGATCTGATCCTATAAAGGGTTGCATATTCGTTTCCCAACCAGGGCATGACTGAAGTGTTCTTGAGCAATGCACCTAACCCCAACTGCTCCCCAGGTGCCATTACTAGGTCAACTGACTGCTGTGAGCGCATGTGTTCACACACCGCTCACATTTATGTGCTAACTCATGTGGTTCACTTTGTGTGTAATTCTCATTGTATGAATGGGTTAAAAGCAGAGCACAAATTCCTCTGTATTAGTAATCATGCAATCATCATATGAGCATATTATTATTTTTAATTAGACGTTTTATGTGCCTAATCAGTGCATTTGAAGTGAATTAAAGTTCATATAGACTTTTGGCCCACTGCCTCTAGTAACAGAAGAAAGTGAGTACATAACCCGATATCTAGTCTTCCTGCAGGGCATCCTAAATCACAATGCACCCTTGAGACATTAGACACTGGACCAAAAATCTATTTAGACTTTTAATCCACTTTAAAGCAGAGCCCTGGAATCCCCAGCAGTGTGCCTGCTCCAGTTCAGCCTATCTAAATGTCTAGGGGAGGGACTGCGTGCACAGCACAATGATGCCAGGATGCGGCCACTTGCCCTAATGATTGCAGAAGGGCAGATCCATTTGGCCAAATGATTAGACGAGAGCCCACGCATGTGCCATGTGACCCAGGAAAAGTGAGTTAGAATGGGTGATCTGGGGGGTTCACACAGCAGGGCATGCCAGACCGGAGGGAAGGGAATAAAACCTGAAAAGGTCAAAATTTGTGACTTGCAGGAGATTGGGAAACTGTGGGGATAATCTTTGTTTATGCTTGAAGTTGGGCTTTAATATTTAAAGATTGAATGCACAGCTACTATATGTAGGCCTAAATGAAACCTGGATACCGGTGCCTTCTCATTTCCAATAATTCTTTCTCTCTTGAAATAAATAGCAATGCCCATATCGGCTGTTCATCCAGATGAATGTTTAACAAACCATAATATTCAGTTTACTACCAGGAAGGTGAAATGCGCCGTCTCCTCCATCTCTAATCAATGCAGTCTCAGCGATTTCTCTTCCCTCTAAGCATCCAGTCTCTCACCATTAAAAAACCTCCAGCAAGCCCATTAAGAGTTACTGAGCTGGAAAATAGTCTTGGGCTTAATCCTTTTCACTAGGGTCTTAACTGATGTTAGAAATTTGACAGTGTCTCCCATTGCTGCCACTGTTAACAGCACCATGAGTGGAGCTCGCTGTCCGCTCAGTAACGTCCATTGACGGAGATCTCAGTAAGGGGTGTGTGTGCTACATGACTTTTAATAAATTGCTCCTGTCTTCTTTCTTCCTTCTTTATAACCTTCCTTCTATGTTCGGTTTGTAATTTCCTTCTTCCATTCTCTCGGCCCTGCTTACATGGCAGAGCCCTAGTAACTAGTGATAAGCTGTTGTCTTGAGACAATGCATTATTTTCTGCTTGCGGCTGCATTGTCCGCGACAAAGACTCTCTGCACACTGGCTGCTAGTGGGGAGCTCTATTTGCCTTTCTTATTATAAGAAGAAGGAAATCAATGTCACACCAAGGGGGTGGCGGATGAAAGCGCTAGAGTGTTCTACCTTGCAAGCTTTTTGTCTTTTGTTAAATTGCCATATTCTCTTTTCATGGAAAAATGAATATTTTCATTTCGGGCCATTAGGATGGCTTAAAATAAAAAGCAATATTAAGAGTGAGCCATTTTTCATTGCTAGGTTGCAGGAAAAACAAATGGAATTCTGGGATTTGTCACTTGAGAGATCACCGGCGGGAAGCAGGAGTCTGTGACTCCTATATATAAACATTGGTAAGAAAAGTGTGTCTAGTTCTAGAGATCTCCTGTCATTTTCATGTATGTCAGAATCTCTTACTGTGGGGCAAGCTTAGAGGGCACTGGGGGCATCTATATCAGAGGGGTTAAGGACCAGAAGAAGTCATAATCTCAATCCCAGAACAGGTCAAAACCAAGACATCTACAATCAAAATAACTACATTAAAGCGCAATAGGAACAACATTGGGAACAGAAAAGTTTTATTCTTACCTCCATTAGGCAACTATTTTTAGTGCATGTATTTTGCATATTTATATTAGGTGCTGCAGGAGGATCTGCAGATAAATTGCATACAGCATATAATGTGGGTGGCTGAGAGATGGAATCACATACACTTGTCTTATTAATATTTGGGTTTCTGGGGGTAGAGCACTGCGCATTTCTTTTGTGGGCTTATTTATTTATTTATCTTTAACTTTGATACTTACAGAACCCTGCAGCCTGTGACCTGACATAAAATTAAAAATACTAAACTAAACGTGTGAACACTGGTTCATATTTCTTCAACAAAATGTGGGAATACACAGACTTTTGCTTACTCGGTCCAGTATTTAAAGGTCCGGGAAGAAGGGGAACAAGTGGCCTATGAGGGAGTATAGACACTCGGGCAAACAAGAGGTGGAACTAACCAAATCACTAAAAATAGGGAGATACTAGCAAAAGATGAACAGACAATCATATAGACTAAAGACAAATATAGCTAGGAAAAATACTGACTAAGATGATAAGGGTAATAATATTTTGTAAAGCAAGGTGCAATTTTGGTGTGCCTTGTGTGAATTGCAACCTGCCGGCATTGCTCATCAGCATTAAAACTTTACCTAATAATACACTACCAATACTGTCCCTTTGGCAATCTATTTAGGGAAGTTTTGCAGAGGTATTAACCTCTAGTTTTGCTTAAAAAGGCCTAAAATATATTGGCATATTCAGTTTTAAAAGGGAGGAACACTTCCTAATTATATGCTCTATTGCTATAGAGAATGGCAGGAACTTGACTCTCTTTACCATTAGGGATATGCAAACCCGCTAAAGTTCAGGTTCGACAAGTTCGGCTGATCTTGCCACTAAAGTTCGGTTTGGGTCCCCTAAACTCGACGTCAACCCGAACCCTATTAAAGTCAATAGAGACCCGATTTTGGGGGCAAAAAATGCCTATAAAATGGGGGAGGCAAGGGCTAAAGAACTGCAAATTAAGGGAACACCAGGGTTATTGCCCTAAAAAATTTAAGGAAGACATACATACGAAAATAAATTCATCAATCAACATATACATAAATGAATAACAAAGTAATACAGTAACACAGTATGTAAGGCTGAATAAAGACTTTAGTCCATCCAGTTTATCTCCTTCCAGTGGTCTAGTAGCCATAGCTGGAAATGTTATTACATGCCAGGAAGGTATCCAGGTTATGGTTATGCTCTGGGGTATAAATAGATTGTGGGATAGATCTTTGTATTGATACTGAATATATTTATACATAGTTATCAAATCACCCCTCAGGCGTCTCTTTTCCAAACTAAATAAATCTAAGATGCACCTAGGATTTGAAGGAGGAAAATAAGAAAAAATACTCGAAACACCACATTACAGACAGTGTGGCATTCCCATCCCCATAGGCACTGCGGCATTCCCCTCATCCCACCCCCATGGGCAGTGTGGCATTCCCTCATCCCCATAGGCAGTGTGGCATTGCCTTTATCCCATCCCCATGGGCATAGTGGCATTCCCCTAATCCCATCCCCATGGGCAGTGTAGCATTCTCCTCATCCCATCCCCATAGGCAGTGTGGCATTCCCCTCATCCCATCCCGATGGGCAGTGTGGCATTCCCCTCATCCTATCCCCATATGCACTGTGGCATTCCCCCATCCCATTCCCCATATTCAGTGTGGTATACCCCAATCCCATTCCTCATATGCAGTGTGGTATACCCCAATCCCATTCCCCATATGCAGTGTGGTATACCCCCATCCCATTCCCATAGGCAGTGTGGCAACCCCCCCCCCCAATCCCATTCCCCATATGCAATGTGGCTGAATCCCCTTCCCAACAACCCAAGATGGGGATAAGAAAAAAAAAGATATATTTACATAAGCCTTGGGCTGCAGTCACCAGCTGATGAAAGAGCGTGGGCAGGGAAAGGGCAGGGTAACTGAACCCCGCCCCCTGTCTCCGCCCTAGCTGCTGCCGCATCTGAAAAATTGGCAGGGGCCAGAGCACTCTCCATGCCCGCCACTCCTTCATCAGCCTCGCGCTGCAGCCCCCGGGACACCAGCTGATGAAACAGCGACAGGCAGGGAGAGGGCAGGGTAACTCAACCCTGTCCACTGTCACCATTCTGGTGTGCACACACACGCAGCCCATGCAGCCGGGACATGGAGGCAGGCCTCAAATTCAGCAGGGAACTCAATAGTGATTCCACTAGAGTGCATTTGTACTTTTATTTTGCCCCCCCCCCCCCACGTTCTTCTATCAAAGAGGTAATGTTGTCCTTATAGCGGAGATCCAGCCACTCAGTAATCGGCACTGTTAACTATGACTATGCACTGGTGACTGCAGCTCTGCAGTAATTGCGCAGGTACTGGAGCATGTAGTGGCTCATGTAAACCAGGCTGCCTTTAGTCAAGGATAAGCTGTACTCAGTGTCAGGTGTCTTTCTCCTACTCCTGCTCCTCCTTTCAGCCATGCTCCAGTGATGCTCATGATCTGCACTGGGTGCCACCTCACTGTGAGAGAAAGTCCTTCTCCTCCTTCCCCTCCTCCTCCTCTGAACCCTTCAAAACAGTTCGTTGGTTGGACAGTGGTGTACCTGACATACTTGTCGGCTCAGCAACTGACCCTGTCACATGTGCCCTCCTCTGATGCCTGGAACATTGGGCCTTCCTCCTCCCCCTCTGCTTCCATCACATCCTCCATCATGGCCTGAAGAGTTGTTTTCAGTAGAAAAGGATAGGGATGGTAGGGCAGACAATAGTGTCATCAGTACTGACCAGATTGGTGGTGTACTGGAAGCACCACAGTGCAGATGTCCATTATGGAGGCTCACTCATTGGTGGTGAACCTGGGAATTTTGGAGCTGAAACTCCACTATTGCCTGCTGCTGCTCACACATTCTTTGCAGCATATACAACGTGGAATTGCACTTGCTGGGCAAGTCACATATGAAGTTGTGGGTGGGAAGTCCAAAGTTCCTCTGCAATACAGTCAGGTGAGCGACAGCAGGGTGAGAATTCCGAAAGTGCATGTTTTAATAATGGGACAGGAAGCTCTGCACTACTAAGCTAAGCACATGTGCCAGGTAAGGGATTTGCATCAACCCACTTAGGCCCTTATTCATCAAGCGATAGCGCCAGGTAGTGTCTGACGAGCGCCAGGTAGCGGCAGCTAATGGCGACTACCGACTCAAGTACGCCCGGCGGCGGTCACAATGACGCATTTATCAAGCAAAATGAGGCTAGCGCCGGCGAGAGCGACGGCTAGCGCGGCATTCATCATGTAGCCGACTGCAACGAACAGCGCCGCTGCTAATCCTATCACAGCGACAGGTATGACCTGGCGCTACCTGCCGCTCTCCCATACATTTCAATGGCAGACGCTGCAATGATTGTTTTAAGTGGTTTTTGTGTTCTTGTCTTTGGCACAAAATTCAACACATGTTTATTGGGATATGTTTTATTAATCTGGCTAGTTATTTTACTTTTTTTGGAGAAAGTAGTAATTTTTACACTGTAATGTTGTGAGTGACATCTAAAATGCATCTCCTGCCACCAAACTCATTGGGCTCTTAATCGCTTGTTTTCACCACACACGGGGCTTGTAAAGCTACTTTTTAGCCAGTCCTGTTTGGCGGTCACGTTCGCTCTGCGAAATTGTCAGCGCCCAAGCTATTTGGCAGCCCTGTCCTTGATGAATCTGTGGTGGTCAGAGTTTGTGCAGTCGCTGTTTTGATTCGCTATGTGGCGGCGCGAGCGTCGCTGTGCTTCGCTGCGCTGCGTTGTGCGGCGCTGTGCTGTTCATACATGTGCCCTTCTGCCATTTGCAAGGAATTCACTTCCCGCGACCCCAGTCGTTCTTAATGAATACACTGTAGTTGTGAGCGTGCATGTCCACATTATGCAGGATTTTATTCAGGCGTACAAGCTCATAACAACCCGTTATGCATTCTCATGTGTGCCACATTATCATGTAGTTGGATAGTTTTATTGTGTGATGATTTTATGAAGGAATAAGATTTGTCTTTTTCAGCACCAAGTTGTTTGGTTTTCAAGGACCTATGCATTACAGTATGTTGAACCCCCAGCTAAATGAAGCTAATAAATAATGGCGTCTTTGCCAATAGCTTGTTTTAATGCGTCAATTAACTGTTTCCGCCACTTAGCTTGCACATAGCTGATATTAGCTTGTGCCTGGTGCGCGGACTTTTTTTATTTTTACATTTATTTCACAGTTGTTTTCGTCATATCCGGTTCCGGTTCCCTCCTTTGCGTTTCAAAGCCTCCTAAAGGAAAAAAATGTCTAGCGCTTAGGCCAATAGCTTGTTGTAATGCGTCAATTTACTTTTTCCGCCACTTAGCTTGCACATAGCTGGTATTAGCTTGTGCCTGATGCGCGGAGCGTTTTATTTTCAAATTTATTTCACAGTTGCTTTCGTCATATCCGGTTCCGGTTCCCTCCTTTGCGTTTCAAAGCCACCTAAAGGAAAAAAATGTCTAGCGCTTAGGCCAATAGCTTGTTGTAATGCGTCAATTTACTTTTTCCGCCACTTAGCTTGCACATAGCTGATATTAGCTTGTTCATGGTGCGCGGAGCGTTTTTTTTTTTTTTTTTTTTTGGTGTCCCTGTCGCTTGGGTCATATCCGGTTCCTGTTTCCTCCTTAGCGTTTCCACCATGCTGCCCAGGAGACGGATCCAGCGCCTCCCCAGCTCCTCCTCAGATTCAGACCCCTCCACCCCTCCCCCACCTCCCCCACCTCCCCCACCTACCTCACCTCCCCCACCTAGCACCCCTCCCACCCCTTCCCCTCCTGGGCATGCAAAAAAGCGTCGAATGAGGGTGGATAGCCGCGTTAATGGCCAGGTGGTCAAAGTGAGTATGTTTTTCTTGCATTTTATGTTTAAAGTGGACCAACACCCAGGGGGGATTGGCCCTGAAATCTATTAGTTTTCTGGACCAATCTGATCACTCCCCGCGGGGCATCCCCAATCTGGATGTCCTGCGTGGATGAACCCCCCTGGAGGGCCATAAACCTTAACTCAGCCCCGTCCCATCTGTGCATGCGTGAGCTGCGGATGCGTCTTGCGCTTCCCTCTAGCAGGGTGGTCCCCTGCGCCAGACATTTGTTCATGGCCTGCGCAGGCGCACTCCCTGTTAGAGTCAAACGCCACACGCGTTCTTTGGCGCTCAGAGGCAGCGGAGCTGGTATGCACGTCCAAATGGCCTTGGATGCGCATACCACAGCGGCGCAGAGCGCTGTGCTAGCCTGGAGCAGTCACGTGGGAGTGTGGTCAGTGGTGTTTTTCAGGCCTTCCAAGGGGGTTTCAGACAGCGGCCCACCCCCGATTGGTGTGCCCCACCAAAGTGGACCCAAACCCAGAATATTGCTAATCCGGGGTGTGGGTCCACTTTACTCTGGTCTCAGTATAACTGTTTATGCCATAGTTCTGATGTCATGTATTGATTTGTGTTTGTTTTTCATTTCTCATAGGATTTCTGCATCCACCAATATGACTATGCCCATGGGGGCAAGAAGCGAATTGCCATGGAGGTGAAGGCCACAGTGTCCCGGCGCTTCAACACCCAGCTCACCATCCGTGCCATACAGCAGAAATGGTCCGACTTCAAGCGCCGGGACCCTGAAGGCGTGTACCGCCTATATGATGCCTACGCATCAGGTAAGTTTAAGCTTATGCTATGTTTATACTTTAGTTTAAATCATCTGCTAAGCTTTGTCCATTTGTGGTCGTAATATGAATTATTTTCTTTCACCCCCTCAACACAGATAAGCATCCTCCCCTGGGTAAACGTGGGAAGGGATTCCTCCCCCGAACCAGGCAGGCGGACTCGGGGGAGTCATCGGGGGAGGGTCCCTCTCGCGGATCCTATTTGGAGGACCCAGGGGAGGAAGGGGATGACGCCCCAGAGGAGTGTGATGCTGGGGGGCTGGCAGGCTCAAGCCTCAGCTCCTCACACTCTGACTCTGAGGAGTCTCACCAGCCAAGGGGCCACTCTCAAGTGGGGAGTCCAAGTGGGGTGGAAGGAATGGACTCTCCCACACTCCCTGAAGGAGCAGGGAGTGAGAGGGAGGAGGGTGGCCCTTTGGCTGGGGGATCTTCCGAGCAGAGTGTGAGGAGCCGAGGCTCCCCGCCTCCTCCTCAGAGCCCTCCCTGGGCTTCAAGTGGCGGATCATCCCCTGGTGAGTGCACATTTTGTCATTGTTAGTCTGTGACAGGTTTCATCTGCCCATTTGTACTTAGCCCTTGCCATTCCTCTCTAATTTGCAGGGCATCATATAGGCGGCACCTCCATGGCCTTTTGGCGACGCATTCTCCACGGGCATAGTCATGGTAAGTGTTTGTTGTTATCCATCACATTCACTATGTTATGACATTCCTTAAAGTGGACCAACACCCATGGTTGATTGTGCTTGGAATCTCGAAGCTTCCCTGCCCAATCACCTCCCTCACCCAGGGCCCCCCCCAAAAAAACCCCACAAACTTCTTACCTCATTGGGGTGGCAGAAGCCACCGGCGCAGCCTCCTGCGTGCCCCTCTAGATGTGTGTGCGCCTGCGCTCTCTGTTTTCTAATGGCCTGCGGATGCGCACACACTGGAAGAGTGATGTGTGGAAGGCAGCGGCGGCGGACGGTGTCTCACTCAAATGGTGGTTCTCTGCCAAAGTGGACCAAAACACAGAATAGTATCAATCCTGGGTCTTGGCCCACTTTTAAGAGACACATGTTTCCTGGTCCATAGTACAAGGTGGTTTGATAATGTACATTAACATCACAAACCCCACTACAGTGCTAGCCAACTGGCAACCACCCCTATGTTTCTGCCCACAACATGATGGGGGCTAGCAAATGTGTTATTTGGTTAAGTAGTTCCGGCTAACACATGTTGCACACTAGTAACATTCGCCAATCAACTGCAAATTAGTCCTTAACATTGCACTGTCAAGGTTATTGGCACATTATCTTTAGGGGTCCATGTTGCAACCATAAATAATTTACATGAACTCATGGTCCAGGAAATATGCTTATGTTGGACAACATGTATGTAACCATGCAAGCATTTGTTTTTTCAGACTCCCTAACCAGATGGATGTCAAATAGTCAGGTGTCATTGTCCCACTAATTTTGGATTTCTCTTTTGCTTTCTCCTGACAGATGTTTCTACGCAGACGGAGCCAGTCACCATCCTCCCCACCCCAGCTCCAGGGACGGCCAGCAGCATGGGCCCCCGCCACAGCTGCGATGGTGAGTACATCCCACTTCCTATGCACTTGTGAACCCTATGTCTTCGAGTCAAATCTGCAGACATTTACAATGTACCTATGTGTTAATTTAACACACATCTAGGTTACATGTGTTTGGTCAACAATCCTACATGCCTGTCTGCATGCTTGATTGTTGCCTCACATTCTTGATTTTGCCACATTGAGTCAATTTGTGGTTTCGACACAACCAAATGGGGCTGCTTAGGTCGTGACCTCTAAGATTCTTGTCAAAACTAGTTTACGCGTTAGGACTTAGGCCCTGATGTTTGGCTGTGACTAAACACATAAATGTCCACACTGGGACTTATACCTTCTTTGATTCCCAAGAGTTAAAGTGGACCAACACCCAGGATTTTGACTATCCTGGGTCTTGGTCCACTACGGTGGGGCACCCCCGATCGGGGTGCCCCGCTGTGTGAAACCCCCCGAACCCCCCTAACTCACCTCTCCCCGAGCCGACGGACAAGCCGCAGACAAGCGGCTCCTCCTCCTCCGCCTCCCGCACGTCCCTCTTGACGCGCGCGTGCCCGCGCCGGCCATCTGTGAATCATGCAATCATGCGCACGTCTAGAGGGGCGCGAGGGAGGCGGCGGCGGCCAGGCGCCGCCGAAACTGAGGTGAGGAGTTTGGGGTGTTTGGGGGGGTTTCACCCCGCGGGACATCCCGATCTCGGATGTCCCGCGGGGAGGGAGGTGATCGGCCAGGGAATCTTATAGATTCCACGGCCGATCACCGGTGGGTGTTGGTCCACTTAATTAGTAAATGTATGCTTGGGATGTGGTGGCCAAATTTCTGCCAGCCAATAGTACTCATATAATGTTAACAAATAAGCGCACAGTGGGCAACAATATTAATGTGAGTGTCAGCTAATTGGACACACTGACATTACATTGCTACATCTGTGTCTGTTGAGGTCACATTCCATTTATTAATTTTTTTTTTTTTATACATCTCTACAGCTTGTGAAAACCAGCATCGCAGACTGTGGCGGGAGATCAGGCATCTGAAGCTGATGCTGCTGGCCAAGAAGAGGCGGCAGCGGCGTCGTTAGGGTGGGGGGATGACTGGCCCGTTGTTTGAGGCCCTTTGTTGGGCAATGTTGGCCCTGTTGGCCACCTTTAAAATAAAGCCTTTTCTATTTTCATAATTACAGTGTTGTGCCTTGGCAAGCATAGTTTAACTGTCTCCAAACCCATTTGTGTGTAAATTTTGCCATACCTTTGGAGCCATTTAATGTGTAAACCATAGTAAGCTATGGTCACAAATGTGTGGCATAAATTTACAAATACATTTACATATGTAGATCAAGATACTCATCCCTGACTGTGTTATTAGCTATGTCTTAGGAAAAACACAATTTAGAGGTGGGTTAATCAAATATATTTACAGAAAAAAATAAACAAACAAAATTAATATTCTTGGCTGGGTGGCCGGGGAGGTTGGGAGTCATTGCTAGGGGCGGTGTTGGGGGACAACAGTGCAGTAAAAAATATAGACTGCTGTTGTATGAGCTGTTGTATCAACAACAAAGTTTGGTCCTGCCGCTGGAGACATTCTTCCTGGCACTGTATAGATTCTTCCTGGTGCTGGAGAGATTGTTCCTGGCGCTGGAGAGATTGCTCCATTAGATTGGCCAGCCGACCAAGTTCCTGGTTCTGCTGCTGGTTACGGATCAACTGGTCGATCTGGCGCTGCTGGGCCTCATTTTGTTGCTGACACATCAGCACCTGCTGTTCCAACACCGCAATGCGCTCATTAGTTCCATCACGTGGCTGTTGGCGACTGTAGTCCTCCAGCATCCGGACCCCTAGCTCGTAAAAATCTGCACTGGTTGGTGCCACACCTCCTCTTGCTGTGGTTTGAGGCTAACAAAATAGAAAACAACATTTTAGTCAAACCGAACCAATGCAGGTATGCCCCTCCAAATCATTTGCCAAAACAGTCACTATACAACTTACCCTTGTTTGAGCCCCGGAAGCTTGTCCACATGGGACTTGGGAAGAGGTCCCAGCTTGGGGTTCTGGTTCCGCCTCCTGCCAAAACGACAAAGAAAGGAAATGTGACATGTTGCTTCATCCACTACCCACGAACATGGCAATGTGGTTATTGCTCCTCTAAATCAGCCATGTTACCTCCGTGTCGTCCGCCACAGGTAGGAGCGAGGTATTGCTGCCAGAGAGGGGCAATTCAACATCTGAGATCTCCGGCAAGTTGGCATATGCTAAACAGGAAAGTCAGGTTAGTAGGTCAGTGGACAAAACTCAAATGTAACATGGATAGCCTATCGAGGCCATACCTCCACAAAGTGCAAAATTACACACTAGCCAAAAGGTATCTGTTAAACTCAGATTGATAACATGTATGTTAGAGGAATAAGAGGCAATAATTGGGCAAATAAGATCAGACACATTGCTAAAATTACACATACCCGCAATCTCCCAGATGTCTGGAGTGGGGCCCTCACTCGAGCTTGGACCTTTAAAATACATGTGGAAACACAAGTTGCCTGAAGAAAGTGCCACAAAAGTAGAGCCAAAATACATACTAGAGCAAGCCAAAACAACTTACCCTCATCTCTGGCAGCCTGAACTTGAAGGGCCCTTTCCGGACAGCCACTTCCGATATTCTGGCCAACTAAAAAACACAATTAATGGCTCTAAATATTCCTCAAACTACTAGGGTGAATGTTTGTCCAAAAATATGTCAAACAAAATGCATTGCAATCACTCCAAAAACTATTAGACTGACCCTGGGGAGGGAATAAGCACTCCAAAGAGGCATCTTCAAGGTGACAGAGCAAACATGTAGATTATTAGACTAACCAAATCGAACCAGTGTAACAGAAACAGCATA
Source organism: Gastrophryne carolinensis (assembly GCA_027917425.1). NCBI lineage: Eukaryota > Metazoa > Chordata > Amphibia > Anura > Microhylidae > Gastrophryne > Gastrophryne carolinensis. The sequence continues at coordinate 113,627,681 of CM051237.1, read as the reverse complement.
AAGGATACATTATGTATTGCTATACACACCAACAGGGTCCTGTTGACCTGCAACATCGGAAGTGGGGTCCAAAGATGAACCAGTCACTTGGCCTACCAATAAAAAAGAGGAATGAGACACATGCACTTGGGTTAAAGTGGATAAAGCAAGGTTGACACATGCACTTACCGACATCCAAAGCTAGTAGCTTGGCTTGGCTCCTGAGGAGATGCTGGGGCCAATGGCGGGGCAGCTAGGCAAAAATCAAGCAAACATTGAGCCATTGGTAATGTGCGGGCAAAAATCCAACATGCATTAAGGTGTGTGTGAGCAGCTCATTCACTAATATTCACTAATCAAGCCCAGTGTGGCTTACACATGTATATGCAGATATATGGCCACACATCTCTGCCTTCCAACATAGCTACACATGTTAGGGCCTTGTTAGTTAGTTGCTGTGAGGGTTAAAGTGGGCGTGAAATTAGGCCGCAGGTCCATATTATTAATCCTCAACAGTGCCCCACTCGATTGTTGGAGCTGCTCCCACACCCATTTGTTCCCCAAACAACCAGCACCTAAATTAGTGGTAAATACCTTCAATGGCAGACTGGGTTAGGCTTGAGGTTGGTTGAAGGGCAGGAGTTTGTGTGTCCTGAGGCAAATCCTGGACAGCACCATGTGCACCTATGCAGAAAGCAACAGACAGGAAAGTAAAAAATGTATGAGGTATAATGTACTACTTCACAGGTCCTACTGTTAGTTGGGCAGAAAGAGAAAATGCTAATCACATACATTAACATTAGCTTTTAAAAAAAGGCAGAAAATATGTACCTTCAGTCCAACCTGTGGTGTCATCCCCAGGATCCACACCCTGCAGCCGAGCCAGTGGAATTTTGGCCTTCAGCATCTCCTCATACGGCCTGTAGGTACTCTTTGGAGCCTGGATGGTCCCACTGTCCACATCAAGATTGTGATTTATCTTTTTCATAAGGGCCCCTCTCAAAGTGTAGAAGCGTTTCCTGCAGGATGGGCCACTACGTGGGTGTTGAGCAGTGCTACTAAGCTCCACACCAATGGCATCCCACAGTTTGCTTCTTTCTTGTTTGCCTATTGACTTGCTTTGGGAGCCAAAGAGTAGCTCCCATTTAGCAAGGGTAAGGCGCACAAGATGATTATTCTCCGCCAAATTAAATTCAGGCTCCCTCTTGGCACCTGGGCGCTTAGCCTGGGGTGCTGCACCACCTTCAGGCTGGGCCCTTTTCCATAAGGGAGGTCTGCGCACAGCACCCACCAAACTCCTACTTGGGCCTGCTGTGGCCGGCAGATGTCCTGAATTTGGCTCCATCCTGTAGCTGCACACACACACCAATACACAACCAACAAGCATGCATGCAGACTACAGAATGGCATTGCACTCTCTTTGGGTTGGCCAGGTTTTATGTGCTCTAACAGCCAATCACAAACCAGCCCACTTAATAGATTCACACATACTGCCCAGGTCCTTCTAGCCACACCTCCACTGCACTGACTGAAGCATGTGTGTTAGCCAATTAACTAATTACAGACCTCATTAACCAAACAACACACACCCAAATACAACAATGGACTGATGTATATGAAACCCTTGTGACATGTGGCTATCCTAACGGCTATTTAAATAAACAGCAGCTTACCTTTCATTGGCCCACCACTGAATTTTCGGCCATGTCCGTTAATGCACGCAAGTTTCGGCTCACGTACGCTAGTAGCGCTACTAGCGTGTGCGTGCGCACTCCGTTTCACGCACACCTGGGTCGGCTAATTGGCGCCCGGAAATAGCAGAGCAACACAAAAGGCGGGAAAGCGGACCTGTCCTTTTTCAAAGTGAAGTATAAATGGAAGGAATTTGAAAGCTTCTGGTATTGTTACACTGTGGCAAAGGCTGTGGTGTGGTGCTTGTTTCCCTTAGCTCATTTGAGTCTCTGTCTGGGTTTTGTCCTCACTCTCTGTGGCTTGTTGGGTGATTTCTGACATCAGTGCTGTTTCTTTAGGAGATTGATTTTGGTGGCATATGCAAATATTGTGGAGCATACAGCAAGTGAGGCTTGATTTTAGGGCCTTTTGTGGGCTGTGCAGCAACTCCCCTCTTGGTTGTGCCTAACTTAAAAAGCTGTTCTTCAGCAGGCTGGTGGTTTGGACCACTATACTTCTGGTTTTGTGGTGAGTTGCATTGTAGTGAGTGTGTGAGGAGTGTGATTGTTTGTGTGTGTGGTGTGTTTGTGGTTTTTGTTTTTGTTTGTTTGATTTTGTATATCTGTTGAGTGTGTGTGATGGATAAGAGGGTGATGTATGGTGTCTGGGTGGATGTATGTATGCGTATGCTGGAAGAGCAGGAGGCCAGGGAGCGGGGTGTTGTGAGGCTTAGGGCACCCCGCTCCTTTGGAATCCGCCTTTCAGTATGGGACTTAAGTGACGAGCAGATCAGGAGCCGCTTCCGTCTGAATCGTGCTGCACTACAGTCCCTATATGATCAGATTAAGCACAAAATCGAGCCATCCACCAAACGCACTCAATCCATTCCAGGCATAGTACGCCTGTGTGCCACGCTTAATATCTTGGCACGAGGGACCTTCCAGGCAACCTCTGCCCTCCTTAGCGGGATAAGCCAGGCTACTATGAGCCGCATACTAATCCAGGTAGTTCTGGCGATTTGTGATTTAATCCCAATTTACATCAAGTTTCCTGAGGATGAGGAAGAGGTTGCCAAAATAAAACATGCTTTCTATCTAATGGGAGGGATCCCGAATGTGCTAGGGTGCGTTGATGGTACACATATCCCTTTCCGCCCTCCCCGTGCACAGGAGCTGTATTACAGAAACCGGAAACAATTCCATTCTCTCAACGTTATGGTGGTCTGTGACCATGAGATGAAGCTGCGGGCGGTGAGATCAGGGTTCCCCGGCTCATGCCACGATTCTTACGTCTTGCAGCGGACAGGCCTGTGCCGGAAGTTTGAGAACAACGAAATGCCAGCTGGCTGGCTACTGGGTAAATAATTAACCATGTCAAAGTATTTTGACTCAAATATGTGGCCTAGTAAGCCGAATTCAAAAAAATGAAAACCAATACATGTACTAGTACTAATTGCTGTCTCTCTCCTTGTGTTTTTTTCTACAGCGGATAAGGGATATGGGCAGAGAACGTGGGTGCTGACTCCGGTCAGGAGCCCACGGACCTCTGCCCATGAACGCTACAATGCAGCACACCGCAAGACCAGAAGCATTGTGGAAAGAACCATCGGCCTGCTGAAAGCACGCTTTCTATGTTTGGCACGCCCAGGAGGAGAGATGCTATACAGCCCACAGAAGGTCTCCAAGATCATCCTCGCCTGCTGTGTGCTCCACAATATCTGCATATGTCACCGAATTCAATCCCCCGAGGAGACAGCACTGGTGCCAGAAATCCCCAACTTGCCCGCAGGAAGAAGTGAGGACACCCAGACTGGCGATGAGCTAAGGGAAAGGATGATCACTCCCTTTTTTGCAGTAAGCTAACTACCCTTCACTCTAATCCAAGTACTGCACTACTGAGTAAATTTATTTGACCTCCCATCATAATTTGGCTAAAACCACTCTAAGGGGGGTGTAAGATGACCCAAACCACTCTAAGGGGGTTGTAAGATGACCCAAACCACTCTAAGGGGGGTGTAAGATGACCCAAACCACTCTAAGGGGGGTGTAAGATGACCCAAACCACTCTAAGGGGGGTGTGAGATGACCCAAACCACTCTAAGGGGGGTGTAAGATGACCCAAACCACTCTAAGGGGGTGTGTAACATGACCCAAACCACTCTAAGGGGGGTGTAACATGACCCAAACCACTCTAAGGGGGGTGTAACATGACCCAAACCACTCTAAGGGGGGTGTAAGATGACCCAAACCACTCTAAGGGGGGTGTAACATGACCCAAACCACTCTAAGGGGGGTGTAAGATGAGCAAAACCACTCTAAGGGGGGTGTGAGATGACCCAAACCACTCTAAGGGGGGTGTAAGATGACCCAAACCACTCTAAGGGGGGTGTAAGATGACCCAAACCACTCTAAGGGGGGTGTAAGATGAGCAAAACCACTCTAAGGGGGGTGTAAGATGACCCAAACCACTCTAAGGGGGGTGTAAGATGACCCAAACCACTCTAAGGGGGGTGTAAGATGACCCAAACCACTCTAAGGGGGGGTGGAAGCTGAACAACATAACAATTAGGGTTGGTGTGCAAGATTGACGCAAATGTTGGTGAACAATTAATGCAATATTTTTTTACAGCGAAAAAGCCAATTTAAATATATATACTAACTGCACTTTTTAATCTTTTTCAGGCACCCCGAGATGCACCCTGACGCCAATTTTCCTTTTCATTCTAATTTCTGTTTTAATTTTCCTTTTCATTCTAATTGCTGTTTTAATTTTAGTTCCTTTTCAACACAAAATAAAAAAAAAAAACTAAAGAAACATGTTGCAATGTGTTTAATTCTGAAGGTACTTGATTCCCAGCCCACAGCAAAGCAAAGCGCAGGCGCTGTGTTGAATAGCGTGGTCAAACTGACTGACAGCGCCTACAAAGCTGAGCTCCAACATCATATTCAGCAATGTAGGCGTTATTCCCAACAACGCCAGGTAGCGACTGAGGAGGCCTGCTATAGCGAATCGCTACCGCCCGCGGCGTACGCTAGCGGCGCTCATAGCGCCATACTTCAGTCGCTCATCTGTCGCTACCTGGCGCTATTAATGAATCGGCCTCCTAGTCTAAGGTTCATGGTTACGTCCTTTGTCGCACACCACCTTGCCAGGTTTCAGGTGCAATGGCAGCAACTACTCACCTGTCTGCTCCAAGATGCCAGTCTACAGCTCCTGGGCGTGTGGGGTCTTTTTCCAGACAGATGAGTTTTAGCACCGGATGCTGCTGTTTCCCTTATGGGAGTGCTCAAATTGGTGGTGCAGGGGCACTGCAGTGACTGCTTGAGGAGGAAGCAGAGTAGGAGGAGGGGCAAAAGTAGGCACCAACTAGATTTCCAGCAATCCTGGGTAGTGGAAGTATATGTGCCACAGTCTTTCCTGTCTCAGTCTCAGACGCCACTTGCGTACAGTGCCCAGCATTCACCAGATGCTGCCTGCCGCTACGAGGCACTACCTTCCACTATCCCTTGATGAATCAACCCCATAGACTTCTATTGACCTGTTATAAGGTTGTGTTGCATTACAATGCTGCTTGCGCTGGTTTCCTGGTTTTCTCTTGTGTTGTTACTGTGTTGGTCATTGCTGTGCTAATAATCTCTCCTTTAAAACAGCACAATACAAAACTCAAATGGAGAATACATAAAATGAAAAGAATGGGTGGAGAGTTGTCTCAAAATATGGTTCTAGCCTTTTCCCATTGTAAAACACGAAAAAAGGTTATTAGATATATTTGACACCTTTAGCTATTTAAGAACAAGATTGTCATAGTGATGACATAAAAATTATATTGCTAATGTCCAATCATTAATAAAAACATGATAAATGAACTCTGTAATCAGCTACATAATTAGATGTATAATTTGATTATAGTGTGAGCATAAGAGCTAGTAAAGTGAGACATGGAAATAATGGACACATGAAATGTTTTATTGTTCTTGAACCATGAGATGCCAGACGGTACATTTGGACTGAAGGACAGTTGCAATTATAGATTGTGTTCTCTGCTAGTAAAATTTTGCTGGTCCTGTTGCCGTCGACAGTTTTCCTAATAGACAAACTTTTTGTTAAATCATCACAGACAGGTTAAATATTTCAATGGGGGTCACATAAAGCAAAAAAAGATATATGAGTATTTTTAATGTTTTCATAATGAGGCTTGTTAATATGCCTTTGTGTGTGCCCCAGCAGGTCAAGTAGTTCTTCTACATTAGCCAAGCCCAAGGCCTGCATTCAAGCCAAATTGTCCTTTCTTCTGTCTACAGGGGCTCCACAAGTGGGGACAGCAGGGCCATAGGGAAAAACTTCAATACTGTCTACAGGAGGAAAAACGTCAATACTATAGATGGTCAAGAAAACCCCTGAATCACAGCAGCTGTCACAGAAGTGGTCCAGCCCCTTGTCATCTGCCAAATAGCCATGTTGGTTATGTCACCCATGTCCATAGTGCAGGTTGAACCTCCAATGCTATTTATTTGTCCACATACAGTATGGAGGAATAGGAAGAATGGAGCTCACTTGTCCACAAGCACTACAATCCTATCACCCATGGACAACGTCAAGCATCCAATGTGAGGCGCTTGTCCTCATGTACAATCAATATGTATTACGGCACACACTTCTGATTCGGCAAGTGTGTGTGCACATATGAATTGTAAGTTTGCATGTGCATGGGTTTCCATCCAAATTCATCCTAAAAGAGAGCTGTCAGCTTATACAAGTTGCTAGAAAATCTCTGGAGGGATGTTCTCCTGCTGTCCTTATTCCTCTCAACTTCCGCCTTGGCCTTCCACCCCTTACTTTCCTTTGTGACACAGTTCCATTTGGGCTCATCTCTCTGTAGTGTGTATCCTGTTCTGCCTTCAATGTTTTGTAAGCTTCTTACTGCTTGCATGGCCTGAGGTGCACCTGCAGCCCAAGCCCCACCATCAATGGCATTAAGTGGACCAAAACCCACTGAACTTGTGAAATACATTTGGCCAAAGCCCCTGCCGATTCTTCCTGTTTAGGGTGTAGAATTAAAAATGGATATTTTCACTTTATGAGTTGTTTTTTGCTGTCCCTTTGTATGGGATGGCAGATCATCAGTCATTGCTTAGGTGTGGCAATGACATTATTGCAACACACAAAACGCCAATGAATGGAGGAGGTGGAGCTTTACAGCTAAAACAGGCGGCATTATCTGGGATTAGAGTAAAGCAGGAGCAGTGAAAATTGGCAAAAGGTACTCCTCATGGGGTGAGCAATTCATGGAATGCTAGTTAAAAATTTGACTTTTGGTCCACTTTAAATAGTAAATATTAAGGGGTTCCAGCAGATTCTGTGTTCCTGGTGCGTAATACAGTCAACTAGCCCCGAGTTGGCGTCACAGAGAATTTGGCATTCTCTCCTGCCTTGGTCCCGTATCCTGTATAATTCTTCCTGTGTATTGAGGCAGCTTGACTATGATTTCGTTGCTGGACCTGTTACAACCTTATCTTGAATCAGATCTGCCTGCCCTTGACCCCTGCCGTCTGCCCACAACCTCAGCCTGTCTTCCATTTTTTATCCAGATCTGCCTGCCCAGGGCCTCGGCTTGTCTTCCGTCTTGATTCAGATCTGCCTGTCCTTGACCCCTGCCAGTCCTGGTCTACCCAGCTCTGGTCTGCCTCCTACCACGGATTTGACAAAATCAACTCATTGGTTGCCTAACCTGGAGACTTCCTGCAGCCCAGTCTATTCCCACCATCAGGGGCTCTGGTGAAAACAAGGAGGGTATATAGATTCCAGGCTTCCTGGTTGAGTGGTGAGTCAGTACGATAGTCTCCGCAATCAGGGTTGGCCCTCAGTAGTGTGACATCCAGTGCTGAGGGCCCCCTGGGGGGCCTCCGATCCTGGGCCTTCAGTGAGGCAGAGAACACAGGATCTCTTCCCTACTTTCTGACTTCTGTAATCTCCCTCCCCGACAAAAGGAGAGGCCTTTAATATTGGTGAAAGAGATGACGTCAGCTCACTCCCCTAGTACAAAAGGCCCCTCCATGCAGCGGTAGTCAGTGGCAGAAACTGGGAGTGTTTGGGGGAAGCCAGGAACAGGGCAGAGGCCCACTCAGTGAAGGACTTTTTTTGTGTGTTTTTTACACTTAAAGCGGTCCTTCACTTTGAATAAGAGCCTATCTTATATGTTCACCTGACCCTCTACATACAGATTGCTCACATTAAAAATCATCCTACCTGCATCTACTGCATGTTATGAGCCTTTAAACATCCAAGATGGCGGCTCATGGAACGTCAGGCAGCCTGCAAACAGGAAGTGCCTTCTGACTGTGTCGCTCTGCATTCTGGGATTGCTGACCTTTTCCTGACTCTACTAGCTCTGCTCTGTCTGAGCAAAGCACAGCTATAACCTGCCCCCTGTATTTTATCCCACTTTCCTCTCCTCAGTAAGTGTGACGCTTCTGAGTCAAGATGGCGGCACCCGTATCCTAAAGTCTTGAACAGAGTTGCAGCCCAGAGTGGGAAAGAATAATTAGTAAGTGACTAAAAACTTAAAATATATTAACTTTAGATGCTGGGGAATAGTTTTTTAAGGGTTTGGGCTTTTCAATAAATCATGCTGAAGGTCCGGTTTAAGTGATTGGCAAGTCAAAAGTTAAAAAAAATATCATCAGCTTACCTTTCATTGGGTTGCTGTAGCACTGCGTGATTTCTCCTCTGTCTGTCTCATTAGTGAGGAAATCACTTCTTCAGTCAGCTTTCATTCTCCACTATGTTGACGGATACATCCCCGCTCCCTTCCCAGACAACCTGATTGGCTGCCTCACTCTGCAGCTATGAAACTCTGCCCTCCTCCCCCTTTACTGGTCACACTATGTGCTGGCAGGCTGGAGATGCTCTTATCCTGCAGCATCTCTCCCCCCTTTTTCTGATCACATACTATGTGCTGGCAGTGAAAACAAGAGGCACAACGATGCACGTATAGTTTTAATATGATATATGTAAAGCACACAGTGTGCTTACGTCACAACACTGTTGCCACATCCACTTTTCTCCTCATTTACTCTGCATCTCCAAAACTCCAAATACTTTTACAATTAACTTAGGAACTACAGGGTCATTTTGCATTGATGTTTGGGAAATTGCAATGTGTAGCCAGAGACAATGGAACAACAATTGGCTTGCTATTAGTATAACTTTAACCATTTGTGAACTTAAGTGGTCCTTGAAACCACTATACCCGTTCACAGGGAGGAGCCGACTAGTCACCGGCCATGTTTAAGGGTTTAACCCTTGATAGTTACCTGCAAGGTGCATTTAATTGATTTTCTTGAAAAACTACGCTACAAAATAAAAAAAAATGTTATATATCTTTCACCCTAAAATATCGAAAAAGCACTTAAAAATCTCGGGACATTTCATGTTAAAGCCCCAAATCTGCTGATAAAAACAATATATATTTTTCTTGGAAATCACAGCTAAACATATATCTTGCTAAATGGTTAAAAGTAGCCTGGCAAAAGAGGGTGACAAAATCTTTAGGTAGGCTGACAGTTAAAAGATTAAAACAAAGGTCCAGCCTAATTTGTCCATTAAATAATATATATATGTCATAATTCATAGGTTTTATTTTCTTTCTAATTTGTAATATTCAATAACTTGATAAATAAATAATAAACGTAAAAAATTTTACCAATTAAATTAAATTTTAGTGAATGGCTATTGTTTAAAAACCCCTCCGATTGCAAAGCATTAATATTTTCTATAACATTTTATATCTCTTTACCTTATCAAACAAACAAGAGATGTAACATGTCCCAGGGAAAGGAAGTCCTCTCTTAAATAGATCATAAAATAGAATTAGTGATTGATAAAGCAGGAAGCACAAGGTACCCCAGCCATTAATCATGCTGACAGCCACAGACACTTTGAAACTATTTGCTGTTATCAAGAGCTTTCAAATAAAATGCCGAAACCTCATGATAAGCATACACATAATTTGCTGTGTAAATCAAACATTTTAAACAGTAATTGTCATTTGCTGAAACCAAGAACAGATTTCTATAAAGGATAGTTTGAGAGTTTGTTGGCAGAATTCAGCTATACATAACTCATTTCAAAATGTCTGCATGGCTCTATTCATCAAGTGGTAAACTGGCTATTGTATGCGTTAGTCCTACTGGATGAAAATGGCTTAATAAGAGAAAAAGTTATAGTCAGTCTGACTAAAGAAATAGTGATTAAACTTTACACACATCATGGATTAAGAATATTAGATATTATTCCTAAGGGGCCATTTTCCTGGCACTTTTTAGACAAATAATAGCATTTTTTTACAGTCGCCTTGTCGGCTTACCTGTCTTATAACGAGGAAGTGAGACCGGCAAGCTAAGTAGATTAGAAACCCACATGTGGAGTAAGGAAGGAATGAAAATATGGTCCACACTATATTATTTACCCTGAAGGTCAGAAAGATTTCTGATAAGGTACAGTTTATCATATACCCCCAAATAAAGTTCCAAGAACAGTTTGGAGCATTTTGCCATATTGCCCACACATGTTAAACAGAGAATAACTGGGATGTTTAATAATAATAGTAATCGATTTCTCTGATTACAAATAGGCTGATTTAAAAATTCTATTATAAAAAAGGTAAAACATTTTTTTAGATTTTAGCACTCACCCATCATGACATTGGTTTCAAGTAATATTTTCTTCTAGTTATATTTTCTTTTTTTTTTTATATTCTTTATTTAAGAATTTTGCAGTTTTAAACATTACAGACATTTAGGATCACAATACATTACACAAGAGGTGTGTGTGTGGGGGGGGGGGCGGGCTCATAGGAACACTCTTCTGCAAGGCAAGTGTTACATTACATCTGCAAATCAACATCTGCCCTCGTTACATTTTACATGGTGGGGGGGTTCTTCAGCTTCAATCCCTTCATGAGGGTGAAAGGTCCCCCTTGGATCTGTTCTTACACTCTGACACTATTGGCTGGTGTCATATAGTTCTCACCCGCCGGTATCGAACGGAACCCACCTCTCACTAAGTAATTATATTCTATCACTTTACTTTTTAGACGGGGGGTTGGCGTCTTCCCGGTACTAGGTGTAGCCATGTGCCCCTCCCAGGGAAGGGTGGGGTGAAACATAAGGGCATGGGTGGTGAAAGAATATGGAAAGAGCAATGGGAGGGAAAGGGTATATGGCGTGTGGGACACGGTACCAAGCCGGGTACTCACCCCGGCTTGCCATCAACTAATATCACACGAGATGGCCCGGGATCCATTCTGCCCGTGGAAAGCTACGCAGGACAGCGTCACGGACACGACCCAAGGCCTACTGTTCAAACAAGCTTCTAAAATCTGCCGATTCCTCATAAATCAGCCAGGGCAGCCAAGTAATTCTGTATTGCTCATCCCTATCATGTATAGCCAGCGTTAAATCTTCCATTTCCCTGACGCTCATGACCTCCTTCGCCCAATCCCTTACGGAGGGGATCTTTCTTTGTTTCCAGAACCTAGGTATTGTCTGCATGGCTGCGTTTAGTAGGTGGATCAGTAAGGTTGTTTTGTATTTCCCTGTCGGGACCATCGTTGAGTGGAGCAGGATCTGGGCTGGGTCTTCCTGGAATTGTGCCCCCGTAAGCTGCGTGACAATGGACAGGACTGCTCTCCAGTATCCCTGGATCCAGGGACACGTCCAGAATATGAGGAACAGGGTCCTCCGCCCCTCTCCACATCTCCAGCAACTTGGGTCGGCTGTGCCAAGCATCTTACTCAGTCTATCAGGGGTATAATACCAGCGTGTCAACAGTTTATAATTGACCTCTTGAGTTCTCGTGGCTACCGAGGATTTGTGCGCTGAGGTCGCTATTTTGCTCCTCTCCTTGTCCCCTATTGCTCTGCCCAAGTCAGACTCCCAATCTCTCCAGAATGTAGGGGGAGACACCTGTTCATTTATGAGGAGTGAGTATAATTTGGAGATCAGGTGGGGCATGGTTGTCCCTCCAAGCAGAACTTTTCGAACTCTGTGAGCCCCCTGCCGCTCTCTTTTCAGAAAGGCGATCCGAGACAGTACTGACTGGAATCGTAGCAGTGTCCAGGGGTCCAGGTCCCTGTTCTTTAGCTTAGCCCTTAGTTTACCTAGGGATACCCATCCCCCTCCGTTATCAAGTCGCCTCCTCTCAGTTGGCCCACTTTTCCCCATACAGGCAGAACTAATGGCAGAAACTGCCGCATAAGCCTTGCCCTCTTTTTTTGCCAGACAAATCCCATCAGGATTTTATCTAGATCCCTGAATAAGGGTTTAGGAATGCTAATCAGGAGTGCTTGGAATAGGCACAACAGTTTTGGCAGGATCGACATTTTAATTATATTTACCCTGCCCATCCAGGAGAAGGTGGGGGTGTCCCATCTATTTAGGTTGGTTTTTATTCTCTGGAATAGTGGCAGGAAATTCAGCGCCAGAATTCTCGATAACCTGTTTGGCAGCTGTGTGCCGAGTTATGTTATTGAGGTCTTAGCCCGCTTAAATGAAAATATCTGCTGAATATTCCTGGCCACGTCCCCCGAGAGTGACACATTTAGCGCTTCAGATTTCTCAAAGTCGATTTTAAAGAAGAACAACCTACCAAAAACTTTGAACTCTTTCATCAGGACTGGCAAGGTGATCGTGGGGTTCAAAATGAAAAACAACAGGTCGTCCGCGTAAGCTGCGACATTATGGGTATCTCCTCTGAACCTTAGTCCCCCTATGTCCACGTACTCCCTGATCCTGCATAGGAAAGGCTCCAGGGTCAAGGCAAATAGAAGGGGTGACAGAGGGCATCCCTGGCGGGTTCCGTTGCGGATTAATACCGGGGAGGGAAGATGGCCATTTACTTTAACCCTAGCGCAGGGCACCGTGTACAGGACTTCGACAAGTTTCCTCATGTTATTCCCCAGGTCTGAGGGTCTCTCTTAAGAAGGGCCAGCTCACCCTGTCAAAGGCTTTTTCCGCGTCTGTGGATAAGAGCATCATAGGTATGTCAGAGTTCTGTGCCGTGTATATTGTGCTAAGTGCCAGAACCACGTTATCCCTGGCCTCCCTTCCCAACACGAAACCCGTTTGGTCCAGATGGACTACCTGAGCCACCACCGGAGCCAGTCTATTGGCTATAATTTTAGTGTACAGCTTCAGGTCCGCGTTGAGAAGGGAGATGGGGCGGTAGCTCTTACATGACAGGGGCTCCTTTCCCCGGCTTATGTAGGACAGAGATGTGCACCTCAAGGTCTCTGCTCGAGAAAGCGCCAGGCGCTTCTGGGTCCAGAATCGAGTTCCAAGCCTTAACCATATGTGGGCCCAATACTGTGACAAAGGTTTTATAATATTTAACAGAGCCTTTCCTGCCAGGGTCTGTTTAACCACCTCCAGGAGATCCTCCATCCCAATTGGACCCTCCAGAGATGCAGAGATCTCCTCTGTGACAGCTGGCATACCGGAGCCCCCTATATATTCCACTATTTTGCCTGGGCGCGTCCGCGCCACCGGCCCTCCCTCAAGATTGTACAAGCCCGAGTAATATGATCTAAACGTATCCGCTATCCCCTCTGTGGTGTGTTGTGTTCGTTGGGAGTTGTCCAGTATCTTGGCAATGAAGTTCTGGGATTGTTGTTGTCTAAGTGCCCTGGCTAGTAGTGCGCCGCTCTTATTTCCATATTCATAATAGGTACGTTTACATCTCCTAATTACGTGTTTAGCCTTTTGTCTCAATAGGGCATTGAGCCTCCCTTGTCTAGGTCAGTTCCCCGAGTACTTTCGCTGCCTCAGTCTGTTTATGGGACAGCTCCAGGCTTTGATCTTTTCAGTGAGATTCATGATTTGGGATAATCTTTCTTTTTTGAGTCTCGCCCCGTGACTGATCAGGAGTCCCCTTATTACACTTTTATGGGCCTCCCATAGTGTTAACCTCCCCAGTGTCATTGACTCTAAAGTAGGATTCTAGTCCCTCTCTTATGTCCTGTTTCACTACCGCATTTTGGAGGAGCGACTCGTTTAGTCTCTACATCGAGGGGGGCGGGGGTCTGTCTATGAGGTCAAGATCTAGGAAAACCGGGGCGTGATCTGAGAAAGAGGTAGGGTATATCCCATCCCTGGTGGCCAGGCTCAGTAAGCTGTGTGAAACCCAGATGTAGTCTAGCCTGGAGTATGTCCCATGAACATTAGAGAAAAAGAAGTAATCCCGTGCCCCAGGGTTCCACCAGCTACGTACCATGCAGTTTCTTCCTCAGGGATCTCAGAACCAACTGGGAGACTGCTGATCTGCCCGCCGATGAGTCAAGTAGGGGCTCTATGGTTAAATTGAAGTCTCCGCCCAATATTACTTCTCCCTCCATAAACTTTTCTATCTTATCCAGTGTGTTTTTTAGAAACTGGATCTGCCCTTGATTGGGTGCATATATAGAGGCCAGTGTGTACATTTTTTGATTAATCAGTCCTTTAACCAGCACTACCCTACCCGATTTGTCTTTTCACACCTCCTTAGAGATGAAGGGCAAATCTCTCGCAATCATGATTGCTACTCCCTTCTTTTTGGTATCTGCCGCGCAGCTGGAGAACACATGAGGGAACTGCTTATTACAGAGTTTAGGAGCCGCGTCTCTTTTGAAATGCGTTTCCTGCAGAAATATAATTTTTGCTTTACATCTTTTTAACCCTGCCCTAGGATAGTTCTCTTCTTTGGAGTATTGAGGCCCTTCGCGTTCAGGGTTACTATTTTTATTGGGGTCATATTGCCCTTGTAACGCGGTAAGGGGGATGAAATTGTTGGGCTCAGGTGTGTTGCAGCACTGTTTGTCCCTTGCCCAGTCCCACACGCCAGAGGAAGGGAAGGTGGGGGAAGTAGAGGCCGGTGAAGGAAGGTAAATATGGGGGGGGAGCAACCGTGCTCTAAGGGACGGTGAGTGAGAAACAGGGGGTTGGGGAGTAAATCACAAACGGCAGGGGGAAACTAAGGACTAGCAGGTAGTCCGCCGGCTATTCGCCTGAGAGCGTGAGCCGGAAACAGTGCCTTTTTGCTATGCACTTGGTGAAGGGGACACCAAAAAAGGTCCCTCGTCCACGGGCAATCAGGCCCGGTGCTAAGTCTATTCCCGTCTGGAGGAGGCCAAGAGGCTTCCCCAGAGGGATGCACCAAGTACATGGGGGGATTGGAAGACTAGGCTCGCGTTCAGCTGGTCGGGAGATGCGCCCTGATTGTAGCTACTCAGCGAGGCATACCCCGATCACGATCTCAAATGCGCCAATACTCCGCTGCGTAGGGGTTGGGGGGTTTAAAGCGGGTTGTCGCCTTGCTCAGCAGCGCAACCCTGTGGCAACCTAAGCGGGAATCCCCACATAAGGGGGGCACTAGATCACAAGCAAATCTATTTAAACATGTAACTCTAATATTTTAAGAAAGGAAACACTTCAACAACAACATCGAACAAATTTAGCAGGGGGGGCCGGGCCCGGGCCCAGTAACCGGTTTGGCAGCCCGGGTGGGGGGCAAAACCAAAGTCACAAGGCGACAT
This sequence comes from Gastrophryne carolinensis, assembly GCA_027917425.1. Taxonomy (NCBI): domain Eukaryota; kingdom Metazoa; phylum Chordata; class Amphibia; order Anura; family Microhylidae; genus Gastrophryne; species Gastrophryne carolinensis. The sequence goes on along the minus strand of CM051237.1, from coordinate 113,612,464 downwards.
ACCCCCTGTCCCGGCCCCACCCGCCGCCCCCCCCCCCCCCTGCGTCGAACCTCCTGCGGTGCCCCCACCGCCTCCGGCGCAGATGCTAACAAGAGCAACACTGGGTGATGTTATGTGGCTATGTCACCGGCGGCGGGAGGCGCCACGCGGGGCCCGGCACCATGAGTCTTCACCTTCTACGGCCCCTCACACCTCTTCTGTCTTCTCTGGGGCCTCCTCCCGGATGCTGTGGCAGCTGCCTGTTGTATATGGCTAAGTCCGGGACCGTCCAGTCCGGGACATCCACGTTCTCGGCTTCCACAAAGTAAAATAGGTCCGGCAGTTGGCTGGGCGGTCTGAGGGCAAGTAGGTTTTCTCCCCTACGCACCGACAGCTGGAACGGTGCCCCCACCTGTAAGACGCCCCTCGCCTCTGAATGGTATCCAGGAGGGGCCTCAGGAGCTTTCTCATCTGTAATGTCCTTTGTATCTGACCGGGCCTTTCTCCCACGCGCGACCGAGTATATCTTCTTTTATCTTGAAGAACTGTACTCTGCAGATTATGTCTCTTGGCCTATTTAGATCCTGCGGCCTGGGGCCAGGGCCCTGTGCACCCGGTCCATTTCAATATGATTTGTACCAGGAAGGTCTAGGAGCTCGTTGAAAATAGAGGTGACTGCCCCAAGAAGATCCCGCGGCTCCACCGACTCAGGGACCCCCTGGAGGCGCAGATTATTCCTACGGCTCCTGTTCTCCACGTCATCATGGGCCAGGGATAGGTCAGATAGGAGGCGTTTGTTCCGGTCCTGCTGCTGCTCTAATTCTGCTACGCGTGTCTCCAGGGCTCTATGTGAGGCTTCAACCCCATCCATTCTTCCGCTATAGAGCCCTGCAAAACCGCCAGTTCTCTCTTGATGGTGCCCGCCATCCGGGAAACATATCCTTCAAAGTCCCCACATGTTGGGAGTCCCTGCAGGGCCTCCTTGATATTGACTTTTTCCGCCGTGATGGAATGGGAATGTAGATCTATTGGTATGGCAGCTGGGGAGCTCTGTAGAGGAGATGGCTCGGTGGTGGGTGGCTGGCACAGGGTGAGTATTGCCGATGTACTTCTCCCCGGCGAGGGTGGTCCTATGACCAGTTGGGCACCCGGATGTTTGTCCCCCATCAGGGAGCCCCGCGCAGACGGAGCAGGGGCATCCCCTAAAATCGTTAGATCCCCTGCATGACTGCCAGGAGAGAATTCATGCGGGCCTGCCAAGTCGCCTGTGGGCTCAGTGGAGGTGATGGGGTGCCCGACAGCAGCTCCTCTATTTGCGGGGAAGCGCAACTCCGCCTCTGTATACGCAGAGTAGGGGAATCCCTCTGTTGGCTTTGTGGTGGAAAATCGGGGCTGCACCTGCCCCCAAGTGTGAGCTCCTCATAGCGCCGATTTACGCTCTGAGCGGCGCACTCTTCGCTGTGGGATAGGGGGGTGTCACCTCTTCCTCCCCCTGAGATGCTCCCCGCCTGGCTCGTTATGGTGTGGAGCGGGGCCTCCAACTTCCTAGAGCAGGGACTGGGCGGGAGGGCCGGGGTGAGAGACTAACCTGAAGCCCACCGGGTACTCTCCCCCGCCCGTCCGCCTCGCTGTGCACCTCCGCCACTGTTGTCATCCGGACTCCGCTCCCCCGACGCTCCGTCCCGATGCTGGGGTGGACGCTCTTCACATCCCCACGGACTCCCCGATGTGTGGGTGGATCTCTCACTGGGCCCGGCGTACACCTGACGCTACGTGCCACTAGGTATCATTATCTGGCGCTAGTTGTTCTTAAACTACCCCCTTAATGTACTTGTCCATTCATGCCTTTAATCACAGCTGTCAGTTCCTATATTCTTGCTATTTCTTCTACCTTTGTCAGCCAGAAAACCCCTGAGGGGCAACCAACTGCCTCCAACATGCATGGATACATGCATTAGCTGCATTCAACAATTGGACTAATAATGATCTTTTGTACGTATGCATTAGATGGTGTGCAAAATGTATTACGTGCCCTCTTACTATCAGTATTTTCCTCTGCACACCCTCTCCCACAATGCCAAAAGATTAGAGCAAGACAAATAGATCCCTGGCAACATCTCCAGCAGGTGTATTTGGGAAACTCTTGTACATTTAAGTTGGGACCCTGTACCATCTTGATAGGATTTTGTTAGATATTGAGGATGTATGTGTAAAAAGAGTACAAGGATTTAATTTGTTTCATCAAAAACAAATATAACCGGCTCCTGGTACAGTGAGGGCTGCAGCTTGATTGAACTGAATGACCTAATTACCTGGTTTGACCAAGCATACTCCTTCATGCATTGAAGCTTTTTTGACATAATCTTTCTATTGGATTGATTTTTGGCATAGGTGTTGTGTAAAATTCCCAAGGCAATCGATCACTTCCCCCGGGGCATCCAAGATCGGGATGTGATGTGAAACCCTGCAGGTTGCCCATAAACTTACCTTATTTCCCGGTCCAACGGCACATGCGCGAGCTACGACCGCATCCCCAATATCCCTCTAGCAAGACGCGTGCCTGCGCCAGCCATTTGTGAATGGCCGGCGTGGGAACCCCCCCTGTTGGGTGATAGCGGGGGATGCAGCCATCAGCGATCAGAGACGCTCGCCTTAGACAAAGGCGCTGATTGGATGGGCAGCTGCGCATGCGCCGTAGGACCGGGAAGAGGTGAGTTGGTTTCGGCATCCTGGGGGGTTTCACACAGGGGGCAAGGACCAAAACCCGGATAGTCAAAATCCTTGGTTTTGGTCCACTTTAAATCCTTGCCCATTCCTGCTTTAAGTAGCAATAATGTGTTTGGTGTGCATCGCTGCAAGATGACAAGCATAACGTCAAATCCATTGCTGCAAGATGACAAGCATAACGTCAACTCCATTACTGCAAGATAAAAAGTATGACTTTTACCAGCATTAACAAATCTCATCCCAGGACCTTTCCCAACAATGATCCTTGTCTCCAATGAGGAGGACTTATTTCTGCTTTCCTTGTTTTTCTGCATTACATACTAATGAACAGTTAATACCACATGAGTAACACTTACCTTTGTTGTCCAGCACCAGTCTATTATGTGTATGTCCTGTATTTGATAGTATGGTGTTTGTCCTCACTTCACCACACTTTAAAATTCTCCCTTTATACCTTGCATTGCATAATTGAGCACAAACAGAACAAAACTCATTCTCTTTCAACACACCGCTCCTGCATCACCTTGACATATCACCCTATGGATGTTGTGAAGAACATTCTGTCTAGAACACTGCCATGAGCCTCCTGTATAAGTGTGGAAGGCTGCAGAATTTCTGAAGCATAAAGTTTTTATTTTGATATCATTATTAGTAAATCAGGTAGTTTATTTGCTGGTGCTGTTAAAATCACAAATACTCTTCCCACTGCGCATCTGGGTTTTAATGGGTTTGTAAGTTAATGGGATACCAATAAAGATTGTCTGGCTAAGTGGCGTCATAAGAAGTATGTAGATTTACTGAGCCACAAAGACTACCACATTTTTTAGAGCTAGAAATGACGGGTTTAAGATGAACATTTTATGTACATTAGAAAGGTTGAGCCATTTCATTGATGCATGAGCTGTACTTTCTCTCATTATCAAGCATGACCAGGGGCTTGAGGCTGTTTGGCTTCACTTTAACCACCTTACTGTCTTCTGCAAATGGAAGAAGTGCTCCCAAAAATGTTTTGTGTTTTTATTGCAGACCTGAAATCTGTGTCTCATATGAATTAAGTTGGCACATAAATGGGGTTTATGAAATGCTTTATAACCCTTTAATGAGCCACCTAATTTAGCCTTAAGGATCAGTAACTTTTCCAAGTCATCCTTCAGCTTGACCATGTCGAGAGCATAATAAGCAGTCAAGCTGAAGGATTCCTAAAAAATCTGTTACTGGTAAGTCTAACAGTGGTTTTTCCAAGTCATCCTTAAACCGGACCTTCACCATGATTTAATGAAAAGCCCAAACTCTTAAAAAACGATTCCCCAGCATCTAAAATGAATATATTTTACATTTTTAGTCACTAACTTATTATTCTTTCCCCCACTGGGCTGCAACTCTGTTCAGGAATTTAGGATACGGGCGCCGCCATCTTGACTCAGAAGCATCACACTTACTGAGGAGAGGAGAGTGGGATAAGGTACAGGGGGGCAGGTTATAGCTGTGCTTTGCTCAGACAGAGCAGAGCTGGGGTCAGGGAAAGGTCAGCAGCCCCAGAATGCAGAGCGGCACAGTCACTTCCTGTTTGCAGGCACTTCCTGTTTGCAGGCTGCCTGATAAAATGGCGGCTTCCATAAGCCGCCATCTTGGATGTTTAAAGGCTCATAACATGCAGTAGATGCAGGTAGGATGATTTTTAATGTGAGCAATCTGTATGTACAGTGTGGGGGAAACATATAAGATAGACTCTTATTCAGAGTGAAGGTCCGCTTTAAGCTTGACCGCTTATTATGCTCTCCACGTGGACAAGCTGAAGGATTCCTAAAAAATCTGTTACCGGTAAGTCGAACAATGTTTGTTTCCCCCTCTTCGTGTTCCAGCATTCATAGCGTTTTAATACTGTATTTTATTGAAGTCAGTAATTTCTCCTTGTGAAAAGGGTCTGTGCTTTTATTTCCTATTTATAGCATAGACACAACTTTATTTCTATTTAAAAATGGCGTAGCATGGCTTGTTAGGACTTGCACCCCCCCATTGCATACAATAGGGTTGATTCAGAGAGACAAAAAAAGACTTTTGTTTTTGTGCTGTTCTGTTTTTTTTTTTTTCCCCGCTCTCGCATGAGTGTACGAGTGATTCTAAGCATGCATTGCTATCCTTGTGTAAAGTCTTCGTCCGTTCGTATGTCAACGAGAATGTCATTTTCCAGCTTTCGTTTTCCGTTTATGTTACTCATGTTACAACGTAGGCTTTCGTTTTTGCCCTTTTTCCATCGTCTCCTCCCACGAATCCTTTACATTTCCCGTTAGATTCTGTTTTCCTTTTACAATAAATAATCGTCCAGACGGAAATCCTTACGACCTTACGCCTGCGCACTACAAACTTAACTCATTAATGTGCTCGCCTACATATTTGGTTCACTAAATTCTGCTACAATGCTTAGCTAAATCACTTCGTGGTGTCATTCTTCTTGCATTTACCACCCCTAAAACTTACCTAAATCACTTGCGGTCTCATTCTTCTTCCATTTCCCACCCCTAAAACTTACCTAAATCACTTCGTGGTCTCATTCTTTTTGCATTTCCCACCCCTAAAACTTACCTAAATCACTTTGCGGTCTCATTCCTCTTCCATTTCTCACCCCTAAAACTTACCTGAATCACTTTGCGTCTCATTCTTCTTTAATTTGCCACCCCTAAAACTTACCTAAATCACTTCACGGTCTCATTCTTCTTGCATTTCCCACCCCTAAAACTTACCTAAATCACTTTGCGGTCTCATTCTTCTTGCATTTTTCACCCCTAAAACTTACCTAAATCACTTGGTGGTCTCATTCTTCTTCCATTTCCCACCCCTAAAACTTACCTAAATCACTCCGTGGTCAGTTTATTTTTGCATTTCCCACCCCTAAAACTTACCTAAATCACTCCGCGGTCAGTTTATTTTTGCATTTCCCACCCCTAAAACTTACCTAAATCACTTCGCGGTCAGGCAAATCTTCATATCTGAATTTTCCTTTTTTCATTCGTTTTGTGGTAACCAACCATTAATGGATGTATTTCTAAAAGTAAATCACACAGAAACAAGTTTTTTTGAGGTTTAATTGGAACTGGCATTTTTTTCTTGCCTTTTTTTAAAAAAACTTTTTGGGTTAAAATGGGACTTTAAAATGTTTATTTGTTTTTTTTTTTAAACTGTAAGTATAAAATAGTTTACAATTTATAAAAATATATAAAAATGTTTTTAAATATATACAATGCAATGGCAGGACATTATTCTTCATCTGTGGTCCCCAACGAATCGCGCAGCTCCTGCATCTCGGCCACCAACTGAAGGACCCTGGCACTCATTTGTGCCACTCTGGCAAGTGTGGTCCCTGTATAAAAAGGAAAAAAATCATTATTTGTTGGCAAATATATGTTTAACAGCTGTGGATGGAATGTTTATTAGGTTGCAAGCTAACTCGTGAGGCCATATGCCATTATGCTAAGGAATTAATCAAAGGAAGAGGCCATATGTCATTATGCTAAGGAATTAATCAAAGGAAGAGACCATATGTCATCATGCTAAGGAATTAAATGAAAAGGTCATATGTCATTATGCTAATGAATCAATCAAAGGAAGAGGCCATATGTCATTATGCTAATGCTATTGACTATGGCTTTCGGTATCTTGGTGATCATGTCAATTCCCACATACTCAAAATAATTACATTACAACTTACTTTGTTGGTGGCCACCCTCCGTTCTGGGACCTGCCACTGCTGGGAAGTTGAGGCTGCAGAGACATGTCAAATAGGGTCACTTTTAATGTCTGAGTCAACAGTAAGCAAATGACAATTTGAATGTGTGTGTGACATCACCCACCTTCTCCATGTGCCTCCTGGGCCTGATCTGCTGCAGTCTCTGCTCCAGATCGTTCACCCGCTACAGAATCATCTAGAAAAACAGATTAAAGGAATCAGCTTTGCTTTTAATAGCATGTATGTGTGTGCGGTTAAATTAAGAGTCACATACCAGAGGCTAATGACTCCGTCGCTTGGGCCGACTCCCTGCCCACACCGTGACGCCCCTCCTCTGTAGAAAGGTCCAGGGGCTGGTCGGAGGCCACTACAGAGGAGGGGTAGGAACGTCACCCTGGAGATCCACCACCTTCACTTTCTGCTGCAGATTCATGCAGCACTGGCCAGCCTGTGCGCCTCCGGGTGCGTCTGATTCGATACTCCATTTCCAGCACTAGAAAAGAAAAGCATTTATAAATAAAGGCCTACCTTCTGTATTAGTTACATATAGCATGCAATCGCTATGTACTTACTTGGAAAATTGAGCCTGAAAAGTCGCCGCATCCGGGGCATGTGGACTCGCTTCAGGTCCGACCAGCGCTGCATGATCTGCGTATGGGTGAAGGTGGTGTCCGTCTCCTGCTGGATCCGGGAAACAATCTCCAGGGTGACGTTCCTCTTCTCAAATACGTTGGGCAGGTAGTCACACCTGAGCTGAAGCATAGTCTAAAAAACACAAAATATAAATAGTTGTTAGATCAAACTGCATACAAATATCTGTCACAATCCGATCAGTTGCCTAAATGACATTCCAAGACACATTTCTAGCCTCAAACTCTCCTTCTAGATGCAAATAACTTGGTTCGCACATGTGCGCACTAACTTCTGTTTGGCACAGAGTTTTACAAACTTTTAAAAACAACTGTTTCCTCCTGCGCTTCCTTAAGGCCTAGGCATGCATTTAGATGCAAATCAAAGTCCTTACAATACACTTACGAGCATAATCAGCTCTTGTTGTTGGTGGGTGAAGATCGTGGGCGCCATCTTGTTTCTTGTCCTCAGCAGATAAGTAATGCCCCAGCGGTTTCCGTGTTCCGCACGGCCGGACGAACGCGTAAGCGTCATACCCAGTCATTAGTATTTAAAGGGTCCTGGACACACAGCTCATTCTCTTTGAGATTTTTTTATCATGGCACCGAAAAAACCCATCGCTAAGGCCACATTAGCCAAGGAGGCCACCAGCAAAAGGGCCCAACGGCATGAGGAGCCTTCTTCCTCACGTCCGACCACTCAATCACAACAACCTACTCCCAAGGTGCGGAAAACGCGCAGCCAAAGTGGGCAACACAAGGCGACATTGGCCACCAAGGCCACAACAGCTAAACCAACCACCAAAGCCAAGGATGGAGCAGCTAAGAAGAAGGCACCAACATCAAAGCAGGCAGGTACGATGGCCTCCAAGGCCACTAAGAAGCAGAGGGTGAGAAGCCCCAGTCCACAAAGAACACCCTCCCCTTCTCTCCACCCTACCACATCCCTTCATAAACCGCGCTCCACTGGCAAGGCCAGTAAGAGCCAGCGTGCCAGAAGCCCCAGCCCAGCCAGCACTGCCTCTCCTGCTCCATGTGGCCAAACCTCGCATGGGCAAAGGAGCACAAGTGACAAGGCCAGTAAGAGGCACAGGGCCCGAAGCCCCAGCCCAGCCAGCACTGCCTCTCCTGATCCACGTGCCAGTACCTCGCATGGGCAAAGAAGCACAAGTGGCAAGGCCACAAAGAGGCACAGGGCCCGAAGCCCCAGCCCAGCCAGCACTGCCTCTCCAAATCCATGTGCCAGTACCTCACATGGGCAAAGAAGCACAAGTGGCAAGGCCCCAAAGAGGCACAGGGCCTGAAGCCCCACCCCCCAAGCACACCCTCTCCTCCTCGGTCACATTTGCCACCGGCACAGGTGGCGACCACTGATACATATGCCACATCCACGCCTGGAAGTTCGGTGGCCACCCAGGCAAGGACCCCCAGTCTGATTGCAAGTCCAGTCCAGTCATTCTCAAGCCACGTGTCGCATATTTCATCACCACAGAGCCAGCCCAGAATGTCCTCCGAATTGCCAACAAACAGAGATGAGCCAGAAGAGCAAGCAATAGGCATAACATTGCGGCGAGGACAGTTGAGTGGCAGGTTTGGTGAGGCCCAAACTCTCGCATTGGCAAGTGGCCTCACACACTCCATTATGACGAGCTATATGGGCGACATTCAAAATCTACAAGCAAAATTAAAAAGACACAAATCTTGGAGGAGCTCACCAGACAGGTCAATGCAGCGGGGGAGGAGCTTAAAGATGTGGAGCAGATACAGATGACCTGAAGTATGCAGCACGGAAGAAACAGAATAAACGGCGCAATCACAGGTACATATTTGAGTTGTGCATTTTTCTGCTTGTTGTATTGACCACAATGCCCTAAATTTGTCATCCTCTATTTTTCAGCTTACAAACTGGCGGAGGCTTCCCCACAAAATTACAGTATACACGAACTGAGGAGATGGTGCTGGCGTAAATACACCTCGTCGCATTGGAGGGCCTCTCTGGCAGACGGGACACGGACATCCCTACCATTCCTGCAGGTTAGAAATGTTTGTTTGTATGTGAAATGTTTTAAACGTGTGAAATGAGGATCACAGGCAGATATGAACACATGCCCCTAGGGAGTGGCTTTGAGGGGAGGTTACTGTTTTAGCTGGGTGTTTAATGTCTGCGGAATGGTCATTTTCAAGGTTTGCAGCCCATACATGACCTTGGACAGTATTTATGGTCACTATTAAACTCTTTATCTTAGCAAAGCACTGCCTGTTATGTGAATCTAGTCAATCATAGACAACACTTTCTTCTTTGTCTTTATACCACTTGGGTTGTAGCTGTGCTTTGGTGTTAAAAACTTGATCTGGGGTCTAGAAAGGTCTACATAGGAAGAATGGCCACCAGCATACTCTGAAGCCAAATGCTATTTGCAAGCTGAGTGTAGGCCCCTAATTGCCCTTTTGGGATGTGTTAAGCCTCATAACATGCAGTACATGCATGTTTGTCCTATTTAAGGTGACCAATGTGTATGTACAGGGTGAGCCATACATATAAGAGATACTGACATTCATAGTGAAGGACACCTTGGACCGCTGTGGGAGTTGGCATTCCTGCTTGCCCAAGTGTTTTTCAAAGCATATGTTGTAATGCAGATTATCAATGGATTTTTGTGTGTTTACGTGCCTTTTACTTTTAAACCCAGCCCAGCATCAAGCCTCTGCAAGTGTGGAAGCCTCCACCAGTTTGACCACACCATCTACTTCCGTGCTGCCTAGGACCCAGGAAGAGATATATAGGGTAAATGTACTTTGATGAAACTGCTGATGCATGTGAATGCACATGACTCATTTGCATAACAAATATATTTAGGGCCCAAACTGAACCTTTTTTTGCACATGTCCCAACAGACCCACACACTGATGGATGAAATCCTGGAGATGGAGGTGGAGGAAGATGCCAGCTTGATGGGATCTTCAGAACTGACCCCCCTGGAACCTAATCTGCCACTGTCCCAGCATGCTACTGCACCAAATCCTCTGCAGCAGAGTGAAGCTGGACGCATGCTGCCAGCCCATCGTGAGCAGCAGGCTGAGACTGAGTCTACAGTCCCCAGTGGTAGCTCTGCTTCAGAGGTTTTGCCAAGCACATCTGGGACTCTTGCTCGCCCTAGAGAATCTGCATGCGCTCAAACCCCGGGAATTGTTAGACGTAGTCATCAATGTCGAACAGTTTCCCAGGGGATGCACGTGCCGAGTGGCCCTATGACAGCCGTTACTTTCGGCAGGTGACTCAAAGAACCACAGAGCAGCTTACTGCACATTTAGAGACATTCAATAATACATTCACCACCATGCTGACTGAATTTAGGACGAGCAACAGCCAGATGTCTGATCAAATGGCCAACTTAAGCAGCCAGATGTCTGATCAAATGGCCAACTAAAGCACACAGATGGCAGGACAAATGGCCACCTTAAATAATAACACAAATGTTTGTGTTATTTTGAGATTAATGAAGGGTTTTCACAACAAACATGCAAACATAAACTGCATGAGGCTCAAATAAGGTGTCAATTTTTTAGTAATTAAGTCATTACTTTAAAAAAAAAAAAAATACAAAGGCCTTCACAGAGCCAAATCATATTGAAAATAACAAAATAACATCAACAAACCAATAAAACAAATTTTAAGCAAAATATGTGGTAATTACATTGGCCCGCACTGCTTGGCCAGAGGCACTAGGTGTGCCAGTGTAATGGTCATCTGCCTCCTGGCTGGGTGGTGAGGGGGGCAGATCCACATACCGGGGGACATGCTGCATGATGGCAAAGTTATGTAGAACACAACACGCCAGTATAAAGTCGATGACCTTGTTGGGGTCATATTGGAGTGCCCCCCACCCCCGGTATGGTCCAAACACCGGAAGCGGGTTTTGAGCAGGCAAAATGCCTTCTCTACAACGGCCTGGGTTTTCGGTGTGACCGATTGTAGGCCTCCTGTGCCTCATTCTGTAGCCGAAGGACGGGCGTCAGGAGCCAGGGAAGAAGCGGATAGCCGGAATCCCCTGGAAGAATAAGAAAATGCTTACATTAATTACACATTCCAAACAACAATATTGTTTAAAGTGGTCGCTCAGTCTGATTAATAGCCTATCTAATATGTTACCCACACCCTGTACATGCAGATTGCTCTCCAAAAAATACTAAACAAAAAAAAACATCTACTGCATGTTATGAGCCTTTAAACATCCAGCTCAGGTAAGATCAGGCATACAGGTATACACTGTAACCTGTTTCACAGGGACACTTTACAAGGAGGGATTAATAGATAGTAACAATACAGTTTGTATAAACTATATAACAAAATGACCTATTTACCTGTACTCGTCGGCTGCTGGAGGGACCAATGCAATGTGGGTGCAATCAATCGCATCCATGGCGTTGGGCATGTCGGCGATATTATAAAAAGCCAACTTAAGCGCGTTCCAGGCTACCATGTCGTCCGGAAATGAAATATATTTGGGACTAATAGTAGCCATGCCATCCAAAAACTTGGATAGTGCGTGGCTCAGCATAGGCTGGGACATCCCCACGGAGAGGGCACCCAGGCTCTGGAATGAGCCGTTTGCCAAAAATTGCAGGCAGCCAAGCCTCTTGGCCATACCTGAAATTGCTTGCCCCTTCTTTGTGGTGCAGGCTAACCATGGCCGCAGCTCACTATACAACTTATGGAGAGAAGCGAGGTTAAGTCGGGTCAGCTCGAACAACTCAACTTCATGCATGCGATCGATATGCATGCGTCGCCGGTGCAATCTAGCCTCAGCCCTGCTGACACATGCAATTCCCTGTAGCTGAAGACGCTCATATTCCTCCACAAAGCTGCAAAACATTGTCAAAAGCAAGCAAGCCGAGTGCAAAATGGTCCCGTAAGTGGATCGCAAATGAAACCGTTTTATAGGGTGGTGGTCCCTCGGCAATCAGCTCTCTGAATGAGACGTAAGCCCATCCCAATAACGTAGGTTATCCGAACGAACGAAAATTATCAGATTTTGGTGGATGGATGGGCGGACAGGTGGATAGATGGATGGACTGTTGAGTAGGAGAGCAGGCAACCAGGCAGGCAGGGGGAATTCCAGCTTTACTCCAGCACTACTTGTCAGCACTAAAACTTGCTCATGCATCCACTCAAATCTGAAACACAGCCTCATTGATTTTCTCCTGGTCGCATCCGTTTTACAGCACCAGGGAGGCTTCCTTTCCCAGCATTCAAGCCGTGCCGCTGTCTGAATGTAACCAACATAACTCACAATGCACAGAGTCAGGAAACCTAGCAGCACTATTGGCAGGTCCAGAAAGACTAATTGTTATGAGCAGCAATCTGAAATGCCCTGGGGAGGGATGCTTACTGTTTTATGTATGGGTGCTGGTCTGGTTAAGCTCCCGTAAAGGTATTTAAAAAATAAATATCACTTACTTTCCAGCCTGCAGACTCTATCCCACAAAGTCCAGCAGGCCCTTAACCTCTAATTTCAGAGCTTTTGGCACACCCTGTGATAGTGAGTTTCTCGCTTTGCTCCACTTTGCACCCCTGCTGCCCGCTCATGTGGGAGAAGGAGTATTGCAAGGCTAATCGAGAGCACCCCACACTGACAGCTCTGAAAGCAGAAAGCAAGAGCATTCAGGACCTTGTGGGATTGAGCATGCCGGCTGGTTACTCCTTGAGTAAGTGATTCTAACAATGGTTACAAGAGTCAGTCCTTCTAGCACCAGCAACCTGTTTAAAATACACACATCAAAGTTCCTGTCCAGCCATTTAAAAAAAAATACACGCACCCACCTGCACAATCCCAGTCCTAGTGGCTCCCTCACTGACTCAAGGGGGCTCATTACATGAGGTAAAAGCTTCTATGCAAACCAGGGCCTAGTCAAGAACATACAGGCAGCTTCAAAGCTGATAGCTCCAATACAGGACCTATGTCTGCAGGACTAAGAGCAATCAAGTCTGCAGGAATTACCATGGATTATCTGATGGAGAATAACCAGCACAAAAGCCTCATATAATTCTAACAGAAATGGCATGGGTGTCACAGGGACAGAGTAGAATAACCAGCACAAGAGCCCCATATAATTCTTACAGAAATGGCATGGGTGTCACAGGGAACAGAGTAGAATACTCAGCACAAGAGCCTCATATAATTCTTACAGAAATGGCATGGGTGTCACAGGGACAGAGTAGAATAATCAGCACAAGAGCCCCACATAATTCTTACAGAAATGGCATGGGTGTCACAGGGAACAGAGTAGAATAATCAGCACAAGAGCCTCATATAATGCTTACAGAAATGGCATGGGTGTCACAGGGACAGAGTAGAATAATCAGCACAAGAGCCCCATATAATTCTTACAGAAATGGCATGGGTGTCACAGGGAACAGAGTAGAATAATCAGCACAAGAGCCCCATATAATTCTTACAGAAATGGCATGGGTGTCACAGGGAACAGAGTAGAATAATCAGCACAAGAGCCTCATGTAATTCTAACAGAAATGCTATGGGTGTCAACGTCCATTTTGCCCTAAATGGGTGCTGGACAACATTGTGATAGTTGCAGACAGTGGTCGTCCAGATTGCTGGAGCCCCCCACCGGAAACCCCACATTCACTATGATCCCCAGCAAAATTTGACCTCATAATTGACCACACCAGGGGTGTAGCTGGGGGGGAGGCAGGGTGGGCACATGCCTCGAGTGCAGCCGATCAGGGGGACACCAAAGGGGGGCCTGAACACAAGTCGGGGATGTCATTTTGAATCTTTGCCCCGGGTGCCAGAAAGCCTAGCTATGCCTCTGGGCCACACATTGGTCATGCAGCCTGTGTATCAGTCGGTGGCCAGAAAAGTGGAAATTCGAGCCACGAGAAAATTGATTGACAATCGCAGGGCACAGTTTTGCTGGAGGATCTCAGTGGAGGCAAGTGAAAGTAGGGTTTGCAGCGGGTCATCAATCTGAATGCCCCTCCTGCATCTATCACATTATGGTCCAGCACCAATGTAGGGTGTTGAAGCTCTTTAAAAAAAATCTTAGATCTATGGCCTGTCTTAGTGGGCTGTGAAATGACCATGTTCCAAGCTTTTTGTAACCAACAGCCATCCCTCCCTCCCCCTGTGCAAAACCCAATTTGGGCATTGGAATAATAAATAATAAATAAATAAATAATAAATAAATAATATTGGAATAATAAATCAACTCACCTCATCACTGCAATCCTCCACTGATGCCAGATGGGCAGGGGCTCTGCATGGCCACCATGGAGTTAAATGACAGTTAGATTTCAGTGACAGGCCAATCACCCAATCTCAGGAGCAATGCGTGTGACCTGTCAGTCAAGGTCCAAGACTATTTATGTGCTGTGTGCCCAGAGGGGTGGATGGTGTTACATTGCATTTGAGAAGGATATTGCCAGCCCTAGTATCTAAATAGAGACTGATCTAAGAAAGGTATATGATAAAATAATGATTAAGCAGTAACAGATTTTTCCCATGATTTCTGCTTCTAAAAAACCAACAATCTAATTCTCAATACCAATGATAGTGATCAACTTAAATAAGCCCTATGCAGCCCCCCTACCCCCTCCATGTCTCTTACCATCTACAGTACATCTATAGAATCAGTTGTTATATTATCTTTAGTTGTTAGCATATTTTCTACTATAAGTAGTCATCTGTCAATTAATCAAAAACGAGCAGAGCATTAACATAATTAAGAAAGTACAGAGCTTTTACATTACTCAACAACTGAGGAAAGCTTTTCTGTGAGTATCAGCAGCCCTGTTCCCTGGCTATTTACATTTTAGAAACGTTTTTGTGCAACCCTCTCTTTCCTTTAAGGGAACTCCACCATGAAAGACAAACACCTAGAACGGAAGACAATAATAACAATGGAAAGAAGCATTTAAAGTGGACTTTCTGTCAAAAAAAAGAAAGTTTAGTAAATTGCTTCCCCTCTTACAATCAGTGACATAAGCAGTTTGAGAGTGCTTAACCTCATGCAGATATTGTGGACTGGCATAAAGATTAATCACTCTTGAATCATATGGGGGTCGCCATCTTGCCACACACCTGATAGTTCTGCTTACACATGAGGGGGGCGCTGTGCCTGCAGAAATGCACACCAAATTGAGAGAGATATATGTCTCAGAAACAAGGTCCTTTTTCACACACCCAGAATAAACAGCTAATGTGGCAAAAGCAATCTGTGTGAGGGGAGCTGTTACAATGTATCTTTATGGTGGTGGCTGCCACAAAAAAACTCAGCCAGGGGATATAATATATACATTGTATGTTATTCAACGATGAGTCATTACAGCTGAAGGCTTACTACTTCTGGCTAGAAATAAGGGATGATTGCACAGAGCTATGAGGCAATTTTGACTTAGAAACTCTGTTTTTCAGAATCAGCCCCTTCATGTGTGTGACAAGATGGCCACTGCAATGCATGTTTAAGAGTGCAGAATCTTCCTGCATACCAAACATCTGCATGGTGTTAATACCTCTTAATAAGCTTATGTCGCTGATTGCAACAGAGGGGCTTTCCATCAGGTCCATAACTAGAACCAACCAATAGTGTCCCATCTACCAACCCCCCTGATTTTACTGTCTAGAAAATTAAATTATATCTTTAGGTAGCTGTGTATATTCACTATTGTAAATACAGCTGTATTACTCGCGTTGTCCTTGATATAATTTGAAGCAAAAAGAGTTTACATCCTATACCCCAGGAGCACAGGGGCAGCCTGCTCCAATGGAAAGTGGAAGTGGTAATTATGGGGCTGCCCAGTCTTGGGCTTGCAGCAGTGAAACCTAAATCGGGAACGCCCACATGCTGGCATGGATTAAATATAGTATTTTTGTCACTATACTGGCACCTCTTTAGGCCACTTCTACAACCCTTGAAAAAGAGAAATGTATGTATGGAAGGTATGTACTTGGTGATAAACCAAATAATTCTGACTATGATCACAAGTATTAGCAGCTTTATATTGCATTAATTCCACAAGTGGAGTATAAAAGTGACAGTAGAAAAGAAAATGACCTTTAATTTACGAGATGGGCTTTGTTTACACCGAAACTCCGTTCCTACAGTAATCTTATACTGGACCATTCTGAGCTACTTTGCATTGTGAGGTGAATAAACCAGGTTATAATCTCTGACCTTTTTAGAGAAGCACCCAAAAACTCATAAATTATTTAAAGTCATAAAAACATAACGCAGAGGACTGTTTTATCAGAGCCATTAAAGAGGTGATAAAAAGTCCCATAAAATACAAGAATAATTCATTTGCCTTTTAATAAATTGTCGTTAAAGTGATTTATATTGTGAGCCGGCTGTAGCTGAAAATATCTCAACGTTGTCATCGGCTTTAAAAAATCTGCTTGGTTAGAAAAATAACCTGCAGCTTACTTTATGAATAGAGGGATTAGAGCATAAAACCACATCTTCATCACACTTCATCACACTTTTCACCTTTAAATCTTCTATTCCGGAAGAGATAATCATAATCACTGCTGTGTGTATTTGTGGTGATTTAATTCCTGTTGTGAGATAATTTAGAAGAACAATATAGTATCTTTATACTGAAAACATACAGCATATGTAGCCTGTCGAATCAAATGGCTTCGAACAGAAGTTTTCTGACAGCAGTAGAAGGATCCCCGGAAACACTCTACTGAACATTTCTAAAGATGGGGTGTTGATTCAGGGGCAGATGCACAAAGTTCACTTTACATTAATAAAAAATAAAAATAGTGCTCTTTTTACATCTGCTGCTGAGTAGATAATAAAAGTTAAAGGGAGGTTTTACTCCTTCAAAACTGCCCTGTTGATTTAGCACCAGGTGCAAAAAGTGCACCAATATTTTTAGGTGTAAAAAGTGCTATTCACTTTCTATTTATACAAAATAGCAGGCACAGCTTTTAATATTGATAACTGAGCGTGCTGCCCGACCCATCAAGCTACTAGAACATGGGCCAAACCAAATTGACAAGGGTCATAAGAAAGGAGAAGCCGTAGCAGATCGGCGAAACGCGTGGGGTCTCCTGCCTTCAATCCACTGCCTGATGATTAATCACGTTTGAAGCCAACTCCAGTGTATATTTGGGCTCCTGCTGCTGCTGCTGCCAACTTCTGCCAACTCCAGGGTGTGATTCATCCAATTTTTGGGCTCCTGAAGCCAACTCCAGTGTATATTTGGGCTCCTGCTGCTGCTGCTGCAAACTCCAGGGTGTGATTCATCCAATTTTTGGGCTCCTGAGGCCAACCCCAGGGTCTCTTTAATGTAATATTTGGGCTCCTGCTGCTGCTGCTGCTGTCAACTCCTGCCAACTCCAGGGTGTGATTCATCCAATTTTTGGGCTCCTGAAGCCAACTCCAGTGTATATTTGGGCTCCTGCTGCTGCTGCTGCTGCCAACTTCTGCCAACTCCAGGGTGTGATTCATCCAATTTTTGGGCTCCTGAAGCCAACTCCAGTGTATATTTGGGCTCCTGCTGCTGCTGCTGCTGCCAACTTCTGCCAACTCCAGGGTGTGATTCATCCAATTTTTGGGCTCCTGAAGCCAACTCCAGTGTATATTTGGGCTCCTGCTGTTGCTGCTGCTGCCAACTTCTGCCAACTCCAGGGTGTGATTCATCCAATTTTTGGGCTCCTGAAGCCAACTCCAGTGTATATTTGGGCTCCTGCTGCTGCTGCTGCTGCTGCCAACTTCTGCCAACTCCAGGGTGTGATTCATCCAATTTTTGGGCTCCTGAAGCCAACTCCAGTGTATATTTGGGCTCCTGCTGCTGCTGCTGCTGCCAACTTCTGCCAACTCCAGGGTGTGATTCATCCAATTTTTGGGCTCCTGAAGCCAACTCCAGTGTATATTTGGGCTCCTGCTGCTGCTGCTGCCAACTCCAGGGTGTGATTCATCCAATTTTTGGGCTCCTGAAGCCAACTCCAGTGTATATTTGGGCTCCTGCTGCTGCTACTGTCAACTCCTGCCAACTCCAGGGTGTGATTCATCCAATTTTTGGGCTCCTGAAGCCAACTCCAGTGTATATTTGGGCTCCTGCTGCTGCTGCTACTGTCAACTCCTGCCAACTCCAGGGTGTGATTCATCCAATTTTTGGTCTCCTGAGGCCAACCCCAGGGTCTCTTTAATGTAATATTTGGGCTCCTGCTGCTGCTGTCAACTCCTGCCAACTGCAGGGTGTGATTCATCCAATTTTTGGGCTCCTGAAGCCAACTCCAGTGTATATTTGGGCTCCTGCTGCTGCTACTGTCAACTCCTGCCAACTCCAGGGTGTGATTCATCCAATTTTTGGGCTCCTGAAGCCAACTCCAGTGTATATTTGGGCTCCTGCTGCTGCTGCTGCCAACTCCAGGGTGTGATTCATCCAATTTTTGGGCTCCTGAAGCCAACTCCAGTGTATATTTGGGCTCCTGCTGCTGCTGCTGCTGCCAACTTCTGCCAACTCCAGGGTGTGATTCATCCAATTTTTGGGCTCCTGAAGCCAACTCCAGTGTATATTTGGGCTCCTGCTGCTGCTGCTGCCAACTCCAGGGTGTGATTCATCCAATTTTTGGGCTCCTGAAGCCAACTCCAGGGTCTCTTTAATGTAATATTTGGGCTCCTGCTGCTGCTACTGTCAACTTCTGCCAACTCCAGGGTGTGATTCATCCAATTGTTGGGCTCCTGAAGCCAACCCCAGTGTCACTTTAAAGTAATATTTGGGCTCCTGCTGCTGCTGCTGCTGTCAACTCCTGCCAACTCCAGGGTGTGATTCATCCAATTTTTGGGCTACTGAAGCCAACTCCAGTGTATATTTGGGCTCCTGCTGCTGCTGCTGCTGCCAACTTTTGCCAACTCCAGGGTGTGATTCATCCAATTTTTGGGCTCCTGAAGCCAACTCCAGTGTATATTTGGGCTCCTGCTGCTGCTGCTGCTGCTGCCAACTTCTGCCAACTCCAGGGTGTGATTCATCCAATTTTTGGGCTCCTGAAGCCAACTCCAGTGTATATTTGGGCTCCTGCTGCTGCTGCTGCCAACTCCAGGGTGTGATTCATCCAATTTTTGGGCTCCTGAGGCCAACCCCAGGGTCTCTTTAATGTAATATTTGGGCTCCTGCTGCTGCTGCTGCTGTCAACTCCTGCCAACTCCAGGGTGTGATTCATCCAATTTTTGGGCTCCTGAAGCCAACTCCAGTGTATATTTGGGCTCCTGCTGCTGCTACTGCCAACTTCTGCCAACTCCAGGGTGTGATTCATCCAATTTTTGGGCTCCTGAAGCCAACTCCAGTGTATATTTGGGCTCCTGCTGCTGCTGCTGCCAACTCCAGGGTGTGATTCATCCAATTTTTGGGCTCCTGAAGCCAACTCCAGTGTATATTTGGGCTCCTGCTGCTGCTACTGTCAACTCCTGCCAACTCCAGGGTGTGATTCATCCAATTTTTGGGCTCCTGAAGCCAACTCCAGTGTATATTTGGGCTCCTGCTGCTGCTGCTGCCAACTCCAGGGTGTGATTCATCCAATTTTTGGGCTCCTGAAGCCAACTCCAGTGTATATTTGGGCTCCTGCTGCTGCTGCTGCCAACTTCTGCCAACTCCAGGGTGTGATTCATCCAATTTTTGGGCTCCTGAAGCCAACTCCAGTGTATATTTGGGCTCCTGCTGCTGCTGCTGCCAACTCCAGGGTGTGATTCATCCAATTTTTGGGCTCCTGAAGCCAACTCCAGTGTATATTTGGGCTCCTGCTGCTGCTACTGTCAACTCCTGCCAACTCCAGGGTGTGGTTCATCCAATTTTTGGGCTCCTGAAGCCAACTCCAGTGTATATTTGGGCTCCTGCTGCTGCTGCTGCCAACTTCTGCCAACTCCAGGGTGTGATTCATCCAATTTTTGGGCTCCTGAAGCCAACTCCAGTGTATATTTGGGCTCCTGCTGCTGCTGCTGCCAACTTCTGCCAACTCCAGGGTGTGATTCATCCAATTTTTGGGCTCCTGAAGCCAACTCCAGTGTATATTTGGGCTCCTGCTGCTGCTGCTGCTGCCAACTTCTGCCAACTCCAGGGTGTGATTCATCCAATTTTTGGGCTCCTGAAGCCAACTCCAGTGTATATTTGGGCTCCTGCTGCTGCTGCTGCCAACTCCAGGGTGTGATTCATCCAATTTTTGGGCTCCTGAGGCCAACCCCAGGGTCTCTTTAATGTAATATTTGGGCTCCTGCTGCTGCTGCTGCTGTCAACTCCTGCCAACTCCAGGGTGTGATTCATCCAATTTTAGGGCTCCTGCTGCTGCCAACTCCAGTGTCTCTTTAAAGCAATGTTTGGGCTCCTTCTGCCCCTCATAGTGATGCCACTTCAACTCTCTGCAATTGTGCCGCTCTGCGATTCTATTAGCGATGCCTCTGATCTGCATGGGATATTTATTCAAAGTATTATTTAACTAACCCAGCACGCATCCTGTGCGTGTTACAGCAAGGCAGAATGGTTTACAACCCTATTGAGGCTCTAGGAGGCTCAGAAATAGCCGTTTTTAATAGCGATTCGTCGCGAATTTATTCGGGTCGAAACGATTTTTGTCGGAAAATTCGGCGAATCAGTCGAATCGAATTTTTCAAAAGTTCGCTCATCTCTAGTAAGTACAGTAAAAAAAAAAAAAAAATATTTTTAATAAAATACTTTTCATTAACGTGTGTTGTTTTTTTTTTAACAGTTAACCCTTTGTGAGCTGGTAAGGGGTCCATGAGACCCCTTATACCAGTTCACAAGGCTCTGGGTCTGGCAAGTCACCTGCGGCTATACACCTAAAAATTACAAACAAGACATTTCATGTTAAAGCTCAGACTCTGCTGAAAAAAACAATATATCATTTTCCTGGGAAATCCCTGGAAATCCCTTCAAAAATCACATTTGAACATGGGGATCGCAAAATAGTGCAAAATGGTCTGGCAACAGAGTGTGACAAAAACTCCAGGTAGGCTGGCACTTAAAGGGTTAATTGTTACACTTATTAAAAAATATATTTGTTTACGTTCCTGAGATTAGCTCAATATGTCACATTTCGCTTACAAAAATATTATGGGGCTGATTTACAATATTCGCCAGTTTGTGCTACTTTCTTCTTTCATGCGTTCACCGTGTGCAGGGGTAGAGGGTTAAACAATGGTGATTGTTGCTCAAACTGAAGTAGTGAACGATTGGAACAACTGACCTATGCCATGCATTTTGCTGTGTTTTTGCTGCAATATACTTGGCAAAAAATAGTGAATTTACATTCAAAAATGGTTTGGTAAATGCTGGCGAACTGCTGTGGGGGATTTAGTTTATAAAAAAACATGAAATCTTCATGAAAACACACTTATACAGCACACAGGAGGGGTCTCAGAATATATGTGGGGTGTACTGGGAGTGTCCTGGTTGTTTCAAAAGACTTAAAAAAGTTTAGTGACAAATATGAAAGACAGTATCATTAGTGTTTTTCTCACATGCTAGTTTCCCATCTGAAGTTCACGCTAGAAAAAAAAAGTTAAAAATGCTAAAAATACCTAAAGTGAAAATCTCAGCAAAAGCAAAAATGGTCGCCCCAAGCAGCATATACCTTCAGTGTGCAAACCTTGGGTATAAAACTATACATTATCAATAGACAGAAAGGGGGGGCACACAACCCCCAAGTACCCAAGACACAATAGCACCACTGTATTTAATTCAAAATAATCCTTTATTATTTGAAAGCACAAAACTGTTTAAAACATACCTAAAAAACATAAGACAACACTAGGGGGCACTGCAACCTGCTAATTATTAAATCAATCCCCAAAATCTCTAACATACAATCAAAGCCCCATCCTCCTAATCTAAAGTGCATATCTGCAATCTCATGATGTGAAAAACTTTATAATATATAATTGATCACAATAAAACTAAATGTCCCCAATAATCCCTGAATGAAGTGCAATGGAGCAACAAAAAGACAAACACTTATCACAGTGAATAACAGATCTTACATATGCAAAGTAGCCTTAGCAAGTGCCCACACGTGAATCACACGTCACTTCATCTCAACACTGTTTCCTATGGGGTTCACCACTAAGAAACGAAAAGGTATTCCCCAGGATTCGCCAAGCCAAACTGATGTTGACATAAATCCGGAAAACATTGACATCGCCGACAAAACATGCAACATTTCTGTTCATTTATACTGTTTGTGCACAAAAGTGCTTTGCTTGCTTAAATATGATTCATGGTGTAAACTGATGGACATGTTTCGCAAGAACCATTGCTTTCTCAGCACCCTGTGTTCATCTGAAAACAATACAGGACCAGCAATCTTACTCGGCTATTTATAATGTCATCATTATTGTTTGTGTCATTGTTGCATCAACATTCTTAGAATACATCAGCAGTGACCTGTGCCCAGCAGCGGCATATTTGGTCTAGTGCTGGTCCTGATATGGACCTATAAATAAATTATAAATATTTGAACTTGAAATACACCCGCCGGTTAACCATAAGTTTGCTTAGTAGTACATTGATTGAAACATAACCATCCTGGTAGGCTGTGACAAACTTGGGGAGATGTCCCAAAGAAGGTTGCAGAGGACCCCACTGGGAGTTTCCAGTCAGCCTGTGGTGGAAATTGCCTACCCAACGACACTGTAGCCTCTCTATCCCGGAAGTCAAGCTGGGAAGTGTATCTTTGTATGCCTGGTGCCATGGCGTGGCACTCACCTCATCCTCGCATGCCTGACCAGTCTCCTCACACTTGGCCGCCCACCTTAGCCCGACTGCCACACCTCCCATAAGAGAGAGAAGAAGGGGGTGGGCAGACCAGACCGCCTTAGTCCTATACGAGCGTGCTTTACTTTTAATCACACTCTCAGTGACAATCCCAGATTTATTTTACATAAAATGAAATAATGACAATATTAATGGGAGACATAAATCTCTCTTGTCATTTCAGCAGCGACATATCGGCTTTTAGCATTTGAACTGGTGTAAAGTTTTCATGTTTGGGTATTTCAGAAAGCTTGTATGACAAGGAATCAAATTAAACTTTCATTGTGATAATAATATAAATTGATTAAAAATATCAGACCTATATCAAGAATTTAAAATGTTTCCTTTCTTTCTGTGGAAATTATGGCCCTAATAGGCAAACTTTTTATAAATCAACAAAACATTTGTGCACATTAAACCTCATTTATCAAACGTCAGCGCCAGTCTATGCCACTTAGTGCCAATATTAGGCCTCAGCAACACTCAATGCCTGATTTAACAAGCAAAAAAATGGCAGCGCCGTTTTATCATAACTGAATATCATAACTCACACGCAAATGTAATTTTATTATTTTCTTATAAAATCATTTTTGTAGGCTTATTGTTCTTACCAGTGTGTATGTTGGACCACAACAACTAAAAATGCAGCCTAAACACATTGTAAAGTTTGTCCCCTTTGTTTACAGCAGTGATATCCTGTAACTGTAATGAAGAAACGCTGATCAACGCTGGTTATATACAGTGCCGATCTTTTCAGCATGCATCCAAAAATGACTAGATTAGGAGTTCAGTGCCTAAAAGGTTAGTGGTACAGAATAGCTCACACTGGCACTGTTCTAATCTGCATAAGGACCCAACAGGTGCTGACAAAGGCTGGTCAATCCGTGGAGGCTGATTCACTACTAGCAGCAGGTATTGCCAGATGAGCATCTGTACAGCGGCGCTTAGAGCAACCGCTAGTAGACGCTGTAAGCGAGTATCGGGCACTGTAACAGAGCGTCTCGGTTGCTCTAGTAACCTGGCCGACATTGATGAATGTGATGTGTGTTGGGCGCTCTATAGCACTGCAGCGAGCAAGAAGTAGCGACTGCTCAGTGCGTCTGGCACTCAGCGCTCCACACCATATTTACCAAAACACTACACACAGCGTCGGCGCTCTGGATCTGGTCGCTCTAGCATAGAGCACCAGACGCTGTGTGATTAAAGTCTGTTTTTGAACACATATCCACCAGTAACATAGCGAAAACACATTACAAACAATTACATTGTTTTAACACTGTAACAATAAAACTTTAGTGCCAGACCTGTAAATGCAATTCTGAATAAAACTATTAAAATTCAAAAAAGTTTCTAAAAGTGTTTGTTTGCAGCCAGGAGTCACACAATGATTTGAGCAAAAAAAAAAAAATTGCCAAACACACTATTTATACATGAAACCTTATTGAAAAGTATGGGAGAGCGCTACAGAGCGACAGGTACTACATGGCGCTCTGGAACCTAGAGTGCCGACGCTATACGTTGAGCTGTCTGGATTAATACATGTGACACTACATGGCGCTGTTAGAGTCGCTCACCAGATTCGCTTTCATAAATGTGGTTTTGCGCCCAGTGTTCACCAGACGCTGCCTGCCGCTACGAAGCACTACCTGCCGCTATCCCTTAAATAACCCCCTTAGTGTCCCAATCCAAGCAGGTTATTTCACATGTTGTGAGTTGCAGTGGCATTCTGTAAAAATAACAGCGCCAAGATATAAATAGATGCCGGCGGTCCAAAGTGTAGTCATATGCTAGTAGAATGAAGCTAAACGACAAACTTCATAGGGGCCATTGTCTTCCTAGTGAATTTATGATGGTCCTATGACTTGTTTATGAAACAGACCCTCTTCCTAAAAACACCTTTAATGGCCTATATTGCTTACAATCAGTAGACCAATTATTTCAAATATTATTGTTATGTCTATTGCTCACAACTCATGTTCTTTTCTGCTCACCTAAATCCCCCTAGGAAGTAAAGAAAGCAGGCAAAATGCTAACCCTTCAGCATATCTGTACTCATATTCTAATGGCAGTAGAAAGAATTATATTTATAAATTTATATGAATTCATTGACCACCTGCGGGCACATGCTGGAGAACGGGATATCCTAAGTATTCGCAATGCATAGGGATATAGGACACAGTGGCTCTAAAAGCCACTGCAGGTTAAGCGAATGGAAGTCCATTTAAAACTTTACTTCCCAGCGAGTTTATTGACACAAGACTGATGTTTGTCATGATGCCTCAAACAAGAAGTAGACAAAAAAACTGTTTGTTTTAATTTATGTTATTCACCATTTAGCCAAAAAGAATCTCGAAAGCATTTTTAAATAAGGTTATACTACCTTTGGGAAGTCACAGATGTAGAGGCAGCTGTGTCACAGCTGTAAGCCACATGATCCAGAAGAGAATGCTAGCACTAAGTATTCAACTCAAACTGAGAAAGCCTCCCAGGGCAGGATCAGTCTGGAGAGTACTGTGAATTGTGCGGTGACTTTTAGACAGTGCCAAGTTACATTGTCTCAATCTTAAACATTTGTAATCTTGTAATGCTGTTACATTTAATGTTCATCTCTGTTCCTGTAAAAAAAACTGTCTAGTTGTATGAGGGACCTCTTTACAGCCGCTCTATATTTTCCATCCTGTCACGGACCGGGTGGAGCGGACTCGGGTGTGCATCCGCTTTAACTGTGGGACTGATGGCGGGTACCGTGTCAGGAGAGCGGAGTCTAAGGGGCCACCGGTATTCACAGAGCCCACCGCAAGGCAGGTTGGTCTTGTGCGACGAGTGACCCCCAGGTCGCTACCCCCCAACAGCGGCCCAGTCCCACAGTCAGCCGAGGTTCAGCGAGGTACACAAGTGGCAGGCAAAAGGCGTAGTAAGTACAGGCAGAGGTCGGGGACAGGCAGAGGTCGGTACACAGGTGAGCAATCCAAGAATGTCTGACTTTCAACAAGCATGGAGAGACCAAGATCCGGCACTGAAGGAAGGAAGTGCCTCTTTAAATAGGAGAAGTGGATGCAGGATTGGATGACCAGGCACCAATCAGTGCTGTACAGGCCCTTTAAATCTCAGGAATCTAGTGCGCTCGCTGAGCATGTGAGAAGGAAGCATTGGGGGAAGGGAGACAGCTAGGAACAGCCATGAGGGAAGTGCTGCAAAATGGATGACGGCTAGATGCAGCCATGGAGGTAAGTGAAGTGCTGCTGGATGGGCGTGCAGCGCTCGCCCTAACACATCCATATTTTCTGGTTGAACGAACTTTTGCAGTTTTCCTGAATTTTGCAGTTTGGGTTTGCCCAACACTATTTGTCGGGCCCCAACAGGAACATTGCAGATAAGCAGGTAGTTGATTCCTTTATGTACTGTATATAGCGCACCTGGCCATCCAGTATTTTGGACTGGCATTTCTTGGGTACGCAGTGGGAGCTCGGGGTCATTCATAGTGAGGACTGACAGGTTTTCCCAGGCTAGAGGGTATAAAGGAAGGGGAGGAGGAGATAGAGGTCACGGTCAGAGGGAGAAACATAAGAAAGCATGTTTTGTGCCATGCGCACTCGCCCATGCATGGGCATCCTAACTGTCAGCAAGGAGGTGAGTGTAAAAGTGGTCTAGTGATCCGGTACCATTAGATGAATAAATGCACTTAACTTCTCACCCTTACTGGTGCAGAGTTGTTTACAATGTTGATACAATGTTTTAAGTGCTTTCTGAGCAGTGATGAGTCATTATAGCTGATGCCCTTTTACTTATGGCTATAAATAAAGAATTATTTATAGGTAAAATTTGACTGTAAGATTTTTTCCGTAGCAGGACTGTCAAAATTGCAGCAATGAAATACAATGAGGCACCATATTAAAGTGATGTGAATGGTGTAAATGCTCATTCTGAATGCTAAATATAACTAGTGATGACATTTGGTTTCAGTTCATTGATAAATTTGTCCCGAATATGGCATCTGAAGTTCGGCATAGCCAGACCCAAAAAAATGGCAATGTTCAGGTTAGACTTCAGTATTTTGCCTGTTTTTTTACATTTATCTTTTATATTTGTTTTGCTTGAAAAAAGGACACCACCTTACTGTCAGGACTACTAGTCCTGTACCCAGGCTGCTACAGTGTTCGCACTAGTTGTTAAGTGGTATAGAATCCCAAGACACCTATGCTAGTTCAGAGGATAGGGGGTCAGCGGGTCACCTGCCCAACACGTGACAGCTGACTTGTCAAGACCCCAATCCCCTCCTGGGCACCAGTAGTGAAGGAAAGCCCAGTACCCATCAGCATGGGCACATGGCTCTCCAAGGGTGCCCTGGGCACTGGACCGAAAGGCATAGCACTGGGCTTTTAGCCCTGAGAAAAAAAGCTGAGAGGCAGGTAATTTTTTGAATAAAATAATAACTTGTTTCCCTCTAAAAGACTTTCATGGTATTCAACATATGGGAGGACTAAATTCTGAATATGAGGACCATCTGTGCTAACAATTTGGCTCATTATTAGCCATGACTCATGACCTTGTAGAGTGAGGTCAGTAGGCCTCAGCCCAATTTATACCCCAAAAAAGTCTGGTATAGTAAGGTATATTGTTATTTCCTGCAGAAAACACCAGCAAACCGTCTCTACCTGCAGGTCCTTACTTTAGTTTTTCTTCTGCTTGCAATTTTAGCACATATCCCCCAAAGCTTTCTGAGAGTAGCCCAGGTTTCCCTACATCTGTTTTTTTTTTTTAATTTCACTTTATAATTTCCTTTGCCGGAAGGATAAGGGATCTCATTGAGTTGCTGTCATTTGTTTTTAATGATGTTTACATCAGCAGATGGGGTGACAGAAAAAATCACTTTTTAAACAGAATTTATTACCCACTGGCTGCTGCTTTAACCATATCTCATGGTCGACCCTTAGTTTCCATGGTGACGCAGGGCCAGAACAAGCTATTGGTGGTTAACCTGTTCACTGGCATAGGGATCATCAGTTCAAAGTCTCCTATATATATATAACATGACATGTCTCTTGTTTACAAGCTCATGAAGCGACACACCTGTTGTGGGCTGGGAATTTAAAGCAGGGAACTGCTACATGGTGTGTAATGCTCATTGCAGTTGCTTACTGTCTCTATAGTTACTTTGAAAACATTTTACTAATTATTTAATATAACCAGAAGATCAGTGCTAAAGATCTTTATACATATCCAACTGAAACTTGATTGGATGAATTGAAATAACTTATTAAATTAGGTTTGACAGTGATCATTGTTTGTAGAAAAAGCAATTCTGTGAGTACTCACCTGTAGAATTGTTTTTGTTCTTGCATGGCACGGCCCGCTTTGGTGTTCATAACAGTTAGGTTATTCCGCCACAAGGTGGCGCAGTGTACTGCAGAAGAGCTGTGGCATCTCCCGGCCCCCTATAAAACGGGATTAACCATAGAGTTCCCAGCATAGAAAAGCAGTGAGACAGGAAGCCGGGAGAGAATAAAGTAAAAAATGTGAAAAAGGTAAAAAACCCGAATTAACTTGGAACAATCATCATAAAGAGGCAACCAAGAATAGCGATAACAAGGGTGGGGTGAAGCAGCCGTACCATGCAAGAACAAAAACAATTATACAGGTGAGTACTCACAGAATTGCTTTTTTCTTTATTGCATGGCACGACCCGCTTCGGTATTCATAACAGTTGGGACATCCAAAAGCAGTGTCCAAGGTAGGGTGGGATCCCCAAAGAGTAACGGCCAGTAGTTCAAGTCACTACCACCTGAAGCACCTTGCGGCCAAAAGCAGCATCCGCTGAGGCCTTAACATCAACCTTGTAAAACTTTGAAAAAGTATGAACAGAAGACCAAGTAGCGGCCTTGCAAACTTGTTCAACAGAAGCTTGGCGCTGAAAAGCCCAAGAGGCACCAATAGCACGAGTGGAATGAGCAGTAATTCTAAAGGGAGGTTCCTTTCCCTTAGCAGAATAGGCTTGAACCACCGCCTGACGGATCCACTTGCTGACAGTGGATTTAGCCGGAGGCAAACCCTTTCTAGGTCCAGAAGTGAGAACAAAAAGAGCATCAGACTTCCTGAAAGTCTCAATAGCGACCAAATAAAACTTCAGAGCCCTGACCACATCCAGAGAATGCAGAGTCCGCTCCTTGGAATTAGCAGGATTAGGACACAATGAAGGCAAGACGATGTCCTGATTAAGATGAAAGGCAGACACAACCTTTGGCAAGAAATCCGGCTTAAGCCGGAACACCACCTTATCCTGATGTCTTTCAAAATAAGGAGGTTTGATGGAAAGCGCCGCTAGCTCAGAAACTTATCTTACAGCAGTGATAGCCACCAGAAAGGCTACCTTAAGAGTCAAAATAGACAAAGCAGCCTGACGGATAGGCTCAAAGGGAGGCCCTTGCAGAGCAGACAACACCAGATTCAAATCCCAGACTGGTAGCAAAGGCTTATGGTGTGAACGCACATGAAAAACACCCTGGAAAAAGGTTTTAACCAACCGGTGATTGGCAAAAGATCTTTGGAAAAAATTGCCAGAGCTGAAACATGGCCTTTTAGGGTACTAAGTTGAAGGCCCAGATCCAAACCATGTTGTAAGAATTCCAGAATCCTGGGAATAGAAAACACCCGACAGGGAAGAGACTTGGACTCACACCAGGCAATGTAAGCATGCCAGACCCTGTAATAGATAGAGGACGAGGACTTCTTCCTAGCCCGAATTATGGTATCAACAATAGAGGCAGGCAACCCCTTTTCCATCAATATGGAGGTTTCAGCAGCCAAATCATTAAAGTCAGAGTTTGTAAATTGGGATGGCGTAGCTGCCCCTGAGTGAGAAGATCTGGATCCTTGGGCAAGACGTGCCGGTCTACTGCCAACTGCACGACGTCTGCAAACCAAACTCTTCTTGGCCAACAAGGGGTCACCAGGATGGCTGGTACCCGCTCCTGGGCTATCTTTCGCATGACCCTGCCCAGGAGAGGAAACGGAGGGAACACATAGAGAAGCTGAAACTCCGTCCAAGGTATTGCCAGGGCATCCGTGGCGAAGGCCAGAGGATCCTGAGACAGAGAGACAAATCTGGGAAGTTTGTGATTGTGATGGGACGCACACAGGTCCACATCCGGCTGACCCCAGTGGTGACAGAGGGAGACAAATACCCGGTTGTTGAGAGACCACTCCCCTAGACGAGATGTCCCCCTGCTCAGGGAGTCCGCCACCTGGTTCTCCACCCCTGGGTTGTAGACTTCTGAGATGCAGGGAACATGCTGTTCTGCCCAAGACAGAATCAGGGACACTTCCTTGAAGGCTCGCTTGCTCCGAGTTCCTCCCTGATGATTGAGGTAGGCCACCGCCGTCTGGTTGTCTGAGGGGATCTGAACAGCCCGACCCCAAAGGTGAGTGGATAGGCGAGAAAGAACCAACTTGATCGCCCTCAGTTCCAGGACGTTGATGGAAGCATGGGCCTCTTGTGGGCCCCACCAACCCTGGAACCTCAGTGACTTCCAGGAGCCTCCCCAGCCGGTCAGACTGGCATCCATGGTGACCATTTCCCAGCACGGGGGCAGAAAGGACCTCCCCCCAGAAGGTTCCTTGAATCCAGTCACCACGAGACTGTCTGGCCAGGGGAGACAGAATAAATTCCTGATCCAGGGACACAGGGTCTCGATCCCAAACTGACAAAAGGTGCAACTGAAGAGGTCTCGTGTGAAACTGAGCAAAGGGGACTGCCTTGAAGCAGGACACCATCAGGCCCGCCAACTGCATCCCCTGAAGCATGGAGGGATGAGGAAACGACAGTAGAGCCCGAGCCTGCAGCTGAAGACCCTTCACCTTTAGCTGAGAGGTATCCAGAGTAGAGGACCTCACCAAGGACGGAGACAGAGAAGACTTGGGATAGTTGATCACCCAGCCGAAAGACTCTAGAGTGGATGTCACCATTTGAGTGTCCCACTCGGCCTGAGGAAAAGACTCGGCCACAATCAGGATGTCGTCCAGGTAAGGAATGATGTGGATGCCCTGGTTCCTTAGCAGAGCCATCACTCCCGCCAACACCTTGGTGAACACCCGAGGTACCGAGGTGATACCAAAGGGTAGAGCCACAAACTGGTAATGCTGATCCTGCAGCTCAAACCTTAGAAATCTCTGATGACCTGGGAAGATAGGTACATGAAGATAAGCATCCTTGATGTCATGAAGTCGCCCGGGCGAAGGGTACTGACAGCAGAGCGCAGCGTCTCCATGCGAAAATGCTTGAATCTGACAAATTTGTTGAGGCCCTTCAGATCCAGAATGGGCCTCAGAGAGCCGTCCTTTTTGGGAACCGTGAAAAGATTGCAATAGTACCCCTGACCCCTTTCTTGATGAGGCACCAAATGACTCCGGGCAATGAACCGCCAGAAGCAACCCTTGAGCAGACAGGGGGTTTAAAGACATCCGGGATCCGATGAATCTTGGGGGAGCCAGGCTGCAAACTCTATCTTTTAACCGGAGGACACTACCTCCTGAATCCACCGGTCTGAAACATGAAGCCTCCAGACGTGAGCAAAGAGCCGAAGCCATCCCCCCACCCGGATGGGTGAGGGCGCCCCTTTATGCCTGAGGAGGCTTGGGAGAGGGTTTGGGTTTAGGACTCCAGGAGAGACCGGGACAACCACGGGGTCTGCCACGTCCCCAAGAATCTCTGCGACCACTGGAGAGGAGGGAGCCAGGGCCCCCTCTGGGAATGCGGAAGGAAGGGAGGGGGGTAGAGGACCTCTGAAAGCGCCGAGACTGCCTCCTACGCTGAGGCAGCCTTCCATCCTTGGCTAGAACATCAAGACGCTCCCCAAATAGCCGCAGCCCCATGAAGGGGAGGCCAGTGAGAGCTCTCTTAGCCGCAGCGTCAGCTGCCCACTGGCGCAACCAGACAGAGCAGCGCATAGCCACTAAGAATGCAGAGGCCCTACCACACAGCTGCACAGCATCATCGATAGCAGTAAGTATAAAGGCCACAAAATCAGAGCAAAGTAAGAGAGTCCTATATTCCTCCCCCACACTACCAGCTGTTGTGCCATCAATTAGACGCTTGAGCAGCTTCTTAAGGGCAATAGCAGTAATGGTGGCAGCACATACCGGGTGCAAACCAGCCCCCACACAGGTAAAAGCATGACAGGCCAATTGATCCATGCGCCGGTCCTCACCATCCCTCAGAGTGGTAGTGTCAGGGGAAGGCATGACCGAAGTATTGGACAAGCCTAGCACAGGAGCGTCCACTTCAGGGGGAAATGACTACCTCTTAACAAGATCAGCAGGAAAGGGATACCTTTTATCCAAACCCTTGGGCACAGCAGGCATCTTGTTAGGACGTTCCCATTCTTTAAGCACCAAGGTGGTAATATGTTCCTGCTCAGGAAACTCTAGACGCTGTTTACCAGGGCGAAAAAGCTCCCCCTGCTTTCTCTTAGCCACCTCAGGGACAGCAATTTGCAAAATTTCAAAAATATGTGACAGCAGATTATCAGTGTCCTCAGGGTACCGCGATTCCTCTCCGGACGCAGACCCAGGGTCACTATCGCAACCCTTCTGCTGGTTCCCAGAGGAGTCAGAATCCTGGGAGAGCTCCCCCATCTCAAGGGGGTGACAGCCACCAAGATCATCAATCCCCACATACATCTCAGTAAGAGGAGCGGGCCTGGGATCCAGGTGTCTATTCTTGCCAGAGGCCTTCCTAGGAACAGTTCTGGCAAGCTGCTTTTCAATGTTAGCCACCCACAGAGCCAAATCAGAATGTGACTCCCTGCCAACATTCCCCTCACTGGGGCCCAATTGCAGGAGTGGGGGAGTAGGTGAAGCCGAGTGAGGCGCAGAGCTGGGAAACGAAGCAGGCAAACCAGCTTGAAGCGCAAGGACACTTTTAGCGCACACCACGCACACCGTGACACTGTTACTCACAGGGGATACCCCACACATGGAACACAGCTGGGCTTTCCCTGAAGGGCCCCCAAGCACGCTATCCCCAGAAGCTTCCATATGGTGATTAATACAGGCACAATAGGCCAGCATTGGGTACAGGCTTAAAACAAAAGCCACCCGCCCTCCCACGGGATGCCCCCAGAAGTCAATAAAGGGGGAATGAGGGGGAGGAAGGAGTGGAGCCGGGAGAAACCACAACCCAATGGTATCCCGCCTGAAAGACATAAGTAAAAACACGCATGAGCATCCCGCAGCAAATACATCCCAATTCAATAAAAAAAACCCCAAGGGGGACTTACGGACCAAAGACACTGCGGGGTTACACAGTCACAGACCGCTGGATAAGGCGACCCGCCGGAGGAAGCAGCGCTGCAGCCAGGAAGGGAAAAATCCAGACGCGCAGCTTGTCCAAAATGACGCCAGCAGAGGTACCTTGAGGGGCGGGCTGCGGGGGGAATGACGCGATACGCATCATCACTCGGCACCGCCCCCCCGAAGAGCGCAAAAAACGGCGCTCACGTGACCCGGCCGGCCCCATGACAAAGCAAAATCACCTCAGGTTATAGCACTCACAGCTGTAGAAAGCAGTACAAAGCGGCGCAGCAGCTAAAAACACCACAAAATACACAGAAAACGTCAAAACACCACAGATATCACCACTCGCTGCTACCACCCACCCCCCCACGAAGTCAGAGGGGGGGGGAGAGAGAGGGAGACGAGAAGGCAGAGGCGAGCAGCCATGGCCAGGGAGGGGGGGCGCGGGGAGGACCCTTCACCCGATCTGTCAGCCGAGGCTGGGGGCAGTGAGGGTCCAGAAACGGATGGAAATAGACATGCAGGGCCACAGGCTTGGTTGCCCCGCTCACCTGTGCAAGAGAGAGAGCCATCTTCTAACTTCGCAGTATCACTGCAGAGGAAACACTGGGAACTCTATGGTTAATCCCGTTTTTATAGGGAGCCGGGAGATGCCACAGCTTTCTGCAGTACCACTGCGCCACCTTGTGGCGGAATAACCCAACTGTTATGAATACCGAAACGGGCCGTGCCATGCAATAAAGAAAATAACAGTTTTATGCAGTATATACTAAAGAGTCATTATAATTAGATTTACCAGGTCCATTTGTCACTTTTGTTTTTTTAAAAAAGGAGATTAGCATTATTCAGTATGTGCCCCAAAGGCAACATGCATTGCTCAGCGTTCAATTACCCCTACCACACTGAAACTTATACAGTTAAAGTGATCCTATACCCAGAAAGGAAGTTTATATTGTCACCTTCTATCCCCAGCCCAGTGCCTAAAATAGCCTGTGTTTATTTATTTTTTTACTGAAGCCTTTGCCCAATATTTATAACAATAGAAGCTGGATGCAGTCAGCCATATGGCTCCCTTGCCAAGAAGCCCCACCCCCTGGTGCTTTCCAGTGATGATACATTCAGTTACAGTACACACAGCTCAGCAACCTAACTGCCATTATGTGACAACTAAGTTGTAACTGAATGAATTACCATATGGCTGCTATTTGGACATCATACTTTTTCCTGTTAGTGTTTTTATGAAGATTGGGCAAAGGCCTTAGTAAAAAAAGAAACACAGACTAAGAGCACTGGGCTGGGAATAGAAGGTGACAACATAAACTTTCTTTCTGGGTATAGGATCACTGGTAAAACTGAAAGGGCCTGTTACTGTGAATGGTTAAGCATGTTGATGATGAAATGATCTCCCAAAGGCATACAGTTAAAGATGATACACCACTTTTTTAGCAATATGAGTGTTTCTTTGTTGATATAATTTCTTTGTTTGATATAATTTGTAAAAGAAAGTATAAAAAGGTAAAAGAGGACCTTACAAAAGTATGGAAACCCAAAGAGATTTGTGAGCTCAGTTAACTTTGACCAAGGACCCCTACCTTCAGTAGCCTGTTAGAGTGAAGGCTTTTCATCATCATCATTAGGAAAGGCAAAGTCAAATACAAATGTCAAAGCTTTATAAATAACCAGACTTCTCTAACCTTGTCCCAAAACAGAGCAGCCATGGTTTCTTCTAAGCAGCTGCCTAACACTCTAAAAATTAAAATAGTTGAGGCACAGCTGTACAAACATGGAAAAGTCATCAGAAGAAAACCTCTCCTGCTTGCTCAAGACACATTTAGCATCAGAAGAAGATCTGAACAAGTCTGATGCATTTTGGAACAAGTCCTGGGGCAGATTAAGTTAAAATATAACTTTTTGGCCACAAAGAGCACAGATATGTTTGGAGAATACGGGCACAGGATTTAATGAAAATAACACCTCTCTAACTCCCAAGCATGGGAGTGGATCAATTGTGTTGCAGCCAATGGTACAGGGAACATTTCACCTGTACAGGGAAGAATAGATTAAATTAAACCAGAACGACAACCTGACACAGTTGGAAAAGAAAGGTAGCGGCCATTTTGGAGCTTCCTCTCCCAGCATCTCAGCCATGCTGCTGCCTGGATTCAACTGACAATACATAGTAACAGGATGCCCAGCAGCACTTTCTGTTTGCAGGTGGCCTGCAGGTGGCCTGCAAATGCATGAGCCTCCATTTTGTCTCTAAAATTCACTACAGCTGGAGTTAGAAAAGAGTAAATCTATTTTTTATGTGCAGCAATCTAAATTGCCCCGGGGATGAATGCATATGTACGGTTTGCTGTGTTGTTCTCGTTTAAGTCAATTTTGACTGGTGGTCAGCAAACATAGCACCAACTGAAAAAAGGAAGTTGAGAAAAGGATGTCTTCTAAAAATAGATAATGATCCATATACAACTAAGAATTCACACTAGACTACCTCACTTGGCACAAGCTGAAGGTTTTACTGTAGCCCTTCCAGACCCTTGATTTGAACATCACCGAAAATCTGTGGCTAGATCTAAAAAGAGCAATGCATGGAAGACGAGCCAGGAATCTTCACAGCAATTGAAGCCTTTTGCAAGGAAGGATAGATGAAAAAGATAAGCACAGGAAAAAGCACAGAATGTTCTAGGTTCCTTCTTGTGCTATCTCTCAAGCATACATTTAGGTGGGAGCAATCTGTCCCTACATTAACCTTTTACTACACCATTAACCTGGCTTAACCTACCTCAAAGACATACTACCCTGGCCCTGACTACTAACTTATTTCACCTTATCTCACACAGTAGCATTGACACTGGGCCACCAAATTCAGGGTGACATTAATTGTTTTCCATGTTTAATTGTTTTCCATGTTTAATCACCTACAGGTAATAACAGTTTGGTTCCATATGATAAAAAAAAACAATTTAATTACAAGATATAAATTACAATTAATGAACTTTCAATTGTCGCACTGTTCAGTTAAGGACAGCTATAGGGGGTGTTTCTATGTATACTTGTGGGAACAGGTGGCAGAATAGCCTGTTGGCACATCTAGTTTGAGGTCAGAAACTTAATTAATTTAGCTTAAACTAGGTCTTCTCCCATGCCGGATTCCAAGAGATCTATTGGCCGCTCCTGTCCCACCAGCAGAAGCAGTCAAAGTGACCACTCTGCTGATATTTTGGGATCAGGGGGGTAGGGGTCCCCTGTCCTCCTTTCCCAGCATCCTGCTGGGGGCAATGCACATGGGATATTAAGATCACAGACCAGTTTTTGCAGCAAGGTCTTAGAGTGCACTTTTTACTCCCAAATGCATTTCTTGCATCCAGTGCTAAATCAACCTCTCATTTTTTACTCTTTGGTTTGGTTAACACCAGTTTTTAGCTTTATTATTTATTATCTTTACCATTTTTAACTCCACTTCTGTACATTTTAAATGGATAAAAATACAGGTACATCTGAGTTTTCATTTTCTTCTGTGCAGCAGCAGATCCATTGCATTGCCCAGCATCAGCTGTGGTGTCATACCCACACATGTCATAGTATCTGCCACCACAATAAAAAAGCTTTATTGCTTTAAGAGTGGCCATATCCACCCTTGCCCATGATCTACCCCTGCAATGCTATAGTGTCAGCTGATGAACCCACTTGTTGGCTTGCTAGAATGTACATTAGGGGCAAAGATCAGTGGTTTCTGGGATGGTGGTGGGCTAGTTGGGAACAGTAAAATTAGCTGATTTTGGCCCCAATTTCCCTCTGGTTAATAGGTGGATCTTGGGGACTGGATCCAATATGATTATGAAAACAGAATTGATGATCCCCAATTAAACATGTTAGGGTTTTACTAGACTGTACCAGGTTACTAAATGAGTCAGGTGGTCCCAGAAGGATTGACCCTGGAAGTCCTAGTTATTCGATCATTAACCAGATTAGCATAACATATTGTTAAAAGGGACCAGGGCCAATGTTAGGTTTAGATGGGCCCTTGGCCAACAGAGTCTCTGTGTCAGTGGGCTCCTTTCCAGGCTAAATGTGAGTAAACCCTGAGGACAATATTGAATTTATTGACATTATAGGGTGGACTGCACTACCTAATTCAGATTGTCTGGTCAGTTTACAACTGTTCCGACTCTTTAACTAAATAGAAGTAGTGGAATGAATGTGAATGAGGTCATGGCTACACCTGCTTTCACACATGAGTGGAATAGAATGCTGTGGATATTAGTTCCCACGAAACGTATAAATAAGCCACTGTCAGGTCTGGAGTTCCTCCACAGCTTGGGAGCATGCCTTTTTCCTGCTATATGCCGTTCCACCAGTAGATGGCTCTGCCCTGCAGAGGTGTTGGTAAACAGCCAGCACCTGTGTGACATCCTGCTCTATTTAAGCTGATCCACCCATTCAGCCATGGGTCAGCATTGAATTGTCACCTTGAATCCAGAACTCTTAACCCAGGACTCCTGTCACAACTAAGCTATTGTGTTTTCCTTCCCTGTTACAGTCTTGAATCCATCTTTGGACTTTCATTGGATCTCTATTCATGTATGTTTCCTGACTCCTCCTGTATATTCATTTAGTAGCCAGAGTGTGTTTATGTTTGCCTGTATTTCCACACAGACGCCTTAGCACTCAGTGATCACCTTTATTCTTGTATAGTTGTTGCAGCACGTGTTTGTTATATGTACAACAGTCTGATTGGTGTGTGCACTATTAAACACAGTTGCAGCATATCTGCCTTTGTCTCGCAGCCTCAATTTCTGGTCACTTTCTACAATCGTGATTTCTCCACTGAGAAATCCATGACAGCCACATCCAAAAACGCGCACCCCACCCATCACCCACAAACTGGAGTCCCACTTTGAGCTGCCCAAATAATGGTATGATTATCCAAAATGTTTACTGGAAGAAGTATGCTGGCTTGTTTTACTGGCAGCACACAAGCAAATCCCAATGTCCCTAAATATCAGTTTGTTAGAGGATACCGTAGTCCCCAATAATAAGTAGATACATTAAGTATACCAGAACTAAATACAAAATTATTTATTAATCAGTTTCCTTCAGGACATGCTGCAATGGGGATCAAAATAGGGTAGGGCTTCACGGCAATCATTTCAAAATGGTTGGATGCCCAGATCTACTCCAGAGACCATGTATTGCTAGAAAGCTGTTGTTTGCCATATTTCAGTGGTAGATGAATAGGCTCCAATAACCATTTCTGTATGTGAAATCACATTCACCGCCACAGCTCGGCTTAACAAGTTTAACCGAAACAGCCTATTGCAGGAATAACAGCTATGTGACATGTGAAAGTCATAGCTGGGTTATTTGTATGAATAAAATTACAGGCTTCTGTTGTGAGACCCGATGGTTAGATATAATGCAGGCTGCAGTAAATGATTATTTATTATAAATGACAAGCTATTTTCCTGTGAAAGCAGTTTGGACGCCAGCACTGGCAGCATACAGGGAGGATTGGGGAGGCCAATGGGGCTCGGTGACTAAACAGAGAAGCTCTTCATAATCACCAGCTCTGCTGACTGCATTGATTATGAATCTCTTTCACATTAAAGACCGCCAGCAATAGCAAAACAAAGAGCTGCAAATACAAAAAACTTAGGGAAGAACAAATGAATTGCACTAATAAATATAATGCACTTTTCAAGCTATAATTTATGTTACAGTTTTCTTTTTAAAACCCTGATGACAAGAATGATATATACTAAAATCCAAGGCAGACATGGCTCTAGTCTACTGTAGGCTTTTGCCTACTTCCGAAGATGTTGGCGACTGTATGTCTACAGAAAAGGTTTACCTGTAGACCTCTACAGTCAGAGCTGTAAAAGAGGAGCCACAACTTGTGTGAGAGTCTGAGTAGGGGCCTTACCTTTTATATATTGTTGGAGCACCTTGGGCTCACCAGATTAAATCATTATTAACAGAGGAGAAAATTATGTGGCCAACTGGAAACACTGTGTTAGTCCCTCTTTTGTACTACCCTAATAGAGTTACTGGTCAGTGTCTATGGTCCACCAAAAGATCCAGTCTGTTACTGCCTGTATATTAACAGTTACTGAGACATCTAGTTTGTTTGGCTTTTAGTTTAAAATCATTTTACAGGCAAAGAAAAAAAACTGCTATACTCATCTTTAATCTCCTGCAATTTCTGCTAGTCCAGCACTTATCTGATAGCACAATCCAGGTCTTGCTCCTCCCGGGTGCACTTGTTCGCTGTCACATTCGTCCGCAACTGATGATGGACCACACCCGTCATTCGTCAGGAACTATGGCATGACCCCCTCCATTTACTTCAATGAAGGGGGGTGTACCAGGTCTTCAAATGCTCCCCCCTCCATTCCAGTGAATGGAGAGAGGCGTGCCATAGCTCCATTGGTGGTCCTTTGACAGTTGCGGATGAGCATGGCAGCAGATGAGAGCACAGCAGATGAGCACACATGTCAGGACTCGGATCTGGTATGTGAGTTTCCCTTTAAATCTTCAACAAAGCTTACTTCCTTTAGGACAATTGCATTTGTTGGGCAATATATTGCTACATCAGTTCCCCTTTAAATCTTCAACAAAACTCACTTCCACTTGCTTTAGCTCAATATACTGCTACGTCAGTTACGTCAGGTAAGTGTCAGAGTGACAGACTTGCAGCGATCGTCTGCGGGAAATTAAAGGCGAGTATAGCGTGTTTTTTTTTGCCTATATAGTTACTTTAATAGCTGCGGAACACACAGTTTGCTTATAAAATATTCCACCCAACATGATATATTTAAATATATATATATATATATATATATATATATATATATATATATACAGTATATATTAGATATATTTAAACCTCCTTTAATTAACACTACGCCCTTGTTTTAATAACCTTTTCCTAAAGGGAAAGCTGACTTTTGTGGACTTTCCCATGGACCTCATGATCAGAGCGTGCCAAAGGGCACAAGATTCTACTCTTACCTGGCACCTGTCTCTACATGGCTAATCCCCTACTCGCAGCACCAGTATGAGATACTGTTCCAGCAGGTGGGTGTTGCCTTGAGAACAATGTGCTGTCAGTGAGTGATCAGCTTGAGAGGATAGTTGCTGGATAGTCCAATTAAAATATCTCAGGAAAATATGAGATATTTCATGCTCTATTCAGAAAGAACGATACGAAAAGCATCATTCAAGACGAAAGATGAAACATTACACGAGTTTATGAATGCTTGGAAGTGCCCATAGTGTATGTTGGTTACTGATGATGAAAATTTTCATTCAGGGGTGGTAAAAAAAATCCTCTGAAAAAGATTTACTAGTTAATGAAAGATGTCATACTTTAGTTTCAAATCTTTCTCTGGCTTCCTACTCTTTTGGAATTGCAACTAAGGGGGCTATTTAAGAAGGGATAGCGCCAGGTAGTGCCTCGTAGAAGCAGGTAGCATCTGGTGAACTCGAATCTGGTGAGTGACTCTAGCAGCGTCATAGAGCGTTGGATGTATTATTAAAGGCGGCTCAGCATATAGCTAGCTTCTAGCTTCCAGAGTGCCATGTAGTACCGGTCGCTCAGTGTCGCTCTCCCATACATTTCAACGGGCGTTCATTTGCTTGTTTTCGACGTTTTTTTTTTCTAGCTGCAAACACACATTTTTAGAAACTTATTTGACTTTTTATATTTTTATGCAGAATTGTCATTACAGGTCTGGCACTAAAGTGTTACATGGCTAATCCCCTACTCGCAGCACCAGTATGAGATACTGTTCCAGCAGGTGGGTGTTGCCTTGAGAACAATGTGCTGTCAGTGAGTGATCAGCTTGAGAGGATAGTTGCTGGATAGTCCAATTAAAATATCTCAGGAAAATATGAGATATTTCATGCTCTATTCAGAAAGAACGATACGAAAAGCATCATTCAAGACGAAAGATGAAACATTACACGAGTTTATGAATGCTTGGAAGTGCCCATAGTGTATGTTGGTTACTGATGATGAAAATTTTCATTCAGGGGTGGTAAAAAAAATCCTCTGAAAAAGATTTACTAGTTAATGAAAGATGTCATACTTTAGTTTCAAATCTTTCTCCGGCTTCCTACTCTTTTGGAATTGCAACTAAGGGGGCTATTTAAGAAGGGATAGCGCCAGGTAGTGCCTCGTAGAAGCAGGTAGCATCTGGTGAACTCGAATCTGGTGAGTGACTCTAGCAGCGTCATAGAGCGTTGGATGTATTATTAAAGGCGGCTCAGCATATAGCTAGCTTCTAGCTTCCAGAGTGCCATGTAGTACCGGTCGCTCAGTGTCGCTCTCCCATACATTTCAACGGGCGTTCATTTGCTTGTTTTCGACGTTTTTTTTTTCTAGCTGCAAACACACATTTTTAGAAACTTATTTGACTTTTTATATTTTTATGCAGAATTGTCATTACAGGTCTGGCACTAAAGTGTTAATGTCACAGTATTAAAACAATGTAATGTATTATTTTTTCACTTTGTTACTGGTGGATATGTGTTCAAAAACAGACTTTAATCACACAGCATCTGGCGCTCTATTCTATAGCGAACAGATTTAGAGCGCCGACGCTGTGTGTGTGTGTCCTTTTGTGATAAGTATGGTGTGGAGTGCTGAGAGGCGTTCTCAATGAGCTTGTGCTACCTCTCGCTCCCTGCAGTGCTGTACTGGTGTTAGAGCGCCCAACACATTCATCAATGCCGGCCAGGTTACTACAGCGACTGAAGCGCCTGAAACCCGCTTACAGCATCTACTAGTGGTCGCTCTAAGCTCCGCTATACAGACGCTCATCTGCCGATACCTGACGTTAGTAATGAATCAGCCTCCACGTATTATTCTAAAAAAAATTCCACAAAACTACTTTGAGTTTTAGGGTAACTTGTGCTACTGTACATGCACACATGTAACATGTACACGCATGTAACTCAAGCAGGTGAAGCCAAGAACAGACAGGGAAGCATAATGCTATTCTAGTTTTGACAATAGGCATCCTCCACTTAGCAGTATTATTAAACCTGCTGTCTGAATGTGTTATCTAGAAAACATTACCTTTCTGTGCTTCCAGGAGCTGAACCTACATAATCACTCCATTGACACGTGTATTGTGAATGTGATGCACTGAAATTGTGTGTGGAGATAATCCATAAAAGTAACTAAAGCCTATATCTATACAGCATGCTCGCTGTCAGAAATGCCTTCCATTATATTAGAGGCCAATCTACTTAGCATTTATCTCAGATACTGGAGAAGAGAGCAATTATTTCAGCGGTATTTTATCAATATAATGTCCCGAAAATCAATGACTAAAACAAGTTTGAATATCAGGCTTCATCATGAAAAATGATGTCTTTTCTCACGTGAATTCTGGTGTTTCCATTTTTTAGCTAAACCAGGACGCTAAGATGCATGATCACATGTGAGGCTAAAATGTAACTTAATTTATAAGGGCCTAAAATCTCCCTGGCAACTCTGCACACAGTATTG
This sequence comes from Gastrophryne carolinensis, assembly GCA_027917425.1. Classification (NCBI taxonomy): domain Eukaryota; kingdom Metazoa; phylum Chordata; class Amphibia; order Anura; family Microhylidae; genus Gastrophryne; species Gastrophryne carolinensis. The sequence goes on along the minus strand of CM051237.1, from coordinate 113,569,805 downwards.
GAAGACGTACATATGCTACATGTATGCATGGTAGACATTTCCCAGTCCCACATTGGGCAGAGCCTCACAAGAAAAAGGTACATATGTACTTAAAGAGGGTCTCATAGCTGAAGGAATGGGGTAGAATAGATTAGTATTGGGGTTTCTGTGGATCAAGACCCTCCCTAAATGCCATGGTGGGAGTTGGTCTTTTTTATTGCTACCGTCATACCAAGAAAGGAGGGATGCTTCTAAGACTGGTTCAATTGAAGCTGTGAATATTAAAGTACTTAGTTTCCAGAGCTCACATTTTCTAAAGTGTCTTTGTTCAGTCTTCTTTAAAGTGGACCAACACCCAGGATTTTGACTATCCTGGGTTTTGGTCCACTTCGGTGGGGCACCCCGATCGGGGGTGTCCCGCTCTCTGAAACCCCCCAGAAACCCCAAAAAACTCCCCCCACTCCCACGTGACCGCGCCGTCCAATCCCCGCCGACGTCCAAGCGGGTGTCAGCGGCGTCCAGGACAGCGGCGTCCAGGACAGCGCGTCCGCCGCCTCCTCCCGCGCGTCACTTTCGGCGTGCGCGCGCCTACGCCGGCCATTCACAGACGGCCGGCGCGGGCGCGCGCACGTCTAGAGGGGCGCGCGGGAGGCGGCGGAAAGGGCAGCAGATCAGGTAAGGATTTTGGGGGTTTTCTGGGGGGTTTCACCCCGCGGGACATCCCGATCTCGGATGTCCCGCGGTGAGTGAGGTGATCGGCCCGGGAATCTTATAGATTCCCGGGCCGATCACCCCTGGGTGTTGGTCCACTTTAACATCATATCAACACACCTGCTGCTCTTTAGATGATGTAATGTGCACACCCAGACAATTTCAGGGGGGGGGGATTTTCCTGATGTTAAAGATAATTTCCACAGTTGTTTTCACCACCACTGTTCCCCTTGCTGACATCTTTGGAGTAGTCTTGGTCCTCGTCAAGACTAAGGCCCTTATTCATCAAGCGATAGCGCCAGGTAGTGTCTGACGAGCGCCAGGTCCCGCCAGCTAACGGCGGCTACCGACTCAAGTACGCCCGGCGTCGGCCACAATGACGCATTTATCAAGCTAAATGAGGCTAGCGCCGGCGAGAGCGACGGCTAGCGCGGGATTCATCATGTAGCCGACTGCAACGAACAGCGCCGCTGCTAATCCCATCACAGCGACAGGTATGACCTGGCGCTACCTGCCGCTCTCCCATACATTTCAATGGCAGACGCTGCAATGATTGTTTTAAGTGGTTTTTGTGTTCTTGTCTTTGGCACAAAATTCAACACATGTTTATTTGGATATGTTTTATTAATCTGTCTTGTTATTTTTCTTTTTTAGATGAAAGTTGTTATTTTTACACTGTAATGTTGTGAGTGACATCTAAAATGCATCTCCTCCCACAAAACTCATTGGGCTCAAAATCGCTTGTTTTCACAACACACGGGGCTTGTAAAGCTACTTTTTAGTCAGTGATGTTTGGCGCTCACGTTCGCTCTTCGAAATTGTCAGCGCCCAAGCTATTCGGCAGCCCTGTCCTTGATGAATCTGTGGTGGTCAGAGTTTGTGCAGTCGCTGTTTTGATTCGCTATGTGGTGGCGCTGTGCTGTTCATACATGTGCGCCTCTGCCATTTTCAAGGAATTCACTTCCCGCGACCCCAGTCGTTCTTAATGAATACACTGTAGTTTTGAGCGTGCATGTCCACATTCTGCAGGATTTATTTAGGCGTACAAGCTCATAACAACCCGTTATGCATTCTCCTGTGTGCCACATTATCATGTAGTTGGATAGTTTTACTGTGTGATTATTTTATGAAGGAATAAGATTTGTATTTTTAAGCACCAAGCTTTTTGGTTTTCACAAAACACAGAATAGTATCAATCCTGGGTCTTGGCCCACTTTTAACAGACACATGTTTCCTGGTCCATAGTACAAGCTGGTTTGATAATGTACATTAACATCACAAACCCCACTACAGTGCAATCCAACTGGCAACCACCCCTATGTTTCTGCCCACACCATGATGGGGGCTAGCAAATGTGTTATTTGGTTAAGTTGTTCCGGCTAACACATGTTGCACACTAGTAACATTCGACAATCAACTGCAAATTAGTCCTTAACATTGCACTGTCAAGGTTATTGGCACATTATCTTTAGGGGTCCATGTTGCAACCATAAATAATTTACATGAACTCATGGACCAGGAAATATGCTAATGTTGGACAACATGTGTGTAACCATGCAAGCATTTGATTTTCCAGACTCCCTAACCAGATGGATGTCAAATAGTCAGGTGTCATTGGCCCACTAATTTTGCTTTTCTCTTTTGCTTTCTCCTGACAGATGTTGCTACGCAGACGGAGCCGGTGACCATCCTCCCCACCCCAGCTCCAGGGACGGCCAGCAGCATGGGCCCCCGCCACAGCTGCGATGGTGAGTACATCCCACTTCATATGCCTAAAGACTTGTGAACCCTATGTCTTATAGTCAAATCTGCAGACATTTACAATGTACCTATGTGTTTAATTAACACACATCTAGGTTACATGTGTTTGGGCAACAATCCTACATGCCTGTCTGCATGCTTGATTGTTGCCTCACATTCTTGAGTTTGGCACATAGAGACAATTTGTGGTTTAGACACAACCAAATGGGTCTGCTTAGGTCGTGACCTCTAAGATTCTGGGACAAACTAGTTTACTCGTTAGGACTTAGGCCCTGATGTTTGGCTGTGACTAAACACATAAATGTCCACACTGGGACTTATACCTTCTTTGATTCCCAAGAGTTAAGAGTAAATGTATGCTTGGGATGTGGTGGCCACATTTAAGCCAGCCACTAGTACTCATTTAATGTTAACAACTAAGGGCACAGTGGGCAACAATGTTAATGTGAGTGTCAGCTAATTGGACCCACTGACATTACATTGCTACATCTGTGTCTGTTGAGGTCACATTCCATTTATTAAATTTGTTTTTTTTTTAAATCTCTACAGCTTGTGAAAACCAGCATCACAGACTGTGGCGGTCGATCCGGCGTCTTCGCTGCTGGCTAAGAAGAGGTGGCGGCGTCGTTAGGGTGGGGGGATGACTGGCCCCTTGTTGGACTGGCCCTTTGTGGGCCAATGTTGGGCCTGTTGCCCACCTTTATAATAAAAAATTTTATATTTTGCTAATTACAGTGTTGTGCCTTGTCAAGCATAGTTTAAGTGTCTACAAACCCATTTGTGTGTAAATTTTGCCATACCTTTGGAGCCATTTAATGTGTAAACCATAGTAAGCTATGGTCACAAATGTGTGGCATAAATTTGGGACTACATTTACATATGTAGATCAAGATACTCATCCCTGACTGTGTTCTTAGCTATGTCTTAGGAAAAACACAATTTAGAGGTGGGTTAATCAAATCTATTTACAGAAAAAAAATATAACCACAAACAAATTAATATTCTTGGCTGGGTGGCCGGGGAGGTTGGGAGTCATTGCTAGGGGCGGTGTTGGGGGACAACAGTGCACTAAAAAAAAATAGACTGCTGTTGTATGAGCTGTTGTATCAACAACAAAGTTTGGTCCTGTCGCTGGAGAGATTGCTCCATTAGATTGCCGAGGCGACCAAGTTCCTGGTTGTGTTGTTGGTTTTGGAGCAACTGGTCGATCTGGCGCTGCTGGGCCTCATTTTGTTGATGTTCCAACGCCGCAATGCGCTCATTAGTTCCATCACGCGGCTGTTGGCGACTGTAGTCCTCCAGCATCCGGACCCCTAGCTCATAAAAATCCTGACTGGTTGGTGCCACACCTCCTCTTGTTGTGGTTTGAGGCTAACAAAATAGAAAACCACATTTTAGTCAAACAGAACCAATGCAGCTATGCCCCTCCAAATCATTTGCCCAAACTGTAACAATACAACTTACCCTTGTTTGAGCCTCTGAAGCTTGGCCGCATGGCACTTGGGAAGAGGTCCCAGCTTGGGGTTCTGGTCCCGCCTCCTGCAAAAACGACCAAGAAAGGAAATGTGACATGTTGGTTCATCTCCTACCCACGAACATGGCAATGTGGCTATTGGTCCTCTAAATCAGCCATGTTACCTCCGTGTCGTCCGGCACAGGTAGGAGCGGGGTATCGCTGCCAGAGAGGGGCAAATCCACATCCGAGATATCCGGCAAGTTGGCATATGCTAAACAGGAAAGTCAGGTTAGTAGGTCAGTGGACAAAACTCAAATGTAACATGGATAGCCTTTTGAGCCCATACCTCCACAAAGTGCAAGATTACACACTAGCCAAAAGGTATATTAGAAACTCAGATTGCTAACATGTATGTAAGAGGAATATGAGGCAATAATTGGGCCAAATAAGATCAGACACATTGCTAAAATTACACATACCCGCAATCTCCCAGATGTCTGGAGTGGGGCCCTCACTCGAGCTTTGCCCTGGAAAATACATGTTGAAACACAAGTTGCCTGAAGAAAGTGCCACAAAAGTAGAGCCAAAATACATACTAGATCATCAAGCCAAAACAACTTACCCTCATCTCTGGCAGCCTGAACGTGAAGGGCCCTTTCCGGACAGCCACTTCCGATATTCTGGCCAACTAAAATACACAATTAATGTCTCAAAATATTCCTCCAACTACTTGGGTGAATGTTTGTCTAAAAATATTTTTAAAAAAATGCATTGCAATCACTCCAAAAACTATTAGACTGACCCTGGGGATGGAATAAGCACTCAAAATAGGCATCTTCAAGTTGACAGAGCAAACATGTAGATTATTAGACTAACCAAATAGAACCAGTGTAACATAAACAGCATAAAGGATACATTATTTATTGCAATACACACCAACAGGGTCCTGTTGACCTGCAACATCGGAAGTGGGGTCCAAAGATGAACCAGTCACTTGGCCTACAAATAAAAAAGAGGAATGATACACATGCACTTGGGTTAAAGCGGATAAAGCAAGGTTGACACATGCACTTACCGCCATCCAAAGAGTAGCTTGGCTCCTGAGGAGATGCTGGGGCCAGTGTGGCTTCCACATGTATATGCAGATATATGGCCACACATCTCTGGCTTCCAACATAGCTACACATGTTAGGGCCTTGTTAGTTAGTTGCTGTGAGGGTTAAAGTGGCCGTGAAATTAGGCCGCAGGTCCATATTATTAATCCTCAACAGTGCCCCACTCTATTGTTTGAGGTGCACCCACACCCATTTGGTCCCCAAACAACCAGCACCTAAATTATTGTTAAATACCTTCAATGACAGACTGGGTTAGGCTTGAGGTTGGTTGAAGGGCAGGAGTTGGTGTGTCCTCAGCCAAATCCTGGACAGCACCATGTGCACCTATGCAGAAAGCAACAGACAGGAAAGTAAAACATTTATGAGGTATAATGTACTACTTCACAGGTCCTACTGTTAGTTGGCCAGAAAGAGAAAATGCAAATCCCATACATTACCATTAGCTGGAAAAAAATGCAGAAAATATGTACCTTCAGTCCAACCTGTGGTGTCATCCCCAGGATCCACACCCTGCAGCCGAGCAAGTGGAATTTTGGCCTTCAGCATCTCCTCATACGGCCTGTAGGTACTCTTTGGAGCCTGGATGGTCCCACTGTCCACATCAAGATCGTGATTCATCTTTTTGATAAGGGCCCCTCTCAAAGTGTAGAAGCGTTTCCTGCAGGATGGGCCACTACGTGGGTGTTGAGCAGTGCTACTAAGCTCAACACCAATGGCATCCCACAGTTTGCTTCTTTCTTGTTTGCCTATTGACTTGCTTTGGGAGCCAAATATCAGCTCCCATTTAGCAAGGGTAATGCGCACAAGATGATTATTCTCCGCCAAATTAAATTCAGGCTCCCTCTTGGCACCTGGGCGCTTAGCCTGGGGTGCTGCACCACCTTCAGGCTGGGCCCTTTTCCTTAAGGGAGGTCTGCGCACAGCACCCACCACACTCCTACTTGGGCCTGCTGTGGCCGGCAGATGTCCTGAATTTGGCTCCATCCTGTAGCTGCACACACACACACCAATACACAACCAACAAGCACGCATGCAGACTACAGAATGGCATCGCACTCTCTTTGGGTTGGCCAGGTTTTATGTGCTCTAACAGCCAATCACAAACCAGTCCACTTAATAGATTCACACATACTGGCCAGGTGCTTGTAGCCACACCTCCACTGCACTGACTGAAGCATGTGTGTTAGCCAATTAACTAATTACAGATCTCATTAACCAAACAACACACAACCAAATACAACAATGTACTCATGTATATTAAACACTTGTGACATGTGGCTATCCTAACGGCTATTTAAATAAACAGCAGCTTACCTTTCATTGGCCCACCACTGAATTTTCTGCCATGTCCGTTAATGCACGCAAGTTTCGGCTCACGTACGCTAGTAGCGCTACTAGCGTGCGCGTGCGCACTCCGTTTCACGCACACCTGGGTCAGCTAATTGGCGCCCGGAAATAGCAGAGCAACGCAAAAGGCGGCAAAGCGGACCTGTCCTTTTTGAAAGTGAAGTATAAATGGAAGGATTTTGAAAGCTTCTGGTATTGTTACACTGTGGCAAAGGCTGTGGTGTGGTGCTTGTTTCCCTTAGCTCATTTGAGTGTCTGTCTGGGTTTGGTCCTCACTCTCTGTGGCTTGTTGGGTGATTTCTGACATCAGTGCTGTTTCTTTAGGAGATTGATTTTGTTGGCATATGCAAATATTGTGGAGCATACAGCAAGTGAGGCTTGATTTTGGGGCCTTTTGTGGGCTGTGCAGCAACTCCCCTCTTGGTTGTGCCTAACTTAGAAAGCTGTTTTTCAGCAGGCTGGTGGTTTGGACCACTATACTTCTGGTTTTGTGGTGAGCTGCATTGTAGTGAGTGTGTGAGGAGTGTGATTGTTTGTGTGTGTGGTGTGTTTGTGGTTTTTGTTTGTTTGATTTTGTATATCTGTTGAGTGTGTGTGTGATGGATAAGAGGGTGATGTATGGTGTCTGGGTGGATGGATGTATGCGTATGCTGGAAGAGCAGGAGGACAGGGAGCGGGGTGTTGTGAGGCTTAGGGCACTCTGCTCCTTTGGAATCCGCCTTTCAGTATGGGACTTAAGTGACGAGCAGATCAGAAGCCGCTTCCGTCTGAATCGTGCTGCACTACAGTCCCTATATGATCAGATTAAGCACAAAATCGAGCCATCCACCAAACGCACTCAATCCATTCCAGGCATAATACGCCTGTGTGCCACTCTGAATATTTTGGCACGAGGGACCTTCCAGGCAACCTCTGCCCTCCTCAGCGGGATCAGCCAGGCTACTATGAGCCGCATATTAATCCAGGTAGTTCTGGCGATTTGTGATTTGATCCCAATTTACATCAAGTTTCCTGAGGATGAGGAGGAGGTTGCCAAAATAAAACATGCTTTCTATCTAATGGGAGGGATCCCGAATGTGCTAGGGTGCGTTGATGGTACACATATCCCTTTCCGCCCTCCCCGTGCACAGGAGCTGTATTACCGAAACAGAAAACAATTTCATTCCTTAAACATCATGGTGGTCTGTGACCATGAAATGAAGCTGCGGGCGGTGAGATCGGGGTTCCCCGGCTCATGCCACGATTCTTACGTCTTGCAGCGGACAGTCCTGTGCCGGAAGTTTGAGAACAACGAAATGCCAGCTGGCTGGCTACTGGGTAAATAATTAACCATGTCAAAGTATTTTGCCTAAAATATGTGGCCTAGTAAGCCAAATTATTAAAAATGAAAACAAAAACATGTACTAGTACTAATTGCTGTCTCTCTCCTTGTGTTTTTTCAACAGCGGATAAGGGATATGGGCAGAGAACGTGGGTGCTGACTCCGGTCAGGAGCCCACAGACCTCTGCCCATGAACGCTACAATGCAGCACACCGCAAGACCAGAAGCATTGTGGAAAGAACCATCGGCCTGCTGAAAGCTTGCTTTCTATGTTTGGCACGCCGAGGGGGAGAGATGCTGTACAGTCCACAGAAGGTCTCCAAGATCATCCTCGCCTGCTGTGTGCTCCACAATATATGTATATGCCACAGAATTCAATCCCCTGAAGAGACAGCACTGGTGCCCGAAATCCCCAACTTGCCCGCAGAAAGAAGTGAGGACACCCAGACTGGCGATGAGCTAAGGGAAAGGATGATCACTTCCTTTTTTGCGGTAAGCTAACTACCCTTCACTCTAATCCAAGTACTGCACTACCGGGAAAATGTATTTGACCTCCCATCATAATTTGGCAAAAACCACTCTAAGGGGGTGTGTAAGATGACCAAAACCACTATAAGGGGGGTGTAAGATGACCAAAACCACTATAAGGGGGGTGTAAGATGACCAAAACCACTATAAGGGGGGTGTAAGATGAACCAAACCACTATAAGGGGGTGTAAGATGACCCAAACCACTATAAGGGGGGTGTAAGATGACCAAAACCACTATAAGGGTGGTGTAAGATGACCCAAACCACTATAAGGGGGGTGTAAGATGACCAAAACCACTATAAGGGGGGGGGGGGTAAGATGACCCAAACCACTATAAGGGAGGTGTAAGATGACCAAAACCACTATAAGGGGGGTGTAAGATGACCCAAACCACTATAAGGGGGGTGTAAGATGACCCAAACCACTATAAGGGGGGTGTAAGATGACCCAAACCACTATAAGGGGGGTGTAAGATGACCCAAACCACTATAAGGGGGGTGTAAGATGACCCAAACCACTATAAGGGGGGTGTAAGATGACCCAAACCACTACAAGGGGGGTGTAAGATGACCAAAACCACTATAAGGGAGGTGTAAGATGACCAAAACCACTATAAGGGGGGTGTAAGATTACCAAAACCACTATAAGGGAGGTGTAAGATGACCAAAACCACTATAAGGGGGGTGTAAGATGACCCAAACCACTATAAGGGGGTTTAAGATTACCAAAACCACTATAAGGGGGGTGTAAGATGACCAAAACCACTGTAAGGGGGGTGTAAGATGACCCAAACCACTATAAGGGGGGTGTAAGATGACCCAAACCACTATAAGGGGGGTGTAAGATGACCAAAACCACTATAAGGGGGGTGTAAGATGACCAAAACCACTATAAGGGGGGTGTAAGATGACCCAAACCACTATAAGGGGGGTGTAAGATGACCCAAACCACTATAAGGGGGGTGTAAGATGACCAAAACCACTATAAGGGGGGTGTAAGATGACCAAAACCACTATAAGGGAGGTGTAAGATGACCAAAACCACTATAAGGGGGGTGTAAGATTACCAAAACCACTATAAGGGAGGTGTAAGATGACCAAAACCACTATAAGGGGGGTGTAAGATGACCCAAACCACTATAAGGGGGGTGTAAGATGACCCAAACCACTATAAGGGAGGTGTAAGATTACCAAAACCACTATAAGGGGGGGTGGAAGCTGAACAACATAACAATTAGGGTTGTTGTGCAAGTTGGACACAAATGTTGGTTACCAATTAATGCAATATTTAACAGCGAAAAAGCCACTTTAAATATATATACTAACTGCACTTTTTAATCTTTTTCAGGCACCCCGAGATGCAGCATGACAGGCGTTTTGATTTGCTTTAACATTTAAGTTAATTTTCTTTACTTTTCAAAACAAAATAAAAAAAAACAAAAGAAACATGTTGCAATGTGTTTAATTCTGAAGGTACTTGATTTCAAGCCCACAGCAAAGCAAAGCGCAGGCGCTGTGTTGAATAGCGTGGTCAAACTGACAGCGCCTACAAAGCTGAGCTCCAACATCATATTCAGCAATGTAGGCGTTGTTCCCAACAACGCCAGGTAGCGACTGAGGAGGCCTGCTATAGCGAATCGCTACCGCCCGCGGCGTACGCTAGCGGCGCTCATAGCGCCATACTTCAGTCGCTCATCTGTCGCTACCTGGCGCTATTAATGAATCGGCCTCCTAGAGCCATATTTATGATGTGCACCTTTTAGCATCATTTTCGTGGCTGTAGCACCAGTTTCAGACTGCATCCTTTCCATTTTATCTGGCGCTATGCTGTGTACTATATTGCTGTTCGCAGTTGCTGTGCCAAATGCTACTAATTAGCTTTTATTGTTGCATTGGCCGGCCTATGTCAATGCCTGTTGGACCTGCTAGCCAATAATCCCAGCGCCAGCGAGCGCCATTTTGTACTGCCAGTATTCCAGAGCTCCCCAGCATATTTATTTTTTCTCTTTTTGTGAAATCTTGGGCGTTGTATTTTTCTGCATTTTTTCATTACAGTCACAATAAATCACTGCTGGGGACAAAGAGGACAAAATTTACAGTGCATTTAGGTTGCATTTTAGTTTTTGTTGTTGTTGGGGTCTAAGTTGCACATTGTTAAGCAAAGGAAGCCATACAACCCCTGCCCCCCCCCCCCCCCCGAAAAAAAACAAACAAACATTTTGGCCCATCTAGGTCCAGTGTTTAAATTATTGACAAGTCCCAATGCATGTTCTGTACAAAAAATTGTAATATTAATTGTAAGCATTAAAGTGATACTGCAGCCAAAGGTAATTATTACACAATTGCGTCTGGCTGCATTTGGCACTGTCCTAAACTGTTTTCCATCCTGTCCCCCAATCACTTCAGCAGAGAGGGACAGAGTTGCCGGTCCATCCCTCCCCCTCCCTCACCACCTCTTCCTTCAGATTCATCACATTGCTGTCATCACAGCATCACAGATCCAAGGGCCACGCTTACTTTTTTCAGAAGAGGAATCATGAGTTGAACCTGTGAACCTCAATATTTTGTTTAACAATTGAAAACAGTTTAGGACAGTGCTGAATGTAGCCCGATGCAGTGGTGTAACAATTACCCTTGCCTGCAGTAGCACTTTAAACACTACAGTCCAGTTCTGCCCATTGAGTTCTATAGGATCTTGAGCTATAGTGCTGAGCTATGGTGCTGACTCAACCAGAGTCATCATTTTCCCTGCTAGTGTAAAAGAAGACACTAGCCTGTGGCCGATTGGCCCTGCCATTTTTTTATTCCGTAAAAAACCCATGCTGAGTGTGTCTGAGGCCCAAAAAGTGATGCTGTGTGGTGTTGACGCTTCTAAAATAAGGCTCCCTGTCCAGTCAAAAAGTGACACACCCCTTTACGATCTCTCCCTCTAAATGAGTCTTACACTAGACACCCCATGTCATGAAATGGGGCACCTCAAGTTTGGCTTCTGTCCAGCTTCGCTGTGGTTGCCACCATTAGGACACTTTGTTCTTATTTTAGAAGTTCTTCTGGATTTCCTAAATAGAGCTTAATACAAGCAACATCTAACCAGAAGTAGCAGAACCCAAAAAGCTTAGTGCAGGAATGCATATTAAGAAATAAGAGCATGGCTAGAGGAGGGCATCCCAAAACATCCTTGAGGATTTTTATGGAGTTCATTAAGCTTATTCAGCTTATCATTTGCCAGGTCTTATGGCTTCTGGCTGAATATATTTTTATTACAGACACTTCCCTGTCTCTCAGCTAATACATCTGTTACATTCTCCTACTGCTTAGTTTGTAAAACATATCTATCTCCATGTTTACCCTGCAGCAGGAGAAAGTAACAGAAGTGTCTGAAAAAATGATGAAAATACATCCAGCCCTTCGCCACACCAGCTGGCAAATTTGGGTTCGCCAAGATCGACCATGATCTGCCACAATGGGCATGGCTGTGGTTGCTAGGGCAGGAAGAAGGCTGTGCAGCCAATCAGCTTCTTCCTGGTCTGGCCCGATCGCCAAACCCTCACACGGATTTGAAATCCATGTTCAGGTCCAAATTTTCCTTGTTGGACACTATCCTTTAACACAATAAACATTCCATTATGTACCTCACTTTTGACACAGGGGCACTATCCTGATGACTATTAATGAGTTCAGATTCTGGATGTTTTTAAGTTTGACACAGATGTTGCCTATTTCGTTCGGACAGACCAAAATAGAGACAAAAGTCAAAGTATATGCCTAGTATTTGCAAGAGGCCAAACCGCCAGTTTCGGACCATGGTGGCATACCAGCCCCTATGCTTTTCGGCACTGGTATGATGGCCGGAGCTTCCAAACGAGGTCTGTCATCCCTATTGATGATTATTCTCCAAGATGCTGAAAATTAGCTGCACAGTCACGGAAATCAGGTTTAAAAAGCCAACAGGTGTCAGGTCTTCTGCTGCCATCTTTTTCATAGTCAGACTGGAACTTATTAGTGAGTATTGCAATTGTAGTTGTTTTCTCTTTTACAGAAAAGAACTAACAGTTCACTAGGGCAGAAATGTAACTAATCTATTCACTGTTTTTTTACAGTGTCTTTGGAAGAGAATTACATGGCTGTATGCTTCATTTTATGGTCAATTATAAGTTTATTATCTAATTAATTAATTAATTAATTAATCAAATTAAATAATTAATAAATTAATTAATAATTATCCAGCCTATCTAAATGGATTGTCCCGGTAACTACATAGACCATTTAAAGACTTTAAGGTTACCGATAGAGATGAGCGAACTTTTGAAAAATTCGATTCGACTGATTCGCCGAATTTTCCGACAAAAATCGTTTCGACCCGAATAAATTCGCGACGAATCGCTATTAAAAACGGCTATTTCTGAGCCTCCTACAGCCTCAATAGGGTTGTAAACCATTCAGCCTTGCTGTAACACGCACAGGATGCGTGCTGGGTTTGTTAAATAATACTTTGAAGAAATATCACATGCAGATCAGAGGCATCGCTAATAGAATCGCAGAGCGGCACAATTGCAGAGAGTTGAAGTGGCATCACTATGAGGGGCAGAAGGAGCCCAAATATACACTGGAGTTGGCCTCAGGAGCCCAAAAATTGGATGAATCACACCCTGGAGTTGGCAGAAGTTGGCAGCAGCAGCAGGAGCCCAAATATACACTGGAGTTGGCTTCAGGAGCCCAAAAATTGGATGAATCACACCCTGGAGTTGGCAGAAGTTGGCAGCAGCAGGAGCAGGAGCCCAAATATACACTGGAGTTGGCCTCAGGAGCCCAAAAATTGGATGAATCACACCCTGGAGTTGGCAGAAGTTGGCAGCAGCAGCAGCAGGAGCCCAAATATACACTGGAGTTGGCCTCAGGAGCCCAAAAATTGGATGAATCACACCCTGGAGTTGGCAGGAGTTGACAGTAGTAGCAGCAGGAGCCCAAATATACACTGGAGTTGGCCTCAGGAGCCCAAAAATTGGATGAATCACACCCTGGAGTTGGCAGAAGTTGGCAGCAGCAGCAGCAGGAGCCCAAATATACACTGGAGTTGGCCTCAGGAGCCCAAAAATTGGATGAATCACACCCTGGAGTTGGCAGGAGTTGACAGTAGTAGCAGCAGGAGCCCAAATATACACTGGAGTTGGCTTCAGGAGCCCAAAAATTGGATGAATCACACCCTGGAGTTGGCAGAAGTTGGCAGCAGCAGCAGCAGGAGCCCAAATATACACTGGAGTTGGCCTCAGGAGCCCAAAAATTGGATGAATCACACCCTGGAGTTGGCAGAAGTTGGCAGTAGTAGCAGCAGGAGCCCAAATATACACTGGAGTTGGCCTCAGGAGCCCAAAAATTGGATGAATCACACCCTGGAGTTGGCAGGAGTTGACAGTAGTAGCAGCAGGAGCCCAAATATACACTGGAGTTGGCCTCAGGAGCCCAAAAATTGGATGAATCACTCCCTGGAGTTGGCAGAAGTTGGCAGCAGCAGCAGCAGGAGCCCAAATATACACTGGAGTTGGCCTCAGGAGCCCAAAAATTGGATGAATCACACCCTGGAGTTGGCAGAAGTTGGCAGCAGCAGCAGCAGGAGCCCAAATATACACTGGAGTTGGCTTCAGGAGCCCAAAAATTGGATGAATCACACCCTGGAGTTGGCAGGAGTTGACAGTAGTAGCAGCAGGAGCCCAAATATACACTGGAGTTGGCTTCAGGAGCCCAAAAATTGGATGAATCACACCCTGGAGTTGGCAGAAGTTGGCAGCAGCAGCAGCAGGAGCCCAAATATACACTGGAGTTGGCCTCAGGAGCCCAAAAATTGGATGAATCACACCCTGGAGTTGGCAGAAGTTGGCAGTAGTAGCAGCAGGAGCCCAAATATACACTGGAGTTGGCCTCAGGAGCCCAAAAATTGGATGAATCACACCCTGGAGTTGGCAGAAGTTGGCAGTAGTAGCAGCAGGAGCCCAAATATACACTGGAGTTGGCTTCAGGAGCCCAAAAATTGGATGAATCACACCCTGGAGTTGGCAGAAGTTGGCAGTAGCAGCAGCAGGAGCCCAAATATACACTGGAGTTGGCTTCAGGAGCCCAAAAATTGGATGAATCACACCCTGGAGTTGGCAGGAGTTGACAGTAGCAGCAGCAGGAGCCCAAATATACACTGGAGTTGGCCTCAGGAGCCCAAAAATTGGATGAATCACACCCTGGAGTTGGCAGGAGTTGACAGTAGCAGCAGCAGGAGCCCAAATATACACTGGAGTTGGCTTCAGGAGCCCAAAAATTGGATGAATCACACCCTGGAGTTGGCAGAAGTTGGCAGCAGCAGCAGCAGCAGGAGCCCAAATATACACTGGAGTTGGCTTCAGGAGCCCAAAAATTGGATGAATCACACCCTGGAGTTGGCAGGAGTTGACAGTAGCAGCAGCAGGAGCCCAAATATACACTGGAGTTGGCCTCAGGAGCCCAAAAATTGGATGAATCACACCCTGGAGTTGGCAGAAGTTGGCAGCAGCAGCAGCAGGAGCCCAAATATACACTGGAGTTGGCCTCAGGAGCCCAAAAATTGGATGAATCACACCCTGGAGTTGGCAGGAGTTGACAGTAGTAACAGCAGGAGCCCAAATATACACTGGAGTTGGCTTCAGGAGCCCAAAAATTGGATGAATCACACCCTGGAGTTGGCAGAAGTTGGCAGCAGCAGCAGCAGCAGGAGCCCAAATATACACTGGAGTTGGCTTCAGGAGCCCAAAAATTGGATGAATCACACCCTGGAGTTGGCAGAAGTTGGCAGCAGCAGCAGCAGCAGGAGCCCAAATATACACTGGAGTTGGCTTCAGGAGCCCAAAAATTGGATGAATCACACCCTGGAGTTGGCAGGAGTTGACAGTAGCAGCAGCAGGAGCCCAAATATACACTGGAGTTGGCCTCAGGAGCCCAAAAATTGGATGAATCACACCCTGGAGTTGGCAGAAGTTGGCAGCAGCAGCAGCAGGAGCCCAAATATACACTGGAGTTGGCCTCAGGAGCCCAAAAATTGGATGAATCACACCCTGGAGTTGGCAGGAGTTGACAGTAGTAGCAGCAGGAGCCCAAATATACACTGGAGTTGGCTTCAGGAGCCCAAAAATTGGATGAATCACACCCTGGAGTTGGCAGAAGTTGGCAGCAGCAGCAGCAGGAGCCCAAATATACACTGGAGTTGGCTTCAGGAGCCCAAAAATTGGATGAATCACACCCTGGAGTTGGCAGAAGTTGGCAGCAGCAGCAGCAGCAGGAGCCCAAATATACACTGGAGTTGGCTTCAGGAGCCCAAAAATTGGATGAATCACACCCTGGAGTTGGCAGAAGTTGGCAGTAGTAGCAGCAGGAGCCCAAATATACACTGGAGTTGGCTTCAGGAGCCCAAAAATTGGATGAATCACACCCTGGAGTTGGCAGGAGTTGACAGTAGCAGCAGCAGGAGCCCAAATATACACTGGAGTTGGCCTCAGGAGCCCAAGAATTGGATGAATCACACCCTGGAGTTGGCAGGAGTTGACAGTAGTAGCAGCAGGAGCCCAAATATACACTGGAGTTGGCTTCAGGAGCCCAAAAATTGGATGAATCACACCCTGGAGTTGGCAGAAGTTGGCAGTAGCAGCAGCAGGAGCCCAAAAAATGGCCTAAAGACTGAATCTAGTCGCATGCATCAGGCATTGGTGGGTGGAAATCCTGGCTGATCCATCCCTGATTCATTTTGACAAAGGTGAGTCTCTCCACATTTTTAGTTGACAGACGAGTTCTCCTCGCCGTAACTATGGCCCCCGCCGCACTAAACACCCGCTCAGATGGCACGCTACTTGCCGGGCAGGACAGCTTTTCCAGGGCAAACTCTGCTAGTTGCGGCCACAAATCAAGTTTGGCTGCCCAGAAGTCCAGCGGATCCTCAAGGTGTGTTGGCATGGTCATGTCAAAGTATGACATGACCTGCTGGTTCAGGTCCTGCTCCAGGTCTTCCTGCTGCTCATGAGTAGCCTCACTATGCGGGTGTAGAAAGCTACTCATTAGCGACTGAAGACTGAGGCTGCTGCTGCTGATGGAGCTTCTGCTGCTGCTGCTGCCAACCCCCCCAGCGGCCATGGCAGTGGAAGGTGAGCGCAGAGGTCCCCTCGAGTCAGACCTGCGAGAGTATGGACCATGGCGCAGATAGGCATCGGCCAACTGCCTACGTAGAATGTCTTTGTAGTAGTTGAGTTTGTCCTCCCTCTCGGTGGGTTTAAAAAATGCCCCCATTTTGTGCCGGAAGCGAGGGTCCAATAAGGTGGACAGCCAGAAGTCATCCCGCCGACAGATGGAAACAATTCTGGGGTCACTACGCAAGCATGTGAGCATGCTTCGTGCCATTTGCGCAAGTGACTCGGATGGACTACCTGTCTCCATCTCCACTGCATACTGCCACGGTGTGCCCGGGTCCTCTGTCTCTCCTTCCTCAAAAACCTCTAGCTCCTCTGGCTGCTCCTGCTCCTCCTCTCCTGTCCGCTGACTAGATAAACCAGCCATTTCGCCAAGCCTAAACTGTGTTTCGCTGGGCAACTCCTCCTCCTCCTCTTCCTCCTCCTCCTCCTCCAGTTCAGCTCCAACGGGGTTCATGTGGCCGTAAGATGTAAACGCCATGTCTCCAGTGCCCTGACCAGCCATGGTTTCCAACATGTGCTGTAGTACATGAAGCAGTGGAATCACGTCGTTCATCCCGTAATCCTGCCGACTGACAAATAAAGTGGCTTCCTCAAAGGGCCTGAGCAAACGGCAGGTGTCACGTATGAGCTGCCACTGGTTGACATTGAAGTTACACAGGGGAGTCCCCCTATCTGCTTGGATCATCAGGAAATCCGTGATGGCTTTTCTCTGTTCATATAATCGGTCCAACATGTGAAGGGTGGAATTCCAACGGGTGGAAACATCGCAAATCAGACTATGTTGGGGGATACCATTCTGACGCTGTAGCTCAAGAAGGGTGTGTTTGGCGGTGTAGGAGTGGCTGAAGTGCATGCAAAGTTTCCGTGAAGTTGTTAGGATGTCCTGCAGATGGGGGGAACACTTCAGAAACCGCTTGACAACCAGATTGAAGACGTGAGCCATGCAGGGGGCATGGGTCAGGCTTCCTTGGCGCAGCGCAGACAAAATGTTCTTCCCATTGTCGGTAACCATGATTCCCATTTTAAGTTTTCTCGGAGTAAGCCATGTTTGGATTTCCTGATGAATACATTTAAGCAGTTCCTCCCCTGTGTGACTCCGTTCGCCAAGACAAACCATGTGAAGCACTGCGTGACACCTCCGTGCCCTGCACACATGGTAGACTGGAGGGGCACTGAGACTTGAGCCTACAGTGGAGGGTGAGGAGATGGCGGAGGATGAGGAGGCCGAGTCGCACGGTGTCACAGGCCCAATGGGCAGAGAGCGCGGAGGCCGAAGCGGCGTGACCTGTCCAAGTTGCTGCTGCAAAGGGACCACATTCACCCAGTGGGCCGTAAACGACATGTACTGCCCCTGACCGTAGTTACAGCTCCAGATGTCGGCGCTGCCATGTATTTTGCTACACACCGACAGGCTCAAGGACTGGCCCACCTTCTGTTCAACAAAAGTGTGCAGCGCTGGTACTGCCTTCTTGGCAAAGAAATGACGGCTTGGGACTCTCCACCTCGGCTCGGCACAAGCCATCAGTTCTCTGAAAGGTGCAGATTCCACCACCTGAAAAGGGAGCGACTGCAGCACCAGCAACTTGGACAGGAGCACATTCAGCTTCTGCGCCGTAGGATGAGTGGGCGCATACTGCTGTCTCTTGGACATGGCTTCGCTGATGGATTGCTGGCGGGATGCATGACTTGGAGGAGGAGGAGGAGGAGCAGGAGCGACAGAGGATGGGTGTGACGCACAGCTGCCTTCGGCTGAGGTGCTGGAGCCTTGGCTGGCAGAAATTGGGAGCTCACTTGGTGAGGAAGCAGACTGGACCACCCCTTGGGAGCCTCGGTTCTCCCAGGTCGTTTTATGGTGACGCATCATATGTTGACGCAGGGCCGTGGTGCCAACATTTGGACCCTGGCCACGCTTCACCTTTTGCCTACATATCTTGCATGTGGCCATGTTACCCTCCTGCGGATGCCTCAGGAAAAACTGCCACACTGCCGAGTAGCTACTTTTCCCACCCCCTGGCCTCACTGATTCACTGCTGCTGTTGCCAACTCCAGGAACCCCTGCTCCACTACCTCCCGATAAGGTAGACTGCCGCACAGCAGGTGCTCTACCCCGGCCCCGGCCCCGGCCGGCTCCAGCCTTTGGAATTGTGCCCCCATGCTGACTGCTACCACCTTGCTGCCTCAGCTGCTGACTCCGGGGCAACCTGCGCCCCTCTTCTCCTGATGATGACGATGAAGCCCCTTCATCACCCGGCTCCCAAGTGCGATCGGCTTCATCGTCATCATCATCATCATCACCGGGTTGTGGCTGTACGTCACTGATGTTCGTGGATTCGTCAACAGTGTCTGGCGCAGGAGCTGGAACGCTCGCAGCACCCACGACACTGTCCACATCACTATTTGTCTGCCTAGCTAAAGAAGCCACCTCCATTTCTTGGCTGGGCAGTAGCTGCTGACTGTCCTCCTGTATCTGATCGTCCTCCTCACTAAAGAGTGGAGCTGAACCCAAAGCATAGGATACGTCGCTGGGGGAGGGAACGGCGTAGGACAGAGGCAATGGGAGGACAGGGACTGCTCTCGGGGCATGCCAACTCAGGGTTGTGTCAGAGGAACCTACCGACCCTAGACTGGGGGTCTCAGATGTAAGTTGTGATGATGTTGTTGATGAGCGCGTCAGCCAATCTACCACGGCAGATGCGTTACTGGTGGAGACCCGACCGCTAGCAGATACTGGCAGATTAGGTCTCTCAGCGTGACTCCTGCTGCTACTGGCCCCCAGTCTGATGCGAGCTCTGCCTGCGGAATCTTGGCCTCTGCCACTCCTCTTTTCACTTCCAGGCACTTGTCTGCCCGACATAGTCTAACTGGCGTGGTAGTAGGTGATATTTTAAGAACCCCCAGGCAGCAGTGGGTCTATATAAAACAGAATATAATGCACACCAAAAGTGAGCAGTAACACTCAGCCTCCAACAGGCCTGCTTAGTGTAAATAAGAGAGCTGCTTAGTGTAAATAAAGAGGGGTATGCTATGTTACAGAATGGGATGCCTCAACAGAAGTGCACCTGGCAGGCAGCAGTAAGCCTATGCCCAGCAAAAGTGTCTTATAATATAAATATAATAAGAGCAAATGCTTATATGGTCTTAAACAGAGGCTGCTTTAGTCACAGAATGGGATGCCCTGGGCAGGAATGGACCTGGCAGGGTCCAGTAGGGCTTTGGCCAGCAAAAGTGTCTTTATCAGGCTAATTTCAAATATGATAAGAGCAAATGCTTATATGGTCTTAAACAGAGGCTGCTGTAGTCACAGAATGGGATGCCCCGGGCAGGAATCGACCTGGCAGGGTCCAGTAGGGCTTTGGCCAGCAAAAGTGTCTTTATCAGGCCTGATTTCTATGAGAATAAGTGCAAATGTTTATTATGCTATTAAATAGAGGCTGCTTTAGTCACAGAATGGGATGCCAGTGCCACAAAAACCAGAGAGCATGCACAGCAAAAGTGTCTTTATCAGGCCTGATTTCTATGAGAATAAGTGCAAATGTTTATTATGCTATTAAATAGAGGCTGCTTTAGTCACAGAATGGGATGCCAGTGCCACAAAAACCAGAGAGCATGCACAGCAAAAGTGTCTTTATCAGGCCTGATTTCTATGAGAATAAGTGCAAATGTTTATTATGCTATTAAATAGAGGCTGCTTTAGTCACAGAATGGGATGCCAGTGCCACAAAAACCAGAGAGCATGCACAGCAAAAGTGTCTTTATCAGGCCTGATTTCTATGAGAATAAGTGCAAATGTTTATTATGCTATTAAATAGAGGCTGCTTTAGTCACGGAATGGGATGCCAGTGCCACAAAAACCAGAGAGCATGCACAGCAAAAGTGTCTTTATCAGGCCTGATTTCTATGAGAATAAGTGCAAATGTTTATTATGCTATTAAATAGAGGCTGCTTTAGTCACAGAATGGGATGCCAGTGCCACAAAAACCAGAGAGCATGCACAGCAAAAGTGTCTTTATCAGGCCTGATTTCTATGAGAATAAGTGCAAATGGTTATTATGCTATTAAATAGAGGCTGCTTTAGTCACAGAATGGGATGCCAGTGCCACAAAAACCAGAGAGCATGCACAGCAAAAGTGTCTTTATCAGGCCTGATTTCTATGAGAATAAGTGCAAATGTTTATTATGCTATTAAATAGAGGCTGCTTTAGTCACGGAATGGGATGCCAGTGCCACAAAAACCAGAGAGCATGCACAGCAAAAGTGTCTTTATCAGGCCTGATTTCTATGAGAATAAGTGCAAATGTTTATTATGCTATTAAATAGAGGCTGCTTTAGTCACAGAATGGGATGCCAGTGCCACAAAAACCAGAGAGCATGCACAGCAAAAGTGTCTTTATCAGGCCTGATTTCTATGAGAATAAGTGCAAATGTTTATTATGCTATTAAATAGAGGCTGCTTTAGTCACAGAATGGGATGCCAGTGCCACAAAAACCAGAGAGCATGCACAGCAAAAGTGTCTTTATCAGGCCTGATTTCTATGAGAATAAGTGCAAATGTTTATTATGCTATTAAATAGAGGCTGCTTTAGTCACAGAATGGGATGCCAGTGCCACAAAAACCAGAGAGCATGCACAGCAAAAGTGTCTTTATCAGGCCTGATTTCTATGAGAATAAGTGCAAATGTTTATTATGCTATTAAATAGAGGCTGCTTTAGTCACGGAATGGGATGCCAGTGCCACAAAAACCAGAGAGCATGCACAGCAAAAGTGTCTTTATCAGGCCTGATTTCTATGAGAATAAGTGCAAATGTTTATTATGCTATTAAATAGAGGCTGCTTTAGTCACAGAATGGGATGCCAGTGCCACAAAAACCAGAGAGCATGCACAGCAAAAGTGTCTTTATCAGGCCTGATTTCTATGAGAATAAGTGCAAATGTTTATTATGCTATTAAATAGAGGCTGCTTTAGTCACGGAATGGGATGCCAGTGCCACAAAAACCAGAGAGCATGCACAGCAAAAGTGTCTTTATCAGGCCTGATTTCTATGAGAATAAGTGCAAATGTTTATTATGCTATTAAATAGAGGCTGCTTTAGTCACAGAATGGGATGCCAGTGCCACAAAAACCAGAGAGCATGCACAGCAAAAGTGTCTTTATCAGGCCTGATTTCTATGAGAATAAGTGCAAATGTTTATTATGCTATTAAATAGAGGCTGCTTTAGTCACGGAATGGGATGCCAGTGCCACAAAAACCAGAGAGCATGCACAGCAAAAGTGTCTTTATCAGGCCTGATTTCTATGAGAATAAGTGCAAATGTTTATTATGCTATTAAATAGAGGCTGCTTTAGTCACAGAATGGGATGCCAGTGCCACAAAAACCAGAGAGCATGCACAGCAAAAGTGTCTTTATCAGGCCTGATTTCTATGAGAATAAGTGCAAATGTTTATTATGCTATTAAATAGAGGCTGCTTTAGTCACAGAATGGGATGCCAGTGCCACAAAAACCAGAGAGCATGCACAGCAAAAGTGTCTTTATCAGGCCTGATTTCTATGAGAATAAGTGCAAATGTTTATTATGCTATTAAATAGAGGCTGCTTTAGTCACAGAATGGGATGCCAGTGCCACAAAAACCAGAGAGCATGCACAGCAAAAGTGTCTTTATCAGGCCTGATTTCTATGAGAATAAGTGCAAATGTTTATTATGCTATTAAATAGAGGCTGCTTTAGTCACAGAATGGGATGCCAGTGCCACAAAAACCAGAGAGCATGCACAGCAAAAGTGTCTTTATCAGGCCTGATTTCTATGAGAATAAGTGCAAATGTTTATTATGCTATTAAATAGAGGCTGCTTTAGTCACAGAATGGGATGCCAGTGCCACAAAAACCAGAGAGCATGCACAGCAAAAGTGTCTTTATCAGGCCTGATTTCTATGAGAATAAGTGCAAATGTTTATTATGCTATTAAATAGAGGCTGCTTTAGTCACAGAATGGGATGCCAGTGCCACAAAAACCAGAGAGCATGCACAGCAAAAGTGTCTTTATCAGGCCTGATTTCTATGAGAATAAGTGCAAATGTTTATTATGCTATTAAATAGAGGCTGCTTTAGTCACAGAATGGGATGCCAGTGCCACAAAAACCAGAGAGCATGCACAGCAAAAGTGTCTTTATCAGGCCTGATTTCTATGAGAATAAGTGCAAATGTTTATTATGCTATTAAATAGAGGCTGCTTTAGTCACAGAATGGGATGCCAGTGCCACAAAAACCAGAGAGCATGCACAGCAAAAGTGTCTTTATCAGGCCTGATTTCTATGAGAATAAGTGCAAATGTTTATTATGCTATTAAATAGAGGCTGTTTTAGTCACAGAATGGGATGCCAGTGCCACAAAAACCAGAGAGCATGCACAGCAAAAGTGTCTTTATCAGGCCTGATTTCTATGAGAATAAGTGCAAATGTTTATTATGCTATTAAATAGAGGCTGCTTTAGTCACAGAATGGGATGCCAGTGCCACAAAAACCAGAGAGCATGCACAGCAAAAGTGTCTTTATCAGGCCTGATTTCTATGAGAATAAGTGCAAATGTTTATTATGCTATTAAATAGAGGCTGCTTTAGTCACAGAATGGGATGCCAGTGCCACAAAAACCAGAGAGCATGCACAGCAAAAGTGTCTTTATCAGGCCTGATTTCTATGAGAATAAGTGCAAATGTTTATTATGCTATTAAATAGAGGCTGCTTTAGTCACAGAATGGGATGCCAGTGCCACAAAAACCAGAGAGCATGCACAGCAAAAGTGTCTTTATCAGGCCTGATTTCTATGAGAATAAGTGCAAATGTTTATTATGCTATTAAATAGAGGCTGCTTTAGTCACAGAATGGGATGCCTCACAGCAGACTTAAGATCAGTTCAGTATATATGCACAGTTAGTTACTATAAGCAGCCTGAAAACGCTAACAAAGGCTGGATGAAAAAAAAAAATTCTCCCTGTCAGCCAGCTCCGTTTTTCCTACCTTTCCCTGGCTTTCTGTCTGTCTCCTGTCTGTCTCCTGCCTGTCTCCTGCCTGTCTCCAGCCTGTCCCTGTCTGTCCCTGTCTCCAGCCTGTCTCCAGCCTGTCTAACTGCCTCAGCTACACAGCGTTCTGTCTGTCTGTCACGAATGCAATAGAGAAATGAGGAAAAGCAAGATGGCCGCCGTTAAATACCGCTGTGTGACGTCACCGGGCTTGCTGGCTGCTGATAGGCTGCATGTGACTGCCCCAGCTTGCACTGGCGCGGGATACATGTCCAGACATGTCCCGCCCGCCATCTTAGAATGCCTGTAATGTAAATGAATGGATGTTAAAGGAAAACTTCGAGTGATCGAATCGCGGGGAAATTCGGATTCGATCCGAATCGAATTTTTCCTGAAATTCGGATCGAATCCGGGTTCGTCCGGATCGATTCGCTCATCCCTAGTTACCGAGGCCAATAGTTGAGCACTATGATTGGTGGTCTACTGCTCAGGGAATCAGGGGTAGTGCCAGAAGTCAGTGCCAATTCTTAGTGCTGGTGCAAAGTAACAGGGAGAGGCACATTTTGTCTGGACAATCCATTCAATTAACGAGGGTGTAGTAGTAGTAGAGTAAAAGTATGAATAAATCAGTGCATTATAGTGAATCAGTGTATAGATATTGTCCATTTCAACAGCAGTTGGGGCTACCATACATGTCTACAGAAATGGACTTCGCACTGAACTTTTGTGTCTAGTCAGAATGGATTTTTTGCTGCTAGTTTATATTGATGATAAAGTGCAGTCCTGGGACCCCCCACCCTCTTGTTGTTCTCCCCTAGCACTAAGGTGGACGAGGGGGGCTACAACAATACCAACTACTTAACTCACATGGGATCCAGCGTAGTTACCGGACCTCCTGTGACAGCTACACGTTTCTGACAGGTCATTCAAGTAAAAAGCCCCTCTGTACGTTCTCTTCAAGGTAGCAGTGCCCAAAACTTGAAGTGGATTCTGTGCAAGGTAACGCTTTTTTTTTTCTTTGTAACGCCCCCATCATGTCCCACTGCCAAGGAGGGAGGGAGGGAGGGCAAGAAGCAAGAAGAGGTTACTGCTTTAAAGTTAACCAGAAATAGATAATCCAAGCACTTTATCCTCTTCTCCACAATGTCCCCGATTAATAAGCCATGAAGTGCCAACTATTATGGTCTTCACACCATAGGCCACCAACCATTATTTCATCTTTCCACATAATCGGACTGTCATGACTGGTGGTGTCATAAAGCAGTATGTAGACTCAAATATTTATGGCTTTGAGGGCCACCCAAGGTGCAGCTGCCTACCCTTACTTACCTATAACAGCAGTGCATGGGCGCAAGGAAACTCATAATTGGAACTTGCTACAGTGATGAGTGTTACTGACACATACTGCACATGTGACCGGCATAAAGTGGTCAACAATTATATTTGGGGTTCTTCAGTGTGGGAGTTCATGCTTGTCTTGCAGTCGCCACATCACTACAAGATGGCACTGTTGGATGGCTAATGGATTGTGACACTGCGGGTGTACCAAACTGTTGGCTATAACCTAAACCACATAGGGGTACAGCTGAGCTGCCTTTGGCTGAGGTGAGTAAGACTAGAGAAGGTTCTAAAAGCCAGCCAGAGGGAATCTATATAAGGGGGTCATGAGGAGAGTCACCTCAGTAAGTGAAGGATTGTATTGTAGTAACAGGGAGTGAGGAAGATACCAGCAGTCAGTGGTGTAGGAGAGAGCAGGAGAGCCACATTCATGCCTAACAAGTGACCACAGGAAAGGTGAACCATTCCACCCAAGATGCTGATGAAGGAAGCTAAGGCCTCAGTATTCTGCTATGGGACCAGAAGAGCCGCATTAAGTGTGGTGGAGGCCCCTGGGCAGAAAATCTGGTGGAGGCCCCAGGAATAGTATTTTTTTTCCTTTAAAATAATAGTCCAGCCAAATAACTGATTGGTGGTTGTCTGGCACCAGCCTACTCACTGGAACATTAGATCAAGTCCCTTGTGCCACCCTTGTGCGGGTGCGTGTTGCTCGGGAACCCCTGATTTGCCATTCTGGGTGGGGGGTGTAGTGGCCCAGCTGCTCCAGCAGAAAACAGTTCCCTGCATTGAGCTGCCAGCAGCTGTGCTTGGTGGCGTATATGCAATGAGCAGCCGTTGATTGAACGCTCTGCACGCACCCATTACTGTAGCTTTGCTGCTCTAGACTCTTTTGCCTGTGGTGGCTTTGGCTGCACATTTGCAAAAACAAAAAAAAAAGGCTTGCCCAGGCACGGGCACGGCCGATAGAAAAGTCTCCTGGACCAGGAGAAACCCAAAGGTTGGTGAAGGCCCCCTTTGCGGGAAAAGTGGTGGAGGCTCCGGGGCTAGAGCCCCTTGCGCCCCCCTCATAATCCTGCCCTGGGGACCAGAATGCCCACCACCTGTTGAAGTCCACCTGGATGTAATGCTGTGCTATAGAAACTGCTAATGGAACTGATGTGGATAATGACTGTATGACCTGCTGTGAACCATCAGTGTACCTAAAGCCCTGCTAATAAAGTAAGTGGCCTTTTTATAAAGTTGGTCTCATTTGGAGTTATTGGAAGCAAGCCCCCATCGGGAGGTCCCTCAAGCCCGTTAACAAAGAACCCACTCCCCACACGCCTGAGGAGCTAAACCCCTCAGGTATATGTGTGCTACATACATATCTTTGTTTCCAAACCTTAAAGTAGATTAAGGCTCTTTGTTGTTACACAGAAATAACACATTCAGTGGGATCAAACATTCCATGAAACAGCAGCTTTGTCCTATGAATACAGATTGGCAGTGATGGAAGATTATGGAGCACTGCAGTATTAATAGATATGTTTTTGTGATGCAGCAGTAAAGACCTAAAGTTATATTCATAACTGCCACAATCGGTACAATCAACAGCTAGGATCCAGTTCCCACTTGTCCCTCAGACACATCATGCCTTCAGAGAAAGCTGGCTGCACAGAGAGCCCAAGCAGCAGTTGGGGGCAAGGGTTAAACACGGCAGTCTGTATGCCCCCGCTGCTGGAATTGATGCTGCAGGGTCCTCTCCATCCATCTTCTTCTGACAAGCTATGTGAGCAATAACAGATGCTGAGATATATATATTTATTAAATATTGATAAAAAAGAAAGCAAATATGACTGTACTTTGTATAGCTTTCATCATCCATCAAGGGCATACATGTTGTGTGACACGTCATACCACCCCAAAGCTTCTTCTGAACATACCCCCCCCCCCCCCCCATGAGGCCAAGAAGGACACCTTTTGTTTCAAACATTTTACAGTAAGGTGACAGTAGACATGTGTCTGCTCCACCTTCAATCATATTGCTTTTAAACAATTTATAAGAAAACAGTATTAATAATTTTTAATCTAAAATATCATGTTTAATTGGCTGATATAATGCTATAGAGTAGGGGTTCCCATGGTACATGTTGATGGTACTTGAAATCCGATCAGGTGGTACCAACCTAGAGGTTGATTCATTACTAAGCGTCTGTATATCGGCGATTAAAGCGGCCGCTAGTATATGCTGTAAACAGGTATCGGGCGATGTAACAGAGCGCCTCAGTCGATGTAGTAACCTGGCCAGCATTGATGAATGTGAGGTATGTTGGGCGCTCTAACACCAGTGCAGCGCTGCAGGGAGCAAAAGGTAGCGCCAGCTCAGTGCGATCAACTCTCAGCGCCCCACCCAATACTTATCAAAAAAGGACACACACGCAGTGTCGGCGCTTTAAATCTGGTCGCTATAGCATAGAGCGCCAGACGCTGTGTGATTAAAGTCTGTTTTTGAACACATATCCACCAGTAACAAAGAGATGGAATGACATTGTAAATATTCCTTTAAGGTAAATATTCCTTTAAACTGCCTGCAGTTGCTATTGAAAATTCCATGCTAGGCAAAACCAAAATTGGCACAAAATTACATTTTGTCTCCCACAGCGCTTCCGTTGTAGACCCACCAGCAGCCTCCAGTATGAATGACCATCCTCCAAGGTCAATCAAAATGAATGGCCACACCCACTCCATTCCCAGCAATGGAGCCTGACATTGACAAGACCCCTCCACTGAATTTAAATAGAGTGGAGCATACTAAATTCACTGTGACTGATGCAGGGGGTGAACTGTTGAGTGGCAGTCAAATGTGGATGTCACAGGACTCAATATTAAAACCTGAGAAGTATGAGAAGTTTCATACTACCAAACTAGTGTAGAAGACCTGTGGAGGACAAAAGGTCTGATTCAGCATTAGCGCCATGTAGCGACAGATGAGCATCTGTAGCAGGCATTTCAGAGCGCCCGCTAGTAGTCGCTGTGCTCGGCCGTGGGTCGCTAGTTCTTAGCGACTCAGTCGCTGTGCAGCAATGATGAATACATTGTGGGGAGTCGCTATATGACCAGTACAGCGCTGTATGGGAGCGCATGTTAGTGACTGGTCAGTGCGACCGACTAACAACATGTTCATCCAAAAAACAGCCTCACACACCTCCGGCACTCAAAAATGCTTCGCTGTAGCCCAGAGTCGCCGGAGGCTGTGTGATTAAAGACTGTTTTTAACATGTATCCACCAGTAACAAAGCGAAAACAAATGGAATTACATTGTAATAACATTGTAACATGAACACATTAATGCCAGACCTGTAATGTCAATTCTGCATAAATATATAAAACATGAAAAATATTTTCAAAAATGGCTTTTTCTATGCCAGGAGAGATCACAACATTATTTGAGATTAATAAAAAAAAATTAATATAAACCCCCTGTTTAAAGAGAAATAAAAGAACGTCCATTGAAATGTATGGGAGAGCGACAGGTAGCGGTAATACGTGGCGCTCTGCAAGGCTGACCGCCGGCGCTGTTCGCTGAGGCAGGGATAATGATGAATCGGACGCTACATGGCGCTATCCCAGTCGCTCAACAAATTCTGCTTAATAAATGTGTAATTGCGTGCCGTGTCTGGCGTTCCCCTGATGCTACCTGTCGCTACCTCTCATTTACAAGGCACTACCTGACGCCATCCCTTCATGAATAAGGGTCTATGTGATTTTTTAGAATTTGGATTTAGCTTTAATTCAAATGCTGTTCCTTTTAAAATACAGCGCAAATGTTCTGCTTTTAGGTGACAAGGAAGCTTTTATAGTGATGAAGAGATCTGATGTCAGGAATGGGACACTTGCCTAATATTAAGTGTACAGCACAAAGTGTATGAAGAAACACACACATAAACAAAATGTGCTGTATGTCTTCACCGTGAAGGTTGTGAAAAGGATCAATAAATAATATTCTTGTCCCAAATAGCTATCAAATGGCATGACATGTTTTTATTTTTTCCTCCCAATTCGCCATTTGAGTTGATTCTGCAGTACCAGAGTTGCTTGCAGGCAAGACATAAAGTAAAAAAATTGGTACAACAGCTTCTACTCAAAAAAACAGAATACACTAAATGGCCAAAAGGTTGTGACCAGTAATATATTGCTTTGGCTATTTGTTGTTGTCTATAGATGACCAATGTGTGCATCAAATGAATCATAGAGCCATTTGTGTCCTTCTAACACATTCTTTATTGAAGATAAGAATGGCATTTTGCAACACAGCCATTAGCAAACTTTGTACTAACAAACATTATTTCAAGTTACATTAAATGTAATGCATTATGGCTCTATCTCCTATTTATTATTACACAAACTTTTCCGTCGAAAAACAACATGACTTGTACATATACATTGTACAATTTGTTTTAGTGTGGCATCAAAAAAGATTAAGGGGCTCTATTTGGATTGGAAGTTAAATTCAACATGATTTTTCTCAAATCTGTCTAGTTTGCTCAAATGTTGGCAAAATTTGGGTCGAATTAGTTCATATCCCTAATTTGCCTTACAGTGAATTAGCTTCGCTGCATCTTCCATGTTTGTGGATCAAAA
Organism: Gastrophryne carolinensis; assembly: GCA_027917425.1. Classification (NCBI taxonomy): domain Eukaryota; kingdom Metazoa; phylum Chordata; class Amphibia; order Anura; family Microhylidae; genus Gastrophryne; species Gastrophryne carolinensis. The sequence continues at coordinate 113,540,416 of CM051237.1, read as the reverse complement.
CAAATAAATAAAAAAATATGTTAGTAATATATATATATATATATATATATATATATATATATATATATATCCAAAAAAAAGTCTTTGGATGAATGTGCACATGTTTTTTGGCTCAGACACCTGCCTCATATATGGTTGTCAAAATGGTATGCACATTTGTTGCGCCAGTTTGCACACTAGTGTTCACCAATGCGCCAATTTGCGCAAAAAGCTGAAGAGTGAATTCACTCCAGAAAACTGGTGGAGGAAACTGCCCATTCCAATGAGTAACAGGCTTATTTCATTCCAAAAACACATGTCAGCTGCGTCTGGCGTGTTTTTGAACAATGAAAGTGTCAGCCAAAAGTTCTTTTTAGGGATTTCCCTTTTTTTTAGGGACACCCTTTTTTTGTTGTCCAAAATTACAAAAATAAAGTCAGAACTATAAAAATGTGGATATTGGGGCCTAAAGTTTAGTTAAAACAAACAAAAATGATAGTTAAATTATTAAGCATTAATATTTGAACCAAACAGAGGAGGGAGGGTTAAAGAGAACATCTGGGATGAGATATTGGGCAAAAAAACCATTAAGGGTTAAATGGAATCAGAAAATCCCCCCAAAAATGGATAAAATACAGAAGCTGGAGAGATCATATTGCTATGAAGAAACAGTAAAGGAAAGGGGAGAACTATGGGGGACCATTGTATGCGGTTAACTGCTTAACTGGCCAAATGTGCATGGGGCGGGGCCATCTGAAAACAAAACAGCAGATTTTCCTTGCGGAAGGTGAAACTGGCGCAAGAGAAAGCAATTTGCGCTTCTCACATGCGCTTGCCAATTGGTGCAATTCACACCTGCGCCCGGTGTGCGCGCGCAGGCATAAATCATGCATCTAGGAATTGTTTGCGCTCCACCTGAGCATTTTTGCGCACCGACCATGAATCGACCCTATTGGTACTCCATTTTCTGCAATAACACCCCCTCTGTATACCAATGAATGGAAAGGTCATGACCAGTCACTGCGACTGGCAGTTGAAGGGTGGCCATTTGTCAAGGTGCATTCTTTCTTTTTTAACAGTTGAGCGGGTATGGTGGGGGGGACGCAGGGGAAGTTTTTAATTGACATCTTCATCAGTCTGACTAAACATCATCAAAAGGGTTGGAATTAGTTTTGCTCCATAAGTACAAAGTGGCTCCAAAAGCTAACCACAGATATTGTTGTACATTTTTGTGCATATTTGCATTTTAAGTGGTTGTTTTGTGGATTTTTATACAGTTTTCAGGGAGAAAGAAAATGACAGATTACCATTATTCCTAAAGTGGACCAAAACCTGTCTAAGCCTTTAGGACCTCAGGGCTTGTCCAGTTCTCTCAGTTCCCAAACGGGAATGCCCCACTGTGTAAAACCCCAGTGAATGTTGCATTTACTCATCTATCTGCGCATGTGTAGGTTTCTGCTTGGATACACCTTTAGCTAGACGCGCCATGCATTTGTGAATGGTCAGAGAAGGTACACCCCCAGCTACAGGCAAGTGAGGATGTGGACGGCGGCCCGCTTAATCCATTCAGTTTCTTCACCGATCTGCTGTCAGTGCGGCGAAGTGAGGCTGCATGGAGCCGAGCAAGCTGATTGGCTGCCCGTCTGTGTTTGCGCCATAGGAGTGCTGAAAGGGGTTTACCGGCAATCCATGGGGATACAAACAGAGGGGCATCCCAAAAATGTTCAGTGGACCAAAACTCAGGTGAGTTAAAAATGGGGTTTTGGTCCACTTAGTAGATATAAGATATAACCTGTTGTATTCTATGCATGGTCTTCAGCTCTTATTGATTAGAATTAGAGATGAGCGAACTTTTGAAAAATTCGATTCGACTGATTCGAATTTTCCAACAAAAATCGTTTCGACCCGAATTTATTTGCAACGAATCGCTATTAAAAACGGCTATTTCTGAGCCTCCTAGAGCCTCAATAGGGTTGTAAACCATTCTGCCTTGCTGTAACACGCACAGGATGCGTGCTGGGTTAGTTAAATAATACTTTGAATAAATATCACATGCAGATCAGAGGCATCGCTAATAGAATCGCAGAGCGGCACAATTGCAGAGAGTTGAAGTGGCATCACTATGAGGGGCAGGAGCCCAAACATTGCTTTAAAGAGACACTGGAGTTGGCAGCAGCAGGAGCCCAAAAATTGGATGAATCACACCCTGGAGTTGCAAGCAACAGCAGGAGCCCAAACATTGGCTGAAAGAGACACTGGAGTTGGCAGCTGCAGGAGCCCAAACATTACTTTAAAGAGACACTGGGGTTGGCTTCAGGAGCCCAAAAATTGGATGAATCACACCCTGGAGTTGGCAGCAGCAGCAGGAGCCCAAACATTACTTTAAAGAGACACTGGGGTTGGCTTCAGGAGCCCAAAAAATGGATGAATCACACCCTGGAGTTGGCAGCAGCAGCAGGAGCCCAAACATTACTTTAAAGAGACACTGGGGTTGGCTTCAGGAGCCCAAAAATTGGATGAATCACACCCTGGAGTTGGCAGCAGCAGCAGCAGGAGCCCAAATATTACTTTAAAGAGACACTGGGGTTGGCTTCAGGAGCCCAAAAATTGGATGATTCACACCCTGGAGTTGGCAGCAGCAACAGGAGCCCAAATATTACTTTAAAGAGACACTGGGGTTGGCTTCAGGAGCCCAAAAATTGGATGAATCACACCCTGGAGTTGGCAGCAGCAGCAGCAGGAGCCCAAATATTACTTTAAAGAGACACTGGAGTTGGCTTCAGGAGCCCAAAAATTGGATGAATCACACCCTGGAGTTGGCAGCAGCAGGAGCCCAAATATTACTTTAAAGAGACACTGGGGTTGGCTTCAGGAGCCCAAAAATTGGATGATTCACACCCTGGAGTTGGCAGCAGCAGCATCCCAAACATTACTTTAAAGAGACACTGGGGTTGGCTTCAGGAGCCCAAAAATTGGATGAATCACACCCTGGAGTTGGCAGCAGCAGCAGGAGCCCAAACATTACTTTAAAGAGACACTGGGGTTGGCTTCAGGAGCCCAAAAATTGGATGATTCACACCCTGGAGTTGGCAGCAGCAGGAGCCCAAACATTACTTTAAAGAGACACTGGAGTTGGCAGCAGGCGCCCAAAAATTGGATGAATCACACCCTGGAGTTGCAAGCAGCAGCAGCAGGAGCCCAAACATTACTTTAAAGAGACACTGGAGTTGGCTTCAGGAGCCCAAAAATTGGATGAATCACACCCTGGAGTTGGCAGCAGCAGGAGCGCAAATATTACTTTAAAGAGACACTGGAGTTGGCTTCAGGAGCCCAAAAATTGGATGAATCACATCCTGGAGTTGGCAGCAGCAGCAGGAGCCCAAACATTACTTTAAAGAGACACTGGGGTTGGCTTCAGGAGCCCAGAAATTGGATGATTCACACCCTGGAGTTGGCAGCAGCAGCAGCAGGAGCCCAAACATTACTTTAAAGAGACACTGGAGTTGGCAGCAGGCGCCCAAAAATTGGATGAATCACACCCTGGAGTTGCAAGCAGCAGCAGCAGGAGCCCAAACTTTTCTTTAAAGAGACACTGGAGTTGGCTTCAGGAGCCCAAAAATTGGATGAATCACACCCTGGAGTTGGCAGCAGCAGGAGCCCAAATATTACTTTAAAGAGACACTGGAGTTGGCTTCAGGAGCCCAAAAATTGGATGAATCACACCCTGTGGAGAGTCATGTGGAGAAAAAGTAGCTTAGTTAGTAATATCTACATAAAATTATGAATAAACAAATGCAAAAGTATTGCCAAAGTAAATTTTTGTTTGAGGGTGTGTTTCCACCTTTTACTTAAATCAGAAACAACAAGTTATCATTGCCCCTGACTAATTAGCCCTCAAAAATTCTTGGAATTTTTAATCTGGAATCATGTCTGATCCGTCTTATCCGAAGAATATTAATAAAAACTTAAAAAGTAAGAGTAATGTAAAGGATTTTTTATCAATACTTACTTGTGGTCCGATGCGGAGGAATGTCTGTAACTGGAGAGCAGCGCCTTAAATCTGTTTTGCACGATCTTTCTTTAGTGTTGGTCTGGCCCCGTCCTCTATCTACTGGAATACATCAGGCATTGTTGGGAGGAAAGCTTGGCTGATCCATGCGCCATTCATTTCCACGCAGGGCAGTCTCTGGAAAAAAAAAAACTATGTATAAACCAGGGTCTTTTTCATAAAAAACAAATGGTTATTTTTGATTTTAAACCATATGTTCCACAGCTTTACCAGTCATTGTGTCAGCCAATGAAGCAACTTTGTCTGGAAGTGCTGCAAAAGCAGTCCACTGCATCACAAGTGGCATTTGACACCCCAGTCAACTGTCTGTTGTCTGTCTGTTATGCTTTGGGTTCAGCTTCACTATCCATTGATGAAGATCTGATAATCATAAAATTCAGCAGCTACTGCCCAGCCAAGAAGTGGAGGAGACACTCGCCTCTTCTTCCACTAGCCGGCAATTAGTGATGAGGAGAGTGTCGTGGGAGGAGGTGTTGCAAGCCGAGGTAGTGGAAGAGGGTCCCTGGAGTCTGCGGTGGTGGCGGTGGCAGCAGCAGCAGCAGTGAATTATTGGGGGCTGTTGATAGGAAAAATCAGCTACTCAGCGATGTGTCAGTTTTTCATGTTGCATCCACAATCCTGTGGAGAAAAAGTAGGTTAGTTAGTATATATACATAAAATTATGAATAGACAAATGCAATAGTATTGCCAAAGTGAAGTTTTGTTTGAGGGTGTGTTTCTACCTTGTAATTAAATCAGAAACAACTAGGTATCATTGCCTCTGAAAAATTAGCCCTCAAAAATTCTTGGAATTTTTAATCTTGATGTCTGAGGGATTTCTCCTCTCAGACAGCATCACCATAAGTCCAGCCGGCTGCATTACCCAGTGGTGGACCTTTCAGAGAACTGATGGCATTGGCTTGTGCCGAGCCGAGGTGGAGAGTCCCATGCAGTACCTGCCCTGTAAAATGTTGTTGAACAGAAGGTGGGCCAGTCCTTTAGCCTGTCAGTGTGTACCAAAGTGCACAGTGTTGTCTACGTCTGGAGCTGTAACTATGGACTCATGGTGGACAATATATATCCTTTTAGGCCCCCTTGGTGATTGTGGTTTCACGCTGTTTTTCACATGGTTTTCCTTGAGTCACACATGGGAGGAACTACTAAAAATGAGAACTCAATCCATGAAAGCATTGCTTAATCCACGAAAACTGCAAATTTGGACCCATGGTGACTGACACTTGGAAGAACATCTTGTTTGCGCTGCGACAAGGAAGCCAGAGTCATGCGTCCTGACATGGCACACGTGTTCAGTCTAGTTGTCAAGCGTATTCTGAAGTCTTCCGCCCATCTGAAAGAAATCCGAACAGCAGGAAAGAAAGTTAGCATGCACTCCTACACCACCAAGCACAACCTTATTGAGCTTCAGCGTCAGAACGGTGTACCCCAACATAGTCTGATTTGCCATATTTCCACCCGTTGGAATTCCACCCTCCATATGCAGGATCCACTATAGGAACAGAGAAAAGCCATCACGGATTTCTGGATGTTCCAAACGGATAGGGGGACACCCCTGTGTAAATTCAATGTAAACCATTGGCAGCTCATACGTGACACCGACCGTTTGCTCAGGCCCTTTGAGGAAGCTACTTTATTAGACAGTTGCCAGGACTATGAGATGAGCGATGAGATTCCACTGCTTCATGTACTACAACACATGTTGGAAACCATGGCTGGTCAGGGCACTGGAGACATGGCACATACATTTCACAGCCACATGAAGCCTGTGGGGGCTGAAGTGGAGGAGGAGGAGGGGGTGGGGCACAGCAAACCACAGTTTAGGTTTCACAAAATGACCATTTTATCTAGTCATCTGACAGGAGAGGAGGAGCAGGAGCAGCCACAGGAGCTAGAGGGTTGGGAGGAAGGCGAGACAGAGGACCCAGACACACCGTGGCAGTTTACAGTGGAGATGGAGATAGGTAGTCCCTCCGAGTCACTTGCACAAATGGCACGATGCATGCTCACATGCTTGCGTACTAGTGAGCGCAGAATTGTCTCCATTTGTCAGCGGGAAGACTTCTGGCTCTCCAACTTATTGGACCCTCGCTTCCGGAACAAAATGGGGGCATATTTTACGCCCACTGAGAGGGAGGACAAACTGACCTACTACAGAGACATCCCATGTAGTCAGTTGGGCGATGTCTATCTGTGCCATGGCCCATACTCCCGCAGGTTTGACTCGGGGGGACCTCTGCGATCACCTTCCACTGCCATGGCTGCTGGGGGGGTGGAAGGAGCAGCAGCAGCAGCTCCATCAGCAGCAGCCTCAGTCTTCAGTCGCTAGTGAGTAGCTTTCTACACCCGCATAGTGAGTCTACTCATAAGCAGCAGGAAGACCTGGAGCTAGACCTCAAACAGCAGGTCATGTCATACCTTGACATGACCATGCCAACACACCTTCAGGATCCACTGGATTTGCTGGGAAGCCAAACTTGACTTGTGTCCGCAACTAGCAGAGTTTGCCCTGGAAAATCTGTACTGGCCGGACAGTAGTTGATTAAGATGGCAACTGGGCTGCTCTATATAATGAAGCAAAATGGCAAATCTACCTCACAATATAAGCTATTGCCCCTCAGATTTACACAGGGGCTGCTCCATATAATGCTGCAAAATGGCAAATTTACCTCACAATATAAGCTATTGCCCCTCAGATTTACACAGGGCCTGCTCTATATAATGAAGCAAAATGGCAAATTTACCTCACAATATAAGCTATTGCCCCTTAGATTTACACAGGGGCTGCTCTATAATATGCTGCAAAATGGCAAATTTACCTCACAATATAAGCTATTGCCCCTCAGATTTACACAGGGCCTGCTCTATATAATGAAGCAAAATGGCAAATTTACCTCACTATATAAGCTAATGCCCCTCAGATTTACACAGGGGCTGCTCCATATAAATTTACCTCACTATATAAGCTATTACAGCTCTATATAAATAAAAATAAATAAATAAAAAAAGGGCCTGTAGAAGCTTATTTAGTATAACAGATAGGGTGACATGTGCTGGTTTGGGATGCCCATATGGGCTAGTGTTTTGGCAGCAGTACAAAAACCAATGCAAAATGCAATAGCTTAATAAAGCTGATGCTGATCAACGCTTATTTAGTATAACAGATGGGGTGCAACATGCAGGATCGGGATGCCCTGTGGCCTGGTGTATTTAAAGCAGACCAAAACCAATTCTAAATGCAATAACTTAATAAAGCTGAGGCTGTAGATGCTTATTTAGTATAAACAGATAGGGTGCAACGTGCAGCTTTGGGGTGCCCTGCGGCCTGGTTTATTAAAAGCAGTCAAAAACAAGTGCAAACTGAAGTAGCTTAATAAAGCAGCTGATGCTGATCAACGCTTATGTTGTATAACAGATAGGGTTAAAATAGCATGTGCCTTGGGATGCCCGTGTGGCCTGGTATATTTTAAGCTGAACAAAAAGTAACAATAATCCAAGTACGAGAAATGCTTGTGCTTAACAAATAGGGTTAAACAGCATGTGCCTTGGGATGCCCGTGTGGCCTGGTATATTTTAAGCTGAACAAAAAGTAACACTAATCCAAGTACGAGAAATGCTTGTGCTTAACATATAGGGTTAATCAGCATGTGCCTTGGGATGCCCGTGTGGCCTGGTATATTTTAAGATGAACAAAAGGTAACAATAATCCAAGTATGAGAAATAATTTTGACCTTCTTTACAGCGCCATACTTTGAAAAAAATCCTTAATTTCATGCCGATCAATCCAAAGGTCAATGCCCCCACAAAAATAGTTTTCGGCATAAGTTTTCCTTCTGGAAGGACGTAACCTTTAGTTTACATGGTTGGGGTAGGTTATCTTACAAATTGGGATACCCCAGGCAGCAGTGTAATTAAAAGAGACAGATTGTAATGCAGGCCATACGCAAGCAGAGAAACTCAGGCTGCAACAGGCCTCTTTAGTTTACATGGTTGGGGTAGGTTATCTTACAAATTGGGATACCCCACTGTATACAAAACCAAATATAATGCACACCCAAAAGTGGACAATCAGCATCCAAGAGGCCTGCTTAGTTTAAAGAAGAGAGCTGCTTAGCTTAAATAAGAGAGCTGCTTAGTGAAAATAAGAGGCCTGCTTAGTTTAAATAAGAGAGCTGCTTAGTGTAAATAAGAGAGGTAGGTTATGTTATGTTACAGAATGGGATGCCCACAGCAGACTTGAGATCAGTATATATGCACACAGCAACAGTGTGTAAGCAGGCTCATACAGCCCAAATTACTTTAAATAACTGTGCAGCTTACAGTGAATACAGAGGCTAATGGTATGTTACAGAATGGGATGCCCCAAAGCTGACTTGAGATCAGTATATATGCACACAGCAACAGTGTGTAAGCAGGCTCATACAGGCCAAGTTACTTTAAATAACTGTGCAGCTTACAGTAAATGCAGAGGCTAATGGTATGTTACAGAATGGGATGCCCCAACAACCAGAGAGCACCTGTGAGCAGTACTACTATGCACAGCAAAAGTGTCTTTATCAGGCCTAATTTCTATTAGAATAAGTGCCAATGGTTATAGTATTAAATAGAGGCTGGTGTAGTCACAGAATGGGATGCCCCAACAACCAGAGAGCACCTGTGAGCAGTACTACTATGCACAGCAAAAGTGTCTTTATCAGGCATAATTTCTATTAGAATAAGTGCAAAGGGTTATAGTATTAAATAGAGGCTGATGTAGTCACAGAATGGGATGCCCCAACAACCAGAGAGCACCTGTGAGCAGTACTACTATGCACAGCAAAAGTGTCTTTATCAGGCCTAATTTCTATTAGAATAAGTGCCAATGGTTATAGTATTAAATAGAGGCTGGTGTAGTCACAGAATGGGATGCCCCAACAACCAGAGAGCACCTGTGAGCAGTACTACTATGCACAGCAAAAGTGTCTTTATCAGGCATAATTTCTATTAGAATAAGTGCAAAGGGTTATAGTATTAAATAGAGGCTGATGTAGTCACAGAATGGGATGCCCCAACAACCAGAGAGCACCTGTGAGCAGTACTACTATGCACAGCAAAAGTGTCTTTATCAGGCCTAATTTCTATTAGAATAAGTGCCAAGGGTTATAGTATTAAATAGAGGCTGGTGTAGTCACAGAATGGGATGCCCCAACAACCAGAGAGCACCTGTGAGCAGTACTACTATGCACAGCAAAAGTGCCTTTATCTGGCCAAATTTCTATTAGAATAAGTGCAAAGGGTTATAGTATTAAATAGAGGCAGGTGTAGTCACAGAATGGGATGCCCCAACAACCAGAGAGCACCTGTGAGCAGTACTACTATGCACAGCAAAAGTGTCTTTATCAGGCCTAATTTCTATTAGAATAAGTGCAAAGGGTTATAGTATTAAATAGAGGCTGGTGTAGTCACAGAATGGGATGCCCCAACAACCAGAGAGCACCTGTGTGCAGTACTACTATGCACAGCAAAAGTGTCTTTATCAGGCCTAATTTCTATTAGAATAGGTGCCAAGGGTTATAGTATTAAATAGAGGCTGGTGTAGTCACAGAATGGGATGCCCCAACAACCAGAGAGCACCTGTGAGCAGTACTACTATGCACAGCAAAAGTGTCTTTGTCTGGCCAATTTTCTATTAGAATAAGTGCAAAGGGTTATAGTATTAAATAGAGGCAGGTGTAGTCACAGAATGGGATGCCCCAACAACCAGAGAGCACCTGTGAGCAGTACTACTATGCACAGCAAAAGTGTCTTTATCAGGCATAATTTCTATTAGAATAAGTGCAAAGGGTTATAGTATTAAATAGAGGCTGGTGTAGTCACAGAATGGGATGCCCCAACAACCAGAGAGCACCTGTGAGCAGTACTACTATGCACAGCAAAAGTGTCTTTATCTGGCCAAATTTCTATTAGAATAAGTGCAAAGGGTTATAGTATTAAATAGAGGCAGGTGTAGTCACAGAATGGGATGCCCCAACAACCAGAGAGCACCTGTGAGCAGTACTACTATGCACAGCAAAAGTGTCTTTATCAGGCCTAATTTCTATTAGAATAAGTGCAAAGGGTTATAGTATTACATAGAGGCAGGTGTAGTCACAGAATGGGATGCCCCAACAACCAGAGAGCACCTGTGAGCAGTACTACTATGCACAGCAAAAGTGTCTTTATCTGGCCAAATTTCTATTAGAATAAGTGCAAAGGGTTATAGTATTAAATAGAGGCTGGTGTAGTCACAGAATGGGATGCCCCAACAACCAGAGAGCACCTGTGAGCAGTACTACTATGCACAGCAAAAGTGTCTTTATCAGGCCTAATTTCTATTAGAATAAGTGCAAAGGGTTATAGTATTAAATAGAGGCTGGTGTAGTCACAGAATGGGATGCCCCAACAACCAGAGAGCACCTGTGAGCAGTACTACTATGCACAGCAAAAGTGTCTTTATCAGGCCTAATTTCTATTAGAATAAGTGCAAAGGGTTATAGTATTAAATAGAGGCAGGTGTAGTCACAGAATGGGATGCCCCAACAACCAGAGAGCACCTGTGAGCAGTACTACTATGCACAGCAAAAGTGTCTTTATCTGGCCAAATTTCTATTAGAATAAGTGCAAAGGGTTATAGTATTAAATAGAGGCTGGTGTAGTCACAGAATGGGATGCCCCAACAACCAGAGAGCACCTGTGAGCAGTACTACTATGCACAGCAAAAGTGTCTTTATCAGGCCTAATTTCTATTAGAATAAGTGCAAAGGGTTATAGTATTAAATAGAGGCTGGTGTAGTCACAGAATGGGATGCCCCAACAACCATAGAGCACCTGTGAGCAGTACTACTATGCACAGCAAAAGTGTCTTTATCAGGCCTAATTTCTATTAGAATAAGTGCAAAGGGTTATAGTATTAAATAGAGGCTGGTGTAGTCACAGAATGGGATGCCCCAACAACCAGAGAGCACCTGTGAGCAGTACTACTATGCACAGCAAAAGTGTCTTTATCAGGCATAATTTCTATTAGAATAAGTGCAAAGGGTTATAGTATTAAATAGAGGCAGGTGTAGTCACAGAATGGGATGCCCCAACAACCAGAGAGCACCTGTGAGCAGTACTACTATGCACAGCAAAAGTGTCTTTATCAGGCCTAATTTCTATTAGAATAAGTGCCAAGGGTTATAGTATTAAATAGAGGCTGGTGTAGTCACAGAATGGGATGCCCCAACAACCAGAGAGCACCTGTGAGCAGTACTACTATGCACAGCAAAAGTGTCTTTATCAGGCCTAATTTCTATTAGAATAAGTGCAAAGGGTTATAGTATTAAATAGAGGCAGGTGTAGTCACAGAATGGGATGCCCCAACAACCAGAGAGCACCTGTGAGCAGTACTACTATGCACAGCAAAAGTGTCTTTATCTGGCCAAATTTCTATTAGAATAAGTGCAAAGGGTTATAGTATTAAATAGAGGCAGGTGTAGTCACAGAATGGGATGCCCCAACAACCAGAGAGCACCTGTGAGCAGTACTACTATGCACAGCAAAAGTGTCTTTATCAGGCCTAATTTCTATTAGAATAAGTGTAAAGGGTTATAGTATTAAATAGAGGCTGGTGTAGTCACAGAATGGGATGCCCCAACAACCAGAGAGCACCTGTGAGCAGTACTACTATGCACAGCAAAAGTGTCTTTATCAGGCCTAATTTCTATTAGAATAAGTGCAAAGGGTTATAGTATTAAATAGAGGCTGGTGTAGTCACAGAATGGGATGCCCCAACAACCAGAGAGGACCTGTGAGCAGTACTACTATGCACAGCAAAAGTGTCTTTATCAGGCCAAATTTCTATTAGAATAAGTGCAAAGGGTTATAGTATTAAATAGAGGCTGGTGTAGTCACAGAATGGGATGCCTCACCGCAGACTTGAGATCAGTTCAGTATATATGCACAGTAAGTGTATAAGCAGCCTGAAAACGCTAACAAAGCCAGTCAGCCAGCCAGTAACACTCAGGCTGGATGAAAAATAAAAGAAATCTCCCTGTGACTGCCTTCGATTTTTCCTAACTTTCCCTTCTTTTCGCTGACTTCCTGCCTTTCTCCTGCCTGTCTTCTGTCTGTCCCTGTCTGTCCCTGGCTCTCTGTCTCTCCCTCACTACAGCAGCGTCCTGTCTCTCACGAATGCAATAGAGAAATGAGGAAAAGCAAGATGTCCGCCGACTTAAATAGCGCTGTGACGTCACCGGGCTTGCTGGCTGCTGATAGGCTGCATGTGACTGCCGTAGCTTGCACTGGCGCGGGGTAGATGTCTGGACATGTCCCGTCCGCCATCTTAGAATGCCTGTAATGTAAATGAATGGATGTTAAAGGAAAACTTCGAGCGATCGAATCGCGGGGAAATTCGGATTCGATCCGAATCAAATTTTTCATGAAATTCGGATCGAATCCGGGTTCGTCTGGATCGATTCGCTCATCCCTAATTAGAATGATTTATTACATTTAGGCCCTTATTTATGAAGGAATAGCGACAAGTAGCGACTGCTGAGCAACCGGTAATGACGGGCCCGGCCACGAGAACGCAGGCTCCCCATCACAATCACACATTTATCAAGCCAATCCTGCTTAGCGACTGAGATAGCGCCATATAGCCGCTCATTCATCATTATTCCAGCCTCAGCACACAGCACCAGTGTCCGACCTTGAACAGCGACAGGTATGACCTCTCGCTACCTGGCGCGCTCCAATGCATTTCAATGGAAAAATCTTTAAATATTAATAATTAATTGTTATTAATTTTTTTTTTTTTTTTTTTTAAATGTGAAAAATTCTGTGACCACTTCTGCCATTTTAGATAATTTTTAAAGGGAAAAAAATATAAAAAAAAATTGTACAGAATTGATATTACAGGTCTGATATTAATGTATTCATATTACTAAATTATTCAAAAAACTTGTTTTTTTTTTTTGGTTTCCAAAAATATGGTGGTTTGGGGGTTAAAAAACTACTTTTAACCCATCGCCTCCAGCACTCTGGGGTTTAAACATGCATTTTACAGCGCAAGAATTTTTTGAGCGTGATTTTTTAATGAATATGGTGGGAGCCGTTCGCTATGGCCATTCGCTGTCATGCGCTCCCATACAGCGCGGAACCTGTCAAACAGCGACTCCTAACACCATATTCAACATTACCGCACACCGACTGAGTCGCTGTCAACAGCCGAACAACGGCCAAGCACAGCGAATACTAGCGTGCGCTGTGAAAATACCGCTACTGTCGCTCATCTGTCGCTACCTGGCGCTATTAATGAATCGGCCTCCCCGTCAATTTAAATTGCTCAAGAGAAAAAAATATGCTTAAAAATATTTTTATTTTTATCAATATTCTGTAATCATTTAATCCAGGAATTTGACTGGAAGGTTTTTATTTTTCCATTCCATGGGCCAAAAAATGTAGGTGGTTGAGAGAGTTTAAATCTAATAGACATGTATCTGACTATGGGTATGGTGTTTGTCTACTTACATTTGGCCATGCAGTCTTATCTGATTGCTGTAAATGATGATAGAAGCAGTTTAAAGGCTGCGACTAGAGGTGATTGTCCACTGATTGTCCATTGTGATTGCACGGATGAGTCAGTGGATGAAAATAGTAAAGTGTCCATTAATGCCCTAGAGGCTCACACATACAAGGTCCTTAGCGATTGTTAACAGTACAGTAGCCATAGGGTAGTATTATAAAGCTTCATATAGAGGTATAGTCGTCGCTTCTCCCGGGAAAGTGAAAAGTGGTGCCGATGAAGTTCATTCGGAAACCATTTACCCATTAAGAGTCTGAGGAAAGTGTTGCGATGTTAAATCACATAGAGTGTTCACCCTCACAAGCCCCTATTCATCATCGCCTGCACAGGCCTCACCAAGCTTGTCGCTGGCTGCCACTAGCTGCAATTTATTGAATCTTTCAAAGATAATAAAGCAAATTGATGTGTTGCTAATTAGCCAGGCTGCCACTGATTCGCCATAGAGAAGGGAAGGCTGTGAAAAATAGCAACATTCAAAGTCGATGAAAGGACATTGGCCTGGAGATTTACTGGAAAACTCCACAACAAAGTCTGTCTTTACTGTATTTCTCTTAGATTTAGTTATGTAGAGAAAGCAGAGAAAGCAAGCATCTTTACTCAAACCAATTCACTCGTGCATCAGAGATGTATTTACATGTAAGTTTTATTGCATATTCTTGCATATGCTAGATGTCACCAACCCACTATCTTTGCTACAATCTGTTGTGCAGACTCCTGACACCTGTACAGCAACCTGCTTTGCAGCCCTATCTTGTGTGTACCACAACCTTGTCTGCAGACCCCTCTCACCTGAAACGTAACCTGCTCTACAGTCCCCTATTGCCTGTACCTCAACATTGTCTGCAGACCTCTCTCACCTGTAACGTAACCTGCTCTACAGCCCCCTATTGTCTGTACCACAACCTTGTCTGCAGACCTCTCTCACCTGTAACGTAACCTGCTCTACAGTCCCCTATTGCCTGTACCTCAACATTATCTGCAGACCTCTCTCACCTGTAACGTAACCTGCTCTACAGCCCCCTATTGTCTGTACCACAACCTTGTCTGCAGACCTCTCTCACCTGTAACGTAACCTGCTCTACAGCCCCCTATTGTCTGTACCACAACCTTGTCTGCAGACCTCTCTCACCTGTAAAGTAACCTGCTCTACAGCCCCCTATTGTCTGTACCAAAACCTTGTCTGCAGACCTCTCTCACCTGTAACGTAACCTGCTCTACTACAGTCCCCTCTTGCGTGTACCACAACTTTGTCTGCAGACCTCTCTCACCTGTAAAGTAACCTGCTCTACAGCCCCCTATTGTCTGTACCACAACCTTATCTGCAGACCTCTCTCACCTGTAACGTAACCTGCTCTACAGCCCCCTATTGTCTGTACCACAACCTTATCTGCAGACCTCTCTCACCTGTAACGTAACCTGCTCTACAGCCCCCTATTGTCTGTACCACAAACTTGTCTGCAGACCTCTCTCACCTGTAACGTAACCTGCTCTATTGTCTGTACCACAACCTTGTCTGCAGACCTCTCTCACCTGTACGGCAACCTCTTCTGCTGCTCCATTTCATCTGTGCCACAACCTTGTCTGCATTGCCCTCTCATCCTTATTGCAACTTGCTTTCTAGTCTCCCTCCTGTCTATAACACAACCTGCATTACAGTGTCCTTTTATCAGTAACGCAACCTTCCCGGCAGCCCCCAACCTTGCTCGACAGTGACCTTTCATCAATACCACAACCTTTCCTACACCAGCATCATGCCTGTATCACAACCTGCTCAACAGCGCCCTTTCATCTGTACTGTAACCTTTCCTACACCCCCATCATGCATGTACCACAACCTGCTCTATAGTGTCCATTCACCTGTACTGTAACCTTTCCTACACCCCCATCATGCCTGTACCACAACCTGCTGTACCTTGCACTTTCACCTGTACTGCAACCCTTCGTACACCATCATGCCTGTACCACAACCTGCTCTACAGCGCCCTGTCACCTGTACTGTAACCTTTCCTACACCCCTATCATGCCTGTACCACAACCTGCTCTACAGCGCCCTTTCATCTGTACTGCAACCTTTCCTACACCCCCATCATGCCTGTATCCCAACCTGCTCTATAGTGCCCATTCACCTGTACTGTAACCTTTCCTACACCCCCATCATGCCTGTACCACAACCTGCTGTACAGCGCCCTTTCACCTGTACTGCAACCTTTCCTACACCCCCATCATGCCTGTACCACAACCTGTTCTATAGTGCCCATTCACCTGTACTGCAACCTTTCCTACACCCCATCATGCCTGTACCACAACCTGTTCTATAGTGCCCATTCACCTGTACTGCAACCTTTCCTACACCCCATCATGCCTGTACCACAACCTGCTCTATAGTGCCCATTCACCTGTACTGTAACCTTTTCTACACCCCCATCATGCCTGTACCACAACCTGTTCTATAGTGCCCATTCACCTGTACTGTAACCTTTTCTACACCCCCATCATGTCTGTACCACAACCTGTTCTACAGCGCCCTTTCATCTGTACTGCAACCTTTCCTACACCCCCATCATGCCTGTACCACAACCTGCTCTATAGCGCCCATTCACCTGTACTGCAACCTTTTCTACACCATCCATTTCCACCTCCTCCCTAGCTTAGCTGTCCCTTAGCCATCCCTGAGAGATGGAGCATACTCAACTCTTCGCCGGCCGCTGTGCAGTCCCGCACACTGCTCCTTCGAATCTTCCATGCATTTGCGCCCAGTGCCATTGCAGCCTATGTAATGACACAACGCATGCCTGAAATCTGAGGAGTGGTGAAGTGTCTGTCGGAAAGACAAAGGCTTCCAAGATGGCGCTGCCCTACAGAAGTTGGTGGGGGAGCGTAGGTTTGCTGAGCACGATGTGACCAGAGAGCTACGTTTTCAAGAGGGGCTGGAGGCAAGCCAGGTTTGGAGAGTTTTTGTTCCCCAATTGTTTGAATTACTGGTTGAAAAGACAACTATTTATTTCACCATAAAATGCATTACATTGTTAAGGTTGGAATTGTAGGATTATATATAACGTTGTTACTTAAAGAGGGTTTAAATATTTCCACTTTATGAATTAATTCATTGGCTAAGGAGGACCTTGCCTTTATATGTACAGTAGATTAATTATTGTCATGAACCTTTTTTAAATAGAAGTAGAACATTCACTTGAACAAGACTGGAAAGTCCCTGAACTAGACATCACTGCGATCCCCCTCCACAAACTGGCTTAAATAGGAATAACACCCCCCATTTTTACTTTTTGGGGTGTTGTTCATCAATGTGCGTCTGCACCGGCCATTCAGTAAGGCTGGGTGCAGGCACATGCATGGCTATAGGTTAGTGAGGATGCCGCTGCAACACAGGGACATGGCGAGCGCTCCAGGAAAAGGTGAGTGAAAATGGCGATCGGGGGGGGGGGGTGGGTTCACACAGTGGGGCATCCCAATTCCAATAGGCTCCAGGGCTTCCAATGTTCCTCTTTAAGAAGATCTGTGGGGTTTGCCAGACAGGCAGAACCACAACACTGCACAAGACTACCCCGTGAACCTTACTGCCCATGGGTAATCAGAGGTTGTAATATTGCATGGGAACACAGAAGTAACTTGGGGGGTTATTCATAAAGGGATAGCGGCAGGTAGCGCCTCGTAGCGACAGGCGCTGTACGCAATAACACATTTATGAAAGCGAATCTGGTGAGCGACTCTAACGGCGCCATGTAGCATCCGGTTCATCATTACAGGCGGCTCAGCGTATAGCGTCGCGCTCTGGAAGCCATGTGCTACCTGTCGCTCTTCCATACATATCAATGGACGTTCCTCTTCTTCTGTTTTTTTTCTCTCAAAATATTGTGTCACCTCTCCTGGCCTAGAAAAAGTCATTTTTGAAATTTTTTTTTATTTTTTTGAAGTGTTAATGTCACAATGTTACAACAATGTCATTCCATGTGTTTTCGGTTTGTTACAGGTGTATATGTGTTCAAAAATAGACTTTAATCACACAGCGTCTGGCACTCTGTGCTACAGCAACCAGATTTAGAGTGCCGCCGCTGTGTGTGTAGATTTTTGCTAAGTATGGTGTGAGTCGCAGAGAGTTGGTCGCACTGAGCTGGTGCTACCTTTCACTCCCAGCAGTGCTGTACTGGTTATACAGCGCCCAACATACATCACATTCATCAATGCGGGTCAGGTTACTAGTGCGACCGAGACGCTCTGTTACAGGGCCCAATACCCGCACATGAGCGTCTACTAGCAGTCGATCTAAGCGCCGCTATACAGACACTCATCTGCCGATACCTGGCGTTAGTAATGAATAAGCCTCTTAGAGTTAGGTTTGGGCTTCAGGCTGCCAGTGCCTGTATGCAGAGCACATACCTCATTAGGATGCCTCCCCGCTACCCTTTTCAAGTACCCACCAGTCTTATTTGATTTTTCTTCATTTTTAAAGGTATCTGGGTAGAAGTCATCTTACTGATGCACTTACAAAGCAAAATCAACTTTTGTAGTGAAGCTTTTTACCCAAATATTGGTTATATCCAGTATTGGCCACACTGAATTGTCAATATTTCGGTCAAATGTTTGCTCTGACCTAAAAACTTTGGATGTCTCTCACACTGCAGATATAGTTCAAAAGAGCAACATGACATAATAATTAGCTAAATAATGAGTTAAATGAGCAGCAGAATTTGCCTGCAACGAGAATAATGATCTGCTTTCAGAAGAGACATATTGTAGAACATGTGATGCCAAATGACTTGGTCAGTTTATTGCCAAATATCTAGCTGTATTGTTGCAGTAATAAAGAGTAAGGAGAGAGGAGGATGGGAAATAAATGTGTGTAAGAGTAGAAAGGTGCATCCTTCTCTGACTGCTTGAACTTAATGGGCTGTGCTATACCAGATGGTCCACGCAGCAGCAATGACAGGGCACCGCGGATCTCTATGCTGATAATGATGTTCACAACCTCTGGCTCTGCAGATGCTTTATCCACCACTGCAGGGGTGGAATTCTAATATGGAAAACACTACATTATTCAAGCTGTAGTTAAAAGAGAATTCTTGAAGTTTAAGTTATGCAATACTCTTCAGCTAGATTTTTACATTGACTTAAAGAACAGGAAGGTCTCGTGTCAGTAACAGATGAAAAAAAAATTCACTTTAGGTGAACGGGGAGGCTGATTCATTACTAGCACCAGGTATCGGCAGATGAGCATCTGTACAGAGGAGCTAAGAGCGACTGCTAGTATAAGCTGTAAGCAGGTATCGGGCGCTGTAACAGAGCGCATCAGTTGCTGTAGTAACCTGGCCGGCATTGATGAATGAGATGTATGTTGGGCACTCTAACACCAGTACAGCACTGCAGGGACCGAAAGCTAGCGACAGCTCAGTGCTACCGACTCACACCATATTCAACAAAAGAACAGACTCACACAGCGTCGGCTCTTTGGATCTGGTCGGTATAGCATAGAGCACTAGGCGCTGTGTGATTAAAGTCTGTTTTTGAACACATATCCACCAGTACCAAAGCAAAAACACATGGTATTACATTGTTATAACATTTTGACATTAATACTTTAATGCCAGACCTGTACTGACAATTCTGCATAAAAATATAAAAAAGCAAAAACGTTTTCAAAAATGACGTTTTCTAGGCCAGGAGAGGTCACACAATTATTTGAGAGAAAAAAAAAATATTAAAAACAAAAAACCCTGCTTAAACAGAAGAAAAGGAACATCCATTAAAATGCATGGGAGAGCGACAGGTAGCAACAGGTAATATCTGGCACTCTGAAAGCTAGAGCTCCGGCGCTATACAGTGAGCAATCTGTAATGATGAATTAGACGCTACATGGCGCTGTTAGAGTCGCTCACCAGAATCACCTTCATAAATGTGGTATTGCGTACAGCACCGAGCGTTCACCAGCTGCTGCCTGTTGCTACGAGGCACTACCTGGCGCTATCCCTTGATGAATAAACCCCAATATCATGAGAGTTTCATTGTTGCTAAATCACCAGCTAGGAAGACAATGAAAGTCAATGGCACTTTTTTATTTTAAGAGAAGTAGGGGATTTTTTACATTGATTTTCATTGTCTTGCTAGCTGATGATTTAGCAATAGTGGCATTCTCCTGCTTTTTTTCATCTCTAATTTTTTACAGCTAAGAAAATATTTTAAAACTCTTACTTAATTTAGGCGATAAAGTTAGTAAGTGGTAATTTCATCACTCAATTAGTTCATCAGCTGGGCTGGTGATGCTATAATGATTGGGGGAGTAAAGTTTTCCCATCATCCTCTGTGGCAAGATGTAAGTTGTTTAACCCCTGCTTTGCCTGAATTTTGCCTTTTGAGGAGCTTTTAGGTTTGGTTAAGAAGACTGCTGACCCTCACCCTGTGTGTCACTGGACCCTACACTCTGCACTGTGTCTGGAGCTGCCCCTGTTAATGGGGACACATTTTTGGACGTTTTGATTTTTCTTATCTATTTCACTAGGACATTTAGGCCCTTATTTATGAAGGAATAGCGACAGGTAGCGACTGGTGAGCGGCCGGTAATGACGGGCACCGCCACGAGAACGCCGACTCCCCACCACAATCACACATTTATCAAGCCAATCCTGCTTAGCGACTGAGATAGCGCCATATAGCCACTCATTCATCATTATTCCAGCCTCAGCCCACAGCGCCAGCGTCCGACCTTGAACAGCGACAGGTATGACCTCTCGCTACCTGGCTGGCGCTCTCCAATGCATTTTAATGGAACAAACTTTAAATATTCATATGTACAGAATTGATATTGCAGGTCTGATATTAATGTATTCATATCACAAAATTATTTAAAAAACTTGTTTTTTTTGGTTTCCAAAAATATGGTTGTTTGGGGGTTAAAAAACTACTTTTAACCCATCGCCGCCAGCGCTCTGGGGTTTAAACATGCATTTTACAGCGCAATAATTTTTTGAGCGTGATTTGTTAATGAATATGGTGGGAGCCGGTCGCTCTGACCAGTCGCTATCATGCGCTCCCATACAGCGCGGAACCTGACAAATAGCGACTCCTCACCCAATATTCAACATTACGGCAAACCGTCTGAGTCGCTATCAACTACCGCACAACGGCCAAGCACAGCGACTACTAGCGGGCGCTCAGAAAATGCCGCTACAGTCGCTCAACTGTCGCTACCTGCCGCTATTAATGAATCGGTCTCTTAGAGGATTCAAAGGGGACCCATAATCTAGAGCTATATCCTGCTGCACTTTTACATGCAGAAATTGTGTTCTAGAAAGTCTTCTTTCACCGTGAAATGTTTCCTGGCTATATTTTCTTGGATTCAACATTAATCAGATACTTCTGTAGCTTGTTTTATATTTTTCCTCCAAGCTATACATATAAAAATCTTTTAGATGTCTATGTAACTTTTTCTTGCTTCATCTCATGCAATTTTGTTTTTCCTCCTTGGTGAGCTGACAATCAGCCTAAGCCTTTCACTGTTAAGCCCTGATGAGTTTGCTGGACCGGTAGCGCTGTTTGTGAAATATGCCGCCAGCGGATCCTTGGCGAGTACTGCAGAATGGAGAGTGAGCAAGATTGATGACTCTGCATTAACCATATGCGAAGGAAGTTCAGAAGGATGAGCTGAAGTTGCACTCTGAGAGAAGATCCTGGAGCATTGTGTAGACCAGCCTTTGATTCACAGATAATTGTGTGGGAGCTGTCAAATCGGCCTGTCTACTTCTAATTAGGATCCATCTTGAGAGCTTACTGAGGCAAAATACTCAAAGGAAAAGGGGTAGGAACTGCCCCCTGTAATATAAAGCAAAGGAGTTTTAATTCTGTTATTGTGCCAGAAACAGTGGGGATCAAAGAAAGGAAAAGATAAAGGACCTGGAAAGTTTTCAGATCATGTGGGGATTATAGTCTGAAAATCTTTGTCTATTTTAACAGTTAAATAAGTAAAAAAAAATAGTAAAATAGTATAAAATACGTGGAGGCTTATTCATTACTAATGCCAGGTATTGGCAGATGTGCGTCTGTATAGCGGCGCTTAGTAGATGCTGTAAGCGTGTATCAGGCGCTGTAACAGAGTGCCTCAGTCGCTGTCGTAACCTGGCCAGGTGAGGCCAGATGAATGTGATGTGTGTTGGGCGCTCTAACACCAGTACAGCTCTGCAGGGAGGCATAGGTAGTGCCAGCTCAGTGCGGCCGACTCTCAGCGCTCCACACCATACTTATCAAAAAAGGACACACACACAGTGTCGCCGCTCTAAATCTGGTCGCTATAGCATAGAGCGCCAGGCGCTGTGTGATTAAAGTCTACCACCAGTAACAAAGCGAGAAAACACATAGAATTACATTAGGGTTGATTGAGAGCCTGTTTCTCACCATTTCTTGTGTGAAAATTTCCATTCTCGCCCATTTTTTCCCCTCGTCTGATTCAGCAGAGCCTTTTTTTTTGCAAGAATTTTTGTGTGAAATATTTTCATTTTTGTGCGATTTTTCGTTTGGTAGAAAGACCTCCAAAAAAATGCGATAAAGGGCTCTGAATCAACCCTCTTGTTGTAACATTGTGACATTAACACTTTAGTGCCAGACCTGTAATGACAATTCTGCATAAAAAAACAAAAAAAAAAACTAAAGTTTTCAAAAATGTCTTTTTCTATGCCAGGAGAGGTCACACAATTATTTGAGAAAAAAAACCCTGTTTAAACAGAAGAAAAAGAACGTCCATTGAAATGCATGGGAGAGCAACAGGTAACGAAAGGTAATACCTGGCGCTCTGGAAGATAGAGCACCAGCGCTATACGCTGAGTCACCTGTAATGATGAATCGTTTGCTACATGGCGCTATTAGAGGCGCTCACCAGATTCACTTTCATAAATGTGGTTTTGCGTACAGCGCCCGGCGCTCACCGCTGTCTGCCACTACGAGGCACTACCTGGCACTATCCCTTGATGAATAAATCCCTCATTCATCATTATTCCAGCCTCAGCCCACAGCGCCAGAGTCCGACCTTGAACAGCGACAGGTATGACCTCTCGCTACCTGGCGCTCTCCAATGCATTTCAATGGAACAATCTTTAAATATTCATAATTGTTATTATTTTTTTTTTTTTTTTTTTTTTAAATGTGAAAAATTCTGTGACCACTTCTGCCATTTTAGATAATTTTTTTAAGGTAAAAAAAAAAAAATGTACAGAATTGATATTACAGGTCTGATATTAATGTATTCATATTATAAAATTATTTTAAAAACTTTTTGGTTTCCAAAAGTATGGTTGTTTGGGGGTTAAAAAACTACTTTTTACCCATCGCCGCCAGCGCTCTGGGGTTTAAACATGCATTTTACAGCGCAATAATTTTTTGAGCGTGACTTTTTAATGAATATGGTGGGAGCCGGTCGCTAGGGCCAGTCGCTATCATGCGCTCCCATACAGCGCGGAACCTGTCAAATAGCGACTCCTCACCCAATATTCAACATTCTGGCAAACCAGAACAACTACCGAACAACGGCCAAGCACAGCGACTACTAGCGGGCGCTCTGAAAATGCCGCTACAGTCGCTCAACTGTCGCTACCTGCCGCTATTAATGAATCGGCCTCCCCGAGAGATGCAGTGGGAGCGTGTGGGGTTACGTTCCCACTCAGTTTCTTTAGCCGCACATTAATTAATGTGGTCAAAGAGGCCGAGTAGAACCGTGTCTGCACCATGGGAATGCTGGCAAGGTATGTAGATTGGGTTTTCGCACAGCAGGGTTTTCGATATCCAGAAGCCCCAAAGGTATGGCCCAAAACCCAGGATAGTGAGTAGGAAGGGTTTTGGTCCACTTTATTAAAGATCAAAGTAATGTGTAATGTGCTGTAAATCACAAGTGGTCCAGTCTGCTTGGTTGTATACTTTCTTTCCTCCCCCTCTCTTACAGGCATTCTCCACACAAGATCATATAGTAATTTAGACATTTTTATTAGCGATGTTAGTGCGTTTGAATTAGCACTATATTACAAAATATGGATGGTGCAATGATGGGAGTTATTCTTATTTTGGGATTTTTCTGGAGTGGCTGAGTTTATAGAGGCAGTCAGAGCTTTTCTTGCTAAGTAAAATAAAAAATAATTTTAAAAATCAAAATCCCCAGCACATGCAGGGGTGCAGAGGTGATGAATAATGTAAATAGGTACGTATTATATTTTAATAGTTATACAATAACAGCAGCTTATGGGGAAAAATGTGGCCCCTTTCACACCAGGCCATTTGGATTGCATAGGAGTATAAATACCTTGCGTCACAAATGGACAGAAAAAGCAGCCCAATAAAATAAATGGGCCCTTTCACATCAGTGCGCTGCTGTTTGCAAAATTCTGCAACCGCAGCACCCCCCCATGGAAGTCTATGGGCACCGCAGGTAAAGTGCATTTATTACCTCCAGTGCGTTGCAGTGAAAGGGCTATACTCTTATACTCTATACTCTATGCCCTTACTTCCCATTCTATCGTCGCTGGTCTTGTGCTTCTATCCTGCCCTCTGTCTTCCAGTAAGGCACTGCTGCAGTCAGCTGCTGTCAGCTTCTGCCCATGCCTCTGCCCCCACTCCTCACCCACCTGGGTGGAGGGGGGCTGTCTGTCAAGGCCCCTCCAGAGGCAGAATCAAGGACTAAATAAAAATGTGATTGCAGGTGTAGGGGGAGGAGAGGAAGCAGAGTGTGCAGCAGTAAACGCTGCTGTACAACTAAGCTAAACTCTGTTTTGGTCATTGGTCAGCAGCATTCCTTTCGAATGGTCTATGGCTGGGGCCACAGAAACATGGTTGCCACTACCATGAGTGAGGACACTCCTTGTGCCAGCTTGGTGGGGATTACCGGGAAGGGGGTTGGAATTTAGAGCTACTATAGGTTGCGGGTGCAGTTGCTAAGTTTGGCCACTTGATGCCACTGTTGGATAGGAAATGTGGTAACCTGTTGAAGATGAAAGCCTCCCAGCTGCAGAAGGGTGTCACGCCCACGTAACTCCAATGTCACGCTCAGGTAACTCCAGCCCTCCAGGTAAGCCCTCAAGCCCCAATCTCAGCCAGCTTCACCTGTAGGAGCCCCCGCTTGCCGGGACGCAGTACACACCTGCCCAGGATCGGTTGCCCCCAGGACTTCAATGGCTCAAAGGATGGGAGCTTACTGGTTGGAGGTCTGGAGAACCAATAAGGAAGAGCGGAATTAGAGCGAGTCCAAATGTTGAAGCAGGTTACACTAGGAAGTCCAAAGACAGGCCAGAGGTCAACACCGGTTAAGCAGAGGTCGCGATGGCTCAGTAGGATGAGGCAGCTCGAGGTTGGGGTACGAAGCAGGGGTCAAGGCTGGCAGGGGGCAGGATGGTCGTGGATAGCAAAGGTCGGCAACAGAGATCAATCAGAGAGAGTAGTCAGTTCAGGCAGGGGTCAACAACGGAGATCAGACAGAGAATGGTCGGTTCAGGCAGGGGTCGGCAATGGAGATCAGACAGAGAATGGTCGGTTCAGGCAGGGGTCGGCAACAAAGATCAATCAGAGAATAATTCAGAAGACAAATAAGGTACAAGGTTCTATCACAGGCACCGAGCAACTGACGGGGTGAAGCCTTTATAGGATCCAGATATGATTGGAGATGGGGGAAGTGCGTGCGTTATTGGTTAAATGATCATTGGTCAAGTTAAATAATCATTGGTTCGGAACAACAAAAGGGCATATAGCCCAAAAACCCTCCTATGGGCTCAATGGCCCAAACCCAGAACTAGGGGCCTGACCCCCCCACACACCTCGGGCATACATTTCACGTGCTCGCGTGCGAGTACGGGAGACCCGGGGACGCGGAGGAGAGGGAAGAGGGCGGCCGTGCTCGGCGCCGCACGAGCCGCCGCACGAGCCGCCGCTCGGAGCGGCCGCTGAACAGGGACTGCTGTGGACGGCCGCCCGGAGACGGCGCTGGAACGGGACCCAGGTAAGTGCGTTATGACAAAGGGTTAACCCAAGTACTGCCCCAACTGATTGGTCCTGGAAACTATAGGGAGCCCAAGTGCTAAAGGGGAGGAGGAGTCTAGTTCTATGCATGGGAAGAGAGCCCTTGAGCACCAGCAAGATGTAGCAGGCAGCTGGGCGCATGTGGGTGCTAGGCCGGCAGGAGGCTGGTGGAATTGCCTGAGCTGACATTCGTCTACACAGGGCAGGAGCAAATGGGCCCCTGGATCATTTTGTACCAGATGGGAGTGTGCCTGAAGAGGGGACACAGACACAAGAAGTAGGAGGCCAAGGAGGATGGTGGGGCCTGGTATACAGCAGGGAAGAAATAGTGCTCGCTGTGAATATTCATTCCTAATAAAGAGAGGGACATCCCATAATTTTTAAGTTGTTTCTGCATTAATTAATCAGCCAGCGCCATCTGGAGAATAACCTGGCCTGGCAAACCGGGTCAGTCACCCTCAGTGTGACTGTGTGAGTACCCTTGTATTGGGTACTGTGCAGATCATTTCCGTTTTAGGAAAGTGCCTCTTTAGCCTCTCTAGGAAAAGTCAAATTAATTTGGAAAACCCTCCCAGTGCTCATCATTCTCTTGATTGGCATGGACAGTTGCCCGCATGTTGTCTTTAAAGGACGAGTCCACTTTCTTGTTTTTTTTTATTTTTTATTTGTTTGAAACTTGAAACAATGTGTTTCTGTTAGAAATGTACACAAACGGGTGTGTTTGATGTATGTAGTAGAGACTTCCTGACTCTGGCTTGCTAATCATCTGATTGGCTGATGAAGAGGTGACACTCCAATCCTGAGAGCACAGGTTTAACCCTTGCTGGTCTAATTCAGCCTCTTCAGATGAGAGGTGTTCTAGTCGCTGGCAGAATTCTCACCTCGAGAGGTCATTACTTCTGCTTGAATTTGCCAAACCTGCTGATGAGCTTACCTGTTATCAGTATAAGTTATCAGTATTATACTGGACATCAGTATAAATAGGCCCAGCAGGAGGGGCTGGCAAGTCACCTGCTAGCAAGTGGGTAACTTGAAATAACCACCTGCAACCTTTACCTGCATCCCCAAAGGCAAGGGGGGTGCAGAAAGCATATGGACCATGAGGGCTAGGTGGGCTGGTAGCCTTCAGGGCTGGGGACCAGAAAAAATGTTTACTCACAGTTCTGAATCAACTCTTGAGGCAGTGAGGATTAAAAAAAATGATCTGGGACAAGAATCCAGTGTGATTCTAAGGCACTGCTGCAGCCACCTTTATAGGGTTATATGCTTTGCTCGGTGCACGTGCCTGGCAGCCCATTTACTTGAATCGGGTCTGGGAGCCTGCACAGAGTAATAGATGCTACTGAACAATGCTGAAACTGGGACCAGGTGAGTTAATTTTTTTTCAAACAGCCCCTGAACTGCCTCATTATATGATCACTTTAAATCCTATCTCTCCCAGTCTAACTAATTGATATTGACTCCAGGAGGGTATTAGCCTTTTCCTAATGCTATTATATCAGTTGCTAACTGGCACGCTTCACAAATTCCATATACTAGATACAAGGTTTGGTAGAGGCACATACTTCCTTTATCACTTTGTAAATACCTATAACTAATTTGTCTAGCTCTGTTTTTACTTTGACACGAAAAAGGTCAGTGAAGCAATTTCAGTACACTGTTCAATAACATTAAAAAATGAAAGCTTCCAACTGCCATCATAGAAATATTATGAAAGAAAAATATTAATTACAGACTAGAAATAATTATACATTGACTTGCTCATGATTTCCATACCTGTTATATTCACAGTGTCCGTACTTATTCATTTCCTTGACTTGACTTGTAAATGAAGACAATGAATGTGTATAGGAAATGAGATGGCAAAGAAGCTTGAGACATTGTTCCATTGAGCAAGAGAGCAGATATATGAACCCCGGGTGATGAATGGAAAGGATAAAGAAGGAGAATGAGAAGAGCCAAACTATTGACAATATTTCACTGTTGCTCGTGACTTCATCCAATAAACCATATTCCTTCCTGCTAAAGAGATTTACAATGCAAGTAAGGCAGAGACAAAAGAAGCAGCACTGTGTCATAGGGCTTGCAGACAGAGAAGAATTGGAACTTTACTTTTCAAACAGTGGTTAACTGCCAACAGATCTTCTGTCTTTGAGTTTATTTAAAGCATATCCCCAGGTACAAATCACTGCTGCATTTTTATATAAATAAATTCACTTTCGTAACTCTCTAGAAGAATTACCTTTAATGATTCATGTTGTTCCATGAGTGGGTGTGATCCTTGTGTCAAACAAAGCCTTGTGAGTGATCAGCCTTGTAGAGTTCTTGTGCTGATGGCTCCAGGATTTTTTCCAGAGCACACTGAGCGCTCTTTAGTTCTAAATATAGGTTTTCAGGTTCTGGGGAAAATTTGTATGAAGGATTATAATTTTTTTGATAGAAAAATGACAATAGCTACATAAAAAACACTTTGTATCTAGTGCCAACAGAGTAGACAGAAGCCCTCACCTCAATCTCTGTCCCTTCATGACCCATACATTTGACTACTTAATGAAAATGTGTCAAATAACTATATTCTTTTGCCTAGTGAAGATTATTAAATAGTCGTTCAACTGAACTGAATGAATCTGCTTCTTTTTAGTTCCCATGCATCAAAAAATGTTTTCAAAACTATGTGTGTTCAAGTAACCAGGACACAGCATTAGACATCCTCAGACTAGCCCAAGCTTTAACCCCCCCCCCCCCCCACACACACACACACGCACTGCGCCCACCAGTCTTGTCCACTGTTAGCAGGACCTGTTTTCCCAGCCAAGATTACTTGGTGTCATGTGACCCCTGTGTCATGTGTGATGGTGCACAGAACTAGAACAGTGAGAGCAGCAAATTTAAAGCTGCTCATAGCTCAACCCCCCCCCCCCCCGCCCAAAAATAAAAAACTAAGGAACTGTAATCACACTTTGACTGGTTTTCCACACCCTTGCACACTCCCCACTACATTACCTACATTTTACCCCCTTGTGCCCTCTCCTCCTCCTTGCTCTGTCTACATAACCTCTTGTAGCCTCAACACCTGCACCAATAAATATCTTTCCGTGGCTTGGGAAGAGACCATTTGTGAGGGATGCTGCAGAGTGTGAGTGAGCCCATTTAGATATCCATTGTTGAGGAACACCAACTGGCTTTTACTAGGACATGCATGCAGTAAGAGAAGGTCACTTTACATTGTGAATCATACAGATAGGAAGAAATAAATTAAGTTCACCTCAATATACAGGAAATGCATGTGTAACTGTAAACTACTGTCATTCCAGAAATACACTCATCTGTAAGCTGTCATACAGTATCTTCCACAGGGTAGTCAGTCCATTTTTGGGGACTGTGGACTTGTTGGATGGAAAGTCTGCGTACACCCTGCATATTAGTTAACAATGGAGGCCAGCGTCCTTATAAAAGTTATCTATTTGGGGGGGGGGGGGGGGTGCACATGCCTGTCAGAATGCAGAAGCTGAAAGAGATGGGGCAATGTTATAGGTCCTATATAAAGCCAGTAATTATGCAGATCATTTCATGTTTAAGTAATTTATAACTATAACATATTTATCAGAAGGCCAGGAAGAGGAACATAAAACATATGACTAAAGAATTAAACATCCTATGGATTTATGTTGTTTGACTACATAATATAGAGTCAAATCTTTGTTTTACGGAGAAAGCTTGGATTTTCTTGCTATGGGCAGCTATTTACATATATGACATATGACAAGAGATGAGTGTTTGGAGTTCACTCCAAATTTCAGGGAAAATGTGATCACACCAGACCTACCATCTATAAAACGCTTGGTCAACTTAAACACCTCTTAAACACTCTTAAACACCCAAACCTGGGGTACCCTTCATTTCCCAATAATTTCCTTGCTAGTCTCTACCTACCTCACAGTGAACCCACAGCACATGCATGGCCAGCAGCAACATCTCTGAAATCCATCTAATTCTATGTGCACTAACTGCACACAGCCATAGAGAGATGCAGGGGTTGCCATGCACTGATCATTAGATCGGCTAAGCTCCCATTCATCTGCTGCTGAAGCTGTGTCTGCACCATGGGAACTCACGTGTGGTATGTATAACTGGCGACTGGCGGGGTTTCCCACAGTGGGGTATCCAAAATCAGGATGCCTCAAGAGTATGGAAGAACCCGGAATAGTGAAAATTCTGGGTTTTGGCCCACTTGAACCCCTAACACATACATGCCAGTGACTCTGCCAGACACTTATTAACCTTCCCAAGTACACACGAGATTCTCCCCCACACAACTATTAACCACCCTAGACTTCATATGAAGAGCCAGGATGTGCTGTGCCCTTCCATACTCCCCCCCCCCGTGTAGTTTCCTGGTGGCATCTGGCTACTTCCTATGATGGATGCAGCACCTGAAGCTTTACTGTAACTTGTTAAAATCAAACCCTATGGGTGAGTGTTGCTTATTACGTCAACACTGGTGGCTTATCCTGCAGTGTTCCTCCGCTTCCACACAAACACCTGTTCTTCATCTGTAAAAACTCATTAACACACATAAACCTCACATGAATGCTAAATGTATTTCCGCAACATCAGAAACAGGTTCCAGAGCAGTGGAGGTTAAAATCTGCCTCTGCTTTGCTATTTTATGAGCGCTCAAGCTGATTAATCTTACGAGCCTCCAGAACAAAATATGAGCCTCACATTAGCAAAGATTATTCTAACAAGATGCATTTCGTTGCAAGCAAGATAAAGATAATTACAGAATTACGGCAGATTGCGAGCTTTGTTTGCATATTATTTGCATGTTTACATTTTGATCTGGTTCCTACAGATTGTTGCTGACCTTTCTGTGTTGTGCACAGGCTCTAATCTTTGTGTGTACACTATCCATTTGTGTTATCTGTTTCCATCTGTCCCTGTGTGTTAAATGCTCTCTGATTGTTTCCCTCTGACTTGTTTTGCCTTACAGCAGTGGCTGTTTGCATTACAAAGGTGCAGTACCACTTCGGACAGAATGTGGCTAATGAACATCATATGTTTAATTGGGCCGCAATTTGTTCAACATGTGCGGCCTGTTTATGTACACAATGAAGGAGGCCTTAATGAGGCCTGGGGACACTGAAAACTAACTGTCAATAAATTTCTTTCCTAAACCCTGCCTAATTTTAGTACCTGTTTTTTTCTATACAAAGAAATGCATGAATCAGATGTTCAGATGCTTAATGGCTGGTCTCTGACCATGGTATGACCCTGGTCACTATTCCTTTCAATAGGTCTGTGCTCCATGTGCAGGAAATCAGCGAGGGGTATTGGCAAGTCAGCCCCTGCTAGGCCCAAGGACCCCTATATCAGTTCAAAGTGTAGGCAAGTTACTTGCCAGCATGGCAACAGGTGACTAGCTGATAACCTGCATTTGCACCAGCCAGCAGGGTGTGGAATAATCCTGTTGACCTTCCAGATAGAGTGATCTGGATCCTATGCCAGTGGGATGACACCCATCACATCCTTGACTTTAATCCTTGAAACTCAGATGGGTAAGTTTGCCTCTAGGGGACAGGCTTTTTATATCAAGCTTGCATAAAATAGCACGCACTGAAAATTGCAGTATTTTTCATTTATATAGCATAAAGTTATACTAAAGGCAAGCACAATTGTTGATGCATTGTCTCTGGCTACACGTTGTTTTGTCCCAAACTTCAATCCATTTTTAAAAAGACCCTGTAGTTCCAAAGTTGTTTGTAGAAGATGCAGAGAAACATTGAGGAGAAGCAGTGGGTGTGGCAACAGCGATGTGATATAAGCACACTGAGTGCTTTACATATTCATAATGGACGGTCTGTAATGATTGTGCCAGAGACAGCTCTATACCATAGTAAAGAAAAATAACTGCACTGGTGTGACTCTAGTTATTATTGCCAGCACATAGTGTGATTAGATACGGGGGGTGAGGGATGCTGCAGTAGATCATAGAGGAGGGTGGCGTTTCATAGCTGCAGAGAGAGGCAGCCAGAGGATGTCTAGGCAGGGAGTGGAGGTGTATTCTGACTCACCCAGATGGCAGTAATGGAATCCTGTAGACAGCTCCACGTTCCTTGTGTGTGTCTGTGATGGATGTTTTCTTTACTCCATAAGGCTTGGCAGATAGCTTACTCGATTGTTGGTTAGATCATGTGATTACGTTTTGAAAGCTTTATTTCGGTACAGAATCTTGTTAAAGCAGACATGTACGTTCAATACAGTTGGAAACTTGTGGTATAATCCATACAGTAACAACAGGTAAAAGAAATGTAGCTGCATAAGGGTAGCAGCAGGTGTGGACTGCTTGGATGCCAGACTAAAATGGCAGAAAGAGGGGGGAAGAAGGGAGGAGTTACTTGCATCAGAGCAAGACTAAGGGAGCCTGGAAGGGACAAGGGGAATTAAGCCTGTGCAAATAAACATATATAAACTGTTAGCGCAGGTAAAATAAAATACACGTCGTGGGACATGACAGGGTGTTCCCATTCTTAGTCCCCTGGAGGTTGATTGGTGGACCACATCGGCAGGGTGGAGAAGGAAACCAGAACGAGGAAATGATTTTCCTCACTAATGAGGCAGACAGGAGAGAAAGGGCAGTGCTGGCGAAACTTAATGAATTAAGGAAAGATACTGTTTTTTTTAAAATTTGACTTGCCAATCACTTTCAATTGTGACTGTATATACTTATTTACTATTATTGTTATTCTTTATATGTATTTTCTTTCTGCCTTCCATTTATCAGTTATGGTAAATTAAAATTCCTTGCATGGCTACTATTTCTACAATTTTTTTCTAGTTGCAAGTCGTAAATAATTCATGGATAATAAAATTGACTGACCTTTAAACTTGTTTTCTAAATGTGTTGCTAATCTTTTGTAACACATACACAATAGGATGACACTAATCAAGCCTGTTTCCATATTGACCAATTACTGAAAATCAACGAGTGGTAAAAGATTGGTAAATTTACATCATGTGCGGTGTAACAGTAAATGGTTTTCACTAGCAATATACCTTAAATGGAATCCATTTTTTTTCTTGTTGGTGTCTATTTTTTATAGTTGGCTGTTTAGCAGGGTGAGCTTAGCCAAGTTCATCGTTCCTGACAAATCCTAGCATCATAAGCACTCAGTGGGAACATCTTTTTCATTAGAAACCCCTATGCTACATGGAAAATCCTCCATAATCCTACACCACTGCATATAAGGCTAGCAAGAAAAATTCTTATTGATAACACAGTGTAAAATTGAGGCACAACAGCAATATATACATATACAGCCAGGGAGTGGAAAGCAAACAAAGTCACCTACAGGGATGCGAATCAAGCCTGCACCAGAAATCAAATAAATGGATAGGAGTGTAGAGAAAGGACATTTTTAGAGGAAAGAGAAAGTGAAGAGAAATCACACTGCTAAGATAAAGTAATAGGCATTAACGTAAGAAGGAAAGATGGGATCATAGTATGCCAGTGCTGCTGCTTTGATCTACCAAGAAATATTGTTATTTAACGAAAAAACAAGATGATGCTTAAGCAATCATTGTCATCATGAGGATAGTGAATCTCTAAAAATGAACTCCAGTAAGGAATACCAGTGTGCAGCATCTAGCAAATGTAGATATAGCTGTATCTATGTGTTTCTTTAAATCAAATAAAGGGGCATAGGAACTACTAAAGGAATTTCAATGTGCTTTTTCAAAAATACTTTTCTGCTCAGAAATATTGTTCTGTTGCAGTTTTTAATTTGAAAAAGTAGAATGCATATGTTAAAAATGTAATAATATGACTTTAAATAAAGAAGAAATAACATACATACATAATTGTAGCATATTTTTAAAACTGTAATTAAATTATATTATGCTAATTCTAAGAAAAACAAACATAGTCATAAACGATATTTGTATACTTAACAGATAATGTATCAGTACGGGATACAAGTCAATGATAAATCAAGAGAGATTTAAAGAGACTCTATAGTATTTTTCTGAGTGACCACCTGCCCCCCCTATTTATGGTATGGGAGGGGTTAATAAACCTCACCTGGTACCCGCATATAGCTTTTTCTCAGGGAACTCCCAGTGGCAGCTTTACAGAGCTATGTGTGATTGCCCGCAGGCCCATTTACTTGAATGGGGGCCAGTGAGGGTGCACAGTGGGGTATGTCCAGCCTTGCTGTGGCCACTACAACAAGTCCCAGGGAAACTTGCAGACGTGAGGACTTGCTAAGTTATTTTTTGTTTAACCCTACACTCTGCTTCAGTGCTGGGGAAGGGGGGGGGGGGGGCACAAAAGTCGCAGCCTTCTATCATCCCTGAGCAGTTAGTGATAACTTTTTAACAGGATAACCTTACCCATAGAGATGATACAAAACAGCAACATACATGTGCCATCACTGGTAGCCTTAAATTCCCTGTCCTGACAAATATAAACTTCCTCCCACCTCAACAGTGTAAAATTTCAAAGCATCTCAAAGCATCTGATTATATGTAGATATGCTATGTATTCTAAACAAAGCTGCTTTCTTCTCTTCAATTTCATGACTTCAGAATCATGGCTGTGTGTGGTAAGACGCTTCATGGAGCATGTTCTCCTGTGGTCAGAGGCAGCTGTGGTAGTATAAGTTTGGAGCATGTTTTGCTATGGTCAGAGACAGCTCTGGGCCTACTGTGACTTGCCAGGCTTGCTCACACCGAGAGCTCCAAGGGAGAGAGTGGCTGTCATGAGACAGGCGTTGTCTGCTTGCTGCCTTATTAATGCTGGGGTTACAGTTTAAGATAACGGCATAGCAAAATTGAATAAATATTTAAAATAGAAAGATAACAAAGACAGAAGGCAGGTGAAAAAAGAGGCAGATGGGGGAAAGGAGAACAGTCCCTCTTTTTATATGTTTCAAACGCCTTTCTTTGAGACCTAATAGTTTTACAAGCAAAAACAGGCCTATATCCACTTTAAAGTGGACCAACACCCAGGGGTGAACGGCCCGGGAATCCTTTAAGATTCCCGGGCCGATCACCTCCCTCACCGCGGGGCATCCGAGATCGGGATGTCCCGCGGGGTGAAACCCCCCCAAAAGCCCCCAAAAACCTTACCTTATCGGTGACGGATCAGCTGTAAGAGGGACGCGCGGGAGGCGGCGGCGGCGCCGGCTTGTCCGTCGCTTGTCCGTCGCCGAAAAGGTAAGTTTTTGGGGGCTTTTGGGGGGTTTCACACAGCGGGATGCCCCGCTGAAGTGGACCAACACCCAGGATAGTGAAAATCCTGGGTGTTGGTCCACTTTAACCCAGGGCAGAATCTTATGAGATGCTTGTACACATCAGAAATTTAGAATGCCAACCAAATTAGCCAGCGTTTGCCTTTTATCATGTAATGCCAAAGTGAGTTTCTCGATCTCTATAACTCTCTGTATTTTAATGAGTATTTTCTAGATGAGGAGATTTCCAACACTGGCCTAGCAGTGTTAATGCGACATATTAGTAGTGATTTCCCATATCTGATCAATATTGTTGTGGTGAAGTAACAGAAATGCTGGATTCTCTAACACTGGTTCTTCTGTAATTTCCATCATTAAGGCGATGGATCTCCAGAAGGAAATGTACTCAGGGGAGTTGCTGAAAATGTGAGAAAAGGTACTATCCTCTCCCTTACACCACCAGTAAGTGTATGTGTGTGTGATGGGGGGTGCGTGCACTGGTAAGATAACATTATACTGTAGGTGTAATTTCAATTTCTACTCGACCTAGTTGAGATAAAAGCCTTGTGTGTGATGGTGAAGCTATTATCCCAATCGTCAGCTGACAAAGTCATTCCTAGTTCCATTTGCCATTCCCTGCAGAAAGATTCATTCCCTCTCAGGTATAAAATTATATATTTGAGAAATACATTCAACAGAGGTTTCTTCCCTGATTGCCATGGGGGTGAGGTTTCTATGTCATGCCTGTTTAGGATCTATTTTAGAAAACACATGTTAAAACATTATAAATTCCAGGAATCTAAGCCCTGTATCCTCATTTTTATTTATACCCAGCTCCCATCGCTAAGTCTTCCTTTATTAGGTAATTCTGGGTGATCTATTAACCAGTAACCAATGAGAAAGGCTAGAGGAACCGGACCTTCAGCATGATTTAATGAAAAGCCCAAACCCTTAAAAACTATTGCCCAGCATCTAAAATTAATATATTTTAAGTTTTTAGTCGCTTACTTATTATTCTTTCCCTCACCGGGCTGCAACTCTGTTCAGGACTCTAGGATACGGGCACCGCCATCCTGCCACAAAAGCATCACATACAGAGGAGAGGAAGCAGTATAAAGTGCAGGGAGCCAGTTATAGCTGTGCTCTGTACAGCCATAGCAGATCTGGGGTCAGGAAAAGGACAGCAATCCCAGAATGCAGAGTGACCCAGTCAGAACTTCCTGTTTGCAGGCTGCCTGATGGTCCATGAGCCACCATCTTGGATGTTTAAAGGCTCATAACATGCAGTAGATGCAGGTAGGATGATTTTTAATGTGAGCAATCTGTATGTACAGGGTAGGGGAAACATATAAGATATGCTCTTATTCAGGGTGAAGGTCCGCTTTAAGCCCCCAAAAATGACAATGTTGCCACAATAGTCCAAGGTAGCTTTTTGGGGAAAGGGGTAATAAAAGGTACTTCTAAATGCATGCACTTCTTATCTATATTCCCAGGAGATAATTATTCTTTGCAAATGAGCCATACACCAGCATACTGAACCTTCCCAGACAAGCGAGAAACGGTCAGAAAACTCCAGTTAGTCAGCTTGTTTTAGGCAATTAAGGGTCATGTAAGTACAGCTTTTCGTTCTAGAACTATTGGCTAAAAGTCCACAGATGGCCCTTAAACTAGTTGAAACAAAAAACATTCAAATAATTTCCACTACTGGCATAAATACTAATTTTAGTTATTATTTTGCTTTAGTTATTAGTTTCCTTTCTTTAAAGTGCAATACAACCCAGGGATTCTGGCCCTGCAATCTAAAAGATACCAGGGCCGTCTGCTGGCCTCCCTGGGAAAATCCCAGATTGGGATGCTCCGCTGTGTGGAACCCCCCCAGATTATCGGTATCATCTTACCTTTCTGCGGTCCAACAGTGCATGGCAAGCTCTCGTCCAATCAGAACTGTTTGCCGTTCATGTTGATCCTAGGTGGTGGGTGCAGGGAGGCTACATGGACAAAGTATCCCCTGCAACCTGATGATCAGCTGACAGTGGCACACAGAGGGATGTATTCTAGGTACATTTTACCCTAGAAACCCTTCAGTAATGCTTTGCTAACCGGTAAACCACCCACATTGTTGGTCACAGTACTTGGCGTACCACCAAAGACAACGAAATTACTGCTGTTGGGTGTTAGACAGGGACTGATGCGCATATTGAAAATTAAAATTCTAGAAAGGTTTTCTTCATTTCTTTAAAGGGCAGATCATTTTAAGACTGTGGGTTCTGCAAATAGGAGGCACTTTAGACTTTTCTGTTAGACATATTCCTGTTCATGTAGGTAGTCGAAAATAAGTGAAATCAGATTTGACTAACAGGAACAACATATTTTTACCAATTTCCGACCACTTGAACCTCAGTGAGTCTAAGCAATAAAATATAGTCTATTGAGGATATGTTTTTCCATTAATATTAAATATCATCAAATATTCTTTTTGATGCGTTTGGCTTGCTTTTTTCTGATCACTCATAACTGTGCTAGTTCTCACATTTGGAGAATATTTTTACTATTTTAGACAAAATTATAACTTATAAACATCCTCAGTGATCTTTAATTGCACAATACATGATTTGTGCAGCTACGATTGGTCAGGAATCCTTAAAAAGCTGATGGGCTCAACAAAGTGACTAGTTGGCCACCTCAAAATGGCTACAAACATTACAATCCTGTCCGACGACCTGTGTGTCACGTTCATTTTTATGTTGCTGTTCAGTTGTTTCATGCCATGTTGTTATGCAGTCTGTATGGCTTTATGATTTCAGTCTGCTAGCTTTCAGTTATCTCTGGGGCTCAGCTCCACCCAAAAGGTGGCCATTTTTGTTTGAGCACACAGTTGTACAGACAGACTCTGTGGATGGGCAAGCCATCTTTTCTTTTATCTATCAAGATTATCCACGAGGGCCACCAACAGGTCATGTTTTGTGGATCTCCACATTGCCAGCTTTATAACTACTCTATGTCTGAGCACTATGTCACCTGTGTTAATATCCAAAAAACCTGGCCTGTATGCGGACCTTGAGAAGGGGGCTGAGCACTGATCTAAACTGTAAGTAATTAACAGATTTTTCAACATGCAGATTGCCCAGAGATCTTGCCAAATCTAATCTGCCAAAACTAAGTTACATTTGGAAAGACACTTTTAAGGTAGGCATTGAAACCTAAAGTTAAAGGCACTTTAAACTCAACAGCAATACTAAGACATCTCACCTGGTGTCTGCCCATGTGTCTCTCCTCCAATTCCTGCAGTGACAGGTAGAAACTATAGCCGGGCTCCAAAATGTGCCCCTCCTGTGACTTTCATTTTTCCAGGACGACGCAAAAAAGTAATCTAACAGCCACTGGTATTCTGAGTTCTCAGTGTAAGCCAGCATGACAAGCCACAGCAGGCCCACAGCTGACTCTGACCAGAGTAGAGCATGCTCATGCTTCATTAGGCTACGCCATGCACTGTTCTCAAGAGAGATGCGTTCTGAGTAAGTTAGTGTTGCCAGGACACTGCGACCTTAAGAGTGTAATACAGATGGTCCCATTACCTACTTCCCAAGCCTCTGCACCTCAGAACTCCTGATCTACTAGTACAAATTATTTGGCCTACTACAACATTTACCTTTTTACTTGATATCTATGGTTTACATGGAGAAGGATGTGAGGATCAGAACACCTGCAGCAGCAACAGAAAATTCAGGGTGTCCAAGGACCAAAAGAAAGTCATCATCGGAGGAGGATCCGGCAGCACCATCGAAGGGTGGCAAGAACCCATCGGCCAAAATGTAGGACCTGGAGGTAGGTGGGGAGATGGCAGTGAGGACAGAATACCTGGCAAAAATGTTGGAGTTGGTAAGTCTCCTCCTTTTGAAGAAGTGCTAGTTGTGGCTTCAGCAGTTAAAAAACTAGTGCTATCCAACTTCAGGTACAATAAGCTGGATCATGCAATGTTTTTTGAGGGCCCAGGTCTCTAGTGGTTTAAATGCTGCTTTGGATAATATTATTGCATCTTGCATCAGGACTGTGCTGGGGGGGGGCACTAAAAACCGCAATGTTTTGGGCTGTTTCTGACTAAACCCTATGTTACAATTTACATAGAAATATAGAAGGTTGACGACAGAAGGAGACCATACGGTCCATCTAGTCTGCCCTTATGTGTATACTGTATGTACTCTTTATCTTAGGATAGATGTGTGCTTAACATATCACATCTATAACTTTGGAAAGCTTCTACATATCCATAGACTGCATTGTCCAAATCTGCACTCCTTCACTTTACATATGAGTACAGTACAGGAAATAAATGGGGAATGTTTAACTTTTTGTGGGGTATGATTAGCTGTTTTGAGGGCAAAAAAAATCATACCTTAAAAATTAGGGGGCTTTTTGGCCCTTGAAAACTAACCTCCAGCGAGCGCGCTGTCTGCAGTGCCACCGGAGGGCATAAGAAAGCCGTACTCGTGAACGCTCAGCCAAGCTGGGGATGCGGGCAAGCGGAGGGAATGCTCAGTGCCACTCGAGCCGGTGCTGCCCGAGCCAGCGCCAGCTGCTGATGTGGCTGCCCGGGGCGACAAAGGCCCCAGCAGCTGACCGGAGACGCCGCTCGAGAAAACAGGTATGTGTACTGTGACAGCAAACTTTTAAGGCTCACTTTTTGTGAATTTGCACATTTTTGGCACATAATTTAGTTAGGTGTGGCACATAATTTGGTTGCATTTATTGAATCACACAAAGTTTAAAAATGAAATTCTATTTATACAAAAAACAGGCATAAATTAAGTCAATTTTCCCTTTAAAGCAGCCAAAGGCAGGGATATCATAGGTTTAATTTTCCAGTTCATACCAGATGCATCACAGTGTGAAAAGTCAGCATAATCCTTTTTCTGTAAATTTTTGTCCTCCATTCATTCATTTTAATGAGCCATATGCATTTTAATGTATTAAATGTCCTTCAGTGACAGTTTTGACGACCCTAAAGAAAGATGGAGGGGCCTTTTATCAACAGCCAGGAGATCAGACATGTTCTTGACGGTGTACGTCAATGCTTTGGAATGAATGTGACCAGGGCAGTTTTTAGGCTAAATATCACACAGGGTGAGGAGAGAAAATTTCACCCCTCCCCCAAAATAACATGGGACATCGATTATATTGTCATTTTGGATAAATGATCCCTACTATGAATTGCTAAGCCAAGCTCCTCCACTGTGACACTGCAACACACAGCATCACCAACACCATTTTACCTACAGACAGTACAAACCTCACTCTGTAACTGACATTACTAAGAATTAACACACAAAGCACTTCTTACCATGGGTAGATGAGCCGTACTCTCCAGATGTAACACCCCACATCCTCTGCTACCCTGATCACTGAAAGACAACACTGTAATCACCACACTGCCTCCATCTCACCAACTAATAACTGCCCCACCACTACTGGGGGCAGGGCTGTGGGTGAGGGGTTAGAGCCTGGGGGGTATAGAGCTGAGGGTGAGGGGTTAGAGTCTGGGGGTATAGAGCTGAGGGTGAGGGGTTAGAGCCTGGGGATTATAGGGCTGAGGGGTTTAAGACCTAATATGCTGATGTCAAACATTCCCCCCCAAGCAAGATTTTCCCGACAGTGTATAAACACATACAATTCTATACTATTCAAGTCATTTAGGATTACAAATAAACATGTATGGCCAGTTATCTTAAGGTTCACTCTCACGGGTTAGGTTTACACCTATAGAGATATATGGGGTGTGGGAAAAGATCACCTTTTGGGGAGGTTTCCTGACATTTAAGCCCAGGGTAGAGCCATGGGTGTATTTGTCCTTTTTTGAAGGGTATTGTCCAAATGATTTGGATGTTTCTGAAGGGAGGCTGAGTTTTTAGAGGCAATGAGAGCTTTTCTCACTTAGCAAATAATAAGTGGAAATAAAAATGATTTCTTCTATTTAAAAAGTATGTACACATATAATATGACAGTTCTACAGGTCAGGTCCAACATATTTAATAGGGAACAATTGTATTTTAGAAGTTACAAAATAACATCAGCCTATGAAAATCCAAATGCATTATGAATGAGATTCCCCAAATAAATCCACCTTCCTCACTTCAACAATTGCCATGAGCATTTACAGGAGATTTGTTCTTTGGCTTTATTGCGTGGGGAGGGAAAAACTTTGTTTTTGGATTAAAAAGTTCTCTTTAATTCTCCACTTGGGGCTCCATTCAGCACATGGTATAAAAATAACTAAAGTGAACTTTTTAAACATTTTAGTGAATGCACTACAATGACATTCTTACCTAGGAAGAAATCGGGTTGTAGTTGATCAACAAAAATTGAGAGAGAGATCCAGATCTATTATTAGTTTTTCAGAGTTTAATGATTAAATAATAAATTGAAGACAATGGGGTTGATTCGGCGCCAGTTGCAAAACGTGCACTTTGGAGCAAAATAAGCACTTTAGGTGAAAAGTGAAGTGTTCTTTTCTGATTTTTGTTGAGTCAGCCCGCTTCATAGACAATGACGGGCGATGGAGCTTTTTACTCATTGACAAGTTATGCTCTTTGTGCAAGTGGTGCTAAATCGATGCAAAAAGTGCACTTAATGTACCAATGTAATTCCTTTTCATTGTCTACCTAGGAGTCAATTCAGCACCAGATGCAAAAATTGCACTTCTATTTAATTTTTCTCCCCAAATGCACTATTTGCCCCTAGCATGGAATTTACAGTATTGTACATCGATGGGCATTGTATGATATTTGACATCTAAATGATTCTTTTCAAACTTGTTTTAAAGACTATAATAATGTCTATTGTTTTAAAGAGTGGCTTGTGGTACGGGTTTAATGTGGAACAACCCAAACTATTTGTAAAGCCATACTGGGCATATTGGCCGGCTTCTTCCAGGACACCTGAGACAATGCAATAAAACTAATTAAATATTGGCGCGGTGAGATATTTTTATTTTGGTAGATACCAGTCCAGTCTGATAGCCAGTAATCTAGCATTGTTTTGTATCTTTAGCATTTTTGGACATATTTTATCTTTACTAGCTTGTCTCACTTCTGAAGTGATTTTAGACCTTTTAGTGT
The DNA here is from genome assembly GCA_027917425.1 of Gastrophryne carolinensis. Taxonomy (NCBI): domain Eukaryota; kingdom Metazoa; phylum Chordata; class Amphibia; order Anura; family Microhylidae; genus Gastrophryne; species Gastrophryne carolinensis. The sequence continues at coordinate 113,498,452 of CM051237.1, read as the reverse complement.
TTCTGCATGTGTATTAGATTTATAACTTCTTTGAGTACTTCTTCCCTCGAAGCCTTAATGTTGCCAAGCATCTTTATAGAACAGGCTGTCCTATCCTAAAATATACTTGGAGCTGGATTTATAAAAGGCTGTGCCATTTTGTGTCACTTTGCCGACATTAGTACCTGCCTTAGCGCGTATGCAAATTTTTTATTTTTTGCTTCTGTTATTTTTCCATTAGTGTACAGTGACTGGGGCAGCCAAACATTTGTTCTTAAACAATCAGCTTTTATTGGAGCACTAGATTTCTCCCTATAGGCCAGCCTGTGTCAGTGCTTGTTTGTGTAACTATGAGCCCTTATACAGGATTTAATAGCAGCTGGGGGAGCGCATAGCTAAAGGGGTAGGTGTTCCACTCCTAGTTATATTAGGTAAGATTTACAACTGTTATTGTGTGGGGTATGCCAAATGGGAATGCTCCTGGACAAACGTTATGACACAGGAATTGATCAAAAAGTAATTTTTTTCTTTTGGACCTCAATCCAGTGAAACGAGGGCAGCTCTACATTAAATTACCAAATATAATGTAATTTTTTGCAAAACAAAAAGTCCCAGATCTAAAAACAGGCTTCATGTTCTGTGGGAATGGGCCTCCTTGTGACATCTAAAAGCAGGCTAGCTAGCCAACATGCAGTCAGAGCTCAACACATGGTAGTAAACACAGGATTCTTTCTGTGCCAAAGCGAAAATAGTTTTGTGAATTCAGGGCAATTTTTAGGCGAAATAGCTTTTAATGCAGAGAAAAACATCTGCCCCCACTTCACACTTCTTTTGTTGCTGCTGCTGCTTATATGTGCCATGCTGTGGCTTTTTATTAGCAATATGATCCCAATGCGGGGGATGATATGCCTGGAATATGTCTAGCACCACTAACAGTGGCCCTGACTCATCTGCTAAAAATAGGATGGCTTGGAACCCAATAACAATGGCATGGAGTGAATGTAATTTGGTGGGCTGTATCAGCAGATGCTGGGCTATTTTGGCTTATGCCGGACTGTGTCAGCCTGGCACAGCTTTATTCAGTCAGGCTTACAATGTATAGGGTTTCTGTGATCTGTTTTCCAACAGCTATGTCAACACATCCAGTAAGTAATGAAACCAGAGCTGTCCTCTCCACCCCCACAAGAAAGGCCTGTTATTTAGTAGAGAGCCCATGAGTGCGGCATAATGCAGCATGGAACAGCTCATGGCAGAGTTATAGATTACTGTAGGTGAAATGAAGGTGAGATTAGGCACAGTGTCTGTCCTAAGCAATGCACAGCCTTTTATGACTGAGAAATTAGTGACAGTATTGCTTGAAGCAAAGATTTAGCATAAATCTCCCTTGTAATACATGACTTCAACACCTTCACATTGACCTTCTTCTGGTCGGTTGATAAGAAATCCCATTACTGTTTATCTGGTGCTGATTGTCTCAAGGGATTCCTTGCAGATAAAGACTCTGTGTTCAGGCCTCATATCAGTGGTTCTTGTGTGGACTCAATCATTTGATAGGGTCATTGAAAGAGATGGTCATATTTGAGAGGTCAGAATTGTGTGGGCTTTAATTGCTAACACGCATGGCTGCATGAATAGAGGAAATTCGAAGACATGGAAAAAAATAAACATTACAATTAGAAATGCAGAGGGACGATTGAAGAACAACTTCAGTTTTCCACAGTGACCCCCCCCCCCATCCACCATCCCTTTTTACCTGACCTGTAATTGTAAAAAGTGTCATGTCCCACAACGTGCATTTTATTTTACTTGGGGTAACAGTTTAATATAATGTTTATTGCATAGGCTGGGCAGTGTGCCTTTAATTCCCATTGTTTCTTCCTGGCTCCCTTAGTCTTTCTGTGATGCAAGTAACTCCTCCCTTCTTCCGTTCTCCCTCAAGTATTTTAGTCTGGCATCCATGCAGTGCACACCTGCTGCTCTCTTCTGCAGCTACAGTTTTCTACCTACTGCCTTGTGTTACACTACAAGTTTTCCTGCTGCATTGAACTTACATGTCTGCTTCAAAAAGTTTTGTACTGAAATAAAGCTTTAAAAATGTATCCATTTGAGCAGTTGATTAATCTATCTGCCAAGCCTTATGGAGTAAAGAAAACATCCATCACAGACACACAAGGGACGTGGAGCTGTCTACAGGATTCACATTACTGCCATTTTTGGTGAGTCAGAATAAAAATCAACTAGGTTACTTTCAACAACCACCTCCACTCATCATGATTTGGGATACCCCTCTGTTTAAAAATGCCTAGGCAGTTCAAAATTGGAGAGAATAAAATTGCTGTAAAATAATCAATCTTTAATCTATACAAAAATTCCAAACCACCTTACATACAAAATATACATACAGAATCATGATAGACAAACAACATTCAGGTGCTGACCAGACTCCCCCCCCCCCCCCATCTTGAGATAGCATTGGCTCCAATATAATCTACAATCATAAATGAGCAAAAATGTAAATATAAAATTTTTGCTAAACAAATTGAAATTCACATTTGTAAGAGGAGAAAACTCAAAACACATCAGAGAAAATTGTGTATATAATATTTTTTTTGTTTTGTTTTTATATTATGTTCACTTTCTTTGGGTTTCACAGGTTTATTGATTACACATTTACATTTTTTTTTCTTCACATTTAGATACAGCGGGTATGCATACTGGTGTTAAGGAGGATGGTGTCATTACTTCCTAATTGGATTCTGTGTTGCCTACCACGGAATGACCCAGGGGGTGAGCAAATGGTGACCAAGAGGATAGATAGCTGTGTTCACTAGCCTATGTCTGATATTTTTGGCCAATATGCCAGTGGATCAAGTGATTGTGTTTGTAGTCTTAGAATAAAGTCTTTGATGCCCCTCTTAGTTCTGCGCTGATGCGAGGACTTCCTGTTGAAGGCAGGTTGTCATCTTCTGTGTATACATTATTGCCTATAGGATTGGAGGCTTGGTCAGCACATGAGGCACAGGGTCTCACTGAATCACAAAGCCCTAAAAGCGCTGTGGATGACTATCTACATACATACTTTGCATTGTACAGTTTTTCTCAGATCATCATCCTTCTGAACATATTTGCCATCATATGCCATTTGGGGTTTGGTAGCACCTCAGGGACCAGATCATGAGGTCTGTTTCAAATAGTCTGGTAAATTCCTAGAATTAGCAAAAGTGTTGGTTAGTATTGTTTCCCCCTTTTGGATGTTTGTTTATTTCCTACTGTCTAGTATGAACTCACCTCTATTGTTCCCACAATGAGTCCCATCAGCAGCTTGTGTTGTGTTCCAATACGGGATAACGACTGGAGACAGGGCAGCAGATGTGATGTGGGGTGAAATGCAGTGCCCCATTCCAAGAGATCAATGTTGACGCAGTGTGATTCATAGTGTGCGTCGGCTCGCTGACCATGTGACACGTACTCCCGGCTGGTAGTGCGGATTGTGCCATAATTCCAAGCAACTGTGGACGGGACATATAATGGGCACTGGAAGGGGACATAGGCATGGTCACATAACACATGGGTGCCGATCGCAGGAAGCTGCCATCTCCTCTCCCCCTGAGGGCTTCTAATATTGGATGATGTAACTTTATACCTATAGTGTTTCTTTGCTTGTTGTTGCTCTCCTCCGCTGCAGAAGACTTTTTATATATATAGCCTTTTGGCTCAGATTTTATGCTGAATGGTACTATATACATTATCTGAGGCTTGAGCTGGATTGTATTAATTTTGTGGTTGGCACTAGCACTTAGTGTTAGAACTTTATGTGGATGTTGTAAGATTTATTAAGTCACTAGAGTTGGGATTATAGGGCTGATTCAGAGCCCCTTTCTTGCCATTTTTTTGCGTGAAAATAACTGTCCTTGTCAATTTTCCCCCTCATCTGATTTAGCAGAGCTTTTTTTTCTGCAATTTTGTGTGAAATTTTTTCATTTTTGCACGATTTTTCGTTTGGTAGCAAGACCTCTAAAAATGTTGAGAAAGGGGATCTGAATCAACCCTTATATAAACAATTTTCACTGATGTGTTTTGGGTTTTCTACTATAAATGTGGATTTCGATTCAGTCAGCAATTTGTATCTTAAGTTTTGCACATTTATGGTTGTAGACTGAATTGGAGCTATTTCTTTCTCAGGGGGTGGGGTCTGGGCGGCACCTAAATGTTGTTTTTAATTGCTTAGTCTATTCTGATTGTTTATATATCTTTTTATGTAAAGGAATTTAGAATTTTGGTACAGATTACTGGTAAAAGATTTAAGATTGATTCCTTTTATTCAGTGTGCAGCCGTGTTATATAGGGGCTGTTTTGGAGTCTGCCCTGTCTTTGTGTACATACAGTTGTGTTATCCCCTATCTGAGCTAGAAACTTTTCTTATTCAGATTGTGCACAAATAACATATATTTTTTGTGGAGAATCACATTTGATCTCCACATGACTACCAGCTGCCAATGTGGTTCACCAGGTGCACAAGAGCAGGGCCATGAATGGCATCACAGTGGCTGATGGTGGAGTGCGCAGGATGCTGTTGATTGATGCTGAGAAACCATTATATTTTCACTTTAATAAAAGGGCAAAAGCACAGCCCCCAATGGCATTCCAATTTGGGATGCCCTGTGCATGAAACCTCCTCTGCAACCTGAAATACTGACCTATCTACGAAAGCTGGCCACCAACATGGCTTCCAGGTTAGAAAGAGATGTTCTCTGCAATTTTCTCAATTGTCCCACTGGAAATTGGTGGGTCAGTATGACTTCTTTTTGTGCTCTGTTAACATCAACAAGGTAGTTGGTCTAGCAATGTGTCACCCTCTTGTGTAACTGTTACAGCTCTTGGACAGTAAAAAAGACCTGCAAGCATGACAGACATTTGATAATTTGGCTACCAGTTACAAGTTGCTGGGCATAGGCACCAGTTAGGCCATAATTATAAACAACAGGTCACTCTTTTTTTAGAATGTAGATTCTAAACATTAGATTCTAACGTATAATTTAGAAAGATATTTATTAAGGCAGGTGTGGACATATACACATAAACAAACAAACTGTAAAATTGTGTAATATATTAACATTGGTAGATTTATACATGTCCAGTGTCAGAAGTTATCAAATGTGCACATGTAGTGTCATGAAACTCAGGCTGAGAGTGTTAAAACTCATGCTGCTTAAATAAGCATAAAATGCCATACTCTTACATTGTGAAAATACATCCTGATGCCTCCTATGTTACATTGTAAACAGCCAGGTTTGTTGCTGCCATACATAGTGACAAGAGCAGCACACTGCTGTGTTACATTGTATAGCATCAATGAGTCTGCTATTACAATGTAGGCTGTTTACATCTGACTCACAGATGACTGCTATGTGTGACTCATCTCTCCATCACACTGATGTGACGGGGAGATCACCCTGAGGAATGTTATTTCTGTAATTTAAGATTGAGCAGTGTAATAGTACTAGCCTGATGCATAAAAGCACTAAAGATGTTCTGGCTGATGTGAACAAGCCCGCTGGCTGCCTCCTCGGCTTCCCTCTATTCTGAGGCTTGCTACTGCCCCCGCCTATCTGAATGTATAGGTGCTGGAATGAACCTCAGCTAAAGCGAAGCCAGGGATGCGGCGATGGCGTGGGAACGCTGGAAAGGTAAATGATTATGGGCGATTATGGGGGGGGGTTCTGACAGTGGTACATCCCGCAACCTGTCATGCTAGGCACATACTTTGGTGTAAAGCTTGACACATGGCCAGAGCTTGGACAAAATGCAATAAAAATATTTGTCTTTCAGCTGCTAGTTTTTTTTCAGAAAGTGGGTTCAGTGCAGTCAGCAGGGGGCTAATCTTCAGATGCAAACATTGGTCCACAGATACCTGACCTTTATTAAATGATCCAGTCTTGGATTTCTAATGACTTCCATACTCTCAGTTTTAAGTGATTGTCTGCGGCATCCAGTCAATCATCTTTTTCTATGATAAAGCATTGTTTTAAACAAAGCACACATTCTGTATTTGAGTTGGTTAACTGCTGGCTCAGTATTCCTCTCTATAGTTTATATGTGTTCCAGTTACTACAATAAAGGTGCTTCCCTTTTTAACAATACCAGTGCCTACTTAGCCAAATACAAGCATAGGTATGGCCTTCCAATACATCAGCTTTTCATCATTCCACCCAAAAATTAATTAGACAGTATAGCTAAAATTCTGAGTATCATTTCAGGATACTCCTTTAGGGCTATTTAAAGCTAGACCCCCCCTAAAGAGACGTCTGCCTTCACCCTGGGGCCTGTATAATTGTTAGCACAGGATAATCCTGTACAGACATTAAACATGTACTCTTTATACCAGGTTTGTGTAAGGAAGACATCTGTCTCTAAAATAATACTGGTAGTGGGAAGGTGGTCTGAATCATTTTTATAAGTGCTTTCAGGCTTCAAAGCCCTAAAGGTCTTAGTTTGTATTATAGACACCCCTACTTGCAAGATACTACTGCTTTCACATTGGGGCTGATCATTTTTAACATGAACTCCTCAGACCTAAAGTTGTAAGTTTACATCAGGAAGACCTAACACTTCCTCCTGCAATGGGAGCAGCCATACTGTATTTTCAAATCATTAAAGTTAGGATATTAACAGGTACAACAGTTGATATAGAATGAAAATGAATAGACATAGAAATTAGACAACAGTATCATAATCAACATTTTGACAAAGTCGATTTAATGAGATGCTGGAGTTGGACCTGTCTCAAGAGACTGATCATGTTCGTACTCCTGCAAATGTATGTAAGACTGACAGCACCTACATCACCCAATGCCACACAGGATATCTCAGGAGGGCCCAAAGGAATCCACTTTTTTCCCCTCCCATTTTTACTCTTGGAGTCATGCATGCAGCAAAAGCTTTACTTCCTGTTAAGTCCCTAATATTTACAGAGCCAGGAAATAATTTAAAAGAAAATTCATTGGCGTTATAAGAACCAAAGTGTGCAAACTGTGGTGACCAGCTCAACATATGTATTCCTTTAGCATTGACACCTATTTTGTGATACTCATGGCATAAAGCTTCATATAACAAAATTATTGTTTGGGCTTAAAACATTCAAGAGGTTGAATACTTTTTATATGTGCTGTATTGGAGGCAATATATTCAAGAATTTCTAGAGCTGCGTTTTCAAAGGCGATACAATCATCTGTTAATATGCGTAGAAGATATTTTTTCCAGTGTTGGTCTTAATAGAAGGCTGCTTCCCATCACTGAAGTGATGTTGCCAAAGTTGGTGCCTAAGGGTGTTGCACACAAGTAAAGGAGTAAATGATAAAAAGTATGACAGACACAGTGTGAATAATGAGAAGCAAGATGGGGATAGATCGGTCAATGAATAACCAGAGATACTGTAAATGAGCAACAGCAGCTGTACAAGATGCTAATTTAGATATGCATATTTATAACATTAATCGCCTGTTCAGGATTTCTCCAAACAATGCAGAGCCGGCTTGACCTCCCTAATGGTGAAGCCCTCTGGGAGTGCTTGAGATCTGCTTGTCAACTTTCTGATTCTAGCGCTACGTTTTCCACGATGTCCTTGAACGCCATCATTTGCACAGGTCAGACACGCGTTCCTCACTATAGCGAGGCTGGACAGCTGGCAAGAGCCTCTGCATATTTATAGGAAGACATTTATTTCTGTTTTATCCAATTAATAGAGTCCATCAAGACACAATAGAAAGCCAAGCACATTCTCTTTGTTGTCACCAAGGCTATTGGAAATTTTTCAGCATTGCAGGAATGACAATGAAGCATCAGTAATATTGGTCACTTTTAAATAGTTAAAGTCATTGACACATCCCCATTGTGTGGGTCTACACATAGCGATACCATTTCCTTTTTTAAAACAAAGCTATATTGCCAAAGTAAGTATAAATTAAAAATGATACACCTGATATTTCTTGTTTTTCCTGTTATGGGAATGGCAGGGCTAAGTGAAGTGAACACATTGTGTGCTTGCATTGGAATACGTTGAAATTGCCATTGTACAGGCCCCTTTCTAGCCTATCATTAAGAGAGGGGGACAAACTTGACACAAGCCTCAAGATTGGACTTGAGGTCTTGATGGGGGGGGGGGGGGGGCACTGGAGGCAGCAAAGAGGAAGAAGGAGTTTTCTTCCAACAAGTAGGTCCTGGCTTGCTATAGATACAGTTTTTTTTTATTTATTCAAAAACTGCACAACCCTCTGCAACGTAGGCAAATGTAACATATGGTTACCTCAGGCACAAGCACAAAGTCAGCATGTCCAAGTAATGTGCTGAGGTCTTTTCTGATGTGCACGCACGCGAAAATTGTGTCAAAACTTGCTCATTAGCGGATGCAAGTGCGCATTGGTGGAAAGTAACAGGGGATTTACTGGCAATGGCACCAAACAGTTGTCCTCTGAATTAACAGGTTAATCACTAGTTTCCTTTCTGTGCACTGGTTGTGACTGCCAGAATGGTGTCATTAGCAATGCTGTCGTTGGTGTGTGAAATACAGAGGGTCTTTTCCATCACACAGCACAATGCACATATCACATTGCACTGTAAGCTATCTAAATCCCCAATAGCAGGCTCATGACTGCTTTAGAAAGTATCATAGCTGATTACAATAGAAGCAATTGGGATAAATTAATTGCGCCTTGGCTGTAACAATGTAACACAATGGACCTCTCAGCAGGAAGCTGGTAATGCTTTTCAGAATAACTCACCTTGTTTGTTATAGTCACAACCCTGTTAACTCAGCCTCCTCAGTAGCATGCAGAGGTGAAAATTGGCACATTGGGGTATAAAAAGAGAACTATGTACACAACTCAAATGTATATACTATCTATCACATAAAGATATGTGATACCTTATGTAATAGACCTGCCATGTACCCAAAATTAAAGATTAAAGCTCTAACTTGAACTCATTTTTACTTATTTAAGTTAGATCATATCCAGAAATAAAACAATTAGAGATTAGGAATCAGTCTTTTTAAATGTGGATTTCCATTGCAGCCATATACCCATACAGACTTCTGATCTTATTATTGCAGTTAAAGTGGACCAACACCCAGGATTTTGACTATCCTGGGTCTTGGTCCACTTCGGTGGGGCACCCCCGATCGGGGTGCCCCGCTGTGTGAAACCCCCCCGATCACCCGGAAAACTCACCTCTCCCCGCTCCCAGTGCGGACGGACAAGCGATTTGACAGCAACGGACAAGCGGCTCCTCCGCCGCCTCCCGCGCGTCACTCTTGACGCGCGCGCCCGCCCGCGCCGGCCATTCACAGATGGCCGGCGCGGGTGCGCGCACGTCTAGAGGGGCGCGAGGGAGGCGGCGGCGGCCGGCCGCCGTCGAAGACAAGGTAAGGGGATTTGGGGTGTTTGGGGGGGGTTTCACCCCGTGGGACATCCCGATCTCGGATGTCCCGCGGGGAGGGAGGTGATCGGCCCGGGAATCTTATAGATTCCCGGGCCGATCACGGGAGGGTGATGGTCCATTTTAAAGGTGCTTCTTCTTCATCATTTAACAAACCACATTAATTTGCTAAATGTAACAGGTAAACTTATATAATAAATGTTTTAAAATAGTTGAGTGGACCTCCAATCTTTACACAGTAATGGCCCTTGGGGGCTGCTTCACTCGCCCATTTGGAATATATGGCTTTTAAATAATCCCCAGAGTAGAGAAACCTATGTTGCCCATGGCTTCACGAGGAATAGGTACCGTATATACTCGAGTATAGGTTGACCCGAATATAAGCCGAGGCACCTAATTTTACCACAAAAAAACTGGAAAAGTTATTGACTCGAGTATAAGCCTAGGGTGGGAAATGCAGCAGCTACCGGTAAATTATTATGGATGACCTGGGGGATTTCACATCCCTGGAATCTCAAAGATTCCAGGGCCGGCCTCTTATGGTTTTGTTCCACTTAAAAAAAACATTGAATTAGTGAGCTTGCTCCCTGCCCTGCTCCTCTAATCTTAAATTCAATGTGCACACACAAACACACAATCTGTACAAACCCCCATCAACATAATCTAATTTTTCTTTTTAAACCCCCAAGTGACAGTCCACCCCCCCCCGAATCCCTGCCCGCTCCTCCATTACCTGTTACCAGGCGCTCCTAGGTTGCCGGTGTACTGAGCAGGCCGGCAGCCCCCGCGCGCCTTCTTCTCTGATGATGTAACGGCAGGAGGGCGGGGCTGGCCAGGCCGCTCTCTCCTATTCACTGACGCTGCCACAGCATAACACGGTGACCGGGGGCGGACAATGCAGACAGGGAGGGAGCAAGGATGGCTGGGTGCGTGATCGCCGGGCACGCGCGCTGGACGGTGACATGCGCGAAGCCCGCTAGGAACTTGTACTTAAAAAAAAAGATAGCCGAGTACTTCTGACTCGAGTATAAGCCGAGGCGGCTTTTTTCAGCCCAAAAAGTGGGCTGAAAAACTTGGCTTATACTCGAGTATATACGGTATATTTTTCTGCTGAAGAGGGTAGTGAGAAAGCAGGGATCACAAATTGATGTTCACAGTGGGCGGGTAACTAGTTTATCTAGATTACTATTAGTTATTTTTCATAGGAGAATTCTTCTTTTACTCTTTTGGCTAATGGGGTCTCTAGCATAATGGATCAGTGATCATCTAATGCAATTTGGATGCGATGGACTGTTGCCATTCAGATTGGAAACAAAAAACGGAGGGTATTTTTTTTTTTAATAAAGTATACAAGTCAAATAATTATTATCTATAAAATATAGTATCACATTACAACAGACAGTGAGATCACAGACCCTAAAAGGGACATTACAGTGGCTCCAGTCCTTTCCTACTGTATCCAAGCTACGCGCTGGTCTTTACAGGTTTATTTCGGTAATATGGGATTTTGACCCAGGCGGGTCCATCTGTACCTTGTAGAAGCGGCTTGCTCTGGAGGAAAAGGTGGATGGGACAGACAGTGTGCATCCAGTGTGAGTTTCCAGCAGGACGAGTGGTGGTTGGAGCACCAGAACAACATGGGAATATCTACAGTATATGAGGGGACTTTTGTATAGAGCAGGGGTTCCCAAATAGTGGTACATGTACCACAGATGGCTTGGCAAGGCTGCAGATAACTGCTGCACCATAGCCTGATCTGCTGCCATATATACTACATTTATTCCATACATACAAAACTGCTGCAAGAGGTGAGGAAACTTTTCAATTACATGTTTGTATATTTAGTTTGTTTATTTTTGCAATTTAATACCTTTTTTTTAACAGTTTTAACAGTTTTAGGTTACTACAACCTATATGTACCACCCAGGGGATAATGGACATACTTAGAAAATGGAAAGTGGAATTAGATCCAAAAAAATATCGAGAAGTCTTGGTATAGAGTATGCATATGACTAAGGGTGCTGCATGCCTGAAACACGTCATGCCCCGTGTCTTTGTGCTTGAATGCTTTTCCGAGTAAACTTGTTTGACTTTTATACACCAATTAAAATCTGATCTGTTATGTATTATAGGAAATGCTCCTTGCTGCACACGCCTTTGGAACTTTTGGAAAACTTGGTAAGAGGTCAGTGCCTTGGCAACACATGGAACTGGATCTTCATCGGGAATGAGCTGACACAAAGGACTGTGTTATTTAGATCTGCAGCCAACCACAGCTACAGTAGATAATACCACCCTGAGCTCACTTTACTAGTTGTAAAGAATAGCTATAATAGCTATAATAGAAGCAGTAAAATAAAAAGGCTTCCTAAAGCAATTTTCTCAATACCTTGACCATTCTATTCTATTTATACATATATTACATAAGCATTAATGCTCGTCTTATGCTATTCTCATACGCTGACTAGTCTTTTTAACCAAATCATGTGGCAGCCAAAGTCTGAGATTGCTGTAGCATCTCCCTGGCTGCATATTCTATAATAGTCACAAAGCTGTATTTAAAATAGCTAGGATCAAGCCTGTAAACTGTTAAATCTTTTATTCTCCTCAATTTCCTTTGAAATCACCATTTAAAATAATCTTCCCTTCCTTCATCTTTTCCTCAAACCCCTAGTGGCCCATATCTGAGCAGCAGTTCAAGGTCTGACCAGCCTCTCCCAGTCTGCAGAGTTGATGCCTCTGCCCTCATTCATTCATGGCCCCCTTCAATCCTTAGAGAGCCTCTGTATCTTGTTCTCTTTCATCAGTGCAACGGCACACATGTTAAATCCAACAATGCAAAGCTGTGTTGAGCTGCCCTCCCTTCTGCTGTAGTGGAAGACAGCAAAGCACTCCTGTATGAAAAAGGCATTTGTCACCGGCGTCTGCGGCTAATGAAATTCACAGATAACCCCCCTGGGCAGCCTGTCACAGCATCTGATATTTCCAAGAGCTGCTGTTTATTTGAGTCATCTGTGCGCCTCTATGTCAAAAGAAACACTCTGAGCTGCACAAAAAATTGAAAGAACACATGTGGCGTATGTCATAATTTTTAGGAAGGAAGTATGAGTAAGCCTAAAGGTAGCCAAAAAGATAACTAAACTAAGACTAGCTTTAACTGAGAGCTTCACTCCAATCATCTATGATTGTGGCAGATGAGTTTGTTTGCTTGGTGCCACCTGCTATATTAAATATGTAAAACACACACACACACACACACACACACACACACACACACACACACACACACACCCTTTCTTTTGAAGGCTGTCTGTTTATTGTAACATGCTTGGTGGTTCCTTTAGGTTAGGCTACACTTCTTAATATGTAGCAGCCATGAACATCAGCTGAACTTTTATGGCACAATCTTATAACATAAAATTTCAAAGTATAACAGGAACTTACTGCTCCAGAGGGGTAATCCAGTTCTACTTGGAACTAGGGAAAGAGCCACCTCGCATCAACACCACCACCAGTTTGGTTACCTGCTTGGGATTGAGGCGGGCATTTACAAGAGGCTTATTCAATATTAGGGTAATGCTAAGAAAAATGTACGTTGCGTACAATGGTGAAAAAAGCTCACCCGCATTCATGCCGAAATAAACACACACCTTTAAAAAATATGGGTGCTTTCTGATTCACCCTAACATATCGCCCTGTGCTGAATCAGACCCATGTGTCCAAGGCTCCATTGTATCTGTTCTCTGTGTAGTGCTTATGGATAATTATTTGACCATAAGTGACTCCTTGCTTTCTCTGTGATCCTATAACTGCTTTTTTTTGTATTTTAGGCTATCAGGAGCTGTGTTCTAAGATCCTTTGTATGGCATCATGATCCTGCGTATCAGTTGACATCTTGTGATCTAAGTGATCTTGCATTCTGCTTCAAGCACATTGTGCTTCTACCCTTACCATAATCAGAGCTCCACATACATTTAAATAGGATTTCTAGATGAAGGCTGCCACCCTTTAGACTTTACTTTAGGGGGCTAGTTTTCACGCAACAGTTACCCTTTTGGTCATCCTACACAGGAATATAATGAACAGGTGTAATCAGGACTAGGAAATAATGATTAATGCAAATGATATGGGGATAAATGACTTATCCTCGTGCCACCTATAGATAGCATGCTGTTAAATTCATTTGCGGTTTGACAGAATGTAATGGGTATGTCACACTATTTGACAGAAAAGAAACCATTGACTCAATTGACTTCCCTCATCCCCACCACCATTCTGAAGACCAATAAGTAAACAATTAGATTTACAGAGTCTTTTTAGGAGGGACTACCACCCCCTCTGAGATACTCTCTACTACAGTTGTCATTGTCATTCTCATGGGGGGGATTGAGGAAAGGTGGCTGGGCAATCTCAAATTGGCTCCCCAGTCTGAATTCTAACTGCTTTTTTCTTGAGAATGGTGACATGCGGGGCACTTAGATAATCACCATTTCCCCAATATTTAGTTTAAGTATGCTGGGTGGAGGGGTATTAGAGGGGTTTGCTTTAAGCTTCAGACAACCTTTCCATAGGCGCATTATAAAAACAAAATGAATTCAATATTTTGTAAATACTGTGTCAAATAACTACTGTATCCTTTATTATATGAAAATGAATTATATTTACATTATTTTATGTATGTTTTTTAGTATTTCATTATATTAATTTACATATACTTTACAGACATATAACATTTATATAAATTAATAAAAGTGACCAGAGCTAAAATATTACCTGGTACCATGGACAGCTCCGCTGCAGTTAAACCGGACCTTCACCATGATTTAATGAAAAGCCCAAACTCTTAAAAAACAATTCCTCAGCATCTAAAATTAATATATTTTACATGTTTAGTCACTAATTTATTATACTTTCCCCCACTGGGCTGCAACTCTGTTCGGGAATTTAGGATACGGGCGCCGCCATCTTGACTCAGAAGCATCACACTTACTGAGGAGAGGAGAGTGGGATAAGGTACAGGGGGGCGGGTTATAGCTGTGCTTTGCTCAGACAGAGCAGAGCTGGGGTCAGGGAAAGGTCAGCAGTCCCAGAATGCAGAGCAGCACAGTCACTTCCTGTTTGCAGGCACTTCCTGTTTGCAGGCTGCCTGCAAAAATGGCAGCTTCCATAAGCCGCCATCTTGGATGTTCAAAGGCTTATAAAATGCAGTAGATGCAGGTAGGATGATTTTTAATGTGAGCAATCTGTATGTACAGGGTGTGGGAAACATATAAGATAGACTCTTATTTAGAGTGAAGGTCCGCTTTAAATTTTAACCATGGAAAAGATATTCAACATAGGGGTAGATTCAGAGCCCTCTTTCTCTAGGAGAGAGAACTGCCATTCACTTTTATTGTCTACCTCGTGTCTCCTTGCTCTGAATCAACCCCAAGGTAGACAATAAAGCCTGATTCCTAGCTTCTCCCATATGCATTTTTCATAAAAAGCGTTAGACCAAGTTTATTTCTCCTTGCTTTTGTTAATTTATGCCTTTAGCCTGCACTTGAGCATTATTCTGAGCCCTGATTTTGCCTTTTGCGGGGCAATAAAAAACTGACGCATGTGATGGAGTCCCTTGAGGAGTTCCTGGAAGAGTATCTGCAGTGCCGTGGGCTGCTCACCTTTTATCTTCCGGAGTTAGGCATACCCGCCGTCATCTGGACGTCGATCAGATGTCCAATCAATAGGTGTTCAAATTGACCAGACTGAATCTCCTTTCTCTTAAGAAGATTTACTCAGAGGTGGGGCCATGGTTGGCCCCCCGTCACAAGAAAGAGACATGCGATTGATGGTTAACCAAATTGGTTATCTGCCTTCAATTGTTAGTGAATGGCTCCTTTCAGAGGCTTGGGACACTGTCTGTTGACATGTCCCAGCCTTCGCTGAGCCGTGGCTGGACTAAATTTCTTGATGAAATAGTTGCCCTGCAGGAGAAATACATTTCTTTTCCTGACAGCATGGTGGCCTTGAACGCAGTGGAGTTGGGTTTTTTCAACATGTGAATTCAATATGTGAATATGCCGAATGTCATGGGTGCCATCAACTGCACAAAGTGGCATTGGTGCCTCCGGTGGCGCAGGAGTGTATGTATCATTATCTTTAGGTGGTCATTGGCCCTTCTTCTTGCCAAGTTACCTCTGTTTATGCTATCCTTTGTTTTGTCCTGATCCCTTGGTCCAATTTGCCCATGTATCTGCTTGCTCTTTGGCTGCTACTGTAATTTTGCTAGTGTATTAACATGTGTCTGTTGTCCTTTTTTCCAGAAATAAAATAGCGTGTTCTTTGAATGTCCAGTGCATGGTGGGTCCAGATCTATGGTTTTTCAGCATATTGGCTGGCTTCCCTGACTCAAGCCATGATGCCTTCATCCTGAGGAGCTCGAGTCTATATTCTCATTTTGAGACAATCTAAATGGCTGGTGTGTGCATTAGTGTTGCCTTTCTCAGTTTCTATTGTTAGCCTTGCATTTGCAACGCTGATTGTTGTTATCAGCTGGGCCCCATAGAAAGTATTTTCTGGTCTTTTTATTGTTGCCTATTTGTCTCCCTGCCTTCCCTCCATAATTGTGTGCTCATGTCCCTAGTTTCAGTTCTCATTCCCCCTGTTCCTAGTTTAACTCCTTAGTCCTTGTAGTGCACCTTACCTTTAGTTTGTCCTGCCAACTGTCTGTTTTATGACAGTGACAATCTTGACCTACTTGCAACTGTGGCCCCTTATATCATCAACTTGACTTTTGGCAGATCTTTTGTAATTATTTGGTTCATTTGCCCTTGTGGTTCCTCTTCCTAGTAGCTGTCTTTGTATGTGGGCTAACCCTTTTTTGTGATTGTAATTTTTTTTGGCCTTTTAGGTGATTTAGGCTACCCTCTGTTGGCCTGGTGGCTGACACCTTTTTTGCGTCCGCAGACACAAGGCCAGAAGGTCTATAACCAGGCCCACTACTGGACCCGTGCCAGGTGGAGCGTGCTTTTGGGCTATTAGAGAGCAGGTATCGATGCCTGGACTATCCTGGCAGAGTGCTGCAGTATATGCCAGAAGAGATGGTGAAGATTATCGTCGGCTGCATTGCGCTCCACATTTATGCCGTGCTGGAGAAGGTGGCCCCAGCTCCAGAGGTGCCTTGCCATATTTATTCTGGCACCCAGAGCCATGCTGGACAGGCAGTCTGCTAGCACCTGGTTGACTCTTCCTTTAGTTTGTGTCTGTTTTGTTTTGCTTTGTTTTGCTTTGTTTTGTTTGCTATTTGCTGCTGTGCCCCCTTTCCTTTTTTTGGTTGTGACTAAACAAACATACCACACAAACTTGTTTTAAGTGTCATATATTATATATATGGACCTACCACACTGGGCCCCACAAATCATGCTCACAAGGAGCAACACTGAAACATTGGTACAAAAACAAAATGGTTGGGCCAGGTTCTCATGGAGCAGACTGGCAATTCTCCTCACCACATTAAATTGTTGGTGGTGTCCGCAGCCGATTTGGGGAACTCCCAATGACATGTATGCTAAGGGCTGGTGCTTTCTGCTTCTCTTTCCCTACAGACTCCTTGCACCAGGGAGAGTATGCTGAAATGGGGCCACCCGAGGCTGGACCCTCACACGACTCAGAAAAATCAAGATGATCCACCCAAAAGCAGAACCCACATCACACATGTGTCTAGTTCTAACATCTGTTTTCATGTCCATACAGACCCTGAGGAAGGCGTGGCATAAAGAAGGAGGGTGGATCCAAAAAATGACCAACAACAGGGATGTAGTAAGTATTGAGAATTTGGGGACATTGGCCAGGGGGAATCGGCACACTTGTTTAAGCACATGTTGACATGCCTTTCTTTTGTCTTTATAGGTGCCATGGAGCAGAACCGGGAGCCTAGGACCCTAGGAATGTTTTTAGATTTCAAAAAGTGTGACGGAATCCACTAGGGGGAAGCAGGTAAGACCAAGGAAGAAAAAGATGAGTCTCACTAGGAACACACACTACATGGGGATGGCAAGTCAAACTGCGGGAAAACACACTATATGGGAGGCCCCAAAGGAACTAGTAGAAACAGGAAGAAGGCAAGTCCAAGACTGGGGACACACATTACATGGGATCCAGGAACCAGGTGGGAGAAGGTAAGTCACACTGTAGGGATTCACACAAACATGGGATGTCCCAAAGGTGGGGTTCTACAAGGGAAAAAAACAGCCAACCCCTATGTGTATGCCAGGATGCTAGCAAGATGGCCACAGAGCACTGAGAACCAAGGACTCAGAGTCAATATACGATTGGAAATAGCCTAGTTTGCCGGCCAGATCAGTAATTGCTCGGCTAAAACATAAGCTTACGTGAAACATTTATAAATGCATAAAACTGGCTGAGAAAATCTCAGGGCACAGCTGAGAATAATACGAGCATTTGCAACTTCTCCCGGTTTCAGAGTTTGCTTCCACAACAAACAAGCAATCACAGAGAGGCTTAAAAACAACCTTAATGAAAGTGAGTGGCAATTTTCTCACCAGACTCTGAATTGACATCATAGTGTATTTTTAATGTATAGAGTTGATCTGAACAGTCCAACCAAGCAATACCTAGTTTTATATAAAACTGTAATTTATTCTTTATTCTTTTATCTGTCAGTGTGTTAGCATAGCTTTACTTTACGTATTACTTCAAAGTTCACTTGATGCTTAATAGACCTTCAGAAGATAGCCCCCCATTTTTACCCATTACAGACTTCAAGGGTGGAGTTTAGTGGGCTACTCACCTCTTAGCCAATCAGAGATCTGGCTTAATCTGTATAGATAATTTATTAATCGTATTTTCTAAGAGGAAGTGCAAAACAAATAATTTACAACTTTCTACTGTTTAATTATTGTAAATGTAAATATTCTGCAGTGTTTACTTTAACTGCACTTCAATTTTACTGGTTTAAATAACCATGCTGACTTTTATTAACTTGACATATTACAGGATGGACCAATAAGCCATTAATAGTGAGCTTCGTATATCTATCTCCAGTATCTTAACAGCATTTTGTCTTATGGGCTAGAGCAACCCCAGCTTTCTTTATGGTATATAGCATGAAATGCTAAAAAAAACACAATTGTAATATGCATTTTGATTTACTCATGTCTTTCCACGTGGTACAGGCAATTTCATGGTACACAGCAGTTTGTGTTGGAAATCAATATTCTTTTATGATCTTTAAAAGACGAGCTGTGCTAACACATGCTCAAATCATTAGTACATGCAGCACGTTGGCCGCTGCACATTTTACTTGAACGTAGTTTTCCTACTTTTTCTGCTTTATTGCATGATGGGGTCCAACAACTGCCATGGGCAAGCAGGATGAGCTTTCAGAGCTCAAAGATAAAGAGGAAGGAATGAACACCCTTACATATGAGCACATGACAACATTAATCTGATAATCGTGTAGACAATACAATACTGTAACCAATATCAATATATCAACAAAAATACCAGGGATATAATAGTGATCTACCAAACAGAGATTTATTTGTATGAAAGAATGCTAGGTGGCACTATAGCATTATTCCTGGACATGTGAGGGGAGTACTGGTATGCATAAAGAGATACAGAGTTAATAAAACAGTGTTTCAGATAAGAATAAGAAAGCCCTACCAGGGATAACCCCTTTGAGCAAAATGTGCCACTTTCGCAAAAATCAGGATTAAACAAGCCCAAAGCGGGCTCAAAGTCCATGAGAGTCTATAAGAGAAATCAAAGAGAGTAGCTTACAGGTTAGGATAAAGGTAGAGAGACAGTAAAAGTCCACAACGTTTCGATCCAATGACCTTCGTCAGGAGGGAGCATTATCAAACATGCTGTACCCCAGCTTTAAATAGCAGAGAAAATGGAGCCTTGCTCCAGAGTGTATCAATGACATCAGACGGGCCGCCGTGATTGGCGCCCCCGACCTGCGTCATCGCCGGAAGACACAAGCAGTCCTGGCCTGTCGCTGGAGGGCCGGAAAAGATGTGGCGTGATCTGTAGAGTGCGTAACCTGCCCGGAAAATGGTGGCAGACAGTAGGCAACCAAAGTAATTGTAGTCAGGGTGTCAACCCAATAATATTAGCTTCAAACAAGTAGGTGACAGTGGATGATGCCCGCTTTCAGCACTCCTCATCCAAGAGGGGGGCAGGACAAGAGCATTTACAGAAGGGAGTGCACCAAAGCAGGTTAATTCTGAAGCTTTCCTTTTAAGCCGACCCTAGCTTAAACCGGGCCTTCAGCATCATTTCATGAAAAGCCCAGACCGTTAAAAAACTATTCACCAGCATCTAAAATTAATATATTTTACATTTTTATTCACTTACTTTTTATCCTTTCCCCACTGGACTGCAAATCTGTTCAGGACTCTAGGAGTCCTAGGAATTCCTTTGTTAGCACATATTATATGGAATCAGTTTTTACTACCTCCAATCTGTTGTTATTGCCAACAGTACAACAAGAAGAGAGGACTGAACCTTGTAATCCTGCTGCTATGGCCACAGCTGTTGTGAGGGAGCTCACTCAACCTTCCACATGCCCAGCAGCAGTGTTGTGTGTGTACAGGACTTACATCTCTCTTCTTGTAGATCCCAGGGTACAGACTTGGAGTACATTTGCCAATAGCAACAGATTAGAGGCAGTGAAAAGTGCAGCAACTAAACACACATTTGCGTATACTTGAGTGTAGTTGCGGACAACTATGCTGCAGTCTTGTCCCACAAAACGTATGCTTAACTGCATTTGCTAAATTCCAAAAGAGCTCCAAACCTAGTGTTTGTCCTATAAAGACTGGGAGCATGGCTAGCTTGCAATTGCCATGAATGCATAACCATAACCATTGTATAAAAGGTATGTTGCAACACTGCTTTCAACATAACACTGCTTCTCAATTAGGCCAAGCTGGACATTATGGTTGCCCAAATATTATTACATTAAATACAGCCAGAAAATTCTGATTTTTTGCAAGTGAGTAGGGCCCTCTGGTTTTCCGGTGTCTCTGTTATAGTTCCTTGTCAGAGCCGCAAGTGTGGACTAGCTGTGGGTGGAGTAGAGTGAAGTTACACAAACTCAAAGCTGAACTTATCTGGTTTATTAAATGAGCACAGCAGACAGGGTGAGGTTTTCGAGCAGTGGACAGGGCTTCAGCCCTTCTGGGTTTATTAACCCTTTTACCTAAACACAGCAGTCCTAAACTATACATGGCAGACATAAACTAAACACAGCAAACCTTAAGACTGAACACAGCAGATCACAACTATACATACTATATACATATAATACATTAATTAAAGTAAGGGATTGAGCCAGATTAGATAAAGGGCAACGCTTGGTGTAAGGTATAACCAGTTACAGAAACTGAATTGTGGGCTAGACAGAGGGTGGCAGGTACAGGGTGGGATAAGCAATGACAGGATTCCAGAACTATTACCAGGAGCTGATGCAGAGGATTACAGTAATAGGGAACAGAGAATAACAGGGAATGGAAACCAGAAACTACAAGAAAGAAGCAGGGAATGCTGGAAATGTTCAAGAATGTCTAATACAATACCGAAGCAAGGTCAGCATGGCCCCAGTCCAATATATTGAGTTTCTGATCAGCCACTGCTTTGGCTCGTTCAGCCAGGCCATACAAACTTCAGGAGCTAACTGCAGGTGGTTGCTAGGATATACCAACACAGTGAAGTCAAATAGCATCACTAGCAAATGACTAGAAAATGACCCTGCATGCCTAAGCTAAGTATATTCCTGACATCTGTTGTTGTATTGTAAGGTTCTGAAATTGTGAAGCCTTGGCTCCTGTTTTGTCCCTAGGTCATGATCTAGCACTGCCATACAAACCGATAATCCATTATCAGGTACAGATAAGGAAGGACATTTTTGATTGGCTGAACAATCATTGCTGGCTCTAATTCCAAAAGGAGAGCAGCTGTTTTTAAACTATGCTCTCTCATATCCATTGTTGGACAGGCCCACCAGAAGGTCTTCTGGTGGACCCCAGGCACTGACTCAAGATGACCATCATAGCAGTACAGAAGGTCCAAGGCTTTTTGTTTTTCCTAAAATGTTTAGTTTGTTATTTGTTCTGTTAGTTACTATTTATTCAACATTGCTCTTTATATATAACAATGTCATTAAGTAGTGAGTCCCAAGAATGAATCTCTGTAGTGTGCCCCAAGAATGATTTCCTGTAGTGGACCCAAAAGACTCTACTTATGGTGGTTAAAGAGAAACTTGCTTTGGCTGTTAGAAGCTCCTAAAGTCTTATATACTTTGCAGTAAACTAACAGAAACATATTGTCTAAAGATACAGACATTGGCCTTGATTCACAAAGGGTTGAAAAAAACTCTCATGGTAGTAAAAAATTCAATTCATGAGAAAAAAGCCTGAGAATTTCACTGTTAGTGAATCACCAGACAGGAAGACAATGAAAGTCAATGGCACATTTTACTACAGGTAAAAAGGGGGTAAAAAGTTCAATACTTTTTCCAGGAGTAAAAAAGCGCCATTGACTTTCATTGTCTTCCTATCTGGTGATTCACTAACAGTGACATTCTCAGGCTTTTTTCTCATGAATTGAATTTTTTACTACCATGAGAGTTTTTTCAACCCTTTGTGAATCAAGGCCATTGAAATGAAATCTAGAAATAAAATAATGAGGATTTCAGAGGATTTCATACAACGGTGCTAAGAATTTGCTTGCAGTTCTTTAACTTCTTTTCCTATAAAACTGAGCTCAGGCATGGCTAATTATCTGCAGTAGAAAACACCTTCAGAATATTTTAGAATCTAAATCATAGTAGGACAGAAATTAGCCTTAATTATAACTCCTGTATAACACAACTTTGCAAATTCTTTTGATGTATAGAAATGTTTTAGCGAGGATAAGGCTTGGTTCTTCACAAAGAAAAACAGTCTGAGGAAAAAGCTGCCACTGCAATAATGATGCAAGGTATTGAAACAAATTAGGAATAATTGTTTTTTGCAGATAAGTTTGCTAAAGGCTTAAAACTACCTCTTAAAACTACTCTGCACAGCCTTTGCCTGTATCATTAGAGTGCTACATAATATTTCTATCTACTTTGGTACTTTTGGTGCATGTGAACTGATTGTGAAATTACATTAACTTAATAATAATAACTTAACAATAACACACAAAAAAACATTAACCATGTGGTTTGTTTCTGTGCTGGCCACTACTTAAATGGTAATTCCACTTTCGATTGCCTTTTTAATGGTTTCTATTATTGTGTGCCAATATGAGGTGCTCAAGGTGCTGAGCTTATCCGTTATTTTTTTTTTCTTTTTTTTCTATGCAACTCCATGTTATAAAATAAAACTGTTTTCCCTAGCAAAGTGGTGTTACGATGTACATTTCAGAAACTTCCTGACCCTGGCTTGCTAAACTTAGGATCGATTCAGACCATAACTCTGCCGGCTCAGGTCAAAGAAGCTTTAGATTTAGAAATCTCGACGGATGACGTTGCCTTAGCAATTAAACATTTAAAATTAACAAGGCTACTGCCTTATATTACTGCCTTATATTACAACGAATTGGTACCCTTGTTAGTTCCCTCTCTCACTGCGGCCTTTAGCACATTGTTCCATGGTGAGAAATGGGGTGCAGCAACATTGACAGCCACTGTGAGTATAATACCTAAGGCTGGATCAGATGTAACGTTATGGTCTAACCATAGACCTATTTCGCTTATAAATTCAGATGTTAAAAGTTTATATAAAATACTGCCACCTCATCGAAATCCTCATATAGGCCAATTAGTGGGTAAAGAGCAAGCAGGGTTTATACCCTGTAGGCAGGCTGGGGCCAATGTACAAAGAATGATGGGCCTCTGGGGCTAGTCTTCTGGCTTTTGATGTAAGGAAAGCATATGACACTGTCTCTGGATTTTCTACAATCTATCCTATGTCGTTGGGGTTTTAGGGACTGGTAAATTCTTTGTATGCTGCCTCTAGTGCCTTTGTGAAATATTATGGCCATCAGTCAGACAGATTTACAATTTCTATGTACACGAAGTAGGGGTGCCCCCTATCCCCTCTATTATTTGGTCATTAAACCTTTATCCCGAAGGCTAATGCAGTGTCCGGATATCAATGAATTGGAGGTGTCGGGTAAATCCCCAAAAATTTGTCTTTTTGCCAATCACATCTTACTATTAATCACCAACTCTTCAATATCCCTTCCAAAATATTTAAGATCGTGGGTGATTTCGAAAGTATCTTGGGACCTTCCCAATTCTGATCTGCAACATAATAAAAACGTTTCCAATTCCAATGGAAGTCAAAGTATATCCCCTATCTAGGGATACAAATGACTAGGGATTACTGGGATCTTTATGAAGCCAATTCCCCATCCATGATAGTGTCACTAACATAATTATTGACTAAATGGCCTAAGCTGAACTTATCTTGGTTGGGTAGATTGACCGCAATAAAGATGTCATGGCTGCCCAAAATGTTGTACCTACTTGGAGTCCTTCCAGTTCGGATTCCAGTGCAGTTCTTACAATCCTTACAATCCAGGGATAATATATTTATTTTGGATGCTACACTTCCACAGATACCCAGATCAGCCCTTTATAGACCCAAAGCTAGTGGTGGGTTAGGACTTCAACATTTTTCTCTTTATTGTCAAGCTAGTCAAATTGCCCAGCTCGTAGCGTGCCACACAACTTGCGGAAAACCTTTGTGGAATGAAATTGAAGATGTAGCCTTGGGACCTCTCTCTATTAACAGTTTTCTCTGAGTTAAAATAAAACTTTGTAAATTAAATGCTAGCCCAATCTTTGAGCATTCTAAATATATCTGGGAAAAGCCAAAAGGGGGTGTCAGTTGGCCTCACCTCATAAGCCGCTAATTTCATTTTTGAGAAACCCATTGTTCGAGGTGGTTATGGAACCTCCTCAAGGTGTCTCTTGACAGGAATCTGCTAAGCTAACTAGTATCTTAGACTTCTTAAAGCGGACCTTCACCCTGAATAAGAGCATATTAGGCAGCCTGAAAAAAGGACATGTCTTCTGACTGTGTCGCTCTGCATTCTAGGATTGCTGTCCTTTGCCTGACCCCAGCTCTGCTCTGTCTGTGCAAAGCACAGCTATAATCCCGCCCCCTGTACTTTATCCCACTCTTCTCTCCTCAGTATGTGTAATGCTTCTGAGTCAAGATGGCGGGCCCGTATCCTAGAGTCCTAAAAACTTAAAATATATTAATTTTAGATGCTGGGGAATAGTTTTTTAAGGGTTTGGGCTTTTTATCAAATCATGCTGCAGGTCCGGTTTAACTGAGGATGATCTTGTGACATTTGACTTCCTAAAAATCAGCCACAGAGTGCCTAATAGTGAATTCTTCCCATATTTGCATATTACAGCATATTATTCTACATTGCAACAGGCCACTAAACCACTTATAGTGCTATAGTTTTTGAAAAAGCATGCATGGACTACATATCATACTCGAAAATATTCACTCAAGTCAATACAATCATGATTTTTGAAAAGTTGGAGAAATGTTTGATGCAGTCTGGGACCCATGGGTACACCACTTTAAATTTGATAATAGGCATACACATGCCATTACTATATGAATATGCTATGAAATGGTTCCACCCTTTTCATTGTGACCTCTTTTGAACTTTCTGGTCCCCTTGTTCTTTTCTCTCTTGTTTCCCTTTTTGTGCTCTTCTCTTTTCTCTGTTTATTCCCCTTTTTCTCATTCGTCAGTTTCATTCCCCCCTTTACTTTTTATCTTTTTTGGTTTTATTATCTTGATGGTATGATTTTAACATTCGATACATGTTTTGATAAATAATTATTGTTTGCTTACTGTGACTATTTAACCATGTTTTACAGTCATTGGGCAACATTTCTGTATCACAGTGTGTGATACTGGCATTGTTGTAGCCTTGTATTTGTTTTTTGCTCAATAAAAATGAATTGAAATGAAAAAACAAATGTCCCATAAAACTGATAAAGCGATCAGATCATCTACATTAGTCAAGTAAGTTCTCTCATGCCTGTTTCAGGTGTGTAACATTCTTATTCGTACACCTGAAGGCTATTATTCATCTAAAACGCGTCACAGGGACCTCAACTGACTACATGGTCTGAACGATATATCGTGAGAGATACATGATTTTATCAAAAGATTAGTAAAAGTTACGTTTTATTAAAGAGGAACAACACACATGAATTTGACTTTCCTGTGTGTTGTTCCTCTCTGTGGCAGCATCCCGAATTGCCAATCAGCGCTCAGCCAATCAGCGTGCTCTCTTTCACTCAGCTCTCTTTGGTGCCGAGGAAGGCTAAGCTGTCTGGGCAGCTAAGCAGCCGAGCGGCGCGGCCAGCCACATCCCCTGCCCACCTGGCAGCCATGGTGTGACACAGCCCATTCAGGAAGGTTGAGCGCAGGTGCGTGCACGGCTAAGAGTGAGTGAGGATGCTGCCGGAACGCACAGACGCAGCAAGGGCTTCGGGGACAGGGTGAGTGTTCAGGGGGGTTTGGGGGGGTTCACACAGCGGGGCATGCTGATTTGGGATGCCCCAAGGACTGGAACTCGTTAGGCCCTGGAATAGTCTTTAAGGGGACCTAGTCGCAGCTTGAAGATTGTGGAAAATGGGGTTTGTAGAACTTAAACACTAATAACCCACAAGGGCAAGATTCTCTATTCTAGGTCTTCATAACTTACCATAACACTTCTGATTTTGCTTTCAGCAAAAACATCTGCACTTATTTTTGTAACTATTGTACTTGTGTTTATAACCAGTCTTTTATTTTACATTTAGCACTACCAAACTTGATGTAATTGTTATTGTTGCTGCCAGCCATGCAATCTGGCTCTAAAGTCTTAAAGGCTCCAGGGCCAGGTTACAACTTTCCCCCTGCCATTTACCTGCTATGCTTACCTTGTAGGCAATTCTACAGCACATTCATGAGCCACCCCCATCATTCTAGCATCCTTCCCACCATCCAGTCCCTTGATGGGTTAGAACCTTAGATCTCCATTTCCTGCAGGGTCTGCACTGCACTCAAAAGCTTATGCCTGCGTGGGGTTTTGTGCCCCCGTTCTAGTTCGGTATCTGGCTTGGTGCTGGGACACACAGCAGCCCAGCTACGGTCTGATTTGTTTTGGTGCCAGATGTCTGAGGCACTGGTGTTGAGGGAGCCTCTGCCTCAGACTCTGTGGGGTCTTCCTCAAAGTCCCATCTCACAGGTTCTGTGGACATCAACCCCTGTCCATCCCCCAGCTACAATTAGTACAGGATAAAGTTAGTAATTTTTTTTACTTTATTGCCTGAATTGGGCTTAGTACAGACGGAGGGTGACGTGAGTGGAGTATAGACATACGGCTGGACTACCTCTTTAAGGTTTGTAGAAACTGTGCTTGTCGATTTCTTAAATATTTTGTTTTGTACGAATGGCTGTAATGGAAAATTCTAAAATTCACTTCTGCTAATGTTGTTTTCTGTTTAATAAAACATTTCTTTGTATTATGCAAATGTCCCCTTTGTCCCTCAGGCAATACTATTGCAAGTCTGTTGAGATAACAGAATGTTCTTGGGTGCCAAGAGCAAGAGAAATCCAGCTCATTTTGACTTATTACAATTTCTTTTAGATGCAATTTAGCCAGGGCCCCTTCATATCTTTCTCATCGCCTCACATTTATGTGATATGTATTTAATAGACTTCAAAATGATTAGACTACAGTGGGGTAATTACATAAGCTACAGGTATTAACAGATGAAGATTGTGGAATATGGGGTTTGTAGAACCTATACACTATTAACCCACAAGGGCAGGGCTCTTTTTTCTATGTCACTTCTGATTTTGTTTTCAGCTCATCAACGGAACTTGTTTTTACATCTATTGTATTTAAAATGCTTATAATTAGGGATGAGCGAACCGGTTCTGACGAACCGGAATTCGCTCCAAATTTCAGGGAAAATTCGATTCGGCACGAACCCAAATTTTTTTTGGTTCGTGCCGATAAAATTTTCCCTGAAATAGAAAAAAAAAAATGCCGGCATGGTGGGAGCGGGCAGGCCGGCTACGCTGTCAGCGGGCGGCGGAAGCCGTCGCGCTGACAGCGCAGCCGGCCTGACCGCTCCCACCATGCCGACATTTTTTTAAAAAGCAAACACTTACCTGCATGGTCGGAGCGTGGAGGCCGGCGTCGCTCTCAGGCGCCCTCTGATGACGCGCCCTCTGATGACGCGTCCTCTGATGACAGCTGAGAGCGGCGCCGGCGCCACTCTCAGGCGCCTTCTGATGACGCGCCCTCTGATGACGCGTCCTCTGATGACAGCTGAGAGCGGCACCGGCCTCCACACTCTGATCATGCAGGCAAGTGTTTACTTTTTAAAAAAATGCCGGCATGACAGCGCAGCCGGCCTGCCCGCTCCCACCATGCCGGCATTTTTTTTTTTCAGATGAGCGATTCGTGAAAGTTCGATTCGGTCGAACCCGAATTTCTTGGGGAAATTCGGCGAATCGCCCGAATCGAACTTTCAAGAAGTTCGCTCATCTCTACTTATAATCAATAATTTTAAGCATATAGCACTGCAAAACATTATGTAATTGTTATTGTTGCTGCCAGCCATGCAACCTGGCTCTAGAGTACAAAAGGCTCCAGGGCCAGGTTACAACTTTCCCCCACCATTTACCTGCTATGCTTACCTCGCAACTGAAGCTACGGCACATGCATGAGCCACCCCCATTATTCTAGCATCCCGCCCATCATTCTAGCGGCTGCACAGCTGCTGCACACATCTGCACCAGGCATATCTGAAAGGTTTGAATGGATACATACAGCTGGAGGGGAGGGTGCAAGCAACTAGCCTGCCATTTAGGTTTCCTAGGCATGCATTAATATGCACAGCTATTAAAGTGGACCAAAACCCAGCTAGGCATCCAAAATCGGGAAGCTTCGCAGTGTGAAACCCCCCAAGTCGCTCGCTACACTTACCTTAATCCTGGTCCAATGGCCCTGCTCTAGCAGGGTGAATGGCCCGCTCGGAGCGGCTGAGCTAAGACATCGGGTTAGACGTCCATAGCTCAGCGGCTCTGAGTGCGCTGATTGGACGAGCGGCCGCGCATGCGGGGTAAGACCAGGATGAGGCGAGTTAATGCGCGATCTCTGGGGGTTTCACATAGCGGGGCACCCCCAAACGGGGTGCCCCAGGGGTGTGGTGTGGACCAAAACCCAGGATAGTCAAAATCCTGGGTTTTGGTCCACTTAAAACCTGATTAGAGGAAATTTTGCGCATGCACTGGGGGAGGAAGAACCAAAGATAGTGAAAATCCATGGTTACTGTCCTGCCAAAAAGAATTGTTGCTACTCACCTTTTGTCCATCATAGCTCAACCACCTGGTAGTACTGGTGTACAACCTACATGATTGGAGATTGAGCACCCTGTTGGTCCTTTCCAGTCCAAGACAGTGGGCCTGTAGGGTTTACGTTCCACAGCACACCCACTCTATTCATAGCAATAAAGTGGCGTTGCCAAGGTGGGTCTATGCAGACACATGCCGTCTTCATTGCAATGAATAAGTGGGAGTGCTGAGGGGGGTAAACCCAACACGTCCATCTTTGCTGGAAGCAGTCTGCATGCATGTCACAGATTGGTCTGGTCAGTCACATATACAAGCTACCCCCCTCCCAGCCCTCCTCCTGAGCATAGCCCATAGAAATGACTAACCTTATTTCAGCAATCCTCCAATTACTGCTGTGGCTCATACTCTTGCAGAGCAGCCATGAAGAACTTGCCATGACCCCTAAATTAGCCAATCACAGCTGCAGCTGTGTGGAGGTAGGGCCGCTGGCCACTGCTGCAGCTGTGATTGGCTGACTCGGAGGTCATGATATCCCAGTTTCAGAGCTGCTGTGGAAAAGTACCTGCCTGTTGTGGGGATTTGCAGAGATTTGCAGCAAATCAGGCTATGCTTCAAGAGAGGGAATGGGGGAGGGGGCAGGGATTTGACAAGAATTCTGGAGGTCATCATTTCATAATTCTTTAATGTGTGTCTAAATTTGCATAGCTGTCATGTGTAACAGGTTTGCTTAAAGTGCACCTAAACTTAGAAAGTAAGTTTATGTGGTCACCTTCCATCCCCAGGCCAGTGCCCCAAATAGCCTGTGTTTCTTTTTTTTTATCTTAGGCTTTGCCCAATATCCATAAAAACAACAGGAAATAGTATTATGGTGAATGGCAGCAATATGCTAATTATTTCAGTTACAACCAAACTGTCACATAATGGCTGTTAGGTTAAAGTGCTCCCCATTGCTGAGCTGTGTGTACTCTATATGATTGCATCATAACTGCTTGGCCAGGGAGCAATATGGCCGACAGCATCCATTTTGTGCTGTTATGAATATTGGGCAAAGGCTGAGGTAAAAAGAGAAACACAGGCTGCTCTGGGGCACTTGGCTGGGGATAGAAGGTGACTACATATACCCTCTGAGTATAGGTCCTTTAGGTTGGAGCCCCTTTGTGTGTGTCTATAATGAAATAATAATTTCATAATAATAATAATAATAATAATAATAATAATAAGTGTGGGATGATGTTAAATACTCGGGCGGAGTCGGGTATGGTGTCCCCGTACCTCCCTCTCCTTTCTTTGTGGAACAATCCAATCTTTCCCCCAGGGGCAGAGGACCCTGGTAGATTTAATACATGGAAAGAGGCGAGCATACGGCGAGTTTCAGATTGTCTGCAATCTTCAGAGGTCAGTACATTCCAACAGATGAGGGATAAATTTCACCTGCCATCTAATGAGCTTTTTCGTTTTCTGCAAGTTCGCCATTTTGTGAGATCCACGGTGGGGAATTGGCAGGAGTTTGAAAAACTAACTTTTTTTGAGACGCGCTGCTGTAGGGATCCCAGAGGCAGAGGAGCAATCTCAGAGATATATCATAACTTGGTCTCAAGGGGTACGATACATGCCCATCCTATACCAAAAATTGGCACCATGAACTGGGTAGAGAGATGGATCAAGAAAAATGGCGGAGGATGTGGAACGCTTCCTTTGGTTGCTCGGCGTCTGACTTTAATCGAGGCTAACGTAAAACTAATGGCAAGATGGTATATGGTCCCATAGAGAATGAAACACTTTTTCACTGAGTCCCAGGGGAACTGCTTCCGCGAGGGCGTCTCTCCGGGATCGTACCGGCATGTGTGCTGAGATTGCCCAGTAGTTAGGGAATTTTGGTCAAGAATCTTTAGAGTTCTCAGCAAGGTATGTGGCAGATCTGTGGTCAGAGACCCTTGGGTAGCTCTCCTCAACGTCCCAATCCCCCACAGTTCTGAAAAAGCGGTTGATGTATTATATCCTATCAGGGGCAAAGCTGGTGGTAGCTGGGGCTTGGAGGTCTCCCACGTTGAGCTTCAACGCCTTTAAAAACAAGGTTAACTGCATTATGGCCATGGAAAAATATGTCCGCCATTCACAATGGGACTTTGGAGCTGTTCGTGGAGGTGTGGAAACCTTGGGTTCGGAATTTTCTCCCTACAGATTTTGATGTAAACCTAATAAGCATCTGATCCTTCCTCAACCCCTTCCTTTACTCCCCCCCCTCACCCCCCCCCCATAGGGGTTGTTATTTTTCTTTTAATTTATTTGAATTGAACTTTTTTAGTAACTCTTGAATTTTCTTGTATGCAGTGCATAAGCTTCTGACTGTGACTTAAGTTGTCTGTAATCTTTAAATTCTGTGTATGAACAGTATTATGCTAATAGAATGATGTTCAGAATATACACAATAAAAAGTTTGATAAAGAGAAATAATAATATAACTTCCCACTAGACTTCTGTCATTTGTTGATAGGTGTAAGCTAAGCTTGCCACTTGGCCAGTATTTTTTTTTTACTTTACTGGCCACTGGCCAGGCGGTGCTGGTATTAGTTTTTTTTTTCTGGTAATTTGCGGGTATACTTTTCCCATCCTCTCAATTAGCAGTAAGAAAACAAATGCCAGCACCACCAGGCCAATGGGCAGTAAAGTAAAAAAAAAAAATACCGACCATGTGGCAACGTTAATTCCCACCTATCAACAAATGACAGAAAGTATGGCTTGTATATGCCTGAATCGAAAAACAGCATAGAGTAAATGAAAAATCTATTTATACCGCTTTCCAGTATAAGGTCTCTTCTCACCAGGCAAATGAGATCCTCACTTATAGCACCCTGCAGAGCAGATGACTACGCATGACAGTTTATCCCTTAATGAACATATTGCAGAAGTGACGTAGAATGTCCATTTAAATTTGCTCATCTTGTTCATACATGCCAAGTTAATTAAAAAAATAAAGGTTATTATTGCAGCATGCTGATCAAAAGTGAAAACCGTTCCAATTAGAGCCATTTTTTTTATTGAATGAATTATTTACAGCAAAACGCAATTGATCTTTCAACTGTTTAACGATCTGCCACTGGCTAAAGCTGCCCTTAGAAAAAAATTCTGCCAACGCATCTTGTAAGCAAATGTGATGTAGGTTCATTTTCGCAGAGGCATTCAGTTTATTTTGCCCTTACAAGCATGTAACCATTAATCCAATGGAAGGCTATATGAGTCATGTCATAGAGAATGCCAGTAGCTCTGCTTCCTCTGCATACTTTGGAGACTTTACATCAGTCTATTGTTGCTGCAGTACAGTTTGACACTTTAATTTCAGTGGAAAGATTTCTTTTATTCATTTTACTGCTGCAACTGACTGTAATCCATGACACTTACCTACTGTGTAAAAACAGGTCAGGACACAGTTTATGTTGTACAATACAATATATACCTAGCTATTTGTGCATATTTTATAGTAAGGAGCTTCTGTATATAAACAAAAACATACCAGCATAATAATTTGGGTAACCACAATTGTCCCACTAATACCTGCAGTGAAAACCATGACGAGTATCAAATGAATGTGCATTTGTAATTATGTGAATTGCACTTAATTTGGTGTAAGAAATAAGGCTTAATGACTCAGAACTAGCTATGTTTTTCAAGGGTCTCAGTACATGCCTGAGTATGTCTAGTGCTGGTGCTGCCCTGCAGTTCGGCCTGGCAGTCACACCAGGCCAAGATGACATCTGGGCCTTAAGCTTCCTCCATGTTTTCTCTATAGTTCCTGCTGCTGGTTCTCTAAATGCTTCCAACTACTCATTCCTCTGTTCAGTTCCAGAAAAACCTATACAATTTCAAATCAGATTCAGTACCTTGACTCCACTGGCATACATACCATGGAAGCAGGGAAGGCCGCTGCCCCCGGGCCCATGGCAGAAGGGGGGCTGTCCTCCCCTGCCTCCATGGTATGTACACCAATGGGTGCAGGCAAGGCTATGGCAGTCATGTGTGTGAAGCTGCAGTGATCGGAAGCAGGACATATTGGTGTCGCGACCTATGACAAACTGTGCAGGGGGTGGCAGGTACTGATAGCTGCCTAAACAAATAGGCTGTAACACACAGCCAATCAGCGGTGGAAGCCTGCCCCCACATACAAGATATTTTTGAAATGCTCTGGCCCCTGGGGGCTGAGACTCCTCTTTACCTGCTACTGCTGTTCAATGTGGGCCATGAATGTAAACAGAATTTTGGTCCACATAGCATTATCTCTAGGGGGCATCCTAAACCTCCCCAGACAAAATCTCTGTTCATAGTTTTGCTTTACTTTAAAAAGGACCAAAACCAAGGATAAAATATATCCAGTGTTTTGTTGTGTCCCTAGTGCACTCCAATTTGAGATGCCCCACAGTATTGAGGTGTTCTTACCTGAAAGGAGATCCCACAACACATGCACAGGCTCTCTTCCAATCAGCTTTCTTAGTCATGCGTTTAATGCACAGCTAGGAAAGCTGAATATAGAACCAGCTGCATGCCTCCCTCTGGCTGCTCTCCTCTGACTGTGTGTATTGGCACCAATGAAGGGATGCAGGGGATGGCACTGTGGCCCTTTCATGTCCCGTGGGATCACCAGCGAGGCATCTAAAATTAGGGTGCGTCAGGGAAGAATTATCATCTGGCCCTGGAGGCCTTTAGACCAGGCGGCAGTGTCTGTAGGGTTGAACACCCCAATCAGTACCTCATAGGAAGGTAGGTGGGTGAGCAGGCCAGTAGGCAGGTGGCTGGGTCAGTAGGTAAGAAGATAGGTAGGTGGGTGAGTGGACAAGTAGGTAGATGGGTAGGTGGGTAGGTAGGTAGGTGGATTTGTACTTAGGCAGGTAGGTGGGTGAGTGGCCTTGGAGGTAGGTTGGTAGACAAGTAGGCAGGTAGGTGGGTCAGGATGTTAAAAACAACACCATTTTTAATATGAATCAATGAAAAACGTCACTCACACTGCCTGGATATCTGGGCTGGAGAATCCTCATGACTCCCCTGCTGCCAGATCCAGTCCTTGCTACATTGTTCTCAGTGCCTTACCTCCTTCGTCGGAGCTCAGCTGAATCATGCTAGAACAGTTGCTGATTCTGCTGCCTAACCACCCAATCCCACCGCCTGCCTTTGCTGCCTGCCTGCTGGCTTATGCTGCTGCCCCACTGATCCTGTCTGGCTGTGTCACTTAGCAGGGAAAATGGTGAAGGCCCCATGGCCCGTGGCTCTTGCACCTTGCCTATAATCCGGCCCTGATTGAACTAGATGGGCAGATAAGGTACAGATTTTTGCTGATGAGTGAGGTAGATATTTCATTTTAGAAGTTTGAATATAACAGCAACAAATTCAAACACATTCAGAGAGGTTAATTATTTTTACTAATTTGACCTTTTATTATTATTTTTAGTATATCTTATTTCTTTTTACTTAAGAAGTGCCCCCCCCCCAAGGAGGGTGGGGGGACCTATAAAAGAAAAAGTGTGGGAAAGTGGGCTAGAGTTCGGCCTACAACTTCAGCCTAACAGCCTCTTAACTGAATAATGTCAAAAGGCAATCTACTGTATACTATACACTACCTAAGTAGCAATGGTCCCTGGTGTTTCTATTGCAATGAGTCTACCCACTCTATTTCAAATGTAGAGGGCTCAATGGAGAAATGTAACATTATTTTTACAAGCATTGATAAAATATATATGAACATGTTACTATGACTTGCTGAAAATCATGCTTTGCCAGGAGAAATCCTGCCTTCCAGCCACAGCAAGAAGTCCAATAAACTGCTATAGTGTGGTTATATCCTGACATCAAACAAATAATTGAATGGATTCATTAAATTCCCTAGAGAAAAGACATATTGAAGTGTGGTTTTATAACTCATAAGAAACAAATCCGACTGGAACAGTAAAGAATGTGCATAAAATCTGTCCTGAGATATTTAATATTACTCGCTGGGAACAGTATATCTACACAGCAGGCTGTATTCCAGGGCATATACCATGGAAGTCCTGCAGTATGTAAGAAGATGAACTCAGCTTTACGTTATCTTATCTGAGACGTGTGCTGATGTTATTGTAATACAGTGGCTTTAGCTGCTTATTATCTACAATGAGTATACAGCAGTAAAGTACACATGTGTATCAACAGTAGTTTTTTCTTACATTTTAATATAACGGTGATTTGCCATGGAGACATTTACTATCTTTGTGACTAGGGTTCTTGCAGAGCTTAAATTATTGCTGTGGGAAACAAAACAGATTTTCAAGTGTCTAATTAGTTCCTTGCCAGTATTACAAAGGAAGAATATATTTGTAGATTAACCCTATGTGGGATTGTTATAGCAACAAACAAAATTGCCTGTTTACAGGGTTTTTATCTACAACACAACGTTTGAAAAATACATCCAAATGTGTAAAAATTAGGCAAGGTTACAGGTTAGTTTCAGGTTTAGGTGAGAACTAAACTTGAGCTCCTAGATTAGGAGACAACTTGAAGTGGTGAATTAGAATAGCTCCCTGGGCACATCATTCCTGGTACAAAGAGAACCAGGGACCCCTAAACCTTTGTTGTTCTTCCTTCACTAATCCCTTATGTTGTCCTTTTATTTTAAACCCTAAAAATAATCTCCCAACTTAACCCTAACCTAAGTTGGTGTTCCTGGGTTGGTCCTTTAATATACCTCCTAGGAACAGGTCCACTCTAATTGGCTCCTAGGAATGGCTGGCAGTCTGGGCAGAACCCTTTATACCCTGTTGTGTACTTATTTAGTCTTAATAATTGAGTTAAACTCCCCTTTTCCACCCTTGTTCTCCCTGTTGTATCTTTGTTATATATTTGTTATACATACGGCCTAATTCAGAGCCTACCCATGAATGCTCATTTTGTATCATTCCAAAAAAAGTTTGTTCATGCGTAAGCGGCTGTATTTGCCATGTGTACACATATGGTTCAGCTGAGCTTTTACGGTATTTGCAGAAGCAGAGTTTTTACCTTTTTTCGTACGTAACTTATTGTGGATCCCATCGTTCTCGGTGTGCCAATATAATTACCCACTCAATTAGGTATAAAATAACACAGCTGAGGGTCATATTTGCTTGTCACTGCTAACTTAGGAGCTCACTATGAGGCCGATTTATTAATAGCGCCAGGTAGCGACAGATGAGCGACAGTAGCGTGATTTTCACAGCGCCCGCTAGTATTCGCTGTGCTTGCCCGTTGTTCGGCTGTTGACAGCGACTCAGTCGGTGTGCGGTAATGTTGAATACGGGGTTAGGAGTCGGTGTTTGACTGGGTCCGCGCTGTATGGGAGCGCATGACAGCGAATGGCCATAGCGAACGGCTCCCAGCATATTCATTAACAAATCACGCTCAAAAAATTCTCGCGCTGTGAAATGCATGTTTAAACCCCAGAGCGCTGGCGGCGATGGGTTAAAAGTAGTTTTTTAACCCCCAAACAACCATATTTTTGTTAAAAAAAAATAAACATGTTTTTATAAACATTTTGTTATATGAATACATTAATATCAGACCTGTAATATCAATTCTGCACAATTTTTTTTTTTTTATTTTATTACCTTAAAAAAAAACTAACATTGCAGAAGTGGTCACAGAATTTTTGACATTTAAAAAAAAACAAAAAACATTAATATCAATTAATTATGAATATTTAAAGATTTCTCCATTGAAATGCATTGGAGAGCTCCAGGTAGCGAGAGGTCATACCTGGCGCTGTGATGGGATTAGCAGCGGCGCTGTTCGCTGAAGTCTGCAACATGATGAATCCCGCGCTAGCTGACGCTCTCGCCGGCGCTAGCCTCATTTAGCGTGATAAATGCGTGATTGTGTTCGCAGCCTGGCATTCTGGAGTCGGTAGCCGCCGATAGCTGGCGCTACCTGGCGCTAGTGAGACACTACCTGGCGCTATCCCTTGATAAATAAGGGCCTTAGCCATACCATAGGCGTCACCACAGCCTCCAGAGTCAAAAACGCAGGCATGCTGAGGAAACAGCAGCACCCAGCCCAGGTACCACAGCCCCAGGACCCACCGTCCATCCCGCAGGCAGTCCTCTGCTGATGAAAGACAAATGATAAATACACAGAGCTAAATCAAAGTGCAATTTAAAGAGATCAATCCACCGGTGTCCTCAGCAAAATAAGTGATCCACCACCAATAGCATAAGTCTCTTACCAGATGGTTGGCATGAAAAAGCCAAATTAGCAATCTGTGACAATCTTCACATGAAGCTCCAGACAAAACATTCCAAAATTCAATATCCAGATCAGTTTGAATCACAACAATAACTCCAAGTAGTAAGCCATGTAGGGAAGAAGATAGGATACAGATCTAATGCAGACTTCCAAACTTTTTAAAAAGCCAATTTAATACGTAAAATACACTCACAAACATTCATGAAGGAAAAGCATTGAATAAAAACACTCCAATGAGGGGATCACAGCTCTCAACGCCAAGCATCCCGGGTGTATAAAGATGCTCCAATAGAAAATCCACGGGCAAATAGCATGCTGATACAGATAAAGCTGACGGTTCCAACGCGTTTCGTCCCTCCCTCTGGACTTTAGCCAGGATAGTCAGCATAAGCTGGAAGCTATTTCTGATCCTCTGCTGATACCCACACTAACCACTCTGAGTGGGTCAGCGGCAGAAGTTAAAGGCATTAGCAGCGGGAGTCAGAAAACCAGGGCTCCCGGGCCTTCTGGCACAGCCCACCATGGACCAGCCAATGGTCAGGACACAGGGGCACTATGTGGACCCCAGGACAGACCTCAGTGAGGGCCCCACAGTGGAGACCCATGCGGAGCAAATGGGGAAGTCAAAGACTGAGCAGCATTGCCACAGCCAGGCCTGTTCTTTCCCCAGCCAGTAGCCTGGAATCCATCCAGTCTGGGCATGGGAGTGGGTATAGTGACTCCCGCTTCAGCCAAGAAACCAACCAGCAGACCACAGCATTGGCATCTCACCTTGGGTGCAAACTAACAAGGGGCAAGTTAAGTGGCATATTTAATGGTGCCCAGTTGGAGGTTCTGTTGGATGGTGTTGCCAAAAATTATTAACGACTGGCTGGATCCCAGTACTGCTCAACCCCCAAAGCATTGTGGGGACAGTTATGGTTGGAGATTGCTTGCAACGTGACAGGCAGGGCCAAAACCCAAGGATGTTGCCTAGGTCAAGAAAAAGTGGGACGTCCTGAAGGTGGTGGTTCATCGGAAACCCAGTCGGACTGAGGGGTAAATGTTAAACATCCAGAGAGCTGCTTATACAGAAAACATTGAACAACTCACTAAAGCCACCCTCTCCTTTGTTTGAATCCAGCTTGAAAACTGTGGGGGACTCCCCAGAACTCTACAATTTACCCATGCTGAGGAGCAGACATTGGGGATGCTCCACCCCAACATGTACCAGGGGGGTGTCGGGCACCATGGACATCGATAGGCATGTGCCCATCAGTGGTAAGACTTGTTAGAAAAGTGTAGCTTGGCACAGGGGGTGTAGGCCAACCAAACATTCTACCAAAAGATGCCTCCCACCAACCTTAGTTCCCACATACACAGCCAACTTTGAGGGCTTGGCTGCGCAACATATGTTGCTACACTACACACACCAAGGGTATTAGGCAACCTTTATATGTAACCCCAAACATGGGTGTTAGCAGACCAAAATTTGGGGGCCCACGTTGATGTGGGACTCAGTGTGTATCCCTTGTAGGGATTTTGAAGGGGTACATATACTGTTAAGAATGAACTACCACTGCATTAACCTTGACTTTGCCGCAACACTCCAGCCAGCAGCACCTCGTCTGCAACACCTGTCACCTGTAGCCACAGCTGGCTCCTCTGGTTTGGCTACCACCAAGACAACATCAAGATCGGACCCATCCACCCACCAGCCAGTCAGCCACCAAGGTCAAAGTTCAGACAGTCATAAGGTAAATTAACCAGTTAAATAAGCAAAGGGCAAGGGGCAGGGTGGAGGAGAGTGAGCCAGGGTAAAGTTTGGGGCCCTGGAAGCTGTGTGGTAACATTGTGAAAAACTTGTGAAAAACACTAATGCTGACCTTTCTCCATACACACAGCACCTCTCCTGCATGAAGTTAATAAGCTGGAGGAAGGGCACGCTGAACATCTGGATGGGACCCCCAATATTATCTGGACACCTCCACCAGCTGCTGGCACCATGGACGTTGGCCGTCACCACTCCTTCATGCAGCTCCAGCTTTATTCTGCCAGTAGCAGGACCACCATAGAGCACCCAGGAGAAAGACAGTCCCGGCCTGCAGTCTGCTCCACATGTTTTTGGTAAGGCTGTGCCAAATTATGGAGGCAAATTGGCCGACCAACAGCACCACTTTTCGCCAAAATGGCAATAGATATTTTAAAGTTTTGAGGCGGACTGCCAGTTTGTTCCATGAAGACCTGGCTGCAGCTTCACCACCAGCAGATGAGACACTGGTTGGGGTTCTGGTGGAGGCCAACCAGGTTGCCCTTCAAAGGCTGGAGGCCAACCAGGTTGCCCTTCAAAGGCTGGAGGCCAACCAGGTTGCCCTTCAAAGGCTGGAGGCCAACCAGGTTGCCCTTCAAAGGCTGGAGGCCAACCAGGTTGCCCTTCAAAGGCTGGAGGCCAACTAGGTTGCCCTTCATAGGTTGGAGGCCAACCAGGTTGCCCATCAAAAGC
Source organism: Gastrophryne carolinensis (assembly GCA_027917425.1). NCBI lineage: Eukaryota > Metazoa > Chordata > Amphibia > Anura > Microhylidae > Gastrophryne > Gastrophryne carolinensis. The sequence continues at coordinate 113,458,942 of CM051237.1, read as the reverse complement.
TGCTGAGGCTTGAGGCACAGCAAGCTGTAGACACCCAAAGCCAGGGCAACACCCCCTAACCTGCCAAGCTTGTGGTCCCCAAGCTTTAGTTACGCTAGACATGACCTGTATCCACAGTTGTGCCATAACCCAACAATGAGTGACAATTATCATGTAATTAGAGAATAAATACTCAAAACCAGAAGACTTTTCTTCTATGTTATTTCATTACACCAAGAAAAGGCAATAGATATAATTAATCACATAACAAAAGTGGTGAAAAAAAATTAAATTCAAGAAAAAGAGTAGTCCACCAAATGCTGCCGAACGCTTTGGGCCACACAGTTCTGGTGCCATTATACAGATGTCCAGGAATCTCTGAAGCAGAAGCAGGGATTGTCGCCTCCAAATATGCTGCTACCCGCTCACTCAAGGCAAAGTTATGAAGGCTGATGAAGGCTGATGCACGTCATGATAATTTCTTCTTCTGGCTTGTATTGAAGGACGCCCCCTGTGTGGTCCAGACAGCAAAATCTGGCTTTCAACAGCCTGAAGGCATGCTCAACTGCAGCTCATGTGCAATGGTGGGCCCCATTATAAGCCTCCTGGCCAGGTGTCTGGAGCCTTAAAGTGGACCAACACCCAGGATTTTGACTATCCTGGGTTTTGGTCCACTTCAGGGGGGCACCCCGATTAGGGGTGCCCCGCTGTGTAAACCCCCCCAGAAACCCCCCAAAACTCACCTCACCACGCTCCCACGTAGCCACGGACAAGCGGGAGGCAGCTGCGGACAAGACAGCGCGTCCGCCGCCGCCTCCCGTGCGCCCCTTTGACAGTGCGCGCGCCCGCGCCGGCCATTCACAAACGGCCGGCGCGGGGGCGCGCACGCCTAGAGGGGCGCGCGGGCCGCCGCTGATCAGGTGAGTTTTTTGGGGCTTTTGGGGGGGTCCCTCACCGCGGGACATCCCGATCTCGGATGTCCCGCGGTGAGGGAGGTGATCGGCCCGGGAATCTTATAGATTCCCGGGCCGATCACCCCTGGGTGTTGGTCCACTTTAAGAAGGGCATCAGGAGCCAGGGCAGCAAGGGATAACCAGAATCACCTAAAAGACAAAATAAAATGGAAATTAAATTACTAACAGACAACACAACATCAAAACAGCCTAGACTAAATATTAAGTATTACAAAAGAGTAGGGCCAAACAAGCAAAAGGTAAGGTAGGATGCTCAGACTAAGCATTTGTAACTGCAACAGGGAGAAGGGAACATTCAAAAAGGTGCATGAGCACAGTCGAAGTGACGGAGGGCAGGGAGACCAATTGGCTAACACAAGAAACTTGGACCATATACAAAAAGGGGGGCACATAATAAAAAAAAAACACATTGCAAATGCAGCATAAACAATAAACAGGCAAATCCACACCAGCACTAAACAGACAGTCAACCGCCAGTCAGCTTTCCACTCTAAAACAGGGGAATAAACCGGAACTCCTCAAGATAAATGCATTGTGGGATGACCCAGGGAAGCCGGCCAAAATAAAGCGAAGATCCGTCGCATCTTGTGGTTGCTGAAAAGAGGCCAAAAATAAAAAAGGGTCACTAGACTGGCAACAACAAATAAACAGCAAAGCAAAAACAAAGGCCAAATGGGACACAGGAAAACTGTTTGGGGTGAGGGGAAGCTAGGCTAGCCTCAAGAGAGGAGATTGGCCTACAAGGAGGAGCTATGTGGGCCTAAACAGGCTGAGACACAGGAAATCTGTTTGGGGAGATAGGAAGCTAGGCTAGCCTCAAGAGAGGAGAGTGGGCAAGAAGGAGGAGCAAAGTACCAAAACATATACTCCTGAACAGCTGGGGGAACCAGGGCCACGTGCAGACAATCAATGGCACCCATGACACTTGGCATATTTGCAATGTTGAAAAAACCCAACCTCACAGCCTTCCAGGCTGCAATGCTGTCAGGAAAAGAGATGCATTTCTCCTGCAGAACAGCCATGCCATCGAGAAATTTGCTAAAAATTGAAGGGAGCCAAGCAATTTAGTCATACCTCCAATTACATGCCCCTTTTTTGTGGTGGGGGACAATCATGGCTGCAACTCTGAGTAAAGCTTATCAAGGGAAAGGCAGTTCAGTCGGGTCAATTTGAACATCTTCTGATCGACCATCTTATCGATATCCAGGCAACTGCAAGTATGCCTAAGCTCTGGAAGTTATATGGTTAACAGCCACTGCTGCCACTGCTGTAGATGCTCATATTCTTCACAGAACTCATCAAGGGGCTCCATCATAGGTGCGGAGGATGGAGGCTGTATTTTCACTAGCAACAAAAGACTGTTCAAGTTTTACCATTAGCAAAAAAGTTCAGATAATTCAGGAAAGGAAAAATAATAAAGTAGTAAAGTAAAGAGCCCCTTGTGGCCTGGGTGCACCCCCCCACTGATCCCCTCACTCCATCCTGCCTCACAGTCAAGAGTCAACATCTGATTTTTTTTATAAGCCAATATGTTTGGTCCATGGGTCTCATGGGCATATGTGAATGGCTGGCGCGGGCATGCTCCCTGTTAGAGGGAAGAGGAGGATGCGGCCATCAGAGTCTCTGCTCTTAGACGAAACCTTAGATGAAGAGACACCAGTGGCTCGGGGAGCGCTGATTGGACGTGCGGCCACGCATGCACCATAGGACTGGGAAAAGGTGAGTTGCCTTAGCCGATATGGGGGGTTTCACGCAGCGGGGCACCCCCAATCGGGAAAGGATCGAAACCCAGGATAGTAAAAATCCTGGGTTTTGGTCCACTTTAACAATGCGGAAAGCAGCAAACAAGGGACAGGAATGTGGTTGCGGTGCTGCTGCAGCTGCAGCTGCTGGTGATGGAGCTTCTTCTGCAAGCAGAGGATACATTACAGATGTGCCTGCTACACCTTCCTCTGGTGAAAGCAGGGGCCAGGGTTTGCAAGGTCTTTTTGTAGGCCCCAATGCCATTGAAAGAATGGTAAGGAAAGACCAAGTTGAGGCATTGGTAGATTATATGAAACACAGTACACCAGAGGGGTAATGACGAAGTCCTAGACCCAACATGGACTGAAGGCAAACAGAGTTCAGAGGAAGAGATGGTAGTCACGCAGCCCCAGGCAGCCAAAAGAAATGGGAGAGGCATGCAAACCCTCAGCAGTAAGCCCATTGATACTACTGCCCACCAATCCCAGGGACTGAGCAAGTGAAAGCTGACTCAAAGGATCTCAACAGTGTGGCACTTTTTCAAGCAGTGCAAAGCTGACAAATCTCAGGTTTGAATGCTGTGCCATCAGTCCCTGAGACAAGGGAAGATAGTGAATAATCTCAATACCAGGCACCTGCAAATCAAAGAGGAGTTGCAGCGGCAGAAATACCTAAAAAACATGGAAACACATGCGGCTTGCACTCATGCTTTGGTTGTCTCGGCCTCTACCACCGCCTTCCCAATGACAAAGCCACTTGACTCCCACCGAAGGGAGGATGTGAGACCACCACCCCCAACAGCAGCAGCATTGTCATCACAAGGTTGGTTCACGTCATCCCAGGGAAGCGTTCAGCTGTCTATCCCAAAAACAATAGGGAGAAAGTGGAAAGCTCATCTCACCCAAGAGCCCTGGCCCTGAATGCAGGCATCTCAATAGCTGGCCTTTGAAATACTGCAATTCTGGCTGGTGGAGATGAACAGTTTTAAAAATCTAATGGTGGGGCTGTCCCACAATACACAATTCCTAGCCACCACTATTTTTCTCAGCAGTCCATCCCTGCCCTGCACCAACAAGTTGTGGATAAAATAAGGTGTACACTGTGCAATGCTTTTAGTTTCAGTTTTCTCTCCAACTGCCAACTGGGTTAATGTAGTGGCGGCTGGGCCCAAGGTGGGAAGTGCTTTGGCACATATTCTTCCACCCAGGATTGCTGGACATCACTTGGTATCTCCTGTTACATACTTCTCCTACTGTGCTTCCTCCTCTCCTTCCTCCTTCCTCATGATCCAGTGAGCGCAGCACCTGCACCACCATTTTGAGCACAGCCATGGGGAAATGGCAGTAGGCCGTACTGAAAATCATCTGGCATATGTGCAAAGCTTCCTGGTCCATTATCCAGACATGCCAGAGCTGCTGCATAAAGTGTGTGCCATGTGCACGCACTTTTGGGGTTCACACCCTGCTGCTGCTCGCCTATCTGCACTTCAAAGGAACCTTGGCCTTCCCACCCACTGCCTAATATATAATTTGCCAACCAGGTGGAATTCCACTTTGCATATGTTGGAAAGGGTGTGTGGGCAGCAGCAGACAATAGTGAAGTTCCAGCTGCAAACTGCCTGTTACAGACCAACAGCCCTTCACCACTAATGAGTTGGCCTTCATGAGGGAAATTTATGCCATGCTGCAGTGCCTCCAGTACACCGCCATCCTTTGTCTGCTGGAAAAAACCTTCAGGTCATGGTCAAGATGTGATGGTGGCACAGGAGGAAGCAGAGGCAGAAGTGAAAGGCACATTTACCCAGGTGTCCGGCCAGTCCACACGTAGCTTATAGGGTGGGTTGCCAGATCATAGGCAGCCAGGTACACCACTGTCCAGCTGGGAGACTATTTTCAAGGATTTAGAGAAGGGGGAGAAGGAGGACTTTCCCTCACAGTATGCACCCAGTGCAGCTCACAGGCGTCACTGGAGGATGGCTGTGAGGAGGAGGAGGAGACACGTGCCACTGAGAACAGCTTCTCTTTGATTCAGGGCAGCCTGGCTCATATGAGCCACAACATGCTCCAGTGCCTGTGGAATGACCACAAAGTTGCCCGCATAGTCACCAGTGCCAATTACTCAGTGGCCACCCTGCTGGATCCCTGCTATAAGGATAGCATCACCTCCTTAATTCTACAACTGGAATGGGATAGAAAGAGTACAAATCCTCTCTGGTGGCCGCGCTACTGGTGGAAGTTGCCAGCTGTCATTGAGGGCTCAGGGACGGCGCTAGGAGGAGGAAGTTGCCAATGCAGCAGGTGCACCAGAACCACCTAATAAGTGAGAGTGGCCACAATGTGGAATACCTTTTTTAATTGTCTGCGACATCCACCACCATCGGATACGCTCTGTAGAACCAGGAGGTAGACTTCGACTAACATGTTTGATGTCCTGCGTCTCCTGGTACTAATTGCTGGGTCAGATTTTTGGTTTGTTAAATTGGACATGTGGCCAAAGTTTGCCCTCTATGCCTTGGAGGTGCTGGCCTTCCCTGCTGCAAGTGTTCGATCAGAACTACGGGAGGTATCATGACCGACACGAGGATCCCCCTATCCACAGCCAACATGGACATCCTTACGTTTCTTAAGATGAACCAGGAATGGATCCCACGGGACTTAGCTGTGCCAGTGCCTTAGACAGTGGTTTTAGTGTTGGCTATCACCTTCTCCACCTCTTCCATATACACAACCACATCCAGCTCTACCTCCTCCACCAGCATTTCCACCTCCACCTCCTTCCTCTGGACCTCTGAAACCTGTTAAAAAGTATTTTTTTTTTATTTTTTGTTAAATGTATATTTTTATTTATTTATTTATGTATTTATTTAATTGTTTTGTTTTATGTTAATATTTAAGTACTTTCCCAACCACCTTACTACTCCCATTTTACAGCCAGTTTTGGGTCCCCAGGTTCGGGTCCCCATTGATTTCAATGGGGTTCGCGTCAAGTTCGTTGTCCCGAACCAAACTTTTGTGCCCAGTTCAGCCGAACTTCTACGGGTTCCCTCAACACTAGCCACAATGCATTTCTTGTATGTATTTCATGTTCAGTATATGCTGCTTGACACAAATGTTACCACTATTTTACTGTTGATAAAGGCAGAAATTCATTTAGAAAGTGAAAGAAAATAAAAAACATCTGTATACAGGGAAAACTTAAGGTGCTCCTCCCAAGACCTGGGGGAGCACAGTGCAACTGCAGTTTGTGGTAGTCTTGAATGCTGCATGGCCGCCATTTGCATTAGAGGATGCTTAGCAGCAATAAGTAGCCAGCTGATGACTATGGAACAAGTGAGAGCAGCACTAAAAGAAAAACAGCAAGAGGGAAGTAAGAGGGGGGAGGAACATTGGAGCCACAAGTTCATGTAGCTCACAAAAAATCTCAGGAGGAGGAGCTGGCTGTTTTGATTTAGAAGGTGCCTGGTGCCTGGAGTTTAGCAGTTGGAGCAGGGGCACCCAGAAATTCATGCGAAAAAAAAAACCCTTTAATGTTCCTGCTGCAGTCACATCTTTAAGTTTACCACTTCAGCAGAGGAAGAAGGGGGAATACATAAGCCACACAACCTTGTATGTAAAATGTAAATCTATTTTAAAATCCATTAGATTGAAGATTAATGTTTTGCCCCTTTTTCTCTATAACAATTAGTATCTGGCTAAAGGGGGCCCTTGTCTTTTTTAATCACTGTCTTCCTCATATATTTTTACAGAGAACACAATTTTACCCCATATACTTGACTGGTTCTCATGTAATTAATGGATCAGAGTATTCCAAAAGATCATTAGCATTGAACAAAAGCATATTAAGACAACAAGTGAATATGGCTACTGATTTACAATGTCACTTTATAGGGCGCAGGACTCGCCGCCTGTATGCGTTGCCTGTGAATTTGCTGCAGGCCTTGAGTGACACGAGTCACCCAGTAACAGCACAGTAATGACTAGAGGGGATTTGTGAAATGTTTGTTGGCTCACAGGGTCCCTTTCTCAAGCTTGATAGACAAAATGATGGCATACTGCCAGTGGAGGATTTATTTAATATACAATCTCAGGAAGGTAGCACCAGAAGCAGGGACTGACTAACAAGTTACTCATGCTGCTGCTATAAAACAGGGTCATCCTAAATGTAGCTATTTTTGTACCACTGTGATATTCCCAAAACCATGGAAATAACTGGGCCGCTGCATGCCATTGTAAATTTATCTTTAACACTGCTGGTGGGTGTAACTGGAGCATAAAAGTGTTTGCTAAGTGAAGCGCAGCGGTGCACCATTTAAACCCCAGATTAAAGAGGCAGTGCAAAAACAAATACCAAAACATCTATAGCCACCCTTTGTTCTCTGCACCTGTTCCATCCTGCTCCAGTGTTTTAAGACTTACTGATTTCTAAGATCGAGTCCCATGCTGTCCATTGCCAATTTCCATTCACATTCAAGGTGCAGCCAAGCACCTGCCCTCTCCAAGATGTCCAACCATTGGCATCAGTCATAGAAAGCCAAACAGGTAAACTCCATTAACCAAGATAGAGGGGGCATGCTAAGACTTGGCATGTCTTCTCTATTGCAATGAATGGAGTGGCCATGCGCTAGACACTGTGACTGACATGGAGAGGTCAACATTTGTCTTGGAGATGGTGGACACTTACCTACAGCTCATTCGTGAATTGTGGCCGATGAAAGATTTGGGGTTATTTGACTGCTGGCAGCCAACCACAAAGATATACTTTACCGGGGGAAGGTTTTGCAGGTAAGAACTGGGGCTGGTGGTGGTTTATATACAGGGGGGCTTCTGCAATGGGGATGCCCCCTCCCTATCTATTTGGTCTAACAAGGGTGATGGTCTGCTTTATTTGGCCATTAATCTTTAACCTGATGATGTCTCTTTAAAGCTCTACCACTACTTTCTTGTTGTTGTTAGGAAATTGCTGCAGAGGGCTGGACTAGTAAGTAAGTAAGACAGATTACGCTACCTGCATAACATTTTTTTTGAAAAACACCTGGATAAAAAGCTATACATTTTATTTTTGTAGAATGGGAAAATATCTTTGTTAGTTTTCATATGAATCTGTCAGTAATGTGCAATAAACCTTGGAAATGGCTTTGTAGTGTCCGTTGCCACATGGTGATCTTGTGAATTGCGCTCTAGAATACTAATAAAACATTGCCTATGAACATATGGGTAACAAATGAGTTTGATCTCTTTTTCACTTGTATATTTAAATGTTTAATATCCAAGGAACAGGAGTTTTATTACATACAATTTTTCTTTTTTCCTTTGTCTTCTTCATATTCCCTTTTTTATTTTTCCTTCTTGCATTTAAATTCATTTCTGTTGCTGTGTAAAAATCCAATAAGAACTTATTGCAGTGAAATTGTCAGAAGGGATTCCTGCCCAAAAATAAAATACTGCAAAACCTAAAATGTACCAACAGTTTCATTACAGTAGATCTGTATCTGTAAGTCGGGCAGGCTGAAAGTATCGTCCATTGAAATGTATGGGAGAGCGACAGGTAGCGAGAGGTCATAACTGGCGCTGAAGGCTGAACGCCGGCGCTGTTCGCTGAGACTGTGAAAAGGATTAATCAGACGCTACATGGCGCTATCCCAGTCGCTAAACAGATTATGCTTGGTAAATGTGTAATTGCGTGCAACCAGTCGCTACCTGTCGCTACCTCTCATTAACCAGCCACTACCTGACGCTATCCCTTCTTAAATAAGGGCCTAAATGAGGGCAACTGCATCATCCACCACCTGCCCGGTTAGCCTGAAGATGCCAATCAGCTAGAGGTTCATTAAAAATCCTAAAAAATTGTCAGGATTAAACACCCTGGAAGTGCTCCTCTGACTCGCAACATCTCCATTGCTGGGATGTGTAAGGGTTGTTTTTCTTGCCAAATTTTAGGTTTCCAAAACCTCTACAAGTGCACTTATTGACTTTAGGACCACTTTATTACCATGGTTCTCAAGGTCACATTCTACAGATTTAATTTGATACTTTCCTACAGACTGTGGGGTTTTCCAAATGATATTTGAGTTTCTGTAAAGGCAGAGAGAGTGAGAGCTTCTATTGCTCAGCACACAATTGGAAAAAGTGTGGAAAAGTAAACAATATTTTTATGTATTTAAAAATCAAAATTCCCTGTACCTGCAATGGGGAAGCTTTCAGGTTTTTATAGGGTAGATATTTTATTTTAGAAGTATGGAAATATCAACAACCTATTTATAATCCAAAAACATTAAAAATGTACCGCTTCAAATGTTTTTGGATTCCCGATAGGCTGCTGTTATTTATTTATTATTTAAAATACTCACAACTGTGGAATTGTCCCAAGATCACCACAAGAGCACAAACATAGGGAAACCTTTCTAAAAAAAGGGCACCTGTAATCTTCTAAAATAATCAATACCTCACCCCAGCTACTCGCATGCATGTGCATGTGTATATGAAAAGGAATAGTCCAGGAAATGCCTGAAAATTTGACCGGGAAGTTGCCAGTATTCAGGATGGGGAGAAGTTTGTCACTTGCATTAAACACTGGTTTATTAAACCGGGTAATTAGGCATTCATTAGCAGTACAGCTCAAAACAAAAAGTAAAAAAAGTAAACACAACTTTTCCATGTAGATCAAAACAGCACCATGATACAGATATTTTCAGTAAGTTTAGTTAATACATTATTTAAAAGTTTGACTTTGGGAACAGCAGATTAAAAAGTGAATATATTTTGTGTCTTGAACAAACAATTTATAATAAACCTTGGGTCATAATACAACAGTATATGATAGATGAGAGTTTAAACGATTCTGGCAGGTGGCTGAAAACCATTGTGACCCTCGTCGTACATTCATAAAGTGTGTACATCTCATGTTTTGTTTCTGCCAAGATTATGATATTTCCCAGCCCACTGAAAAGATAATGTAAAGGGTCTTAATGCTGCCTAGTCACTTTTATCTCTTCTATTGTAGAACTTATATTGGATGTTGGTCAGAAATAATCCAGCCCATTAAATAAACTGTGGTCTATAATTTATGAATGAGGTCAAAACTCACAGATCTGTTTTATTTGTGTGCAGAATCATTATCTGAAATGCATTAATCTTTTTAGGGAGAACTATATTTAGAGACCTGTTAATCACTTTTACTAGGAGACGGATTGGTTATAGTCTGCATAACACTGCAAAATTGTGAGTGGACTCATTTTACTCTGGGCTATTCAACTGTCTCATAGGGGACCCATTCTTTAAGTCTGAAACTTGCCCATGACTCACAGTTTCCTTGGTTTGGCATTACCTAGTCCTAGCCACTGCCCACACCCAAATTGGTAGTGAGGCACTGTATTTCAAGTTTCTGTGGCTTTCAGTCCCTGTGGAGTATAAGTGATGGTCTGAGGGGACCTGGATTGCTATAAGTGAGACAGCTTGAGGCATGGTAATTGGGCAATTAAAAAAATATATTCTATGTCACACACCCCGCTTCAAGAAATTCATAACGTGTGGGTAATACTGACCTGTAGAGGGCGATATGCAGAGATGCCAGGAAAAAAGAGAGCCCCTCCCGGTCCATAAATACCTGGGACCTCCCACTCATTACCCAGTCTTCATCTCTGCAGACGGCGAGCAAGTCAGAAGATGTGGTCTCCTCCTTGCACAGGGGGATTTCAGGTAGCCGGGATAACTCCCGGCCCTTTAGTTATCCATTTCCGCCTGGATCCTTTTTTTTCTGTTACCTCATGCCTCCCAGCCTAGGCTGGTGGTCCGGGTGAGGGTAGAAAAGCACCCTTGGTGCTTAAGAGTAAATGCTCTCCCGTGAGACCCTATATAAGAGGGTAGGCGGTCATCCGGGACGGTGACCCCGGTTTGGGATGCCCCGTCCCTTGGCCTTACACTTTGGGTGGTCCCCCCCTTTGGGTAATGCCCCTCTCTCTAGCGGGATAGCGGAGGGTAGGAGCAGGACCCCTTATTCGGTGTTAGGTCCAAATTTTGTAATCATTAATTCTTAATAATGTTTTAATGTATTAATTTATTAAATTATCCTCCCAATAGTTATTAACTTATTTATTACTTCATAACAGCGTGTATTTCTCTGTCAAAACGGCGCTGTGGCCGCCATTTTTATGCAGGCTTTCTCCCTGAGGTAAAAGGGGCGAGGCCGGGCTTTTCTATTTGGCGCTGATGCGGCTTGGATTCTGAGCGAGGAGCGGGGCCGGGCGTCAGGGTCAAAGCCACGGCCCGCTCCCCTCCTTCTGTCTCTTCTGAGACTGGCGCCGCGGCCGCACATGGCTGTGGTGCCGGCCTTTTTGCATTGTCATGGCGGAGGTGAGCTTCTCCCCTCACGCTTTCACTCTTGGGGGCGAGGCCGGGCTTTCCAGCACTGCGGCCCGCCCCTGTGTCACAAGCACCGCTGAGGTGCTTTTCTCTGTGCCTGTTTCCTCAGAAGGAGCTGGCCACGCCCCCCTTCTCTCCTCAGAGCTGCTCTTTACCTCACGGAGAGAGGAAGCTGTCTTCAGGACCACAGTGAGTGGCCCGGTGGGCCCCCCTTCTGTCCCATCACCTATAATTACATATTTTTATGTCATATATATATATATTTTATACTCCGCTTTTCTTATTAGCCTTTTTTATTATGTCTTTCAGATATAACCTACAGTGGTGTTAGGGGGTTTCTCCCGGTCCTAGGGTCCCTGGGTTCTTAATTGGCTTATTGCAAATCCTCCCACTTGGGACATTAAAGGGGCATCCCGGGTTGCTTATATGCGTAATTCCCTTGGTCATTGCGACCAACTATAAGTTCACCTTATGGAGGCATTCCCGGATACTGGGCTCGGGCTCCCCTCGGGGCAATTCCGGAAGTGTATGGGGCATCCCTTACTGGTGATGATGTATATCTGTGTATACCATGCGCACAGCAGACTATTACGCGACAGTCCGGACCCCAGGTGTCTGGTTCAGCGCCGCCGGTCTCTCCTTCCCCCCCTACCAGTTTGATCCATGCCCAGTCTGACGTTGTCATGGGCGGGCAGTTGCAATCGGAGATGTGTGCCCGATTGGCCAATCTTGAAAAATTATTCTCCAGCACGGTCACCAGAAAGGCTCTGGCTAAGAGAAAGCACTTGTCGCCGTCTTCACCGGCGGCCGACTTGGATGATCTTGATAATCTGGACTGGTCTGATTACTCCCAACTTGAGGAAGGGGAGGTATATGAAGAATCAGATAATTCAGACGATCAGCAGTTTGTGGGTGCTGATACCGAGCGGGGCTTGGGGAGGTCTTCGGATACTCCTAATGTTCTGGCTCAGATGTTTGAGGTTTTGGCTATTTCTCCTCCTGAGGTGGTTCCACAGCAAAAGGGGGAATTTTTCGAAGAATCCAGGCCGCGCTTGGAATTTCCTAACCAAAAGCATTTTGATGGGATTATTGCTAAGGAATGGGAGAGGCCTGCCCGGCTCCCAGGTGTCCCTCAGGGTTGGGACAAAAAATATCCCTTTCCCTTGGATACGGTTAAGCGTTGGGCGTCCCCTCCCGAGGTGGATGCACAGATTCTGGGTTTATTCAACACTACTGTTTTAAATTCTCCTGATTGCTTCATGCTTAAAGATAGTGAGGATAAACGCATTGACCAAATGGCTTGTCATGGTTTTGCCAGTGTTGGGTCAGCCATGAGGCCGGTTTGTGCTTCAGCGCTGCTGCTGGTGGCTACCAGGTCGGTGGTCAGGGACCTGTTGACTTCTTCCGGGTTAGATCCGGATAGTGACGAGTTCCTTGGCCTTAAAAGGTGTGAATTGTTTTTGTCATTTGTACTAGCCGCCTTGGATGACACACTGATGATGTGTGGCAGTACGTCGGCTCTATTGGTGACTATTCGGCGTTCGGTTTGGTTGCGCCAGTGGGCGGCTGATTTTGTGTCTAAAAAGTCGCTGACCGCTCTTCCCTTTGTGGGATTACGGCTCTTTGGTGAGAAGCTGGATTCAGTTGCCAAGGGTGGTAAGTTACCTCAACTCAAAAAACAGCGTCGTCCCTTTCGGGGGGCGGGTTCCTTTGCTCCTTCCTTTCGTGGGGCTAGAGCTGGCAGAGGAATTGTTTTCCCCGCAGCCAGAGGAGATTCCTGGAACAGGGGCAGAGGACGTGCCCGCCCAGGATACAGCTGGGGCTCTAAGCCCAAACCCGCTGCCAAGCCAGCTCAGCAATGAGGGGGCGCCCTCACCCATGTGGGTGGGGGGACGGCTGCAACACTTCTCCCAGATCTGGGACCGGGAGGTCTCGGACAGATGGATCCGGGAAGTGGTGACTTCCGGCTACAAGCTGGAGTTCGAGCTCCGGCCCCCTCCCAGATTCCTCAGGTCTCGGGTGCCTTCGGACCTTCTGGACGCGCAGGAGCTCCAGGCGGCAGTAAAGAGTCTGTTGGATATGGCAGTTATTTGCCCAGTGCCCCCCTCAGACAGGGGTCGGGGCTTTTATTCCAATCTGTTCACGGTGCCCAAGAAGGACGGCTCGGTTCGACCCATTCTGGATCTAAAGATCCTCAACAGGTTCGTCCGTCGCTGCGTTCCGCTATCCATTCTCTTCTGACGTCCGTAGACATCAAGGACGCCTATCTGCATGTGCCGATTTTTCCAGCGCACCAGAGATTTCTCAGGTTCGTGGTGGAGGATCGTCATTTTCAGTTTGTGGCACTTCCTTTCGGTCTTACCTCTGCTCCACGGGTTTTCACCAAGGTGCTGGCCGGGGTGATGGCTCTCCTCAGAGCCCAGGGTATTCGCATTGTCCCTTATCTGGACGACCTTCTCATTATGGCATCTTCCTTCAGCCAAGCGGTATTGGACACCAGAACTGTGGTGTCCACTCTGGAGAGATTCGGGTGGGTGATCAACTACCCCAAGTCCTCCCTTTCTCCGTCCAGGTTAGTGTCTTTTCTGGGAATGTCCCTGGATACTTCCCAGGCCAGGGTGTTTCTTCCTTAGTCCAAGGTTCTCTTGATTCAGGAGTTGGTTCGACTCCTCCTGTCTATCCCTCGTCCGGCCATCAGACTGGAGATGAGGCTGGTGGGATTGATGGTAGCCTCCTTCGAAGCGGTTCCCTTTGCTCAGTTCCACACAAGGACACTCCAGCTCCATCTGTTGGTGGCCTGGGACAGGTCGCCACTGTCGTTGGATCAGTCCTTCCTGATGACCCCCCGAGTTCGGTGCTCCCTTCAGTGGTGGCTGGATCCAATCAATCTGTCGAGGGGCAGATCCTTTCTGGCCCCTTGTTGGGAGACGGTCACCACGGATGCCAGTCTATCAGGATGGGGGGGTTCTGGAAGGATCGTCAGTTTCAGGGACTGTGGGGGCCTCAGGAGGCTCACGAGTCCATCAATGTTCTGGAATTGAGGGCCGTCAGGATGGTTCTGTTTCGCTTGACTCATCAGTTGCAAGGATTGCCGGTTCAAGTCCGGTCGGACAATCGGACAGCGGTCGCCTACATCAATCACCAGGGAGGGACTCGCAGCAGGAGTGCCCTCAAGGAAGTGTCTTTGATTCTGGCCTGGGCAGAGACCCATGTCCCGTGCATTTCAGCAGTTTACATTCCGGGAGCGGAGAACACGGAGGCGGACTCTCTGAGCATGTTCTCAGCTCGCCGGGGGGAATGGTCTCTCAGCCCCAAAGTGTTTCGCTTGATTTGTCTCAGGTGGGGGTCCCCGGTGGTGGACCTCTTTGCCTCTCGTCACAATCACAAACTTCCGACATTTGTGTCTCTCTCACGGGATCCACTGGCTCTGGCAGTGGATGCCATGTCTCTGAACTGGAGGGATCTGGGGTTTCTGTATCTGTTCCCTCCATTTCCCTTGGTGGCCAGAGTGGTGCGCAAGCTGGCCCTGGAGAGTGCGTCAGCAATTCTGGTGGCTCCAAGGTGGCCAAGACAGGTTTGGTTCGCAGATGTGGTAAGGTTAGCAGAGGATCAGTTCGTTCTGCCCCTGCTGCCGGATCTGCTCACCCAGGGTCAACTACGTTATCCCAATTTACCAACGCTGGCTTTGACGGCGTGGCTGCTGAAACCTCCATCTTGAAGGAGGAAGGTCTTTCCGATGCTGTGATTCGAACTCTCATTAGTGCTAGGAAGCGGTCTTCCTCTAATATCTTCTATAGGACTTGGAGGTCTAATATTGATTGGTGTGAGATCAGGGCGTTGCCTTGTAGGGAATTTTCCATCTCCAGAATCCTGGAGTTTCTTCAACATGGTCTGGACCTGGGGCTCCAGCTTAGTACTCTGAAGGGGCAGGTTTCTGCCCTGGCGGTGTTCTTTCAAAGGTCATTTGCCCTACATCCTTTGGTTAAGACTTTTTTCCAGGGAGTCACGCACGTGCGGCCTCCTAGAAAACCTTTGCTCCCTGTTTGGGATTTCTTTCTGCTCTTCAGGATTCTCCTTTTGAGCCCTTGAATGATATTGCCTTGTCTTCACTTACGCAGAAGGTGGCCTTTTTGGTAGCCATCACTTCGGTTAGGCGTGTCTCTGAGTTGGCGGCTTTGTCCATTCAAGCCCCGTACTTTGAGGGGCATCAGGACAAGGTGGTTTTTCGTTTCAAGTCCGATTTCCTTCCTAAGGTTGTTTCTGCCTTTCACCTAAACCAAGACATTGTTCTGCCCTCTCTGTGTCCTAATCCCAGCAATGACAAGGAGAGGGCCCTGCATTCTTTGGATGTGGTTCGTGTTGTGAAGTATTATTTGGAAGTAACGTCTTCCTTTTGTAAGACGGATGCCTTTTTTGTGGTGCCCTCCGGGCCCCGAAAAGGCTTGGTGCCTGCCAAGTCTTCCATTAGTAAATGGATCCGTCAGACCATAGTTGGGGCCTATTCTGCCAAAGGGAAGGTACCCCCTTTTCGGGTTACTTCTCATTCTACTCGTGCGGTTGGGGCGTCCTGGGCTTTTCAGCACCAGGCCTCTGTTGAGCAAGTTTGTAAGGCTGCTACTTGGTCTTCTGTTCACACTTTTTCCAAGTTTTACAAGGTTGATGTTCGGGCCTCAGCGGATGCTGTGTTTGGCCGCAAAGTTCTGCAAGCTGCAGTGGTTTAAGTTGTGCCTTGTAGCCTTGTTTTGGATCCCTGCCCTTCATGGACACTGCTGTTGGATGTCCCACACGTTATGAATTTCTTGAAGCGGGGTGTGTGACATACTTAGAATAATACCATTTTGTGAATACTCACCTGTAAAATGGGTATTATAAGTATGTCACACACCCCGCTTCACCCTGCCCTTTTGTATTCTGGATCCTTTATATGGTGAACTTTGCGTTGTTATGCTTTGTGTTGGGCTCTTCCTGGTCCCTTACCTTACTGCTGTTCTTATACTGGGTAATGAGTGGGAGGTCCCAGGTATTTATGGACCGGGAGGGGCTCTCTTTTTTCCTGGCATCTCTGCATATCGCCCTCTACAGGTCAGTATTACCCACATGTTATGAATTTCTTGAAGCGGGGTGTGTGACATACTTATAATACCCATTTTACAGGTGAGTATTCACAAAATTGTATTTTAGATATGCTTTAAAGTGATTATCGAAGCAGTAAAATACAAACTCTACACTCACCTTTTGTCACAGATGATCACTCCGATTTCTGAGCACTAAATCTTTGGTCACATTCATATTCCCAACAATGGTTCACTCCCACTACAAAGGAGGGGGCATGCCAGGTCCTGACAAGCCCCCTTTATTGCAGTGAATGGGGTGGGTGTGCCATAGTCACTGTGATGGATGGCGGGGATGGCCCGTCATCGTTGCCATCAAAGGATGTGACCAATAAGCAGCTCGAGCCGCACAGGACTTAATTTGTCAATATGGTAAGATTTAGAGTGTTGGAGCGATCGTCTGCAGGAGCGATCGTCTGCAGGGATCAAAAGGTGAGTATAGGGTTTTCTATTTTACTGTATGGACAATGACTTTAAAAATAGCTTGCTGTGACCTTGATAGGAGGGTTACTGACCACTCAATTTGAATATCAGCTGCGTGGACCAACCTTGTCATCATCACCATTGAGCCTTGTCTTATTTTTTGTCATGTTCTTGGGCTCTGATTAAGCAAGTCTCACCATGGTAGTTTTCCTGTTTGCTATTTTTTCCTGTTGACCACTATCCTTTGCTTAATTCAATCTGCTGCTGGTATCCGGTGTCCTTGTTTTCCTAAGAATTTGCTGAACTTACTGTATAGTCATCAATCACAATCAGTACATCACATACATTGTTGCATGTTAATTTTCTCTGTCTCTTTTTAAAATTCCAGTAAGATATAACAGTTCAGGAATAAACAACAGATGGGGTATAGAATGTACCTGGGATGGTATCTTTAATATAGAATGGATTGTTAATGATCATTAAGCAATATCTGCCTGAGCAGTTTTAATTACTTGCAGCTGATTATTGCTGTTTCCCAGTATGGTGATTAAGCATGATGAAGGCTCTTGAGATTTAGTCATCTCAGATGTAGAGACATTAAGGGAAAACGAAATCTTTATTAACATGTTCTAAAAAAATTCAGCTACAAAATAAGAAAAGTACCTGCTACAGTAAATTACAGATTTTCCTATCGCCGCCTGCTAGAGTTTATGTATTTTGCACATACTGCATGGATATAGCTTGGCCTCAATCCTGGGTACAATGGGTTATATTCCGAGCCCATTTGGGATTATTGTGATTTTGAATTTTGTACCTTTTTTTGTAACATGTTCGTATACTTAAATTAGGGGTTCTTAAAAAGGTTTGTGACCATGGTCCTACGGTACATTTTTCAAAGGAAAAATCTTTTTGGAGGTCTTTTTTGAGCTAGTTATAATCTGAGAATTAGGGAGTGTAGTGGAATAAGCATTTAACTTGGACATGGAAGGCCAAGATTGGCCCTGCTTATTAAACTACAAAAGTAATATCATTATTATTTTATTATTATAATTGGTTTTCAATGTTAGTGGAACTCCAATACCCACTGGGCATTTTCTCCTTTTAAGTGCTAGCAGTCAGGTGTCACTAATGGAGGTAATTAGATGCTCCTTGCCAGGAAACTGGAGCTGGCGGCTAGTAAGAATGCAGAAAATAGCACACTGCCACTAACAGGGTGGCTACCAAACTACTTGACTGTTACAATACCCATAGTTAATGTGCAACTGCGGGCAGATATCATAATATACATGTTTAGTATGTTTAGTTTATTGATTTCCAAAACTTTAATAAAACATTCTGCTTCTCTTTTTCAGTTGTATGTCTGCCCCCCTCTCTTCCTGCCCACTCCCTTGTATACAAGACAATGTTTTCAGCCAGTGGGGCCCACTAAGCTTTACCTAAACTTATTGTTAAATAGATTGCTGGATGTAGTTTTGTTAAATGGTGTGGCCATGTGCCTTGCCTGAAGACAGGGAAAAGTAATATAGTAAGCAGATGGCAAAGACAAACAGCTCTGCAGTCAGGGAGGGACTGGGGCCAAAAATAAGCCCAGGAATTTATAGATCCTGATGATCTCACCACCAGCCCATGAGCTCCCTAACCCCACTCCCAAGGAGCTTTTCAGCATTGCAGGATCAGATCATGGGCAGGGGTGGATATGTGATAACTGATGGTACTTCAGCTTTAGTATTGTAAGGACAGATATTGTGCTAGAAGTGGGTAGGGCCTCATGATGCTGCTATAGCATTGTAGGGGCAGAAGTGGTGTCATGGTTATTACAATGGGCCTCGAGAGGGGTTGAAAGCCAAGGGGGGGATATTGGAGGAATGCCATGTATAGGCTCCAGGTGAGGTGGGCTGCATGCTGATGGCTTCATGCAGCTGAAGTGGCCCTAAAGCAGTGCACATTGTAAATTCTCACTGTGCTCCTTATGGACAGTCCACCCCTGATCACAGTGTTTCCCTAAGATCTGCAAATAGTTACGCAGCTGGTTGCAGCAACAATTGCGATTTGATGGTTGTTGCAAAACACATGAGACACTACTAAAAGAGTGAACACTAGGACAGTTGCCCCATCCCCTGGGCATATATACAAACTTGCAGCCACTGGTCTTTAACTTAATGTTCTCAAAGTAAAATGGACGTGCCACATATTTATTTCTTATAATACCATTTGCTTCCTTTTTCATCCTATTTTTATTGAGAGGCACCACAAAAATGCTCTGTACAAATGTAAATGTCCAAAGTGATTCTGATCCTGGCTTTTATTAAAAACAAGTGTTCCACCCCCTTTCTGCTCAACACCCCTGGACCACAGTACAAGAAGAAAAGCCACTTATCTGCACGGCACCAACTGCGACCCACTGAGTGAGTCTCTACTGTTGAAGCTACTACATAGAGTGTGTCTGACTAATTAATTAGCCAGTCATTGCTGCAGTGGAGTCACTGTGGGGTTACAGTCACATACTACCTCTGCAGAATTATTACAGGTGGGATCCCCCAAAAATCCCAGATGAGGAGAGGTTTCAGGTGCCTTATTGTGAGATCAGGTGGCCAGCCCTAAGCACTGGTGATTTGCAATCACCAAATTAGGCTTAGCTTGGGAGGGGGGCTGGAGGATTTTGTCTTGAGGTAGGTTGTGAGCTTCAATATTTTGTTCTTTATAATTATGATCTGGCCTAACCTAAACTACTCAAGGTGGTTACAATTTTGCTGTAAAAATGAGATTGCCTATTATCATACCTTATGATTGTAAAATACAATGCAAATACCGCGCTCACAGATATATTACCAAAATCATGCAAGGTTCTTAAAAGAACGGGTGCTCAACGAGTAGGAAACTCCTCCATCCACAGAGTTCAATTGTATATTTAAATATCAACACAAAGTTCTTAAATGTCCCAAAACACATGCACCAAGACTGCAGAGTAATTTTCAAAGATATCCCAAAGTGCACGCACACCTAGCAACAATGCTGATCCCAATCCTTCACCACAATGTGAATCCTCTTACCAGATACATGCAATCAACAGGGCTTTATTTGGTTCCAATATGCGGTTCACAATCCGGTCACTCCTTTTGGGCAAACGTCAATGGCTCAACAGATTTCGGATACATTCAGCCAATAAGACTTTAATTAATCCCAGTCTGCAGTTCTCAATCAAGTCAATTCTATTAATCAGACCTCAATGGCTCAATAGATGTCAGTGGTGCATGGAAAGTGAAGCAGAGAAAAGAAAACACAATCTAGTGTAATTCCATAAGACATAGACTGTTTAATACTAAAGAAATACACTCACATGTAAACAAAGCAAAACGTTCTTAAAAATACAAAGAATGGCTCTCACCGACTCCTCATACATTTAGACCTGGCCAGATCCATTAAAAAAGGAAGATAAAATGTACCGCCTGCTGCCACCGACGCGTTTCGTTGCCAATAGCAACTTTAACGAGGCTGGCAGCATGGCGAAGAAGAAAAGTTAAATACCTTAACCCAGGGGAGGAAACGTCCAGGAGGTGTGTCCGGCCCAACCTATAAGGTGTGCTCATTCAAATTGCAGACCCCGTACTGAGAACGGCTCGAAAGAACAACTGCGTCAACCACACCAAAGTGAGGCAGGCACCGCCCCTCCCTGCTGATGTTTTCGCCTTCACTAAAGAGGCATGTTCGCAACCCCTTTTCTCTCCATGTAAGTTGCGCAGCTTTAGCTATGCAAACAGCGTGAGGAGTGATAAGCACAATAGACCGTCTAGACCGATAGACACAATAGCTGTCTATTGTGCTTATCACTCCTCACGCTGTTTGCGTAGCTAAAGCTGCGCAACTCACTTGGAGAGAGAAGGGGCTGCGAACATGTCTCTTTAGTGAATGCGGAAAAGTCAGCAGGGAGGGGCGGTGCCAAACACCTTACCAATTGTGACTCTACACCCTACTATCCAGAGTGCTGCATATAGCAGAGTAGTCACCCCTCAATTGCCCTTCATCCCCGACTAGTTTGCAAGTTCCTAGTCCGTTTCAATATTTGAAACCCTTTTATTATCTGTCTATAGGCCTGCACAAAGCAAAAATGTCTACTTGTTTCAGGAAATATTAACTTGATGAAGATACGTCTTGTTTCAATCATATTAACTATGTTAGTATGTAACATATGTTACAGCATTACAGGCTTTTTTTATTTACCCTAGAAAAACAGTTTAGGGCCCTGTATTACCCAATCTAGGAGCGTTAACCCTAATCCATATCTCAGATGGACCCCACTACCACTTGACACTCCAATCCTCTTTCTCTAGCTGTCTCTCCCTGTTCTATACCCACCATGTACTTCCCCTAATTGTGTATGTGGGTGATTGCATGTTGAGCTGCCCGCAGTAATTAGCTGTCAACTTATGTACTTTCAATAAGGGGGTACTTGAACAATTTCCTATGGAGCTTTTGTTTTTATGCTTCTCTGAATAATAACATAAAAATGAAATAATGTATTAATAGTTGTCCTAGTCGTATTATGACAAAATAGGAGTGAGCAAACTTTAGATGAATATTAAAAATCTAAACCTTATTTGAGCTTCAGTAATGTTATATTCTGTCCATTAATCATTCTATTCACAGATCTGACAGTCAGAATGATTGCATCCATTATTACGCACTTTGTATTCAATGCTGCATATATACTGCATGGTCAAATGTATGTGGTCAGCCTATTTAATTATTGAGTTTGGCTGTTTATTGTGCATTAATTACTGACAGGTGCAGAGCAGCTATGCAATCTGCTTAGGCAAAATATTGCATTACAATGGGTTACAGTGGACTGTTCAATGACATTCAATTATGCACTACATTAGAATGTTTGTTTAATATGTTATCTGACAATGTATTCTGTTAAGTCTGTAATAGTGATGTAGACAATTCTGGGAGGAGCAGCAGATCAACCCTGAACCCAGAAGGCCACACAATCTTATAGGATAGGATCATTATGTATTGAGGTATGCTGCTGCAAATGCCTTTAAGTATGTGCCAGACATTTGGGTTGATTCAAAGAAACATGTAACAGCTTGGATTTTGCTCACGATCATCCTATGAACTTGCGAGTGATTCAATAAGCAAATACGTTTCTATCCTAAAAGATACGTCCGTTCGTATGATATCTCCCGAACTTGCCTCAGTCAGTTGCCAATCGTAAAAATCACGTTCATGTGCTCACCTGTTGCGGCGGCAGCCTGTTTTGTCGGCGGCTTCCATCGTCCAGCTCTTCCAATTACTTGCGTTTGCCTCTGGTTTTCATTGGTTTTTGGCCTCTTAGATTCGTGCGTTCGTATGTTTATAAGATCTTGCGCATGCGCACCCTCAACCAGAAACTTACATAAACCCCGTAGCGGCTGCATCCAACTTCATTTCTCGGTCCCTTAAACTTACCTAAACCCCTTAGCGCCTGCATCCAACTTCATTTCTCGGACCCTAAAACTTACCTAAACCCCTTAGCGCCTGCATCCAACTTCATTTCTCGGTCCCTCAAACTTACCTAAACCCCTTAGCGCCTGCATCCAACTTCATTTCTCGGTCCCTCAAACTTACCTAAACCCCTTAGCGCCTGCATCCAACTTCATTTCTCGGTCCCTCAAACTTACCTAAACCCCTTAGCGCCTGCATCCAACTTCATTTCTCGGTCCCTCAAACTTACCTAAACCCCTTAGCGCCTGCATCCACCTTCATTTCTCGGTCCATAAAACTTACCTAAACCCCTTAGCGCCTGCATCCAACTTCATTTCTCGGTCCATAAAACTTACCTAAACCCCTTAGCGCCTGCATCCAACTTCATTTCTCGGTCCCTCAAACTTACCTAAACCCCTTAGCGCCTGCATCCAACTTCATTTCTCGGTCCCTCAAACTTACCTAAACCCCTTAGCGCCTGCATCCAACTTCATTTCTCGGTCCATAAAACTTACCTAAACCCCTTAGCGCCTGCATCCACCTTCATTTCTCGGTCCATAAAACTTACCTAAACCCCTTAGCGCCTGCATCCAACTTCATTTCTCGGACCCTAAAACTTACCTAAACCCCTTAGCGCCTGCATCCACCTTCATTTCTCGGTCCATAAAACTTACCTAAACCCCTTAGCGCCTGCATCCAACTTCATTTCTCGGTCCATAAAACGTCACCAAACCACATAATGTACATCTGTCTTTATTTTTTTTAGTGTGTATGTAATTTTGTGTGTAGTTGTTTTTTGTTGCGCATATTAGAAAAGACACATTTATGAAGGCTTAAAATATTTTTTTATTTAAATATTAATTTTGTAAAATTTCCTATATTTATTATAAATTTTAAAAATTTGTAGTTAGTTTTTTTACTAACTTTTTTTACTTAAATAGTTATCTGGGAAACATTTTTTTTTTTGTTTTTTTTTCTTTTTTGTAAGTAAAATTTGGGGTAGAACATTTAAAACATATAAAATTTTTATAAAATACAGTAAAATGTATAAAACAATTTTAACAAAGTAGCCAGGACCAAGGGCACTATTCATCCTCCTCTTCTTCATCTGTTGGCCCCAACGTCGCCTGTATGGCCAGCAGCTCGGCCACCAACTCCTGGATCCTTTTTTTTTTCTCTGCCTTGGTTTTTGGCATAATCCCTGTAAGCAATAGAGAAAAAAACCTAAATAGGAGTACCAGACCGGTTGGTATGCTGTAAATAGATTTGTGGTTAATCCAATACATGTAAATGCATGACATATGTCATTCTTCCAAGGGCTAAAGTTAATGCATTTCCAACAGGTAAGTATTTAAACTCCTTAAACCGGACCTTCAACATTATTTAATGACAAACAAATAACTATTTCTAAATGATTATGCACCAGATCAAAGTACAGTTTTGACGTTTATGGCTTGCAGCGCCGCCATCTGAACTCTGAAGCCTAACAATTAATGAGGAGTGGAGAGTTGGATAAAGTACAGGGGAGTACGTTACAGTGGTGCGTTGACAATCCAGAGCATAGCTGGGTTGAGGGAAAGGTCATCAATCCCACAATGCATGCCAGGACCTTACTTTTTACAATCTGTATCCCATGCTGCCTGTAAATATTGCGCATTCCATATTCCGCAATATGGGCTGTTTTCACGCTCCTAACATGCATTAGATGGCTGAAGTCTGTTTTTCTATGTTTCAAATCTGTAGGTACAGTGTGTTGCCTAATTATTAGCTATGTTCTTAATACGAGTTAGGGTCCGCTTTAAGCTAAAGAAGTGGCCACATGAAAGTGTTAACTACACATTGGCTACGCCTTTAGTTATGTGTGTGTTATTAGCTTACAAAACATTAATCTGAATCATGGCATGGAGACTTACGGAGTTGGTGGCCGACAGATGGCTGGTTGGGGCCAACAGGCTGCCCTTGGTCCTGGCTCTGCTGTGAAGAAGTCCCTGGAGAAACATGTGACATTTGGTTAGTATTTGTAGAGAGTCACTATCCCCAACATATCTGGCTCCCAGTCTGGCTGACATCACTCACCTTCGCCAGGATCGACTTCAAGCATCTCTGCTGCCTCCTCCTCCACTATCTCACCCGCTCCTGAAGCTTCTACAAATACATAATAAAGGATAACTTAGTTTTTGGCCTGACATGTATATCTTTGTGCCTATACATGAAGAGTGACATACCAGAGCCTTCCCCATGCGTGGCCAGGTATGACTCCACGCCCACGCGCCTTGGCCCCTCCTCTGTGGTAAGGTCCAGGGGCTGGTCTGAGGAGGCCACAGAGGAGGGGTAGGTCCGTCGCCCGGGAGATCCACCACCTTCACTCACAGATGCAGAGTCATGCAGCACTGGTCGGCCTGTACGTCTCCGGGTGCGGCGAATTCTGAAATCCATTTCCAACACTACCAAAGAAAAGTCATTATAAATAAAGGCATAACTTAGACATTTGGAACATATACCATGCAATTGCTTGGTACTTACTTGGGAAATGGATCCCAAAAAACCTCCGCACCCGGGGCATGTGCAGACGCTTCAGGTCCGACCAATGCTGCATTATCTGGGTGTGAGTGAAGGTGGTGCTGGTCACACGGTGGATCTCGGCGATGATCTCCCGGGCGATGTCCCTTTTCTCGCACACATTGGGCGCGAAGTCATACCGGCGCTGAAGCATGATCTGAAAAACATAATGGACACAGAGCTTTTACTTTTACACACAGACCCATATGTGTTGCATCACAAGTTGAGTATTTAATGTCATTAACACACACATTTCGAATGGCCGCCATTTTTGGGGAGTGCCTTAAAGAGGACGTTGACTGTGATTGACAGTCTGGTCTTATGTTATATGTATCACACACCATGTACATACAGATAATAGCCAACATCAAGAATCAGGCCACCTGCATCTATGGCATGTTAGGATGTTTTAAACATCCAAGATGTAGCCTAATGCTTAGGCTTTTGGACCACGTGTGTGGCTTCCCGTTGTGTTTTTATGGCTTAGGAAAACAGTGTTCCGCAAACATCCGCATCAAGGTCCGAGACAGGCCAGGTTTGACAGCTCGCCCCGCTACTCCACAGGTTAATTAACTGTTGCTAAGCCGGAGCTATTGGCCGAATTAGGACATCAGCATAGACAGGTGAAAACGTGGCCAGGCTCGGCCCTTGAGGATGAAGTGTGAGGAGCCAGTGATTAAACATTAAGAGACCCCAAACTAGTTCCCAACGCATCATTTACATTTAGGCCATCATTGACTATTCTATTAAAATGCACAGGCAGCCACTTACCAGCATGAGGATCTCTTCCTGTTGACGGGTGAAGATAGTGGGCGCCATCTTTAGTCTTCTTCCAGGCAGCAGATAAGTGAAACCCCAGCGGTTTCCTGGTTCCGCTCGAACGTACGTTCGTACGAGCGCGTAGTCGTGCGCATAGGCGTCACACGCTGGGCTCATTATTTAAAGGTCCTTTCCCCCCAAGCTCATTCTCTTTGAGCATTTCTGTACGATGGCACCAAAAAAGGCGATGAGCAAGCGACCCCAGGCAAGCAAGACCGCGGAGGGCCCCACCACAAGGTCCCAGCAAGCTGGCCGAAAACTGAGAGGCAAGACTCCCACCTCGGCCCCACCAAGGGATCCTGGACCCTCAGGTACCAAAAAAAGGGGCCCCAAGCCCCGTGCCCCTGCAGCCAAGAAGCTGGCAACTGCAGCACCCACCACCTCTGCCCCCAGAACAGGCAGCACAAGTGAGACCACACCGGCCATGCCTTCAAGTAGGGCAGTTCGGAAACCCATGCCCCGCAGCAGGGCCCGAAGCCCATCCAGGGCCAGAAGCCCCTACAGGGCCCGAACCCCATCCAGGGCCAGAAGAACCCCATCCAGGGCCAGAAGCCCCTACAGGGCCCGAACCCCATCCAGGGCCAGAAGAACCCCATCCAGGGCCAGAAGCCCCTACAGGGCCCGAACCCCATCCAGGGCACGAACCCCATCCAGGGCCAGAAGCCCCTACAGGGCCCGAACCCCATCCAGGGCCAGAAGAACCCCATCCAGGGCCAGAAGCCCAGCCAGGGCCAGAAGCCCCTACAGGGCCCGAACCCCATCCAGGGCCAGAAGAACCCCATCCAGGGCCAGAAGCCCCTACAGGGCCCGAACCCCATCCAGGGCCAGAAGCCCCTACAGGGCCCGAACCCCATCCAGGGCCAGAAGAACCCCATCCAGGGCCAGAAGCCCAGCCAGGGCCAGAAGCCCCTACAGGGCCCGAACCCCATCCAGGGCCAGAAGAACCCCATCCAGGGCCAGAAGCCCAGCCAGGGCCAGAAGCCCCTACAGGGCCCGAACCCCATCCAGGGCCAGAAGAACCCCATCCAGGGCCAGAAGCCCCTACAGGGCCCGAACCCCATCCAGGGCCAGAAGAACCCCATCCAGGGCCAGAAGCCCCTACAGGGCCCGAACCCCATCCAGGGCCAGAAGCCCCCGACCTGGCACCAGCCGGGAACAGAGCCCCCGACCTGGCACCAGCCGGGAACCTAGCCCCCCAAGAGGGCCCCGAATTGCAACCATGACCACATCTACACCTGGAAGTTCGGTGGCCAGCCACGCAAGAACACCCAGTCCCTTGGCCAGTCCAGTCCAGTCATTGGGAAGCCACCAATCCGGCCATTCCCCTACCCAGCCCCAGGCCATAATGTCACCACATGTGTCTGCACACATGGAGGAGCAGCCAAGCCAACCATCTGGCCGCACATTGCGCCGCGGCCAGTTGAGTGGGAGATTCTCCCATGACCAAA
This sequence comes from Gastrophryne carolinensis, assembly GCA_027917425.1. Lineage (NCBI taxonomy): Eukaryota > Metazoa > Chordata > Amphibia > Anura > Microhylidae > Gastrophryne > Gastrophryne carolinensis. Next base: position 113,432,066 of record CM051237.1, on the reverse strand, counting down.
ATATGGCATTGGCTAGTGGCCTTACATTATACTATGACGAGCTATATGGGAGCAAATCCAAACACACCACCAAGCAGCGCAAGATGGAATTGTTTGAAACCATCCTCCGACAAGTAAATGCAGCGGGGGAAGAGAGGAAAGATGTGTCCCAAATTCAGAAGAAAATCTCTGATCTGAAGTATGCTGTACGGCAAAAAGAAATTAAAAGGCATAATTACAGGTAAATAAATGTTTTCGCTAAATATAATGTTTGGGATGTGCTGTATGCCCCTTTTCTGAGTACCAAACGATTTTCTCTTTTCAGCATGAAAACTGGAGGTGGCTTTCCATCTAAATTGGAGTTTACCCCTGCTGAGGAGATTGTGCTTGGACTTCTCCATCCGGTCGCGGTCGGTGGACATGCTGGTCTAAGGGACACAGACTCCCCGACCCGTACCCACGGTGAGTACTCTTAAATCTGCATGTTTGCCTGTTTGCTAAATAATCTACAGTTCACTAGTAACAAGATAACGGGATGCCCCTATGGTTTGCCTTGCTTGGCCTCGCACTACTGTGGCTGTTTGTGTCCTCTTTTGGTCCCTGGGAATCACACATTTAGGCCCACAGCCATTATGGCAAAGATCAAATGTCCAATTGGATTGTTAAAGTCATGAAGTTTCGCAAGATAAGTGAGATATTTTGAATCAATCACAAAACACACATCATTATGTATGGGTTGCCTTTTGGTTGTGTGAGTTGTGTTTGAGTTAACAATTTAATTAGCCACCCACAAACATATGTGACCAAGAGCAGCGAGACTCAACTGGCGGCCCGGGGTCCCAATGCGGGCCTTGCCACCACATTCAAGGACCCCTGCCCAGACAGCCCTGCACTCAGTTACTTCTGTGTTGACGTGCTCAGAGCTGCCCCCTTGATCGGCCATGTAGTGGTTGGTCTCCTGCCCAATGTCATGGCTCCCTGAAACATAGCATTGCAATATGAAGTACTGCACAGGAAGTGGCATTGCAAGGTACACAGTAACTTATTTAAATTTTCACTGGCCACAATCGTGTCCCGCTGCCCCTGCTCTGGCCCATGTGCCACAGTCCCCCCATGCCCCCCCCCACATAAGGCCCATACATTTGTAACAGATTGGCTCCATCCATCCCATCACCATCAATACGTTAACTCCCCCCTTTAGCCATCCAATCCCTGTCCCCTCAGCTCTGGCCCATCCAGCCCAGCAAGGGCAAGCAGCCTTTATTAGTTGGCACTTAGAAATCTCCAGCCCCTCCACCAGTGTCTTTATTTGTAACTAGACACCCCCTGCGTCAGCACCATGGCCAGACATTCACCTCTCACCACATACCTTTAAATGGGCGTTTCAAACTATTGTTTGAGTAGGCCGGACCTAGCGAATGGTAGGCTAAATCCAAAAATGTGCCTTGAAAGTTGGATGCTGACTGGGTACACTTCATGACTTAGAACTGAGGTCACTTAGCAGTTTGTCCGAGCCATTGCACCTATGTAAACTTGCGTGGGTTTGAACAAAGGTCACCATTGCTCTAGAGTTGAATAATATTACAAATAGAGCTATATTTGATTACATATCCAAAACAAGGTTATGTGTGTGTGTTTACGTGGTTTTTTTTTCTCTTCTTCAGCCCAGCATGATCCCTCAGCAAGGGTAAACTCACCCCCCAGTTTGGTTATGCCTACCAGGTCCGTACAGCATCGGAGCCCAGATCAGAGATTTTCGGTAAGTTAATTTAGTAGCATAAATACTAACAAGTGCTTAAGAATGTGTTAAACTGTTGAAATCCAAAATTGGGATGCAAACTTAGCCTTTTTTTTTTGATATGTCCCTACAGACCCCCACACTCATGGAAGAGATCCAGGACATGGAGGAAGATGATGATGTCTCCGTACAGGGCACGTCGGATGAACTCCCCCTGGGTCCCAATTTGGAACTGCTCCATAATGTTTCTCTGGCCAATCCTCAGCAGCAGAGGGAATCTCCATCCATTGTGCTTGCACATGGGGAGACTGACACTACAGTCCCCAGTGTTCACTCTGCTGCTGAGGATTTGCTAAGCAGGCCGGTTGCTGTTGAGGGTACGACACCACGCGGCAGGGCACGCCCAAGAGCCAGGGTAATTGTGCGGCGGACGCCATTACGCCGCCCCACAATTTCCCAGGGGAGGCAGAGTGCCCTGCTTCAATTATGGACCCAAGAAAGGGAGTCTTATCAGGCACAGCTCGTTACAGAGCGTGAGGAAAGGCATGCCGACATGGTGAACATCCATACCAGTCTACAGGGCATCCTCGCGGAGTTGCGTACCCTCAACAGCAACGTGGCCAATGCAAGTAATGGCATCCAGTCAGCCATGGCTGAGATGACCAATATGCAGAGAAACATTGTGGAGCAGTTTCAAATTCACAATGCTGCCATGGCCCAGGCTAGGTCCCATTCCCATGGACCTCCACCTGGACCTCCACCTGGGTATTATGGGCAGCCACCCTATTAAGCCATGGGTGTGTGGGACATCTTTTCTCTTAACCCCCACTGTATTTACTTGTCCTTTGAGGTTTCAAACAATCCATTTTGTGTTGCTCTGGCAGGTTGTGTTTTGTATTTGCTCCCATATAGCTCCTTAGAGTAATGCTTAAGGCCACTAGCCAATGCCATAGGTCTATGTGGAGTTTATCTGGCCACTTATGGCTTTACCTATGTATTTGGTTGGTGCTCCTCCTGTTTGCAGACATGTTTGTGTGACATTATGGCCATGCCCAAATATCCCTGGGCACAGGCAATATTAATGACTGGACTAGGCTGGCCTTTGGACTGGGTGTCCTTGTTTGGTTGTGCCACTCACTTCCAGGTGTAGATGTGCTCGATGTTTTTTTTTTAATGTTATCCATTTGTTACCACAGATGTATGTGGACTGATTTCTGTTAACCACTATAATTTTTCAGTTTCAAAGTAAAACAAATATTTCACTTCCAATACTTGTTGCGTTTTTAGTGGGAAGACATTTTTAACAGCTTGGGCTAAACCAGATACTTTGGGTTTGAAGAGGTGTAACAATGCAAAGCGAAAGCTAAGGAAACTACATGAAATACATTAGGCAACAATTAAGGTCTAAATGTTTTACTTAGAGGTAATGCCACATTACGGCAAAACAACATATGTTTCAAAAAGGATAACACAGACATACAGAATGGTGAGACAGGGAAAAAAGTTAACTAAAATGCTGGCTGATCAGGTTGGCTCGAACAGATTGGCCAGACTCACTGGGGGGCCCCTCAAAATTCTCGGCTTCATCCTCGACGGCTGAAAAGGGCAGGCTGTCCACATAACGTGGGACACGTTCCATGATGGCAAAATTGTGCAAAACAGCACATGCCATTATAATGTCGATCACTTTCTTGGGATCATATTGCAGGGCCCCCCCAGTATGGTCAAGGCAACGAAAACGTGTCTTCAGCAGACCAAAGGCCCTCTCCACAACAGCCCGGGTCTTGCGATGCGCACGGTTATACGCTTCCTGAGAGGCATCCTGGGGCCGCAGCACAGGCGTCATGAGCCAGGGTAGAAGTGGGTACCCGGAATCACCTTAAACAGAGAATTAAATGTAATCAAAATTAAAAAGGCAACACAACCAACACCAAAAAATTCACAGATATCATAATGATGTAAGGTAAAGTGTTCCCAAAAAAATACAGGGCACATTAGGGCCCACAAAAATTGCACTAAGGTATCACCTAAATAAAAAGGGCACTTCTATATACCAATTAATTAACAAACATCTGCACGGCCAAGGGTATTTGTATTTTACATATATTTGTAGTTTTCAGACATGTTACAATTAGGATGCTGCGGAGGGCCTATCCACATTTCTCTGGAAACTACAATGTATGCAGTTTAAGTCCACTTTGACATTTAAAGACCAATAGTCCCAAAGGAGCCAAAGGTCAAAGATCCCTATCCACATTTCACTGGAAACTACAATGTATGCAGTTTAAGTCCACTTTGACATTTAAAGACCAATAGTCCCAAAGGAGCCAAAGGTCAAAGATCCCTATCCACATTTCACTGGAAAATACAATGTATGCAGTTTAAGTCCACTTTGACATTTAAAGACCAATAGTCCCAAAGGAGCCAAAGGTCAAAGATCCTTGGGTATAAACTCCAAACCAATATATTTAGGCACAAGGAACTTACAGACATCCTAACTAAAGGGAAAACATTCTGAAGGCCACAGCGAGCCAAGGATTTTTTGGGTAAGTTCATAATATATGAGCCAAGAAAAAGGCAGTTGTACGCTTCTGTAAATTTATCCTTAAAAAACATATCAACAAATACAAGATTAATGCCACATTTAATAACACACAAATAGGACACACTTACCAAGCAGCCATGCCCCCGAAAATTCACCTGCCTCAAATCTCCGAAACAACCCAGATCGCCGGAGGATATAGGAGTCGTGGGACGATCCGGGGTAGCCGGCAAGGACACTCATAAACCGCATATCCGGACCAACCACGGCCTGGACATTAAGTGAGTGTCCCATTTTACGATTCCTTAAGGCAAAAACATACCAAAAGGGTAATTGATATTTGACCCAAACTAATAAATTAACCACAAAACATGTCTGCACTCTATTGGGAAAGACTAATGAAAAGCCGAGATAAAGCAGCTACACAAATGAGGGATAAACAAATATGCTGCCGCAAAGGAAAACAGGTTACATGACACGTTGGGCAACATAATAACCAATCTCAATACCTATATATATACTCGTCGGCTGCCCTAGGTACGAGTGCCACATGTGTGCAGTCAATTGCACCAATAACGTTGGGCATGTCGGCCACATTATAAAACCCAAGCTTAATGGCGTTTCTGGCTGCCATATCATCAGGAAAATAAATATATTTTTGAGTTATGGCAGCCATGCCTTCCAAAAATTTAGACAGTGCGCGGCTCAGCGTAGGCTGTGACATCCCCACAGAGAGGGCACCCAGCCTCTGGAACGAGCCGTTCGCCAAAAATTGCAGGCAGCCAAGCATCTTGGTCATACCTGAAATTGCATGCCCCTTCCTTGTGGTGCGGGCTAACCATGGCCGCAGCTCACTATATAATTTATGGAGGGAAGCGCGATTAAGCCTGGTCAGCTCGAACAGCTCAACATCATTCATGCTATCGATGTTCATGCGACGACGCAGGGGCAATCTGCTCTCAGACATCTCGATCAACTCAATGCCAAAAAGCATAAGCCCTTGATGTGCCACAAACTCGCTCCGCTCCATCCTACTCCCGAGGCCAAATAGCTGCCGGCAAACATTTCGTAAAGCAGCTCTTTAATGGGCTTCAAAACAATTAACAATCACCTCTCTGAATTGGGCGCAAGCCCATGTGAAGGACGTAAAAAATAGGATCGGACGCAAATAATACGATTTGGACGGGAAAAACACACGAACTAACGCAAATTATACGATTCTCGTACGAAATGCGTATGTTCATATACGTCTATGCGCGAACGATCGTGCGAATACGAAATGGCCAAAAAAACAAGAAAAAATGACAAACACCCACCCAAACTTACGATTCTCGATACGAAATCACTTAACTTTTGCTCTTTGAATCGAGGGGATTGTTTTAAAGTCTAGCACTATTGATGAATATTGATTTATCATATAGAAATGTGATCCTGGGACAGGCAGGTGTTAAGCAGTCTTCATGAATGTCCTCTTCAGTACACTTTGGTGGTGGAGGTGCTACTGACAACTATTCCATTCTAGAGTTGTGTGTCCTTCCAACCTTGTGGCAATAATAATAAGTGGGAAAGGCTCTGTTTGGCTGCCTAGAGAGGCATGTCCTGAAATCTAATCTAATCACAGAAGCTGTTATTAAAGAAATGGGAGAACCAACTCATATTAAAGTTGGTAAGTTGATCATCCCCCACTCTGTACACTCTCATTTAAGTAAATGGGTGAGTGTGCACACGTACAGAGTGGGGGATGCTGCTTTGTTCAGGCTCAGCAATGGGCATCACTGGATTGCAAGGACAAGGTAGAGTTTTTTTGTTAAAAACCCCTGCCTTAGCACAGGGGAGTACTTAGGTTAATTGTTAGAAAATACTTTTGTACTACTACTACTGCATGTTATGAGCCTTTAAACATCCAAGATGGCGGCTCATGGAACATCAGGCAGCCTGAAAACAGTGCCTTCTGTCTGTGCTGCTCTGCATTCTGAGATTGCTGACCTTTTCCTAAGTCTGTCTGAGCAAAACACAGCTATAACCCACCCCCCTGTACTTTATCCCACCCTCCTCTCCTCAGTAAGTGTGATGCTCCTGAGTCAAGATGGCGGCGCCCATATCCTAAAGTCCTAAACAGAGTTGCAGTCCAGTGGGGGAAAGAATAATAAGTAAGTGAATAAAAACTTAAAACAGATTAATTTTAGATGCTGGGGAATAATTTTTTAAGGGTTTGGGCTTTCCATTAATTATGGTGAAGGTTCGCTTTAAACTTGCGCTTTCGGGTGAGTGCTCTGTATTGCTGGTGAAATCTAACTTATGGGTAGGGATGAGCGAATCGATCCGGACGAACCCGGATTCGTTCTGAATTTCATGAAAAATTCGATTCTGAACGAATCCGAATTTCCCCGCGATTCGATCGATCAAAGTTTTCCTTTAAACTCCATTTACTTCAATTACAGGCATTCTAAAATGGTGGAAGCACATGTCCGGACATATCCCCTGGGGCCAGGTATCATGGGTAAGTCACATGCAGCCTATTAGCAGCCAGGAAGAAAAACCGGAACCATCCAGCCAGGGACAGCCTAGGAGTGACAGTGAAATTTTTTTTATTTTTATTAGCCAGATCAGTTTTCAATTCAATTTCAGTTCTTTGTGCTGTAAATCTGCCTTGCCACTGTGCATGCCATCTATGCAGTGGCTTATTTAACCCTATCTGTTACACACAAGCATTTATCATAATATAACTGGATTAGTTTTAATATTTATGGGTCTGCCCTTAACCAAAAAAACACCAGCCCACCTGGGTATCCCAAACCTGCACTTAGCAGCCTATCTGTTATACTAAATACGCTTGTTGATCCTCCTCAGCTTAATCAAAGTATTGCATTTTGAATTGGTTTTTGGTCTGCCTGTAACAAAAAAAAACACCAGGCCGCAGGGCATCCCAAACCTGCACTTAGCAGCCTATCTGTTATACTAAATACGCTTGTTCATCCTTCCTCAGCTTAATCAAACTATTGTATTTTGAATTGGTTTTTGGTCTGCCTTTAACAAAAAAAACACCAGGCCGCAGGGCATCCCAAACCTGCACTTAGCAGCCCATCTGTTATACTAAATGCTCTTGTTCATCCTTCCTCAGCTTAATCAAAGTATTGCATTTTGAATTGGTTTTTGGTCTGCTGCCAAAACACTAGGCCGCAGGCTATCTCATATTGCCAATTTTCATAGTATCTGGTGCAGAGAAGCAGTTCCTCACTTTATTTAGCTTCTGCTTTTTAAAGTAAACACATGTTTTATCGTACCTATTGCGCATTTCAAATACATAAAAATGCAGACAAGTGCAAGGATGTTCAAAGAGGAGTGGCAGAGGCCAAGATTCAGCAGGCAGAGGTCGCAGCAGACTAGGAGCGAGTGGCAGCAGGAGTCACGGTGAGAGACCTGATCTGCCAGTATCTGCTAGCGGTCGTGTCTCCACCAGTAACGCATCTGCCGTGGTAGATTGGTTAATGCGCTCATCAACATCATCACAAGTTACATCTGAGACCCCCAGTCTAGGGTCGGGAGGTTCCTCTGACACAACCCAGAGTTGGCATACCCCGAGAGCTGTCCCTGTCCTCCCATTGCCTCTGTCCTACGCCGTTCCCTCCCCCAGTGACGTATCCTATGCTTTGGGTTCAGCTCCACTCTTTAGTGAGGAGGACGATCAGATAGAGGACAGTCAGCAGCTACTGACCAGCCAAGAAATGGAGGTGGCTTCTTTAGCTAGGCAGACAAATAGTGATGTGGACAGTGTCGTGGGTGTTACGAGAGTTCCAGCTCCTGCGCCAAACACTGTTAAGGAAACCGAGAACATCAGTGATGTGCAGCCACAACTCGGTGATGATGATGATGATGAAGCCGATCGCACTTGGGAGCCGGGTGATGAAGGGGCTTTACTGTCATCATCAGGAGAAGAGGGGCGCAGGTTGCCCCGGAGTCAGCAGCTGAGGCAGCAAGGTGTTAGCAGCATGGTTGGCAGTCAGCATGGGGGCACAATTGTAAAGCCTGGAGCCAAACGGGGCCGGGGCCGGGGTAGAGCACCTGCTGCGCGGCAGTCTACCTTATCGGGAGGTAGTGGAGCAGGGGTTCCTGGAGTTGGCAACAGTAGCAGTGAATCAGTGAGGCCTGTTGGTGGGAAAAGTAGCTACTCGGCAGTGTGGCAGTTTTTCTTGAAGCATCTGCAGCAGGGTAACATGGCCACATGCAAGATATGTAGGCAGAAGGTGAAGCGTGGCCAGGGCCCAAATGTTGGCCCTGCGTCAACATATGATGCGTCACCATGAAGCGACCTGGGAGAACCGAGGCTCCGAAGAGGTAGTCCAGCCTGCTTCCTCACCAAGTGGCACGCCGCTCCCAATTTCTGCCAGCCAAGGCTCCAGCACCTCAGCCGAAGGCGGCTGTGCATCATACCCATCCTCTGTCGCTCCTGCTCCTCCTCCTCCAAGTCATGTATCCCGCCAGCAATCCATCAGCGAAGCCATGTCCAAGAGACAGCAGTATGTGCCCACTCATCCTACGGCGCAGAAGCTGAATGTGCTCCTGTCCAAGTTGCTGGTGCTGCAATCGCTCCCTTTTCAGGTGGTGGACTCTGCACCTTTCAGAGAACTGATGGCTTGTGCCGAGCCGAGGTGGAGAGTCCCAAGCCGTCATTTCTTAGCCAAGAAGGCAGTACCAGCACTGCACACTTTTGTTGAACAGAAGGTGGGCCAGTCCTTGAGCCTGTCCGTGTGTAGCAAAGTGCATGGCACGTGCGCCGACGTCTGGAGCTGTAACTACGGTCAGGGACAGTACATGTCGTTTACGGCCCACTGGGTGAATGTGGTCCCTTTGCAGCAGCAGCAGCAACTTGGACAGGTCACGCCGCTTCGGCCTCCGCACTCCCTGCCCGTTGGGCCTGTGACACCGTGCGCCTCGGCCTCCTCATCCTCCGCCATCTCCTCACCCTCCACTGTAGGCTCAAGTCTCAGTGCCCCTCCAGTCTACCATGTGTGCAGGGCACGGAGGTGTCACGCAGTGCTTCACATGGTTTGTCTTGGCGAACAGAGTCACACAGGGGAGGAACTGCTTAAATTTATTCATCAGGAAATTCAAACATGGCTTACTCCAAGAAAACGTAAAATGGGAATCATGGTTACCGACAATGGGAAGAACATGTTGTCAAGAGGTTTCTAACGTCTTCCCCCCATCTGCAAGACATTCTAACAACTTCAAGGAAACTTTGCATGCACTTCAGCCACTCATACACCGCCAAACACACCCTTCTTGAGCTACAGAGTCAGAACGGTAGCCCCCAACATAGTCTGATTTGCGATGTTTCCACCCCTTGGAATTCCACCCTTCACATGTTGGACCGATTATATGAACAGAGAAAAGCCATCACGGATTTCCTGATGATCCAAGCGGATAGGGGGACTCCCCTGTGTAACTTCAATGTCAACCAGTGGCAGCTCATACGTGACACCTGCCGTTTGCTCAGGCCCTTTGAGGAAGCCACTTTATTTGTCAGTCGGCAGGATTACGGGATGAACGACGTGATTAGAGGGTTGTGAGGAAGGCGAGACAGAGGACCCGGACACACTGTGGCAGTATGCAGTGGAGATGGAGACAGGTAGTCCCTCCGAGTCACTTGCGCAAATGGCAGGAACCATGCTCACGTGCTTGCGTAGTGACCCCAGAATTGTTTCTATTTGTCGCCGGGATGACTTCTGGCTGTCCACCTTATTGGACCCTCACTTCCAGCACAAAATGGGGGCATTTTTTAAACCCGCCAAGAGGGAGGACAAACTGAACGACTACAAAGATATTCTGCGTAGTCAGTTGGCCGATGCCTATCTGCGCCATGGTCCATATTCTCGCAGGTCTGATTTGGGGGGACCTCTGCGCTCACCTTCCACTGCCATGGCTGCTGGGGGGGTAGGCAGGGGCAGCAGCAACAGCTCCATCAGCAGCAACCTCAGTCTTCAGTCACTTCAGTCGTCTTCGTGTAGCTTTCTACACCCGCATAGTGAGGCTACTCATGAGCAGCAGGAAGCTGTTCTGCCCGGCAAGTAGCGTGCCATCTGAGCGGGTGTTTAGTGCGGCGGGGGCCATAGTTACGGCGAGGAGAACTCGTCTGTCAACTAAAAATGTGGAGAGACTTACCTTTGTCAAAATGAATCAGGGATGGATCAGCCAGGATTTCCACCCACCAATGGCTGATGCATGCAACTAGATTCAGCATGGTGCCACGTTTTATACTTTCCAAATGGTGCAAAACATATTTATGTCTTTAGACCAATTTTTGGGCTCCTGCTGATGCCGACTTCAGGGTGTGCCTTCCAGCCAATTTTTGGGCTCCTGCGAGTGCCAACTTTAGGGTGTGCCTTTCAGCCAATTTTTGGCCTCCTGCTGCTGCTGCTGCTCCTGCCAACTCCAGGGTGTCTTTCAAGCAATGTTTGGGCTCCTGCTTATGCTGCTGCCAACTCCAGGGTGTGCCTTCCAGCCAATGTTTGTGCTCCTGCTGCTGCCAACTTCAGGGTGCCTTCCAGCCAACTTCTGGGTTCCTGCTGCTGCTGCTGCCGCTGCCAACGCCAGGGTGTGTCAGTAAATTTTTGGGCTCCTTCTGCGGCTGCTGCCAACTCCAGTGTCTCTTTCAAGCAATGTTTGGGCTCCTGCTGCTGCTTGCAACTCCAGGGTGTGATTCATTCAATTTTTGGCCTCCTGCAGCCAACTCCAGTGTCTCTTTCAAGCTATGTTTGGGCTCCTGCTGCTGCTGCTATCGACTCCAGGGTGTCATTCAGCCAAGTTTTGGGCTCCTGCAGCCAACTACAGTGTCTCTTTAACCATTTAAATGCCAAGCTTGTAGTTTCTACGTGGTTGCTTCTCCTACCCTTAAGTGCCAAGCACGTAGAAACTACGTGCCTGGCATTTCCCACAGCTAGTTAAAAATGAAAACAAAAGAAACACTTACCTTTGATATTGTTTTGAAGCTGGGGATCCCCTCTTCCTAGGGGGGGCATCCGATCCCCCCGTCGTCCTCCGTCTTCAGGGGAGGGCCCGAAACCCCCCCCCCATTTTCCCCGCTGACAGTATCTGTTAAAAACAAAACAAAAAAAAAACAGTCTATGACCCCTATACCAGTTCACAAGGCTGGGGGGATGTCAAGTCACCAGCACTAGCGGGTGACTTGCCATTAACCCCTGGCACCCCCATAACCTGCCTCCCCAAAGGCCGGGGGGGCAGAAGAGCCCAGGCCCACGGGCTATGCGGGCTTGTAGCCTGCAAGGCCAGGGGCCACAAAAGCTGGCCTCTGCGCCCTGTTTCTACAAACCCTGCATAGCTGGTCCCGGGCTGGTTACTTTGGGTAAGGGGGACCCTTAAACCCCCGGGAGGGGGGACCCTATGTCATTTTTTTTTTTTATTAACCCTTTGTGTTCTGTCATCCAGCAGCTATAAAAGGCTTCTAGCAGGTGAGCAGAAGCCAGTGATCGCCGAGGGACACAGTGCTTCAGGATGGATGGGAGGTAAGTATTAAAAAAAAAAATAATAACATTTTTTCTATTTGTGTGTCTGTGAATTTTTTTTACATTTAACTCCTTGTGAACTGGTAAGGGGTCCATGACTAGCGACTAGCAGGTGACTTGCCATTAACCCCCGGCACCCCCATTATCTGCCTCCCCAAAGCCCATGGGGGGCAGAAGAGCCCGGGCCCACGGGCTATGCGGGCTTGTAGCCTGCAGAGCCAGGGGCCACAAAAGCTGGCCCCTGCGCCTTGTTTCTACAAGCCCTGCATAGCTGGTCCCGGGCTGGTAACTTTGGGTAAGGGGGACCCCATGTTAATTTTTTGGGGGATTTTTAAGGGTTTTTAACTCTTAAAAATCCCCAAAAAATAACGGGGTCCCCCCCGGGAGGGGGGACCCTATGTCATATTTTTTTCTCAATTTAACCCTTTGTAGTGTGGATGCTAGTTATATTTTATTTGTAAGTGTTATAAAGTACTTGTTTCAGTTAGGGGGGTCTCCTGGGCAGGAACGGGGGGCTACCGATAAATATGTGATACCGTTCTAATCGGTAGAAATGGGGCTTTCACATGCAATATGGTTTTCCTTAATAAAATACATTTTTTATTTAAAATAAAGGCCAAATAAAAAAAATTGTATTTATTTATTTTTTTTACTTAATAATATTGTAAAAAAACAAAATAAAATTTACAAACAAGACATTCCATGTTAAAGCCTAAACTCTGCTGCAAATATATATATATATATAATTTTCATGAAAATTCCTGGAAAAATGGCGCAAAACATGGCGCAAAATGGGAAAAAATGACCTGTCAACAGAGGGTGACAAAATCTCAAGTAGGCTGGCAATTAAAAGGGTTAAAAGTAGCTATGCATGTTGGGTATTGTTCTGTTCGGGAGACCTTGCGCTTTCAGACTTAGGAAAAGGTGTTTTTTATTCAGCTTTTTTATACATTTTTTAGGGAAACCCTGCGCAACCAAAGAATTCTTTAAGGGATTAATTCCAGAAAGATGAGCCCACTACAACAAGTTAGGTACGCTTAGAAAGCTTAACATGTGTACTTTCAGGGAATATATGGTTTCTGGGGGTATTCCAAATGTAAAGGGTTGTTTTGGTTGAAAAATCACTTTGCCTGCAGAGCTAAAATTTTGAAGTAAAATTACTGTTACGCACATGCTTTACTTTGGGGTGTTTGGCAACTCTTCCCTTGACAGTAGGTATGCATGCTGGGTATCGTTCTGTTCTGGGGATGTTGCTTTTTCAGATTAAACTTGTTTTTTTTTGTTTGTATATAGTTTTTTTTAGGAAAATGTGGCTTTGATTCTGCTTTTTTATCCTTTTTTTAGGGAAACTCTTTGCAACCGAAGAATACATTGAGGGATTACTTCCAGAAAACTATGGCCACATCAACAAGCCTGGTAAACCTAAAAAGCTTGAGGTGTGTACTTCCAGAGAATATACAGTTTGTTGGGGGTATTTCAAATGTAAAGGGTTGTTTTTCTGGAAAAACTGCAAGGTGCGCATATTGCATAGCATAGTTGTATTTTATCTGAAAATCCCCTAAAGCGCTGTTTCAGTTTGGGGGAGTCTCCTGGGCAGGAAAGGGTGTCTACCTATACATATGTGGTACCGCTGTAACTGGGAGAAATTGGGATTTCACGCGCAATAAGATTTTATTGATAAACTTACATTTTTTATTACAAAAAAACACTACAAACTGTAAAAAATAGATTTTTTAAAACAATTTTTGCACATATTTCACCCAAAAATATTGAGAATACACCTAAAAAATGACAAACAAGACATTTTATATTAAAGCCCAGACTGAAAAAAACTATATATAATTTTCCTGGGGAATCCCTGGAAATCCCTTCAAAAATCACATTTGAACATGGGGAGCGCAGAATAGTGCAAAATAGTCTGGCAACAAAGGGTGACAAAAACTCCAGGTAGGCTGGCACTTAAAGGGTTAAAGTAATGTTGGTGCTCCTGCTGCTGCTTGCAACTCCAGGGTGTGATTCATCCAATTTTTGGCCTCCTGCAGCCAACTCCAGTGTCTCTTTCAAGCTATGTTTGGGCTCCTGCTTCTGCTGCTTGCAACTCCAGGGTGTGATTCATTCAATTTTTGGCCTCCTGCAGCCAACTCCAGTGTCTCTTTCAAGCTATGTTTGGGCTCCTGCTGCTGCTGCTTGCAACTCCAGGGTGTGATTCATCCAATTTTTGGCCTCCTGCAGCCAACTCCAGTGTCTCTTTCAAGCTATGTTTGGGCTGCTGCTGCTGCTGCTTGCAACTCCAGGGTGTCGTTCAGCCAATTTTTGGGCTCCTGCTGCCAACTCTAGTGTCTCTTTCAAGCTATGTTTGGGCTCCTGCTGCTTGCGACTCCAGGGTGTCATTCAGCCAATTTTGGGCTCCTGCTGCCAACTCCAGTGTGTCTTTCAAGCTATGTTTGGGCTGCTGCTGCTGCTGCTTGCAACTCCAGGGTGTGATTCAGCCAATTTTTGGGCTCCTGCTGTCAACTCCAGTGTCTCTTTCAAGCAATGTTTGGGCTGCTGCTACTGCTTGTAACTCCAGGGTGTGATTCAGCCAATTTTTGGGCTCCTGCTGCCAACTCCAGTGTCTCTTTCAAGCTATGTTTGGGCTGCTGCTGCTGCTGCTTGCAACTCCAGGGTGTCATTCAGCCAATTTTTGGGCTCCTGCTGCTAATTTCAGTGTCTCTTTCAAGCTAGGTTTGGGCTTCTGCTGCTGCTGCTTGCAACTCCAGGGTGTCATTCAGCCAATTTTTGGGCTCCTGCTGCCAACTCCAGTGTCTCTTTCAAGCTATGTTTGGGCTGCTGCTGCTTGAAACTCCAGGGTGTGATTCAGCCAAGTTTTGGGCTCCTGCTGCCAACTCCAGTGTCTCTTTCAAGCTAGGTTTGGGCTCCTGCTGCTGCTGCTTGCAACTCCAGGGTGTGATTCATCCAATTTTGGGGCTCCTGAAGCCAACTCCAGTGTCTCTTTAAAGTAATGTTTGGGCTCCTGCTGCTGCTTGCAAATTCAGGGTGTGATTCATCCAATTTTTGGGCTCCTGCTGCCAACTCCAGTGAGTCAGGATTCCCTTACCTGACCCCCGGTCCAGCATTGTTCCCGCCGTCTCCTCGCTCGGGCGCCGGCCGTGTCGGGCGGCGGCTCACTCCCGTGCGGGAGCTCCCCCCTCCTCCTCTGCTGCCGGCGTCTCCGGCGCTGACACACGTGCTTGCGCGCGAGCACATCCCTTCTATGCCCTCCGGCGGCGCTGCGCTCAGCGCGGCCGCCGGAAGAAGAGCTGAGCCTGAAGCTCAGCTGTGGGGAACGCCCCCTTTCAGTGTCATGGCCAGTTAGTTTAAAGTTGCAGACCCTGTCACCCTATGAGGTCTGCGATCCTAGTTGCACCAATCACACTCTCTCCTTCCCTTTACCCAATCATGTCCTGACCCTATAAAGTTTTTCCCCACCATTCACTCAGTGCCTGTGATAGCGCTCAGAACCCTGTGTACTCTATTCCTGTGAAGTTTAGCCTGTTGCCGATTTGATTGTACTGACCATTCTCGATCCTGAATCCTTGTTGCCGACCTCTGCCTGTATTGACGCCTCTTGATCCTGCATCCTTGTTGCCGACCTCTGCCTGTATTGACGCCTCTAGATCCTGAACCCCTGTTGCCGACCTCAGCCTGTACCCCGACTACGCCTTGCCTGATCCTTGGTGCCGCTACGATCTCTGCCTTTCTGTTATCGACCTATTGCCTGTCTCTGGACTTCCGTCACTCACGCTCCAGTTATTGGTTCTCCAGATCTCTCCATATAAGCTTGCATCCTTTGAGCCAATAAGTCCTGGGGGCAACCGATCCCGGGTAGGCGAACTTGCGTCCCGGCAAGCGGGGGCTCCTATAGGTGAAGCTGGCTGTGGAGATTGGGGGTTGCGAGCTCATTAAGAGGTCTGGAGTTACCCCCTAGCATGACACAGTGTCTCTTTAAAGCAATGTTTGGGCTCCTGTTGCTACTTGCAACTCCAGGGTGTGATTCATCCAATTTTTGGGCTTCTGCTGCCAACTCCAGTGTCTTTTTCAACCAATGTTTGGGCGGCTGCTGCTGCTTGCAACTCCAGGGTGTAATTCAGCTAATTTTTGGACTCCTGCTGCTGCCAGCTCCAGGGTGTGTTTTTCAGGCACTATAGGGGCCCCTCATAGTGATGCCACCTCAACTCTCTGCAATTGTTCCGCTTTGCGATTCTATTAGCGATGCCTCCGATCTGCATGTGATAATTATTTACAGTATTATTTCACTAAACCAGCACGCGTCCTATGTGTGTTACAGCAAGGCAGAATGGTTTACAACCCTATTGAAGCTCTAGGAGGCTTAGAAATAGCCGTTTTTAATAGCGATTCGTCGCGAATAAATTCAGGTCGAAACGATTTTTGTCGGAAAATTCGGCGAATCAGTCGAATCGAATTTTTCAAAAGTTCGCTCATCTCTACTTATGGGCACTGTAATGCCCAGCTGATCACCAGCGTTTGTTCTGATGCCAACCCCCAATATAAAACTGCCATCTTCACCTATAGTCAAGCCCCTGTTTGCCGGAAGACATTACACGCCTACCCTGGTTGCCCTCAGGACTTAGTGGCGCAAAGGATGGCACCTGAGGCTCCAAAGGCCAATGTAAAACAGGGCAAAACAGTAACAAATACACAGTGAATGTCAGTGATAGCTGGGTCTGCAACAGATAATCAGTCCTACTAGTGTCTGACAGAAAGAATGAAGAAAGCTGGTCAGCAGGAGATAAACAAGCAGAGTAACACACCACAAGCTAGACACTATCACAGGCAGTGTGTGCTGAAGCCTGGAAAGCTTTATGTGACCAGTGGAGTTTGTAAGGCCGAGGCTGCACAGCAGTTGCTTAACTGACACACTACACCTAGGGAGCCAGACAGAACCTCTGAGTTAACCCTTAACTGGTCCTTAAACCGGACCTTCACCATGATTTATTGAAAAGCCCAAACCCTCAATCTAAAGTTAATATTTTTTATGTTTTTAGTCACTTACTTATTATTATTTCCCCCACTGGGCTGCAACTCTGTTCAGGACTTTAGGATACGGGCGCCGCCATCTTGACTCAGAAGCATCACACTTATTGAGTAGAGGAGAGTGGGATAAAGTACAGGGGGGCGGGTTATAGCGGTGCTTTGCTCAGACAGAGCAGAGCTGGGCTCAGGAGAAGGTCAGCAGTCCCAGAATGCAGAGCAGCACAGTCAGAAGGCACTTCCTGTTTGCAGGCTGTCTGATGGTCCATGAGCCACCATCTTGGATGTTTATAGGGTCATAACATGCAGTAGATGCAGGTAGGATGATTTTAATGTGAGCAATCTGTATGTACAGGGTGTGGGAAACATATAAGATAGACTCTTACTCAGAGTGAAGGACCGCTTTAAGCCTCGCTGACCACAATGAGCAGTAATATGCCGCCACAAGGCATATGAGGCGCGGGCCAATAAGTGTGTCAGTCTGCATTTCCGCAATGATGTTTGGATGTTGTGAACTGTGCGGACAGGTAAACGCTTAGATCTAACAGGCACTTACACATTTGCTTTGGGTGTATATGCTTTGCCAGCAGCATCTGGAGGGTGCAGTGCTAGCAATTCCACTTCATGTGAGTGAAGACAGCAACTGCTAATGCCCTCCACATGCTGACACCAGGGATAGCAGGGGGCTTCCCTAAAAGCACACCTGTAATTGCACTGGTCTGAATCTAGCCTTAGCATGACCCCCATCGATTAATTATAATTATTAATTGTGGTTTTCCTTTCTGATACATACATCATATCAGCTGTATATAGCAATGAAATGTACACAAGAGTTAGGCATCTTTCATGCACATGGCACCAGGGCTAGTGCTATACATGGCAACGTTCTCCTTTTTTCCATTTTGAAGACAAAATTGCTTTACTGCTAGAGTAAATATAAAAAAAGTTTGTCCTCTGTAATGGGAGTGGCAGGGCCGAGTCATACAAGTAGTAATGGGTTCACTCGAACCACAAATTTTGGGTTCCTACCGAACAAGTTTGGGTTCCCAAACCTGAACACGGACTTCAGCCAGAAGTCCGCTTTGGAGCTCAGCAGCTCATGGGAGCAGAAGGCATCTTTCTGTAGCCCTGAATGGGGCCAAATTCAAATGTCACTCCACAATCCACTGAGAGGAAGAGGATCATTGGCTGAGATAAGTTACAGCAGTTGTTTTTGCACCAAACAGGACAATATTAAAGGAATGCTGCTTTCAAGTTTTGTGCCTTATGGGGAGATTGATTTTCAATTATGCATTATAAAATAAACTCTGCAGATCCTCACAAGGACATGCAAACAATACCAAGTAATACACGTAGAGTGTAAACTTTACCCTGCCAGGAATTGTTTACAAGGTCTGTCTTTGGTTCAAGTATCCATTATACTGTTCTTTGGAAAATGAATCTCAGGAGAGAATTTCAGGGCTTACTGAAATCCTTTTTCATATTTTCTTGTTTGCAGTGGAAAAAAAATCATCACTACAAGCAAAAACGTATAATCTCTGAAAGTGGAGAAGCTGGTAGAAATTATAGGTGTGTTATTGATTTATAGGGAGCAAACAAAGGGATAAAGATTCATGGAACAGTCATTTGCATGACGTTATGATAGTAGAGGCAATGGTGATTTTGATAATGGAAGGGCATCTACCAGTGGGCATTAAGAGATAGAGATAAAGGACAGCACATAATAATTCAGCAAGATTGGTACACAGAGGGGTGCATCATCTGTCATACAGTACTGAGGTGGAGGGTGCACAGTGATGCACAATAGACATTATACAGAGAGTATAGCATGTATTATAATTCCAGTAACCTTAGATTATCATTGCACAAATTAACAAACTCAGGTTTGGTCTTCCTTCTCCATCTTTAGTGTTGCTGCATGGCATATTACCCTTCTCAACAGTATTTGGGCCTTGTCTTCCTCCATAGGTTCTTGTCAGCAAATGAGGAAAGGGTCTGTATACTGCATACTTTAAATACATAAATAAAAACATATATGCAATTTAATTTGATGAATATAAATGCTACACCAAAGTCTAACCAGTCTACAAAGGGGACCAGTACTGTATTTTCTGACAGACTTGTGTAGCAGCCCTACAGTAGTCCTCAAACCAGGACTAAGGCTGTAGATAGAACAATGAAAGCGTCTACTACCACCATAAACAATTGCAGCGCAGTATTCCTGGTGAGCATCGTATCTAAGGTAGGAACATTGGGCATTTGGGTGTTGGTTCGCTTTAAGTGTTTTAACAGATACATTACCAGTGCTGTAAAAAAATAAAAAGTCCACAGTTAGGCTTCCATGGGTATTACCTTGTCATGCTTAAACTTTACATCTGATCTTTTGTCTATGAAACTCTAGGGCTGATGGTCTCCTGGCATCCCAATTTGGGACCCCTACATGAGTGAAATCCCTCAAAATCACCTTGCTAGGTGATCCCACGGTGAATGTGTGGGCTGTTGACGCATTCCACTGTAGCTCTATGTGCAGTGGTTGCCTATTGCCCACGCATGCTTCATGGGATCAAAAGGTGAGGTTATGGGTGCTCCCGGGGGATACACACAGTGATCGGGGCATCTGAAATTAGTATGCCCTAGGCAGGAGCAACAAAAGTCGGGATAACATAATTTCTGTGTTTTGTTCCTTGTTCCCTAAGCCTCAAACATAACAAAACTGCTACACTTAACCCTATGACATAAATAAATAACCTAAAAGGATCCAAACACTTTTTATCCCTTACATTTTCACACTTAAAGCGGACCTCCAGTCAAAAAAATCTAAGCTAAGAAAATTGGTTCCATAACCCCCCACTTCAGCAATCATAGACTTAAAGTGGACCAAAACCGGACCTAGCATTTATAAGGTACTAGATCCAATAATATGCACGGCTGAAGAAGCTGCTTGGAGGAGAGCTGCATCTGCACTGTGGGAACTCCAGCGAGGTATGTATAACAGCTGATTAGCGGGGTGCCACTCAGAAGGGGCATGCCAAATCTGCATGCCCCTGGGGTACAAACCAAAACCCACGAGAGTGAAAAACTTGGGTTTTCATCTTTTTAACCTGTTTGAGAAGGCTTAACCTAGAGTAGAAGAGGTTGTGGAATAGCATGCAGATGCTGTGTTCCTGAACTGCATGGGGGAAGCCATGTTGCTACACACCTGACAGCTCTGCTTCTGAAAATCCCAGTCCCACACTCAAATGTCTTAAATCTCTGTGCAATCATACCTTATCTTTAGCCAGAAAAGCCATCAGTTGTAAAGGTTCATCATTGATCTGCTCAGAGCAGAGAGCAAATTAGTTTCAACTGTTTAAATGGTCTGTGGCTGCCAATCCTATAAAAAATACAGTACATAGTTACATAACTTACATACAGCATTTTACACCTCTATCAGCAGTTATGTGTGTGAGTGTGTGTGTGTGTGTGTGTGTGTGTGTGTGTGTGTGTGTGTGTGTGTATGGCATGACAGGCATGCTGCCCCCTTTTTCTGAGGCATACAGTATATTTTTTCAGTTTGGTGTGGGTTGCTGCTGGCACAGTGCTCATGCTCATACTCAAGCAGGGCTGTCAGATGTGTAGCAACTTTTTACAATATGAAATACAAATTTACACAAATGTACAAGGATATATGCTCAGTATATGTAAAACTAAAAAACAAATTATTGGCAGTAAAGTTATGTTATTTACGATTTTGTAAATAAATGGTAAAAAGCAAGGCCAAGCCACATGCTACCAGATAATGTGTCATTAAATACAAGTTTGTAGAGCTTCATACAATGCAAGTGTATGCAATAACCTTCCTGGAAAGCTTAGAATGACTACTACTATTGCCATATACTTCTAGGAAGGTTGCCATGGTAAACAAGGATTGTAGGTAGACTCATGCCTCAGTGGATATGAATGAAAATTGAATAATTTCCCAAAAGCTGCCACAGATCACTCTCTTCACTACACAAAGTATTTATCATCAGTTTCGTCAAATCATAAGCCGTTTTAAATCAACAGCGCTTGGGAAGCTAAGCTGGGACAAAAGAGCTGACGCAGCGATTGTGCCATTCATACTTACCGCAAGCATAAACAGGAGTAATGTTTTTTTTTATGTAACTCTATGTCTATGCCTGACAGTGAAAGTAGATTTCTATTTTTATTGTAGTATTACTTTGTACTTAGTGTGAAGCCATAGTAACAGATAAACAGTACTTTGCAACATTGATGTTTTTGAGTCCAGTTTATGCTTTGATTTAGCACTGTGCGAGAACGCATTTTCACTTTTTTGTGGAAAAATTCCAAATCTTGTGATTCAGCAGACCTTTTTTTTAAATTCCGCACATTTGGATAAAATACACAAATGTGAAAAAAACTCCTTGAAGCAAAAGTCGGGGGAAGCAGACATAATATTCCTGTCAAGAGCATGAAATGATCTGCTTCACGATTTGGAATGCTTTTTTCATTGGTAAAAGCCGTGCTGCAAATGCTATTTTTCACTGAAGAAGACATGTTGTATATTTTATTTTATTTTTTTCAAAAATAGATCATTAAAAATATATGTGCCCCCTCCCCTCTCCCTGAGCCAACCAGCAGGGGGGCATATGGGCAGGTAACCCTGTAAGAACGCTGTACCCATACCGAGGGCCATCAGGTTCTTTTGCCTTCCCGGTGCCCTAAGAGATATATTAGAAATGGTAATGCTGCTGATCACCACCGGCTGGCTCAGGAGACATGCGAAGGTGAAAAAAGGTGCATTCAAACCCCTTTGGATATTATTAATACCAATAGAAGAAATGTGGCAATATTTTTTTTTGTTTAGCTAAGACTTATAACTAACCCCTCTTCCCACAGGCACTAACATTCTTAAATGGATTTTTAATATTAGTTAATTTAGCCATATGACTCCTTTAACACCCGTAAGTGATCCCATGCCTAGCACATTGGTAGAAACTGTGTGTTAAGTGATTACACCATACTACCATACTACTCGGCATAGGGTAAAAAGTTGGAGACTAGTGTGGAGGAGGAGTGTGCGGGGAACTGGGGAGGCGTGTTGGGCACGAGGGGGGGATACTTTCCTAACCCCTCTCGTTTCCTCGCTGCACCATGTTTCCTGTGCCGCCGTGCCCTGATACACCACATTGTCAGCCGCCTTTCAGTCTTTTCAGCGCAGTCTGTACATTGCAGCTGGGAAAGACCAGCCAGGAACCGGCGGCTGGAGCTTTGATGGCAGCGGATCCCCGAAGGATCAGGGTGGCAAGGAGGGAAGCATGCCCATCCGTCCTGCTCGCCCAGCCTCACCAAGATGCTGGTCACTTCTAATTTCCACCCGGGTTTCCCGTCCCACCAATATTCCGGTCACCGCCCCACCAAGATGGCAGCCATCATCCAGCCCCACAGAGGTGGCGGTTGTCGTCCACCACTCTCGCCCAGTTATGATGCCGATAAGCCCCCGTCTGCTGAGACGCCGCTGCTACCCATTCCCTGCCACCCACCTGCCTACCTGCATGCCCACCCGCCTATCTAACCACCCACCGACCTGCCATCATCCCCACCCGCTGGCCTGCCTGCATGCCCACCTATCAACCTGCTGGCCTGCATGCACACCTACCCACTCACCTGCTTGCTTGCCCAACTACCCACCCAATTGCCTGCATTCCAACCTACCTAACCACCTACACACCCACTTGCCCTCAAGCCCAACAACCTGAATGCCTACCTAACCACCCACCTACCTGCCTGCCCATCCACCCACTCACCTGCCTGGCCACCTACCTGCCCACCTACCCACCTATCTTCCTGCCTTCATGCCCCCTACCTACCTGCCCCTTACCCAACCCACCTGCCTGCATGCCCACCTACCTCCCTATCTGCCTGCATGTCCACTTACCTAACCACCTATGCACCCACCTGTCATCATTCCCACATGCCTATATGCCCACCTACCTACCCACTCACCTGCCTGCATGCCCAACTACTCACCTGCCTACATGCCCACCTGCCTGCCCACCTACCCACCTGCTTGCCCACCTATTCAGCCACCCACCTGCCTGCCCACCTACCCACTCACCTGCCTGGCCACCTACCTGCCCACCTACCCACTTATCTTCCTGCCTTCATGCCCCCTAACTACCTGCCTGCCCCTTACCCACCCACCCCCCTGTCTGCATGCCCACCTACCTCCCTATCTGCCTGCATGCCCACTTACCTATCCACCTATGGACCCACCTGCCATCATTCCCACATGCAGCTATGCCCATCTACCTACCCACCTGCCTGCATGCATGCCCAACTACTCACCTGCCTGCATGCCCACATACCCACCCACCTGCTTGCCCACCTATTCAGCCAGCCACCCACCTACCTACCTGCCTGCATGCCCACCTACCCACCCACCTGCCTGTATACCCACCTACACATCTACCTGCATGCCCACCTACCCACCCACCTGCATGCCCACCTACCCCCCACTCACCTGCTTGCATTCACCTACTCTTGAGTCCAGCCACCTACTCCTTCATCCATGCACCTACATGCTTGCTGCCCGCTTACCTACTTTCCTGACCATTCCTCCACCCATCTGCCCATCCACCTCTTCACCTACCTGCCCTCTCACCTGCCTGCATGTCTGCCTCACCGCTGGAACAAAAGGAGGGACAAAAATGTACTGAACCTCAAGGCTAACATTAGGTAGGTCATTAAGGAGTTAAAAAGCATTTCATAAACCGGAGTTATGCACCAACTTTATTCAGTGCATGTTTTAATTCCCAACACATAACTGGGTTTTGGGGTTATAGCATTTCTGCAAATGGGGTACATTCCACACAGGAACGGTTCTATATTCACAAATACCTGATTATGTATAATCCTTTTAATGAGAGTTTTAGTCAATGCTATTTTATTGCAGCATTATATCCATTCATGTATAATGTCTGCTACTGACTGAAATATTTGGGAAAGCAGGGCTAAAGCCATCCATCTGAATGCAGACTAATACAAAGGAATTCAGATGAGAGCAGCAAGTGTCATTCGAAGCACAGAGCAGGACATGAAGCTGCAGAGTCAGACCACACCATGAATCCACAGACACTAGAAGGCTCCAGAGAAGTGTGAGAAAGTGCTAATTGACGACATTACATTTCATGTCCCTGTGGAAACAAATGAAATAGAGGATTTATTCTTTACTAAATTAAACTAACAAAGTTTGACCCATTGATTGCTGGAGGAATGTAACTGAAAGGATACAGTAGAAGGTTCATGTAGATTGTACTCTCAAGCCGCCATGTTCATCTGTACAAGATTTTTTTTTATTTAAAGAGAGAGCAAACAAGAAAACTGTGACATCTATTTTATCGGACGGCGGCTTATGAAACTGTAATTACATTTTTTGATTTCTTGTTATCCAATTTCTCTAGTCACTGCCCCTAAACTAGACATAGACAGAGTGAGGGGGTGCAGGAATGGGCATACTGTTTCTCCTCCCCTAAGAAACATCATCGGGGGAAATTACTTTTTCATGCATTATTGAGTTAGTTCCACGACTCACTTTTTAATCTGTGTGACAATTTATTTCCTAGAAAACATAAATGCTAGGGATTTGATTAATACTCTTGTTTCTTTCTTCTTTCAGCTTCACAACCAATTCAATGGGGACAGAAAGATGGCTACAGCCTATAGTAAAACATGAAATTCTAAACAAAACATCTGCGCCTATTTTAGGTTTTCATTTGCTTGTCTTTTAAATCCCTCCTAAGTATCATGGCCCTGGGAATCCTGATTAGACAGTGTGAAGCTTACATCTGATGTTTTATATAGTATAATAACTTGACCTTAGCTAAGATTTAACTTGATTAATTGGCCTTCGGAACTTTGTTAACACTTAACGAAGAGAAAACTCCCTGACCAAACCAGCTTTCATTTTTTTTTTTTTTTTCTCCAATTGTCTGTCAGTAGTGATATGTGATGAAAAAAAGTGATACTGTTTGTAGGCTCAGTATATTTTAAGGTGAGATTTCGAGAATTCCTCGTTTTCTTCATCAGACGTGATCTAATACAATGGGGTTAGTTTTCATTGATGGTGGGAGGAAAATGATCAAATTCTTTGTGGAATTTAAGGAGGGTCTCCTTATCTGCAATGCAGATGACCATCGTAAATGTAGAAAAGGTAAGTCATTCATGGTGCGTGTGGATAAGTATGCTCCTTTCAGATCTGCTATAAACAGATTTGCATACTGGGGTGCACACCGTGTACCCATTGAGGTTCCCATTTGTGCAGGTATAGGTCCTCCTCAAATGTAAAGTAGTAGTGAGTTAGAATTAAATTTATCATTTGAATCACCAGTTCTGGTTCCAGGTTTCGATTTTGCAAATGTATCCGACATGCATCTATTCCATCCTCATGAGGAATGTTTGTATACAAGGATTACATATTCATAGTGGCCAAAATAGTTTCATCAGGTAGAGGGCCTATGACACTAAGGCCCTTATTTAAGAAGGGATAGCGTCAGGTAACGCCTGGTTAATGAGAGGTAGCGACAGATAGTGACTGTTGAACGCCGGACACGGCACGCAATTACACATTTATCAAGCAGAATCTGTTTAGCGACTGGAATAGCGCCATGTAGCGTCTGATTCATCATTTTCACAGCCTCAGCGAACAGCGCCAGCGTTCAGCCTTGCACAGCGCCAGGTATGACCTCTCGCTACCTGTCGCTCTCCCATACATTTCAATGGACGATCCTTTTCTTCTCTTTAAACGGGTTTTTTTTTTCTTAAAAAAAATCACAAATAATTCTTTGACCTCTTCTGGCATTGAAGTAGCCTTTTTTTCCTAATTTTTTCATTTTTTAAATATTTCCTCAAAAATGACATTACAGGTCTGGCATTAAAGTGTTCATGTTACAATGTTGTTACAATGTAATTCCATATGTTTTCGCTTTGTTACTAGTTGATAGATGCTTGAAAACACACTTTAAACACATCGCCTCCTGCGCTCTGGGATTCAAACAAGTATTTTTCTGCGCTAGAGATTTGTGAGGCTGTTTTTTTGCTGAATATGGTTGGTTATGATTGGATCCAAATGCCCTTGCAGAGGTGCTCCTCTTTCTAGCCCGCCTGGAACCGAGGCTCCAAATCATCTTGGGAATCAATGCATCAGGTCTCCGAATGTAGGAGGGCTAATGATCCACTAGATGTGTTGTTGGAAAGGGGAGAACCTCAGGCATAAACTCCTACAAGGGCATGTGAATCGGGGCTGACCCGGCCAAGTGGCAGCACTACAAAATCCCAGTACCGTTGCTTGCAGGTGCCAGGGTGGTATATTTCCGAGTGTCAGATCTCTGGACCTAGGGGGGCTAACAACACAATGGAGGTATCGTTGGAGAGGGTAGAACCTCAGGTATACACTTCTACAACCAGACCAAGGCATGGCACTGCAAATCCCAATACCATTGCTCGCGGGTGTCAGGGTGGTACATTTCCGAGTGTCAGATCCCTGGACATGGGGGTCTAACAACCCACTGGAGGTATTGTTGGAAGGGGCAGAACCTCAGATATACACCGCTACAAAGACATGTTGATTAGGGTCGGCCAGACCAAGTGGCAGTACCATAAATTTCTGGCACTGTTGCTTGCGGCCGCCAGGGTGGTACAATTCACTGGAGGTTTTGTTGAAAGGGGCAGAACCTCAGGTATAAACCCCTACAAGGACATGTGGATTAGGTCCAACCGGACCAAGCAGCAGCACCACAAAGCCCCAGTACTGGTGATCACGGGTGCTGGATGGTAGCTTTCTGAGTGTGGGAGCTCTGAACCTAGGGGGGTTAACGACCACTGGAGGTGTTGTTGGAAAAGAGAGAACCTGAGACATTCACTTCTACAAGAGCATGTGGATCGGGGCTGACCGGACCAAGCGGTGGCACTGAAAAATCCCAGTATCATTGCTCTCAGGTGCCAGGATGGTACATTTCCGAGTGTTAGATATTTGGAACTAGGGGGTTAATGACCCACTGGAACTGTCGTTGAAAAGGGGAGAACCTTAGGCATACACTCCTACAATGGCATGTGGATTGGGGCTGACTGGACAAAGTAGTGCACCGCAAATTCCTGGCACTGTAGCTCACAGGTGCCAAGGAAGTACATTTCCGAGTGCCAGATCTCCGGACCTAAGGGGGCTAATGACTCACTTGAGGTGTTGTTGGAAAGGGGAGAACTTCGGGTTTACAATCCTACAAGAGCATGTGGATCGGGGCTGATTGGATCAAGCAGCAACACTGCAAAATCGCAGAGCCATTGCTCACGGGTGCCAAGATGGTACATTTCCGAGTACCAGATCTCCGACCTAGGGGGCTAACGACCTACTGGAGGTATTGTTGGAAGGGACAGAACCTCAGGTATACACCACTACAAAGACATGTTGACTGGTACCTACTGGACCAAATGGTGGTTGCAACTGGGGGAAGAAAGAGATTATCCTATTAAAAAACATGCAATGGGACAATTCCAGGTTATTTTTAATAAGGTAGATGTTTTATTTTAGAAGTTTGGAAAAACTATGACGATTCTAGCAAGTTTGGTTGCATCTTAAATGTGTTTCAGTTTCCCTTTAGTTCCAGACTTCTAAAATAAAACATCTACTCTATTACTCTATTGGGTTATTTTAGGTATAATCTGCACCTCACCTATAAAGGTGGGGGATTCTTTCTTTTTAAATACAAAATAATCTATTTGTCTCTGTTGAGTGAGATAACTTCTCAAAATTGAACCACTTCGAGGGGCTACAAATATAATTTGGATAACCCCTCTGGGCTGAAACTGCATTGTGCTTGGCCACAACCTGTAACCAGATCCTAACCAGAAACATAATTTCATGTGCCTACCCAAAACCTGAACCTGGTGGTCTACTCTTATTTATACATACAGTATTTTTAATGGCAAGGAAGCCTAGAGCTCTGTGTGCAAATCAGATTAAATGGCTATATGAAAATCATTAAAACATTTTTATAAAGCAAATAAAGAAGGATGTTTTCTAACATCAAGCACTGTGTGAAGATTATATATTTTATATACATTGTTTATTAAAGGCTAGCTATTAAAACATGTGCTGTGCTTTCTGTGCTATATTGAAGTGGTTAGCATTAAGCAATAGATTTGCCTCGATCTGCGGAATAAGGCAGTTCAACATAACCTGTTCTCTGGATGTGATGACTGTAGGATGGATGGTGACCTGAAGCTATAGACATAAAATGAGCAAAGACTGAGAGCATTCAATGAAATCCAATGGTCCTCTGTGTAGAATCAACAAATCTACCTTGGCTAAGCAATACTGCCCATTCATCAATAAACACCCTTACATATCAGGAGAAGAAGGCCAATATCAAATGTGGGTGCAACATAGAGTTTGTTTTGCTGGATGAAACATTTTGATGAGTGATGACTCAATTATTTGTGCTATTACTGCATGTGAAGACTACAGGAGGGTGTGATAGATTGCTGATAATCTCAAAGATCATTTACAATGGTTTCCCCCAGGGTCACCCATGAATCAGCCCTCCTGCTCCAGAAACAGCAGCTATGGAATGGCCACGGGCTGGCTCTTTTTGCAAGAAGCAAGTCATAAACTTTGATTTAATTGCATCATTACACTAGAAACGGATTGTGATAGGAAAATAAAACCTTTTGATCGTTCTTGACTTGTGATATTTCTTTTTTTTACAATGCCTGATTTTATCTGTATGTATGTTCGTAAATCACAAGCATAAAGCAAGCAGATTACTTAGTAATCCAGCATTCCGAAATGGATTGCCAAATTCTTTGAATGTATTAAGAAATAAAGTCAATCCACAATGCTTAAAACCAATTAACACAGCAATCATGCAGCAGGCAAACATTTTTAGATCATGCAAGGCCCTATCCTATCCAAGCGCACAGAACCAGCGGAATATTGAAAGAGAACTAAAGCATGTTATTTTTATTATCTCCACATATTAGATCACTATTAAAAGGTGGTTAATTTAGTAGGAAGCTTGGGTCTGGCTCACAATCAGAATTAGCTAATTAATATGGGCTGGATGTTTCTAGCTTCAACCTATGTCTGATTTATATGTGTCTTTCACTTGTCTCTAGTTTTCTTTATTCTTTATAACTTTTGTTAGTGGTGCAATTAATAGATTTTTAATCTTGGTTAGTATTTGGGGAACATGCTTTAGTTCTCTTTCAATATTCCGCTGGTTCTGTGCGCTTCACGGGTTGGGACGCAGAGGACGTCACTCCTAGAAGTTGGTGGATGATACCGCCAGGAGGGTGATTAGAGGGGACTGCGTCTTGGAATATGTGCGTTCCAATAGCTGGGACGCACAGGATGTGTATAGCGCTATTTGAATTGGGCATGCCTTCCGGGTGTCTTTTGGATTAATTTCAGGAAGGGGTGCGCTCCAGGAGCTGGGACGCACAGCACGTCACCTCCTGTGCGTAGCGCTCTATGAACTGCCCTCCTGAAGAGGTGCGTTCCAAGAGTTGGGACGCATAGGACGTCACCTCCTGAACGCAGCGCTCTATGGACCGGGTGCGCCTCAGGAGCTGGGACGCATAATGTGTCACTTCCGGAGCGCGGGACGAGCTCTGTCTGTATTCATGCGGATCTATGGAGTGGAAAAGTTCCGGTTCACATGCTCTCCACGGCCTAAGGTATGTGCGGTTTTTACTTCCGGGGATTCGGCTAACTGCTGCACCTTAGATTCCAAGATAAGATCGCTTTAGGTATTACTAATGGACGAAGCAATATTTCTTAATGAATGTAGTCTGTCGAGGTGCGCATGCGCACGGAACTCATATGGCGGTGTGGTGAGTGAGCTCCGTGCCCACCGAGTGCTTTGAAGGGGCTGAGAAGCGGCAGGCGGGTCACCTACCCTGCGACCAGTCGAGGACAAGAAGCCTGAAGCGGCGGGAGTTCACAGGAGCGGCGGCGGCGGGGTATGAGCCCGCAGTAGCAGTAATCAGTGACAGGAGACCGCGGCCGGGCCTGTGACAGGCCTCACTAGCAGCACAGAGCGGAGGACGGGATCGACGATCCGCAGCCTAGACCGGGCAGAGCGCACAGCTAACACCACAGAACGGCCCCACAGACTGACCTGTAGGTGATTGACGGGAACGGAGGTGGCGAAGTCGGGACCACAGACGACAGGTT
Source organism: Gastrophryne carolinensis (assembly GCA_027917425.1). Classification (NCBI taxonomy): domain Eukaryota; kingdom Metazoa; phylum Chordata; class Amphibia; order Anura; family Microhylidae; genus Gastrophryne; species Gastrophryne carolinensis. Next base: position 113,402,043 of record CM051237.1, on the reverse strand, counting down.
AGTGTGCTGGCTCCTGAGTGCAGCCCAACAAGACATAGAGGCTGCCATCGCAGAGCTCCTGAGACCCCCCAGCAAGAGGGAGGGGGAGTGAGTAAAATAGCAGCACGTGCTGCTGAGAGCTCTGTCAGTGTGCTGAGCCCAGGGAGTGAGAAGCCAATGCTGCTGCATCACTGCTGCTGAATTATATGCCATATACCGTGTTCCCTCAAGTTCTGTGAGGAATTTAGTGTCAGCAGTTGAGGAGCCTATATTACTTAATAGAGAAACATCCACACAGTCCCAGCCCGCTGCGGCCAGAGAGCCCCTTTTTACCAAGCTACACAGAGGCAAATAATAGCCACCACTAATATTCAAATTAGTTACCTGAGCAAGCTGCAATTATAACCACACTTATAACCCTGAGCCATATATCTATCTAAGCCTGAAAAGAGTCCCAGCCATGGCGAAAGCTAGGAACATATTAAAAGATTTATCCATAGCCGAAATGGAAGAAGTGGAGGGCTGTGAAGCCTCCTTCCTGGCAAGTGAATCAGACGAAGCTAAAATGGCGGGCAGCGATAAAATGGTTATGGAATTACTCCCTAAAATAGAAAGCTTGCTCCAAACAGCCCTAACCTCAAACTCACAGCTTATAATGGAGCATCTAACAAAAGAAATTGATAAGGTTTCCTGCGGCTTAATTACACTTGATAAGAAAATAAGTGACGTTTCTACAGCACAAGGGGTCCTGGAAGCGGAAATCTCACAACTCAAGAGAGATAACTATCTTTTAAACACCAAACTGGAGGACATTGAGAACAGAGACCGCAGAGCGAATTTACGCTTTAGAGGCTTCCCCGAGAGTATGGAAGACGCAAAAGCTGTTGTAATAGGGCTGTGCCAGGAATTAGCCCCGGACTTGCCAGTTGAAAGACTTGAGTTAGATCGGGTCCATAGAGCCCTAGGCCCAAGACGAGCACCCGAGGAACCGCCACGTGATATTATCGCCAAATTTCACTATTATGCCAGCAAAGAAATAATTCAAAAGGCGGCCAGGGAAGCGACAAACCTCAGCTATCAAGGGTGTGCTTTTCAGGTTTTTTCCGACCTCTCCGCCGCTACCATGGCCAGAAGGAAGGAACTTAGGCCATTATTAATTACTCTGAGGGACCACGGCATATATAAAATATAAATGGGGCTTCCCTTTCCGAGTGCTTTTTTCATATAAAGGTGAATCCTATACAGTGACCTCCCTAGCAGAACTACAGCAACATATCTCAGCTATGCAACTCCCGAAAATCCTGGGGTCTAAATCGTCCAGATCTGAAGAAGATTCCCCTAGATCACAACGCGCAGGTAAAAGACAGAAACGCTGGACTTCTACCAGTGGATGGGGAACTCGCTTAATATATGATAAAGCATAAATATTTTAACGCCTCACAGCGTTTCTTTCCTTCGATACATCCCATAAGCTAGCAAACACCCATGCCCCCATAAAACCTTGCTAGTCGCAGGGCAACTCAGTTACCGTTACAGTCGTTATTCTTTACATTTGACACTCTGTTATAATACTGTATGATTGTGCCACTAGATTTCAACGCTATGGTATTACCATTCTCTTGTTATATTTCTTCTTGTCTTCATGCTTCTCCAAAGCCTAAAGTTACGATAATTTGTCTGTTATAACTGATACAAAGTTTCAGGGCGCAACCTGCCTTAGTTATGTGGTTTTGTTACTTACCGCTCCACGCGCTCGGTGGCATTTCCATGCCGCACTCCAGTTAAATCAGGGGTAGTACACCTCTTGATTTTTTGTCTTCCCCCTGAGGTCTTTACCTCCACGTTGGGCGACTGACACCATTGTAATACTAGAATAACCTATTTTTACTTTACAATGTGTTCTAGACCTAGTGCGCCCTCGGCCTAACACTAAGAAAGGCCCAAAGGCGCACTCCTTGCCTGTTCGGATCGGTGCAGGGGGAGGGCCCGCTTGTACTCGACCTTTGTCGCCAATCATAGTGCAGACTGTAGGGGTGCCCCCTGGCACGGAACCGAACAGGTAACTTATTTTATTTTAATATTCTTAATTGGTTACTTTTTCTTCCACTAGTGGCTGCTTCATTAAGTGACTACCCGAACGAGGATTTACACTCTTTGTCTTCTATCTTGACCCCCTTCTCCTCCCCCACCCTTCTACCCCTCCCCACTCATAGGCAATCAACATGGCTACAGTATTCTCATTGAATGTCCAGGGCTTTAATTCCCCCCACAAGAGAAGTATGGCCTTCCGTAAAATTAATTTACTACACCTGGATGTCATATGCCTCCAGGAGACACACTTCTCGGGCTCCTCCAGGCCCAAATTCCTTAATGCTAAATACCCACAAATTTTTTTGTCCTGCGCAGATACTAAACAGAAAGGAGTCCTTATTGGCTTCAAAAGGGGTACTCAATTCCATTGTTCCAAAGAAATCTCAGATCAAGGAGGAAGATTTCTTATCCTTATTGGTGAAATGCATGATATTGAGGTAACGTTTGCCACCTACTATGCCCCCAACACCAACCAGGTACCTTTTTTGTCCAGCTTCCTGAAAGAAGTAATGGCTGTGGCCAAAGGGACAACAATTATATGTGGAGATTCCAATTTAGTACTAAACCCCCTCCTGGACAGACAATCCGTGAAGGGTTCTTTGGCAGGAGCCCAACTACTTACGAACTCAAAAGCCTTTAGGAACTTATTAGACTCTTGCTCAGTAGTTGATTGTTGGAGGGAGGCCCATCCTGGGACCCAGAACTTCACGCACTACTCCCATCCACACTCAGTATATACTAGGATAGACCACATCCTCCTACCCGTACCCACTCTGGCTCAACTATCAGCTGTAGACATTGTCCCGATCTCTTGGTCCGACCATGACGGCCAGCTACTCAAATTGCACTCCCTGCTAAGTAGACCACTAGGATCAACATGGTCACTAAATATTTCTCTCCTTTCAGACCCGGTCTTAACCCAATCCATCTCTGATGCTCTAACTGAATACTTTACGCTGAATGAGACAGGGGAAGTCTCCCCCACGATCTGTTGGGAAGCACATAAACCAACTATAAGGGGTAAACTAATTCAGTTAGCCTCACGGAAAAAAAAGGAGAGGAATGCCCATATAGACAAGTTGGAAAAAGAATATCTAGATTTGACGGAAAAGGCCAAACGACAGCTGACGATAGATGTTAGGGCTAAATTAAATAGGGTAACAGATGAACTAAACCTAGCTCTAGCGGGTAAAGCAGAGAATGTCTTGAGACACCTCAAACACAAATACTACTGCAGAGCCAATAAACCAGACGCCTTATTGGCAAAGAAGTTGAAAACGCCGGACCAGACTTACCGACCTATTAAGCTGAAAAGTGACAGTAGTAGTAAAATAGTAGGCATTTTTAGAAACCAACTCTCTAAGTTATACTCTAATCCTAACCCGCCAAGGGAAGAAGGAATCTCAGCATTCCTGAAAAGAATATCTCTGCCCGGTATCCCGGAGGAGTTGAGAACCCTTATGGACTCGGACTTCGAAGCCGCTGAGGTTCAAAAAGTAATAGCTGGGCTACAACCTAATAAAAGGCCAGGACCTGATGGTTTCCCTGCCGCTTATTACAAATGTTTTTCTTCCATACTGGCTCCAAAACTGACAGCAGCCTTTAATGCGGTTCGTGGAGGTGGGTCATTTTCGCAGGAATCACTCACCGCCTCGATAAGTATGATCCCGAAACCAGATACGGACCACACGACCTGGACTAATTATAGACCAATCTCCCTAATCAATCTAGACGTTAAGATTTTTACTAAAGTGCTTGCAGATAGACTATCTAAATACTTACCGCTCTTGATCCATAACGATCAGACGGGCTTTATACCGGGGAGACAAGCAGGAGACAACATTAGGAGAATGCTTCAGATCTCAGGCGTGGCCAGGGAAAGGGATTTGCCCATTATGATGCTCTCACTAGATATCAAAAAAGCCTTTGATTCGGTATCTTGGGAGTACCTCTTCCACTTACTAGAGAAGTGGGGTTTCGGCCCCTACTTTCTGACTATACTAAGGGCAGTCTATAAAGCACCGATAGCCTTTGTGAAATATTGCGGTTATAGATCAGACCCCTTTCCGCTGGCCAGAGGAACGAGACAGGGTTGCCCATTGTCCCCCTTGTTATTTGCCCTGGCAATGGAGCCATTAGCTCAAATGATAAGAGACTCCCCAGATGTCTTAGGAGTGGATATAGAAGGAGAGCAACATAAACTTAGCCTATTTGCGGACGATGTCCTTTTAAGTATTTCCAACCCCCTCATATCCATTCCTAACCTATTGCGAATTCTGGATCAATTTGCGGCAATATCCGGCCTTCAAGTTAATACCGCAAAATCCAAGGCATTGAATGTTAACCTACCGGATGGAACGTGGCATCAGCTGCAGGCCAATTACGACTTTAGCTGGGAAGATCAGGCAATCAAATACCTAGGTATAGCCCTGACTAACACATATGACTCTCTTTACGCAGCAAATTACATACCACTACGTAGAAAATTTAGTACTTTAATGGCGAGGTGGCAGGAGTGCAATTTGTCGTGGCTGGGCAGAATGGCGGCGGTCAAGATGTCCTTACTTCCCAAATTCTTATACCTAGCCAGGACTCTCCCAGTAAAGCTCCCACCTAACTTCCTCAAAGAGATTCAAGGACAAGTCCTAAGGTTTATCTGGGGCGGGAAACGACAAAGGATAGCTCGGAAAGTTATGCTGCGGTCAAAATCAGCTGGAGGCATGGGGGTCCCGAGATTTGAGAAATATTATCAGGCTGCGCAAGCCGCACAGCTTCTTTCCTACCACGCCACTGTTGACATACCAGGCTGGGTCCGTATCGAGTCAGCTATGTCCCCGTCCTCACCGATCAGTGACCTTCTGTGGCTTACACCGAAGGCTAGAAATTCTAAAAGCAATATGATTATGGCTCATTCTCTTCGGCTGTGGGACGACATCAAATTTTCAGGCGGGTTGGCCTCACCACACATGCCCCTAATGCCTTTATGGGGTAATCCATTATTCCCCCCAGGACTTACAGATCCACATAGGTTTGATAGATGGTGTAATTCGGGGATTAGACACGTACATAATTGCTATCACGGTTCTGATATAGCCTCTTTCCCACACCTCAGAGATAGGTTTGATCTCCTGCCAAGGGACCTCTTTGGATACCTCCAAGTACATCACTTCATAAAGTCTATCGCGAAAAATGCCCCAAAACTTGACGTTTACACTTGTTTTGAACATCGTTGCCTGCACAACCCGAGAGACAAGGGTGCTATTGCTAGCATATACCACTCACTTTGCAAAAACTTAGACGGTGCCACTCCAACATATAGGAAAAAATGGGAACTCGACCTGGGAGAAGAAAGAAACCCTGAAGTCTGGGATAAGATGTGGCAGGCGTCTTTTGGTAAAAAAGCCTCTGCACAGGCGATAGAAGTTAACCTGAAGGTAGCTTTGCGCTGGTATCTAGTCCCCACACAATTGACACACGTGGTTGCGGGAGCTCAGAATAAATGCTTTTGCGGCTGCGACGAACCAGGCTAGACCGGCCACATTTGGTGGAGCTGTGGGGTAGTCAGAAGATTCTGGGATAAGATTCAAACCTTACTATGCAAGATCTTTGATACTAACATTAGCGTGGACCCCTGGGTTACATTGTTAAATGAACCTCTAGTAGGAACTTCGGTCAGACAGAGACAATTGCTGTACCATGTCCTTACCTGTGCTAAGTTAGTCATCGCTAAGGCATGGAAGACCTCCTCACTAAGTTTTACTGAGTTAAAAAACAGGGTCAATAATACATTAGCTATGGAAAAACTATCAGCTATCCATGAAAACAGACTGGAGGAGTTCCGAGAAGTGTGGGCTCCCTGGATCAGGGAGATTTTTCCTAGTACTTTCAATTGGGACCTTTTAAGCGTTTAGACACCGGTATGTTTTAAAACAGTTAAAATAGATATCAGACTCCTATCCTTTCCTCCCCCCCCTTTTATCCTCCTCCCTCCCTTTCCTTACTTTCTACTAAGCTCTTCTCTTGGCTCTTCGGAATGTCTTTGATTTATTTATGATGTATTTACGTTAACACATTCAGGAGGCGCTCCGGATAGCGAGTTCATTCAAGTCTTTAGTACAGACCGGATCGCCCCCTGAACGCCAACCTCGTTATGATATTAATGTTAAGCAAGAGAAGCCACTCTGATTTGCCTGATAGTTCCTGTTACAGTGATATTTACAATGATGTCCAGGAATGCTTTACCTCCTCGTTGTATATCTACTTGTCTTGCAAGTGCCATTTTTTGTTACTTCTGTGTGCTTCAATAAAAAATCATTGAATGAATGTAGTCTGTCACTTTTAGGGAATGGAGGCTATATTATATGTAAACATGCTTTGACACTATCACTTCCGGGTTGCGCAGCCGTATCCGGCTGCCCACTTATTGGATTACATCACTATAAATATAGTTTGAATTTGGAGCAGGTTATCCTAGCCAAAGCCCTGAGAGGGTGAAACGCGTTGGAGTACCTGCTTATTATCTTAACTGGAGTACCTATTGCATCTGGGTGTCTGCGTGGTGAGAACTACTACTGACATTACAGCTGTATTTGAAACATGCTCTTTTTAATGATTTCTTTGTGAGTGCATTTTTTGCTTATTAAATTTTTGCTACTTTTTAAGACAGTCTGCACTATATATGTTTTTATATTTTTTCCATGGCTAATCCCTTATTGCATCAATGCTGAATTTATTTGAGTCCCCACTTCTGAGTACCGCTTTGGATTGGGAGTTGATGTCTTTTCCAGTATAAGTCTGTGTGATAAATCTGAATGATTGAGGCTTCTCTGGTGATTAGGAGCAAATTAAAGAGGACCTGGATTGATTTGAGAAAGTTTATCCGTTTCGCTGATTTACATTGGCCATCTGGTAAGAGGCTTAAGTGGTTGGTGGCGGCCTATCTTGTGTGTGAACACGTGTGGATTTGCCTAACAGCACGGTGGACTATCAAGAGCTCTGTGTATTCATATGTATATATGACATTTGCGAACTTTGGTGTAGGACTTGGAATCCTATAGAACACGTTGAGCTCCATTCTTTTAACATTTGCATTTTTAAATATTGCATTACTATTGTGTTATTGTGAGCAGCGCGGTATTACACTCTCTAGATTGTATACTACTGGAACACACTCCTCTGTGGTCTACTGGCTAACAGACTGGCACCTCTCCAATATGCCACTTACCTCTTCCACCTCTCCTCTCAATTTTCAAGTGCTATCAAGTGCAGTCCCTCTTTGTCAATCCCTACACTGTTTGCCAGTATATCTGAAAGAATTCAGTTAAAAACCCTAACCTACAACTCCCCCAACACCCGTGTCCAGATCTTCACACATGCCGCTCCACTGGAATTCTCTTTCCCGTACAACCTTCAGAAGCACCTCAAAAACCCACCGCAATAGACAAGCTTACCATCTGGCCTAACCAAACCACTTCACAGTCTTGTCACCCTTCAGATCACTTCCTACCATGCTGAGTACTTATTCTTTATTCCATATTCTTTGTGACCAAACCTTTTGTCTCTGCCCCTGATCCTTTCGATTGTAAACTCGCAAGGACAGGGCTCTCTATCCTCACGTACTTTTGTATTAATGTGTTTTGTTGCATTTGAGTCACAGTATTGTATGTATTATATGCATGTAAGTGTAAGTATATGTAAGTCCTTTGGACTTTTTTTGGTTTTTGACTGTTGGTCCACTTTAACATTATATGGTTATAGTTACTCTATTAAGCTATTTGTTATGGTGTGTGATGCTGAACAATTAGCCTCACACGAACTTGAAACCCCTGCATTTAAACAATTTATTTTATTTTGGATTGAACACATATGATATTACATGTAAAATATTCTGTGGTTCTTTTTGGGATGCTGATTTACTCCCCAACTTTTGATCAGTCAGAGTTGTCAAACTCACTCCTGAAGGGCAGTTCATGTTTTGTGGATCTCCACATAGCTGTCTATATAGCCCTGTGTAAGCTCTACTTACTCCACCTGTGGGCCTGTGTGGAGATACGCAAAACCTGGCCTATTGCTGGCCTTTCAGGAGGGAGTTTGATGCCTATGTTATAGATCAATAGCACAATTTATTTTCATTACCTATTCAATTACAATACAAGTTAATAGACTGGTTTAGCCCACCAAAAAATATAAAGCAAAATTATATATCTGTTTTTTATGTGAATAATTCAATATACCTTTTCACTCAAAAATTGTTCTGTTTTGGAATGCATTTTCCTTAAAATATTTACCTATTCATTTAGAAATGTTATGTTGTCATTTTACGTTGCCACCCTCAGTGACTGTGAATTAAAATGGAAGCTCTCATTAACGTTATAGAGTAACGTGTGTAACGTGTATTCTAATAAGCAAGAAGCTAACCCCCAATTATAATAAACTAAACATAGTAAACTAACTCACAAGATGCTTTGTGATAAATGCTTCTGAACCATCAGAGGCAAATCTAAGCCACACTGCTGGAGAGGATAGGCTGTGTCCTGAGTATTTACCCATATTAGCCAAAATGATCAAGAACAACAAGCAAATACCAATGAAATTACATTTGCTAAATCACAGAAATGGAAATTTTGCAAGGGCTCATTCACTCTTCTAATGCTTGCCACACAGCCCTTTGCATCCATTAAACACCCTTTCTATGCAAGAAAACAAAAACGCAACTTCAATAATCACCTGTTAATAAAATCAGGTTCTGCCTAAATCTGACCGTTTGGAGCTCATCCACTCCCTGCAACTGCATGTATTGCCCCTTGCTATGTGCCATTTTTTACAGGGTGATAAAAGGCCAGTCCAGTCAGATTGCCCTATCTGAATCTACCCCCACCCTGCCTTCATAAGAGCTAAAGCAACGCTAATGTTCTAAAAAGCAAAAAGACACTTACCTTGACCAAACTGCTGTGGTGATCTGGGGGTACTGGTAGACCACAGGCTAAATAACAGCATTCAATGTCAAGCAGCTGCTTCCAAGGCCACCAAGATATTATCATGCATCAAAAGAGGCCTGGAATCACGGAATAAGGATGTGATTTTGCTTCTTTACAAGGCACTGGTTTGCCCTCCCCTGGAATATGCTGTCCAATTCTGGGCACCCGTTCATGCTCTGAAGGAAAAGGGTGCAGAGGAGAGCCACCATACTAATAAGAGGAATGAAGGACCTTGGTTGAAGAAAGATTAAGAGAATGAAATATGTTTAGTCTTGAGAGGGGACAACAGAGGGGGGACATGATTAACTTGTATAAATATAAAAATGGGCAATACAAAAAATACGGGAAACACTATTTCCGATAGGATCCTCTCTAAAGACAAGGGGGCACTCCCTTCGACTGGAAAAAAAGAAATTCAGTCATTTTTTATAGGGTTGATTCAGAGCCCCTTTCTCATCATTTTTATGGAGGTCTTGCTACCAAACGAAAAATCATGCAAAAATGAAAACATTTCACACTAAAGTTCTCACAGAAAAAAGGCTCTGCTGAATCAGACGAGGTGAAAAATGAACGAGAATGGAAATTTTCATGTAAAAAAAAAAGGTGGGAAAGGGGCTCTGAATCAACCCTTATAAAACTGTGGAATAGCCTCCCACAGAAGCTTGCTACAGCATCAACCACTGGCAGCGTCAGAAAAGGATTAGATGCTTATTTAGAAGAAAATAACAGTTACTATTAGCTTTTCTCAGTAAAAAAAAATAAAATAAAATAAAATAAAAAATAACTTCCCCTTCCCCAACACCCTTGGTTGAACTTGATGGACTTATGTCTTTTTTTCAGCCGTATTAACTATATAACCTGACCCATTTCTGCAAGGTGATTATTCTTCAGCCTGCACTATTTTCCTAAACACAAATGATTGAGACAATTATGATCTAAATCCAGGGGTGCTCAGGAAAATGGTCAGAGCTAAGTGCAGGAATATAGAAAAATGGCCCTGTATGAAGTTGACATCCCTGATTATCAGGTGTGGGAATTGTCAATCCACTAGGCACAATCTGGGCAGGCGGTGCGCTGACCCCCTACTCTTTTAAATGGTTTGGGAATCTATGGGATCCCTTACCATTTTAAGTAGCATTACAGTAAAAAAAACACCCCTTTTAATAAAGTTTATGAAAAAAAAGATTACAGCCTCATCACTGGGTGTCTACCATTTACTTGAAGATCTGCAATGGACGTCCCACAGGTCTGCATTGCTGTCTGTGGTATCCTTTGCAAGGGGGCTCTGGCATCTGGTCTTCAGGAGGATTCTGGTCGCCCTTCCATTGTCTCTGGCTTTCCACCAGATGAATGAGGCTCTGCCGCTGGGGATATACTGTTATACCTCAAAGGTGTGACTCCCACATGCTGTGCATCCTTATGAATATTTGCATCAGTGCAAATATGTAACAATTATTAGCAGTCTAACATTTGTATTCAATTTATTCAGACAAATTTTCCTGACAAATGTCATCAAATATTGACCCTGTAGGCTATCTGCTTTTTCAATCTTTAATATAAGTGCTTTTTTCGCTCTGGAGTATAAATAAAAATGCTATGAAATCATTCTGTTTCTCTAAACTTTTATTTTTCTAGCTCTAACCTACTTCATTAGAACATCAAGCATTCTCTAATAATTACTCAACCTAAGCAGCAGCGCGGTACAGTGGGAGTTAATTATTAAAACACACCAGCTGGATCTCTGCAGCTGTACTAGTGAAGACAGCATGATGACTTGCTGGGTTAGTTTTCAATTAGTGTGCATTTATGAAAATAACATTTCTGTACAAACAAACAGCATTATTGGAGTTGGAAAGTCAACAACTATTATAGGCCCTCTACCCTGTCTCTTTAGACAGGTCTGCTATAAATATTGGCACATGATAAAACTACACAAGCCAATGAGAGAAATGATCTAATATCATATTATCTGGTATAACCCCTTTGAACAGCAAAAACAGCATTTACAATATTTCCATTACTTGCTGTCCTTTCATAAAATTTCTATTGGTTAAAGGTCAGGACCATTCCAATATTGTCAAACACAAAGTAAACTTTATAACACATATTGCACATGATCCCCAACAACAGACTGTAAGTAATTCCCATACTGCATAAAATACACAACGTTTAAAAACTAAATGGGGCCCCAGTATACACCCATGCAACCATACATCCGTCCACTTACAGCCATAATGTTGCACTGAGAATACCGGCCAGATAGATAGGAGCATAACAAAAGCCTCGTCTCTCCAGGTGGATCACCACAGCCTTATGATCCTCCATATTTCAAGAAAGGCATGCTTAAAATTGCAACAATTCATCACAGTCACAGAACGGGCTAGCTCTTAGCCCTTGTGCAAAGCGAAGATTTCCAGCTTAATGGCTTCGGGGCACTCCACACCCACTCACGGGTCAATGGCCATTTGACCCTGACAAAGCTCTGCGGGCGGAGTGAAACACGCGTCGGTGGATGGCCGACCCAGCCTCTCACGCGTCGCCGCGTCACAAGCTGAGACCAGCCGCCAGCCCTGCATTCCGATATGAGGCATCATATGCACAAACTGAACTGAAGTCATTACCATGAACAGGCTTGTGATGGGCTTTGATGGGCATTGACCCGTCAGTGGGTGTGGAGTTCCCTGAATCCATTAAGCTGGAAATCTTCATTTTGCAAAAGGACTATGAGCTAGCCCGTTCTGTGACTGTGATTAATCCAGCTCAACCAAGTCCCATAAAACATAACTTTTACTGCAAGTATTTAAAAACATACAAATCCCATGTTGGTGTGTAAGCCGATCTCGCCCCCCCTAAAGGTTACGCGTTTCAGGGAGCAGCCCCTTAGCCATACCTCTATGTCCTGCTGCAGGGCAGATGTCCTGCTTTGTTCATACAATCCTGAATGAATTGCTCCATTTATGATGGCAAGCTGTCATGGCACAGATTTAGTAAATCGGGTCCAAAACATGATCCACCATTGTGTTTCACAGGTTTTATGGTGAGATGCATGGTTTTTCTTTCTCCAAACATAATGCTTCACATTTCTAGAGAAAAAAATCTCAATTTTGGTCTCATCCAAAAACAAAACATTGTTCCATCTTTGTTCTGGAGTGTACAAGTGACCTTCAGCAACCTGCAGACAAGCAGAATGTTCTTTTTGAAGAGCTTCAGCCTACTCCTTGCAATCCTGTTATGCACACCATTGATAATTTGTGTCCTTCTGTTGTGAACTCATGGACATTCCACATCTTGTAGACGATTAAACTCCTTGCTCTTTAGGTGATCTTTGATGGTCAACCACTCATGGTTAAGGCTATTGTTCTGCTCTGGAATTTCCTTAATTTGTAAGCATCAGTTTGCCTGTGGATTGGTGAATTCCAAACACTGGTTTTATAAGCTTTTTCAGCCTGATTAGTATCAACAACTCTTGTTTTGAATTATTTGAAAATCGCTTTGTTAGTGTCATAATGCTCGTCTATACACATGTTGTGAAATTCAGATTTGATAGATCCTTTAAATTCTTTAGATTGTAAACTCGCAAGGGCAGGGCTCTCTCTCCTATTGCCTCCTGGTTTGAACCTTGTGGCATCTAGTTTTGTATTGTTCCCTGTACTATATGTTTTACCTCTGTAAACATTCCTTGTAAAGCGCTACGGAAGATGATGGCACTATATAAATAAACATCATCATCATCATCATCATCATCATCATCATCATTATTATTATTATTATTAATAATAATAATAATAATAATCCCTGTTCTTTAAATAAAACATATTGCTCATGCTATTGAAAAGAACTGACTCACCATCAATTGATTTACTAACCCTAAAAGATCACATTACTTTAGCCACTCACAGAAGTGATATTGGATCATTTTCCTCAATAAATAAATGACCAAGTCTAATCATTTTTTTTTTTTTTTTGCTGTTGTTTCATTTGGTTCTTTTAAACATTTAGCACTTGAAAATCTGATGTTGTTTTTAGACAAATTTACGCAGAATTATGGAACATGTCTGTATACACTTTTAAGGAAGCGCTCTCAGCCTTGCAGAAGAATGGAAAATTCTAAATATTTTAGGGAATTTACAGCACTCCTGTAAGTATTTAGTGATTTTTTAAATGATTAACTAATTTAACGGTTCCAATGGAATAGCCAACTGATCAAACAAAATGTAAAAAATGTGACTGTTGTGGTTAGCATTAGGGTTTGTCTGTTGCTTCAACATTTGATATAGGTAACCCTAGCTGGGATCATTTTCTTGACATAGAGAACAAAGTTGACCAAGAGACACACTGTAATTCCAACATTGTGGGTTCCTTTTCCCCATTAATTTACCTTACAGTATATCTTTGTCTGCTTTTGCAGCTGCTCCTTGTCTGCTTATCTGATGGAATCTTCTACTACACAGACAAGTGATCCTTATCAAAAATAAACAGTTGGTCATCAGGACATTTTCAAACTAGTGTTCTTGCACCTCATCATAAGCTAATAGACCTTATAGGCAATATTTGCAGTTCTGTAAAAGCATTTATCTTCCACAGAGTAAAACAGCTTGCTTTCTTTGAATTTACATTTACGTTTTAAAAAGTAAATGTACACTAGTTAAAATTTTACCAAAATGTTAAAAGTAAGGTGTTTACAACATACCTCCAGATATACTTACTTTGTCATACTGTTGACTATTAACCCTGCTAGTACAATACCTGCTAATATGTGATGTAAATTTATAGTAATTGTGACTACAGCAGGCAACAATACAATTATAAAATGTTTCTAAAATGTTTCTAAACTATACTAGTGTATATGTGTATATGTGTTTTGCAATATATTCAAGCAAAGTCCAGAGATATTGTACTTGTTAAATTGTTCAACAGTTTTCAATGTCCAGGGTTGGATTTTACAGCAAACTGGGTGTAATTATTAAGTCATTTGTCATTTCATGTAAAATGTCTACTTTTTCAGCCTTCGACGCTTCCCTTGAAGGCTCAGTTGATCTAAATGTCTAATCAAGGCGATCTCTGACATATTTTAGCTGGACTCAGACATTCCTTAGCTCGAACTTATCAAAGCCTGGAAATGGAAAGCAAATTAATGAAGCCCATTTTCACTGTAGATTCATTGGACTCTCTCTGGCTTTCCACTTTTGGTGGAAATAAATTATCTTCTTCTTATCATTAAACTGGAATCAGATGTGAGCTTCATAAATAACCAGATTACAGCAGGGAAAGTAAGTGGAGAAAGAAGACAACATTTATAAGCTCCCTTTCCCCTCTATCTAAAATAATTATGCTCTCATAACAGTTGTTTGAATCACGTTATTATTACAGATGGTTCGAAACAGAATTCTCTCCAAATGTTGTCCCCTCTGCACAAATCCGAACATCTTGGGATTTGTGCCAATCAAATTCTGCAAATCCTCTTCCCTGCAATGGGCTCCTGCCGCTCACTTCTCACTGCAGGGAGAGCTATTTATAAGTAGGGAGTGAGCGATCTGGGAAAGCCCTTCAGACCCCCTTTCACTCAAAGTGACATCATTGAAAATTCCTCTGATGTCACAGTGAGAGACAGGGGCCATGAGGGGCTGGATACAGTGTCTGAGCCCTTCTCTCTCTCCCCTGAAGATGCAGAAAGAAGGCTGGAGGCCGGCATGGGACACTGCTGGAAAATGAGGACACAGTACTGCATTGGATAACGAGGAAGGTGGTGAGTATTGCTGAAAAATTATTAAAGGACTTTTTCCATGATGTTGTGTCTTTTTTACATTCATGGTCTGATTTATCAAGCGCAATCTGCAAGAATTCATCACATTGGTGCAAAATTGGAGTAGTGAAATATATAATTTATTTTTCTGTATGTTGCTGCAATGTTTTAGTAAATGTGTTTCAGTGTAAAAGTAAACATACACCAATGTATATAGAAAATCCAAAATTATATTTTTCACCATTCTAATTTAACCGTGGTGGTGTATTCTGCTTGATAAATAAGACCCTTAATCCTTTAACTGGGATTCTTGGGCCCCCTATACCAGTTCAAAAGGCAGGGAGACCTGTCAGCAAGCTGGTGACTTGATAAACCCCCCAGCCATGGGGGTTCAGAAGAGCACAGTGCCCATCTGGCTGGTGTTTGGCTGGTTTTTACTGGAGAGGGGGGCTACAAAAGTTTTTTTTGAATTTTTATTCAATACTCACCTCCTTTTTTGCTATCTAGCACTGTGAGATGTCCTCATGCCCCTGCTGGTGTCCAACGTGAATCTCCAGCCTTCTGTCCAAATCTTCAGACCCACTGTCCTGCAATGGGCATCCTGCCGAGTGAAAGTAATTCATGTCCCCTGTCACACACAGTGACATCAGGGGAATTTTATCTCCTACAGGTCTTTATTTAGTAAACTTTCCTTAAACATCTCATGAAAATAAGGGCCATTTCAGAATAAGGCCGGCGTTAAAATAAGGTGTGGTTCACAACAAAGAGAACATTTTGGGAGTTTATAAATGTTTGAAAGTACCTATATGATTATACTCCTAAAACCCCCAAAACTTTTACTCCCAAGAATCATTGAGTTTTATACAAAATGTGGCTCTAGGCAAAATTTAACATTGGGGTCACAAGTACCGATATATTGTACCAATAACACAGTAAACTCACCCTGATTGTCATTTAAAGTTTAACTCCCCTCTGACCCCTTTTCTTCATCCAATTATAAACCCCCAACCGAAAGCAAGGTACTAGGCATAACCAACCACTGAATAAACAACGTTATATTATATAATATACTAAATTATACATTAAAAGCAAATGAAGGATGTTGCTACATTGCCACTGTGAACATTTAAGATGCAAATCATGCTTCCCTTCCCATATTGCCTTATTTTCATGAAATATTTTACAGTAATGTGGGGGAGGGATGTGGGGACAGATAGATGTTAGCCAACCAGATCAATATTTAAAGTGGACCAACACCCAGGATTTTGACTATCCTGGGTTTTGGTCTACTTCGGGGGGGGGGCACCCCAATTGGCGGTGCCCCGCCGTGTGAAACCCCCCAGAAAGCCCCAAAAACTCACCTCACCACGCTCCCATGTGACCGCGCCGTCCAATCCCCGCCGACGGACAAGCGGGTGACAGCGACGGACAAGACAGCGCGTCTGCCGCCGCCTCCCGCACGTCACTCTTACAGGGCGCGCCCGCGCTAGCCATTCACAGACGGCCGGCGCAGGCGCGCACACGTCTAGAGGGGCGCGCGGGAGGCGGCGGCGGCAGATAAGGTAAGGTTTTTTGGGGGTTTTGGGGGGGTTTCACCCCGCGTGACATCCGGATCTCGGATGTCCCGCGATGAGGGAGGTGATCACCCCTGGGTGTTGGTCCACTTTAAACAGGCAGCCTGGAAGGGTCACCTAGAGAAAGTGACGGTGTGCTGCCACGGAATACATGGGTGCTATGACCATTTCAGATGGCAGGTGAACATATTGATGGTAAAATCTAATTTTTTACACTATCCCTATCTCCCTGTTCTCTCCTGCTGCCTGAAGTATTATTGCCATTGCACATTGCATTTTATGACTTTGTGTCTGAACTTCCTATTGATATATGGAATTTATTATTCTACCCTTTTTTTTATTATTCTACACTTTTATTTATATTTGAAGCATAACAGGGTTTAGCTTGGCGTGGACTATTTTATTGTCAATACATTTTTATTGTTTTCAAAGAAATACTGGTGTATACTATTTTATTGTTTATCTACAGTATGAATGAATATTGCTGTTTATATCATCCCTGGTTTATGTTCGGCTATGGCCTCCATGTGTTGTTTTAATATTGTCCTTGTGCTGTGTATGTTTAAATAAATGCTACTGATTACTTAATATATCTGCTGGTGCAGCTTTGTCACTATAGTTTTGCAGAGCTAAAGATGTAAGATACCGTGGCTGTTTAAGCATTTAAAAAGGATATTAACCAGCAATGTTCGATAAGCTGCTTCCTCCTGGTTTGGCGATCGAAAGCTGACCAAAACGGTTTCTAAAGTCAGGCCAGAAAACTATTTCTAAGGTCAGGCCCCACAGCATCCTGGCGCTCTCCCACCACCTCATACGGGGGGGGGGGGTGTTAAGGCAGTGTCTGATTGTGACTTCCACCATGGAATTGATTTGTCCCCCCCTCCTGTGTATAGTAAACAGTACCCTATAGCCCATGTGTGAAACTCAAGGCCCTGGGGCCAGATGCGGCCCTCCAAGCCTTTTTAAGTGGCCCTCTAACAGCTGCCAGATGGCCTTGGTCTTTCCAAGGTTGACAGCCCCTCCTCAAACTTGTATGTGGCGCTGCTACGTGATAAGTCAATCCACTGCAATCCATTGTGGACAGCAGTACTGCTTCTAATTCTGCATCCAGAACCAGTGCCTATATATAACCCCCAGGGGTTATTGCTAGCTATTGCCGGTTGGGTTGAGGAAAAAACATTTGATTTCATTAAAATATTTCAGCATTTGCATTGGCAAAATAATTATGTGTCTGTAACCATACATTTGAATATTTGTGTTAGCATTTTGTTTCATGTTATTTTTTAATGGCCCTTTAAAGCTGGCCCTCGGTTTTGACATCCCTGTCGTATAGTGTATGCAGAAAAAAATTGCCAAATATTTCTGCATAACCTATAGGTTGCTAAACTTTTAGAAAGTATATATAGAAGAGATATGACAACAAAGACATTTAATAAACACAGTACAGTCAAATTCAGCATAATACATTAAATACAGAAGTATATTAGGAGAGAGAGTCTTGTCCTTGTGAGCTTACAATTGAAAGTATGGGGTTGGAGACAAGAGGTTGGGTTACAAAGAGGATGTACTAAGCATGGTAGCAAGTACTCTGAAGGGCGGCAAACCTGTAAATTGGTTTAGTTAGGCTAGACGATAAGCTTGTCTAAATATATGGGTTTTGGGGGTGCTTTTGAAGGTTTTATGGGTCAGAGACTGTTGATTTGTAACATTTTTGGGGAGAAATTAGAACAAAAATCTTTTTTTTACTTTTTTGTGTGTTAAAACAGTTTACTCAGACACAGGTTGCAGCTCACTCCCAAAGTAAAATTTGTGTCACCAAATAAATAGCATGAAGTCACTAAAAGTTTGATTTGATCCCTGACCACGTGAATGACCAGGATAGTGGTAGGCAGCTGAGAGAGCCCCGTTGCTCCATGTCTCAGTGGTAGGGAAGAAGTTTGGCACATTATATTACTGCTAATTTGTCTTTATGCCACCAGCTGAGCTGCAAAAGACTCTAAGCTTAAGGAGGAGACTGTCTTAAGAGATAATTATCCAGAAGCTTCACTGGGGTAATTCTGCTCAGTATTTCCATTTATTTATATATTCATCTATTTATCTATCCTTAAAATGGAACTATGGTCAAAAATGACTATAGTTTCACAGTAATATATAGCAGCAGAATGGTCAATGAGGTGTCCAGCCTTCTTATTCAATTAAAACACAACTTTTAATCCAAAGGTTTAAAATGCCATAATCCACATAAAGTGCAAGAGTCCTTGTGCAAAAGCAAATAATCAAACCTATTAATATACATGCCCAGACCTTATTAATGTGTGCCCCACAGCGGGGACCCTGTGACGCGTTTCGGGCATACGGTTGCCCTTAATCATACATAGGAACTCGAAAAATAAGACCATCTATTTATATGGTCATATATTGCAGCGTGGCAGGGCGACCCAGGCTACCTCACTGCGCATCACCACTGGTAAATCAAGAAACCGGGTGTCCTGATAATGACCACGTCTGGGCCTCTTCTGGGGCTGATAGGCTCAGTCGCTGACCGCACTGATATGTTGCTCATAGTCACATTAATTCATCCTGGGAGCTGATAGGCTGCACTGCAGCAACCACAGAAGAGGTCCGGATGCGATGAGCATCTGATCGTCTGGTTTCTTGCTTTAAGGATGGTGATGCTCAGCAGAGCAGCCAGGGTCATGCTGCCCTGCTGCTATATAGTACAGCAGAACTTTGGTAATGTTTTACCATGGTTCCACTTTAATATAATTTATTCATTTCTGATACCAGCATGTGTTTGTTATAAAGTAAAACACGAAACCCTTTTTCTCAGCCATGGAGTGCTTGTTCCATAATCCCCATCTGAGAACATGCTATTTAATGAGTAGTTCGCAGTGTGAGGGATGTTTGTTTTGATGTACACAAGAAACCACTGACAATAATTGCTTAACTTCATTGTTTGATGAATGAATTGTTTGCTAGCCTCACAGGACTTACACTGGAACAAGATATCAAGTCACCAAATGAACTTTCAAATGAACTTTCACAAAATGGAATTACTAAACACAAGTGTTGGCCCAGGAGGTCAGGATCTGTGGCGGGGGATGACAGCAAAATATCATTATTGTAACTGTAGTATGCTCTGGTTGACATGCTATTCAAAATGACTTTGCTCTGCTTATGTTTAAGCTCACCACATATCATTCATAACATTTATAGGCATATTCTCAGCAATGGGAACAAGTTTGTACCTTTTGCTTCATAGGTCCGTCATCTTGGCCTAGGGGACTGCAACAGCATCTTAGCTCTATATCTTACATTTCTGGATTCAAAGTAAAACCCCTTAGGCCCTGTAAATCTAAAAACAACCCCCAATAGAGTGTAATTAACCCAGAAGCTAAGAAAAAAAACAGCTAAAATGAATTCAATTGTGAAAAATGATACCTTTAACCCAAATGAATCTCCCAGATTACAAAATACATATCCAGGAATGTCAACCTGACCAGTTCCTGATTCTCCAGTCCTGCACTTCACAATGACCGTTTACCTCACAATGACCGTTTACCTCAACACACCTGTCATGGTTTCAGCTTCTCATCTTCCCTGTGTGCTCTGGTTGTTAGTAATGCTCTGGTATACCTTTAGATGTGCTGTCTCCCTGGAATGCTTTCTTCCTGTGCCTTGCTGGTCATCGCAGACCAGAATTTCTGCAGGTACTTCAGAGGATTAATGTAGTGGTCTGACTCAGGTTTCCATCTCTAATGGCCACATAAAACCAGGCCGCATGCATGGCCTGTGATAGCTTTTCCTGCTTTTGCTCCACGCTGTGTTTTGCTATAGCTCATCCATTAGTGACTACGGCCGACTAATCTCTGCCTACGGTCTGGACCGACTTCTGCCTGCCTGATCTTGAGCTTGTCTACCCCTCTGCAAACTGCATACCATCTGACTCCCTGGCTTCAACTCTTTGGCTTATCCCTTGACCATTCATCTGCTCATTTCCTGTGCCTAGACACTTGAAGGACTGATACCCTGTGTTTGACCCCAGACTGGCTCAGTTTGTGCGCCCTCGGTTCATTTGCCATGTCAGTCAGCATCCTTTGTGCTATATTAAGTCTTGGGGGCAACCGTGTCTGGCGAGGCCTGTTTGCATCCCAGCAAATAAGGGATTGGTTATAGGTGGAAGAAGCGGAGGAATTGGGAGTTGCTGACAGACCTGAAGGCGGGTGTACCACCGGGCATTACATAGACTTAGATACTTAGAACCCCTATTAAACTCAGTTAATTGGCTGAGCCCAGTTGTGTTCCGAAAACTGGTCCTTGCTAAGTGCAGGACTGGAGAAAAATCACCCTGCAGGAATGGCATGGAAGAGGCATCTCTGCATCTCAAATAAATAAGCATCCCTAATTCCTAATGCCAGTGTTTCCAATTCAATCCTTGTTTATTTAACATTCCAACACTTAATGTATTATGGTGGTACCAGACTGTCTCTGTTGTTCAACATTCTAAATATCAGGTGTAAAACTGGCCAAACCATATCAGGACCGAACAGATGCATATTACAGTGGAACTAGAAATCCATTTATACCACAGCTGCAAAAAAACATGGCTAGATGAGAGCCATGCTTGAGTAGGTAAAGTATCCATTTTTAGGACTGATTACTTGCCTGGCTGCCATGCCAGCACTCATGATTCACTTGGCCTTTACATACGTGATGTCTCTCTTACTGTCAGCATCATCTCTCAGATCAGTTATCCTGACTATCCTCATGTAATTGTTGCTGTAGATCCTGACTAGATCCTGGCATTCATGAGGATTTGTAGACACATTTCTGTAATGTGCCATGGCAGTGCTGTTCTGATAAAAGAAGGCCAGTTCTGTTTCTAGGGTGGTTTGGGGATAGCATCAGAGGGTTGCAAGTTACCTCCCTCTGTAAACCATGGACCACTGGGCTGACACTGACCACAGGTCCAGATAGATACAAATCTACCCTCTCCCAGGCTCCTTTGCCTCCCTTGTGTGTATCTCTTTTTGTCTGGTGCCATAGCCATAGCCATCGTGATTTAGTCTGAAACTGAAACTGAAATCAGTATTACCTCTTTTTAGTATAAAAGCAATGAGTAACAAATTAAATAGTTTGATTAGCCAGAACTGCTCAACTGTAAAGCTTCTCTCAGAATGTACAAATCAGATTGTATGGTGTATAACCATCTTATAATATCAAAAGATCAAAATAGGGTTTTTATGATTCAATTTAATAAGCGTGGCAGTCTGTCTGTTCTGTGCTTCATTCAGCAGCCACATTTATAATTGCTCCCAATCTGATGGGCAGGCTGATTCATTACTAGTGCCAGGTATCGGCAGATGAGCGTCTGTATATCAACACTTAGAGCGACCGCTAGTACACGCTGTGGTCGGCTATCGGGCGCTGTAACAGAGCGCCTCAGTCGCTGTAGTAACCTGGCTTGCATTGACGAATGAGATGTATGTTGGGCGCTCTAACACCAGTACAGCGCTGCAGCGAGAGAAAAGTAGCGCCAGCTCAGTGTGACCGACTCTCAGCGACTCACACCATATTCAACAAAAAACAGACACAGAGCGTAGGCACTCTGGATCTGGCCGCTTTAGCATAGAGCACCAGACGCTGTGTGATTAAAGTCTGTTTCTGAACACATATCCACCAGTAACAAAGCAAAAACACATGGAATTACATTGTTGTAACATTGTGACATTAATACTTTAATGCCAGACCTGCAATGGCAATTCTGCATAAAAATATAAAAAATCCAAAAAGTTTACAAAAATGACTTTTCTAGGTCAGGAGAGGTGACACAATTATTTGAGAGAAAAAAAAATGTAGAACAAAGAAACGTCCATTGAAATGTATGGGAGAGCGACAGGTAGCAACAAGTAATACCTGGAGCTCTGGAAGCTAGAGCGCCGGTGCTATACACTGAGCTGCCTGTAATGATGAATCGTATGCTACATGGCGCTGTTAGAGTCGCTCACCACATTCGCTTTCATAAATGTGGTTTTGCGTACAGCGCCCAGTGTTCACCAGACGCTGCCTGCCGCTACGAGGCACTACCTGACGCTATCCCTTGATGAATAAAGCCCTTAGTGTTAAGAGTCTGTGTCAATGGAGTATGGGAAAATCAGGAGAAAGCTGGAGATTGAGAGCAGAAACAAGTATCATCTTCTCATCTCTTTGACGGGCTGGTCCAGTCCTGTACACGTGTTATATTGTATGCTGGTGAGAGGGAGAGCGAACGTCCTTGTCAGGGAGGGCAACTGTCAGCACGTGTAGATTGAAATTTTCCTCAGCCCATCGCAGACTGAGCCTTTGTAGGCTGAGGTAGGGGAATGATACTTGTCCTTTAAGCTGTCACAGTCTAAATGTCCCAATGTGTCCCTCTAAAAAAGGTCAGTTTAAACTGGACCAACAGCCTTGCACAGTTGGAAAAGAAAACTCCCCAAAACTCACTTGCCCCCTCTGCATGCGTGATACTGAATCATTGTCAGTGCTTTCATTTGCTCTTGCATCCACTCAAAGCTAAAGTGCTGCTTCACAGATTTTCTCCTGGTAGCGCCCATTTTAGAGCTTCCTTCCCCAGCATCTCAGCCATGCTGCTGCCTGGATTCAAGTGACATAACTGACAATGCACAGTAACAGGAAACCCAGCAGAACTTCCTGTTTTCAGCCAGCCTAAACTCCAGGAGGAGTCATTTTGTTTGTAAAATTGACCACAGCAAGAGTTAGAGTTAGGTAAATTAATTTTTAAGTGTAGCAATCTGAATTGTTCCATCGAGGGATGCATAGGAGCATTGTTTGTTGTAAGGGTGTTGGTCTGCTTTAAGCTACTTGTCTCATTTTACATTCCTTGCAAATAAGGCACAGTATAGAAGAATGAAAATCTGTTTGGTCTTATTTAATCTGAAATATTTTTCCGAGTTCTCAGCATAAGAGCTAAAAGGGTGCCGATATATATATATATATATATATATATATATATATATATATATATATATATATTTTTTTTTTTTTTTCTTTTTTTTCTCATCTTTGACAAAGTTGACTGAATAAGATTGGCAGCAGACCTTGGCTCAGATCCTGAACAGTAAAACGATCCAGCGATTCCAATTTTTACTTCATCACCTAATGACCGCCTTGCCATAGATAGAGAGAAATCTCTTATACTGTAGCCTTTAGAATATCAAACAGATTGCAGCAATAGTTTTCTGATAAATATATTATGACTAAGGGTTCTGTGAACTCGAAATGCGTAATGTGCAGTTGCTATTAACGCATGCTTTTACTGCCTTGTGACTGTACCACATTTTAAAGTAATCAATAAAGGCTACATTTTATTCCAATGGACTATAGTGAGTGCTGAAACTTAGTCTAAACTTGATTGATGATACCACCACTATGGGGCCCAAGCTTTAGTGAAATGTTTATGGCAGTCCTTAAGTACAACCTATTAAAGTTGAGAACAGTGCATTGAGGAGCAATACATGTATTTTTTACTTGATTATCTTGTAAGTCTTCTAACAAGCACGAGGTGTGTAGAAAAAGTGGTGAAGACATATAATTGGACAGTTTTTCTCTATATCTTCTTTCAAGATAGAGAGATATAGTAATTGTGAATAAAGGAACTTGTGCACATAATAATGCAGCCCGTTTTATAACAGAACACTTATTGCTCTGTATTGCTTTTGAAATTTATGAAGTTGTTATATTGAGTGCTTTAGATTTTCTTGGTCTGATGTTAACATGTTGTATGCGTTTTTTTCAGATTTATAATAGTTGTTATATATTATTGAAGCGCTATATTTAAACTTTTGTTATTAAGATTCACAGAATAAATGCAACACAATGTAATCAAGCCATAATACATTGTGCATTCTATGCACTGTACATTTCATAATAGTTTTCTTTTATTTTAGAGATGGCGTCAAACAAAGAGAGCTCTAACAAAAACCTATAATTGGTACAGGGTTGAGAAACGATACGTTTCATAGTGACGCTTATGCTGGGCAAGCCATTTCCACAGGAGTTTCTTGTTCAACTTACTTGAAGAGGAATACGGATGTTGACCATTGACCATTTTCCTGGTCTGGTGAGATAACAATGTGGAGTGGCTGTCACTTCATTATGTGATGCCCTAAGGCCCAGGTAAGAAATGAGGATGGTTTGTGGCATAAACACTGTGAGCTCCCTGGGATATAGTATTAACTGAATTAGTTCTGAGAAAATGAAGATTTCTTGTCACTTATGATTCCTCTTACAGAGCTCAGTCGTTGCTGAATGTACTGTCCATGTCTAGAACTCAACCATTAAATTAAACTGTGCTAATCTATTTGTCTCTTTCTATTTGTGTGTGCTTAAGTCTTTGTATACAAAAGGCCTCATTTGTTGTGGCAATTGGTACCTGTGCTGAAAATGCTACAGTCATTTACTAATCTCTGCATTTTGCTTAGGGTGGCATTAATATTCTAGCACTGACCCCAGGGTTGGAGAAGCACATCCCATGCTTCCTCCTTTCTGCTGTGACTGTCAGCAACCTATGGGGTTCGCTGGTTGCGCTATGGCTCAGACTGCTCTTACCCACAATTTAACTGCAACGCTAAGACTTGGCAGTGGTCAGGATTAAAGTGGACCGATCTCCCCCGAGGCGTCCAAAACCGGGATGCCCCGCTGTGTGAAACCCCCCAGGTCGTCCCATTCTCTTACCTTGTTTCCTGGTCCCACGTCTAAGAGCAGCGGCCGCATCCCTCTATCCCTCTAGCAGGCATTTGTTAATGGCCGGCAAGGGCAAGCTCCCTGTTAGAGGGAATCAGAGAATGCAGCCGTCAGGGTGTTCAGAGCCGCTGCTCTTATATGCTTTGTGGGACCAGGAAAAGGTGAGCTGGTCTCAGCTTCCTGGGGGGTTTCACACATCGGGGCACCCCCGATCGGCACCCCCGATCCCCTTGGTTTTTAGTAAGTGAATGAATTTAAGTGTGCAATGTTAGTTTTCATTTTATTGAGTTGCTCCCAGTATATTCCTCGGCCATGATGATCAGATTTATGTGCCTGCTATCCTGATGGGCACTAGCCTAACACACCAGGCATAGAGGCTGGTAGGGCTCAAAAGGTTGAGCAGCCAGCGTCCATCTCTCAATTGTACGAGCCCTTATGCCCTTCACCACCCTTGAAAGAACACATGACGATGTACATCAGGCTCACCCATGCCCAGTGCGGGGTGCAGATAATCTGACCAGGGGTTATTGACAAGTCACTCGCCACATGGAAGCAAGTTGCTTGCTAGCTTTCCTACCATTTCAGTGAGTATAGGGATAAGTATTCCCTGGAGATCTTTAAAAAACCCTGGGTGGCATCCCCCATTACCAAGAGGGCGTATGATAAGAGAGATTATAATTCTCTGTTAGTCAATGTGGCATTTAGCACCCTTTGTAGTACAGAGCTGTAACTCAAAGGGTGCTAGGGACCTTGCTGAATCTTTTGCTAGTGGATATAACCATACTTTAGTGTGATATAGACCTTTAATGCACAGTTATACTTGAACAAGTTTGTAGGTATACTTTAGGTAGAGTAAAGGGTTAGCAGTTACTAAAAGCAGCAGGACGTTCCCACTCCCACCTTTAGGCAGCAACACGTCTATTTGTACCATAACCTAAACCTCAGACTTACCCATTTGTACCACACCCAATACTGTAAATTTTCTCATCTACACTGCATAACAAGAATGTGGAGACATTTGGGTTGCAAAGACAGCGGAGCCGGCCGGCGGGCCGGTAAGGCCGGCCGGCCCGCTCCCACCATGCCGGCATTTAAAAAACAAAGAAAAAAAAAAAAAAGAAAAAACGCTGGTATGGTGGGAGCGGGCCGGCCTTTTCCGCGCTCCCAGCGGAACCGGCTTTGCCGGCCCGCTGACAGCGTAACCGGCCGGCCCGCTCCCACCATGCCGGCATTTTTGATGGGGAACTTCGGTCGAATCGAACTCTTCGCTCATCGCTCATCTCTAGTGATATGCGCTATGCGCACCTTGCAGTTTTTCCAGAAAAACAACCCTTTACATTTGAAATACCCCCAACAAACTATATATTCTCTGGAAGTACACACCTCAGGCTTTCTATTTGTACCAGGCTTGTTGATGTGGCCACAGTTTTCTAGAAGTAATCCCTCAATGCATTCTTTGGTTGCAAAGAGTTTCCCTAAAAAAAGGATAAAAAGCAGAATCAAAGCCAAATTTTCCTAAAAAAACTATATACAAAAAAGAAAAAACAAGTATAATCTGAAAAAGCAACATCTCCCGAACAGAACGATACCCAACATGCATAGGTTCTGTCAAGGGAAGAGTTGCCAAATAGCCCAAAGTAAAGCATGAGCATAACGGTAATTTTTCTTGAAAATTTCAGCTCTGCAGACAAAGTGCGCACCTTGCGATTTTTCAACCAAAACAACCCTTTACATTTGGAATATCCCCCATAAACCATATATTCCCTGAAAGTACACATGTTAAGGGTTAATACATAAAAAACCCTTAAAAATCCCCCCCAAAAATGACGTAGGGTCCCCCCTACCCAGCATTACCGACCCGGGCCAGCTATGGGGGCTTGTAGAACAGGGCGCAGGGGCCAGCATTGGTGGCCCCTGGCCCTGCAGGCTACTAGCCCACATAGTCACTAAGTGGCCCGGGCCCTTCTGCCCCCCCTGGCCGTTGGGGAGGCAGGTAATGGGGGGCTGGGGGTTAATGGCAAGTCACCCGCTAGCCGCAGGTGACTTGCCAGACCCAGAGCCTTGTGAACTGGTATAAGGGGTCTCATGGACCCCTTACCAGTTCACAAAGGGTTAACTGTGACAAAAAAAGACACCACACAATAAAAGTATTTTATTAAGAAAAAAAACATTTTTTTTTACTGTACTTACCTCCGATTGCAAGCTCTTGTCCCGCGCCGCTCTGCTGACAGATGCCGGTGATCGGCATCCAGAGAAGGGGGAGGCAGGAAATCAGAGGATCTCCTGCCACCTCCTTCCCCGGCACGATCACCGGCATCTGACAGCTGAGAACCATGAAGCCGGTGATCGGGGCTGGGATGATGTCATAGCCCCGCCCCAAAAGGGGCGGGGCTTGGCGTGGAGACGGATCGGGGTGACATCATAGCCCAAGGGGGCGGGGCTTAGCGGCAAAATGGCGGCCGCCATCGAGGAGGAGAGAGGAGAGAGCCTCCCGGGCTCTCTCCTGAAGATCGGTAAGTCCTGGGGGGGGGATCGGAGGCCCCCCAGGTGAAGAGGGGGGACAGCGGGAGCCAGCGCACACACAGGTAAGTGAATGTCATTTTTATTTATTTTTTTTTTTACAGTTAGCAGCTGCTGCTGCAGAAGCGGGGGGCGGCCTATTCCAGGGGCTCTCCTGGAGCCATCCGACCCCCCACGGGGGATTGGATGGCACCAAATTAAAGAGGAGACCCGGCCGGATCCAACGAGGGGTCAGGTGAGTTTTTTTTTTTTTTTTGCCCACTAGCAGGGGTAAATGCCAGGCACGTAAATTTTACGTGGCTGGCACTTAAGTGACGGAGAGGCAACCACGTAAATTTTACGTGGCTGGCATTTAAAGGGTTAATAAATATATAAAAAATGCACTGTATCAAATAAAATATCAAACATGTGCAAAAGAGGGATATTTTTGCAAATGGTATGGCTGGAGCTAACAAATGGTCCCCCCAATGTCACCCATGCATTCCATGATCAAACTGGTCACTGCCTTAAAGTGGACTGTCACCCAGGGGTGATCGGCCCGGGAATCTATAAGATTCCCGGGCCGATCACCTCCCTCACCGCGGGACATCCGAGATCGGGATGTCCCGTGGTGAGGGACCCCCCCCAAAACCCCCGAAAAACTTACCTCTAGACGTGCGCGCGCCGGCTGTTTCTGAATGGCCGGCGCGGGCGCGCGCACTGTCAGAGGGGCGCGTGGGAGGCGGCGGCGGACGCACTGTCTTGTCCGCCGCTGTCACCTGCTTGTCCGTGGCTACGTGGGAGCGTGGTGAGGTGAGTTTTGGGGGCTTTCTGGGGGGTTTTACACAGCGGGGCACCCCTAACCGGGGTGCCCCCCTGAAGTGGACCAGTCAAAATCCTGGGTGTTGGTCCACTTTAAGGTATATCAGCAATAACATCATATGTCACTAGAGCTGTGGGTGAGAAGAGAGGGTATAACTGGAGGAAAGAACTAGCTTTGCATTATATAAATATCAGATCTTCCCTAGATAAATCACTTCAGCAGAAAATATAAATTGATGTTTCAAGGTTTTTTTTTTGTTATATGTAAGTTTGTATATAATGGATAGGTATTTCAAGTTGCAAAAGCTAGGACAGTCATCCTGTATGCTGCCTAGGCTGGCAACTGGGGAACTGATATCAATCAGTTTCCTGCTACTGCTTCCTGTGGGAATCAGAAAAAAGTGGGTGTCACAAGGCCTCCTGGGCCTCTTATATTTCCACCCTGTCCCGCAACAATAAATTCCTCCCCCTTTACTCTGACCCCACTTCCTTTCCTGGAGGAATATTCTTCTAAACCTTACCCCCTTTCAGCTCCTACCCTATTTGATGCTCGATGTAGAGCGATTCCCAGTCATACTGCCCATGAAAACCCTGTGTGGTGGGGGAAATGGGGCTTTGGGCCTCTCCTGGCTTTGTTTAGGGTCTGATTTGGCCCAACATTTATGGCGGTTGGCAAACAGATGATAACAAATTGCCTATTTCAAAATGTTTTACTGTTTTTTTATGCTTATACACACATCAATGGTATAAGAAGCAATAGCTTTTACAAGCAGTCCAAAAATTATACCTTTCATTTAGTGGACTAATAATTATATCTGTTTGTAAGCAGCAACAGGTATGGTACATACATCTATTCCACTATCCTACTCCAAAAATATTGAGAAACAATTTATTTTTAATACATATTACAATCCATTAAAAGCAAATTAAAACCATACATACAAAACAGACTCACAGAGTATATCACATATGAAAAAGCTCTGGTCAAAAATGTCCCCCCCATCATCCACATTCCAGCTCAAATATTTTCAGTATATTATCAAAATCCATGTATGACATGGAATATAAAAACAACAATCATTTACTGGAAAGAATCCCAGTAGGGTTCCAATCGGTTGTTGCAGAACAAACAAAGTAAAATTAAATATGCGGGACAAAACATTAGTACAATAAATAAAGCATACCTGTGGTAAATAAAATAGTAACATATCCTCCCAATCCCTTGTTAGTCAGGGAAGCCCTACGCATGTTTCGTGGATATACCGCTTCCTCACGGGGATACAACACATGTCCTCTGTAGCCTGGTACTTCAATAGCAACAGTGCAAGGCCCCTCCTCCCCTGCAATGTTTTAAAGACACACCTGCATTGTAACAGCGGGATTCTCATGCAGAAAGGCCAATAAGATAGGCACTAGGGATTATATATTAAACCCAGGACTTATTATGGGCAGAAGCGAGGGCAAGGTTCACTTGTACCTGGGCTGAACCCTTATTCTGGCCTCCAACCCCATGGATTTCACTGTCACAAGAATGAATCAGTGGTAGAAACTGGCCCAGTTTATCATTAATATATTGTTTTTTTCAGCTATTCTACATGAAGGTGTTGTCATCACATCTAAGCAGGCAAGATTGTTTTCTCATGTGCGGAAAGCTTTACATTTGTTAAAAATGAATCAGGCGAGAATACAGTAGGATTTTCACACACCTCCGGCTGATGCCATGGTTAGATCAGCCATTGCTGACAATAGGGGTCTGATTAACAGCAGCCCAATAATACAACTGCCTCTATCTGCCTGTCCACAATGTTTTATACTGTATTGCTGCTGCAAGTGGAGCATCCAGAAATTTTATTTGCTTGGGTGCTCCTGCTGCTGAGCACTTTGTGGCCAGCCACTCCTGATCATGACAGTCCACTCTTCCTCCTCCTGAGATGTGTCCTGAGCTCCATGATATTGTGGCTCCCATGCATTCTCTCCTGCTGTGCTGTGTAGATACTAGCAGTAGTCTGGTAAAAGAAAAACAAGTAGCTGAACATGATGGATGTAGAACTATAATTGTGATCCAGCATTGACAGCGATAGCTGCTGTCAGTGCTGCTACATCATTAAGTTGTCAGACAGGTCTTAAATTAACAGCACTACATACATACTAGCAGCAGTTTGACAAAAAAGGTACAGGAAGCATTTATGGCATTCATTACTAAATATTCAGCCACTTACACAACACACAGACAGACGGTGCTGAGTAGATGCTAGGAGCAAAAATAATGGTGCTGTGCAGATGCGTTCAGTAATTTAAAACAATGATCCATGCAGCTACATATGATTGCTGCTGCGTTGTAATTGTGATTCAGCACTAACAGCAACTTTCAGCACTGACAACCGACTTTGTGGAAAACTGGTTTTACTGGAACATGCATAGACTTCGAAAGTATTCATCTCAACATGGTGGATCGCACAGAGACAGAAAAAAGAAATAAACATGATCACTGCAGTATACAGGAAATACAACATACAGTAGAAATACCCAGAGAGACTGCACATAAGTATTGGAAACAGTGCCATATACTGTCATAACAATAAACTGTGGTCCCTCCAGCAAAATATATACTCTAAGCTGAAGCTGTTGTATCTCCAACATGCCTGACACAATAAGCAACACTACTGACTCCTATCATTATCCCTGTGTGTCTCTCTAAATGTCTTATCAAGTTTTCACATTTTCTACATGTCCCTTTTTACTAATTTTCTCTCTATTTGCCTAAACTAAGATCTGTCCTCCCTCTATCCCCAATAAATGGCAGTAGAATTTTCTGCATGAGTGTTTGGGTGTCCGTAAACTCTAACAACCAGGAAATGTGCACAGAAGTGTCTTTATGTGCAAAAGGGCATGCATATGCAGAAGACGTCTCCTGTTCCCCTACAAGTGTGAATGCTCAGGACAATGCATGTTAATGCACACCACTACATTTGCAAGCAGTGTTGTGAAGTCAACCTATCTTGAATCCTTATACTAGTATTCTGTTTCTTTGTGTTTGACCTGGTTTGCCTGACCACCCTGGCAACAACTTTTCTGGCTTGCTTTCACCCAGAATCTTTCATGCCAGCCTAAGATCTCGGCCAGAAATTCATCCCTGGCCACTGCAGCCTGCAGCTCATGCCTTGTGCCTGATTGGTGTTCCTAAAAAAGGCCTTTGTCCCTCTCAATTTAAGAAAAATGTTTCTGCTCAGCTCATCCTATAGGTAGGAATAAGGAAGAAGGTGCCGCAGGAAAGCTGCAAACTCAGCAATGTTGGAAACATCTAAGCAGGTCCAGCAACTCAAAACATGTGTTTTGGGAAAAAGAAAAAGGTAGCCCTTTAATCAGGATGTCTATCTTACTCGAGTGTACCACTTGTTAATTAACAGAACAATTCACAACATCAGTGTGTCTCCCTGCCTGAAAACTTACCAGTCAACAGCGGGGATAACAAACCAGTCAACAGCAGGGATAACAAGACGGGTTTGGTGCCTGGTCAAAAGAATGGCTTGCTCCAAGAAAGGCATCACCCGAGAACACCCATGGAACAACATCTTTATTTACAAGTGGCACACATTAGTAAGGTAGACAGCACGATTAAAGGGGTTACATTTCCCTTACCCTATGGCATGTCAAAGTCTGATTAAATATTATGGTTTATTTTTTTTGTTAGAAGGAATTGGGTTGCTGGACTTTTACATTATCTGTCCATTCCTGCCTGTGGCCTTTCTTCCTTGCCAATTTCTTCTTGATTTGTTGGGTGCACAGTGTGGAGCAGGAAGCCTGAGCTTCACAATCTATTCCCTTCAGCATTCAGCATTCCTTTCGAATGGGCTACAACAGGGTTCACAAAAAGATGGCCACCACTCACGCTTGGCGTGTCCTCATTCATTGGCCCCGGCTGTAGCCCATTTGAAACGCACGCTGGCCACCAACAGGAATGGGATCGTGGGGCACAGGAAATTTACAACAGGCTTCCTGCTGCACACTCTGCATCTTAGCCCATCAACCAGCTTTTCCGTTTTAGGCCCTAAAACGGAAAAGCTGGTTGATGGGCTAAGATGCAGAGTGTGCAGCAGGAAGCCTGTTGTAAATTTCAAACTGAAAAACGGAAATACTGTCTTATGTCCATGTTTGAGAACCAAAACTCACAAAGTTCGGTATGAACCCAAACTCACAAAGCTCGGTACGAACCTGAACTTTGTGGTTTGGGTTTGCCCAACGCTACTTGACAATTATCGGTCATTACGAATTTTTCACACAAACTATAATCTTTCAATATACTTTAGACCAGCTAGCACCACCTTCCAAAAGCTCCTCTGGGAGCTGCCTGAAAGATATTATGGGGAAGCTGGATTGGTTTCCTACTCTACAAACATGCAGCATCCACATTTTACTTTCTTGTTGTTTGTTTGGTCAATGCATTTCATGCAGAAATAGGTTTGTTCTGAATTGATTCCCTGATATTTAGGTATTATGTGCAAATATTTTTGTTTCAAAAAAATTCAGTGAATGTTGTTGTACCTTAAACATAAATTTACTACATACATTTAGTTCAGATATAGAGAAGGCAATTCTAATGGCCATGCAAAGACTACTGGGTCACATATTGTCTGTAAATATTTACATGCAAAAATGGAAGATAATTATATAGGTGAGCTTTTATCTTTCAGAGCGTTACTCCTGTTTTCTATGCTGTCACTTATCATCCTTTCATCCTCTCTGTGCCCTAGCATGTCTTCTTCACTATAAAATGTCAGGCTCATAATAACAGATTAACCCAAGGCAGCCAGGCTTACCAGATAGAAAGGGACGAGGTGGTGAATATATATTCTCTGAAGCAAAACACCTTTAAGGCCATGATAAATTTTACCTTCCCAGATAGACGTTTATGGCCCCTGTCTCTGTATCCTACTACTTTTGTCAGTGATATATCTAGGAAAGTCAATATGAAAGATTGGACCAGAAATAGTCAGAGCAGGCTTGTGATACCCTTTCTGTATCCATGCAAAAAAAATTACAGTAGATTATGTATAAGATTTATTTACAAAGCACCTCTATTCATGATCATGTGGAAAATTGTGTACAAATCTGCTTTGAAAAGAAGGGGTTACATCAGATGTGTATACTCAACCGATGTTGAAGAAGATGGAAAAAGACAGAAAATTAATGAGGGTGGGAGACAAGTAAGAGTCATAAAAAGCCAGAAAATTAATGAGTGCATAAAATGGAGAATTAATTGCACAACAACGCAACGAAAGGCTTAAGAAAGAACTGACAAAAGGAAATAGAAAAATAAAAGAGATTAACCACTAATTCCCTTTGCAGTTTCCTAATCTTTTACAAAGGGCCATATATCTATCGCTTACTGCCAGTAGCAAAATGAATAAAACAAGCTGTTAAAGATCATGAGCAGGAGGAGAATGATTACTAGGTTTAATTTGTACCAGGAACATGACCTTTTTATGTTTCTTGTATATGCTATTTTTTTCAAAATACGTGTTATTTCATATGCTTCTATCTATCTTTCCATCCATCTATCTACTAAGCTTCATTCCTCACATCTGTGCAAGGGGCGTGTGCCCTGGGACCCTCACCACTTGCCCTGCAAAGAGGGCCTCCACCAACATTTGGGTTTTGGTCTGGTCCAGGAGGCTTTTCAGTCTTTGGTCTGACAAGCCACAGGGCCAGCAACAAAGCTATCGATGGCAGAGGGCCCCGCACCTATATAAGCCTTTTTTTCGTTTTTGCAAACCGGCAGCCAAAGCCACCTCAGGGCAGGATGGAGAGACTAGAGCAGCAAAGTATGTTGGCACCGCATCCCCTGCTATCCTCTAACAGGGAGCCTGCCTGTGTCGGGCCTTCACAAATACCTGGCGCCGGTATGCGCCCTGATAAAGCGAGGGCGGGGATGCAGCCGTTGGACCGGGAAAGAAGGTGAGTTTTGGGGTGACCTGGGGAGTTTCACTCAGTGGGCATCTCGATTCCGGGTTCCCTGGGGGAGGGAATCAAGCGGCCCTGGAATCTTAAAGGCTCCAGGGCCATCAGATCTTGGGTTTTGGTCCACTTTAAAGAGGCACAAGCCAAAATGGACACAGAATCAAAATCAAAGCTTAGTAAATTGCTCCCCTAAAGCCTCTGTCTGGCAATCAGTGACACACAGTTATTGAGAGGGCTCAATAGCATGCAGATATTTGGAATAGCAGGCAGATTCTACACTCTTAAACATGCATAGCAGCAGCCATTCTGCCACATCCACAAAGAAGATTCTGAAAAACCCTGTCTCTTAGTCAAAGTGGTCAAAGTAGTAAGCCTTCAGCTGTAATAACACATCTTTGAATAAAATACATTGTATACATTGTATCCCATGACTAAGGGCCTTATTCATGAAGGGGTTGCGACAAGTAGTGGCTAATTAGTGACATGAGAACGCTGGCCACAGCACGCAATTACACATTTATGAAGCCGAATCTTTTGAGCGACTGTGATAACGCCATGTAGCGTACGATGCATCATTATCCCAGCCTCAGCGTACAGCGCCGGCGTTCAAACTTTCAGAGTGCCACGTCTTACCTCTCGCTACCTGCCGCACTCCCATACATTTCAATAGACACTCCTTAAATCCTATTTCTCTGCCCTTTTTTTTAATTTTTTTATTTTGGAAATAATACAAATGCTTCACACATTTATCCTGACCTGTATGTAGGTTTTTCACAATTTTTTTTTTTTTTTTTGAAAAATGTATTTACTTGTCTGGCAGTAAAGTGATAATGTCACACCCCTCCAGCAATGCCATTCCAGTGTTTTTCGCTTGTTTAATGTTGTTCATGTGTCTAAAAAATCACTTTAATCACACAGCGTCTGGCGCTCTATCCCACAGTCACAAAAATTAGAGCGCCAGCTCTGTTTCATGGAAAATTCTTGCTGAATCTGGGTTAGAGTGCCGAGGGCCAGTCGCTATGACCAGTCGCTACCTGTCGCTGCATGGGGCGCTGTACTTTTGATACATGTGTTGTAGGCTTTTCTGTCTCTTTTTTCTGCAATGCCTAGCATCGCTGTTACTTAATAAGCAGCAGACAATAGATGGGCGGTTCTGAGCGTACCAGCATTAACTGCCAAACCTTGTTAAAGTTACCAGTAACCCATTATTTGTTTGAAACTGAAACACATTGTTACACCTAACATAATAGAAGCATTTGAATTTGTTCCAACCTATTACTGTTGTGAAATCAAAAACACATGCACATATCTACATATATAGACATGTATACATGTATGGGTTAGTATATATTCAATCAAGTAGTTTCCAAAATGTTATATTATAACACAATGATTTATTAGGAGATATATAAACAAAACACTAGCTGTCCTCATTTTAAAATAAATGTTCATCCACAAAAAAATTTTCTTCTGAGGACTCAGCTGGAGGGGCCTTGTTGGGGGCCAACAGTGCAGCAAAAAAAATAGACTGCTGCTGTATTAGCTGATGTAACAACAACAAGGTTTGGTCCTGGTGATCTATTGAGCGGTTAATTGCAGTCACTAGTTCTGCCTGCGGTTGCTGCCTTAGTTCTTGGACCTCTTGCCTCAGTTCCTGGATTTGTTGTTGGTCCACCAGTGATTGTGATTCCAATGCCGCAATGCGCTCTTTCAGTCTAGCACGCAGCTGCTGGTGACTGTAGGCCTCCGACATGCGGTTCCCTAAATCAAAAAGTTCCACACTTGTGGGTACACCTCGTGTTGGTTGTTGTGTAGTGGTCTATAATAAAAAGGAGAAAATACAATTAATGACTGTATCTTGCATATACACCTATATAATCAACATATTTTGTTCTAGTAACATGTACCATTTGTGCAGGCTCAGTAGGCTGACCACATGGCACTTGGGAGGAGTCCACATCCAGGTTTCCCGTCAAGGTTGTCTGCTGAGATAAAAGCGTAAAAGTGCGATGTATGTAACATGTTTGTTATTTAGTGATACAAACAAATTTACATTTTTCACAACCTGATTCAACCAATCTATGTTACCCGAGTGTGGTCCTCCACATATAGTTTAGCACATATGCTAAATTAACAATATTATTTAGATTAATACAATGTTTTTTAGTCTCAACTGCGTCGTTACCCTCAAAATATTTTAGGATTCTAACCTTGAGTCTCAACTTCATTCCACACACCCTTAACATTTGTGATGAGTATTATAGAAAGTTAGTAATTTCAATATATCTGAAAACACATTGTGTGCTCACATATAATTAGCACATTATTAGACACACATACCTGCCACATTGGAGATGTCAAGACTCAAGCCATCACTAGAACTTTGCCCTACAAATACATGGCCTCATACATGTAATGATCCAAAACATCATTTTAAATAATTAACAAATCACATGCTTACCCTCATCCCTAGCAGCCTCGCTTTGAAGGCCCTTTCAGAATCAGCACTTCCTGTATTCGGGCCTAATGAAAGGAAACATAAATGCTATTAGTTTAAGGTATAATAGTAGTGCTTCCATAATTGAGGATAAATTTGACCAACATAAAAGCAACCTGGTATTTTATTTTTGTCCATTAACATTTTTACCCATTTGCTCTTACTCAGAATCTACAAGACTGCTTGAAATGTGAGTTTGCATGTTTTAACTGAAAAATAACATTTTTGGGACAAATTGATAACCAACATCCTTTAAGGATACAGTATGCTTTGCACTACACACCAACACTGTCCTGTAGGCCTGCAACACAGGAGGTGGGGTCCAAAGATGAAGCTGGGATTTGGCCTACAAATCAAAAACAGAATACATCTAAATCCAGATTTTTGTTATTTTGACCAAACATAAAACAATGCATACACTTACTGGCTTCCAAAGAGTATGTTGGTTCATGAGTAGATGCTGATCCAATTCTGAGGGCATCTGTAGTAAAATATAATGCACAAGTAACCATTATTAATGTGAGCACTCTAAAGAACCATCAATACCTATATCAGAAATGCTTCAAATGATGGCTCTTTACCTTCAACATCAGACTGGGTTAAAGTAGAGGCTGGTGGAAGGGCGGGAATCTGTGAACCTTCTGCCTCAGACTCCTCTGAATCATCATGTGCCACTAAGGTTAAAAATAGATAACGGTTAAAATAACATAACATAGGTATAATATGATACTTACCATTAGCTAAATATTGGATTAGAATGAGGTTACATACAAATATGGTTCAACGTTATTATTAAAAAACATTAACAATGTATTTGTACTATACCTTCACCCCAGCCTGTGGTGTCATCCCCAGCATCCACACCCTGCAGCCGACAAAGGGGGATCTTGCACTTCAACATCTCCTCATATGGCCTGTATGCACTCTTTGGAGCCTGCTTCCTCCCACTGTCAACAAGAAGGTCAGACTTCATCTTTTTCATAAGGGCCCTTTGCAATGTGTAGAAGCGTTTTTTGCAGGCTGTGCCACTACGTGGATATTGAGCTGAGCTAGTAAGCTGCTCACCAATGGCATCCCACAATTTGCTCCTTTCTTGTTTGCCTAAACACTGACTTTGTGAGCCAAATTATAACTCCCACTTATCCAGTGTCAGACTCACAAGAGTATTGTTATCTGCCAAATTAAATTCTGGCTCCCCCTTGGCATATGGACGCTTGGGCTTGGGTGGGGCACCCCCATCAGCCTGCGCCCTCTTCCTTGAGGAAGGTCTGCGGCCACCTCGCACACCGCTGGTACTGGGAGCCCCAGGAGACACTGCAGTGGCAGGCAGATTTCCAGAATTTGGCTCCATCCTGTAGCTGCAAACACCAACAAACCCCAAACACACAAGGACACATGCAATCTACAGAATGGCAATAATTGCTGTATGTGTCTGGGAGTTTTTAAGTGCTTTATGAACCAATCACAAACAGGCCCAGTTAATTGATGGAGACATACAATACAGGTGTGTGTGTGTATCTACATCTTTATAGCAATAATTGATTTATCTGCAACAAATGTGTGAAAACAATCATTTAATCAAGAAGCTACTATCACAACCAGAAACACATTATTAATTACATAACCATATATCTGAACACAATTACAAATGCTGCTACGCTAACAACTATTTGAATTTTAAAGTTTTTACCTTGGATTGGCCCATAGTTGTCTGTGCGACCAGATCCGCACAACGACGCTATTAATGATACGCTAGGCCTTTCCGCTACACCTGTGGTAAGCTAATTATATACTGGAAAAAGCTATGAAACGCATGAGGTGGAAAAGCGTACCATACATTTGAATAGGTTAAGTATAAAAAAGCCTAACATTATTCATGATTATCCTTTAACCCTGTGGCAAAGGCTGTGGTGTTTGGTGCATGTATCTATGACATAGGTGCCAGGAACTGGCTGTCTGTGTATCTTTATTACTGTCTGTGGCTTTGTTGTTTCCTGAGGATGAGGAGGAGGTTGCCAATATTAAACGTGCGTTTTACCACATGGGAGGGATACCTAATGTGCTAGGGTGCGTGGATGGTACACATATCCCTTTCCGCCCTCCCCATGCACAGGAACTGCATTATAGGAATTGCAAACAATTCCATTCTATGAATGTCATGGTGGTATGTGACCCAGACATGAAGCTGAGGGCCGTGAGATTTGGCTTTCCGGGCTCATGCCATGATTCTTTTGTGCTCCACCAATCAGTCCTGTACCAGAAGTTTGAAAATAATGAAATGCCACCTGGATGGCTACTAGGTAATTAACAATCATAGACAAAATAATATATAGAATATATATATTTGCCGCAGACAGTAATGAGGATACCCAGACTGGCTTTGAGCGACGGGAAAGCATGATTTCTGCATTTTCGGTAAGTGAGCTAAGCAGAGATATACTACAACTAAATTAGAACAGGGGATAATTAAAATAAAAAAACATATGCGGGGGCTTTTTAATTAATAAAAAACAAAAAAAAAAAAAAACTAACATAACACTTTTGTCTCCATTACAGGCACCATGAAGATTTGGACAATTTATGGCCAAAATGGACACTGACCCAAAAATGTAATTTCTAATATGCTTTAATAAACATAACATTTATTTTTATTTCTAAAATCTTGTGACATGTGTTATTTTGCTTAAGTGTTTTCACATTTCAAAGAATTAGAGATTGCTTTCACACAACAGCATAGAAACGCTCAGACGCTGCATTGAATAAGGTGTAACAACTCTACAGCGCCTCTAATGCAAATCAGAAACATCACATTTAACATTGGCAGCGTGATTACTACAAACCGCAACTGGCGACTGTGGCGTTCTGTAATAGCGATTGATGGCTGATCGGGGCGCCCACTAGTGGACGATCATAGCGCCACTGTACAGATGTCGCTACCTGCCGCTAGTAATGAATCAGCCTGTTAGTGCTTTTGTGAGTGCCACCAGCATGGGGATACATTAGGGTTGATTCATTGTTGGGACACACCTAGGCTCATGATTCATAGCTGGGTGCAAAGCAC
This sequence comes from Gastrophryne carolinensis, assembly GCA_027917425.1. Classification (NCBI taxonomy): domain Eukaryota; kingdom Metazoa; phylum Chordata; class Amphibia; order Anura; family Microhylidae; genus Gastrophryne; species Gastrophryne carolinensis. The sequence continues at coordinate 113,362,100 of CM051237.1, read as the reverse complement.
ACCAAATTGCAAGCGAATGGAAGAAGTGCTGGTTAAGCGTTTAACTGCTCCAGATGGTTTCTCCCCTTTCCTTTACTGTTTTTCCATAGTGACTTGACCTCTCCAGCTTCTGTGTGTTCTGTGAAGCTCTATTCACCATTTCGGAGTATATTCTCTGGAAAACATGTGTTCTCCATTTTTTGGGGGGTGTTTGGGGGGATATTCTGATTCAAGTTAACCCTTAACGTTTTTTTTTGCCCAATATTTTGTCCCAGATGTTCTCATAGTTTAAATGAACTATAATTTTTTTGTTTTTTGTGTTTCTGGTAAACTTTGGGGCCTGTATCCACATTTTTATTGTTTGGACCTTAATTGTTTTGATTTTTAACAACTTTATATAAATTTTTTTCCAATAAAAAACAAAAGAAGGGTTCAATCCCTAAAAAGAACCTGCAGCTGAGACATTCACTGTTCAAAACAAAAACATGCCGGACACCTAAAAGGTGGCGAATGCAAAAGTATTCATCACCATTCAGCCAAATTGAAGTAAATGCAAAAAACATTGACATAATCAGACATTATATATTTTTGTATATTTTTTAATATATTTGCTCACATATTTATGCACATGCACTTCATCTGGTTTAATAATTATGTGTATAATTATGTGTGATCTTTATATACACTATTATTCAAATGTGGAATTATGGGTAGTGTAGCATCATTGAACATTTTGTACAGGGATAACCCATTGTTGTTTTTGAGTGTCTTGTAGTTTTGCGTGTGTTTTATGGCTTTGAAATAAAGGCCCTTATTTAACAAGGGATAGCGACAGGTAGCGCCTGGTGAGCGACCGGTAATGACGGGCACCGCCACGAGAACGCCGGCTCCCCACCACAATCACACATTTATCAAGCCAATCCTGCTTAGCGACTGAGATAGTGCCATATAGCGACTCAGCGCCAGCGTCCGACCTTGAACAGCGACAGGTATGACCTCTCGCTACCTGGTGCTCTCCAATGCATTTCAATGGAACAATCTTTAAATATTTATAATTAATTCATATTAATGTTTTTTTTTAAATGTGAAAAATTCTGTGACCACTTCTGCCATGTTATATTTTTTTTTAAGGTAAAATAAAAATAAAAAAAACATTGTGCAGAATTGATATTACAGGTCTGATATTAATGTATTAATATTAAAAAATGTTATTAAACATTTTTTTGGCTTCAAAAAATATGGTTGTTTTGGGGGTTAAAAAACTACTTTTAACCCATCGCCGCCAGCGCTCTGGGGTTTAAACATGCATTTCACAGCGCGAGAATTTTTTGAACATGATTTGTTAATGAATATGGTGGAAGCCGGTCGCTCTGACCAGTCGCTATCATGCGCTCCCATACAGCGCGGAACCTGTCAAATAGCGACTCCTCACCCAATATTCAACATTACTGCACACCGACTGAGTCGCTGTCAACAACCGAACAACGGCCAAGCACAGCGACTACTAGCGGGCACTGTGAAAATACTGCTACAGTCGCTCAACTGTCGCTACCTGGCGCTATTAATGAATCAGCCTCAAAATGTATGACCACAGGAAAAGGTGAACCATTCCACCCAAGATGCTGATGGAGGAAGCTTAAGGCAGCAGTATTCTGCTATGGGATCAGGATGAGTGCCCACAACCTATTGAAGTCCACCTGGATGTAATGCTGTGCTATGGAAACTGTTAATGGAACTGTTGTGGAAAGATTGTATGACCTGCTGTGAAGCCTAAAGTGTACCTGAAGTCCTGCTAATAAAGTAAGTGCCCTTTTCATAAAGTCGGTCTCATTTGGAGTTATTGCAAGCAAGCCCACATCAGGAGGTCCCCCAAGCCCGTTAACAAATAACCCACTCCCCATACGCCTGAGGAGCTAAACCCCTCAGGGACCCCTAAGCTACACATCATTTTTTTTTTTTTTTTTTAAAGTTCATTTCTATCACATGAAATGTATTATTATACATTCATATGACACAATGCTTTATTTGCAATGCTTGCTGTTGGTCTGTCACATTTGTACAAAATGGATTTATAATATTAAAAGAGCCTTCTCTGATAGTCATGGTTGAATAGAATTTGGAAGTTTCTAAGAAGCAAGGGTAAAGAAACACAATCATTTAATTTGGCGCTTTCATGGTTTAGACATCAGGGAATGCGCCAGCAGAGCACAGGGAACACTCTGGGAAAACCAAGTCTTTGTGTTTGATTCAACTAATATAATAAAGCCAAGATTCGGTAACAGCATTTATGTTTCTTTTACAACTAATTATAGGCACTTGCATCTGTCATTTTCTGAAAAATCTGTTAAAAAGTAGACTGGGAAGTTATATGCACAGCTCTTCTTCTAGTCCAGAATATGTGTGAAAGTTCACAAGTAATAACTAATAGTGTATAATGCTAATTAATATTGCTTAGTCCAATGTTTCCTAATCCCATCTTTTAGGCCCACTAACGGGCCATATTTTCTGGATAGTTTTACTAGCAGCAAACCTCTACAACCATAAAGGGCAAAGGTTTAGGGTGGGTGGGACAATTTCTCTGCTGCATAATACATTGTACCAGATAATCCTTAAAGTTATTCTAAGAAAGGAAGTTTATGTTGTCACCTTCTATCCCCAGCCAGGTCCCTAAACCACCCCCTGGTGCTTTCCAATGATAATACATTCAGTTACAGCACTTAAACTAATTGCCATTATATGACAGTTTAGTGGTAAGTGTATCATTTAGCATATGTCTGCCATTCAGACATCATACTGCTTCTTGTTAGTGTACAAGGCTAGGGATAGAAGACGATGACATAGGCCCTTATTTAAGAAGGGATAGAGTCAGGTAGCACCTGGTTAATGAGAGGTAGCGACAGATAGCGACTGGTCAACGCCGGACCCGCCACGCAATTACACATTTATCAAGCAGAATCTGTTTAGCGACTGGGATAGCGCCATGTAGCGTCTGATTCATCATTTTCACAGCCTCAGCGAACAGCGCCAGCGTTCAGCCTTGCACAGCGCCAGGTATGACCTCTCGCTACCTGGCGCTCTACCATACATTTCAATGGACGATCCTTTTCTTCTCTTTAAACAGGTTTTTTTTTTTTTTTTTCCAAAAAAAATCACAAATAATTCTTTGACCTCTTCTGGCATTGAAAAAGCAGTTTTTTCATATTTTTTTTCATTTTTTAAATATTTCCTCAGAAATGACATTACAGGTCTGGCATTAAAGTGTTCATGTTACAGTGATGCTACAATGTAATTCCATATGTTTTCGCTTTGTTACTAGATGATAGATGCTTGAAAACAGACTTTAAACACACCGCCTCCTGCGCTCTGGGCTTCAAACAACTATTTTTCAGCGCCAGAGATTTTTGCAGCTCTTTTTTTGCTGAATATGGTCGGTCGCTATGAGCAGTCGCTAACATGCGCTCCCATACAGCGCTGTACTGGTCAAATAGCGACTCCTCACAATGTATTCACCATTCACTATAAATGATGAATCAGCCTGATAAACTTCTATTCTGGGTATAGGATCACTTTAAAGTGTGAGACCGACTGACTAAGGCTTAACTTTAAGAACAATCGGTCTGATTCAGAGCCGGCCCGTTAATGCTGTTTTTTTCGGGAACCGATTTCGGTAACTGGGAAATTGCGAACGCTCGTATCATTCACAGCCACGTTCTGAGAAAAGTTTGTTCATGCCTCAGCGGGTGTATTTGCTTAGCGTACCCATACGGTTTAACTGAGCATTTATGGTATTTGCAGCCGAGGTAGTCTCGGAAGCTGTGTTTTTACCTGTTTTTGGACGTAACTTGCTGTGGATCCCATTGTTCTTGGTGTGCCGTGTCCTTCACTTGCTGTCCAGCGTACGCCTGCAAGTGTACCCATGGTAATCTGCATGTCCTTGCACATACTTACCTTTGTCCCCCCTTGTGGCATCTAGGGCATCCCATGTTGCCTGCGTGTTCTAGCACATACTTAAAGGAGCACTATCGCAAAATTGTGTAATATTAAAAATCCATATAAACACCTTGGCTAATGAGAGTAGGGTCACTTATACACCCGAACTGCATAAAATTTCCTCCAGCTTGTGTTTTCTTCTCCTGGTAAGAATAAAGTTCAGGGGTGACATGTTTAGTCTATGAGGGGTGACAGAGCCTGTGATTTCCTTTTTCTTCCAAAAAACAAGCCTGGCTGGGTATTTCTTGAGGCCAGGTGTATAAGTGACCCCTCCTCCCACCATCCAGCATATTTATATTGATTTTTATTATTGGGCCATTTTTCGTGATAGTGCTCCTTTAACTTTGTCCCCCCTGCTGGCATCTAGGGCATCCCATGTAGTCTGCATGTCCTTGCACATACTTACCTTTGTACCTTGGTTGCCATGTCATCTGGTGCTGTTTTTTTTCACTGTTTGTTTGGTTTGCATCTGCTTTATGTAGTTGCGTAGAAAACACGGCACCATGCAGCATATAATTTTAAAACTGTTGTTCTATTAAAACCACTGCCTCCACTGGCTACCGCTGCCACCTTGGCTGTTCTCCCCGTAGCCGCTGCTGCTCACCACTGAAGAGATTCGGTTAAGGCAACTGGGTGGGGCGTGGTCTGCGACTCCTGCATGCCACTTCCACCCGGAAGTCGGACCGGCGTTAGAGGAGCTGGGGAATGTAAGTGTTTTTTTGGGGGCAAGGCGAGCGGCACACTGCCTGTATTTGGGATGCCTGTACATTGCCTGTAATTGGGATGCCTGCACACAGCCTGTAATTGGGATGCCCGCATACTGCCTGTAATCAGGATGCCTGCACACTGCCTGCAATTGGGATGCCCGCACACTGCCTGTATTTGTGATGCCAGCACACTGCCTGTAATTGCGTTACCACTTGTCTGTCCGCATGTGTGCCTGTACATGCACGCACATTTTTACATACTTACCCAAACTGGTTGACACATACTTTTAGGGGGCCACCCTCCTCTGTGGTGCCATTCCTTCTTCAGGGTCTGTAAAGGGAAAGAACCTGAGTTAGTATTTATGGGCATTTTTGGGGGTATTGGCCTACCGGATTGTGCAGGAGCTGTGGGCGAATCCAAGCCCAACCCACTTTCCTCTTCAGCAGGCTACGTGGCTGGTGGTGGGACTGAGTCCAAGGGGGAAGAAGACATTGGCAGGGTTCGGGGCTGCCGTCTTACACCCACACCCTGTCTTCTTGGCCTCTCTGGTCGGACCCCTGGCCTCTGGGTGGCAAGTGCCATTTGCGCAACAGGATATTCGGGTGTAGTTCAAACTTTCCTGGCTGTCTTCATCATGCTCCTCTCTTTTCAAACACAGGTGCAGTCTGTGTTTGAAAAGAGAATCATTAATTGTTGAGTCCCTGAATGTGCCCATGCAGTCCCAAAAAGCTTAAAGTAATGTGGGCTGGGCTGACTCCTCCACCCTGCCCTTGGTTCATTATGGACACACAATTACCTCATCAGTGTCTGTGCTCCCCTCACTGGGTGGGTGCCTTCTGTGTGGCCACAGAGTCACTTGCGCAAATGGCAGGAAGCATGCTCACGTGCTTGCGTAGTGACCCCAGAATTGTTTCCATTTGTCGGCGGGATGACTTCTGGCTGTCCACCTTACTGGACCCTCGCTTCCGGTAGAAATTGGGGGCATTTTTTAAACCCGCCGAGAGGGAGGACAAACTGAACGACTACAAAGACATTCTGCGTAGTCAGTTGGCTGATGCCTATCTGCGCCATGGTCCATACTCTCGCAGGTCTGACTCGGGGGGAGCTCTGCGCTCACCTTCCACTGCCATGGCTGCTGGGGGGGTTGGTGGGAGCAGCAGCAGCAGCTCCATCAGCAGCAGCCTCAGTCTTCAGTCGCTAATGAATAGCTTTCTACATCCGCATAGTGAGGCTATTCATGAGCAGCAGGAAGACCTGGAGCAGGACCTCAACCAGCAGGTCATGTCATACCTTGACATGACCATGCCAACACACCTTGAGGATCCGCTGGACTTCTGGGCAGCCAAACTTGGCTTGTGGCCGCAACTAGCAGAGTTTGCCCTGGAAAAGCTGTCCTGCCCGGCCAGTAGCGTGCCATCTGAGCGGGTGTTTAGTGAGGCGGGGGCCATAGTTACGGCGTGGAGAACTCGTCTGTCAACTAAATATGTGGAGAGACTCACCTTTGTCAAAATGAATCAGGGATGGATCAGCCAGGATTTCCACCCACCAATGGCTGATGCATGCGACTAGATTCAGCATGGTGACACATTTTACACTTTCCAAATGGTGCAAAACATATTTATGTCTTTTGGCCAATTGTTGGGCTCCTGCTGATGCCAACTTCAGGGTGTGCCTTCCAGCCAATTTTTGGGCTCCTGCTGATGCCAACTTCAGGGTGTACCTTTCAGCCAATTTTTGGTCTCCTGCTGCTGCTACTGCCAACTCCAGGGTGTCTTTCAAGCAATGTTTGGGCTCCTGCTTATGCTGCTGCCAACTCCAGGGTGTGCCTTCCAGCTAATGTTTGTGCTCCTGCTTCTGCCAACTTCAGGGTGCCTTCCAGCCAATTTCTGTGTTCCTGCTGCTGCTGCTGCCAACTCCAGGGTGTGTCAGTCAATTTTTGGGCTCCTGCTGCGGCTGCTGCAAACTCCAGTGTCTCTTTAAAGCAATGTATGGGCTCCTGCAGCTGCTGCTGCTGCTGCTTGCAACTCCAGGGTGTAATTCAGCTAATTTTTGGGCTCCTGCTGCCAACTCCAGTGTCTCTTTCAAGCTATGTTTGGGCTCCTGCTGCTGCTTGCGACTCCAGGGTGTGATTCATCTAATTTTTGGGCTACTGCTGCCAACTCCAGTGTCTCTTTCAAGCTATGTTTGGGCTCCTGCAGCTGCTTGCAACTCCAGGGTGTGATTCATCCAATTTCTGGGCTTCTGCTGCCAACTCCAGTGTCTCTTTCAAGCTATGTTGGGCTCCTGCTGCTGCTTGCGACTCCAGGGTGTGATTCATCCAATTTTTTGGGCTCCTGCTGCCAACTCCAGTGTCTCTTTCAAGCTATGTTTGGGCTCCTACTGCTGCTGCTTGCAACTCCAGGGTTTGATTCATCCAGTTGTTGGGCTCCTGCAGCCAACTCCAGTGTCTCTTTCACGCAATGTTTGGGCTCCTGCTGCTGCTTGCAACTCCAGGGTGTGATTCATCCAATTTTTGGGCTCCTGCAGCCAACTCCAGTGTCTCTTTCACGCAATGTTTGGGCTCCTGCTGCTGCTGCTGCTGCTGGCAACTCCAGGGTGTGATTCATCCAATTTTTGGCCTCCTGCAGCAAACTCCAGTGTCTCTTTCACGCAATGTTTGGGCTCCTGCTGCTGCTGCTTGCAACTCCAGGGTGTGATTCATCCAATTTTTGGGCTCCTGTTGCCAACTCCATTGTCTCTTTAAAGCAATGTTTGGGATCCTGCTGCTGCTTGCAACTCCAGGGTGTGATTCATCCAATTTTCGGGCTCCTGCTGCCAACTCCAGTGTCTCTTTCAAGCTATGTTTAGGCTCCTGCTGCTGCTGCCTGCAACTCCAGGGTGTGATTCATCCAATTTTTGGCCTCCTGCTGCCAACTCCAGTGTCTCTTTAAAGCAATGTTTGGGCTCCTGCTGCTGCTTGCAAATCCAGGGTGTGATTCATCCAATTTTTGGGCACCTGCTGCCAACTTCAGTGTCTGTTTCAAGCTATGTTTGGGCTCCTGCTGCTGCTTGCGACTGCAGGGTGTGATTCATCCAATTTTTGGGATCCTGCTGCCAACTCCAGTGTCTCTTTCAAGCTATGTTTGGGCTGCTGCTGCTGCTTGCAACTCCAGGGTGTGATTCATCCAATTTTTGGGCTCCTGCTACCAACTCCAGTGTCTCTTTCAAGCTATGTTTGGGCTCCTGCTGCTGCTTGCAACTCCAGGGTGTGATTCATCCAATTGTTGGGCTCCTGCAGCCAACTCCAGTGTCTCTTTCAAGCTATGTTTGGGCTCCTACTGCTGCTTGCAACTCCAGGGTGTTATTCATCCAATATTTTGGGCTCCTGCTGCCAACTCCAGTGTCTCTTTCAAGCTATGTTTGGGCTCCTGCTGCTGCTTGCATTTCCAGGGTGTGATTCATCCAATTTTTGGCCTCCTGCAGCAAACTCCAGTGGCTCTTTCACGCAATGTTTGGGCTCCTGCTGCTGCTGCTTGCAACTCCAGGGTGTGATTCATCCAATTTTTGGGCTCCTGCTGCCAACTCCAGTGTCTCTTTCAAGCTATGTTTGGGCTCCTGCTGCTGCTTGCGACTCCAGGGTGTGATTCATCCAATATTTTGGGCTCCTGCTGCCAACTCCAGTGTCTCTTTCAAGCTATGTTTGGGCTCCTGCTGCTGCTTGCAACTCCAGGGTGTGATTCATCCAATTTTTGGGCTCCTGCAGCCAACTCCAGTGTCTCTTTCAAGCTATGTTTGGGCTCCTGCTGCTGCTGCTTGCAACTCCAGGGTGTGATTCATCCAATTTTTGGGCTCCTGAAGCAAACTCCAGTGTCTCTTTCAAGCTATGTTTGGGCTCCTGCTGCTGCTTGCAACTCCAGGGTGTGATTCATCCAATTTTTGGGCTCCTGCAGCCAACTCCAGTGTCTCTTTCACGCAATGTTTGGGCTCCTGCTGCTGCTTGCAACTCCAGGGTGTGATTCATCCAATTTTTGGCCTCCTGCAGCAAACTCCAGTGGCTCTTTCATGCAATGTTTGGGCTCCTGCTGCTGCTTGCAACTCCAGGGTGTGATTCATCCAATTTTTGGGCTCCTGCTGCCAACTCCAGTGTCTCTTTCAAGCTATGTTTGGGCTCCTGCTGCTGCTTGCGACTCCAGGGTGTGATTCATCCAATATTTTGGGCTCCTGCTGCCAACTCCAGTGTCTCTTTCAACCTATGTTTGGGCTCCTGCTGCTGCTTGCAACTCCAGGGTGTGATTCATCCAATTTTTGGGCTCCTGCAGCCAACTCCAGTGTCTCTTTCAAGCTATGTTTGGGCTCCTGCTGCTGCTGCTTGCAACTCCAGGGTGTGATTCATCCAATTTTTGGGCTCCTGAAGCCAACTCCAGTGTCTCTTTCAAGCTATGTTTGGGCTCCTGCTGCTGCTTGCAACTCCAGGGTGTGATTCATCCAATTTTTGGTCTCCTGCAGCCAACTCCAGTGTCTCTTTCACGCAATTGTTTGGCTCCTGCTGCTGCTTGCAACTCCAGGGTGTGATTCATCCAATTTTTGGCCTCCTGCAGCAAACTCCAGTGGCTCTTTCACGCAATGTTTGGGCTCCTGCTGCTGCTTGCGACTCCAGGGTGTGATTCATCCAATTTTTGGGCTCCTGCTGCCAACTCCAGTGTCTCTTTCAAGCTATGTTTGGGCTGCTGCTGCTGCTTGCAACTCCAGGGTGTGATTCATCCAATTTTTGGGCTCCTGCAGCCAACTCCAGTGTCTCTTTTGAGCTATGTTTGGGCTCCTGCTGCTGCTGCTTGCAACTCCAGGGTGTGATTCATGCAATTTTTGGGCCCCTGAAGCCAACTCCAGTGTCTCTTTAAAGCAATGTTTGGGCTCCTGCTGCTTGCAACTCCAGGGTGTGCATCATCCAATATTTTGGCTCCTGCAGCCAACTCCAGTGTCTTTTTCAAGCTATGTTTGGGCTCCTGCTGCTGCTTGCAACTCCAGGGTGTTATTCATCCAGTTTTTGGGCTCCTGCAGCCTACTCCAGTGTCTCTTTCACGCAATGTTTGGGCTCCTGCTGCTGCTGCTTGCAACTCCAGGGTGTAATTCATCTAATTTTTGGCCTCCTGCAGCAAACTCCAGTGTCTCTTTCACACAATGTTTGTGCTCCTGCTGCTGCTGCTTGCAACTCCAGGGTGTGATTCATCCATTTTTTGGGCTCCTGTTGCCAACTCCATTGTCTCTTTAAAGCAATGTTTAGGCTCCTGCTGCTGCTTGCAACCCCAGGGTGCGATTCATCCAATTTTTGGGCTCCTGCTGCCAACTCCAGTGTCTCTTTCAAGCTATGTTTAGGCTCCTGCTGCTGCAGCTTGCAACTCCAGGGTGTGATTCATCCAATTTTTGGCTTCCTGCTGCCAACTCCAGTGTCTCTTTAAAGCAATGTTTGGGCTCCTGCTGCTGCTTGCAACTCCAGGGTGTGATTCATCCAATTTTTGGGCTCCTGCTGCCAACTTCAGTGTCTCTTTCAATCTATGTTTGGGCTCCTGCTGCTGCTTGCGACTCCAGGGTGTGATTCATCCAATTTTTGGGATCCTGCTGCCAACTCCAGTGTTTCCTTTAAGCTATGTTTGGGCTGCTGTTGCTGCTGCTGCTGCTGCCAACTCCAGGGTGTGATTCATCCAATTTTTGGGCTCCTGCTACCAACTCCAGTGTCTCTTTCAAGCTATGTTTGGGCTCCTGCTGCTTGCAACTCCAGGGTGTGATTCATCCAATTTTTGGGCTCCTGCAGCCAACTCCAGTGTCTCTTTCACGCAATGTTTGGGCTCCTGCTGCTGCTGCTTGCAACTCCAGGGTGTGATTCATCCAATTTTTGGGCTCCTGCTGCCAACTCCAGTGTCTCTTTCAAGCTATGTTTGGGCTCCTGCTGCTGCTTGCGACTCCAGGGTGTGATTCATCCAATATTTTGGGCTCCTGCTGCCAACTCCAGTGTCTCTTTCAAGCTATGTTTGGGCTCCTGCTGCTTGCAACTCCAGGGTGTGATTCATCCAATTTTTGGGCTCCTGCAGCCAACTCCAGTGTCTCTTTCAAGCTATGCTTGGGCTCCTGCTGCTGCTGCTTGCAACTCCAGGGTGTGATTCATCCAATTTTTGGGCTCCTGAAGCCAACTCCAGTGTCTCTTTCAAGCTATGTTTGGGCTCCTGCTGCTGCTTGCAACTCCAGGGTGTGATTCATCCAATTTTTGGGCTCCTGCAGCCAACTCCAGTGTCTCTTTCACGCAATGTTTGGGCTTCTGCTGCTGCTTGCAACTCCAGGGTGTGATTCATCCAATTTTTGGCCTCCTGCAGCAAACTCCAGTGGCTCTTTCACGCAATATTTGGGCTCCTGCTGCTGCTTGCAACTCCAGGGTGTGATTCATCCAATTTTTGGCCTCCTGCCAACTCCAGTGTCTCTTTCAAGCTATGTTTGGGCTCCTGCTGCTGCTTGCGACTCCAGGGTGTGATTCATCCAATATTTTGGGCTCCTGCTGCCAACTCCAGTGTCTCTTTCAAGCTATGTTTGGGTTCCTGCTGCTGCTTGCAACTCCAGGGTGTGATTCATCCAATTTTTGGGCTCCTGCAGCCAACTCCAGTGTCTCTTTCAAGCTATGTTTGGGCTCCTGCTGCTGCTGCTTGCAACTCCAGGGTGTGATTTATCCAATTTTTGGGCTCCTGAAGCCAACTCCAGTGTCTCTTTCAAGCTATGTTTGGGCTCCTGCTGCTGCTTGCAACTCCAGGGTGTGATTCATCCAATTTTTGGGCTCCTGCAGCCAACTCCAGTGTCTCTTTCACGCAATTTTTTGGCTCCTGCTGCTGCTTGCAACTCCAGGGTGTGATATATCCAATTTTTGGCCTCCTGCAGCAAACTCCAGTGGCTCTTTCACGCAATGTTTGGGCTCCTGCTGCTGCTTGCGACTCCAGGGTGTGATTCATCCAATATTTTGGGCTCCTGCTGCCAACTCCAGTGTCTCTTTCAAGCTATTTTTGGGCTGCTGCTGCTTGCAACTCCAGGGTGTGATTCATCCAATTTTTGGGCTCCTGCTACCAACTCCATTGTCTCTTTCAAGCTATGGTTGGGGTCCTGCTGCTGCTGCTTGCAACTCCAGGGTGTGATTCATCCAATTTTTGGGCTCCTGCAGCCAACTCCAGTGTCTCTTTCACGCAATGTTTGGGCTCCTGCTGCTGCTTGCAACTCCAGGGTGTGATTCATCCAATTTTTGGCCTCCTGCAGCAAACTCCAGTGGCTCTCTCAAGCTATGTTTGGGCTCCTGCTGCTGCTGCTTGCAACTCCAGGGTGTGATTCATCCATTTTTTGGGCTCCTGCTGCCAACTCCAGTGTCTCTTTCAAGCTATTTTTGGGCTCCTGCTGCTGCTTGCGACTCCAGGGTGTGATTCATCCAATATTTTGGGCTCCTGCTGCCAACTCCAGTGTCTCTTTCAAGCTATGTTTGGGCTGCTGCTGCTGCTTGCAACTCCAGGGTGTGATTCATCCAATTTTTGGGCTCCTGCAGCCAACTCCAGTGTCTCTTTTGAGCTATGTTTGGGCTCCTGCTGCTGCTGCTTGCAACTCCAGGGTGTGATTCATGCAATTTTTGGGCCCCTGAAGCCAACTCCAGTGTCTCTTTAAAGCAATGTTTGGGCTCCTGCTGCTGCTTGCAACTCCAGGGTGTGATTCATCCAATATTTGGGCTCCTGCAGCCAACTCCAGTGTCTTTTTCAAGCTATGTTTGGGCTCCTGCTGCTGCTTGCAACTCCAGGGTGTGATTCATCCAGTTTTTGGGCTCCTGCAGCCTACTCCAGTGTCTCTTTCACGCAATGTTTGGGCTCCTGCTGCTGCTGCTTGCAACTCCAGGGTGTAATTCATCTAATTTTTGGCCTCCTGCAGCAAACTCCAGTGTCTCTTTCACACAATGTTTGTGCTCCTGCTGCTGCTGCTTGCAACTCCAGGGTGTGATTCATCCATTTTTTGGGCTCCTGTTGCCAACTCCATTGTCTCTTTAAAGCAATGTTTGGGCTCCTGCTGCTGCTTGCAACCCCAGGGTGCGATTCATCCAATTTTTGGGCTCCTGCTGCCAACTCCAGTGTCTCTTTCAAGCTATGTTTAGGCTCCTGCTGCTGCAGCTTGCAACTCCAGGGTGTGATTCATCCAATTTTTGGCTTCCTGCTGCCAACTCCAGTGTCTCTTTCACGCAATGTTTGGGCTCCTGCTGCTGCTTGCAACTCCAGGGTGTGATTCATCCAATTTTTGGCCTCCTGCAGCAAACTCCAGTGGCTCTCTCAAGCTATGTTTGGGCTCCTGCTGCTGCTGCTTGCAACTCCAGGGTGTGATTCATCCATTTTTTGGGCTCCTGCTGCCAACTCCAGTGTCTCTTTCAAGCTATTTTTGGGCTCCTGCTGCTGCTTGCGACTCCAGGGTGTGATTCATCCAATATTTTGGGCTCCTGCTGCCAACTCCAGTGTCTCTTTCAAGCTATGTTTGGGCTGCTGCTGCTGCTTGCAACTCCAGGGTGTGATTCATCCAATTTTTGGGCTCCTGCAGCCAACTCCAGTGTCTCTTTTGAGCTATGTTTGGGCTCCTGCTGCTGCTGCTTGCAACTCCAGGGTGTGATTCATGCAATTTTTGGGCCCCTGAAGCCAACTCCAGTGTCTCTTTAAAGCAATGTTTGGGCTCCTGCTGCTGCTTGCAACTCCAGGGTGTGATTCATCCAATATTTGGGCTCCTGCAGCCAACTCCAGTGTCTTTTTCAAGCTATGTTTGGGCTCCTGCTGCTGCTTGCAACTCCAGGGTGTGATTCATCCAGTTTTTGGGCTCCTGCAGCCTACTCCAGTGTCTCTTTCACGCAATGTTTGGGCTCCTGCTGCTGCTGCTTGCAACTCCAGGGTGTAATTCATCTAATTTTTGGCCTCCTGCAGCAAACTCCAGTGTCTCTTTCACACAATGTTTGTGCTCCTGCTGCTGCTGCTTGCAACTCCAGGGTGTGATTCATCCATTTTTTGGGCTCCTGTTGCCAACTCCATTGTCTCTTTAAAGCAATGTTTGGGCTCCTGCTGCTGCTTGCAACCCCAGGGTGCGATTCATCCAATTTTTGGGCTCCTGCTGCCAACTCCAGTGTCTCTTTCAAGCTATGTTTAGGCTCCTGCTGCTGCAGCTTGCAACTCCAGGGTGTGATTCATCCAATTTTTGGCTTCCTGCTGCCAACTCCAGTTTCTCTTTCAATCTATGTTTGGGCTCCTGCTGCTGCTTGCGACTCCAGGGTGTGATTCATCCAATTTTTGGGATCCTGCTGCCAACTCCAGTGTTTCTTTCAAGCTATGTTTGGGCTGCTGTTGCTGCTGCTGCCAACTCCAGGGTGGGATTCATCCAATTTTTGGGCTCCTGCTACCAACTCCAGTGTCTCTTTCAAGCTATGTTTGGGCTCCTGCTGCTTGCAACTCCAGGGTGTGATTCATCCAATTTTTGGGCTCCTGCAGCCAACTCCAGTGTCTCTTTCAAGCTATGTTTGGGCTCCTGCTGCTTGCAACTCCAGGGTGTGATTCATCCAATTTTTGGCCTCCTGCAGCAAACTCCAGTGGCTCTTTCACGCAATGTTTGGGCTCCTGCTGCTGCTGCTTGCAACTCCAGGGTGTGATTCATCCAATTTTTGGGCTCCTGCTGCCAACTCCAGTGTCTCTTTCAAGCTATGTTTGGGCTCCTGCTGCTGCTTGCGACTCCAGGGTGTGATTTATCCAATATTTTGGGCTCCTGCTGCCAACTCCAGTGTCTCTTTCAAGCTATGTTTGGGCTCCTGCTGCTGCTTGCAACTCCAGGGTGTGATTCATCCAATTTTTGGGCTCCTGCAGCCAACTCCAGTGTCTCTTTCAAGCTATGTTTGGGCTCCTGCTGCTGCTGCTTGCAACTCCAGGGTGTGATTCATCCAATTTTTGGGCTCCTGAAGCCAACTCCAGTGTCTCTTTCAAGCTATGTTTGGGCTCCTGCTGCTGCTTGCAACTCCAGGGTGTGATTCATCCAATTTTTGGGCTCCTGCAGCCAACTCCAGTGTCTCTTTCACGCAATGTTTGGGCTTCTGCTGCTGCTTGCAACTCCAGGGTGTGATTCATCCAATTTTTGGCCTCCTGCAGCAAACTCCAGTGGCTCTTTCACGCAATATTTGGGCTCCTGCTGCTGCTTGCAACTCCAGGGTGTGATTCATCCAATTTTTGGGCTCCTGCCAACTCCAGTGTCTCTTTCAAGCTATGTTTGGGCTCCTGCTGCTGCTTGCGACTCCAGGGTGTGATTCATCCAATATTTTGGGCTCCTGCTGCCAACTCCAGTGTCTCTTTCAAGCTATGTTTGGGCTCCTGCTGCTGCTTGCAACTCCAGGGTGTGATTCATCCAATTTTTGGGCTCCTGCAGCCAACTCCAGTGTCTCTTTCAAGCTATGTTTGGGCTCCTGCTGCTGCTGCTTGCAACTCCAGGGTGTGATTCATCCAATTTTTGGGCTCCTGAAGCCAACTCCAGTGTCTCTTTCAAGCTATGTTTGGGCTCCTGCTGCTGCTTGCAACTCCAGGGTGTGATTCATCCAATTTTTGGGCTCCTGCAGCCAACTCCAGTGTCTCTTTCACGCAATTTTTTGGCTCCTGCTGCTGCTTGCAATTCCAGGGTGTGATATATCCAATTTTTGGCCTCCTGCAGCAAACTCCAGTGGCTCTTTCACGCAATGTTTGGGCTCCTGCTGCTGCTTGCGACTCCAGGGTGTGATTCATCCAATATTTTGGGCTCCTGCTGCCAACTCCAGTGTCTCTTTCAAGCTATTTTTGGGCTGCTGCTGCTTGCAACTCCAGGGTGTGATTCATCCAATTTTTGGGCTCCTGCTACCAACTCCAGTGTCTCTTTCAAGCTATGTTTGGGCTCCTGCTGCTGCTGCTTGCAACTCCAGGGTGTGATTCATTCAATTTTTGGGCTCCTGCAGCCAACTCCAGTGTCTCTTTCACGCAATGTTTGGGCTCCTGCTGCTGCTTGCAACTCCAGGGTGTGATTCATCCAATTTTTGGCCTCCTGCAGCAAACTCCAGTGGCTCTCTCAAGCTATGTTTGGGCTCCTGCTGCTGCTGCTTGCAACTCCAGGGTGTGATTCATCCATTTTTTGGGCTCCTGCTGCCAACTCCAGTGTCTCTTTCAAGCTATTTTTGGGCTCCTGCTGCTGCTTGCGACTCCAGGGTGTGATTCATCCAATATTTTGGGCTCCTGCTGCCAACTCCAGTGTCTCTTTCAAGCTATGTTTGGGCTGCTTCTGCTGCTTGCAACTCCAGGGTGTGATTCATCCAATTTTTGGGCTCCTGCAGCCAACTCCAGTGTCTCTTTTGAGCTATGTTTGGGCTCCTGCTGCTGCTGCTTGCAACTCCAGGGTGTGATTCATGCAATTTTTGGGCCCCTGAAGCCAACTCCAGTGTCTCTTTAAAGCAATGTTTGGGCTCCTGCTGCTGCTTGCAACTCCAGGGTGTGATTCATCCAATATTTGGGCTCCTGCAGCCAACTCCAGTGTCTTTTTCAAGCTATGTTTGGGCTCCTGCTGCTGCTTGCAACTCCAGGGTGTGATTCATCCAGTTTTTGGGCTCCTGCAGCCTACTCCAGTGTCTCTTTCACGCAATGTTTGGGCTCCTGCTGCTGCTGCTGCTGCTGCTTGCAACTCCAGGGTGTAATTCATCTAATTTTTGGCCTCCTGCAGCAAACTCCAGTGTCTCTTTCACACAATGTTTGTGCTCCTGCTGCTGCTGCTTGCAACTCCAGGGTGTGATTCATCCATTTTTTGGGCTCCTGTTGCCAACTCCATTGTCTCTTTAAAGCAATGTTTGGGCTCCTGCTGCTGCTTGCAACCCCAGAGTGCGATTCATCCAATTTGTGGGCTCCTGCTGACAACTCCAGTGTCTCTTTCAAGCTATGTTTAGGCTCCTGCTGCTGCTGCTTGCAACTCCAGGGTGTGATTCATCCAATTTTTGGCTCCTGCTGCCAACTCCAGTGTCTCTTTAAAGCAATGTTTGGGCTCCTGCTGCTGCTTGCAACTCCAGGGTGTGATTCATCCAATTTTTGGGCTCCTGCTGCCAACTTCAGTGTCTCTTTCAATCTATGTTTGGGCTCCTGCTGCTGCTTGCGACTCCAGGGTGTGATTCATCCAATTTTTGGGATCCTGCTGCCAACTCCAGTGTCTCTTTCAAGCTATGTTTGGGCTGCTGTTGCTGCTGCTGCTGCTGCTGCCAACTCCAGGGTGTGATTCATCCAATTTTTGGGCTCCTGCTACCAACTCCAGTGTCTCTTTCAAGCTATGTTTGGGCTCCTGCTGCTTGCAACTCCAGGGTGTGATTCATCCAATTTTTGGGCTCCTGCAGCCAATTCCAGTGTCTCTTTCAAGCTATGTTTGGGCTCCTGCTGCTGCTTGCAACTCCAGGGTGTGATTCATCCAATTTTTGGGCTCCTGCAGCCAACTCCAGTGTCTCTTTCAAGCTATGTTTGGGCTCCTGCTGCTGCTTACTGCTCCAGGGTGTGATTCATCCAGTTTTTGGGCTCCTGCAGCCAACTCCAGTGTCTCTTTCACGCAATGTTTAGGCTCCTGCTGCTGCTTGCAACTCCAGGGTGTGATTCATCCAATTTCTGGCCTCCTGCAGCAACCTCCAGTGTCTCTTTCACGCAATGTTTGGGCTCCTGCTGCTGCTTGCAACTCCAGGGTGTGATTCATCCAATGTTTGGGCTCCTGCTGCCAACTCCAGTGTCTCTTTCAAGCTATGTTTGGGCTCCTGCTGCTGCTTGCAACTCCAGGGTGTGATTTATCCAATTTTTGGGCTCCTGCTGCCAACTCCAGTGTCTCTTTCAAGCTATGTTTGGGCTCCTGCTGCTGCTTGCAACTCCAGGGTGTGTTTCATCCAATTTTTGGGCTCCTGCTGCCAACTTCAGTGTCTCTTTCAAGCTATGTTCGGGCTGCTGCTGCTGCTGCTGCTGCTGCTTGGAACTCTACGGTGTGATTCATCCAATTTTTGAGCTCCTGCTGCCAAC
Source organism: Gastrophryne carolinensis (assembly GCA_027917425.1). Classification (NCBI taxonomy): domain Eukaryota; kingdom Metazoa; phylum Chordata; class Amphibia; order Anura; family Microhylidae; genus Gastrophryne; species Gastrophryne carolinensis. Next base: position 113,344,365 of record CM051237.1, on the reverse strand, counting down.
TCCAGTGTCTCTTTCAAGCTATGTTTTGGCTCCTGCTGCTGCTGCTTGCAACTTCAGGGTGTGATTCATCCAATTTTTGGGCTGATGCTACCAACTCCAGTGTCTCTTTCAAGCTATGTTTGGGCTCCAGCTGCTGCTGCTTGCAACTCCAGGGTGTGATTCATCCACTGCTTGGGCTCCTGCAGTCAACTCCAGTGTCTCTTTCAAGCTATGTTTGGGCTCCTGATGCTGCTGCTTGCTACTCCAGGGTGTGATTCATCCAGTTTTTGGGCTCCTGCAGCAAACTCCAGTGTCTCTTTCACGCAATGTTTGGGCTCCTGCTGCTGCTTGCAACTCCAGGGTGTGATTCATCCAATTTTTGGGCTCCTGCTGCCAACTCCAGTGTCTCTTTCAAGCTATGTTTGGGCTCCTGCTGCTGCTTGCGACTCCAGGGTGTGATTCATCCTATATTTTGGGCTCCTGCTGCCAACTCCAGTGTCTCTTTCACGCAATGTTTGGGCTCCTGCTGCTGCTTGCAACTCCAGGGTGTGATTCATCCAATTTTTGGGCTCCTGCTGCCAACTCCAGTGTCTCTTTCAAGCTATGTTTGGGCTCCTGCTGCTGCTTGCGACTCCAGGGTGTGATTCATCCTATATTTTGGGCTCCTGCTGCCAACTCCAGTGTCTCTTTCAAGCTATGTTTGGGCTCCTGCTGCTGCTTGCAACTCTGGGGTGTGATTCATCCAATTTTTGGGCTCCTGCTGCCAACTCCAGTGTCTCTTTCAAGCTATGTTCGGGCTGCTCCTGCTGCTGCTGCTGCTTGGAACTCTAGGGTGTGATTCATCCAATTTCTGAGCTCCTGCTGCCAACTCCAGTGTCTCTTTCAAGCTATGTCTAGGCTCTTGCTGCTGCTGCTTGCAACTCCAGGGTGTGATTCATCCAATTTTTGGGCTCCTGTTGCCAACTCCAGTGTCTCTTTCAAGCTATGTTTGGGCTCCTGCTGCTGCTTGCAACTCCGGGGTGTGATTTATCCAATTTTTGGGCTCCTGAAGCCAACTCCAGTGTCTCTTTAAAGTAATTTTTGGGCTCCTGCTGCTACTGCTGCTTGCAACTCCAGGGTGTGCTGCCAACTCCAGTGTCTCTTTCAAGCTATGTTTGGGCTGCTGCTGCTGCTGCTGCTTGCAACTCCAGGGTGTGATCCAGCCAATTTTGGGCCTCCTGCTGCCAACTCCAGTGTCTCTTTCAAGCTATGTTTGGGCTCCTGCTGCTGCTGCTTGCAACTCCAGGGTTTGATTCATCCAATTTTTGGGCTCCTGCAGCCAACTCCAGTGTATCTTTAAAGCAATGTTTGTGCTCCTGCTGCTGCTTGCAACTCCAGGGTGTGATTCATCCAATTTTTGGGCTCCTGCTGCCAACTCCAGTGTCTCTTTCAAGCTATGTTTGGGCTTCTGCTGCTGCTTGCAACTCCAGGGTGTGATTCATCCAATTTTGGGGCTCCTGCAGCCAACTACAGTGTATCTTTAAAGCAATGTTTGTGCTCCTGCTGCTGCTTGCAACTCCAGGGTGTGATTCATCCAATTTTTGGGCTCCTGCTGCCAACTCCGGTGTCTCTTTCAAGCTATGTTTGGGCTCCTGCTTCTGCTTGCAACTCCAGGGTGTGATTCATCCAATTTTTGGGCTCCTGCAGCCAAATCCAGTGTCTCTTTAAAGCAATGTTTGTGCTCCTGCTGCTGCTGCTGCTTGCAACTCCAGGGTGTGATTCATTAAATTTTTGGGCTCCTGCTGCCAACTCCAGTGTCTCTTTCAAGCTATGTTTGGGCTCCTGCTGCTGCTTGCAACTCCGGGGTGTGATTCATCCAATGTTTGGGCTCCTGAAGCCAACTCCAGTGTCTCTTTAAAGTAATGTTTGGGCTCCTGCTGCTACTGCTGCTTGCAACTCCAGGGTGTGACTCAGCCAATTTTTGGCCTCCTGCTGCCAACTCCAGTGTCTCTTTCAAGCTATGTTCGGGCTGCTGCTGCTGCTGCTGCTGCTGCTTGCAACTCCAGGGTGTGATTCAGCCAATTTTGGGCCTCCTGCTGCCAACTCCAGTGTCTCTTTCAAGCTATGTTTGGGCTCCTGCTGCTGCTGCTTGCAACTCCAGGGTTTGATTCATCCAATTTTTGGGCTCCTGCACCCAACTCCAGTGTATCTTTAAAGCAATGTTTGTGCTCCTGCTGCTGCTTGCATCTCCGGGGTGTGATTCATCCAATTTTTGGGCTCCTGCTGCCAACTCCAGTGTCTCTTTCAAGCTATGTTTTGGCTTCTGCTGCTGCTGCTTGCAACTCCAGGGTGTGATTCATCCAATTTTGGGGCTCCTGCAGCCAACTACAGTGTATCTTTAAAGCAATGTTTGTGCTTCTGCTGCTGCTTGCAACTCCAGGGTGTGATTCATCCAATTTTTGGGCTCCTGCTGCCAACTCCAGTGTCTCTTTCAAGTTATGTTTGGGCTCCTGCTTCTGCTTGCAACTCCAGGGTGTGATTCATCCAATTTTTGGGCTCCTGCAGCCAAATCCAGTGTCTCTTTAAAACAATGTTTGGTCTCCTGCTGCTGCTGCTGCTTGCAACTCCAGGGTGTGATTCATTAAATTTTTGGGCTCCTGCAGCAAACTTCAGTGTCTCTTTAAAGCAATGTTTGGGCTCCTGCAGCTGCTGCTGCTGCTGCTGCTTGCAACTCCAGGGTGTGATTCAGCTAATTTTTGGGCTCCTGCTGCTGCCAGCTCAGGGTGGGTTTTTCAGGCACTATAGGGGACCCCTCATAGTGATGCCACCTCAACTCTTTGCAATTGTGCCGCTTTGCGATTCTATTAGCGATGCCTCTGATCTGCATGTGATAATTATTTACAGTATTATTTCAATAACCCAGCATGCGTCCTATGCGTGTTACAGCAAGGCAGAATGGTTTACAACCCTATTGAGGCTCTAGGAGGCTCAGAAATAGCCGTTTTTAATCGCGATTCATCGCAAATAAATTTGGGTCGAAATGTTTTTTGTCAGAAAATTCGGCGAATCGAATTTTTCAAAAGTTCGCTCATCTCTAGATAAAACAGTGGAAATGCAAAGCTAACAATAGACACACAGAGCCAAGAGAAGAAAATACACACTTACCCAGAAGCCAACCACCACTCAGCTCACCACTCTCAAATTGGGTATATAAACTCGAACTCTGCAAGATGTATGCATCATGGGGCGAGTCCGGAAGTTGGCCAAATTGCTGAAAGAAATTAAGATCCTGTCCCAATACGCATTGGACGTTAAGAGAGTGACCCATCTTGCAGTTTATGAAATAAAGCCAAACAATCAGAGGGTAAGTAGAGTGGCTCCAAGGGACTCCATCATGCACCTATGGTGGTTTCAGTTTGAAAAAAGTGGGCATAATTTTGGACTGTAAATGTATGTTTTTATAGGACCAAAAAGGGGCAAATCAGGGCTCAGAATCATGTGCAAAAAGTTTGAAAAGCAATTAGCACCCTTTATGCTTAAATGGTTAAACAACATAGACCGCCTGCACCCCACGAGCTCAACAATGAACACAGCCATCATAAAGGTTATTCCAAAACCAGGGAAAGATGTGAGTCATTGTAACAACTACCGACCCATATCCTTAATCAATTGTGATCTGAAGATTTATGCCTCATTAATAGCAAACAGACTAATGAAAGTAATACCCAATATCATATCAAGCTTCCAGGCTGGTTTTATTCCGAAAAGGCATAAATCAAAATATTTCTGTTAGACCGCCTGCACCCCACGAGCTCAACAATGAACACAGCCATCATAAAGGTTATTCCAAAACCAGGGAAAGATGTGAGTCATTGTAACAACTACCGACCCATATCCTTAATCAATTGTGATCTGAAGATTTATGCCTCATTAATAGCAAACAGACTAATGAAAGTAATACCCAATATCATATCAAGCTTCCAGGCTGGTTTTATTCCGAAAAGGCATAAATCAAAATATTTCTCTGGCGGTCTCTGCAATTAACCACATTAAGAAAATCAAAACTAAAGCCATCATGCTAGCCCTAGACGCCCAGAAAGCTTTCGATCGTGTGTCCTGGCCCAAACTGGAAGCCACACTACACCAAACAGGATTGGGTCCAAGAATTATAGATACAATTATGGCCCTATACACCAACCAAAGAGCTAAAATAGAAATAAATGGAGCTCTATCAGAACCCTTCGAATTAGCTAATGGAACTCGCCAAAGCTGCCCATTATCCCCACTACTTTTTAATCTGCATTTAGATCCCTTATTAACCCGGATAGAATGAGAATGATCATCAACTTAAAGGAATAAAGATAGGGCCTACTGAAATTAAACATCTAACATACGCAGACGACATTCTACTGATTTTAAGAGATCCCACAGTAAACTCAATCACCAGAATAATGGAAATCTTAGATCAATTCAAGATACACTCTAATTTTTCACTAAACATAGAAAAATCCGTAATACTTCCCCTTGGACTGAATGATATAGAAACGGAAATAATTAGAAGAGAACACGGATTCCCCATAAGCCCAACCCACATAACTTACCTTGGCATCAACCTAACGACTGACCCGGATAAACTCTACTCAGCCAATTTCCCACCGTTACTGCAAACACTGAAGGACTATATCGTTAAATGGTCAAAACTCCCCCTAAACATTCTGGCACGTATCGCATTGATCAAAATGTACTTTCTACCGCAATTTATCTTAAAAATTTTGAATATCCCTATTCGTATACCAAAGACCTTCATAGAAACTATAGACAAACTGCTGGCTAACTTCTACTGGAATAATCGTGTTACAGCTTTGATTTTGGTGCCGATCATCCTATTTTTCCCGAACGCTCGTGCACTCGTATGAACTTGCGAGTGATTCTATAAGCTAATCCGTTTCTATCCTAAAATGTCCGTCCGTTCGTATGGCAGTTAGCGAATCAGACCTATGTCAGTTTCCATCCTGAATTTTCCGTTTCATTTCTCAGGTTGCAACATTGGTTTTGGTTTTGCCCTTTTTCCTTTTTTGTCTGGACGTAAATCCTTCTGATCTTGCGCCTGCGCACTACAAACTTACCTCATTAAAGTGCATTCTAAATATTTGGGGTTTTTTTTTCTTTATTTCATTCATTTTGTAGTAACCAACCATTAATGAATGTATTTGCATAAGTAAATCTTACTTTGTTTAATTTTTAGTTAACTTGCATTTTTTACTTGTGGATTTAATTTTAAAAGTTTGGCTTCAAATGGTACAACTTTTAATTTTTTGTGTGGTTACCCACACCCTCTACATACAGATTGCTCTCAAAATTTAAAAAACACCCAGCAACTTCTGCATGTTATGAGCCTAGAAACAGCCAAGATGGCGGGTCAGGTAGTATCGGGCAGCCTGCAAACAGAAAGGGCCTTGTGACTGTGTTGCTCTGCATTCTTTGATTTCTGACCTTTCCGTGCCCCCAGCTCTGCTGTGTCTGTGCAAAATACAGCAGTAACCCACATCCTGCACTTTATCCCGCTCTCCTCTCCTCAGTAAGTGTGATGCATCTGACCAAAGATGAGCTAAAATAATTAAACAAAGCAAAGGTAAACAACTACACCAATAAATTCAAATTAAAAATATGATTCTAGTACATCAATTCCAAAATAAATAACAAAGGACATAAGTTTATTTAAATAACGCAAATATATGGATGTGTTGCAAAATAAAGGTTTACATGCAAAGGACTAATTAAGGTCCACATTAAAATGCTTTTATAAGGCATACATGAAATGTATTGAATCAGGTATGCATTGCCATACAATTTATGGCCTCGGCCATGCTGATACATGCAGTTCATTGGAGCTCAAGACGCGCAGACTCCTCCACATAGCCAAAAAACCTGTTCAAGAACAGCAATCCGACTGCTAAAAGGTGTCGGAAGTGGCTTTCTTTTAAAACGGATTTAGAGGTTGGAAAACAGCTCTCTGAATCACACGGAAACACATCCGATTATCCTAAGTTTTAGGTTTTGATCCTACAATTTAGGTTTTGATCCTACAATTTAGGTTTTGATCCTACAATTTAGGTTTTGATCCTACAATTTAGGTTTTGATCCTATAATTTAGGAATGAACTTCCGATGATCGTAAGAGCATATAGGAAATCGGACGAAGGCTTGTGCGAGTCGGAAATGGCAAAAAAAACAGGAAAAAAGGGGATAGAGTAGCATACAGCTCGTTAATAAAAATGATACCCCATGGGGGTTGGGGGGCACCAAACTTTGGACGCTACATTATGGCCTCCCATCTACAATGCCTTGTTAAATGGACTTGCACAGATAAAGAAGCACCATGGGTAAAAACTGAACTATACCCACTTAACCCCTACAAAATTCTAACACTAGAGCCTCATTCAACTTATCCTTTCAAGCACCAAACTAAACACCCAATCGTTTTTCCGTACTAGAAACTTTGAGGAAACTAACGGGGAAGAATGAGTACTCCCCATTCCCGGACTTAATTAAACCCCTTAACAACGCTAACATTGGAAAATGAGAAGCGAAAGATTTAGAGTTTAGAAGAACACACTGAACCTAGAGTTTACCACCTATGGAAAACTACTCAAACCAAGACAAAGCCTACAGTACTAGAGCAGATGAAAACCAAAACATACTAAAAGCCTTGCAAGCCCAGTACCTTCTAAAAAACCTCACCTTACCTGAGATATCTTTCACTCCTACCGAATAGGGATGAGCGAATCGATCCGGACGAACCCGGATTCGATCCGAATTTCAGGAAAAATTCGATTCGGATCGAATCCGAATTTCCCCGCGATTCGATCACTCGAAGTTTTCCTTTAACATCCATTCATTTACATTACAGGCATTCTAAGATGGCGGACGGGACATGTCTGGACATGTATCCCGCGCCAGTGCAAGCTGGGGCAGTCACATGCAGCCTATCAGCAGCCAGCAAGCCCGGTGACGTCACACAGCGGTATTTAACGGCGGCCATCTTGCTTTTCCTCATTTCTCTATTGCATTCGTGACAGACAGACAGAACGCTGTGTAGCTGAGGCAGTTAGACAGGCTGGAGACAGGGACAGACAGGGACAGGCTGGAGACAGGCAGGAGACAGGCAGGAGACAGACAGGAGACAGACAGAAAGCCAGGGAAAGGTAGGAAAAACGGAGCTGGCTGACAGGGAGATTTTTTTTTTTTTCATCCAGCCTTTGTTAGCGTTTTCAGGCTGCTTATAGTAACTAACTGTGCATATATACTGAACTGATCTTAAGTCTGCTGTGAGGCATCCCATTCTGTGACTAAAGCAGCCTCTGTTTAAGACCATATAAGCATTTGCTCTTATCATATTTGAAATTAGGCCTGATAAAGACACTTTTGCTGGCCAAAGCACTACTGGACCCTGCCAGCTCGATTCCTGCCCGGGGCATCCCATTCTGTGACTACAGCAGCCTCTGTTTAAGACCATATAAGCATTTGCTCTTATCATATTTGAAATTAGGCCTGATAAAGACACTTTTGCTGGCCAAAGCCCTACTGGACCCTGCCAGCTCGATTCCTGCCCGGGGCATCCCATTCTGTGACTACAGCAGCCTCTGTTTAAGACCATATAAGCATTTGCTCTTATCATATTTGAAATTAGGCCTGATAAAGACACTTTTGCTGGCCAAAGCCCTACTGGACCCTGCCAGGTCGATTCCTGCCCAGGGCATCCCATTCTGTGACTACAGCAGCCTCTGTTTAAGACCATATAAGCATTTGCTCTTATCATATTTGAAATTAGGCCTGATAAAGACACTTTTGCTGGCCAAAGCCCTACTGGACCCTGCCAGCTCGATTCCTGCCCGGGGCATCCCATTCTGTGACTACAGCAGCCTCTGTTTAAGACCATATAAGCATTTGCTCTTATCATATTTGAAATTAGGCCTGATAAAGACACTTTTGCTGGCCAAAGCACTACTGGACCCTGCCAGCTCGATTCCTGCCCGGGGCATCCCATTCTGTGACTACAGCAGCCTCTGTTTAAGACCATATAAGCATTTGCTCTTATCATATTTGAAATTAGCCTGATAAAGACACTTTTGCTGGCCAAAGCCCTACTGGACCCTGCCAGCTCGATTCCTGCCCGGGGCATCCCATTCTGTGACTAAAGCAGCCTCTGTTTAAGACCATATAAGCATTTGCTCTTATCATATTTGAAATTAGCCTGATAAAGACACTTTTGCTGGCCAAAGCCCTACTGGACCCTGCCAGGTCCATTCCTGCCCAGGGCATCCCATTCTGTGACTAAAGCAGCCTCTGTTTAAGACCATATAAGCATTTGCTCTTATCATATTTGAAATTAGGCCTGATAAAGACACTTTTGCTGGCCAAAGCCCTACTGGACCCTGCCAGCTCGATTCCTGCCCGGGGCATCCCATTCTGTGACTACAGCAGCCTCTGTTTAAGACCATATAAGCATTTGCTCTTATCATATTTGAAATTAGCCTGATAAAGACACTTTTGCTGGCCAAAGCCCTACTGGACCCTGCCAGGTCCATTCCTGCCCGGGGCATCCCATTCTGTGACTAAAGCAGCCTCTGTTTAAGACCATATAAGCATTTGCTCTTATCATATTTGAAATTAGCCTGATAAAGACACTTTTGCTGGCCAAAGCCCTACTGGACCCTGCCAGGTCCATTCCTGCCCAGGGCATCCCATTCTGTGACTAAAGCAGCCTCTGTTTAAGACCATATAAGCATTTGCTCTTATCATATTTGAAATTAGGCCTGATAAAGACACTTTTGCTGGCCAAAGCACTACTGGACCCTGCCAGCTCGATTCCTGCCCGGGGCATCCCATTCTGTGACTAAAGCAGCCTCTGTTTAAGACCATATAAGCATTTGCTCTTATCATATTTGAAATTAGGCCTGATAAAGACACTTTTGCTGGCCAAAGCACTACTGGACCCTGCCAGCTCGATTCCTGCCCGGGGCATCCCATTCTGTGACTACAGCAGCCTCTGTTTAAGACCATATAAGCATTTGCTCTTATCATATTTGAAATTAGGCCTGATAAAGACACTTTTGCTGGCCAAAGCCCTACTGGACCCTGCCAGCTCGATTCCTGCCCGGGGCATCCCATTCTGTGACTACAGCAGCCTCTGTTTAAGACCATATAAGCATTTGCTCTTATCATATTTGAAATTAGGCCTGATAAAGACACTTTTGCTGGCCAAAGCCCTACTGGACCCTGCCAGGTCGATTCCTGCCCAGGGCATCCCATTCTGTGACTACAGCAGCCTCTGTTTAAGACCATATAAGCATTTGCTCTTATCATATTTGAAATTAGGCCTGATAAAGACACTTTTGCTGGCCAAAGCCCTACTGGACCCTGCCAGCTCGATTCCTGCCCGGGGCATCCCATTCTGTGACTACAGCAGCCTCTGTTTAAGACCATATAAGCATTTGCTCTTATCATATTTGAAATTAGGCCTGATAAAGACACTTTTGCTGGCCAAAGCACTACTGGACCCTGCCAGCTCGATTCCTGCCCGGGGCATCCCATTCTGTGACTACAGCAGCCTCTGTTTAAGACCATATAAGCATTTGCTCTTATCATATTTGAAATTAGCCTGATAAAGACACTTTTGCTGGCCAAAGCCCTACTGGACCCTGCCAGCTCGATTCCTGCCCGGGGCATCCCATTCTGTGACTAAAGCAGCCTCTGTTTAAGACCATATAAGCATTTGCTCTTATCATATTTGAAATTAGCCTGATAAAGACACTTTTGCTGGCCAAAGCCCTACTGGACCCTGCCAGGTCCATTCCTGCCCAGGGCATCCCATTCTGTGACTAAAGCAGCCTCTGTTTAAGACCATATAAGCATTTGCTCTTATCATATTTGAAATTAGGCCTGATAAAGACACTTTTGCTGGCCAAAGCCCTACTGGACCCTGCCAGCTCGATTCCTGCCCGGGGCATCCCATTCTGTGACTACAGCAGCCTCTGTTTAAGACCATATAAGCATTTGCTCTTATCATATTTGAAATTAGCCTGATAAAGACACTTTTGCTGGCCAAAGCCCTACTGGACCCTGCCAGGTCCATTCCTGCCCAGGGCATCCCATTCTGTGACTAAAGCAGCCTCTGTTTAAGACCATATAAGCATTTGCTCTTATCATATTTGAAATTAGGCCTGATAAAGACACTTTTGCTGGCCAAAGCCCTACTGGACCCTGCCAGGTCCATTCCTGCCCAGGGCATCCCATTCTGTGACTAAAGCAGCCTCTGTTTAAGACCATATAAGCATTTGCTCTTATCATCTTTGAAATTAGCCTGATAAAGACACTTTTGCTGGCCAAAGCACTACTGGACCCTGCCAGCTCGATTCCTGCCCGGGGCATCCCATTCTGTGACTAAAGCAGCCTCTGTTTAAGACCATATAAGCATTTGCTCTTATCATATTTGAAATTAGCCTGATAAAGACACTTTTGCTGGCCAAAGCCCTACTGGACCCTGCCAGGTCCATTCCTCCCCAGGGCATCCCATTCTGTGACTAAAGCAGCCTCTGTTTAAGACCATATAAGCATTTGCTCTTATCATATTTGAAATTAGGCCTGATAAAGACACTTTTGCTGGCCAAAGCACTACTGGACCCTGCCAGCTCGATTCCTGCCCGGGGCATCCCATTCTGTGACTAAAGCAGCCTCTGTTTAAGACCATATAAGCATTTGCTCTTATCATATTTGAAATTAGCCTGATAAAGACACTTTTGCTGGCCAAAGCCCTACTGGACCCTGCCAGGTCCATTCCTGCCCAGGGCATCCCATTCTGTGACTAAAGCAGCCTCTGTTTAAGACCATATAAGCATTTGCTCTTATCATATTTGAAATTAGGCCTGATAAAGACACTTTTGCTGGCCAAAGCCCTACTGGACCCTGCCAGCTCGATTCCTGCCCGGGGCATCCCATTCTGTGACTACAGCAGCCTCTGTTTAAGACCATATAAGCATTTGCTCTTATCATATTTGAAATTAGCCTGATAAAGACACTTTTGCTGGCCAAAGCCCTACTGGACCCTGCCAGGTCCATTCCTGCCCAGGGCATCCCATTCTGTGACTAAAGCAGCCTCTGTTTAAGACCATATAAGCATTTGCTCTTATCATATTTGAAATTAGGCCTGATAAAGACACTTTTGCTGGCCAAAGCACTACTGGACCCTGCCAGCTCGATTCCTGCCCGGGGCATCCCATTCTGTGACTACAGCAGCCTCTGTTTAAGACCATATAAGCATTTGCTCTTATCATATTTGAAATTAGCCTGATAAAGACACTTTTGCTGGCCAAAGCCCTACTGGACCCTGCCAGGTCCATTCCTGCCCAGGGCATCCCATTCTGTGACTAAAGCAGCCTCTGTTTAAGACCATATAAGCATTTGCTCTTATCATATTTGAAATTAGGCCTGATAAAGACACTTTTGCTGGCCAAAGCACTACTGGACCCTGCCAGCTCGATTCCTGCCCGGGGCATCCCATTCTGTGACTAAAGCAGCCTCTGTTTAAGACCATATAAGCATTTGCTCTTATCATATTTGAAATTAGCCTGATAAAGACACTTTTGCTGGCCAAAGCCCTACTGGACCCTGCCAGGTCCATTCCTGCCCAGGGCATCCCATTCTGTGACTAAAGCAGCCTCTGTTTAAGACCATATAAGCATTTGCTCTTATCATATTTGAAATTAGGCCTGATAAAGACACTTTTGCTGGCCAAAGCCCTACTGGACCCTGCCAGGTCGATTCCTGCCCAGGGCATCCCATTCTGTGACTAAAGCAGCCTCTGTTTAAGACCATATAAGCATTTGCTCTTATCATATTTGAAATTAGCCTGATAAAGACACTTTTGCTGGCCAAAGCACTACTGGACCCTGCCAGCTCGATTCCTGCCCGGGGCATCCCATTCTGTGACTAAAGCAGCCTCTGTTTAAGACCATATAAGCATTTGCTCTTATCATATTTGAAATTAGCCTGATAAAGACACTTTTGCTGGCCAAAGCCCTACTGGACCCTGCCAGGTCCATTCCTGCCCAGGGCATCCCATTCTGTGACTAAAGCAGCCTCTGTTTAAGACCATATAAGCATTTGCTCTTATCATATTTGAAATTAGGCCTGATAAAGACACTTTTGCTGGCCAAAGCACTACTGGACCCTGCCAGCTCGATTCCTGCCCGGGGCATCCCATTCTGTGACTAAAGCAGCCTCTGTTTAAGACCATATAAGCATTTGCTCTTATCATATTTGAAATTAGCCTGATAAAGACACTTTTGCTGGCCAAAGCCCTACTGGACCCTGCCAGGTCCATTCCTGCCCAGGGCATCCCATTCTGTGACTAAAGCAGCCTCTGTTTAAGACCATATAAGCATTTGCTCTTATCATATTTGAAATTAGGCCTGATAAAGACACTTTTGCTGGCCAAAGCACTACTGGACCCTGCCAGCTCGATTCCTGCCCGGGGCATCCCATTCTGTGACTAAAGCAGCCTCTGTTTAAGACCATATAAGCATTTGCTCTTATCATATTTGAAATTAGGCCTGATAAAGACACTTTTGCTGGCCAAAGCACTACTGGACCCTGCCAGCTCGATTCCTGCCCGGGGCATCCCATTCTGTGACTACAGCAGCCTCTGTTTAAGACCATATAAGCATTTGCTCTTATCATATTTGAAATTAGGCCTGATAAAGACACTTTTGCTGGCCAAAGCACTACTGGACCCTGCCAGCTCGATTCCTGCCCGGGGCATCCCATTCTGTGACTACAGCAGCCTCTGTTTAAGACCATATAAGCATTTGCTCTTATCATATTTGAAATTAGCCTGATAAAGACACTTTTGCTGGCCAAAGCCCTACTGGACCCTGCCAGCTCGATTCCTGCCCGGGGCATCCCATTCTGTGACTAAAGCAGCCTCTGTTTAAGACCATATAAGCATTTGCTCTTATCATATTTGAAATTAGCCTGATAAAGACACTTTTGCTGGCCAAAGCCCTACTGGACCCTGCCAGGTCCATTCCTGCCCAGGGCATCCCATTCTGTGACTAAAGCAGCCTCTGTTTAAGACCATATAAGCATTTGCTCTTATCATATTTGAAATTAGGCCTGATAAAGACACTTTTGCTGGCCAAAGCCCTACTGGACCCTGCCAGCTCGATTCCTGCCCGGGGCATCCCATTCTGTGACTACAGCAGCCTCTGTTTAAGACCATATAAGCATTTGCTCTTATCATATTTGAAATTAGCCTGATAAAGACACTTTTGCTGGCCAAAGCACTACTGGACCCTGCCAGCTCGATTCCTGCCCGGGGCATCCCATTCTGTGACTAAAGCAGCCTCTGTTTAAGACCATATAAGCATTTGCTCTTATCATATTTGAAATTAGCCTGATAAAGACACTTTTGCTGGCCAAAGCCCTACTGGACCCTGCCAGGTCCATTCCTGCCCAGGGCATCCCATTCTGTGACTAAAGCAGCCTCTGTTTAAGACCATATAAGCATTTGCTCTTATTATATTTGAAATTAGGCCTGATAAAGACACTTTTGCTGGCCAAAGCACTACTGGACCCTGCCAGGTCGATTCCTGCCCAGGGCATCCCATTCTGTGACTAAAGCAGCCTCTGTTTAAGACCATATAAGCATTTGCTCTTATTATATTTATATTATAAGACACTTTTGCTGGGCATAGGCTTACTGCTGCCTGCCAGGTGCACTTCTGTTGAGGCATCCCATTCTGTAACATAGCATACCCCTCTTTATTTACACTAAGCAGCTCTCTTATTTACACTAAGCAGGCCTGTTGGAGGCTGAGTGTTACTGCTCACTTTTGGTGTGCATTATATTCTGTTTTATATAGACCCACTGCTGCCTGGGGGTTCTTAAAATATCACCTACTACCACGCCAGTTAGACTATGTCGGGCAGACAAGTGCCTGGAAGTGAAAAGAGGAGTGGCAGAGGCCAAGATTCCGCAGGCAGAGCTCGCATCAGACTGGGGGCCAGTAGCAGCAGGAGTCACGCTGAGAGACCTAATCTGCCAGTATCTGCTAGCGGTCGGGTCTCCACCAGTAACGCATCTGCCGTGGTAGATTGGCTGACGCGCTCATCAACAACATCATCACAACTTACATCTGAGACCCCCAGTCTAGGGTCGGTAGGTTCCTCTGACACAACCCTGAGTTGGCATGCCCCGAGAGCAGTCCCTGTCCTCCCATTGCCTCTGTCCTACGCCGTTCCCTCCCCCAGCGACGTATCCTATGCTTTGGGTTCAGCTCCACTCTTTAGTGAGGAGGACGATCAGATACAGGAGGACAGTCAGCAGCTACTGCCCAGCCAAGAAATGGAGGTGGCTTCTTTAGCTAGGCAGACAAATAGTGATGTGGACAGTGTCGTGGGTGCTGCGAGCGTTCCAGCTCCTGCGCCAGACACTGTTGACGAATCCACGAACATCAGTGACGTACAGCCACAACCCGGTGATGATGATGATGATGACGATGAAGCCGATCGCACTTGGGAGCCGGGTGATGAAGGGGCTTCATCGTCATCATCAGGAGAAGAGGGGCGCAGGTTGCCCCGGAGTCAGCAGCTGAGGCAGCAAGGTGGTAGCAGTCAGCATGGGGGCACAATTCCAAAGGCTGGAGCCGGCCGGGGCCGGGGCCGGGGTAGAGCACCTGCTGTGCGGCAGTCTACCTTATCGGGAGGTAGTGGAGCAGGGGTTCCTGGAGTTGGCAACAGCAGCAGTGAATCAGTGAGGCCAGGGGGTGGGAAAAGTAGCTACTCGGCAGTGTGGCAGTTTTTCCTGAGGCATCCGCAGGAGGGTAACATGGCCACATGCAAGATATGTAGGCAAAAGGTGAAGCGTGGCCAGGGTCCAAATGTTGGCACCACGGCCCTGCGTCAACATATGATGCGTCACCATAAAACGACCTGGGAGAACCGAGGCTCCCAAGGGGTGGTCCAGTCTGCTTCCTCACCAAGTGAGCTCCCAATTTCTGCCAGCCAAGGCTCCAGCACCTCAGCCGAAGGCAGCTGTGCGTCACACCCATCCTCTGTCGCTCCTGCTCCTCCTCCTCCTCCTCCAAGTCATGCATCCCGCCAGCAATCCATCAGCGAAGCCATGTCCAAGAGACAGCAGTATGCGCCCACTCATCCTACGGCGCAGAAGCTGAATGTGCTCCTGTCCAAGTTGCTGGTGCTGCAGTCGCTCCCTTTTCAGGTGGTGGAATCTGCACCTTTCAGAGAACTGATGGCTTGTGCCGAGCCGAGGTGGAGAGTCCCAAGCCGTCATTTCTTTGCCAAGAAGGCAGTACCAGCGCTGCACACTTTTGTTGAACAGAAGGTGGGCCAGTCCTTGAGCCTGTCGGTGTGTAGCAAAATACATGGCAGCGCCGACATCTGGAGCTGTAACTACGGTCAGGGGCAGTACATGTCGTTTACGGCCCACTGGGTGAATGTGGTCCCTTTGCAGCAGCAACTTGGACAGGTCACGCCGCTTCGGCCTCCGCGCTCTCTGCCCATTGGGCCTGTGACACCGTGCGACTCGGCCTCCTCATCCTCCGCCATCTCCTCACCCTCCACTGTAGGCTCAAGTCTCAGTGCCCCTCCAGTCTACCATGTGTGCAGGGCACGGAGGTGTCACGCAGTGCTTCACATGGTTTGTCTTGGCGAACGGAGTCACACAGGGGAGGAACTGCTTAAATGTATTCATCAGGAAATCCAAACATGGCTTACTCCGAGAAAACTTAAAATGGGAATCATGGTTACCGACAATGGGAAGAACATTTTGTCTGCGCTGCGCCAAGGAAGCCTGACCCATGCCCCCTGCATGGCTCACGTCTTCAATCTGGTTGTCAAGCGGTTTCTGAAGTGTTCCCCCCATCTGCAGGACATCCTAACAACTTCACGGAAACTTTGCATGCACTTCAGCCACTCCTACACCGCCAAACACACCCTTCTTGAGCTACAGCGTCAGAATGGTATCCCCCAACATAGTCTGATTTGCGATGTTTCCACCCGTTGGAATTCCACCCTTCACATGTTGGACCGATTATATGAACAGAGAAAAGCCATCACGGATTTCCTGATGATCCAAGCAGATAGGGGGACTCCCCTGTGTAACTTCAATGTCAACCAGTGGCAGCTCATACGTGACACCTGCCGTTTGCTCAGGCCCTTTGAGGAAGCCACTTTATTTGTCAGTCGGCAGGATTACGGGATGAACGACGTGATTCCACTGCTTCATGTACTACAGCACATGTTGGAAACCATGGCTGGTCAGGGCACTGGAGACATGGCGTTTACATCTTACGGCCACATGAACCCCCTTGGAGCTGAACTGGAGGAGGAGGAGGAGGAAGAGGAGGAGGAGGAGTTGCCCAGCGAAACACAGTTTAGGCTTGGCGAAATGGCTGGTTTATCTAGTCAGCGGACAGGAGAGGAGGAGCAGGAGCAGCCAGAGGAGCTAGAGGTTTTTGAGGAAGGAGAGACAGAGGACCCGGGCACACCGTGGCAGTATGCAGTGGAGATGGAGACAGGTAGTCCATCCGAGTCACTTGCGCAAATGGCACGAAGCATGCTCACATGCTTGCGTAGTGACCCCAGAATTGTTTCCATCTGTCGGCGGGATGACTTCTGGCTGTCCACCTTATTGGACCCTCGCTTCCGGCACAAAATGGGGGCATTTTTTAAACCCACCGAGAGGGAGGACAAACTCAACTACTACAAAGACATTCTACGTAGGCAGTTGGCCGATGCCTATCTGCGCCATGGTCCATACTCTCGCAGGTCTGACTCGAGGGGACCTCTGCGCTCACCTTCCAATGGCCGCTGGGGGGGTTGGCAGCAGCAGCAGCAGAAGCTCCATCAGCAGCAGCAGCCTCAGTCTTCAGTCGCTAATGAGTAGCTTTCTACACCCGCATAGTGAGGCTACTCATGAGCAGCAGGAAGACCTGGAGCAGGACCTGAACCAGCAGGTCATGTCATACTTTGACATGACCATGCCAACACACCTTGAGGATCCGCTGGACTTCTGGGCAGCCAAACTTGATTTGTGGCCGCAACTAGCAGAGTTTGCCCTGGAAAAGCTGTCCTGCCCGGCAAGTAGCGTGCCATCTGAGCGGGTGTTTAGTGCGGCGGGGGCCATAGTTACGGCGAGGAGAACTCGTCTGTCAACTAAAAATGTGGAGAGACTCACCTTTGTCAAAATGAATCAGGGATGGATCAGCCAGGATTTCCACCCACCAATGCCTGATGCATGCGACTAGATTCAGCATGGTGCCACGTTTTACACTTTCCAAATGGTGCAAAACATATTTATGTCTTTAGGCCATTTTTTGGGCTCCTGCTGCTGCTACTGTCAACTCCTGCCAACTCCAGGGTGTGATTCATCCAATTTTTGGGCTCCTGAGGCCAACTCCAGTGTATATTTGGGCTCCTGCTGCTGCTGCTGCCAACTTCTGCCAACTCCAGGGTGTGATTCATCCAATTTTTGGGCTCCTGAGGCCAACCCCAGTGTCTCTTTAAAGTAATATTTGGGCTCCTGCTGCTGCTGCTGCCAACTCCAGGGTGTGATTCATCCAATTTTTGGGCTCCTGAAGCCAACTCCAGTGTATATTTGGGCTCCTGCTGCTGCTGCTGCCAACTTCTGCCAACTCCAGGGTGTGATTCATCCAATTTTTGGGCTCCTGAAGCCAACTCCAGTGTATATTTGGGCTCCTGCTGCTGCTGCTGCCAACTCCTGCCAACTCCAGGGTGTGATTCATCCAATTTTTGGGCTCCTGAGGCCAACTCCAGTGTATATTTGGGCTCCTGCTGCTGCTGCTGCCAACTTCTGCCAACTCCAGGGTGTGATTCATCCAATTTTTGGGCTCCTGAGGCCAACTCCAGTGTATATTTGGGCTCCTGCTGCTGCTACTGTCAACTTCTGCCAACTCCAGGGTGTGATTCATCCAATTTTTGGGCTCCTGAAGCCAACTCCAGTGTATATTTGGGCTCCTGCTGCTGCTACTGTCAACTCCTGCCAACTCCAGGGTGTGATTCATCCAATTTTTGGGCTCCTGAGGCCAACTCCAGTGTATATTTGGGCTCCTGCTGCTGCTACTGTCAACTCCTGCCAACTCCAGGGTGTGATTCATCCAATTTTTGGGCTCCTGAGGCCAACTCCAGTGTATATTTGGGCTCCTGCTGCTGCTACTGTCAACTCCTGCCAACTCCAGGGTGTGATTCATCCAATTTTTGGGCTCCTGAAGCCAACTCCAGTGTATATTTGGGCTCCTGCTGCTGCTGCTGCCAACTTCTGCCAACTCCAGGGTGTGATTCATCCAATTTTTGGGCTCCTGAAGCCAACTCCAGTGTATATTTGGGCTCCTGCTGCTGCTGCTGCCAACTTCTGCCAACTCCAGGGTGTGATTCATCCAATTTTTGGGCTCCTGAAGCCAACTCCAGTGTATATTTGGGCTCCTGCTGCTGCTGCTGCCAACTTCTGCCAACTCCAGGGTGTGATTCATCCAATTTTTGGGCTCCTGAAGCCAACTCCAGTGTATATTTGGGCTCCTGCTGCTGCTGCTGCCAACTCCTGCCAACTCCAGGGTGTGATTCATCCAATTTTTGGGCTCCTGAGGCCAACTCCAGTGTATATTTGGGCTCCTGCTGCTGCTGCTGCCAACTTCTGCCAACTCCAGGGTGTGATTCATCCAATTTTTGGGCTCCTGAGGCCAACTCCAGTGTATATTTGGGCTCCTGCTGCTGCTACTGTCAACTTCTGCCAACTCCAGGGTGTGATTCATCCAATTTTTGGGCTCCTGAAGCCAACTCCAGTGTATATTTGGGCTCCTGCTGCTGCTACTGTCAACTCCTGCCAACTCCAGGGTGTGATTCATCCAATTTTTGGGCTCCTGAGGCCAACTCCAGTGTATATTTGGGCTCCTGCTGCTGCTGCTGCCAACTTCTGCCAACTCCAGGGTGTGATTCATCCAATTTTTGGGCTCCTGAGGCCAACCCCAGTGTCTCTTTAAAGTAATATTTGGGCTCCTGCTGCTGCTGCTGCCAACTCCAGGGTGTGATTCATCCAATTTTTGGGCTCCTGAAGCCAACTCCAGTGTATATTTGGGCTCCTGCTGCTGCTGCTGCCAACTTCTGCCAACTCCAGGGTGTGATTCATCCAATTTTTGGGCTCCTGAAGCCAACTCCAGTGTATATTTGGGCTCCTGCTGCTGCTGCTGCCAACTCCTGCCAACTCCAGGGTGTGATTCATCCAATTTTTGGGCTCCTGAGGCCAACTCCAGTGTATATTTGGGCTCCTGCTGCTGCTGCTGCCAACTTCTGCCAACTCCAGGGTGTGATTCATCCAATTTTTGGGCTCCTGAGGCCAACTCCAGTGTATATTTGGGCTCCTGCTGCTGCTACTGTCAACTTCTGCCAACTCCAGGGTGTGATTCATCCAATTTTTGGGCTCCTGAAGCCAACTCCAGTTTATATTTGGGCTCCTGCTGCTGCTACTGTCAACTCCTGCCAACTCCAGGGTGTGATTCATCCAATTTTTGGGCTCCTGAGGCCAACTCCAGTGTATATTTGGGCTCCTGCTGCTGCTACTGTCAACTCCTGCCAACTCCAGGGTGTGATTCATCCAATTTTTGGGCTCCTGAGGCCAACTCCAGTGTATATTTGGGCTCCTGCTGCTGCTACTGTCAACTCCTGCCAACTCCAGGGTGTGATTCATCCAATTTTTGGGCTCCTGAAGCCAACTCCAGTGTATATTTGGGCTCCTGCTGCTGCTGCTGCCAACTTCTGCCAACTCCAGGGTGTGATTCATCCAATTTTTGGGCTCCTGAAGCCAACTCCAGTGTATATTTGGGCTCCTGCTGCTGCTGCTGCCAACTTCTGCCAACTCCAGGGTGTGATTCATCCAATTTTTGGGCTCCTGAAGCCAACTCCAGTGTATATTTGGGCTCCTGCTGCTGCTGCTGCTGCCAACTCCTGCCAACTCCAGGGTGTGATTCATCCAATTTTTGGGCTCCTGAGGCCAACTCCAGTGTATATTTGGGCTCCTGCTGCTGCTACTGTCAACTCCTGCCAACTCCAGGGTGTGATTCATCCAATTTTTGGGCTCCTGAGGCCAACTCCAGTGTATATTTGGGCTCCTGCTGCTGCTACTGTCAACTCCTGCCAACTCCAGGGTGTGATTCATCCAATTTTTGGGCTCCTGAAGCCAACTCCAGTGTATATTTGGGCTCCTGCTGCTGCTGCTGCCAACTTCTGCCAACTCCAGGGTGTGATTCATCCAATTTTTGGGCTCCTGAAGCCAACTCCAGTGTATATTTGGGCTCCTGCTGCTGCTACTGTCAACTCCTGCCAACTCCAGGGTGTGATTCATCCAATTTTTGGGCTCCTGAAGCCAACTCCAGTGTATATTTGGGCTCCTGCTGCTGCTGCTGTCAACTCCTGCCAACTCCAGGGTGTGATTCATCCAATTTTTGGGCTCCTGAAGCCAACTCCAGTGTATATTTGGGCTCCTGCTGCTGCTGCTGCCAACTCCTGCCAACTCCAGGGTGTGATTCATCCAATTTTTGGGCTCCTGAAGCCAACTCCAGTGTATATTTGGGCTCCTGCTGCTGCTGCTGCCAACTTCTGCCAACTCCAGGGTGTGATTCATCCAATTTTTGGGCTCCTGAAGCCAACTCCAGTGTATATTTGGGCTCCTGCTGCTGCTGCTGCCAACTCCTGCCAACTCCAGGGTGTGATTCATCCAATTTTTGGGCTCCTGAGGCCAACTCCAGTGTATATTTGGGCTCCTGCTGCTGCTACTGTCAACTTCTGCCAACTCCAGGGTGTGATTCATCCAATTTTTGGGCTCCTGAAGCCAACTCCAGTGTATATTTGGGCTCCTGCTGCTGCTACTGTCAACTCCTGCCAACTCCAGGGTGTGATTCATCCAATTTTTGGGCTCCTGAGGCCAACTCCAGTGTATATTTGGGCTCCTGCTGCTGCTACTGTCAACTCCTGCCAACTCCAGGGTGTGATTCATCCAATTTTTGGGCTCCTGAAGCCAACTCCAGTGTATATTTGGGCTCCTGCTGCTGCTACTGTCAACTCCTGCCAACTCCAGGGTGTGATTCATCCAATTTTTGGGCTCCTGAGGCCAACTCCAGTGTATATTTGGGCTCCTGCTGCTGCTACTGTCAACTCCTGCCAACTCCAGGGTGTGATTCATCCAATTTTTGGGCTCCTGAAGCCAACTCCAGTGTATATTTGGGCTCCTGCTGCTGCTACTGTCAACTCCTGCCAACTCCAGGGTGTGATTCATCCAATTTTTGGGCTCCTGAAGCCAACTCCAGTGTATATTTGGGCTCCTGCTGCTGCTGCTGCCAACTTCTGCCAACTCCAGGGTGTGATTCATCCAATTTTTGGGCTCCTGAGGCCAACTCCAGTGTATATTTGGGCTCCTTCTGCCCCTCATAGTGATGCCACTTCAACTCTCTGCAATTGTGCCGCTCTGCGATTCTATTAGCGATGCCTCTGATCTGCATGTGATATTTCTTCAAAGTATTATTTAACTAACCCAGCACGCATCCTGTGCGTGTTACAGCAAGGCTGAATGGTTTACAACCCTATTGAGGCTGTAGGAGGCTCAGAAATAGCCGTTTTTAATAGCGATTCGTCGCGAATTTATTCGGGTCGAAACGATTTTTGTCGGAAAATTCGGCGAATCAGTCGAATCGAATTTTTCAAAAGTTCGCTCATCTCTACTACCGAATTTCAACAAATTTTCCTAAAAAAGGAACAAACTGGTAGACCACTCTCATATTACTATTCCCTCCTAAACCTACCCAATAAAATACAGAAAACTAGACACATAAAAAAATGGGAAAACGACTCGGGATCAGAAATTAGACAAAAAGTAAAAGAAAATATATTCAGTTCTATTAACAATATCAAGTCTCCAGCTTTAAAAATATTTAGTTTAAAATACTGGCATAGATATTATTATACCTCTGACTACCACCAAAGCTACAGGAAATATGATTGCTGGTGGTGTAAAGAACACCAGGCGACGGTTAGACACCTATGGTGGGATTGCAAACACATAAAACCACTCTGGAACATTACTAAACAAACTATACAAACAATAAAAAAACAGAAAAACCTAATTACAGCAAAGGAGGCTCTACTCACTACTCCATATGTCCGCAGTAGCCAAAGTAACGTTAACACCCCATCCAATACAGAAGAAAGACTGATTTCACTAATCACATGGATCACAAGAAAGAGCATAGTAATCAGATGGGGAGAATCTGTATACCTAGACCTTGCACAATGGAAAAAACATATGACCCTGCAAATAAAGAATGAAATTAGCTTAGCAACTGACCTGAAGTACAGACAGGTGCTAACAGAAGGATTGAAAATAATCCAGGAAGCGAAAGTTTAATACAGCTAAATCAACAAGGTACATCTACAAGACACATCCCTCACAATTACGGACCAAAAAAACAAAAAAAAAGAAGAGAGAAGGGGAAGCCCCGATAAAAATAAGGTTGTTAGCAAGGTCTAAACTTGGCTAACATATGCACGTAGACCTCTGAGTAATATTAATAATAAAAGGGGGGCGGGGATGGGTGGGTTGAGCATGGGGCAAAACATGAGAGAAACATACAGAAAAAAACAGCCATAATAGTTAAGATATAAATGAACCAACTGGTATTTACCATAGATAAGATCTATCATAATATATATTAACATGGAAAACAAAACCCAAATACGGGACTTTAACGTCATTCCCAAATGCGGAAATGCCTGCGAGAGAGGCGTTGAATCAGGCCAAATGTAATAACGACCAAAAACATAATGTAGCATTCTAAAAGTCAAATTCTATTGAAAGTTTATGGGGTCTTTGTCTGCAAAACCCCCTTCCAAAGTCACACATCTTACATTCTTTATGAAGGTGAAGGTTATTCCTGCCAGAGTTGACAGTATTAGACATCCATTTAGGAAAGACTAAAGGTCTGCTAACACCCACACTCCCAAATCGGTAAAGCCACCAAATAAAAGTTTAAAAAAGCCTCAAATCTGGCAAAACACTTACCCTTTCTCAGCAAAGGCTATACCTGGTCCAAACTCTAGAGCCAACTGCTCGGATCCCAGACACAAGTGCTTGGAGAATGCTAACGGACATCTGTGGTCATGTGGGAAATGTAAGCAGCACAGGAGCGATGACTCACTTCGTTATTTTGCCTAATTTTTGGCTTCCTTTTAACTATTAACTGGTGGAAATTGGATGGTAGGAAAGATAAGAGAATGAACAGGAAAAAAGCAATGCAGAGAAAGAAAGAAAAAAATGAGAGACAGAGAGACAGAGACAGAAGGAAATAAAAAAGAGGGAAAAACAAACTTGAAAAGAGATGGAGGGAAGGTAAAAAAATGAGGAAAATGTGAATGAAATGGAAAAGAAATGAGTGAGATAGAATTTGGAAAAAAGAGGTCTGTTGGTCAAATTGCGAGCTCCTGTTGGCCCGTTACAGAGAGGTCAGAATGACACCCTGTGAGATTTTCAAACTAAGAATCTACAGGAGATGCCCAAATTAAAGGAAGTTGTGAGAATCTTACCTGCTCCCCGTCCTCTGTCCCGCGGCGCGTCCTCCAGGGAATTGCAGGCGCCAGTCATCCGGCGGTCCCGTCGGCCGGCTGTCCCCGTGCGCCGCTCTGAGGCGCTGGGTGCGGCGGCGGCGGGGCGCGGCGGCCTCTCTGGGGGTCTCGCGGTGGGGGCAGGCGGCCCCTCGGTCTCCTCAGCCGGCGCAGGTGCTTCCCTCCCGGCAGGGAGCGCGCCCGGCCAGCCACGTGCTCGAGCACGCTCAGTTTATGCCCCTCGGCGGCACTGCTCCCAGCGCATCCGCCGGGGGCAAGTTTAAAGTGGCCAATCACTCTGTCCTGGGTGGGAGATAGGCCCAGGGACTGGACAGTTCGTCTGGCCTGGGCGGTCCAGTCCCTGGGACTGCTCCTATTGGTAATTCATCACAGTGGCACCAATCAGCACACTTCCCCCCAATCACCAGGTTCCCCTTCCCATTGGCCAGTGTTCCCTTTAATACTATTCTGCCCCATCTTCCAGTGCCCGTTATAGTCTCTGGTTAATAGGGTGTGCTTCTTTAGTCCTTCCTGATAGTTATAACCCGCCCTGGCCCTGACCAACCTTGTCTGCTGCCTGCCATGACCATTCGCCTGTCTGACTACGTCCCTGCCTGATCCTTTTGATACCGCGTTTCGGAGCTCTTCTGGTTTTGACCTCAGCTCGTTTTGACACTTCTACGTTTGACCCCTTGGATACCGCGCTCTGTGACCACCCGGCTTGACCTCGGCTTGTTTTGGACTTCCTGTTTGGTTTCCCACCTTCAAACCAATTTTCATCCCGGCATCCATCTTCGGGATACCCTGCTGTTCATCCGTCTCCACCTTAAGCCGGTAATCTTTGCGCCAATTAAGACCTGGGGGTAACCGAGTCTGGAGAGGCATAATCCGCGTCTCCAGCGAGCGGGGACTTGTCTAAAGGCAGAAGAGGCGGTGGAGATTGGGGATTACCTGGCTTAAGAGAGAAGGGTGTCCGGCACCACCTCACAGTATAACGGGCCAGAAGAATGGACCAAATATTGGAGCAAGTGCAGGCCTTAACCGCGGCTGTGGAGCACCTAGCCCATCGCGTGGCGGCCCAGGAGAACCGTCCAACTCCTACCAACACCGGCCCTAAGGGGGCCTCGGCCGCACAACCAGTGGAACCCAAGATTCCACTTCCAGATAAATTTTCTGGAGATAGAACCAAGTTTGCTAATTTCCGGGATTCATGCAAGCTCTACTTTCAACTCTGACCGGTCTCTTCAGGGTCTCAGGAGCAGCGTGTGGGTCTGGTCATTTCTCTCCTCCAAGGTGACCCACAATCCTGGGCCTTCAGTCTGTCGCCCCAAGATCCTGCACGTCACTCCGTGGAAAGTTTCTTCTCCGCTATGGAGATTTTATATGACGACCCAGACAGAGGGGCCACGGCGGATGCTAAGCTTCGCACCTTACGCCAAGGTCGTCGGCCAGCCGAGGAATATTGTTCTGAGTTTCGACGATGGGCCGTGGATTCACGTTGGAACGATCCGGCTTTATGCGGTCAGTTTCGGCTAGGCTTGTCTGACACCATCAAAGACATTTTAGTGAACCATCCAGTTCCCCAGACCTTGGATGAGACTATGCATCTTGCCATTCGCATTGACCGACGTCTGCGGGAGAGACGCCTGGAAAAAGGGTCACATCCCGACACCAGCTGGAAAGCCGAAGCCCCAGCCCTGCCTTCTACTGAGGAACCCATGCAGCTGGGAGCTACCAGGCTTACTGAAGCTGAGAGACGTTGGCGGTTGTCGGAGGGACTATGCCTTTACTGTGGCGGAACCGGTCACATGGTCAGAATCTGCCCCAAGAAGCCGTCGGGAAACTTCAGAGCCTAGGGGGGATCGAGGGGACCCACCTAGGCTGTAAGGTATCTCCTCAAGCATTATCTCCATTTATGATTCCGGTCCAGGTAAAAGTAGACCTAGAATGTTTAAATCTGGAAGCCCTCTTAGATTGCGGAGCAGCAGGGAATTTCCTTGACTTCGATTTAGCTCAGAGTCTAGGAATTCCACTCCAATCCCTTCCTGTAGCTATTCGAGTGTCCGCCATTGATGACACACCAATTGCGGGGGGGCTCGTTCAATAATTAGAGTGGGAGCAGGGCATTCTGAACTAATTAGCCTCCTAGTTTTAAAGATGCCTACCACCCCATTAGTTCTTGGGTTACCTTGGTTGCAGAAACACAACCCCCAAATCGATTGGGTAACTAGGCAAATAGTTAAATGGGGCCCACAGTGCTTTCATTCCTGTCTGGAACTTCCAGTGCAAGCCACTCAATTATCCCCTGAGAGTGTTCCTAGTCCATACCTTGATTTTTCTGATGTGTTTTCTGAAAAAGCGGCAGATAAACTTCCCCCCCATAGACCTTGGGATTGTCCCATTGAGCTCCTTCCGGGTACCATGCCGCCCAGGGGGAAAATCTTTAATCTAACCCGAGCTGAAAACCTTGCCATGCGGGAATATATCACAGAAAACCTAAAGAAAGGTTTTATACGAGCTTCTACTTCCCCGGCAGGAGCTGTTTTTTTCTTTGTTGAGAAAAAAGATGGGGGACTCCGTCCCTGTATCGACTACCGGGGTTTGAATAAGATTACGATCAAAAATAAGTATCCCTTGCCACTAATTGATGGGCTGTTTACACAGGTAGTTGGGGCCCAAGTTTTTTCCAAATTAGATCTCCGAGGGGCCTATAATCTTATTAGGATCCGGCAGGGGGATGAATGGAAGACGGCTTTTAATACCCATGAGGGGCATTATGAGTACCTTGTGATGCCATTTGGCCTGTGTAACGCCCCCGCAGTCTTTCAGGATTTCGTGAATGAGATCTTTAGGGAATACTTGGGTCGTTTTGTTGTTGTATATCTGGATGATATTCTGATTTTTTCCTCCTCACTATCAGAACATCGCAAACACGTTCGTCTGGTCTTACAGAAGCTCAGGGAAAATTGTTTGTTTGCCAAACTAAAAAAATGTCAGTTTGAAGTTTCAGAAGTTCCCTTTTTGGGTTACATCATATCTAATACCGGTCTTTCCATGGATCAATCCAAAGTTAAAGCAGTACTAGAGTGGGAACAACCCAAAGACCTGAAGGGCTTACAGAGGTTTTTGGGGTTCGCCAACTTCTATAGAAGATTCATCAGGAATTTTTCCACTCTGGTAGCTCCCCTCACTAACCTCACTAAGAAAGGGGGGTATCCTGCCGTCTGGCCGGACCAGTCCATCCTGGCTTTCAGGAAATTAAAGGAAGTTTTTAGCTCTGCCCCTGTGCTAGTGCACCCGGACTGCCAATTACCCTTTATCGTGGAAGCTGATGCCTCTGAACTTGGGGTGGGAGCAGTGTTTTCACAATACAGTGGTTCTCCTGAGCGCCTTCATCCCTGTGCCTTTTTCTCTAAAAAATTTACTTCTGCCGAAAGAAACTACAATATTGGTAATCGTGAACTATTGGCAGTTAAATTGGCTTTTCAAGAATGGAGACACTGGTTGGAAGGGGCTCAATTTCCCGTTACAGTCTTTACTGATCATAAGAATTTAGAATATATCCAGTCCGCTAAAAGATTGACTCCTAGACAGGCTCGCTGGTCCCTGTTCTTTTATCGGTTCAATTTTTCTATAACTTACAAACCAGGGTCCAAGAATGTGAAGGCTGATGCTTTGTCGCGTAGTTTTTCTTCTTCTAGTTTACCCGAAGGGAAAAATTTGCCCATTTTGCCTCGGTCTCCGGTGGTAGCTGCCATCCAACCGGAGCTCCCTGATTTAACTCAGTTTCAGTCTGAAGCCCCGCCTGAAAAACCTACCTATGCTCAGTTTGTGCCCTCTTCCTATCGTGCAGCTATTTTACATCAATTCCATGACTCTAAGACGGCAGGTCATCCTGGAGTCAAAAAGACCATCTTTTTGCTGTCTCGCCAGGTTTGGTGGCCGTCACTTAGGAAGGACGCACAAGAGTACGTACGAGCCTGTAAAGTTTGTGCCCGGAGTAAGTCATTAAGACACTCTCCTGAGGGTTCCCTCTTACCGTTGCCCATTCCCTCCCGCCCCTGGACCCATTTGGCCATGGATTTTATCACCGATCCTCCCCCTTCCCAAGGGTGTACTGTCATCTGGGTGGTGGTAGATCGGTTTAGTAAAATGGCTCACTTTATTCCATTGAAGAAGCTACCCACAGCTCAGGTCCTTGCCCAGCTTTTTGTGACACACGTATTTAAATTCCATGGCATTCCGGAGGATGTCGTGTCCGATAGGGGGGTCCAGTTTGTTTCTCGTTTTTGGAGGGCTTTTTGTGCCAAGTTGGGGTTCACAGTCTCCCTATCCTCTGCATTTCACCTTCAGTCCAATGGGCAAACGGAAAGAACGAACCAATCCCTGGAGCAATATTTACGTTGTTTCGTTTCTGATATCCAGACGGATTGGGTGTTATTTCTTCCGTTTGCTGAATTTGCCCTTAATAATGCCACACACACCTCCACCAGAGTATCTCCGTTTCGTTGTGTTTTTGGAAGAGATTTGAAGTTTTCGGCCTTGTCGGATCAGCCTTCTAGGGTGCCTTCTCTTGATGAATGGATGTCCCAGTGGCCAGAATTATGGAATAAAATTCAGCAACATTTGTCTAAGGCTGTTCTCCAACAGAAAAATGTTGCTGATCGAAGGCGGTACAGTAATCCTGATTATATGGTGGGCGATTTGGTTTGGCTTTCTACTAAAAATTTGGCATTACGCCAACCCTCTGCCAAGTTGGGTCCGAGATTTATTGGTCCCTTTCCCATACTGCAGAGAATCAATCGGGTTACTTATCGTCTGGATCTCCCGCCGTCTATGAAGATTTGCAACTCCTTCCACGTATCCCTATTGAAGCCTGCCAGAGACTTTGAACCTGATAACCTTCCAGATCCCATTCTAGTTGATGGGCAACAGGAATTTGAGGTTGCTCGGGTTCTGGATTCCCGCTTTTTTCGAAATTCCCTTCAGTATTTGATTGATTGGAAGGGTTACGGTCCTGAAGAAAGGTCATGGGTTCCGGCCAGGGAGGTTCATGCGGGGAGGTTGGTGGGGAAATTTCATAGGGAGAATCCTCAAAAACCCAGGTTGGAGGGTCCAGTGGCCCCTCCTCGGGGGGGGTAATGTGAGAATCTTACCTGCTCCCCGTCCTCTGTCCCACGGTGCGTCCTCCAGGGAATCGCAGCCGCCAGTCATCTGGCGGTCCCGTCGGCCGGCTGTCCCCGTGCGCCGCTCTGAGGCGCTGGGTGCAGCGGCGGCGGGGCGCGGCGGCCTCTCTGGGGGTCGCGCGCACGCTCAGTTTATGCCCCTTGGCGGTGCTGCTCCCAACGCATCCGCCGGGGGCAAGTTTAAAGTGGCCAATCACTCTGTCCTGGGTGGGAGATAGGCCCAGGGACTGGACAGTTTGTCTGGCCTGGGCGGTCCAGTCCCTGGGACTGCTCCTATTGGTAATTCATCACAGTGGCACCAATCAGCACACTTCCCCCCCAGTCACCAGGTTCCCCTTCCCATTGGCCAGTGTTCCCTTTAATACTATTCTGCTCCATCTTCCAGTGCCCGTTATAGCCTCTGGTTAATAGGGTGTGCTTCTTTAGTCCTTCCTGATAGTTATAACCCGGCCTTGTCTCTGACCATCCTTGTCTGCTGTCTGCCCTGACCATTCGCCTGTCGGACTAGGTCCATGCCTGATCCTTTTGATACCGCGTTTCGGAGCTCTTCTGGTTTTGACCTCGGCTCGTTTTGACACTTCTACGTTTGACCCCTTGGATACCGCGCTCTGTGACCACCCGGCTTGACCTCGGCTTGTTTTGGACTTCCTGTTTGGTTTCCCACCTTCAAACCAATTTTTATCCTGGCATCCATCTTCGGGATACCCTGCTGTTCATCCGTCTCCACCTTAAGCCGGTAATCTTTGCGCCAATTAAGACCTGGGGGTAACCGAGTCTGGAGAGGCATAATCCGCGTCTCTAGCGAGCGGGGACTTGTCTAAAGGCAGAAGAGGCGGTGGAGATTGGGGATTACCTGGCTTAAGAGAGAAGGGTGTCCGGCACCACCTCACAGAAGTTAGTGATTTGTCAGTTGGATGTAAGGGAGTAGGAATAGTACAATGCTGTTAGTTGGGAGTTTTAGTTGTGAGTTGTCAGTCAGGATCTGGATGGAAGTGCAATCAGGGCCGTCACAGTCATAAGGGAGAGCAGTCTTGGGTTGGTTGGGCCTTAATATATCACAAGCAAAATTATATATATGTATGTATGCATCTATGAGAAGTTGTTATTGGCCAACCTGTTTGTTCTCTGTAAACAGAGATTGCCTTTTTTTGCCTACACCACCACCGCAGGTAGTGAATCAAGAAAACATAAACCAAAGTGAAGATCCCATTGCTGAAAAGGGTCAGCAATGGCCACACCTCCCCCCTATTCATTCCTCTCCCACTTCCGATCCTGCAAGCTGGTCCCCACAGCTGGTATAGAACATCAGAATATGCACTGGCATAGAAAATAAGAAATTTTTCTGCACCAAATGGTGTACTGAAATACCCCAACACCTCCTAATCACCCCATACCAGGCAGTGTGGCAGAATCCCCTCAATACAGGTAGTGTGGCAGAATCCCCCCCAAATCTTCACATTACAGCCAGTGTAGCAGAATATCCCCCAACCACCCATTATAGGCAGTATGGCAGAATATCCCCAAATCCCACCCATTCAGGGAGGTGTGGCAGAATATCCCCAAATCCCCCCATTATAAGCAGTGTACCAGAATATCCATCCCAAATCCCCCATTATAGCCACTGTGGCAGATCCCCCCTTCCAAATCCCCCCATTATATTTAGTGTGGCAGAATACCCCCCCCCCCCACCCACAAAATGCCCCATATTATAGCCAGTGGGGATCAACCACATCCTCCTATTGAAGGCAGTGTGGCAGAATATCCCACCAAATCCCCTATTATAGGAAGTGTGACAGAATCCTGCTGCTGCCACTGCTGCCACTGCTTCCACTGCTGTCTCACCACACAGGCGCAATGCCGCCGCTCCCTCGCCTTGCGGGCATGCATGCACACATGCATACACACATGCATGCACACACTCTGGTCCAGACTGCAGGTGGGTGTGGCATGCGACCAGCATTCTTTGAAAACAATGAATGTTTACTGCAGGCTACACCCACCGGCAGCCAACATCAGAGTGCACACGGGAGCAGCGGCAGCAGTGGCGGGTGGGATGTGGACAGGCAGTGATCAGTTACCCAGCGCTCTACCTGGCCAACCGCAGCTCCTTTCTTTTTTATCCATATGGCACACTTTGCCCCCACGTTTGGAGGGTGCGTCATATGAAGCAAAGAATACGGTAAGTGCATTTGCATTAAAAATGACCAGCCGGGTTAGTTGGACTGAATATAGTGATCCAAAAAAGCCCATAAAGTGTCCTAAAAGCTTTTTACTATAGAGTCATTGTACTTATGATAGCCAACAACATGCATATGAAATTTGGATGAACACACAATTGTTAAAAGGTGCATATAATCAATCAATTGTTGGTTTAATGGTTGTCAGCAGGCAATGGCATGATTCTCACCTTTTTTATATAGTTTTTAGAAACCTTGTTTTTGCATTAAAAAGGTGTAGATACTATTTATTTGTTCCCTTTTAATGTCTGTATCTGAGAAAAGCCAAAAAGCCCAACTCAAGAACAAAAGTTAAAAAAGCACTTCCATAAAACAGAAAGTATTTTGAAAGATCCAACCTTGTCGCTTGTGCAGTTTATCAAACTCTAATATTCAATGATACATGTAGGTACATAGAGAATTTGAACAGTATTTCTTTAGCACCTTGGTTGCTTGAAGGTAAGATTATCTTCAATAAATTAATAAATACACACCTTGCTACCCCGTAGCTGCAAAAATTCATCTGTTTTTGGTGGAGGGTGTCTAAGTATTATAATATTTAATCTGGTCACAGGTTATAAAACATATAAAATCACTAATTCAATAATTGTTATATAACGCGTCTTATTGGGACTATTTTAGTGACACTCAGTCGGCCAGGATTCATTAGATTTTCATCATGACCATTATGTCATTATGATGTTTGCCATTTCTTTGTTGGTCTTATCCCAACATTATCTTGCTGTTTGGTAGAAAAACAATGTTATCTTGATACATTATGTCAGTGGCAGGAATATGCTCGAACATATGGACGCTAGAAATGTTTTTGCATTTTATAGGGGCCACAGTAATTCCACCAATACAAATGTTTGCTGCAAATGTCAAACTAAAAACATGTTAAGCAGTTTCCCCTTACAAACTTACAAACAAAACTGTCAGATCACAGACACCAAGTGATCTCTGGACATCTGTGTCCTTTCTGCATCATTAAATATGTTTATTTCTCCCTCTATTGAGCTGTCAGTTATTTGAAAAGGCAATTGCCTTTGGCTTTATCACTGCCTTTCTCTCACTCCATTTCCTGCCCAGGACTCTCTTGGGCATCTTTCTTCTCACATTTTACTTTACTTTGTCATAGCCACCAGTGGTGAAACATAACGTTCCCCTCAATGGCCATTGCTAATGTTTATACTTCTTACTGCATTAAAAATGCAAAATTCCAAACTTTAAAAATGTAGATCAGTGTTTCCCACCAACCAGTAGCTTCCGATTTCAAGCATCCCTCTACTGGTACTCAAGACTAGCAATGGATAAAAAGCAGGGTAGGATAAAGCACGCTGGTGTCAGCAGTGGTTGGTCACAGGAAGCAGGGCCAGCGCCAGCACAGGGCAAGTCTGGGCAATTGCCAGGGCCCCTGGTATCTTCAGGGGCCCACTCAGACTCACACTTGTCCATGGTATTATTTTACAGTGTTCCCAAACGACCGAGTGCCAGGTGTTGTGAGCAGACATGCTCGTGTCTAGCCTCGGCAACAGGGGATGATCAGCAACAATGGAAAAGGTGACAGCAACTGACAGCAATGATGAGGTCTTTAGTGGTAATGGAGCAAGCAGTAAGGGCTGAAAGGTGCTTGGAGGCAGTAGAGGATACAACAGGGACTAGAGGACGATTGGTGGCTATAGGGAAAGCAATAAGGACTGGTGGCTATATGGAAGGCAATAAAGGCTGAGGGTGATCAGCAGCAGAAGATGACCCATGTGACAGCGGAGATGAGAGAGGTGACATCATGTGACACACTACTTTGTGACAGTCTAAGACTCTCTTGCCTAAGGGCCCCTACAAACCTAGAGCTGGCCCTTGCAGGAAGTATCGCTTTTTCCATAGAGGATCTAGGTCTGTCTTTGAAGATGAAACAAAAAGTAAAACATACTGTGCTAATCATTCAAATAATATTTTGTAATAAATAAAATACATTTGCTCAATGTGTTAGAACCACAATCCCCCAAAATAGTCCCATGGAAAAATATCTAACAAAGTGCACAGAGCAATAAACCGTACAGCTAATGATAACTGCTATATCCAATGTGTTGTCCTTAAGTCCTTAAAGAAAGTAGTGCTGGTGTATAACTGTGTAAAACTGCTACATCCACCCTTGATGTCTTCAAATTAGGTAAAGTGCACCTACCACTGGTAAAATCTTACTCTTACCAGCTCAAGGATAATACAAATGTTTGCAACAAGCTTGCTGCAGCATTGCGGGGGCTTCAATTCTGGCTTTGGACAGCGCACTGGCGGTAAGACTCTCTCTTTCCTATCTGACCGCTCATAAAACAGAGAGGGACTATGTGGACTTTCCAGACAAACTTTGCTACTTTATTATGTGCAGATTTTTTTGCCTGTATGTGAGTTTGTTACTTATGGGGGTAATTTAAGATGCGATAGCGCCAGGTAGTGCTTCGTAGTGGCAGGCAGCGTCTGGTGAACACCGGGGCGATGTGCGCAAAACCAAATTTAAGAAAGGGAATCTGGTGAGCGCCTCTAACAGCGTCATGTAGCGTCACATGTATTAATCCAGGCGGCTCAGCGTATAGAGCCGGAGCTCTAGGTTCAGGAGCGCCATGTAGTACCTGTCGCTCTGTAGCGCTTTCCCATACATTTCAATGGGCTTTCATTAGTTGCGTATAAATAGCGTGTTTGGCAATTACATTTTTTTTTGCTCAAATCATTGTGTGTCCTCTCCTGGCTGCAAACAAACACTTTTATGCATTTTTTGGACTTTTTATATTTTTATGCAGAATTGTCATTACAGGTCTGGCACTAAAGTGTTAATGTCACAGTGTTAAGACAATGTCATTCCATGTGTTTTCGCTTTTTTACAGGTGTATATGTGTTTAAAAAAAGACTTTAATGACACAGGGTCTGGCGCTCTATGCTACAGCACCCGGCTTTAGAGCGCCTACGCTGTGTGTGTATAGTTTTTTCCTAAATATGGTGTGGAGCGCCAAGTGCCAGACGCACTGAGCGGGTGGTACCTCTTTCTCGCTCGCTGCAGTACAGCATTGTACTGTTGTTAGAGCGCCCAACACACATCACATTCATCAATGGCAGTCAGGTTGCTACAGCAACCGCAATGCTAGGTTACAGCGCCCGATACCCACTTACAGCGCCTACTAGCGGTCGATTGCAAAAGGCATCTGAATGCTGATTTTATCTTGGGAGTTGCTTTTGAAGCATTAGTTTTACCCTTGAGCTGGTATGAGTGATTTTATCCAGTGGAGGGTGCACTTTAACTGGTTTGAAGCCACTATGGTGGATGTAGCCTTTTTACACAGTTATCCACTGGCACTTCTTTTATCACGACAACATCATATTGAATATACCATAGTAGTTATTATTAGCTGCACAGTTTATCACTCTGTGCACTTTATTGAACATGTCCTTAAAGAAGAATGCTACTATATAGAAACCATGGCCCTGTGGCATATACTTCCTCTGCAGCTTGTTAAAATACTCTCTATAATTCCTCACTGGTTATTCTGTAACTGACACCGGCAATTTCGCCATCCAAAGTTACTTCACTTTGTTAAAGAGGCTTTTACAATAAGGTGCTAATGGCCATCAAGGATATCAGCATCTCTGTCATAAGAGCACACAACATTGGACAAGATTAAGAACATACAGTATAAGTCCTCATTAAAGCAGATCTATACAATCACTGACAACCCTGTGTTAGGGAGGAAACAAACCTAATTCACCCATCGATAAACCCTGCATTAGAAATGTATAATTTCCTATGGGAACTCATCCAATAGTGACACACTAGCACAGCTGTACCTCCTTCAGTAGGAGACATAAATGGGGCATCCCAAATCCAGGTGTCCCAGGGGTGTCTGTTAAAAAAGATCTAATACAATTTTGTCATCTGTGTTTTTTGAGTAAATTGGCAAATGGGAACTGGTACACCATGAAAAATAGTTGGGAAACCTTGTTTAATTGTAGATGGAAGATTCAAATTAAGCAATGCAAGTTGTGCCGATAATCATTTCTCTTGCCCTCTTATAGACCCAGAATAGGAATTCAGCCACACTGAATATATTTTTTACATGACCAAGACCATGTATGTTCCAAGCGTCTGTATATTAAATGGACTCAGTACGCAAAGGCAATTGTTAGCCCATTGTGTCCGGCTAGGTTTGGCATTGTCCTAAACAGTTTTCCGTTTTTTAAGGAGAAATTGCCGAGATACTGAGATTTACAGTTTCACATTACGATTTTTCTTCTGAAGCACAAGTGGGCATGGCCCTGGGCTCTGTGATGGTGCAAAGTAATCAGCATAATGGAGGGGGTCTCTAAGAGCCCAACATTGTTCTATTGTTAATATATATATATATATATATATATATATATATATATATATATATTATTGAAATCAATATATACTGTACACTTTTTAATATAACATAAGGCAAACTATAGACAAAAAATCTGGCAATAATATTTTATTATATGCAGTTATAAACTAATTAATGGTGGAAGGAGGGTGTTGCAGACTCTATTGTCTTGTAGCCACAGCTGATTCAGGTGCTAATTAGGTGTGATCATGATTGAAATGATAATCACAATAGTTAATCATATGCTAAATAGGGTTGCTGCAGCGAAGCTGACAAATGGGGTGCAGCTATAGACCACCAGGCAAGGCGTATGATTGGTGGTCTATGACAAAGGAATGCAGGCGGAGTGTCACTACTCTTTACCTTGTTTATAGTTCCAGGAGTGGTTGGATTCTGACAGAAAGGAAGAGGACATCCATGACAAGGTGAGCTATTGAACGAATGTTTATGCACTTTGCCTACCCTTTAAAATATTCACCAACATGGAAAACAGCTATATTGTCTTCCTGTCCTTATTGAGTTAATTGGTTCAACAGAATAATCTTGACTTGTTCTCTGATTTAGAATGGTTTAGTGCAGTTAACATTCAGTGAAGGAAATAGGAAAGAAATAATTGGCAGTTACACAAAAGTTAATGACAATATAACAAGACATAGCAGTTAGTTTAACTGCTCTCACTTTAAGCAAAATTCTAATTACAATAATGGAAATCTTCAGCATTGAAATGGTATTAAGTAGTACAGTATGACTATGCATCAGATTCCCCTTAGCTCCTATACTTGACCCTTGACCTATGTTTACACACTAGTAGTCCTGTAGTCAGCATTGCTTTCCTGGCCGCAACCTGGGCAGCAATCCAATGCTTCTGATAATGTGAGCCAAGCTAACTCAATAGAGATCTGTAGCTGTCTGCCCACTTTCAGTAGCATCATTAAATCATGGTGTGTAGTGAATTGCAAGGTGTCTGATTCAGGGTCAAATACAGGTGTGATCATAGATTTACACACCTCTGGCATGATGATAAATCATGCAAAAAAGTTTTCTTTTTATTTATGGACACTGGTCATATGGAGATAACTATTAACATCACATTACAACACACAGCTTAAAGTATTGCTAAAGGGATTGCCCAGGCAACTACATAGACCATATAATCACATAGCCCTAAAGCTTCTAATGTTCTCTTTGTTTTTTTAAATGCCCCCCCAAGGCATAGAAAAGTTAATTAAAAGCTTTATTAATATTGGAAATTTCCAGCCAGTGGGCATGGCCGTTCTTCGGACAGGCAGCATGTTTATATCAGGATACTTTGCCTACTTTTTTCCAGCGCCACTGATCGGTGCAGTCCCGGTGATCAAGAGCTCACGGCCATTTCGTGGCCATGTCCTCTGCTTTCACTAAAAGGGAGAGGAGGCATGTCAGGCCTTAACCTACTACCTCCATTGCGATCAATGGAGAGGCCGTGGCATCACTGCTGTGGTTGATGGCAAGTTGTGATTCCGACCTGCCATTAAACCTGTCCCCATGGTTAGCCTCTGGACAGCACGGGATGTGGCGACTGCGGCGGGGTACGGATCCTGCGATCAGATGTGTTCTTGATGCCTGGACCTGCACTGATCAGCGGCATGGGACAAAAGGTATCTAATCATTTGTTTTTTCATTAGTCTGTTAAATGTCTTTAATCACAATTCTACAATACACAAGCAGCCATTGGGACAGACCACCAGTCTACTGGGTGCTACAAGTCAGCGTCAAGATTCTGTTTCTAGGTGTTGGGGGAGGTTACAGGATGGGAGAGGACAGATATGATGAATCATGTTTTTTTACATTTTGCCTGGACGTTTAGACCTGTTTTTAATTAGTTTTTTGACAGACCCTGGCTTATATTATCCAGAACTGGAGTGACTTTGGTGGGGACAATACCATGTGAAGGGCATTGAAAACCCTAATGGACCCATAAAAAGTGTATTTATAAACCAGGAAAAAATGAAAAAATAAAGATACCAATTAGAGGCGTTAAAACTTGCAGCTCATGCAATACAACCCAAGTGTCACTCACTGGCTGCCATTTAAGTGTCCACTGCTCCCTCACACTGCTCCTCAGCTGGTGCTTTGTTTCCCTGGGCTGCTGCCCAATGTCACTCCTGGTGCTTCTGTGAGAAACACCCACAGATCCAGCTTCCCAGCTGATTGGAAACAGCTCAATGAAAAGCATGGCACTGACTGTACATCCAGACCATTGGCTCGATTCCGAGCCAGATCTTTTTTAGAAGAGAAAACTGCCATTGCCTTTCATTGTCTACCGGGTATAAATTTTCACTTGGCTCTGAATCATCTCAAGGTAAAGGAGTGAGTTTTTTCACCAGGCTCTGAATCGACTGCCATGCTTGAGTTTTGTTGCAAATTGCTGTGTTTGCCCAGACCATGTGATGCTGCCGACTATTGCCATGTTCAGTGTTTCACCCTGTCCATGGCTTAAGACTATCCCACCTTCATGATTCGAAGCAACTCTAAGAGGGCCACAACCCCCAGCAAGACTTGTTAATGTGCTTTTCTTTTGTGACTGTGTGGATTTGAGCATTGCACCATTTTTAAAAATTCTGCTTTTTCTAGCAGAACGGGAGGCATTAGTTCTTATCACATTAAATCACACGAGACTGCATGCCAATCTTGATTTCAAAGATAGCTGTACACTGTACACTGAAGGAATTCCAATTTTGCCAAGGTATGTGAATGTAACAGAAAGGTGGAGATTTCCCTTGAAATAAAAATCAGTTCTATTGTCAGTCATTAGTAGTAGATAACTACATTCAGGAACAGGGCTTAGCACTGCATGTGGTTAGGCATGACACAGGTCAGCAACCAGGGCGTGGTCAGGTGTGGCATGGGTTAGCAAAAGGGCTTGGCACTGGACATGGTTAGACGCAGCACAAGTCATCAACAGGGCTTGTCACTGGATGTGTTCAGACATGGCAAAGGACAACAGTAGGGCTTGGCGCTGGTTATGTTCAGACATAGCACAGGTCAGCAACAGGGCTTTGGTCTGTATCCAATTTTAAACTGAACCTTAATAAGAATTTTTCTCCCCTTTTGTGACAGGTGAAATAGAAACAATAAAGTGAAAATATAGCTTTAAGCCTGAGATAACTAAACTAATATATCTGGGTCTTTACACCAAATCCCCATCAATTTAATTTACAACTATCAGACACTAATAGCATTAATAAAAAATAATAATTACCCCTGGATCCATTTACCCCCAAATATTATTGGCTGTATTTCCACAATTAAAATGTTTTTTCTACCACAATTTATGTTCTGGATTATTAACCTCCCTATTGCAATACCATCTGCTTTTTTTGGGACACTGAATAACATTATCACAAACTTTATTTTAGCAAATAAGAAACATAAAGTTTCATTACAAATAGTGACAAGACCTACCCATTTGAAGCAGTTGGGGGTTATAACACAGAGCTCATCCAATGGTATGTGAAGTCAGTGGTTAGGTAACTTTTGAGCCTCTATTTGTGCTCCTGGTGTAGCGACCACACAAAAAAAACCCTAATTACTCATACCCTGGTTGGTACATGGTCCGGCCCTCATATATGAACCATTCTTTGTTCAGGGCTAGGTTACCCTGTGGGAGTATTAGGGCTCAGACTATGACCACACCTTGCAATTATTGTAAATTTAATATCAATTTATTAAACACATTAAAAACAATGCCTACCATGAGGACTTCTTTAACTCATACATAGCACAACACAATACAATATATACTGCAGTTCATTTACATTCCTCTCATCAGAGGCACTTATAAGAGTTACCCAACAGTAATGCATCAATTTTCAAATTTCATAGGAGGGCAGACATGTATCATGTTTCGCCTTCTACGGCTTCCTCAATGCCCTGATTCTGTTGGTGTCACATAAATAGCTAGTGAGTCATATACAGTCCAGGTATTCCACAAGGCGAACCGGTAGTGTGCACTTTCCTATTTATCAAAAACTGGTTCCATTTCTCCTTTAAAAGAATATGTTCTCGCCCCCGTAGTAATCCCTGTGTTATAAGAAATCCATCCATGCAGTGCAGTCGCGGTGGAAGGCAGAGAACCCTGATGCCGAGGTAGATATGTTGTTAGTTAGAATCTTTCCCCGCCATGTACAAAATCAGCCCCCGGAATATTCACTCGTGAATATTCCGGGGGCTGATTTTGTACATGGCGGGGAAACTTAAGCGGCAGCCGACATATTAGGAGCGCCGGGAAAAAAAAAACGCAGACAGATTCTAACTAACAACATATCTACCTCGGCATCAAACCCCTTGGGGGTTTGACACAGCGGGGCACCCCCAATCGGGGTGCCCCCCGAAGTGGACCAAAACCCAGGATAGTCAAAATCCTGGGTGTTGGTCCACTTTAAGGAGATTTCTTTCTGAAGACACTATTCAGTGTTAACATAAAACAACTCCACCCTCTCTCTGCCAGGATCCACCACAACGATTGTACTGTCACAGTCACAGGGCATCACTGCCCATGCAGCACTCCACAGACAATCCGCTCAACATAAAAGACAGACTGCTGGAAGTCCATCCTCCCCTCTGCCACCGTCTGTGGGAGGCGAATCAGCCCTGCCCACCCCTTTTTCTCCCTGTAAGCTAATTAGGGAGCCCCCATTAGCCAGGCCACAAAAGGCTCTTCTCCCTCCTCTCTCTGAAGATCTGGGACTGTCTCTCTGTCAGCACGTCCCTGGCACCAAACACCAACAGCCACCTGTCTGAAAGCTCTCTCCCCCCATTACTGCTTATTATATAGTGGCTACCTTCATGCCTCTCTGCCTTCTTAAAGGGG
Organism: Gastrophryne carolinensis; assembly: GCA_027917425.1. NCBI lineage: Eukaryota > Metazoa > Chordata > Amphibia > Anura > Microhylidae > Gastrophryne > Gastrophryne carolinensis. Next base: position 113,304,081 of record CM051237.1, on the reverse strand, counting down.
CAGCGCACCTTTTTTTATTCTTTTGTACTAGGTTGTGTTTGTGACCTCCGCAGCCTCTGCTTACTAAATAGTGTCCTCCTCTGCCTTTTTAAAAGAGTTGACGACCTCGAACAACAATCCACCGCACAAGGATCGGAATTATCTTCCTACGGGATGGATCTAGAGGCTTTAAAGGAGGAAAACCTTATTTTGCACCACAAGCTTGAAGAGATGGAGAACCGCTCACGTAGGGCCAACATCAGGGTCAGAGGGGTACCTGAAGCTGTTACTGATCTACAATCTACCGTTACTGCTCTCTTTCAAGAGCTTGCCCCGTCCATCCCTATCAAAAGGCGCCTTGCAGAAAAATAGAGACGACGGGCTTCTGTGGGACGTATTAGTAAAGCTCCACTTCTACCGCACGAAGGGACAACTCATGCTGGCCGCACGGGATGAAGGAGCTCTCAATTTCCAGAACTTTGAGTACCAACTCTTCGCCGACCTGTCTCCCCAAACCATTTCCAGAAGGCGTGCCCCCCAAAAAAGAGTGAAGGCGTTCCGCCAGGTGAGGGCCCTGCGTGCCGATATTAGGCTCGATTCAGAGAGACAAAAAAAGACTTTCATATTTGTGCCGATTTCGTATTATTTCCAAATTTTCCCGCTCTCGTATGAGTGTGCGAGCGATTCTATGCATGCATTGTAAACCTTCTGAAAAGTTTCAGTTCATTCGTATGTCAGAGTACGAGGATGTCATTTTTCATCGTGACTTTTCTGATTCATTTTCTCAGGTTACAACGTAGGCTTTCGTTTTTTGCCCTTTTCCCATCGTATCCTCTCACGAATCCTTTACGTTTCCCGATAGATTCTGTTTCACTTTTACAAAAAATAATCGTCCAGACAGAAATCCTTACGATCTTGCGCCTGCGCACTACAAACTTAAATCATTAAAGGGCTCGCCTACATATTTGACACCCTCACTTTTTTTTTTTTTTTTAGATTAGAAGGCCATTTTTGATTGGCTTTTTTAAAATTTTGTGTGTATAAAAAATATCTTACAAATTATTTGTTGGAGCATTAAAAAACATTTAAAACTTTAAAAACATTAAAACTTTAAAACTATTTACAAGGACAAAATACAGTGACAGGACCCCAACGAGTCAACCAGCTGCTGCATATCGGCCACCAACTCATGGACCCTTCGATTCATTGCTTCCACTCTTGCACATGTGGTTCCTGGATAAAATTAGAAAAAATACATTAGTTTGAGACAAATTTATGTTTCTCACCTGTGGAAGGACATTTAAAACTTTAAAAACATTAAAACTTTAAAACTATTTACAAGGACAAAATACAGTGACAGGACCCCAACGAGTCAACCAGCTGCTGCATATCGGCCACCAACTCATGGACCCTTCGATTCATTGCTTCCACTCTTGCACATGTGGTTCCTGGATAAAATTAGAAAGAATACATTAGTTTGAGACAAATTTATGTTTCTCACCTGTGGAAGGAATGTTTGTTAGTTTGCAAATTAAATCATGACGACATATGTAATTCTGCTAAGTAATTAATCTAAGGAAGTGGGTACATGTCATTCTGCTAAGTAATTAATCTAAGGAAGTGGGCACACGTCATTCTGCTAAGTAATTAATCTAAGGAAGTGGGCACATGTCATTCTGCTAAGTAATTAATCTAAGGAAGTGGGCACACGTCATTCTGCTAAGTAATTAAGCTAAGGAAGTGAGCACATGTCATTCTGCTAAGTAATTAATCTAAGGAAGTGGGCACATGTCATTCTGCTAAGTAATTAATCTAAGGAAGTGGGCACACGTCATTCTGCTAAGTAATTAATCTAAGGAAGTGGGCACATGTCATTCTGCTAAGTAATTAATCTAAGGAAGTGGGCACACGTCATTCTGCTAAGTAATTAATCTAAGGAAGTGGGCACACGTCATTCTGCTAATGCCATTGACTATGGCTTGATGTATCTGGGTGATCATGTCAATTACCACATACTGCAAAGAATGACATTACAACTTACTTGGTTGGTGGCTGGATGCCTCGTTGGGGACAACCCTACATCCTGGGCCCTGCCACTGTTGTGAAGTAGAGGCTGTCGAGACGTGGCAAATAGGGTCACTTATAATGTCTTAGTCAACAATAATCAAATGTCAATTTCAATGTGTGTGTCACATCACTCAACTTCTCCTTGTGCCTCCTGGGCGAGATCTGTTGCAACCTCCACATCTTCACCCGCTCCAGAAGCATCTACAAAAACAGATTAAGGGAATCAGCTTGGGTGGAAATTGCCTGTATATGTGTGTGCGGTTACATGAAGAGTCACATACCAGAGGCTCCCGCATGCGTCGCTGGGTACGACTCCCTGCCCACGTCGTGCCGCCCCTCCTCTGTGGAAAGGTCCAGGGGCTGGTCGGAGGAACCAAGAGAGGAAGGGTAGGACCGTCGCACTGGAGATCCACCACCTTCACTTCCAGCTGCAGATTCATGCAGCACTGGTCGGCCTGTGCGCCTCCGGGTGTGGCGGATTCGGTAATCCATTTCCAGCACTACAAAAGAAATACAATTATAAATCAATGCCTACCTTCTGCATCAGTTACATCTAGCATGCAATCGCTATGTACTTACTAGGGAAATGGAGTCCGAAAAACCGCCGCACACGGGGCATGTGCAGCCGTTTGAGGTCCGACCAATGCTGCATGATCTGCGTGTGGGTGTAGGTGGTGTCCGTCTGATGGTGGATTCTGGAAACTATCTCCAGGGCGACGGTGCGCTTCTCAAAAGAGTTGGGCAGGTAGTCGTACCTGCGCTCCAGCATGGTCTACAAAACACAAAAAAAAACAAGGCTTGAGTTAAAACAGCATACAAATATCTGTCAACAATCGATCATTTGACTAAATGACATTAACAGACACATTTGTAGCCTAATACAATCCTTGAAGCTGGCCTCAGTGCTGGTTCGCACGTGTGGGCCCTCACTTCAGTTTGGCATGGAGTTTGATACACTTTTTAAAACAAGCGTTTCTTCATGCGCTTCCATAAGGACTAGGCATGCATTTACATGGCAAATCAAAGGCATTAAAAGACACTTACAAGCATGATGATCTCTTCTTGTTGGCGGGTGAAGATTGTGGGCGCCATCCTGCCTCTTGTCTGCAGCAGATAAGTAATGCCCCTGCGGTTTCCGGGTTCTGCACGGCCCGATGAACGGCCTTACGCACGTGTACGCGAACGCGTAAACGTCAGACCCCGGCATTAGTATTTAAAGGGGCCTGGAGCCACAGCTCATTCTCTTTCAGAGTCTCTTCATGATGCCAGCAAAAAAAACGCAGCGAAGGCCAAAGCAGCCAAGGAAGCCAGCCGGAAATAGTGTGAGGAGGCTTCAGCAGGCCCCACCACTCTCTCCAAAACCCGCAGTGGGCAGGCGAAGGCAACCACAAAGGCACCCACAAGCCCAAAAACAAAGGAAATTAATTTACTATCTAGGGGGTTGTCTTTTGCCCCGACTTATCACTTTGATGTTTTTTCCACAATCTTGGATGTGAATAGGCTAGCACGTAACTTAACATTAAGAAAACATTTTCTCCCTAATGTCCTTTCGGGTTCAGACTTCACACATACTCAATTAGATTGTGTGGAGGATGAAATTTGTGATCTGGAATCTATACATCCGGCCAGGATTTCCCCTAATTTAGATAGTGGTGCACTATCTTCGTTTCAGGATTTGAGCATGCGATTATGGCTGGAGGACCTGTCTGACCATGGCCCCACTAAAATTTTGCCCCCGTCCAGGCCCAAATTGACTAATGATAAGTTCTATCCAATTAATTCTAGAGTCTCTGCATTAGATGTTTTTCAGGAGGCTATTGAATCAGATTTAATGGAATTGGCGAAGAATACTAAATCCCAATATAGATCTAATTTATCAATGGCTGAGAAAAAAGCTTTAAACCAATTAATGAAAAATGATAAAATTCGAATTAGACCTGCAGACAAAGGAGGCTGTGTGGTAGTTATGAATACTATAGACTATGAGTCTGAGGCCCTTCGCCAACTAAATGACCCTGCCACTTATGTTAGATTAAATAGTAACCCTTTGGACAAATTTCAACTGGATCTTAGAGAAATTTTGGAGGATGGCCTAGCACTTGGGGTGTTAAGTAGAGAAGAGATGGATGCGTTGGTGGTGATTTCTCCCGTCGCCCCGGTCTTTCATCATCTCCCCAAAATCCACAAGCCAGATCGTCCCCCTTTGGGGAGGCCGATTGTGGCTGGGATTGGGGGGATGAATGAGAGATTGGGGCGATGGGTGGACTCTCACCTACTACCCTTGGTCCGTAGACTCCCGGGCTATTTGCAGGACTCACGTGATGTCATGTATCAGATTGAACAATTACAATGGGAGGACAGTTTTGGGTGGCTCACATGTGATGTCTCTTCTCTGTACTCTATAATACCGCATAATTTGGCCTTAGAAGCGTTACAATTTCATTTGGATAATTACTTGATGTATTCCTGGGAATTGAAGAATTTTTTGCTTTTGGCCGTTGACTATCTTCTTAAACATAATTACTTTTTATTTGGCAATGAGTACTACTTACAGCGCTGTGGAGCGTCGATGGGGGCCCCTTTCTCTCCCTCTCTCGCAAACCTATACATGGGTTGGTGGGAGAGGGAGAGTATTTATGGCCACAATAATCCTTTTCTGGATAATATCCAGCTGTATGGCAGATATATTGATGACCTTATCTTTATATGGAAAGGAGGGGAGGATTCATTTAAACCATTTGTGGACTACTTAAATAACAACTCTTTAAATTTAAAGTTCACATTTGAATATAATCCCTGTACTATCTCTTTTCTGGATTTAACTATAGGGGTGAATCAAGATACTGGTACACTATATACTAAAACCTATAGAAAAGACACGGCAGGGAACATGACTTTACGGGCTGACAGTTGTCACCCACCCCATACAATTAGAGCCATTCCCCTGGGGGAGATGGTAAGGGCACGTAGGAATTGTTCAGAGCAGGCAGTTTTTGATATGGAACTGGATGTTATTTCAGATAGACTTCTAAATCGGGGGTATCCTCCAAATGTCTTGGAAAGGGCAAAAAACTTAGCTAGTGGTAGAGATAGGAAACATATGCTGGATAGGTCTATGTATGCAAATGGAAATGATTATGGAAAATTAACAGAGAAAAGACACAGGGATATGGCCCAGAAAAAGAATGACAAGATTACCTTAGTGACCACATATAGTGAAGAATTTAATAAAATAAAACAAATTGTTAATAAACATCTCCCTATACTCAACTGTGACCCATAGAGATGAGCGAACTTTTGAAAAGTTCGATTCGGCCGATTCGCCGAATTTCACAAAGAAATTCGGGTTCGGCCGAATCGAACTTTTACGAAGTTCCCCATCATAAATGCCGGCATGGTGGGAGCGGGCCGGCCGGTTCCGCTCCCGGTAAAGCCGGCCGGCCCGCTCCCACCATGCCGGCATTTAAAAAACAAAAAAAAAAAAAAAAAAAGCATTTTTGCCGGCATGGTGGGAGCGGGCCGGCCCGCTCCGCTGTCAGCGGAACCGGCCGGCCCGCTCCGCTGTCAGCGGAACCGGCCGGCCCGCTCCCACCATGCCGGCATTTCAAAAAAAAGCAAACACTTACCTGCAGGTCCGGAGCGTGGAGGCCGGCGCCGCTCTCAGCTGTCATCTGAGGGCGCGTCATCAGAGGGCGCTCTGATGACGCGCCCTCAGATGACAGCTGAGAGCGGCGCCGGCCTCCACGCTCCGGACCTGCAGGTAAGTGTTTGCTTTTTTTTGAAATGCCGGCATGGTGGGAGCGGGCCGGCCGGTTCCGCTGACAGCGGAGCGGGCCGGCCCGCTCCCACCATGCCGGCAAAAATGCTTTTTTTTTTTTTTTTTTTTTTTTTTAAATGCCGGCATGGTGGGAGCGGGCCGGCCGGCTTTACCGGCCCGCCGGCCGGCCCGCTGACAGCGGTACCGGCCGGCCCGCTCCCACCATGCCGGCATTTTTTTTTTTTAATTTCAGGAAAAATTCGATCGGCACGAACCACAAAATATTCGGGTTCGTGCCGAATCGAATATTTCCTGAAATTCGGAGCGAATTCCGGTTCGTCCGAACCGGTTCGCTCATCTCTAGTGACCCACAACTCAAAGAGGTTCTGAAGCATGGAGTGAGAATTGTTAGTAGAAAATGTCCCACACTTGGTCAGAAATTATCACCTAGCCTCTTTAGAGGAAGCAACACTTTATCGTCAACTTGGTTATCCCAGAAAGGATTTTTCAAATGTGCTAATGGTAGATGTGGAATATGCCAATATACCCAGACTGGTTCCAGCTTTGGGTCCACTTGTACTAAAGAAATGTTTCAAATCAACAGTTTTATTAACTGTAACACATGTAATGTTATATATCTGATAACATGTGAGTCATGCAATATCCAATATGTGGGGTGTACTACTAGAGCCATGAAAAAAAGAGTATCAGAACACATTACCGCGTCATCGGTGGAGCGTCCCAATGCATCGTCTAATGTAGGACGGCATTTTAGGAACCACCATGCGGGCGACCTCACAAGTTTTAGATGCATGGCGATAGAAAGGGTACGCCTTGGCCCCAGGGGAGGGATCTGTCATCTGTGGATGGGAGTTCGATTGTATTTATTATAAATTTTGCTTGTTGTATACACCTTATTTGGATTAATTTTATGGTTATATTCATGTATAGGACCTTTAGCTTAAAAGAGTAGCTGCCTAGCTGCCTAATTTATGAGTGGTGTATATATATAATTATGTTAATATTCTGATGCTTAGTTACAAATTTTTCTATGATATATGTTAAATATTATTTTTTAGGCTGAAATACTTGCTCTTTTCTTATAATATGGATGTTATGTAAATAGGTTCCTGCATCTAACATTTGATGTAGGACTAACAATGTATTCCTTCGGATTACTGACAGTGGCTTTATTAATGCGGCTTTCGTTATATTTCCTCGCCGGGCTGAATATATGGTTAACATAGTAAACTATTTCACCTTGCCAGTAATGGCCGCTTACATGGCGCTGCCGCTGCCAGTGGTCTGACGTAGTGCATTTTCTGATCTATCAGGACGGTCTACGTCATCTCCCCCTCGCTTTCATTGGTCTCTCCGTTGGTTAGCACAGGTGTTTACCGGCGTGCGCCTCTGTGACTGTTCAATGAAACGGATGGGGATGTCTGAAATGAGGTTAGTTATTATGTTTCTCCCTTCCACAGATGGTTTCAATTATTTAATTACTTGACTTTGTATATAAGTGTATGTCCTGTAACCCGTCCTTTGTCATGATTAAGGGTGTAAACCCGAAACGCGTAGACGTGTGAGGACACCTTTTGTATGCTGCTCTTACTTGTACCGCTGTGACGGACTTTTAACCAGGTTGGAATAAATGGATTTTTAATTCACTCTTCTACTATGTGGCTGGCTTTTCTATGGCTTTTGGACACTACCAAATTATGAGGTGAGCACTCCAGCCCTGCCTGAGTAGGAAGTCATATTTCCTGTCTATGAGCTGGCATTCCCGTTCTTTATCCAAAAACAAAGGAGCCAGCGCAAAAGAAGAAGGGCCAGGCCAGCAAACACACAGGTACGGCCCATAAAAAGCACACCAAGAGGGTGAGAAGCCCCAGCCCCCAAAGGTCACCATCACCCCAGCCACGTGGGAAAAGCTCTCAGGCCAAGAGGCCAAGAGGCCAAGCAACCGGGCCCGAAGCCCCAGCAGCCAGATCTCAGCATCACCCCAGCCACGTGGGAAAAGCTCTCAGGCCAAGAGGCCAAGCCACCGGGCCCGAAGTCCCAGCAGCCAGAGCTCAGCATCACCCCAGCCACGTGCATCAACCTCCCAGGGCCATGAAAGTGTGAAGGGGCCACAAAGGCACAGGCCAAGAAGCCCAACATCATCCACCACACCCTCTCCTCCTCGCCCACATTTGGCACCGGCACAGGTGGAAACGCAGGCAGAATATGCCACAGCTACGCCTGCTAGTTCAGTGGCCACCCAGGCAAGAACCCCAAGTCCATATCCTAGTCCAGTCCAATCAGAAGCCAGCCACCTGTCCTACATTTCTCCCCAACACAGCCAGCCCAGAATGTCCCCCCATTTGCAGCCAACCGCTGATGAGCCAGAACGTCAAGCAACAGGGCGCACATTGCGCCGAGGCCACTTGAGTGGCAGGTTTGGTGAGGCCCAAACTCTGGCATTGGCTAGTGGCCTCACCTTGTATTATGATGAGCTTTATGGGCGCAGATCCAAAGCTACAAGCAAGCAGCGGAAAACCGAGATTTTGGAGCAGCTCACCAGACAGGTCAATGCAGCGGGGGAAGAGCTCAAAATTGTGGAGCAGATACAAAGGAAAATATCGAACCTAAAGTATGCAGCACGGAAGAAAGAAAATAAACAGCGTAATTACAGGTGCATATATACTTTGTGGATTTTGCTTCGTCTTGTATTGGAAACATTTATCTAAATGTGTGCAACTCTCTTTTTCAGCTTACAAACTGGCAGCGGATTCCCCACAAAACTGCAATTTACCCGAGCTGAGGAGATGGTGCTGGGACTGCTACATCCTGTGGCCTTAGAGGGACACTCGGCCTGACAGGACACGGACATCCTTAATATTCCTGCTGGTTAGTAATGTTACTGTGTATGTGAAATGTGATCTGCATGTAAAATTACGCACAAACCCATATATTAACACATGCCCCTAGGGTGTGCCTTGTAGTGGAGGTAACAATTTAAACAGGGTGTGTTATGTGTGGCGACCCATTATTTGCTTGTTTACTTCCTCAGAGATTATTTTTGAGAGTCTTGAGGAACACTATTGAGATTAGCAAAGGACTGCCTGTTATGTATTTTGAGAAAATTACATACAACACTTCCATCTTTATCTGTAGCCAATTTGGGTTGGAGCTGTGCTTTGCTCCGAACGACTTGATGTGGGGTGCTTGAACGTTTGACCTAGAAAGAAGAGTGTGGTCCCATAATGGCCTTTAAGTGATGTGTGAAGCCTCAGAACAGCCAGTACATGCATGTTTATTTTGGTTAAGGAGACCAATGTGTATGTACTTGTTGACTAATACATCTAACAGATAATGACATTCATAGTCAAGTTTAACTTGGTCCATTGGGGGAGTTTCCATTCATGCATGGGCTCGTGTTTTAGTGAACCATATGTGTTAATACACATCACCAATGCCTAGTTGTGTGTTAACATGCCTTCTTTTCCCCAATGCAGCCCAGCATCATCCCTCAGCTAGTGGGGAATCCTCTGCCAGTTTGAACATGCCGTCTACTTCCGTGCTGCCTCGGACCCAGGATCCGATATATACGGTAACTGTCTTTATATGGTTGCTTATGCATGTGCCTTGCCATGTTTCTTTTTGCGGAATTACTTATGTAGTCCCTAAACTGAACCTTTTTATTTTACATGTCCCAACAGACCCACACACTGATGGGGGAAATCCAGGAGCTGGAGGAAGATGGAGCCTTCATGGAACCTTCAGAACACCTCCCCCTGGGACAGAATCTGCAACTGTCCCAACATGTTTCTACAACAATTGCTCAGCAGCAGAGTGAAGCTGGCGGCATGCTGCCAGCCCACCGTGGGCAGCATGCAAAGACTGAGCCGACAGTCCCCAGTGTTAGCTCTGCTGCTGAGGATTTGGCAAGCAGACCTGTGGCTGTTGGTGGACCTAGAGGCACATCATCTGCATGCCCCCAAACCCGGGGAATTGGGAGGCGTAGTCGACTACGTCGCCCACTTGCCCAGGGGAGGGGCGCGCAGATGATGGAGTCAGCATGGCACCATGAGAGGCGGCTATTTCGCCTCCAAAATCAACAAAACCACGAACATCTTCATGGCCAATTAGAAACCTTAAACAACACATTAAACTCCATGCTGACTGAATTTAGGTCCAACAACAGCCACATGGCCACCTTATCCAATTATTACTGTGGCATGCTTGAGGAAGTTCGAAATAGCAACAGCCACATGGCCACCTTAACTGCCAATCTCAGTGCCATGATGGCTGAATTTTGAACTTCTAATAGAAACATGTTGGAACAGTTGCAGATTCTGAATGCCACACAGGCCCAGGTGAGGGCCCACCACCAAGGGCCCCAACCTGGGTTTTATGGGCATCCCCCATTTTAAGGCCTATTTGGCCTGTATCTGCTCCACATCTTTGATCTACATCCCCACTGTATTGACCTGTCTGGTGAGCCCTACCAATATATCCTTTTGGTATGGCTTTGCTTGTTTGCTTTGGATTTGTGCCCATTAGAGTGCTGAGGTAGGCCACTAGCCAATGCCGGAGGTGAAGCCTCAATGAACCTGCCACTCAAGCTGTTGCGCTGCATGCTTGTAGCGCATGACATTGGTTCTGGCTCCTCCTGCTTGTAGGCATGATTGTGGTACATTCTGGGCTGGCAAACTACTACCTTGACCCCTGGCTGAGATTGAACAGGACTTGGATTGGGACTGGGGGTTCTTGTTTGGGTGTCACACTGAGTAACAGGTGTAGATGTGGCATAGGTTTGGCTGCTTTACACCTGTGCCTGTGGCAAATGTGGCCAAGTAGGAGAGGGTGTGTCTGTGGGCCTATTTGTTTGATGCACAATGTGGACATGGCAATGCTTGTCACCTATGTTTGTAACATTTTCATTTGTCCTTAACTTTGCACAGGAGTGGCTTACTTTAAAACTCCTTCCTATTGCTATGTGGCTTGATTTGGATAAACTTTCATTTGTGTTTTGCCCATGTTTTTGATGCAACTATGGTAGTGACCATCAAATGCAATGTTTGCTTCTGAAATAAACTACATAAAATTGTAATTAACCTGTTGTGGACTAAGTTTATGCCTTTAAGTTTTGGGTGAATAAAGATGAGTTAAAGTAGGCAGTAACACATTTGTACCCAAAAAACCCAAATGACAATCATGTGTGAGGTTGTTTAAAATTATTTCTTTACTGTTTGTAAAAGTAACAAACAAACATACAAACACAAGGGCCAAAAACAGAATTAGCCAAGGAAAAAGGGACAAAACAAACAAAAGAACCACATATTAAGCAAAATGTGTCTCAATTAAATTAGACCGCACGGCTTGGGCAGACGCACTCGGTGGGCCACGATAGTCCTCGTCTGGGTCACCGGGGGACAAAATTATGCAACACTTCACAGGCCATTATAAAATCTATGATGTTTTTGGGGTCATACTGAAGTGCTCCCCCGGTATGGTCCAAGCATCGGAAGCGGGTCTTCAACAGGCCAAATGCCCTCTCCACCACGGCCCTGGTCTTCCTGTGCGCCCTATTATATGCCTCCTTGGCTGCATTATGGGGCCGGAGGACGGGCGTCAACAGCCACGGAAGAAGTGGATATCCGGAATCACCTGCCAAAATGTATGATAAAAAACATAAATTACACATTCCTCAATAAATGGAATCCCCTAAACGGGCCATCAACATTACTAAGAGCCTAGGTCACATTTGCTACACAGCATGAGCATACATGGTGTACAGGCCCTTCAAAAAATAAAAATACATCAAATAGATGTTTGAAAAAATTAAACATCCAAGATGGCGGGTGAGAGCCAATCAGCCAGACTGCTAACAGGTATTGGTTTCGGACTGTGCTGCTCAGCATTCTTGGATGTCTTAACTTTTCAGGACCCTGTAGCTGCTTGGTGTGAGTACAAACCAGCTCTAACCCGCCCCCTGCACTTTATCCCGCTCTCCTCTACTCAGTAAATGTAATGCATCTACTCAAAGATGGCGCAGACCCTAGGATAAATTCAAGGACATAATTTAAGCAGAGTGTGTGGAAGACTCATTATTACTTTAATCTAAATTCAATTTCTGCAGTTTGCTAATGCAGGACCAACATTTGCCAAGGCTTGGTTGCTTGAAAAATCGAATGGTTAAGGTCGTGTTTCACAGGTAATCAAGGTGTTCAAAAAGGCATAGTTTCATACATGGAACACAAATTACATTCCTAGCCAAAAAAAAGGACGTTATTGGCGGCAACTTGCCAAGGAGCCATCCACCGGAAAATTCCCCAGACTCAAACCGACCGTACAATCCAGATCTGCGAAGAATGTAGGCATCATGGGATGAGCCTGGGAACCCAGCGAGCAGACTATGGAACCGCATGTCCGGGGCCACCACTGCTTGGACATTCATTGAGTGACCCATTTTGCGGTTCCTTGGATAAAAGAAAAAACAACAAAAACATTATAAAGGGGACGCAAACTAGGGGAACACTAACTCATCACACCCTAAGCAAATGCTGTGGGTAAATTAAATTAGCTATAAACAAGTACATAAGTATTTTGGCTTGCCAAAAAACAATATGTATGTTTTATAAAGTAAAGATTAACTTTCCCAGGTCTATTTCAGGTACACATTAAAAATGTTTCCTTGGTGAACACATGTCACATTTATATGCAACTAAATACGGTCCATGGTTCCACAGGGACACTTTAAAAGGAGGGAATACTTAAAAGGAGGGATACATAAAAATGTTGGCAAAATTCAAAGGAGGGATAAATTACAAGGAGGGAATAATTACAAGGAGGTAATAGTTTAAAGTAGTAAATAATTCCATGGAGGGATTACTTCCACGGAGGGAATATTTAAAAGTAGGAAAAAAAATACATGGAGGGATTAATTACAAGGAGTGATTATGTAAAAGGAGGGATAAATTAAAAGGAGGGATACATTACACGGAGGGAATACATAAAATAAGGGAAGTATTTGCAACTATGGATAATTTACAAGGAGGGATTAATTACAAGGAGGGACTCATTCGAAGAAGGGACATTTGACAAGGAGGGTATTTTGGAATTTTGAAGGACATTAAAACAAAAACAAAAAAAAAAAGGACTGATTGAACCTGCCTGTAGATATACTCGTCGACTGCCAGAGGGACAAGGGCAACGTGGGTGCAGTCAATTGCACCCATGACGTTGGGCATGTCGGCGATGTTATAAAATGCCAGCTTAATCGCGTTTCTGGCTACCATGTCATCAGGAAAACAAATATACAGTATTTGCGAGTAATGGTAGCCATGCCTTCCAAAAACTTGGATAGCGCGCGGCTCAGCGTAGGCTGTGAGATCCCCACGGAGAGGGCACCCAGCCTCTGGAACGAGCCGTTCGCCAAAAATTGCAGGCAGCCAAGCATCTTGGTCATACCTGAAATTGCTTGCCCCTTCCTTGTGGTGCGGGCTAACCATGGCCGCAACTCACTATACAATTAATGGAGGGAAGCGCGATTAAGTCTGGTCAGCTCGAACAACTCAACATCATGCATGCCATCGATGTGCATGCGTCGCCGCCGGTGCAATCTGGTCTCAGTCCTCCGGACAATTTCAATGCCCATGAGCTGCAGATCCTCATGCTCCTCAAATGCACTAGAGTCATCCATAGCTGCTAGTCTTGAGGTCAAAATGGCCCCGTAAGGGGATCGCAAAGGAAACGGATTTATAGGGTGGTGGTTCGTCTGCAATCAGCTCTCTGAATGAGACGCAAGCCCATAGCAATAACGTAAGTTATCTGAACGAACTAAAAATATCAGATTTGGTTTGGAAAATGACCCGAAGTAATGGAAATGTTCAGATTTGCTTTCGTTCATCGAAAGCGCATATACGCATTTGCCCGAACGTTCGTACGAATGAAAAATGAACGAAAAAAAGCAAAAAAATGACAAATACCCACAAAAACTTTCACAGACAGCTACGGAAGTGCAGACGAATGTGGCTCTGAATCGAGCCTATGGGCCTGATGCAGAGCCTCCCCTGAACTGACCTTAAAAGCTTCCGATTGTCCGGGGCTCCCGTTTGAATCGTGGCTCAAATGTGATGCAGAGCCTCCGTCGGAATGGCTCCCTAAGTGATCCGTCAATTTGTCTTCACTCAGGAAGTTTTTTTGGCTCTCTCGGGTGCCTTCAATTTGATCGGGGCTTCCGTTCCTGTTCACACGGGCGGCCCGTTTTTTCCCTGCTTTTTCCTTGATTTTTGAACGTACCTGCTTGCCTTCAGTCGTATTTGACCTTCCATTTTGGTGGTTTTTTCAAGTATACTTACATGTCCATGGCTCTTCAGTTGCCTATCTGGCTACACGCAAGCGCACATCCCTCAACCTCCATTGGAATATACATATGGCAACAACTGCCAATTTGGCACATATATATATATATTTAATTAAAATTTTGGTTGTTCCTTCTTCCTTGCCATTAATGCATACCTTAATCTCCTTTGTGTTCCTTTTTCCTTGCCATTAATGCATACCTTAATCTCCTTTGTTGTTCCTTCTTCCTTGCCATTAATGCATACCTTAATCTCCTTTGTTGTTCCTTCTTCCTTACCATTAATGCATACCTTAATTGTTTCTGATTGTTTTTGATTTATTGTCCCATATCTAAACCTTTTGTGTCATGTAAATGTGTGATGATGTTGTGTGATTGTACATTTGCAGGAAAGACAACTCTCAAAATTTTTTTATTTTTTTTTTTATTCCAACGTTGGAATGTATAATTTTTTTTTTCTGTTTTTTCCTAATATTTGTTTTTAAATTTAAAACCAAAGAAACTATTTAAATTTTAAGACAAAGAGGCCGATTCATTAATAGCGCCAGGTAGCGACAGATGAGCGACTGTAGCAGTATTTTCAGAGCGCCCGCTAGTAGTCGCTGTGCTTGGCCGTTGTTCGGCTGTTGACAGCGACTCAGTCGATGTGCGGTAATGTTGAATACAGGGTTAGGAGTCGCTGTTTGACAGGTTCCGCGCTGTATGGGTGCCCATGACAGCGAATGGCCATAGCGAACGGCTCCCACCGTATTCATTAACAAATCACGCTCAAAAAATTCTCGCGCTGTGAAATGCTTGTTTAAACCCCAGAGCGCTGGTGGAGATGGGTTAAAAGTAGTTTTTTAACCCCCAAACAACCATATTTTTGGGTAAAAAAAAAACATGTTTTTACAAACATTTTGTAATATGAATACATTAATATCAGACCTGTAATATCAATTTTGCACAAATTTTTTTTTTTACCTTAAAAAAAAAAATCTAACATTGCATAAGTGGTCACAGAAATTTTGCCATTTAAAAAAAAAAAAAAAAAAAAAAAAACATTAATAGCAATTAATTAAGAATATTTAAAGATTGCTCCATTGAAATGCATTGGATAGCGCCAGGTAGCGAGAGGTCATACCTGTCGCTGTTCAAGGTCACTCGCTGGCGCTGTGGGGTGAGGCTGGAATAATGATGAATGCTTCGCTATCTGGCGGTCTGTCAGTCGCTAAGCAGGATCGGCTTGATAAATGTGTGATTGCGGAGGGGAGCCGGCGTTCTCGTGGCAGTGAGCGTCATTACCGTTCGCTCACCATTCGCTACCTGGTGCTATCCCTTGTTAAATAAGGCCCAAATTAAAAAGCTTTAGGCCTCGGGTTCTTGTGGCTGTGATTTTCTGGTATCTGTGAATGAAAAACAACATTAGTTTAGCATTGTTTTTATGGTTTGGTTTTGCGTGATTTTTTTGGGGCCCTTTTTAAACCGGACCTTCAGCGTGATTTAATGAAAAGGCCAAACTCTTCAAATACGAGACCGCAGCATTTGAAACTAAGATTTTAAAAGTTTTTAGTCACTAACTTATTATTCTTTCCCCCACTGGCCTGCAACTCTGTTCTGGAATTTAGGATACGTGCGCCGCCATCTTGACTCAGAAGCATCACACTTACTGAGGAGAGGAGAGTGGGATAGGGTACAGGGGGTGGGTTATAGCTGTGCTTTGCTCACACAGAGAAGAGCTGTGCTCTTGAAAAGGTCAGCAATCCCAGAATGCAGAGCAGCACAGTTACAAGGCACTTCCTTTTTGCAGGCTGCCTGATAAGATGGCGGCTTCCATAATCAGCCATCTTGGATGTTTAAAGGCTCATAACATGCACTAGGTGCAGGTAGGATGAATTTTAATGTGGCCAATCTGTATGTACAGGGTGTGGGAAACATATAAGATAGACTCTAATTCAGAGTGAAAGTCCGCTTTAAGGGCTATTTTTTTTTTTTTTTTTTTGGGGCGATGTTTTTGGCAATGGAATTGTTGGTTCATTTACTTTGACCAAATAAAAAAACACTTACAATGTTTGGGGCGCACATTGCGTCGGGGCGTCTCCTTTCTTCCTCCCTGGGTTGCTGCTGTGAATCTGTTTGGATGACAAACACACTGATATTAGAGACTGTTGTTGTATCATGAATATCATATTAAGTTAGGCTTCTAGGTATCAATCTACTCACCTTCCCCAGCCACCTCTTCCTCGTCGTCCCCTTCCTCGCTCATCCCTTGGGATGTCCCTGCGACGTCTGAATCTACAACTAACAATAGTGCACATGAGTATATGTATTTAATGCATGTATTAGCACATATCTAACTATATTTCCCTTACCGGAGTCAGGTTGAGGCTCGTTTAGGCTCGACTACCTGCCATCAGATCCCCCCTCCCCTGCATGCTGAGGTCCAGAGGCTCCTCATACTCACTGGCAGAGGAGGGGGTGGCCGTTGACACTGGCGGTGGCCCACCTACACCTTCACCTGTTTCGCCCAACACTGGGCTGCGTGTCCTGGTCCGGGTGGGGCGGAAGCGCATATTCCATTCATGTGCTGAAATACAAACACAATCATTAAACTACGCCCAGGCGATGCCAGGGTTATAGGTGCATTTACATTTTCAACACTTACATGGGAAATGTTTGGCGAAGTACCGCCTCACCCGGAGCTTATGCCTTCTCTTTAAATCAGACCAGTGTTGGGCGATCTGGGTGAAGGTATAGGTGGTTTGTGATCGGCGTGCAATCGCGTCCACCACCGCCAGGGCCAACGTCCGCTTCTCATAATCTCGTAGCGATTCCTCAGCATCATCTGTAAAAAAAAGATACAAGGACCCACCATTAATCCACAAAATACATTACCAAGTTTCCTGGCCTAACTAAAGTCACTTTATTAACCTCTTGCTGCCTCACATTGCCCTAGTTCTTCTATCTGCATCTAGCCTAGTTTGTAGCTGCGTACATGTGTTAAATTAAGGTGGGCTTGTATTTAACGTGACAAACTAAGTTGTTTCAGACTATTCTTGCGCTTTGTTTTTTTTCTATTATAAGGAATGTGTGCACGCACATAAACGCACGCTCGCATTCTCACATCCATGATGATGTCGTCCTGCTCGTGGGTAAAGATTGCGGGCGACATATTTTCTTGCTTTTCCTGGTCTAGCTCTGACGTTCCCCTGCGGTGACGTGCGTGCGTGCGCGCAGGCGCGCACCCGCTGTTGACAACGCCCACACGGGAAACATATTTAAAGCACAAGGCACTCAGCTCTGTGTTGGATATCATTATGGGCAGACCTAAAGGGAGCAAAAATAGGCAACCAAGGCCCGAGGCTCATAGCAGCCGCACACATGCCTCATCCTCCCAAAGACAGAAGAGCAGGCACCAGACAAAGGCAGAACATGCCCCAACTAAAACGCAGGATACTCCACACACACAGGCACATTCAAAAAAACGCAGGACCAAGGAGACATTAACCCATTCACCACCACCTGCCAAAAAAGCACGAACACACAAGGGTGCAAAATCGAGGAAGACCCTGCAGCATCCTCAACCACAAAACACAAAGCATACCCACAAAACAAAACACATCAGCAAGGGAAAGCGTATTGCCAAACCCACCACCCCACCAAGGTCACCCACCCCTCCACCTCAACCCTCTGGTTCTCCCAATTCCAGTACCTCACATTCCACATGCAGCTCCACATCTGATAGCTCAACAGGAACCCAGACATTAAGCCATAGCAGCACACACACAACATCATCCTCCCCCATAGGCCCCAGAACCACACACGACTCACCAGATAGCCAACCATCAATTTCCACAGATGCAGGGGACACCACACACCCATGTGGCCGACAACTACGCCGTGGCTCCCTAACTGCACGTTTTTGCGATGCTCAAAGCATGGCTGTGGCAAATGCAGTTTGTGAGCATTATGATGCCCTATTTGGCAGGACCTCCAAATCAACCACTAAGCAGGCTAAGCTGGAGATCTGGACGAATATTTGCCGCCAAGTAAATAGTGTGGGATCTGTCAGGCGAGATATTCAACAAATCAAAAGGAAATTTGGGGACCTGAAATACTACAGTAAAAAAAAAAATGGACATGCGCCGTCAGCAGAGGTAAAGGGCAAATTAAATGCATTTTTAGTCGCATTGGTAACAGGATGTAACACTTATTAGGTGTAATTTAATCTTCCCCAGCCAACAGACAGGGGGTGTAGCAGAGGTAAAGGGCAAATTAATTGCATTTGTGGTCGCATTGTTAAAAGGATGTAACACTTATTAGGTGTGATTTAATCTTCCCCAGCCAACAGACAGGGGGTGGCTTACCCACTAAAATAATCCTTACACCCGCCGAGGAACATGTATATACATACATACACCCGGCCAGCATCCAGGGCCTGGCAGAGGCACAAGACACAGACCGGAATGTAAGGTCCCAAGGTGAGTCTGATTTTGCCATGACCTATTACAAAAAGTTCAATAAGGCAGTGTTATGCTACACAACACACTGTACTTGGCCATTTAGCTAATCTTCAAATCTACATTCTAAGGACCAAGTCAACAGGACACACCAGGTCCCCAAACCCCTGCGTTAGCACCGAGGCCAAGGGCACACCAGGATTCTGCACCACGAACCCAAATTGTGGATTGCGATGAGGTAAGTCAATGGTCATTGGTGTGTACTTTTAACATTGATCTTTGAAAACTTTTGTGGACAGAAATAAACTAAAAGGAAGCTATATTTCTTTACAGACCACAGGAAGCCCACCCATCATCGACCATATACGAGATTTGGAGGAGGACACCCCACATATGTCACTAATCACTACTGAACCAGTGGCAGCAACGCAGTCAACCCCGGCACAACCACCACATCCACAACCACCTTCTGAACCAGAACCAACCACCCGTCCCACTGCTCCAACCCAGTCCAGACGCCATATTTCCCAAAGAAGGCAACTTCAAATTTTGGAGGAGGCATGGAGGCAGGAAAATATAGCCTTTTCGGCGACAACACAGCAATTCAGTGAGACTGTGTGCACCCAACTCACAAACCTCAACGCCCAATTAGAGGTATTAAACAGAAATATCTCTGCCCTAACCAGCCATATGGGTGAGATTAATCAAAGCCTGGCCCACATTGCAGCCAATTTGCAGGCACAACATCATTCCTCGTCAGCATGCAACCCAACATACAACTAATTTGTGGGGAATACATTTTCTGACCCCACGTGTAATTTTTCTTTTGTTCCCAAAAAAACAAATGACACAACAAAATTTGTTTGTAAAATAAAAAAAAAAAAGCTAAAAAAAAATTTGTGGTCTCTGAAAAAACACTAAACAATAGTTGTGCACGGATGGTTTGCGCGGTGCCACTTTGGGTGCAAGAAAAAGGAGGGGTGGGGACGTCTGAAACTAAAGGTGGTGGAGTAGCGCACAAGCTATGATTAGGTTTAGGACCGTTGCAGGCGTCTATTGTAGTGCCCCCCCAGTCTCATCAAGACAACGGAACCTCATCTTCAAGAGACCAAAGCCTCGCTCCACCACAGAGCGAGTCCTCCTGGGGGCAGTATTGTAGCGCTCCTCTGCCTCTGAAGATGGATGCAGGATGGGGGTCATCAGCCAGGGGAGCAAAGGATAGCCAGAGTCTCCTGCCCAAAAAAAAAAATATAAAAAAAAAAAAAGGTGTGCATTGCAACAATAGAAAAGAGGGACAAATAGGTGAGCGGGGTAGGGTGGGAGGAAAGGACATTTATAATGAGAGTACATGCACATCCAACCTGTACACTCATTAAAAAAGTCTGGGGAATACTACTTACATAAGAGGGCAAGAACATGACGCAATAGGGTACAATCACTTAACCCATTAAATTTGTAGCTCAATAATTAGGCTCAAAATATACTACGAAAATAGTTACCAAATAGTGTGTTAAGGGAAAAAACACAGTCAGACAGGGTGGGCAACCAATACAAGTTTCATACACATACCCAGTAGCCAGCCACCAAAAAGATCGCCAGATTTGAATCTAGGCAGGAATTCCTCAAGATGTGCGCATCATGCGTCGAGCAGGGAAAGCCAGCAAAACGACTCCCAAAAACCAATTCAGGGCCAGCCAGTGCCTGCACATTTAGGCAATGTCCCATCTTCCAGTTCCTGCACACAGGCAATAAAAAATAAATTAGGTAGACCCTGTAAAAAGGACCCTAAAAAAAAACCCCCTAAAATATAACAAATACTCATGCCATCGATGTCCAAAGGCGTGCAGTGCAGCCTGGTTTCTGCCATACTCAGCAGGACAAGACCGCGTAGCTGGCGCCGCTGATGTGTTCCAACAGAGGACTGCATATTATTGCCCGAGTGCAAATACGGCTGCTCTGACTGCCCGTAAGTGAAGGCTCAGCGGCCCCGTTTTATTAGGGTGATTTCAATCGGAAATCAAGGCTCTGCATCACTGAAAAAAACGGACCAATGAACGAGGCGTCCGTTTTCCCGGGAAACAGCCTCGTGCGAGCCGACAATCGGAAAGGCGGCTGAGCGCACACCTGAGCGCATAAACGCACACTAAAATCAATGTAGCACCCTTTCCTGACCCGATCAAAGCCCAGAACCAACGGGAAAACGCACGGGATAGCTGAACGGGGAGGCTCTGCATCAAGCCAATTGTCTGCTTCTAGTAGACTCACTTCACCAAGAGGAACTCTCCTACATTTCTCAGTTCAGACTACCCTCTCTTCTTCTTGGCATCAGCAAATACCAAGCAGAGAGGAGTCCTCATCGATTTTAAGCACTCTCTCCCTTTCTCTATGGAGCAGACAATATGGGTCACTTCCTACTTGTGACTGGTATGGTACAAGTCACTATTGCTTCTTATTACGCCCCCAAGCAGAACCAGAACGCTTTTTTTGAGGAGTTTCTTAGAACTCTGGACCCCCAGGTAAAAGGGCTCCTCATAGTGGCGGGTGACTCAAATCACATCTTGCACCCCACTCTGGCAGACATATGGTGGGTCGACCCTTGGACTGCCCCAGGGTGGGCTCCTCAGGAAAAGCGTTCCGTTCCCTCCTAAACCAATACCACCTTGCTGACGCATGGAGAGAGGTCCACCCCACCAAGAGGGACTTCACTCACTACTCTTGCCCGCACAAGGTCTTTACGAGAATAGACCACATTTTCTTGCAGCTGCCCTCCTTGCCACACCTCTGCCACTCCTCTATAGTTCCGATGGTATGGTTGGACCACGACCTTGTTGCTGTCGAGTTGATCTCCCTGACCCCTCCCAGAGGTCTTGGAAGCTCTACGACCCCATGTTGTCTGATGAGGCACTCCTCGAACGCTTTAGCGAAGAGATTGAGAGCTTCTGCCTGCAAAACACGGGGTCAGTGAGCTCTTAGGCCCTGCTCTGGGAAGCTCATAAAGCGGTAATGCGTGGGCAGTTCATCCAAGAATCCGCTAGACGCAAAGCCTCACATAAGGAAAAGCTTCAAAAAATGTTAGATGCATACCACTTAGCCTCTTCCGCCTATAAAGACCATCAGACCAGACGTAACAGAATCAAATTCAACCAAGCAGGCGATCAACTTAACCTGTGCCTTACAGGTGAGGCCGAACATCAAATCAAACCGACTAGGTTCAAGTGGTATCGCATCAGTAACAACCCGAACACCCCTCTTGCCAGAAGACTTAGAGGCGTCACCCAGAGGGCTAACCCAGTGCGCTTTAGGACCCTAGAGGGCACATTAATTAGCAACCTATTGAGGTTGGTATCAACCTTCGGTAAACATCTTGAGGACCTATTGAAATCCAAGAGTATGCTAGACGACCGCCTCGCAGAAAAGTTGCTAGGACAACTTTCACTACCTTCCCTACAGCTTGAGGTCAAATCCTTCCTCGATAAACCGGTCAAACTCTCTGAGGTCCAGGAAGCCATTAACTCCTTAAGGACTGGGAAACAACCTGGCCTAGATGGGTTCTCCGCCCTTTACTATAAAAAGTTTTCCCAAGTACTATCTACGCCTTGTCCGGATATTTAACTCTCTCAGTAATGGCAATTTATGGAGTACAGAGGCACTCACTGCGGCTGTCTGCATGATACCTAAACCCAATTTTGATACCACCCACTGATCCAACTACAGGCCCTATGGGCATGATGCAGAGCCTCCTCTGAACTGCCCTTAAAACCTTCCGAATGTCCGGGGCTCCCGTTTGAATCGTGGCTCAAATGTGATGCAGAGCCTCCGTCGGAATGACTCCCTAACTGATCCGTCAATTTCACTTTACTCGGAAAGCTTTTTTTGCTCTCTCGGGTGCCTTCAATTTGATCGGGGCTCCCGTTCACGTTCACACGGGCGGCCCGTTTTTCCCTGATTTTTCCTGCCTTTTTGAACGTACCTGCTTGGTTTCCGTCGTATTTGAGCTTCCATTTTGTTGGTTTTAGCAAGTATACTTACATCTCCATGGCTCTTCAGTTGCCAATCAGGCTACACGCAAGCGCACATCCCTCAAACTCCCTTGGACTATGCATATGGCCACAAATGCAAATGTGACACACATCTTTTTTTTGTTAAGGTTTTTTTGTGGGGGTTTCCTTGTCCTTAATGCATACCTTAATCATCTAGTAGTTCCTTATTCCTTGTCCTTAATGCATACCTTAATCTCCTTGCTTGTTCCTTCTTCCTTGTCCTTAATGCATACCTTAATCTCCTTGTTTGTTCCTTCTTCCTTGTCCTTAATGCATACCTTAATCTTCTTGTTTGTTCCTTCTTCCTTGTCCTTAATGCATACCTTAATTGTTTGTGTGTTTTTCTGAAATATTGTTCCATATCTAAACCTTTGGTGTCATGGAAATGTGTGCTGATGTTGTGTGATGGTACATTTGCAGGACACACAACTCTCGAAATATTATTATTTATTAGTTTTTTTTTTTGTGTGTGTTTTTGTATTAAAAACTTGTATTTTTTTAAAAATGAGAAAAAACATATTTACATGTGGTTACAAAAATAAAAAAATTAGGCCTCGGGGTCTGTAGCCTGTGTTCTTTGATCTGTGAATGAAAAACAACATTACTTTAGCATTGTTTTTTTTTTGTTTGTTTTTTGATTGTTTGTGCACTTATTAAATGGGACCTTCTGCGTGTTTTAATGAAAAGGCCAAACTCTTCAGAAACGTTGCCACAGCATCTTAAACTAATATATATTAATTTTGTAGTCATTAAATTATTATTCTTTCCCCCACTGGGCTGCAACTCAGTTCAGGAATTTAGGATACGTGCAACGCCATGTTGACTCTGAAGCATCACACTTACTGAGGAGAGGAGAGTGGGATAAGGTACAGGGGGTGGGTTATAGCTGTGCTTTGCTCACACAGAGCCGAGATGTGCTATGGAAAAGGTTGGTAAGATGATTTGTAAGGTGGACAATCTGTATGTACAGGGTGTGGGAAATATTTAAGATAGACTCTTATTCAGAGTTAAGGTCCGCTTTAAGTGCTCATTTTCTTTAGTTTAAATAAACACCACTTACAAGGTTTAGGCCGCACATTGCGTCGGGGGTGGAGTCTCCCTTCAGCCTCCCTCTGTTGCTGTTGTGAATCTGTATGGATGACAAACACACTGATATTAGAGACTGTTGTTCTTTCATGAATAGAATATTAAGTTAGGCTTCTAGGTATCAATCTACTCACCTTCCCCAGCAACCTCTTCCTCCTCGCCCCCTTCCTCACTCATCCCTTGGGATGTCCCAGCGACGTCTGAATCTACAACAATAGTGCACATGAGTATCTGTATTTAATGCATGTATTTCCACATATCTAACTATATTTCCCATACCGGAGTCAGGTTGAGGCTCTGTTATGCTCGACTCCCTGCCGTCAGATCCCCCCCTCCCCTGCATGCTGAGGTCCAGCGGCTCCTCCGAGTCACTTACAGAGGAGGGGGTGGCCGTTGACCCTGGCGGTGGGCCACCTACACCTTCACCTGTTTCGCCCAACACTGGGCTGCGTGTCCTGGTCCGGGTGGGGCGGAACCGTAGATTCCATTCATGGGCTGAAATACAAACACAATCATTAAACCACGCCCAGGCGATGCCAGGGTTATAGGTGCATTTTCATTTTCTACACTTACATGGAAAATGTTTGTTGAAGTACCGCCTCACCCGGGGCTTATGCCTTGTTTTAAATCAGACCAGTGTTGGGCGATCTGGGTGAAGGTATAGGTGGTTTGGGTTCTGCGTTCTATCGCCTCCACCACCTCCAGGGCCAACGTCCGTTTGGCATAATCAGACGGCAGGAAGTCGTAGCGATTCCTCAGCATCATCTGTTAATAAAAAATACAAGGACACACCATTAAGCCACCAAATACATTAACAAGTTTCCTGACCTAACTCAAGTCACTTTATTAACCTCTTGCTGCCTCACATTGCCCTAGTTCTGCTATCTGCATGTAGGCTAGTTTGTAGCTGCGTACATGGGTTAAACTAAGGTGGGCTGGTCTGTAACGTGACAAACTAAGTTGTTTAAGACTATTCTTGCGTTTTGTTCTTTTTTTATTACAAGGAATGTGTGCGCGCACATAAACGCACGCTCGCTCGCATACTCACATCCATGATGAGCTCTTCCTGCTCCGTTGTAATGATGGCGGGGGACATCTTGGCTTGTTTTTCAAATTCTAGCTCTGACGTTCCCCCGCGGTGACGTGCGTGCGCGCAGGCGCGCAACCGCAGTTGGAAACATATTTAAAGCTCAAGGCACTCCGCTTGGTGTGGGATACCATATCAATATGGGCAGACCTAAAGGGAGCACAAAGAGCCAACCAAGGCCAAAGCCACATAGCAGCCGCACACATGCCTCATCCTAAATAAAACAGAAAAGCAGGCACAAGACAAATGCAGAACATGCACCAACTAAAACGGTGGGGACTCCACAGACACAGGCACATTCCCAAAAACGCAGGAGCAAGGAGACATTAACCCATTCTCAACCACCGGCCCAAAAACCACACACGACTCCCCAGATAGCCAACCATCTATTTCAAGTGATGCAGGGGACAACACACACCCATGTGGGCGCT
This sequence comes from Gastrophryne carolinensis, assembly GCA_027917425.1. NCBI lineage: Eukaryota > Metazoa > Chordata > Amphibia > Anura > Microhylidae > Gastrophryne > Gastrophryne carolinensis. The sequence continues at coordinate 113,278,848 of CM051237.1, read as the reverse complement.
AACCATGCCGTGGGTCCCTAACAGCCCGTTTTTGCTAAGCACAAAGCATGGCTGTTGCCAATGCTGTTTGGGTACATTATGGTGTTCTGTCCATCGAGATACTGAACAAATCAAGCGGACAGTTGTGGACCTGAAATCATATAGTTGCCCAAAAATGGACATGCGCCGGCAGCAGAGGTAAAGCCCAAATGCATTTAGAGTCGCTTTGTGACCAGCATGTAACACTTATTAGGTGTGATTTAATCTTCCCCAGCCTGCAGACAGGGGGTGGTTTCAAGAAAATACATTGGCCACAAGGTCAGCACGGATTGTGTGTGCTGGGCCACTTTGTGTACCAGTGTAAGGAGGGGTCTGCTCGTCAGAAATAGGGAAAGGTTCTGCACCCAGGTCAGTATATCGAGCAATCCTGCTTCTAATGGCAAGGTTGTGCAGGACCCCACAAGCAATAATTATTTTGATAACCTTGCCAGGCTGATACTGAAGAGAACCCCCACTGTGATCCAGACATCGGAAACGCATCTTCCACAACCCAAAGGCACGTTCCACCACAGAGCGAGACCTCCTATGGGCTGTGTTGTAGCGCTCCTGTGCCTGGGAAGATGGGTGCAGGATGGGTGTGAGCAGCCATGGTAACAAGGGATAGCCTGAGTCACCTGCAAAAATACAAAAGACAAACATAAGGTGGATGGCTAAAAAAAGGTTTAGGTGTGCATAGAAACATTAGTACACAGGGACAAATAGGTGAGCTAGGTATGGTGGGAGGAATTGACATTTTTACTGAGCCTACAAACACATGCAACCTGTACACTCATTAAAAATGTCTGCGTAATGCTACTGAGATAAGAGGGCCAGAACATAAGCCAATAGTGGAGAATACTTTCACCCATTAATTAAACCAAAAACCTTTTCAAGTTTCCAGGAAAGGTCTCACAGATTAGTGGGGTAGTGGCAAATCCACATTCAAACCTGGGGACCAAGAAATACAACTTTAATACACATACCCAGTAACCATCCTCCAGAAATATCTCCAGATTGAAACCGTTGATAGAGGCTGGAGTTCCTCAAAATGTGCGCATCATGCGTGGACCCAGGAAAGCCAGCAAACAGACTGAAAAATTGAAGATCACTGCCTGAACATTGATGGAATGGCCCATCTTCCTGTTCCTGCACCAAGCCAACCAAAAGTGGAATTAGTGTGAGGCTTACAAAATGTTTGATAACAAGAAAAAAAAAACAGACCCAAACCACATACCTGAACAGATATTCCTGGTCCGCAGGGGGGATGAGCGATACATGTGTGCAATCGATTGCACCAATGACGTTGGGCATGTCGGCTATGTTATAAAAGCCCAGCTTAACCGCATTCCAGGCTTCCCCTGTTTGAGGGAAAAAAATGTAATTCTGTGCCAGGGTAGCCATGCCATCCAAAAACTTGGTTAGGCTGCGGCTCAGCGTAGACTGGGACATCCCCATGGAGAAGGCACCCAGTCTCTGGAATGAGCCGTTCGCCAAAAATTGCAGGCAGCCAACCAATTTGGTCATACCTGCAATTGCATGCCCCTTTCTTGTGGTGGGGGCTAACCATGGCCGCAGCTCGCTATACAAGGCATGGAGAGAAACACGGTTAAGGCGGGTGAGCTCGAATAGGTCAACGTCACTCATGCCATCGATGTCCAAAGGCGTGCGCTGCAGCCTGGTTTCTGCCATACTCAGAACTATCAGACGGCGTAGCTGGCGCCTTTGATGTTGGCCCACAGAGGAATGCATTCCCAAAAAGCACGGAGCTCCAATACGGCTGGTCAGACTGGCCGTAAGTGAATGCTCGGCGGCCCCGTTTTATTAGGCTGAATCCAATCGGAAATCAAGGCTCTGCATCACTGGAAAAAACGGGCCAATGAACGAGGCGTCCGTTTTGCCGGCAAACAGCCTCTTGCGAGCCGACAATCGGAAAGGCGGCTGAGCGCACACCTGAGCGCATAAACGCACACTAAAATCAACGTAGCACCCTTTCCTGACCCGATCAAAGCCCAAAACCAACGGGGAAACCCACGGGGGAGCTGAACGGGGAGGCTCTGCATCAAGCCATATATCCTTACCAAATATCAATGTCAAATTGCTAGCAAAGGTCCTTGCGGCATGACTCAATAGGTATATTGCATCTTTAATTTCTAAGGAGCAGGCTGGATTTAACCCTCAGCGCCAAGGGGGGGATAATATCAGCAAGGTCATTAACCTGGTCCATCATGTGAGGAAGGAGGGTCGTCAAGCTATGCTACTAACCCTTGATATCCGTAAAGCATTTGATACGGTAGCCTGGGACTACCTCCAATTCATATTGAAAAAATGGGGGCTTGGTCCCTCCTTCACCACATGGATTTCCTCACTATACTCTAAGCCTGGTGCGTTCGTTAGGTATTCAGGCTACTCCTCCAAGCCAAGGGTGCCTGAAAGATGCGGAAACAGACCCAAGCGAGCTGAACCACAAGAGACCGGACCTGAAACTTGCACCCACCACCTCCCCCACGACAGAGGGGGATAGGAGGGTATCCTAAGCGGCATAGGCAAATTACTTAAGACTAAACAGCCAAAGCAGCACTCCGCACTTTGCAGCAACAGCAGGCACCACCTTACCAACCTGCCACTAGGCACGCTGAAGAAGCCGATTAGGCAAAACGCGTCCGTGCGCTACACACTTGCTACAAACGAGGGCCTGCACCCTTGCTACAGATTGAGACTTTGACCCAACAGGAAATTACTAAATTGGGAACAATCCCATTAACCACCATAACAAGAAAAGGACTTTATGGTATTGGGTCACCCTGGTACAATCTGATACCCGGACTGTACCACTATGATAAAAGCATAAAAATATGTTTTTTGTATATATGTATATAGACTCTTTGCAACTCCAATTAATTAGGTATTCTTTGATGTATAATATTTGAATACTAAGTATTTTTACTGCGAGTACACCTGGCGCTTGGGAGCCCCTGACCAAAACCCACAAGAGGACCCAAAAGGATCCATCTAGTGGACAGGGTCCCCCCAAAAGAAGTTTTTCTTCTCCCCCTCAGCCTACTAAATTCTCTGACTCAACTCAGAGGAGCCAGCACTCGCACACCTACACCACAAACAAATCACCTATTACTCTCCCTCCTGGGATATCCTTACCCCCGCCAAAAAAATCCCTCCCTTCCCTTTCCCTTCCCACCTCTTACCCGTCCCCCACTAACCCTACTTGCCCCAGGGCAAACCATATCCAAACTACTCCTCCAAGCGGTTCATTCTGGGAAGAGGCACTAGGCAGGGTTTTCCTCTCTCCCCCTACTCTTTGCCCTCGCTATTTAGTCCCTATCCAAGTTAATTCAAGCTAACATTAATATAGAGGGAGTCACTGTCGGGGGATATAATCACAAGATTTCTTTATTTGCTGACGACATCTTGATGCTTGTATCTAACCCTGTCACATCCCTCCCAAATCTCTTTCAAACCCTAGATGACTTTTCCAAGATCTCTGGTCTGCAGATTAACACCTCAAAATCCCACACCCTCAATGTCTCCCTCCCTGAAAGTACGCTGTCTGCACTTAAAGCATCCTTTAACTTCTCATGGCAAGAGCGGCACATCAAATATCTAGGCGTCCGCTTGACTGCAAATTATGAGTCCCTCTATGCCGCTAATTATCCCGCTATACTTAGGGACCTCCGCTCCCTGTTGTCTTCGTGGGAGAATCTGCATCTTTTGTGGCTTGGCAAAATACTCTACGTCTTTCGGGTCTTGCCGGTACCGATTACCCCCGCATGCCTAAAAGGTTTCCAATCCACTTTAAACTCCTTCATTTGGGATCAGCAAAAACCTAGAGTTAACCATATGACAATGTACAGATCCAAGCAACAGGGAGGTCTCGGAGTCCCTAATATAGCTCGCTATTATTCTGCATGCCAGATTTGGCAAATGGCTGTTATTCATGCTGGAGATGATAGACCATTATGGGTAGACATCGAGCAGGCCAGTTGTACCCCAACAGCCATTTCAAATTTATTATGGCTGCCCCCAACAGCTTACAAGGGCATTGATAACCCGGTTCTGAAGCACTTTCTCAGAATCTGGAAAATTAACAGATCCAAAAGCCACCTCATCTCCCCCCTGCCTCCCCTGCTATCGGTCTTGGGTAACCCTGAATGTCTCCCGGGCTTTCATGAGCCTGTCGTGTTTAGTTGGTGGAAGTCACAAAACGTAACAAGGATTAAAGATCTCGTCTCTCATAGGGGAATTTTAACATTCCCAGAGCTTCAATCCCTTAGAGACATCCCGTACAGGGAATACCTCCGCTACCTACAAATATCCCACTATATAGCTTCTAAGTCTAGAGGGGGGGCTACCCCAAGACTATCTTCATCTTTTGAGTTTGCTTGTGGATCACAACCTCTTGGGAAGGGGATGATTGCCACAGTGTATAGGAAGTTGAACGATTTCGAGGAGACATCCCTCCCAGCCTACACGAGCGGGTGGGAAGCTGATCTTGGTTTCAGCATTTTGCCTAGTGAATGGAAAATAGCTTGGCTGAACTCATTCAAATGGTTCCTGAACACGGGCGCCCAGGAGGTCAATATTAAAGTCCTACTCCGATGGTATCTAGTTCCGGATAATATCCACAGATTTTGCCCCTCTTACCCACCTCTTTTAGAGAGTGCCGCCTACAGGGATCATATATTCATATATGGTGGGAATGTAGGGTTGTCCAAAAGTCTTAAAGGAGCCACAGCACTCAAGCCAGTTAACTTGCTGACCAACCTACAATCTGTCTCTAAACTTGGTTAAAAACAGAGGGCTCGGTAACACACATCTGCAGAAGTAAGCTTAAGCTGCACCACCAGCGCCAAGGTGCCCTTGTGAGGTGCAGTCCTAACTTACCTGAGGTTGCCCTCTGTTTTTAACCAAGTTTAGAGACAGATTGTAGGTTGGTCAGCAAGCTAACTGGTTTGAGTGCTGTGGCTCCTTTAAGACTTTTGTATCCTAATTGCCCTGCTAACGTGCACCTCCCAGGTTAGTTACAAAATGGTCTGATCGGCTGCCACTCCTCTTTTGTTTCTTTTGAATTTGTGCAAGCACATGGGGTGGGGTCCAGGCTGTATTGCAAGGTCTTTGACCCTTCCACCCCATGGCTTGCACTTGAGGTTTAGGGCAACCTCAGGTAAGCCTGCTCCCAATTTATCTATTGCATTGTATGTCCCAAATGAGGCTCTCAAAGATTAGAGTTAGGACTGCACCTCACAGGGGCACCTTGGCGCTGGTGGTGCAGCTTAAGCATACTTCTGCAGATGTGTGTGACCGAGCCCTCTGTTTTTAACCAAGTTTAAAGACAGATTGTAGGTTGGTCAGCAAGCTTACTGGTTTGAGTGCTGTGGCTCCTTTAAGACCTTTGTATCCTAATTGCCCTGCTAACGTGCACCTCCCAGGTTAGTTATAAAATGGTCTGAGCGGGTGCCACCCCTCCAATGTAGGGTTGTCCGCCATTTCTGGGCTAAGGTTTATTACATTTTAAAGAAAGCAACAGGGTTACACCTGACCCCTTCACCTCAACTTGCCTTACTTAATTTGAAACCCCCAGATGTATAAGATCACAATTTGAACTTATCAGACACATCCTTACGGCCGCTAAGCTTATCATAGCACACTCATGGAAGAAGACGACGATGCCTAGTGGAAGCCTGGTCCCTCGCATCAATGAAATTATGTTCTTCGAGAAGATGGCAGCCTCGATGCAAGGTGACTTTGCTCCCTTCCTGACCATCTGGGAAGGTTGGATTACACACTTCCAACCTAAAAACTTCGACAGTTCCCTCCTCACATCTCAGTGATGTGTTGTACACATCTCGCACCTGGTGGCGGCTGGACACCCACTCCCAATCCTTCCCATTTTCCTCTCTTTGCACCCCTATCCTCTTCATTCTAACCTTCCGTTCTCCCTCCTCAGGTACATGGTCTTTCGCCACACACACCTCATACCTTGCTTTTGGAGATATTGTTCCCAATTTGTGTATGTGTCGACACCCCCTTGGGGGTAATTATATGCTCCACAAAATGTAAAGTATGTTGCAATGTAATGTATTTCTCCTATATTCTCAATTAAAATATTAATGAAAAAAAAATCATGGCCAGCAGCATGCTAGTTTCTTTTAAATAAATCTTCTCCAATCACCAGGCGCACTGATGCTGTTGGCATCTACTATTGCTAGGCAATAGGAAGCCAATGGCAATGGAGGTGACGTTTCAGATGGGCAACCATCCCGGTAGTGGAGGCAAGGTAAGTACTGACACATGGAAAACCATATCTGATAAATTTAAAAAGAGCATTAATCGAGAGTAATAAATGTGGTCTCATAATATGATTACAATTAGATTTTTTATCTTTAAATCTCTAACAATAAAATGATTTTATAGCTCAGGTCTCTGATAAGCATTGGTATAATAAATAACTGGACTGAGGACAAAAGAAGATGCCAGAAATACTGTGCAGCTGAGCAGACAGTTGTCTAAACAATACTTTGGAAGATATGAGTAAAAAATTTTCCACAGCCAAGTTGAGAAAAAAGGAAAACGGGCATTGCTTCATAAAATTGTAAAAATTTTGAACTTATTATATTATTCTTTACAGGATTTATACTCATGTTTTCTGAATATAATATAGTGATAGGAGAGTTAAATTGGGCTGATACTTGGTAACCAGGCCCTAAAGAAATTGTATAAATAGTAGTGATGGAGAAACACCCACCTCCATTACTCAGTTTGCATTGACAGGAGCACACAGAGAGAGGTTCATCTATTGTGGATCTTTCCCCGTGCAGTGTTCCAAAGGGAGGCTGGCAACTTCACATATAAGTAGCTCGGAAATATTTGATTGCATTGCATGTCCCAACTTTTGGGGACTCAAAAATTGGAGTAGTGACCCCACTAATAGGGGGCCCTTAACGTGGTAAGGTTTAAAATGTGCAGTTACAATTGTATACAAATAAAGGGCCCTAGTTTCTCTAGAAGGATTCTTAAGCCTGTATTCTGAAAATTACATATATAGTAATACATTCTATAAATATTAGTGATGGAGCAACTCCCACCCCCTTTACTCGACTTTTATTAAACCATTATTTTTGGTAAACATTATAGAAATCTTAAAGTAGAGCAGAAGCAGTGGATGAAGATGTTTTTAATTTTCTGGGGAATATTCCCACTTGGATACTTTTGTAGAATGTGGCTGCCTATGTCACTCACGGATTAAACACAAAAATAACGCTCATCTTTTTTCTGGCTTAGAGTTGCTGAAAAGTTAGGCTTAACTTTCATGCTGTTTCAAAAGAAAAAGAATATCTGAATCAATAAAACATCTTAGGACAAAAAAGGAATTTCTCCGATATACACAGATCAATAGAAAAAGTCGGAGCCGCTAATAGCTGCCCCAGGCTCCCTTACTGCTGCGCTAAGAATCAGGCAAGGGAAGCTAATTAATGAAGCTCATTATTCTCTTTTGATTAATATTTTTCCCCTAGAAGTCTCTGAACTATTTCAAGTTATATTCTATCATATTCAGGAGTATCCAGATTGAACATGTAAATCATTCCACCCCTTCAGCCTTTTAAATAAAATGGAATGAGAGTGTAGCAGCCACAATTTTTTGAGTAACGATGGTAGATTAAAGTGGCCTACACCTAGAAATGGAAACCTTTATTTGGCAGTAAAAAAACCCTACCAACCCACACCAGTTTAATGATAGTATATTAGGGGCCTTATTCATGAAGGTATAGCGCCAAGTAGTGCAGCGGCAGGCAGCGCCAGATAGCGGCAAGTAGCGGCAGGTGAACGCCGGAGACGGCACGCAATTACACATTTATGAAGCCAAATCTGGTGAGCGACTAGAACAACGCCATGCAGCGTCCAATTCATCATTATCCCAGGCTTAGCATACAGCGCCGGCGTTCTGCCTTGCAGAACGCCACATATTACCTGTGGCTACCTGGCGCTCTCCCATACATTTCAATGGACGATCTTTAAATCCCTTTCCGGATCCCAATTTAAAAAAAAAAATTCTCAAACCTTCTGACATGTATCCTGGGCAAGAAAATAACATGTTTGAAAACTTTTTGGATTAATAATATTTTTATGCAGAATTGTCCTTACATGTCTGGTATTAAAGTGTTCATGTTACAATGTAATGACAATGTAATTCCATATGTTTTCGCTTTGTTACTAGTGGATACAGAGAGAGTACTGCGGGTGGCACCTCTAATACATTACATAATAATAAGGGGTGCACTGCCCCAATAGGAGACCCTGCAAATGCACAATATCACCCAAGAGTTTGGGATGCCCTCCAAACACCCCCCTGAATGGGTCCCTGGGGAATAACAATTGCACTCTCACAAGGGTAAAAATGTAAGTGGTCTTTATTAATGATAATCACATTAAAAACATTTTAAAAACTACAGCATTATCCCAGTGCTGTTCCATAACCAGCCCTAGGAAGAGCCCTAGTGGCTCGGAACGCGTGGGCTTGCCGCGGGGTTGCTTTGCAGCCAGTGACATAGTAAGGATTTAAATTTGTGTTTTTTCATGTTTGTTACCTTGCACTATTGTCTCTTATTGGGCCTGCTTATAGTTAGAGGTCTTGTTTATGGAAAATTGATGCACGTTTGTTTCTGCACATAGCACTTTATTATTACATATTAATGGTGTACCTAGTATTAGTCACAATTCATTGTAGCACTTTATATTAATATGTACCTTGGCAGGATGGCTCCCCCATGTGGCTGGTTATGGAACAGCACTGGGATAATGCTGTAGTTTTTAAAATGTTTTTTATGTGATTATCATTAATAAAGACCACTTACATTTTTACCCTTGTGAGAGTGCAATTGTTAGTCCCCAGGGACCCATTCAGGGGGGTGTTTGGAGGGCATCCCAAACTCTTGGGTGATATTGTTACTATTGGATACATGTTCAAAAACAGCCTTTAATCACACAGTTTCTGGCGCTATGGGCTACAACTACATGATTTTGAGCGCCAGCGATGTTTGAGGCTGATTTTTTGATGAATGTGGTGTGAGTCAGTTGCTCTGAGCTGGTGCTCCTATTCGGTCCCATACAGCGTAGTACTGCGACTCACACACAGGGGTGGACTGGCCATCGGGCGCACCGGGAGAATGCCCAGTAGGCCGGTGCCTCCCTAGCACTGGCCGGGTTGGTGAGCGGCAGGAACAGGCTGCAGGTGAGTGGCCCATGTGCGGGAGGTAGCGGCCAGCGTGCCACGAGGGAGTCAGATGAGAGGCTCGTAGCTGCCGATGCGCGGGAGTACGGGTGGTGGCTGCGGCCAATGTGCGTTCCTTCAGAGAGAAAGCTTGGTGTGAGGTCCGAAGCAGAGGCTAGTGCCCCGGCTAACTTCGCATCTCCAGGGTAAGATGCGTAGAGCTGAGCAGAGACGGGGGGCAGCGTGGGGCTAGACAGAGATGGGGGGGCAGCGTGGGGCTGGGCAGAGACGGAGGGGCAGCGTGGGGCTGGGCAGAGACGGGGCAGTGGGTGGCTGGACAGAGACGGGGGGGCAGCGTGGGGCTGGGCAGAGACGGAGGGGCAGTGTGGGGCTGGGCAGAGACGGAGGGGCAGCGTGGGGCTGGGCAGAGACGGGGGCAGTGTGGGGCTGGACAGAGATGGGGGGCAGCGTGGGGCTGGGCAGAGACGGGGGGCAGCGTGGGGCTGGGCAGAGACGGGGCAGTGGGGGGCTGGACAGAGACGGGGGGCAGTGTGGGGCTGGACAGAGACGGAGGGGCAGCGTGGGGCTGGGCAGAGACGGAGGGGCAGCGTGGGGCTGGGCAGAGATGGGGCAGTGGGGGGCTGGACAGAGACGGGGGGGCAGTGTGGGGCTGGACAGAGACGGAGGGGCAGCGTGGGGCTGGGCAGAGACGGAGGGGCAGCGTGGGGCTGGGCAGAGATGGGGCAGTGGGGGGCTGGACAGAGACGGGGGGGCAGCGTGGAGCTGGGCAGAGACGGAGGGGCAGTGTGGGGCTGGGCAGAGACGGAGGGGCAGCGTGGGGCTGGCCAGAGACAGGGGCAGTGTGGGGCTGGACAGAGATGGGGGGCAGCGTGGGGCTGGGCAGAGACGGGGGGCAGCATGGGGCTGGGCAGAGACGGGGCAGTGGGGGGCTGGACAGAGACGGGGGCAGCGTGGGGCTGGGCAGAGACGAAGGGGCAGCGTGGGGCTGGGCAGAGACGGGGCAGTGGGGAGCTGGACAGAGACGGGGGGGCAGCGTGGGGCTGGGCAGAGACGGAGGGGCAGCGTGGGGCTGGGCAGAGACGGAGGGGCAGCGTGGGGCTGGGCAGAGCTCAATAGTATCCAGTGCCCAGAAGAGTGCAGGCAGCAAACATTAAAGGAAAGGCAAAGTGGCAATGAAGGACCAAAGATTGTCAGGCAAAGGACCCTTATTTATAATCAAGCAAAGACAACCCCAGCGTGATCTGATCTTTACCAGTTAGTGGGAATAAAGTTTTTACAGAACCTGGGTAATGGCCAATTGAATGGCTTAAACAGGAATGCAGACCTACTTTAAATATAAAGCCCCTGTTGAGGATGGAGACGTGGGACATGAGCATGCAGCTAAGGTTTCTGGTTGGGGGCTAAGCCAAGGTCAGGGATAGGCAGCAGAGGCTCAGGGTCAGCAAGTCCACAACTGTCTAAAGGCAAAAATCAGAAGAGCAGATAGATCAGGAATGGAAACAGTCCATTTTAAACAAAACCAGCAATCATTGGAATACCCACCCCCAATCCATATTATCTGTAATTAGCTTCTCAAATGGTTTCTGCTGGTCACAAGAATTATCAGCCACTTTCTTGCAGGGGGGGGGGGTATGAGCAGGAGGGGGCATTAGGATGCTCCACTGTTCTGCAATCAACACCCATTTTGTATATAATGTGTGGGCAACACACATGTGCATAGAGCTGTGCAGCGTGGGGCTGGGCAGAGACGAGGTGTAAATGTGGTTCTGTTGCCAAAGGGCCCAGCAGAGGACAGCAGCAGCACAGGTAACCGGCAGAGAAGAGGATTTAAAGTTAAGGTTAAGGATTTAAAGAGGAATTATCACCAGGATTTTCACTATTCTGGTGATTGTACAGAGCTCCAGCTCTGAAAACTGTCCATGGCCTGTCTGAATGGCTGAGTGGTGCAGTGCACCTCAGCCACATGATGCAGCCTGTGAAAGCACCTATAGGTTACTATGTGGAGGACCTTCCCATCTTTTGTGGCACAACCGAAAGTGTATTGCCATCTTTCCACAAACACCAAGTATGAAAGAAGCATAAGACTGATCAGAAGTGTATTGTTTCATCATATAATTACTATATGATTGGTACCATTGTGTATAGTAATTTAGTAGTAATATAGTTACTTCCTAATACAATTCATGTATATATATATATATATATATATATATATATACTGTATATGATGTGACATTAAATATACCAAGGGCCAAGATCCCAAGATACCAGGGCCGGTGAGACCAAAAAAGTCCCGGGCCGATTTTTAACCCCAGTCCGCCCCTGCTCACACATGATATTCATCAATGCCAGACAGCAACTGAGGAGCTCTAAAACAATGATCCATGGCCGAGCACAGCGACTAATAGCGGTCGCTCTGAAATCCGCTCTACAGAAGCTCAACTGTCGCTACCTGACGTTAGTAATGAATCAGCCTGCCAGTATTATATAGTGGCTCAGACACTGCTATCTGTTCTCTTCTTGGCAGAATCTACTGTCTGTATGGTTGCAGTGCTTCTTGCATGTGAGACAAACCTTTGAGCTGAAGTTGTCACATGACCGTTAAAACCACACCAGCTCAACCCTTGAGGAGATTCCAGTCACTATAGTATAAAATGTGTCTGCATGGCCATTTTACCATAGCCCTGCCAAAGTATTTCTTATACTCATCAACCCAACAGTGTGGTAACATGGACGGTATCACTCCTACACATGGACAGTATTGTGCTTGATTCAGGGGCAAAAATTGTACTTTGGAGTAAAAAGCACTCATTTCACAAGCGGTGCTGAATTTAGACCTAGTTAAAGTTATACTAAAGGCAAGTCCCATTGCTGTCCCATTGTCTCGGGCTACATGTTGCACTGTCCTAAACTTCAATCCATTTTCAAAAAGATCCTGTAGTTCTTAAGTTCTTTTTAAAACTATTATTGGAGATTCATAAGAAAAATTAACAGAAACAGTGGGTGTGGCAAAAGCGATGTGATGTTAGTGTGAGAGGAGAGAGGTTTCAGAGATCAGGACGTCTGGGCAGGGAGTGGGGTTGTTTCCGTTCTTGGTCCACTGAAGGTTGATTGATGGACCAAATCTGCAGGATGAGGACTGAAAACTGAATAAGGAAGTGTTTTTTCTAACAAAGGAGACAGACAGAAGAGAAAGCACAATGCCCAAATCCCTCGATGAAGAGGGGAGAGTTAAGCTAATTTTCCCCTCCATAGCTGTTGATATTCACTTTAACCTGCCCTTATCCTTAGTAGTAGCTCCCCTACACCAGACAAGGAAGGAAGAGTTTAGAATAAACCCAATGGCCATATTACAGAATATTGTTAAGCTATTTGAGGACACACCAAGCTGGTGTAGGAAAAAGCCTCTGCTGCACTTTGCTGATAAGTTCTACAACTGTAGTGTGAAATATCAGAATCTTGACAGATGGAGATCATTGAAGGTACAATCATTTGTATAAAATGGACATGGGAAGTACACATCCCTGAGTTGACCCAATATCAGTTGTCTTTGCAAAGGATTTATCCCATACTTTCTTTCTCTCTGTACTGCTTCAGCAGCGCTCTATCTCTCTTTATCACACAGTCAATGTGCTCTATGTCTGTGATTTTCTTGTTTTAACTTTGTTTTCTAAGAATGTTGTTGGGTTTTTAAAAAACACTCATAGAAACAGGCTGCTGCAATAAGTACATTAAGTTGAGCTGTGTATTTACTTATTTTTTATTTTTTTATTTCTTTCATCAGAATCGGAGAAGACGTTTTTGTTATTTAGCAAATGGGTTGTTGCTCCAGTGTCTATATGCCATGAGTGCTTTAGGCTCTGCTGACAGCAATAGGTATAAAAAGTTCACTTTGAAGTAAATAGTACACTTTAGGTGAAAAATAAAATGCAGTAGAAGGGCTTTCCTTACTACTGGTGCTGTTTCATCCCATAGGTAGACAATTTAAATGAATGGCACCTTTTACTCCAAAAGCAAGCACCTTTTGCACTTGTTAATGATTTGCCCCTTCTATTTTGTGCCATTCCATTTTATTGTCTATTTAAAGAAGAACACAGACTTGGCATATGGCTACTAATATCAACATATTGCAGTTAGCGAAAGCTGCTTGCATAAAACAAACATTTGCTAACATAAGAAAAACATAAAAATAGTTCTATATAATTTTAGCACCCTGAGGAGTTCAAACTTGCATACTATAGTTGCACAATCTTCAGAATAGTGCATGTAAGTCAAATGGGGCTTTGCTGGGGTTTGCATGGGGTGCTCTGGCAATCTGTAACCCCCCCCCCCCCCACATGTCTAACAGATACCTGACCAACTCCCATATTGAAAGTTTAAAGTATTGAAGTTTTGAGTATTGAAGATCGAAGTTCATGTTTTGTTTGTTTGATGTCTCACATGAATAAAGATGAAGTGTGTTTTGATCTATTCTTAGATGTAAGCATAGCTGTCTGCAACTAAAGAGTCTGTAACCAAGTCCCTTGTGGGAGAACCCCACACCCACCGCATTTCCACTAACATCAAAACACATGGGGAACACACTGAGTTCAGAAGAACCTATTTTGTGCTAACCTGCCAAACCACTAGGTGTAGGAGTATAACATATACACTATGATAATGATAAAGTATATACTTGCATAAGGAAGACAAGAGGTAAATGACAGACCCAGACAGGGGCGCGCTCACAGGACACCAGCGTGCTTGACAAGGGGTAAGCTGATCCGAGTCGAGCTGTTCAGTTAGCACCATGTATTCTGACCCATTAACCAATGCCGGCTAAGCAAACAATACACAAATATCTTAATGTATTTGCATGCAGCAACATAATAAAAAGGCTTGTTTTTTCAGCAGCTTTTGGACAATTTTCAGCTATAACGCTATACTCACCAAGTGTGGCACGCAGAAAGTCACTGGTAGTCCGGAGCTGCAGATCTTACCGGATAGCTGGATCAATGCCCTGCACCGCACGCCCAATCACGCATCTCTTGATGTGTCCTCTGATGCGGAGACACCTCCCGCCATTGTCACTGTGAGCTGACAGGCCCACCTCCCTTCACACGCCCCTTTCCATTGCAGTGAATGGAGGGTAGGTGCCAGCTCACAGTGATGATGGCAGAGATCGGGCGGGCGGTGGTGGATCCAGGTACTGTTATATCTGCAGCCCCCGACTGTAAGTGACAGTTTGCGTAGGACACATGGTGAGTATAGCTTTTTTTAGGCTGAAAATTGTCTTTGAAGTTCTAGCCTGGACTGCAGTTAAAGAATTTATTTAGGAAGAACATATTTTTATATCGAACATCACCATAAGGCAACAAACACGTATTTATTTTATATGCATTTGTTCCCTTTGCAGAGAGCCATTTTTTATTGTTCATTTGAAAGAACAAGACTTTTAGTGGATTATAATTTTTGCTCTTTCCATTAGAGAAATAAAAGATGTTAAATGCTTCCAGTGAGGCGGCAGGGACAGAGCAACCATAAACATTTCTATGATTGCTAATGACGTTCGCAGTCGTTTTAGTGGACACTTATTATGTTGTTCGCTTTTCAGTTTTGTGAGCTCAAGAGCACCGATTATGATGGCCTGAGGGTCTGCAACTATTACTCTGGGGGCTTGAATGTACTACGAAAATGGGAGAAATCATTTCATGTCAAACATGGCAAGAATGCCCTCAGGCCCATTGCCCATTTATATAATGGAGGAACATGCCAACAAATAGGTATGTTTTTTCCTCTCTTGTCTCTTTTCTTTTCAGCCGTACATTTCATGTTTTGCATCATTTATAAAAAATTTGTATAGCGTATTCTAAGGCAATAAAGTTGCGAATGGCCAGTATATGTAACCTTTATGAGAAATGGATGGTGGTATGCCAGTGGCTGGGTTTCCCCCTCGATCAAGCCCCTGTAAAACACCTAAGTCTTCCCTGTCACCCACTCCCTCATGGAAATGCGACCATGTGATTGACCGGTGGTGGTCATATATCCTGTGCTTGGCCAGTAGCCTGCAATGTGGAAGCCTGAACACGGTAAATGTGACCACCGCTGGCCAACTGCGCGGCTGCAATTCCCCAAGGAAGAGGGGTGACAGGTAAGATACAGTAGTTTTGCAGGGACTTGATCAAGGGCAGAACCTGTTGGGATGTCTCCACTATGGGGGGCATCCCGATTGCAGGGGTCCTCCCCTTCAAATGTTGGCTAGCCTAAACAAATGCACATGCCTCGATAATCTTGAGTACCAACCGAAAGCGGTATACAAAAATTCAATAAACATCAAAAGCAAAAAAAAAAAACCTAAATTATACCTACAAACTTGCCTAATTAGAGCCTAATCTTGGCTTCTATCCCTTCTACCCTTTTTCCTTGTATACTTGTGCGCCCCTCATATACAATGTACAGAGCCCCACAACATAAGAAATGATATACATATATATGTGTACGTGGTGGTAAATGAGGTTTTTGGGATCCTGATATTTGCACAAATACATAACTTCCTACATTAATTACTAAATGTGTTCTCTTACCTGCTAAATTCATATCTCATTA
This sequence comes from Gastrophryne carolinensis, assembly GCA_027917425.1. Taxonomy (NCBI): domain Eukaryota; kingdom Metazoa; phylum Chordata; class Amphibia; order Anura; family Microhylidae; genus Gastrophryne; species Gastrophryne carolinensis. Next base: position 113,263,004 of record CM051237.1, on the reverse strand, counting down.
ATATCGCCAGCTGCTGTATGTTTTTTTAGATCAGTCTCAGTTTTCTTTGGCTTTCTCAAGCAAAAAGCCACAGCCTGATTGCTGGCATATGCTGTATGAAGAACACCTAGTGGCTTGCTATAAATATATATATGTATTGATTTAACATTCACCACTATTCTTATGAATCTGCGTCTGAATATATGAAATGAGCAAAGAACAAACACAAGTATGCTTGCTTTAAGGACATCTCTCCGCACAATATAAAAGCCATGTTCACCTTCCATATAACTTACAGTGATGGCAAAATTCTGTCAGGTCAATAACAAGGATACGGAAAAACAGTTCAATTATTGATACTCTGGAAACTTTTTGAATCTCCCCATCCTTGTTTTGGCATTATTGGGCACATTCACGTGGCCATAGGGGAGAATGGTGACAGGTAAGATTTGAGGGGTTGACATGGTGTTTATGAAGCAGGGACCCAGCAATCAGATGCCCCCCCCCCCCCCCCACTGGGAAAACCAATGTTTATTTTTGCAAAATGGGTATTGATTATAATTACTGTGACCTGTTAAAAGCTGATTGATAGCCAGTCATTAAAATTCAAAATAGCCTAATTGTTATGTAATTTGGGGGGCAACTGCAGCCTGATTTTTCAGTATGATCTAATGAAGCACTATTTTGAAATTGTCTAGTATTAAATAATCATATCATCAAATTATGGTTGATTCGCATAGAGGAGTGGTATGGTGGAATTCCTGGGGTATCTCCGTCTAAACCCTTCCCTCAAATCACATGAGGGTGGTTACAGAAAGGTTCCTTCTCTTTATTCAGAGTCCCAGATTTCCTGGCATCTGTCATTGCTCTTGGCTGGAAGGCAAATCAGGAGGTAAGTCCAGGGGACCCCTGTACAAGTTATCAGGTTAGGAGGGCTAGCATACCACCTGACAGGACTGGTGGGTGGCATGCCGGTACCACTGCACAATTACCTGACCCTCTTTTTGGCACCAGGGATGCAGAAGAGCCTTGTGCCAGGTGCGGGTCTGGCCCTTGGGCCTTGGGGCCCCCTCGTGTGGCGTTCACACCTTCAATATCCTGGTTGGCCCCCGATGTCCCACCCTCTCTCCCAGCCAGCCCCCAATGTACCGCCCTCCTTGCCAGCCCTCAATGTACTGCCCTCTGGGCCAGCCGGCCCCCAGTGTCCGGCCGTCTCTTTCTCCCTCCTGGCTGCTGATGTTTCGCCTGCTCTTCCTCCTCCTGGGACATCGGCGTCCAACCAATGATCCACCGCCAATGTCCTACCCGGCCAAAGTAAGGCCCATTGATTGCTGCCTGCAATGGTACGGTTAACATGGGGTTAACAGCTGTGGGGGTTTAAAGAAGATCGACCACCTTCAAAGTAAGCTGGCCAACTTATAACAGGTGCTTTGGGAAACCCCCTTTGAACCACCCAAACCTCACCTCCACCCCACCTGAGGTCCCACGGCACATTCTTTGTGCTTCCGAAACTCTGAGACTGAGGTGCGCTCATGCTGGACGTTGGAGTGCACCGCAGACTACAGCAAAACTGGTGACATGCCGAGACCCAAGAATGCGGTATGGGGCCTGGAAAGGTGATTATTTTTGCGGGTTCCTGGGGGCTTTACATAATGTGGAATCCTACTGTGAATCGTTATGCCCCAGGCTTGTAATTCGTCCGACTGGCTTTTAGCAGATTTTTTAAACTCTAGGGATGGCTCTTTAAAGTGGAGCAAACACCAGGATTTTAACTTTCCTGGTGACTGGTTCTTATCCCTGGGGCATCACAATTTGACCGTTAGCTAACAAGGGCTCTCGCTGGATAAGAGAAGGCAAAGGCAGTCAAGCCCACTTATTAGCTGCCCGCCCCCACAAAGGCCCCATTGGATTATTCCTCAGGTAAGTTTTACAGGTGAATCGGGGGGTACACACTTGTGCAGTAACAAAAAGGGCCCATTGAGTCTCTGTCACCCAGGGGGCCAACAAAACCCTGGAGCTGGCCCTGGCTGTAGGTACCCATCACTAGCCATTTAGGTATAGAAAACATAGACATAGAAGGTTGACAGCAGAAGGAGACCATACGGTCCATCTAGTCTGCCCTTATGTGTATACTGTATGTACTCTTTATCTTAGGATAGATGTGTGCTTATCCCAGGCATGTTTAACCCTTTAAACGCCAGCCACATAAATTTTACGTGGCTGCCTCTCCAACAGTTAAACGCCAGCCACGTAAAATTTACGTGCCTGACTTTCCCCAGAAATAAAAAAAAAAGTAAAAATAAAAGACACTTACCTGACCCCTCGTTCGATCCGGTCGGGTCTCCTCTTCAGCCAGAGGGGCTCCGATCGCCCATCGGGGCTCCTCCGGCTGCAGGGGAGGGCCCGGAACAGGGTGCCCCCCCCCGTTTCAGCAGCCGCCCGGTTTCCTGCCATAAAAAAAAAAAAAAATGACAGTTACCTACCTTTGTCCCCGCCGGCTCCCGCAGGCTCTCCTCTTCACGGGGGGGGGGGCTCCGATCCCCCCTCCCCGCTCTTCCGTCTTCTGGAGGGGGCATAACAGCCCTCCTCCCTTTCTGTCTTCCGATGGCGGCCGCCATCTTGGTGACGTCATCGGGGCGGGGCCAGATGACGTCACCGCCGGGTGTCATCGGGGCACCCGGCAGTTCAACTCTCAGATGCCGGTGACGGCTGGGCGGGGAAGGAGGGAGGTAGGCGATCCTCCGATCGCCTGCCTCCCCCCTTCTCTGCCCAGCCGTCACTGACAGCAGATCGCCGCGGGACACAGAAGATGAAGATCGGAGGTGAGTAAAGTAAAAGTTTTTTTTTTTTTTTTAATAAACTTATTTTCAAAAACGTGTGTGTCTTTTTTTTTAGCTTTTAACCCTTTGTGAACTGGTAAGGGGTCCATGTGACCCCTTATACCAGTTCACAGGGCTCGGGGGTCTGGCAAGTCACCTGCGCTAACGGGTGACTTGCCATTAACCCCTGGCCCCCCAAATTACCTGCCTCCCCAAAGCCCAGGGGGGGGCAGAAGAGCCGTGGCCCTAGGCTATGACGGCTTGTAGCCGCAGGGCCAGGGGCCACTAAAGCTGGCCCCTGCGCCCTGTTCTACAAGCCCCCATAGCTGGTCACAGGCTGGTTACGCTGGGTAGGGGGGACCTCACGCCATTTTTTTTTTGGATTTTTAAGGGTTTTAACCCTTAAAAATCCAAAAAAAAAATGGGGTCCCCCTCCCTTCGAGGGGGGACCCTATGTCATTTTTTTTTTTAATTAACCCTTTGTTACCTGTAGCCCAGTAGGTATAAAAGGCTTCCAGCAGCAGCAGGAGAGCAGAAGCCTAAGTGATCAGTGTGGGACACAGGGATGGATGGGAGGTAAGTATAAAAAAAAAATATTAAAAAACATTTTTTTTTTTTTTAATAAAGATATTTTTTAAAAAGTGTGTCTGTGTGTTTTTTTTTACTTTTAACCCTTTGTGAACTGGTAAGGGGTCCATGTGACCCCTATACCAGTTCAAAGGGCTTGGGGGTCTGGCAAGTCACCTGCGCTAGCGGGTGACTTGCCATTAACCCCTGGCCCCCCAAATTACCTGCCTCCCCAAAGCCCAGGGGGGGGCAGAAGAGCCGTGGCCCTAGGCTATGACGGCTTGTAGCCGCAGGGCCAGGGGCCACTAAAGCTGGCCCCTGTGCCCTGTTCTACAAGCCCCCATAGCTGGTCACAGGCTGGTTATGCTGGGTAGGGGGGACCTCACGCCATTTTTTTGGGGGATTTTTAAGGGTTTTAACCCTTAAAAATCCCAAAAATAAAATGGGGTCCCCCTCCCTTTGAGGGGGGACCCTATGTCATTTTTTTTTTAATTAACCCTTTGTTACCTGTAACCCAGCAGGAGAGCAGAAGCCTAAGTGATCAGCGTGGGACACAGGGATGGATGGGAGGTAAGTATTAAAAAAAATAATTTTAATAAAGTTTTTTTTAAAGTGTGTCTCTGTGTGTGTGTTTTTTTTTTTTTACTTTTAACCCTTTGTGAACTGGTAAGGGGTCCATGTGACCCCTATACCAGTTCACAGGGCTCGGGGGTCTGGCAAGTCACCTGTGGCTAGTGGGTGACTTGCCATTAACCCAGAGACCCCCCATTACCTGCCTCCCAAAAAAACCTTAAAATTCCCCCAAGAAATGGTGTCCCCCCCCCCCCCCCCGTGAAGGGGGACCCCACACCAATTTTTTTTTATTTAACCCTTTATTATGTGGATAGTAGTTGTATTTTATTTGTAAATGTTATAAAGTGCTCTTTTCAGTTTATGGGATCACCTGGACAGGAACGGGGGGCTGCCGATACATATGTGGTATCATTGTAATCGGGAGAAATGGGGCTTTCACATGCAATATGGCTTTCTTTAATAAAATAAATGTTTTTGTTTAAAATAAAGGAGACAATTTAAAAAATATATATTTTTTTATTTTTTTATTTATTTATTTATTTGAAAATATTAAAAAAAGTAGAAAAAATACAAACAAGACATTTCATGTTAAAGCCTAAACTCTGCCACAAAAAGAAAATATGCCATTTTCTTGGAAATTCCTGCAAAAATCACAGTTAAACATCACGCAAAATGGTGAAAAATATCCTGTCAGGAGAGGGTGACAAAATCTCAAGTAGACTGGCAGTCAAAAGGTTACAGGTACCTATGCATGTTGGGTATTGTTCTGCTTGGGGGACCTTGCGCTTTCAGATTTAGCTTGTTTTTTCTTATTTGCATATTGATATTTTAGGAAAATGTGTTTTTTATTCTGCTTTTTTATACATTTTTTTGTGAAATCCTGTGCAACCTATGAATTCTTCGAGATATTACTTCCAGAAAGATGAGCCCACTACAACAAGCTGGGTACGCTTAGAAAGCTTAACATGTGTACTTTCAGGGAATATATGGTTTATGGGGGATATTCCAAATGTAAAGGGTTGGTTTGGTAGAAAAAGCACAAGGTGCGCACTTTGTCTGCAGAGCTGAATATCTGAAGTAAAATTACTGTTACGCACATGCTTTACTTTGGTGTGTTTGGCAACTCTTTCCTTGACAGAACCTGTGCATGTTGGGTATCATTCTGTTTGGGGGATGTTGCTTTTTCAGATTTTCTGTTTTTTTCTGGTTTGAATATAGGTTTTTTTTAGGAAAATGTGGTTTTGATTCTGCTTTTTTTATTCATTTTTAGGGAAACCCTGTGCAACCAAAGAATACATTGAGGGATTACTTCCAGAAAACTGCACCCATGTCAACAAGCCTGGTACGCCTAGAAAGCTTGAGGTGTGTACTTCTAGGGAATATATAGTTTGTGGGGGGTATTTCAAATGTAAAGGGTTGTTTTTCTTGAAAAACTGCAAGGTGCGCATATTGCAAAGCATAGTTGTATTTTATCTGAAAATCTCCTAAAGCGTTGTTTCAGTTTGGGGGAGTCTCCTGGGCAGGAAAGGGTGTCTACCAATACATATGTGGTACCGCTGTAACCGGGAGAAATTGGGGTTTCACACGCAATAAGATTTTATTGACAAACTTACATTTTTTATTACAAAAAAACACTACAAATTGTAAAAAATAGTTTTTTTTATTTTTTTTGCACAATTTTCACCCAAAAATATTGAGAATACACTTAGAAAATGACAAACAAGACATTTCATGTTAAAGCCCAGGCTCCACTGAAAAAAACAATATATCACTTTCCTGGGAAATCCCTGGAAATCCCTTCAAAAATCACAGTTGAACATGGGGAGCGCAAAATAGTGCAAAATGGTCTGGCAACAAAGGGTGACAAAATCTCAAGGTAGGCTGGCGGTTAAAGGGTTAAATTCAGTGACTGTTGATTTTTCAACTACCTCTGCTGGAAGTTTGTTCCAAGCATCTACTACTCTTTCTGTAAAATAATATTTTCTAACATTGCTCCTGATCTTCATCATTAAGCTTCTTCTTAAATACACTTCCCTCCTGAACCTTATTCAATCCTTTCACATATTTAAAGGTCTCAAATCATGTCCCCCTCTCCCTTCTTTCCTCCAGACTGTACAAATTAAGTTCTTTAAGTCTCTCCTGATCAGTTTTAAGTTTAAGTCCTTCCACCATTTTTGTTGCCCGCCTTTGGACACGTTCTATTTGAATAATGTCTTTTTGCAGGTAAGGTCTCCAGAACTGCAGAGGTAGAAGAAAAGTAGGATCCGCACTACCTTAAAAATGAGTACTTTATTTCAAAAATATGCTAAAATCATTATTGTCTCCAAAGCAGGTCAAAGCATCCATGCAGGATAAAATCAAAATAGATATGGGCAAGGAAAGAGAATGGGCCCCTCTGACGCGTTTCGGGTCTTTTCACAGGCCCTTAATCATAGATGGGGATGGCCCTAAGGCTAAGGCATTAAATACTAAACATAACATAACAATAAGTGAACTCACCAGTGCAGTAACGTAGCAGCGCGGCCCGCAGCCGCGGGGAGCTCCGGCCGACAAACAGTGATGACGTCAGAGACGGGGCCAGGGGCGGCAGCCAATCACAAGCCGCGTCCACGGACCAATCAGAGAGAGCGCAGCTCTCGTCTGATTACAGCGGGACACAGCCTGTTTAGGCCCACGCCTCGGCTCCAGCCCGGACGTCAGATGGACACAGTATCCCAGCAACAGTTCACGCGAGCCAAGGCCCGCCGGATCCGACTGGGAAACAGGAACCACTGCGGAGAACCCGGAGGTCCCGCAGCGCGTCCGCACACTGCACCCGGTGATTCAAATAAAGTAAAAGAGCTCTAGCAAGAATACAAGTACAAATACATATACAAAGATACAAAGTGGTCCACATCTTTACAAGTCCAAATAATCCACATAGATACTATATGCCAAATAAGTAACTTCATAATCGAGCATACAAAAACATGAGTATACAATGTGGATAACACAGCAACTTATAATATTACGGACATGGTGGATCTAGAGAGAATATTTGTATATTAAGCAATAAATAAATGAACGGGGTGAATGGTGTCCCGAGTATGTCATACAGCGGAACAATAAATAATCGATATGTATGAATGGCATGGCTAATCAATAATGGCACTATATGCATATATATGAAAATGAAATAAAAAGGGGCTAAGCAACTAAGAATGAAAATATAAATGTATGTACTTAAAAAAGACCATAACGCTCACCTTGTCAACAGAGGGCAAAAAGAAGAAGGAAGAGAACCCTATTGTCGGAGGCTGGAGCAAAAACAAGAGCAAAAACAACAGCAGCAAAATAATTAAATGAATAAGATTGAAATGTAAATGGGGCCTAACGTCAGGATTAACAAGAACTGGCTACAGGCATATGTTAAAATAATTGGTATAATTAATATGATTAATATGGTAAGTTATTACAATAAAAAAGGGAGGGTTGTACCATTAGTTGACCTCTTACAGGTAGGTAAAAATATAAATTATCTTTGTGTGATAAGTGAAATATCCCATTTATGGTTCATGCCCTGGGGAAATCGTGTTGCCAGGGTAAAGATCCAATATGCCTCTCTAGCCAGTAGTTTCCTATGTAAATCACCGCCTCTGGGACCCAAAGAGACCTTCTCAATAACATTGATTTTAAAATTAGGCTTTTGTTCCGGGTGGCACATATTATGGTGATGTGCCACATTGGATCTCTTGGGATGGTCCGGTCTCTGGATGCCAGACAAATGTTCCGTTAGGCGTATTTTAACCCTGCGAGTAGTGCACCCCACATATTGCTTCATGCATATGTGACAGGTAATAAGGTATATAACCGAAGAAGAATTACAATTAAGGACAGTCTTAATATTATAACGCATACCCGTCACCGTGGAAATAAAGTATTTGCCTCTATCAACCTTATTGCACATACCACACCTCCGGCCACCACACGGGAAACAACCCGTGGTGGAAAGCCATGTCCCACCATGCTGTGGGTCTGATTGAAAGAAGCTAGGGGACAATAAATTGCCTAAGCTTGGTGATCGTCTACTGACAATCTTCACCCCCTGATCCATGATATAACGGAGAAGGGGGTCAGCCTTTAATATGGGAAGGTTCTTTCTAATAATTTGGGCTATCTGCCCAAATTCGGTCGTGTACGGTGTACTAAACACCACTCCCCGCGGAGATGTCAGTTTCGAATTGATTGTCCTCTGTCTAAGCATGGATGTTCTATCCCTTTTGCGAGCAATAGTTTCTGCTCTATTGAGCATCCAGGGGGAGTAACCCCTGGCTGTTAATCTGGAGTGAATAGCAGCAGCTTCCTCATTAAAAAATTCTAATTTACTGCAGTTCCTTCTGCTGCGTATCATCTCACCCACGGGAATAGACTTCACTGTGTGGAATGGATGGCAGCTGGTAGCTTGTAGAATATTATTGCCCGCAGTGGGTTTGCGATAAGTACGTGTTTGTAGGGCATTATGTTCCTTGTCAATGATTATTTGTAGATCCAAAAACTCGACCCTATCGGGACTAGATTGAATCGTAAAGCGCAAGTTGAGGCTATTAGAGTTACAGTATGCTGCAAATTGATCCAATTGTTCAATATTTCCTGTCCAGAGCAGTATGAGGTCATCAATATAGCGATAAAAGAAAGCAATATATTGCCTCCACGGGTTATCGCTGCTGTAAATTTTGTGGTGCTCCCACCAGCCCATATACAAATTGGCCAATGAGGGGGAAAAGGGGGCACCCATGGAGGCTCCACACAACTGTAAATAAAAAGTGGCATCAAACATGAAATAATTGTGTGTGAGGAGAAACTCCGTGACCATGATAATGAAGTGACATAAATCCTGACTGTACTCCGTATAAGCTGTACTTGTATTCTTGCTAGAGCTCTTTTACTTGATTTGAATCACCGGGTGCAGTGTGCGGACGCGCTGCGGGACCTCCGGGTTCTCCGCAGTGGTTCCTGTTTCCCAGTCGGATCCGGCGGGCCTTGGCTCGCGTGAACTGTTGCTGGGATACTGTGTCCATCTGACGTCCGGGCTGGAGCCGAGGCGTGGGCCTAAACAGGCTGTGTCCCGCTGTAATCAGACGAGAGCTGCGCTCTCTCTGATTGGTCCGTGGACGCGGCTTGTGATTGGCTGCCGCCCCTGGCCCCGTCTCTGACGTCATCACTGTTTGTCGGCCGGAGCTCCCCGCGGCTGCGGGCCGTGCTGCTACGTTACTGCACTGGTGAGTTCACTTATTGTTATGTTATGTTTAGTATTTAATGCCTTAGCCTTAGGGCCATCCCCATCTATGATTAAGGGCCTGTGAAAAGACCCGAAACGCGTCAGAGGGGCCCATTCTCTTTCCTTGCCCATATCTATTTTGATTTTATCCTGCATGGATGCTTTGACCTGCTTTGGAGACAATAATGATTTTAGCATATTTTTGAAATAAAGTACTCATTTTTAAGGTAGTGCGGATCCTACTTTTCTTCTACCTCTGGATTATTGGGGCTTGGGACTGCCCCGGATCGAGCACCCCTGCCCTATCTGGAGTGCGGAAACTTCGCCTTGTCTGTCTGCATCTACTGAGTCCCAGTTTCCTGCACCCAGTTTTTGAGTGACGTCTCCTGGTGACCATTTAATATGGCCACCTCCAATCCATCCGCAGCTGTACTGGATATGGACAACATTCCAGAGATGGATCTTATGCTTACAGATAAGAGAAAAAGGCTAGCTCAGCTGGATACTTTCTCTATGAAGAGCTTGGATAATACGGAATCCCAGGTGGACATTCACTCACTTTTCAAGATACATGGTGAGCTATTGAGCAAGGAGACCCGAACGTGGTGGGACATGTCAACTATTTCAAAATATATTGATGACAACATGATCCCTAGGGGACTACGTATAAAAAAGTTCCCCACGTTCGAACTCCCCGATTCATTTAAAGAACGGTGGAACAGAGTGCTCACAAATGCATCTCTATCGCTGATGAGTATATTAGTGGAGTACCAGGGACAAAGGTTGGATGAACTCCAACTCTCTCTGGAGAAGTCCACAGCGGATTTGGAATCTTACAAATCATTACCTGAGTTTAACGAACTATACCATAAGATGATTACTATACATGACAAATTGGAGAATAATGTCATTGCATCTAAGCGACGCAAATACCAAAGAGACTCAGATGATTATTCGGCTGGAAGGGTATATGATTGGGGTGGCTTCTATCATACAAAGAAGAAGACCAGGTCCATTCTTAAAAAATCTATTAGACCGAAGTCTGTAACTTTTTTAACTACAGATTCGGATACGGATGATTCCACTTCCTTAGCCGACCATCCTGACCCCGTTGATTATCACCAGAGAAGACAAAGAAGGGGTCGTCTACCCCCATATACCAGCCGGGGTGAGGACACACGTTTTTTAGGGGCTGCCACAACATCGCCGCACACCCCCATGGCGACAAGATCCAAACAACAAAACCCATCAGAAGGGCCGGACGTAAGAACCGCAAGACCAAGAAGATACAACACACGCAGGGGCAGGACTTAACCTGTGTTAATGTCCTTAACCTCTCCAAATATGAACTCTCGCCCCCTGAGATTTCTGTTCTATCCAGAGGTTTGACTTTTGTGCCTGAAAATCATTTCGACTTATTTAACACCATTCTTGATGTAAATAAATTAGTTAGATCACTCACCTTGAGGAGACATTTTTCTGAAAGTCCCCCTCAGTTGTCAACCGACCAATCTGTCAGACCTGACGATGTCTTGGGTGACTTGAGAGGTGTTGATTTCAAAGAGCAATGCAACATTACTGATATTGAACAACTCCAATTTGAGTTGGGACATAAATCCGCCTTCTCCCCTATACAACCCCCAGGAGCACCCCATATTCCTAATCCTGATTTTTATCCCGTCCAGTCACGGGGGGATGTTCTGGGGTTATTTCAAGAAATAGTGGAAAACGATTTACGAGATTTACAGTCCCGCACAAACTTGAAACAGGTGAGGAATTTATCAAGGGATGAATCTAGAGCCCTGGTGTCACTCAGTAGCAATACTGAAATAGTCATAAAACAGGCTGACAAAGGGGGGAAGGTTGTAATCCTGGATAGGACCATGTATAAAGAGGAAGCAACACGTCAGCTTAGCGACTCTGTCACCTATAGGAAACTAAAGGGGGACCCGACTAGGGATTTTAAGACAAAGCTGTACAAACTGGTTGATGAAGGGATGGCCCTGGGTATTCTGACGAGTAAAATGGCTGAATGGTTAAAAACCAAGGATCCTGTTATTCCCCTCTTCCATCACCTGCCGAAAATCCATAAGGAGGAGTATCCACCTAAAGGGAGGCCTATAGTGGCAGGCATAGGTGGCTTGAACGAACCATTGGGTCAGTGGCTTGATTCTATGCTACAACCCTTGGTTCTTCGCCTCCCCAGTTTCTTGCGGGATTCCAGTCATCTTATTTCTATTATCTCTACCCATAAACCAGCTATGGGGTCCACTATCTGCACCATGGATGTGGCTTCCCTGTATTCCTGCATACCACATGAACTTGCTATTCAAGCTTTAGAATTTCATTTATCAGCTTATACGGAGTACAGTCAGGATTTATGTCACTTCATTATCATGGTCACGGAGTTTCTCCTCACACACAATTATTTCATGTTTGATGCCACTTTTTATTTACAGTTGTGTGGCGCCTCCATGGGTGCCCCCTTTTCCCCCTCATTGGCCAATTTGTATATGGGCTGGTGGGAGCACCACAAAATTTACAGCAGCGATAACCCGTGGAGGCAATATATTGCTTTCTTTTATCGCTATATTGATGACCTCATACTGCTCTGGACAGGAAATATTGAACAATTGGATCAATTTGCAGCATACTGTAACTCTAATAGCCTCAACTTGCGCTTTACGATTCAATCTAGTCCCGATAGGGTCGAGTTTTTGGATCTACAAATAATCATTGACAAGGAACATAATGCCCTACAAACACGTACTTATCGCAAACCCACTGCGGGCAATAATATTCTACAAGCTACCAGCTGCCATCCATTCCACACAGTGAAGTCTATTCCCGTGGGTGAGATGATACGCAGCAGAAGGAACTGCAGTAAATTAGAATTTTTTAATGAGGAAGCTGCTGCTATTCACTCCAGATTAACAGCCAGGGGTTACTCCCCCTGGATGCTCAATAGAGCAGAAACTATTGCTCGCAAAAGGGATAGAACATCCATGCTTAGACAGAGGACAATCAATTCGAAACTGACATCTCCGCGGGGAGTGGTGTTTAGTACACCGTACACGACCGAATTTGGGCAGATAGCCCAAATTATTAGAAAGAACCTTCCCATATTAAAGGCTGACCCCCTTCTCCGTTATATCATGGATCAGGGGGTGAAGATTGTCAGTAGACGATCACCAAGCTTAGGCAATTTATTGTCCCCTAGCTTCTTTCAATCAGACCCACAGCATGGTGGGACATGGCTTTCCACCACGGGTTGTTTCCCGTGTGGTGGCCGGAGGTGTGGTATGTGCAATAAGGTTGATAGAGGCAAATACTTTATTTCCACGGTGACGGGTATGCGTTATAATATTAAGACTGTCCTTAATTGTAATTCTTCTTCGGTTATATACCTTATTACCTGTCACATATGCATGAAGCAATATGTGGGGTGCACTACTCGCAGGGTTAAAATACGCCTAACGGAACATTTGTCTGGCATCCAGAGACCGGACCATCCCAAGAGATCCAATGTGGCACATCACCATAATATGTGCCACCCGGAACAAAAGCCTAATTTTAAAATCAATGTTATTGAGAAGGTCTCTTTGGGTCCCAGAGGCGGTGATTTACATAGGAAACTACTGGCTAGAGAGGCATATTGGATCTTTACCCTGGCAACACGATTTCCCCAGGGCATGAACCATAAATGGGATATTTCACTTATCACTGTAAGAGGTCAACTAATGGTACAACCCTCCCTTTTTTATTGTAATAACTTACCATATTAATCATATTAATTATACCAATTATTTTAACATATGCCTGTAGCCAGTTCTTGTTAATCCTGACGTTAGGCCCCATTTACATTTCAATCTTATTCATTTAATTATTTTGCTGCTGTTGTTTTTGCTCTTGTTTTTGCTCCAGCCTCCGACAATAGGGTTCTCTTCCTTCTTCTTTTTGCCCTCTGTTGACAAGGTGAGCGTTATGGTCTTTTTTAAGTAGATTATGTGATACTGTTGCGAATCAAGTTGGGTGACTATATATATATACATTTATATTTTCATTCTTAGTTGCTTAGCCCCTTTTTATTTCATTTTCATATATATGCATATAGTGCCATTATTGATTAGCCATGCCATTCATACATATCGATTATTTATTGTTCCGCTGTATGACATACTCGGGACACCATTCACCCCGTTCATTTATTTATTGCTTAATATACAAATATTCTCTCTAGATCCACCATGTCCGTAATATTATAAGTTGCTGTGTTATCCACATTGTATACTCATGTTTTTGTATGCTCGATTATGAAGTTACTTATTTGGCATATAGTATCTATGTGGATTATTTGGACTTGTAAAGATGTGGATCACTTTGTATCTTTGTATATGTATTTGTACTTGTATTCTTGCTAGAGCTCTTTTACTTTATTTGAATCACCGGGTGCAGTGTGCGGACGCGCTGCGGGACCTCCGGGTTCTCTGCAGTGGTTCCTGTTTCCCAGTCGGATCCGGCGGGCCTTGGCTCGCGTGAACTGTTGCTGGGATACTGTGTCCATCTGACGTCCGGGCTGGAGCCGAGGCGTGGGCCTAAACAGGCTGTGTCCCGCTGTAATCAGACGAGAGCTGCGCTCTCTCTGATTGGTCCGTGGACGCGGCTTGTGATTGGCTGCCGCCCCTGGCCCCGTCTCTGACGTCATCACTGTTTGTCGGCCGAAGCTCCCCGCGGCTGCGGGCCGCGCTGCTACGTTACTGCACTGGTGAGTTCACTTATTGTTATGTTATGTTTAGTATTTAATGCCTTAGCCTTAGGGCCATCCCCATCTATGATTAAGGGCCTGTGAAAAGACCCGAAACGCATCAGAGGGGCCCATTCTCTTTCCTTGCCCATATCTATTTTGATTTTATCCTGCATGGATGCTTTGACCTGCTTTGGAGACAATAATGATTTTAGCATATTTTTGAAATAAAGTACTCGTTTTTAAGGTAGTGCGGATCCTACTTTTCTTCTACCTCTGGATTATTGGGGCTTGGGACTGCCCCGGATCGAGCACCCCTGCCCTATCTGGAGTGCGGAAACTTCGCCTTGTCTGTCTGCATCTCCAGAACTGCACACAGTATTCTAGCTGTGGCCTTACCAGCGGCATCACAACCTCCCTCTTCCTACTGGTGATGCCTCGAGCTATGCAGCCGAGCATCCTGCTTGCTTTTCCCACTGCCTGGCTACACTGTCCACTCATCTTGCATCAGTAATCAGTATCCCTAAATCTCTTTCCTCCGAGGTCCTGGCTAACAGAGTGCTGCCCATACGGTACTCAGAGCAGGGATTCCTTCTACCCAAGTGCATGATTTTACATTTAGAGACATTAAACTCTAGTTTCCACAGTTTTGACCATCTATCCAGTAAAGCTAAATCATTTTCCATGTTGCAGACACCTCCAGGAATATCCACCCTATTACTAACCTTTGTATCATCAGCAAACAGACAAACTTTTCCTACCAAGCCTTCTCCTATGTCACAAATATATTAAAAAGAATGGGGCCCAGGACAGAGCCTTGCGGCACACCACTTGTAACTCGCCTTTGTTCAGATTGCACACCATTTACAACAACGCTCTGATACCGATCCCTCAGCCAACTGGAAATCCACTGAACTATCCAGGGATTGAGTGCTACCTTCAATAACTTATCTATGAGCTCCTTATGTGGTACAGTGTAAAAGGCTTTGCTAAATCCAGATAGGCGATATCCACAGCACCACCTTCATCTAACACTTTAGTGACATTGTCAAAGAAATCAATAAGATTGGTCTGACATGATCTGCCCTCAGTAAAGCCGTGCTGTTTTGGGTCCAATAAGTCATTAATTTTTAGATGGGAAAGTATCTGTTTTTTTAAGAGTTTTTCCATTAATTTGACCACTATAGATGTTAAACTAACTGGCCTGTAATTACTGGCTTCTTCTCTACTCCCCTTTTTATGGATTGGTACGACATTGGCCATTCTCCAATTATCTGGAACCTCACCAGTTGAAAGGGAATGGTTAAGTAAATCAGTCAGAGGGGCTGCAATCACAAACCTAAGTTCCCTTAGAACTCTGGGGTGGATTCCATCTGGACCCATCGCCTTACTTTCCTTTAGATGTGCCAGCTCGGATAGGACATCAGCCTCCAGAAACTCCGGAGCTGTGCCATCCCAGCTGGATGCTGTGCTATGGCCATGCCTGCTACTATCTAAAAAATACCGAACAAAAGTAGCTATTCAGATGGTCAGCCACAGCCTTATCTCCGTCAATATATTTATTTTCCCTATTTCTAATTTTTGAGACTGCATTGTTTTTCTTCTTTCTGTCACCAATATATCGGAAAAAGGTTTTATCTCCCCTCTTCATAGATTTGGCCATTTCTTCCTCCTTTTGCCCTTTAGCAGTCCTTATAATCAGTTTTGCTTCCCTCTGTTTAATTTTATACACCTCTCTGTCAGCTACACTTCCACTTTCTTTATACTTCTTATAGGCAGTATACTTCTTATAGGCAGGTATGCCTGGTAGGGGTGTGTAGAAGAGGTAAAGAATTGCCATGAATGCTGAAAAACTTTCTACGCATGTTCCTGTGCACATGCTGTGTGATCATATTCTCAGGTGAGTATACTAGCAAACCTTGCAGGGGATCACACAGTGGGGCAACCCAAATTGATGGCCTCAGTGGATTTTGGTCCACCTTAAATTCATAGCAGTTCAAAAGTCAAGTGGTTTATTATTATGAACAGCACACCAAATGACATCCAATCATTCCTCAGAATGCACTACCGCTAAAAGCGATTTCAACCTCCCCCCCCCCATTGTATTATAATCATGAGAAATCCACTGCGGGGAGGCTATAAGCTAATTTCTTATACACTCTTAATGGAAGAATATAAAATCAGAGGTGACAGTTTTGAATATACTGTTCTGCTTTAACAGGGGAAATGTGCTTGACTCTAATGGCCAAACTTGAAAATAACTTGCAGCTAAACTGATACAGTGTGAGTCCCATTATTTCTCTTGGCTACGCTCAAAGAAGAAAGAGGAATTTCCACAAAAATCGGAGCCAGAGGCTTATGTTAGGTTGACAGACCCTCGTTTAATGCTGATGATGGCTAAAATGGAGCCCTCCATGCAGTCACTCAAGCCCAACTCTTTTTGGCTGTCCCTCTCTGTGAGATGGCAGGCGATCAGTCATTGCATAGGTGCATCAATGACATAATTGCCACTCACAACAGTGGCAATGACTTGAGGGGATGGGACTTTCAGCTAAAACTGGTAGCATTACCTAGGTGATCAGCGGGGCAAACTGGGATGTCCCTCGGGCAGGGAACAAACCCCAGGTTGGTAAAATGCTGTGTTTTGTTCTGCTTTAAGTAGACTTTTAAGTAGACTTTTAGTACATTTGTTTACCTAACTTCTTCAGTACTGTTGTAATTTTATTTGTGATGTGCTTATTTGGGTTAAACCATTTAAGTTACTTTATCCAGGATTTTGCATTCTAACAAGCAAATCACCTGACTTATTGAAAGCACCTAAAGAAATCAATCAAGGTCAGTCAGAATCAAGGGATGACAGTATCTTTAACCCCCTTGCCTAAAATAAAATGGGAACTGAAATATTAATTTGTTTTGAAATATCTTGCTTAGACTTTTTAGATAATGCAGCCATATGGAAGCACAGAATTCCCTGCCAAAAATTAATTATCACCTTGGAATATTAAAGTACCAGATTTGGAGTGGATTGAAACCCTTCTAAATAAAGGAAATTGTGTTGAGAGATATTTATGAACCCGAGAGAGCTTTATGGACACATACTGCAATGATCTGAAGCCATCACTCATTGACCCTTTGGGCAGATGATCTGATATCTGATTGGATATTCGGATATGAGGACCCACCAATTCATATGGAATAGATTGAATAATAAGGAACTGGAATGCACAGCAGAGGCTTCAGGTAAATACCCTGAGAACATTATGGCACAAAGGGGTGGTATAGACTGATAATAGGACATATAAGGGTTTGTTGCAGTTTTCTTTTTAACAGAATGAAACATGTAAAAACATTGACAAATTTGATATCCATGCTTTATTAATGTATTAATGTGGATAGTACACAAGTTACTGTGATCTGTGCTTTCACATCAAACCTGAATAGTTGCTAGCAGTCACATGATTGGATGTACAAAGGAATGAGGAAATGCTGTTTGGCTGTACTTCTTTAAAAGTGAAAAACATACAGTAGGCATGTATTCATGGTTCTCCTTTAAACCTGACCAACAGCCTTGCACAGTTGAAAAAAAAAATCAAAAACTCACTTTCCCCATCAGCATGATATTGAATCATTGATAGCACCCTTATTTGCACCTGCATCTAATCAAAGCTAAAACGCCACCTCACCAAGTTTCCCCTGGTCACATCCATCCTGGAGCACCTGGGAAGCCTCTTCCATCCATGACATCCCAGCTGTATTGCTGGCTGGACTTAAAGTGGAACTACAGTCAAAAATTACTATAGTTTTGCATTACCAGTTATCAGCGGGGCAGAAGTACCTGGGCTGCCATGCTGCGCAACGCCACCACGAAAGTAAGAAACCAGGCGCCTGGATACTCGCTTGTTTTGGGCCTCTTCTGCACCCACTGCGAATCAGACTATCAGACTCGTGACCAGTGCTGATAAGCTCGCCCACTAGCCACACTGAAATGCTGCTCACGGTCAGGTAGGAGTGTCACCACACTGGCCACAAGTGGATTGCCCTGGGGAGGGATGCATTTAAGCATCCCAAATTAGGTATGATATTTAGCAGAATTTCAGAGATGACTTGGCAAACAGCACAGAAGCCACATCCCTGTCCATCCATTGAACATGATGGTCTGCCAGCAGTGGCGCACAGAAGGAAAGAGTAAGATTAACTGATGTTTGCTGCATTTAAAGAAGAACAACCACCCCCCTGAGTCTATAATACTCTTGGGGTGGCGTTCTACCTCACAAATTGAGATACCCTACTGTGTGAGACCCTAGGGGTTTGCCCGATCCACTCACCTCTTTTTCAAGCCCTTGGCGCATCGTGGTGCCGTTGTCACTTCCCCAGTATACCTTTACCTAGGCAGATTCCAGGCCCCTCTGAATTGCTGCCACAGACATGCCCACAGCTAGCAAGTGGTCGTGTGGCTGGTATTACTCCTTTTCCTATGGGTCTTTATCTAATGGGGAATGTCGCAGACATTGCAGTGGTTGGTATTTCTCCAATGGGAGAGATGTTAGTTGTCAAGGAGAAGCCTGTCCCTGCAGTACCTCAACAGGTATAGGTCCACTTCAAAAAGTGGACTCTTCCATCAAATATCACTGAAGGGCTAATGATTTCCACAGCAGGGGGACATCCCAATGAGGGAAATCCTGATGCACATATGCCCCTTGAAGCCCAAGCTCAAGAGTACACAGTGTTGTGTGTCTGACCTCCAGTGGTCACGTGTGTTCTGCTGTCCGCTGTCATGCTTCTAGGGGCAGTATGTGTTACTGGACATCCATGAACCATATTTGACTGGAGGCAAGGGCGTAACTATACAGGGTGCAGGGGTAGCAACCTCATTGGGGCCCATACGTTCGGGGGGGGCAGATCATTGGAACTCTTTCAATATCTTTATTTTATTTGTGCTTTCACAGCATCATATACAGAAAAAGACAGAGAGACATAAAAACACTTTCGTTTTTGTGTCGATCTGTTCTTTTTTTTTTATTTTCCCGCTCTCGCATGAGTGTACAAGTGATTCTAAGCATGCATCGCAAGCCTTCTGTTCGTCTGCCAACGAGAATGTCATTTTCCAGCTTTCGTTTTCTGTTTATGTTACTCATGTTACAACGTAGGCTTTCGTTTTTGCCCTTTTTCCATCATCTTCTAGAACGAATCATTTACGTTTCCCGTTAGATTCTGAATTCTATTTTCTATAAATAATCATCCAGACGAAAATCGTTACGACCTTACACCTGCGCACTACAAAATTAACTCATTAATGTGCTCGTCTACATATTTGGTTCACTCACCTCTGCTACAATGCTTAGCTAAATCACTTCGCGGTCAGTATATTCTTCCATTTCCCGCACCTAAAACTTACCTAAATCACTTCGCGGTTAGTATATTCTTCCATTTCCCGCACCTAAAACTTAACTAAATCCCTTCGCGGTCAGTATTTTTTCCATTTCCCACACCTAAAGCTTACCCTTATCACTTTGCGGTCTCATTCTTCTTCCATTTCCCGCACCTAAAACTTACCTAAATCTCTTTGTGGTCAGTATATACTTCCATTTTCCGCACCTAAAACTTACCTAAATCACTTTGCGGTCAGTATATTCTTCCATTTCCCGCACCTAAAGCTTACCTTAATCACTTTGTGGTCTCATTCTTTTTCCATTTCCCGCACCTAAAACTTAACTAAATCACTTCGCGGTCAGTATATTCTTCCATTTCCCGCACCTAAAACTTACCTAAATCACTTTGCGGTCAGTATATTCTTCCATTTCCCGCACCTAAAGCTTACCTTAATCACTTCGCGGTCTCATTCTTCTTCCATTTCCCGCACCTAAAACTTACCTAAATTACTTTGTGGTCTGGCGAATCTTCATATCTATCTTTTGTGTTTTGCATTCGTTTTGTGGAAACCAACCCTTAACCCTTTAAGTGCCAGCCTACCTGCAGCTTTTGTCACCCTCTGTTGCCAGACCATGTTTCACTATTTTGCGCTACACATGTTCAACTGTGATTTTTTAAAGGATTTCCAGGTATTTCCCAGGAAAATTATATATTGTTTTTTTCAAGTCTGGGCTTCAACATGAAATGTCTTGTTTGGCCTTTTTTTTAGTGTATTCTCAATATTTTTTGGTGAAATATTTGCAATAAAAATTAAAAAAATCTATTTTTTGCAATTTGTAGTTTTTTTTGTAATAAAAAATGTAAGTTTGTCAATAAAATGTTATAGCGTGCGAAACCCCAATTTCTCCCGGTCACAGCGGTACCACATATGTATTGGAAGACACCCTTTCCTGCCCAGAAGACTCCCCCAAACTGAAACAGAGCTTTAGGAGATTTTCAGATAAAATACAACTGCGCTATACGCACCTTGCAGTTTTTCCAGAAAAACAACCCTTTACCTTTGAAATACCCCCCACAAACTATATATTCCCTGGAAGAACACACCACAAGCTTTCTATGGGTACCAAGCTTGTTTATGTGGGCTTAGCTTTCTGGAAGTAATCCCTCAATGTATTCTTTGGTTGCACAAAGTTTTCATAAAAAAGAATAAAAAGGAAGAATCAAGCCACATTTTTCTAAAAAAAACTATGTGCAAACAAGAAAAATCAAGTAAAATCTCAAAAGCAACATGCCCCGAACAGAATGATACCCAACATGCATAGGTACTGTCAAGGGAAGAGTTGACAAACACCACAAAGTAAAGCGTGCGCATAAAAGTAATTTTATTTGAAAGTTTCAGCTCTGCAGACAAAATGCGCACCTTGCAATTTTTCAACCAAAACAACCCTTTACATTTGGAATATCCCATATAAACCATATATTCCCTGAAAGTACACATGTTAAGCTTTATAAGAGTACCCAGCTTGTTGTAGTAGGCTCACCTTTCTGGAAGTAATCCCTCGAAGAATTCTTAGGTTACACAGGGTTTCCCTAAAAAAATGAATAAAAAAAACTGAATAAATAACATGTTTTCCTAAAATATAAATATGCAAACAAGAAAAAACAAACTAAATCTGAAAGAGCAAGGGCCCCCGAACAATCCCCAACATGCATAGGTACTATTAACCCTTTTAATTGCCAGCCTACTTGAAGTTTTGTCACCCTCTGTTGACAGGTCATTTTCCCCCATTCTGCGCCATGTTTAACCGTGATTGTTGCAGAAATTTCCAGGAAAATGATAGATATATATTTTGCAGCAGAGTTTAGGCTTTAACATGAAATGTCTTGTTTGTAATTTTTCTACTGTTTTTTTTTATATTTTTGTGTAAAAAAATAAAATAAATAAATATTTTTTAGACAATTGTCTCCTTCATTTTAAATAAAACATTTACTTTATTAGAGAAAACCATATTGCATTTGAAAGCTCATTTTCTCCTGATTACAACGGTACCACATATGTATCGGTAGCCCCCCCATTCTTGCCCTGGAGACCCCCCAAACTTAAAATTCCCCAAAAAATGAAATGGGGTCCCCCTTACCCAGCATTACCAGCCTGGAACCAGCTATGGGGGCTTGTAGGAACAGAGTGGGGGGGCCAGCTTTTGTGGCCCCCCCCCCACCCTGCAGCCTACAAGCCCACATAGCCTATGTGGGCCCGGCTCTTCTGCCCCCCCTGGCATTGGGGAGGTAGGTAATGGGGGTGCCGGGGGTTAATGGCAAGTCACCTGCGGCTAGCCCCCCAGCCCCCAGCATTGTGAACTGGTATAAGGGGTCTCATGGACCCCTTACCAGTTCACAAGGGGTAAAATGTAAAAAATAAAGACACTGACACTGAAAGAGAAAAAAATGACATTTTTTTTTTTACTTTACTTTACTCACTTCCGATCCTGTGTCCCCGGCAATCTCTGATGACAGCTGACAGTCTGCTCGGGTGTTTGGAGGAGAGAGCCTGGGGAGGGGGGGGCAATCACAGCCCTCTCCTCCTCCCCAGCTCTCTCCTCCAAGCACCCGAGCAGACTGATTCTCTGTCTCGGGTGCCGGTCTTAAGAGGCCGGCTGCTTGTGACATCACAGTGATGTCACCAGCCCCGCCCCCAGGGGACTGGGCTAGCAGACCCGATGCATACAGAGGCTAATGGCTCTGTCACTTGGGATGACTCCCTGCCCACGCCGTGATGCCCCTCCTCTGTAGAATGGTCCAGGGGCTGGTCTGAGGCCACTACAGAGGAGGGGTAGGAACCTGGAGATCCACCACCTTCACTTCCTGCTGCAGATTCATGCAGCACTGGCTGGCCTGTGCGCCTCCGGGTGTGTCTGATTATGTACTCCATTTCCAATACTAGAAAAGAAAAGCATTTATAAATAAAGGCCTACCTCCTGTGTTTGTAACATCTAGCATGCAATCGCTATGTACTTACTTGGGAAATGGAAACCAAAAAATTGCTGCACCTGGGGCATGTGGTGCCGTTTCAGGTCCGACCAGCGCTGAATGATCTGCGTATGGGTGAAGGTGGTGTGCGTCTCCTGTTGGATTCGGGAAACGATCTCCAGGGCGACGTTCCTCTTCTCGTATGCGTCGGGCAGGTAGTCGTACCTGCGCTGAAGCATCGTCTAAAAAACACAAAATAAACATAGTTGTTAGATCAAACTGCATACAAATATCTGTCACAATTAGATCAGTTGACTAAATGACATTCCCAAACACTTTTCTAGTCTCAAACTATCCTTCTAGATGCAAGTGACTTGGTTCGCACATGTGTGCACTAACTTCTGTTTGGCACGGAGTTTAACTAAGTTTAGAAAACAACTGTTTCTCCCTGCGCTTCCTTAAGGCCTGGGCCTGCATTTAGATGGCAAATCAACGTCCTTACAATACACTTACGAGCATAATCAGCTCTTGTTGTTGGCGGGTGAAGATCGTCGGCGCCATCTTGATTCTTGTCCACAGCAGATAAGTAATGCCCCAGCGGTTTCCGGGTTCCGCACAGCTGGACGAACAGCCGTACGCACGCGTACGTGAACGCGTAAGCGTCATACCTAGTCATTAGTATTTAAAGGGTCCTGGACACACAGCTCATTCTCTTTGAGATTGTCAGCATGGCACCAAAAAAACAGAGCGCTGAGGCAACACCAGTAAAGGAGCCCACCAGCAAAAGGGCCCAACGGCATGAGGAGACTCCTTCCTCCCGTCCGACCACTCGGTCACACCAAGCGACTAGCAAGGTGCGGGAAATGCACAGCCAAAGTGGCCAACACAAGGCGACATTGGCCACAAAGGCCGGAACATCAAAAACACCAACCAAAGGCAAGGGCGGAGCATCAAAGAAGAAAGCACCAACATCCAAGCACGCGAAAAGAGGGTGAGAAGCCCGAGCCCACAAAGAACACCCTCTCCTCCTCCCCCCCTACCACATCCCTTCATAAACGGCACTCTAGTGGCAAGCCCACTTAGAGCCAGCAGGCCCGAAGCCCCAGCCAAGCCAGCACTGCCTCCCCTGCTCCACGTGCCAGCACATCACATGGCCAAAGGAGCACCAGTGGCAAGCCTACTAAGAGCCAGTGGGCCCGAAGCCCCAGCGCAGCCAGCACTGCCTCCCCTGCTCCACGTGCCAGCACATCACATGGCCAAAGGAGCACCAATGGCAAGCCCACTTAGAGCCAGCGTGCCCGAAGCCCCAGCCCAGCCAGCACTGCCTCTCCTGCTCCACGTGTCAGCACATCACATGGTCAAAGGAGCACCAATGGCAAGCCCACTAAGAGCCAGCGTGCCCGAAGCCCCAGCCCAGCCAGCACTGCCTCTCCTGCTCCACGTGCCAGCACATCACATGGTCAAAGGAGCACCAGTGGCAAGCCCACTAAGAGCCAGCGGGCCCGAAGCCCCAGCCCAGCAAGCACTGCCTCTCCTGCTCCACGTGCCAGCACATCACATGGCCAAAGGAGCACCACTTCAAAGGCCACAAAGAGGCGCAGGGACCGAAGGCCCACCCCCCAAGCACACCCTCTCCTCCTCAGCCACATTTGCCATTGGCACAGGTGGAAACCACCGATACATATGCCACATCCACTCCTGGAAGTTCTGTGGCCACCCAGGCAAGGATTCCCAGTCCTATTGCAAGTCCAGTCCATTCGTTTTCAAGCCACGTGTCGCCCATCTCATCACCACAGAGCCAGCCCAGAATGTCCCCTGTATGAGCCAGAAGAGCAAGCATTAGGCCGAACATTGCGGCAAGGCCAGTTGAGTGGCAGGTTTGATGATGCCCAAACTTTTGCATTGGCAAGTGGCCTCACACTTCATTATGATGAGCTATATGGGCGACATTTAAAATCAACCAGCAAAATGAGAAAGAGCTAAATCTTGGAGGAGCTCACCAGACAGGTCAATGCAGCGGGGGACGAGAGGAAAGATGTGGAGCAGATACAGCGCAAAATATCTGACCTAAAGTATGCAGCACCGAAGAAACAGAATAAACTGCGCAATCACAGGTACATATTTGAGTTGTGCATTTTGCTGCTTGTTGTATTGACCACAATTACCAAAATTTGTTAACCTCTATTTTTCAGCTTACAAACTGGCGGAGGCTTCCCCACCAAATTACAATATACACGAGCTGAGGAGATGGTGCTGGCATTAATACACCCCGTCGCATTAGAGGGCCTCTCTGGCAGACGGGACACGGACATCCATACCATTCCTGCAGGTTAGTAATGTTTGTTTGAAAACTATTGGAAATGTGTGAAATGAGGCTCACAGGCCCAATGAACACATGCCTCTAGGGAGTGGCTTTGAGAGTAGGTTTCTGTTTTAGCCGGGGGTTTAATGTCTGAGGAATGGCATTCCTGATGGCCACTCTCCCAGGATGCAGTATTTAATGGTCATTTAAAAGGTTTGCAGGCCATACACGACCTTGGACAGTATTTATGCTCACTATTAAACTCTTTATCTTACCAAATCACTGCCTGTTATGTGAATATAGTCAATAATAGAAAACACTTACTTCTTTGTCTTTATACCACTTGGGTTTTAGCTGTGCTTTGGTCAGACAAACTTGATCTGGGGTCAGGGAAAGGTCTACATAGGAAGAATGCACAGCAGCATACTCTGAAACCAAATGCTATTTGCAAGCTGACTGTGGGCCCCTAATGCACCATTTGGGATGTGTAAAGCCTCATAACATGCAGTACATTCATGTTTGTAGTATTTAAGGTGACCAATCTGTATGTACAGGGTGAGGCATACATATAAGAGATACTGACATTCATGGTGAAGGTCAACTTGGACCGTTGGGGAAGTTGACATTCCTGCTTGGCCACGTGTTTTTAAAGCATATGTAGTAATCCAACTCATCAATGGATGTTTGTGTGTTTATGTGCCTTTTACTTTTAAACCCATCCCAGCATCCAGCCTCTGCAAGTGTGGCAGCGTTTGAGCACGCCATCTACTTCCCTGCTGCCTAGGACCAGGAACAGATATATAGGGTAAGTGGATTTTGATGAAACTGCTGATGCATGTGAATGCACATGACTAATTTGCCTAGCAAATATATTTAGGGCCCAAACTGAAACAGTTTTTTCACATGTCCCAACAGACCCACACATTGATGGATGAAATCCATCAGAGATGGAGGAGGAGGAGGATGCCAGCTTGATGGGACCTTCTGAAATGACCCCCCTGGAACCTAATCTGCCACTGTCCCAGCATCCTACTGCACCAAATCCTCTGCAGCAGAGTGAAGCTGGACGCATGCAGCCAGCCCATCGTGGGCAGCAGGCTGAGACTGAGCCTACAGTCCCCAGTGGTAGCTCTGCTGCAGAGGTTTTGCCGAGCACATCTGGGACTGTTGCTCGCCCTAGAGGTCCAGCATCTGCAGGCGCTCAAACCCGGGGAATTGGAAGACGTAGTCAACAACGTAGACCAGTTTCCCAGGGGAGGCGTGTGCCGATCCTGGAGTCACCATGACAGCCGTTACTTTTGCCAGGTGACTCAACGAACCACAGAGCAGATTACTGTACAATTAGAGACTTTCAATAATACATTCACCAACATGCTGACTGAATTTAGGAAGAGCAACAGGGAGATGTCTGAACAAATGGCCACCTTAACCCTTTTGTTGCTAAGCCCGTCACACCTACGTGCTGGCTTGGCTGGGCATTAAGTGTCAAGCCCGTAGATGTTACATGCTTGACTTTCCCCCCCTGCTAGTTAAAAAATAAAAAATAAAAATACTCACCTCGTTGGATCCGGCTGGGTCTCCTCTTTAATTTGGTGCCATCCGATCCCCCGTGGGGGGTCAGATGGCTCCAGGAGA
Source organism: Gastrophryne carolinensis (assembly GCA_027917425.1). Lineage (NCBI taxonomy): Eukaryota > Metazoa > Chordata > Amphibia > Anura > Microhylidae > Gastrophryne > Gastrophryne carolinensis. Next base: position 113,236,791 of record CM051237.1, on the reverse strand, counting down.
GCCCCCGGAAAAGGCCCCCCCACTTCGGCAGCAGCAGCTGCTAACTGTAAAGAAAAAAAAATAAAATGACATTTGCTTACCTGCGTGTGCGCTGTCTCCTGACGGGTGTCCTCCTCACTGGAGGGGCCTCCGATTGCCCCCGCAGCTTCTTCCGTGGCGAGGAGAGAGCAGAAATCGCCCTCTCCCCCCACTTCCTGGATCACGACTGCTAGCCCCGTCCCCTGGGTGCGGGGCCGGGTGACATCACTGTGATGTCACCAGCAGCCGGCTTTTTAAGTCCAGCACCCGAGACTAAGACTCAGTCTGCTCGGGTGGTTGAAGGAAAGAGGTGGGGAGGGGGAGAGGGCTGTGATCGCCCCCCCTCCCCAGGCTCTCTCCTCCAAACACCCGAGCAGACTGTCGGCTGTCATCGGAGATCGCCGGGGGGGGACACAGGATCGGAGAAGAATAATGTAAAAAAAAAAAAAATGACATTTTTTTTCTTATGTCTGTGTGTTTTTATTTTTACCTTTAACCCCTTGTGAACTGGTAAGGGGTCCATGATACCCCTTATACCAGTTTACAAGGCTGGGGGCTGGCAACTGGGTGTGCAACAACTACATTTGCTCATGGCAAAGATTGAACTGGACTGGCATTAGGACTGTGGGTCATTGGCTGGGTGGCCACCGAACTTACAGGCGTGGATGTGGCATAGGTATGGCTGCTTTCCACCTGTGCCGGTGGCAAATGTGGCCAAGCAGAAGAGGGTGTGTATGTGGCCCTATGTATTCCTGCGCAACTATTCCCCTAGAAATGGTTGCTCCCTATGTATATTTATGTTGTTGGGCGGTGATACTTCGTCCTGGAGTCAGGGGCCATGAGTCTGCCCCAATGTATATTTATGTTTTGCTATGTATGTACATTTTGAGTCTGCAAGTGGCCTTCAACTAAAAATGTACATATTTCAATAAAATATATTGAATGTGACTTTAGCTGTTCTTGACTAAGTTGATGCATTAATGTTTTGGTTATTTTGAGATTAATGAAGGTTTTTAAGAACGTGAAAATAAAATGCATGGTGCCCTGGAGAAGTGACGGGTGATGTCACGCAACGCGTCGGCGTCTCTGTAAGTGGAGGGGGGTCTTATTACTGGCCGTTCTGAGATGTAAGTCTATTTATTCATTATATATGTGTCTGTTTTGTTTCTCTACCTGGCTGTCCTTTGGCAGATAGTTTACACATTGCACTCAGCACTTTATTTATTTTGTTTTGCACATAAATTAAGAAAAATATTAGTTTACATTAGTGTATTAATTAGGTTTTAACACATCACAAATAATTGTCAGCCAGGTTTGGAGCAGCGGTCAAATTTTTTACCCATATTTGATATTGTATCTACGGCCTTAGTATCGGCCTTAGTACGGCCTCTATTATCTATTACCATCTGGGGGTGTGTATACATATCCTTACCCCCCCCCCTCGCCATCCCAACACAGCTTGTATATATGTATTTTCATTGGTTTTAATAGTATGTGTATTGAACATATGATTTTTTGGACATTAATAAAGTAATCATTAAGTTTATCATATAAGTGAGTGGTGCCATTGTTTGGGAGGACAGACTTGGGAGTGGGGGGACTCCTTGTTTCTTAATTTTGCCTTTTATATGCACTATTGTGCTTCTGTCACCCTTATGTGCACACTCTACTAGATTAAGGCTGGTGCGGTTTTGTTTTTGCTTCTCAGTCTTAATAAGAGACTATCTTATATGTTACCCATACCCTGTACATACAGATTGCTCACATAAAAAAATGTGACGCATGAGAGTGATGTGGGTGCCTGGTTGGTAATTTATTTAAAGCGGTCCTTCACCCTGAATAAGAGCCTATCCTATATTTTTCCCTCACCCTGTACATACAGATTGCTCACATTAAAAATCATCCTACCTGCATCTACTGCATGTTATGAGCCTTTAAACATCCAAGATGGTGGCTCAGGGAATATCAGGCAGCGTGCAAACAGGAAGTGTCTTCTGACTGTGCTGCTCTGCATTCTGGGATTTCTGACCTTTCCCGGACCCCAGCTCTGCTCTGTCAGAGCAAAGCACAGCTATAACCAGCACCCTGCACTTTATCCCACTCTCCTCTCCTCAGTAAGTGTGATGCATCTGAGCAAAGATGGCGCCCCACCTATCCTAAAGTCATGAACAGAGTTGCAGCCCAGTGGGGGAAAGAATAATAGGTAAGTTTCTAAAACTAGAAATATATTAGGTGGAACTGGTGGGGAATCAGGTTTTAAGGGTTAGTGCTTTTCTAAAAATCATGGTGAAGGTCCGGTTTAACATGTCATCAAGGGGAAAAAACAGCCATAGGTTAAGACATGGCTCATCAACTATATTTATAGGCATACAGTGAAAAGGGAATGTCGTAATTTGAGGAAACTTACCAAGGAGCCATCCACCTGATAATTCTCCAGGCTCAAACCAACTGAATAATCCTGAGTAGGGATGAGCGAATCGATCCGGACGAACCCGGATTCGTTCCAAATTTCATGAAAAATTCGATTATGAACGAATCCGAATTTCCCTGCTATCGAAGTTTTCCTTTAAACTCCATTTATTTCAATTACAGGCATTCTAAAATGGTGGAAGCACATGTCCGGACATATCCCCTGGGGCAAGGTATCATGGGAAAGTCACATGCAGCCAGGAAGCCCGGTGACGTCACCGTGCTATATCAACCGGCGGCCATCTTCCTTGTGCGCATTTCAGCGTTCTATTGCGGCCAAAGCACAGCTGGTTACAGATAGGGACAGAGAGTTAGAGATGGGTAGGGAGAGTCCGGGAGAGTCAGAGAGGCAGACAGAGAGGTAGACAGAGCCAGGGAAAGATAGTGAAAGATAGGGAAAAACCAGAACGATCATAGAACAGCATAGAAGTGACAGTGAAATTTTTTTTTTTCATTAGCCAGATCAGTTTTCAATTCAATTTCAGTTCTTTGTGCTGTAAATCTGCCTTGCCACTGTGCATCCCATCTATGCAGTGGCTTATTTAACCCTCTGTTACACACAAGAAATTCTAAAAACTGGATTAGTTTTAATTTAGTTTTAATATTTTTTGGCCTGCTGTAATTACACCAGCCCACATGGGCATCCCAAACCTGCACTCAGCACCCTATCTGTTATACTAAATATGTTTGTTCATCCTCAGCTTAATCAAACTATTGAATTTTGAATTGGTTTTTGACCTGCTGCCAAAACACTAGGCCGCAGGGTATCCCAAATCTGCACTTAGCAGCCTATCTGTTATACTAAATACGCTTGTTGATCCTCAGCTTAATCAAACTATTGCATTTTAAATTGGTTTTTGTCCTGCTGCCAAAACACTATGCCGCAGGGTATCCCAAACCTGCACTTAGCAGCCTATCTGTTATACAAAATACGCTTGTTGATCCTCAGCTTAATCAAACTATTGCATTTTGAATTGTTTTTTGTCCTGCTGCCAAAACACTAGGCCGCAGGGTATCCCAAACCTGCACTTAGCAGTCTATCTGTTATACTAAATACGCTTGTTGATCCTCAGCTTAATCAAACTATTGCATTTTGAATTGGTTTATGTCCTGCTTTAAATACACCAGCCCACATGGGCATCCCAAACCTGCACGTAGCAGCCTATCTGTTATACAAAATACTCTTGTTGCTCCTCAGCTTAATCAAACTATTGCATTTTGAATTGGTTTTTGTACTGCTGCCAAAACAGTAGGCCGCAGGGTATCCCAAACCTGCAGATAGCAGCCTATCTGTTATACAAAATACACTTGTTGCTCCTCGGCTTAATCAAACTATTGCATTTTGAATTGGTTTTGGTCCTGCTGCCAAAACACTAGGCCGCAGGGTATCCCAAACCTGCACTTAGCAGTCTTTCTGTTATACTAAATACGCTTGTTGATCCTCAGCTTAATCAAACTATTGCATTTTGAATTGGTTTTTGTCCTGCTTTAAATACACCAGCCCACATGGGCATCCCAAACCTGCACGTAGCAGCCTATCTGTTATACAAAATACACTTGTTGATCCTCAGCGTAATCAAACTATTGCATTTTGAATTGGTTTTTGTCCTGCTGCCAAAACACTAGGCCGCAGGGTATCCCAAACCTGCACATAGCAGCCTATCTGTTAAATAAAATTTGCTTGTTGCTCCTCAGCTTAATCAAACTATTGCATTTTGAATTGGTATTTGTCCTGCTGTCAAAACACTAGGCCGCAGGGTATCCCAAACCTGCACTTAGCAGCCTATCTGTTATACTAAATATGCTTGTTGATCCTCAGCTGAATCAAACTATTATATTTTGATTTGGTTTTTGTTCTGCTGCCAAAACACTAGGCCGCAGGGTATCCCAAACCTGCACTTAGCAGCCTATCTGTTATACTACAAACGCTTGTTGATCCTCAGCTTGATCAAACTATTGCATTTTAAATTGGTTTTTGTCATGCTTTAAATACACCAGCCCACATGGTCATCCCAAACCTGCACTTAGCAGCCTATCTGTTATACTAAATATGCTTGTTGATCCTCAGCTTAATCAAACTATTGCATTTTGAATTGTTTTTTGTCCTGCTGCCAAAACACTAGGCCGCAGGGTATCCCAAACCTGCACTTAGCAGCCTATCTGTTATACTAAATACGCTTGTTGATCCTCAGCTGAATCAAACTATTGCATTTTGATTTGGTTTTTGTTCTGCTGCCAAAACACTAGGCCGCAGGGTATCCCAAACCTGCACTTAGCAGCCAATCTGTTATACTAAATACGCTTGTTGACCCTCAGCTTAATCAAACTATTGCATTTTGAATTGGTTTCTGTCCTGCTTTAAATATACCAGCCCACATGAGCATCCCAAACCTGCACTTAGCACCCTATCTGTTATACTAAATACGTGTGTTCATCCTCAGCTTAATCAAACTATTGCATTTTGAATTGGTTTTTGTCCTGCTGCCAAAACACTAGGCCGCAGGGTATCCCAAACCTGCACGTAGAATACTATCTGTTATACAAAATATGCTTGTTGATCCTCAGCTTAATCAAACTATTGCATTTTGAATTGGTTTTTGTCCTGCTGCCAAAACACTAGGCCGCAGGGTATCCCAAACCTGCACTTAGCAGCCTATCTGTTATACTAAATACACTTGTTGATTCTCAGCTTTATCAAACTATTGCATTTTGAATTGGTTTTTGTTCTGCTGCCAAAACACTAGGCCGCAGGGTATCCCAAACCTGCACTTAGCAGCCTATCTGTTATACTAAATATGCTTGCTGATCCTCAGCTTAATCAAACTATTGCATTTTGAATTGGTTTTTGTCCTGCTTTAAATACACCAGCCCACATGGGCATCCCAAACCTGCACTTAGCACCCTATCTGTTATACTAAATACGCTTGTTCATCCTCAGCTTAATCAAACTATTGCATTTTTAATTGGTTTTTGTCCTGCTGCCAAAGCACTAGGCCACAGGGTATCCCAAACCTGCACATAGCAGCCTATCTGTTAAATAAATTTCGCTTGTTGCTCCTCAGCTTAATCAAACTATTGCATTTTGAATTGGTTTTTGTCCTGCTGCCAAAACACTAGGCCGCAGGGTATCCCAAACCTGCACTTAGCAGCCTATCTGTTATACTAAATATGCTTGTTGATCCTCAGCTTAATCAAACTATTGCATTTTGAATTGGTTTTTGTCCTGCTGCCAAAACACTAGGCCACAGGGTATCCCAAACCTGCACATAACAGCCTATCTGTTAAATAAAATTTGCTTGTTGCTCCTCAGCTTAATCAAACTATTGCATTTTTAATTGGTTTTTGTCCTGCTGCCAAAACACTAGGCCGCAGGGGATCCCAAACCTGCGCTTAGCAGCCTATCTGTTATACTAAATACGCTTGTTGATCCTCAGCTTAATCAAACTATTGCATTTTGAATTGGTTTTTGTCCTGCTGCCAAAACACTAGGCCGCAGGGTATCCCAAACCTGCCCTTAGCAGCCTATCTGTTATACTAAATATGCTTGCTGATCCTCAGCTTAATCAAACTATTGCATTTTGAATTGTTTTTTGTCCTGCTTTAAATACACCAGCCCACATGGGCATCCCAAACCTGCAGTTAGCACCCTATCTGTTATACTAAATACGCTTGTTCATCCTCGGCTTAATCAAACTATTGCATTTTGAATTGGTTTTTGTCCTGCTGCCAAAACACTAGGCCACAGGGTATCCCAAACCTGCACATAGCAGCCTATCTGTTAAATAAAATTCGCTTGTTGCTCCTCAGCTTAATCAAACTATTGCATTTTGAATTGGTTTTTATCCTGCTGCCAAAACACTAGGCCGCAGGGTATCCCAAACCTGCACTTAGCAGCCTATCTGGTATACTAAATATGCTTGTTGATCCTCAGCTTAATCAAACTATTGCATTTTGAATTGGTTTTTGTCCTGCTGCCAAAACAGTAGGCCACAGGGTATCCCAAACCTGCACTTAGCAGCCTATCTGTTATACAAAATACGCTTGTTGATCCTCAGCTTTATCAAACTATTATATTTTGATTTGGTTTTTGTTCTGCTGCCAAAACACTAGGCCGCAGGGTATCCCAAACCTGCACTTAGCAGCCTATCTGTTATACTAAATACGCTTGTTGATCCTCAGCTTGATCAAACTATTGCATTTTGAATTGCTTTTTGTCCTGCTGCAAAAACACTAGGTCGCAGTGTATCCCAAACCTGCACTTAGCAGCCTATCTGCTATGCTAAATACGCTTGTTGATCCTCAGCTTAATCAAACTATTGCATTTTGAATTGGTTTTTGTCCTGCTTTAAATACACCAGCCCACATGGGCATCCCAAACCTGCACTTAGCAGCCTATCTGTTATACTAAATACGCTTGTTGATCCTTAGCTTAATCAAACTATTGCATTTTGAATTGGTTTTTGTCCTGCTGCCAAAACACTAGGCCGCAGGGTATCCCAAACCTGCACTTAGCAGCCTATCTGTTATACTAAATACGCTTGTTAATACTCAGCTTAATCAAACTATTGCATTTTGAATTGCTTTTTGTCCGGCCTTAAATATACCAGCCCACATGGGCATCCCAAACCTGCACTTAGCACCCTATCTGTTATACTAAATACGTTTGTTCATCCTCACCTTAATCAAACTATTGCATTTTAATTGGTTTTTGTCCTGCTGCTAAAACACTAGGCCGCAGGGTATCCCAAACCTGCACTTAGCACCCTATCTGTTATACTAAATACGCTTGTTCATCCTCAGCTTAATCAAACTATTGCATTTTGAATTGGTTTTTGTCCTGCTGCCAAAGCACTAGGCCGCAGGGTATCCCAAACCTGCACATAGCAGCCTATCTGTTAAATAAATTTCGCTTGTTGCTCCTCAGCTTAATCAAACTATTGCATTTTGAATTGGTTTTTGTCCTGCTGCCAAAACACTAGGCCGCAGGGTATCCCAAACCTGCACTTAGCAGCCTATCTGTTATATTAAATATGCTTGTTGATCCTCAGCTTAATCAAACTATTGCATTTTGAATTGGTTTTTGTCCTGCTGCCAAAACACTAGGCCACAGGGTATCCCAAACCTGCACATAGCAGCCTATCTGTTAAATAAATTTCGCTTGTTGCTCCTCAGCTTATTCAAACTATTGCATTTTTAATTAGTTTTTGTCCTGCTGCCAAAACACTAGGCCGCAGGGGATCCCAAACCTGCGCTTAGCAGCCTATCTGTTATACTAAATACGCTTGTTGATCCTCAGCTTAATCAAACTATTGCATTTTGAATTGGTTTTTGTCCTGCTTTAAATACACCAGCCCACATGGGCATCCCAAACCTGCACTTAGCACCCTATCTGTTATACTAAATACGATTGTTCATCCTCAGCTTAATCAAACTATTGCATTTTGAATTGGTTTTTGTCCTGCTGCCAAAACACTAGGCCACAGGGTATCCCAAACCTGCACATAGCAGCCTATCTGTTAAATAAAATTCGCTTGTTGCTCCTCAGCTTAATCAAACTATTGCATTTTGAATTGGTTTTTATCCTGCTGCCAAAACACTAGGCCGCAGGGTATCCCAAACCTGCACTTAGCAGCCTATCTGGTATACTAAATATGCTTGTTGATCCTCAGCTTAATCAAACTATTGCATTTTGAATTGGTTTTTGTCCTGCTGCCAAAACAGTAGGCCACAGGGTATCCCAAACCTGCACTTAGCAGCCTATCTGTTATACAAAATACGCTTGTTGATCCTCAGCTTTATCAAACTATTATATTTTGATTTGGTTTTTGTTCTGCTGCCAAAACACTAGGCCGCAGGGTATCCCAAACCTGCACTTAGCAGCCTATCTGTTATACTAAATACGCTTGTTGATCCTCAGCTTGATCAAACTATTGCATTTTGAATTGCTTTTTGTCCTGCTGCAAAAACACTAGGTCGCAGTGTATCCCAAACCTGCACTTAGCAGCCTATCTGCTATGCTAAATACGCTTGTTGATCCTCAGCTTAATCAAACTATTGCATTTTGAATTGGTTTTTGTCCTGCTTTAAATACACCAGCCCACATGGGCATCCCAAACCTGCACTTAGCAGCCTATCTGTTATACTAAATACGCTTGTTGATCCTTAGCTTAATCAAACTATTGCATTTTGAATTGGTTTTTGTCCTGCTGCCAAAACACTAGGCCGCAGGGTATCCCAAACCTGCACTTAGCAGCCTATCTGTTATACTAAATACGCTTGTTGATACTCAGCTTAATCAAACTATTGCATTTTGAATTGCTTTTTGTCCGGCCTTAAATATACCAGCCCACATGGGCATCCCAAACCTGCACTTAGCACCCTATCTGTTATACTAAATACGTTTGTTCATCCTCACCTTAATCAAACTATTGCATTTTAATTGGTTTTTGTCCTGCTGCTAAAACACTAGGCCGCAGGGTATCCCAAACCTGCACTTAGCACCCTATCTGTTATACTAAATACGCTTGTTCATCCTCAGCTTAATCAAACTATTGCATTTTGAATTGGTTTTTGTCCTGCTGCCAAAGCACTAGGCCGCAGGGTATCCCAAACCTGCACATAGCAGCCTATCTGTTAAATAAATTTCGCTTGTTGCTCCTCAGCTTAATCAAACTATTGCATTTTGAATTGGTTTTTGTCCTGCTGCCAAAACACTAGGCCGCAGGGTATCCCAAACCTGCACTTAGCAGCCTATCTGTTATATTAAATATGCTTGTTGATCCTCAGCTTAATCAAACTATTGCATTTTGAATTGGTTTTTGTCCTGCTGCCAAAACACTAGGCCACAGGGTATCCCAAACCTGCACATAGCAGCCTATCTGTTAAATAAATTTCGCTTGTTGCTCCTCAGCTTAATCAAACTATTGCATTTTGAATTGGTTTTTGTCCTGCTGCCAAAACACTAGGCCGCAGGGTATCCCAAACCTGCACTTAGCAGCCTATCTGTTATATTAAATATGCTTGTTGATCCTCAGCTTAATCAAACTATTGCATTTTGAATTGGTTTTTGTCCTGCTGCCAAAACACTAGGCCACAGGGTATCCCAAACCTGCACATAGCAGCCTATCTGTTAAATAAATTTCGCTTGTTGCTCCTCAGCTTATTCAAACTATTGCATTTTTAATTGGTTTTTGTCCTGCTGCCAAAACACTAGGCCGCAGGGGATCCCAAACCTGCGCTTAGCAGCCTATCTGTTATACTAAATACGCTTGTTGATCCTCAGCTTAATCAAACTATTGCATTTTGAATTGGTTTTTGTCCTGCTTTAAATACACCAGCCCACATGGGCATCCCAAACCTGCACTTAGCACCCTATCTGTTATACTAAATACGATTGTTCATCCTCAGCTTAATCAAACTATTGCATTTTGAATTGGTTTTTGTCCTGCTGCCAAAACACTAGGCCACAGGGTATCCCAAACCTGCACATAGCAGCCTATCTGTTAAATAAAATTCGCTTGTTGCTCCTCAGCTTAATCAAACTATTGCATTTTGAATTGGTTTTTATCCTGCTGCCAAAACACTAGGCCGCAGGGTATCCCAAACCTGCACTTAGCAGCCTATCTGGTATACTAAATATGCTTGTTGATCCTCAGCTTAATCAAACTATTGCATTTTGAATTGGTTTTTGTCCTGCTGCCAAAACAGTAGGCCACAGGGTATCCCAAACCTGCACTTAGCAGCCTATCTGTTATACAAAATACGCTTGTTGATCCTCAGCTTTATCAAACTATTATATTTTGATTTGGTTTTTGTTCTGCTGCCAAAACACTAGGCCGCAGGGTATCCCAAACCTGCACTTAGCAGCCTATCTGTTATACTAAATACGCTTGTTGATCCTCAGCTTGATCAAACTATTGCATTTTGAATTGCTTTTTGTCCTGCTGCAAAAACACTAGGTCGCAGTGTATCCCAAACCTGCACTTAGCAGCCTATCTGCTATGCTAAATACGCTTGTTGATCCTCAGCTTAATCAAACTATTGCATTTTGAATTGGTTTTTGTCCTGCTTTAAATACACCAGCCCACATGGGCATCCCAAACCTGCACTTAGCAGCCTATCTGTTATACTAAATACGCTTGTTGATCCTTAGCTTAATCAAACTATTGCATTTTGAATTGGTTTTTGTCCTGCTGCCAAAACACTAGGCCGCAGGGTATCCCAAACCTGCACTTAGCAGCCTATCTGTTATACTAAATACGCTTGTTAATACTCAGCTTAATCAAACTATTGCATTTTGAATTGCTTTTTGTCCGGCCTTAAATATACCAGCCCACATGGGCATCCCAAACCTGCACTTAGCACCCTATCTGTTATACTAAATACGTTTGTTCATCCTCACCTTAATCAAACTATTGCATTTTAATTGGTTTTTGTCCTGCTGCTAAAACACTAGGCCGCAGGGTATCCCAAACCTGCACTTAGCACCCTATCTGTTATACTAAATACGCTTGTTCATCCTCAGCTTAATCAAACTATTGCATTTTGAATTGGTTTTTGTCCTGCTGCCAAAGCACTAGGCCGCAGGGTATCCCAAACCTGCACATAGCAGCCTATCTGTTAAATAAATTTCGCTTGTTGCTCCTCAGCTTAATCAAACTATTGCATTTTGAATTGGTTTTTGTCCTGCTGCCAAAACACTAGGCCGCAGGGTATCCCAAACCTGCACTTAGCAGCCTATCTGTTATATTAAATATGCTTGTTGATCCTCAGCTTAATCAAACTATTGCATTTTGAATTGGTTTTTGTCCTGCTGCCAAAACACTAGGCCACAGGGTATCCCAAACCTGCACATAGCAGCCTATCTGTTAAATAAATTTCGCTTGTTGCTCCTCAGCTTATTCAAACTATTGCATTTTTAATTGGTTTTTGTCCTGCTGCCAAAACACTAGGCCGCAGGGGATCCCAAACCTGCGCTTAGCAGCCTATCTGTTATACTAAATACGCTTGTTGATCCTCAGCTTAATCAAACTATTGCATTTTGAATTGGTTTTTGTCCTGCTTTAAATACACCAGCCCACATGGGCATCCCAAACCTGCACTTAGCACCCTATCTGTTATACTAAATACGATTGTTCATCCTCAGCTTAATCAAACTATTGCATTTTGAATTGGTTTTTGTCCTGCTGCCAAAACACTAGGCCACAGGGTATCCCAAACCTGCACATAGCAGCCTATCTGTTAAATAAAATTCGCTTGTTGCTCCTCAGCTTAATCAAACTATTGCATTTTGAATTGGTTTTTATCCTGCTGCCAAAACACTAGGCCGCAGGGTATCCCAAACCTGCACTTAGCAGCCTATCTGGTATACTAAATATGCTTGTTGATCCTCAGCTTAATCAAACTATTGCATTTTGAATTGGTTTTTGTCCTGCTGCCAAAACAGTAGGCCACAGGGTATCCCAAACCTGCACTTAGCAGCCTATCTGTTATACAAAATACGCTTGTTGATCCTCAGCTTTATCAAACTATTATATTTTGATTTGGTTTTTGTTCTGCTGCCAAAACACTAGGCCGCAGGGTATCCCAAACCTGCACTTAGCAGCCTATCTGTTATACTAAATACGCTTGTTGATCCTCAGCTTGATCAAACTATTGCATTTTGAATTGCTTTTTGTCCTGCTGCAAAAACACTAGGTCGCAGTGTATCCCAAACCTGCACTTAGCAGCCTATCTGCTATGCTAAATACGCTTGTTGATCCTCAGCTTAATCAAACTATTGCATTTTGAATTGGTTTTTGTCCTGCTTTAAATACACCAGCCCACATGGGCATCCCAAACCTGCACTTAGCAGCCTATCTGTTATACTAAATACGCTTGTTGATCCTTAGCTTAATCAAACTATTGCATTTTGAATTGGTTTTTGTCCTGCTGCCAAAACACTAGGCCGCAGGGTATCCCAAACCTGCACTTAGCAGCCTATCTGTTATACTAAATACGCTTGTTGATACTCAGCTTAATCAAACTATTGCATTTTGAATTGCTTTTTGTCCGGCCTTAAATATACCAGCCCACATGGGCATCCCAAACCTGCACTTAGCACCCTATCTGTTATACTAAATACGTTTGTTCATCCTCACCTTAATCAAACTATTGCATTTTAATTGGTTTTTGTCCTGCTGCTAAAACACTAGGCCGCAGGGTATCCCAAACCTGCACTTAGCACCCTATCTGTTATACTAAATACGCTTGTTCATCCTCAGCTTAATCAAACTATTGCATTTTGAATTGGTTTTTGTCCTGCTGCCAAAGCACTAGGCCGCAGGGTATCCCAAACCTGCACATAGCAGCCTATCTGTTAAATAAATTTCGCTTGTTGCTCCTCAGCTTAATCAAACTATTGCATTTTGAATTGGTTTTTGTCCTGCTGCCAAAACACTAGGCCGCAGGGTATCCCAAACCTGCACTTAGCAGCCTATCTGTTATATTAAATATGCTTGTTGATCCTCAGCTTAATCAAACTATTGCATTTTGAATTGGTTTTTGTCCTGCTGCCAAAACACTAGGCCACAGGGTATCCCAAACCTGCACATAGCAGCCTATCTGTTAAATAAATTTCGCTTGTTGCTCCTCAGCTTAATCAAACTATTGCATTTTGAATTGGTTTTTGTCCTGCTGCCAAAACACTAGGCCGCAGGGTATCCCAAACCTGCACTTAGCAGCCTATCTGTTATATTAAATATGCTTGTTGATCCTCAGCTTAATCAAACTATTGCATTTTGAATTGGTTTTTGTCCTGCTGCCAAAACACTAGGCCACAGGGTATCCCAAACCTGCACATAGCAGCCTATCTGTTAAATAAATTTCGCTTGTTGCTCCTCAGCTTATTCAAACTATTGCATTTTTAATTGGTTTTTGTCCTGCTGCCAAAACACTAGGCCGCAGGGGATCCCAAACCTGCGCTTAGCAGCCTATCTGTTATACTAAATACGCTTGTTGATCCTCAGCTTAATCAAACTATTGCATTTTGAATTGGTTTTTGTCCTGCTTTAAATACACCAGCCCACATGGGCATCCCAAACCTGCACTTAGCACCCTATCTGTTATACTAAATACGATTGTTCATCCTCAGCTTAATCAAACTATTGCATTTTGAATTGGTTTTTGTCCTGCTGCCAAAACACTAGGCCACAGGGTATCCCAAACCTGCACATAGCAGCCTATCTGTTAAATAAAATTCGCTTGTTGCTCCTCAGCTTAATCAAACTATTGCATTTTGAATTGGTTTTTATCCTGCTGCCAAAACACTAGGCCGCAGGGTATCCCAAACCTGCACTTAGCAGCCTATCTGGTATACTAAATATGCTTGTTGATCCTCAGCTTAATCAAACTATTGCATTTTGAATTGGTTTTTGTCCTGCTGCCAAAACAGTAGGCCACAGGGTATCCCAAACCTGCACTTAGCAGCCTATCTGTTATACAAAATACGCTTGTTGATCCTCAGCTTTATCAAACTATTATATTTTGATTTGGTTTTTGTTCTGCTGCCAAAACACTAGGCCGCAGGGTATCCCAAACCTGCACTTAGCAGCCTATCTGTTATACTAAATACGCTTGTTGATCCTCAGCTTGATCAAACTATTGCATTTTGAATTGCTTTTTGTCCTGCTGCAAAAACACTAGGTCGCAGTGTATCCCAAACCTGCACTTAGCAGCCTATCTGCTATGCTAAATACGCTTGTTGATCCTCAGCTTAATCAAACTATTGCATTTTGAATTGGTTTTTGTCCTGCTTTAAATACACCAGCCCACATGGGCATCCCAAACCTGCACTTAGCAGCCTATCTGTTATACTAAATACGCTTGTTGATCCTTAGCTTAATCAAACTATTGCATTTTGAATTGGTTTTTGTCCTGCTGCCAAAACACTAGGCCGCAGGGTATCCCAAACCTGCACTTAGCAGCCTATCTGTTATACTAAATACGCTTGTTGATACTCAGCTTAATCAAACTATTGCATTTTGAATTGCTTTTTGTCCGGCCTTAAATATACCAGCCCACATGGGCATCCCAAACCTGCACTTAGCACCCTATCTGTTATACTAAATACGTTTGTTCATCCTCACCTTAATCAAACTATTGCATTTTAATTGGTTTTTGTCCTGCTGCTAAAACACTAGGCCGCAGGGTATCCCAAACCTGCACTTAGCACCCTATCTGTTATACTAAATACGCTTGTTCATCCTCAGCTTAATCAAACTATTGCATTTTGAATTGGTTTTTGTCCTGCTGCCAAAGCACTAGGCCGCAGGGTATCCCAAACCTGCACATAGCAGCCTATCTGTTAAATAAATTTCGCTTGTTGCTCCTCAGCTTAATCAAACTATTGCATTTTGAATTGGTTTTTGTCCTGCTGCCAAAACACTAGGCCGCAGGGTATCCCAAACCTGCACTTAGCAGCCTATCTGTTATATTAAATATGCTTGTTGATCCTCAGCTTAATCAAACTATTGCATTTTGAATTGGTTTTTGTCCTGCTGCCAAAACACTAGGCCACAGGGTATCCCAAACCTGCACATAGCAGCCTATCTGTTAAATAAAATTCGCTTGTTGCTCCTCAGCTTATTCAAACTATTGCATTTTTAATTGGTTTTTGTCCTGCTGCCAAAACACTAGGCCGCAGGGGATCCCAAACCTGCGCTTAGCAGCCTATCTGTTATACTAAATACGCTTGTTGATCCTCAGCTTAATCAAACTATTGCATTTTGAATTGGTTTTTGTCCTGCTGCCAAAACACTAGGCCGCAGGGTATCCCAAACCTGCCCTTAGCAGCCTATCTGTTATACTAAATTTGCTTGCTGATCCTCAGCTTAATCAAACTATTGCATTTTGAATTGTTTTTTGTCCTGCTTTAAATACACCAGCCCACATGGGCATCCCAAACCTGCACTTAGCACCCTATCTGTTATACAAAATACGCTTGTTCATCCTCAGCTTAATCAAACTATTGCATTTTGAATTGGTTTTTGTCCTGCTGCCAAAACACTAGGCCACAGGGTATCCCAAACCTGCACAAAGCAGCCTATCTGTTAAATAAAATTCGCTTGTTGCTCCTCAGCTTAATCAAACGATTGCATTTTGAATTGGTTTTTATCCTGCTGCCAAAACACTAGGCCGCAGGGTATCCCAAACCTGCACTTAGCAGCCTATCTGTTATTCTAAATATGCTTGTTGATCCTCAGCTTAATCAAACTATTGCATTTTGAATTGGTTTTGTCCTGCTGCCAAAACACTAGGCCACAGGGTATCCCAAACCTGCACTTAGCAGCCTATTTGTTATACAAAATACGCTTGTTGATCCTCAGCTTTATCAAACTATTATATTTTGATTTGGTTTTTGTTCTGCTGCCAAAACACTAGGCCGCAGGGTATCCCAAACCTGCACTTAGCAGCCTATCTGTTATACTAAATACGCTTGTTGATCCTCAGCTTGATCAAACTATTGCATTTTGAATTGCTTTTTGTCCTGCTGCAAAAACACTAGGTCGCAGTGTATCCCAAACCTGCACTTAGCAGCCTATCTGCTATGCTAAATACGCTTGTTGATCCTCAGCTTAATCAAACTATTGCATTTTGAATTGGTTTTTGTCCTGCTTTAAATACACCAGCCCACATGGGCATCCCAAACCTGCACTTAGCAGCCTATCTGTTATACTAAATACGCTTGTTGATCCTTAGCTTAATCAAACTATTGCATTTTGAATTGGTTTTTGTCCTGCTGCCAAAACACTAGGCCGCAGGGTATCCCAAACCTGCACTTAGCAGCCTATCTGTTATACTAAATACGCTTGTTGATACTCAGCTTAATCAAACTATTGCATTTTGAATTGCTTTTTGTCCGGCCTTAAATATACCAGCCCACATGGGCATCCCAAACCTGCACTTAGCACCCTATCTGTTATACTAAATACGTTTGTTCATCCTCACCTTAATCAAACTATTGCATTTTAATTGGTTTTTGTCCTGCTGCTAAAACACTAGGCCGCAGGGTATCCCAAACCTGCACTTAGCACCCTATCTGTTATACTAAATACGCTTGTTCATCCTCAGCTTAATCAAACTATTGCATTTTGAATTGGTTTTTGTCCTGCTGCCAAAGCACTAGGCCGCAGGGTATCCCAAACCTGCACATAGCAGCCTATCTGTTAAATAAATTTCGCTTGTTGCTCCTCAGCTTAATCAAACTATTGCATTTTGAATTGGTTTTTGTCCTGCTGCCAAAACACTAGGCCGCAGGGTATCCCAAACCTGCACTTAGCAGCCTATCTGTTATATTAAATATGCTTGTTGATCCTCAGCTTAATCAAACTATTGCATTTTGAATTGGTTTTTGTCCTGCTGCCAAAACACTAGGCCACAGGGTATCCCAAACCTGCACATAGCAGCCTATCTGTTAAATAAAATTCGCTTGTTGCTCCTCAGCTTATTCAAACTATTGCATTTTTAATTGGTTTTTGTCCTGCTGCCAAAACACTAGGCCGCAGGGGATCCCAAACCTGCGCTTAGCAGCCTATCTGTTATACTAAATACGCTTGTTGATCCTCAGCTTAATCAAACTATTGCATTTTGAATTGGTTTTTGTCCTGCTGCCAAAACACTAGGCCGCAGGGTATCCCAAACCTGCCCTTAGCAGCCTATCTGTTATACTAAATTTGCTTGCTGATCCT
Organism: Gastrophryne carolinensis; assembly: GCA_027917425.1. Classification (NCBI taxonomy): domain Eukaryota; kingdom Metazoa; phylum Chordata; class Amphibia; order Anura; family Microhylidae; genus Gastrophryne; species Gastrophryne carolinensis. The sequence goes on along the minus strand of CM051237.1, from coordinate 113,219,578 downwards.
CAGCTTAATCAAACTATTGCATTTTGAATTGTTTTTTGTCCTGCTTTAAATACACCAGCCCACATGGGCATCCCAAACCTGCACTTAGCACCCTATCTGTTATACAAAATACGCTTGTTCATCCTCAGCTTAATCAAACTATTGCATTTTGAATTGGTTTTTGTCCTGCTGCCAAAACACTAGGCCACAGGGTATCCCAAACCTGCACAAAGCAGCCTATCTGTTAAATAAAATTCGCTTGTTGCTCCTCAGCTTAATCAAACGATTGCATTTTGAATTGGTTTTTATCCTGCTGCCAAAACACTAGGCCGCAGGGTATCCCAAACCTGCACTTAGCAGCCTATCTGTTATTCTAAATATGCTTGTTGATCCTCAGCTTAATCAAACTATTGCATTTTGAATTGGTTTTGTCCTGCTGCCAAAACACTAGGCCACAGGGTATCCCAAACCTGCACTTAGCAGCCTATTTGTTATACAAAATACGCTTGTTGATCCTCAGCTGAATCAAACTATTATATTTTGATTTGGTTTTTTTTCTGCTGCCAAAACACTAGGCCGCAGGGTATCCCAAACCTGCACTTAGCAGCCTATCTGTTATACTAAATACGCTTGTTGATCCTCAGCTTGATCAAACTATTGCATTTTGAATTGCTTTTTGTCCTGCTGCCAAAACACTAGGTCGCAGGGTATCCCAAACCTGCACTTAGCAGCCTATCTGCTATGCTAAATACGCTTGTTGATCCTCAGCTTAATCAAACTATTGCATTTTGATTTGGTTTTTGTCCTGCTTTAAATACACCAGCCCACATGGGCATCCCAAACCTGCACTTAGCAGCCTATCTGTTATACTAAATACGCTTGTTGATCCTTAGCTTAATCAAACTATTGCATTTTGAATTGGTTTTTGTACTGCTGCCAAAACACTAGGCCGCAGGGTATCCCAAATCTGCACTTAGCAGCCTATCTGTTATACTAAATACGCTTGTTGATACTAAGCTTAATCAAACTATTGCATTTTGAATTGCTTTTTGTCTGGCCTTAAATATACCAGCCCACATGGGCATCCCAAACCTGCACTTAGCACCCTATCTGTTATACTAAATACGTTTGTTCATCCTCACCTTAATCAAACTATTGCATTTTAATTGGTTTTTGTCCTGCTGCTAAAACACTAGGCCGCAGGGTATCCCAAACCTGCACTTAGCAGCCTATCTGTTATACTAAATACGCTTGTTGATCCTCAGCTTAATCAAACTATTGCATTTTGAATTGTTTTTTGTCCTGCTTTAAATATACTAGCCCACATGGGCATCCCAAACCTGCACTTAGCACCCTATCTGTTATACTAAATACGTTTGTTCATCCTCAGCTTAATCAAACTATTGCATTTTTTTTGGTTTTTGTCCTGCTGCCAAAACACTAGGCCGCAGGGTATCCCAAACCTGCACTTAGCAGCCTATCTGTTATACTAAATACGCTTGTTGATCCTCAGCTTAATCAAACTATTGCATTTTTAATTGGTTTTTGTTTGTCCTGCTGCCAAAACACTAGGCCGCAGGGTATCCCAAACCTGCACTTAGCAGCCTATCTGTTATACTAAATACGTTTGTTCATCCTCACCTTAATCAAACTATTGCATTTTAATTGGTTTTTGTCCTGCTGCCAAAACACTAGGCCGCAGGGTATCCCAAACCTGCACTTAGCAGCCTATCTGTTATACTAAATACGCTTGTTGATCCTCAGCTTAATCAAACTATTGCATTTTTAATTGGTTTTTGTCCTGCTTTAAATATACTAGCCCACATGGGCATCCCAAACCTGCACTTAGCACCCTATCTGTTATACTAAATACGTTTGTTTATCCTCAGCTTAATCAAACTATTGCATTTTGAATTGGTTTTTGTTCTGCTGCCAAAACACTAGGCCGCAGGGTATCCTAAACCTGCACATAACAGCCTATCTGTTAAATAAAATTTGCTTGTTGCTCCTCAGCTTAATCAAACTATTGCATTTTTAATTGGTTTTTGTCCTGCTGCCAAAACACTAGGCCGCAGGGGATCCCAAACCTGCGCTTAGCAGCCTATCTGTTATACTAAATACGCTTGTTGATCCTCAGCTTAATCAAACTATTGCATTTTGAATTGGTTTTTGTCCTGCTGCCAAAACACTAGGCCGCAGGGTATCCCAAACCTGCCCTTAGCAGCCTATCTGTTATACTAAATATGCTTGCTGATCCTCAGCTTAATCAAACTATTGCATTTTGAATTGTTTTTTGTCCTGCTTTAAATACACCAGCCCACATGGGCATCCCAAACCTGCAGTTAGCACCCTATCTGTTATACTAAATACGCTTGTTCATCCTCAGCTTAATCAAACTATTGCATTTTGAATTGGTTTTTGTCCTGCTGCCAAAACACTAGGCCACAGGGTATCCCAAACCTGCACATAGCAGCCTATCTGTTAAATAAAATTCGCTTGTTGCTCCTCAGCTTAATCAAACTATTGCATTTTGAATTGGTTTTTATCCTGCTGCCAAAACACTAGGCCGCAGGGTATCCCAAACCTGCACTTAGCAGCCTATCTGGTATACTAAATATGCTTGTTGATCCTCAGCTTAATCAAACTATTGCATTTTGAATTGGTTTTTGTCCTGCTGCCAAAACACTAGGCCACAGGGTATCCCAAACCTGCACTTAGCAGCCTATCTGTTATACAAAATACGCTTGTTGATCCTCAGCTTTATCAAACTATTATATTTTGATTTGGTTTTTGTTCTGCTGCCAAAACACTAGGCCGCAGGGTATCCCAAACCTGCACTTAGCAGCCTATCTGTTATACTAAATACGCTTGTTGATCCTCAGCTTGATCAAACTATTGCATTTTGAATTGCTTTTTGTCCTGCTGCAAAAACACTAGGTCGCAGTGTATCCCAAACCTGCACTTAGCAGCCTATCTGCTATGCTAAATACGCTTGTTGATCCTCAGCTTAATCAAACTATTGCATTTTGAATTGGTTTTTGTCCTGCTTTAAATACACCAGCCCACATGGGCATCCCAAACCTGCACTTAGCAGCCTATCTGTTATACTAAATACGCTTGTTGATCCTTAGCTTAATCAAACTATTGCATTTTGAATTGGTTTTTGTCCTGCTGCCAAAACACTAGGCCGCAGGGTATCCCAAACCTGCACTTAGCAGCCTATCTGTTATACTAAATACGCTTGTTAATACTCAGCTTAATCAAACTATTGCATTTTGAATTGCTTTTTGTCCGGCCTTAAATATACCAGCCCACATGGGCATCCCAAACCTGCACTTAGCACCCTATCTGTTATACTAAATACGTTTGTTCATCCTCACCTTAATCAAACTATTGCATTTTAATTGGTTTTTGTCCTGCTGCTAAAACACTAGGCCGCAGGGTATCCCAAACCTGCACTTAGCACCCTATCTGTTATACTAAATACGCTTGTTCATCCTCAGCTTAATCAAACTATTGCATTTTGAATTGGTTTTTGTCCTGCTGCCAAAGCACTAGGCCGCAGGGTATCCCAAACCTGCACATAGCAGCCTATCTGTTAAATAAATTTCGCTTGTTGCTCCTCAGCTTAATCAAACTATTGCATTTTGAATTGGTTTTTGTCCTGCTGCCAAAACACTAGGCCGCAGGGTATCCCAAACCTGCACTTAGCAGCCTATCTGTTATATTAAATATGCTTGTTGATCCTCAGCTTAATCAAACTATTGCATTTTGAATTGGTTTTTGTCCTGCTGCCAAAACACTAGGCCACAGGGTATCCCAAACCTGCACATAGCAGCCTATCTGTTAAATAAATTTCGCTTGTTGCTCCTCAGCTTATTCAAACTATTGCATTTTTAATTGGTTTTTGTCCTGCTGCCAAAACACTAGGCCGCAGGGGATCCCAAACCTGCGCTTAGCAGCCTATCTGTTATACTAAATACGCTTGTTGATCCTCAGCTTAATCAAACTATTGCATTTTGAATTGGTTTTTGTCCTGCTTTAAATACACCAGCCCACATGGGCATCCCAAACCTGCACTTAGCACCCTATCTGTTATACTAAATACGATTGTTCATCCTCAGCTTAATCAAACTATTGCATTTTGAATTGGTTTTTGTCCTGCTGCCAAAACACTAGGCCACAGGGTATCCCAAACCTGCACATAGCAGCCTATCTGTTAAATAAAATTCGCTTGTTGCTCCTCAGCTTAATCAAACTATTGCATTTTGAATTGGTTTTTATCCTGCTGCCAAAACACTAGGCCGCAGGGTATCCCAAACCTGCACTTAGCAGCCTATCTGGTATACTAAATATGCTTGTTGATCCTCAGCTTAATCAAACTATTGCATTTTGAATTGGTTTTTGTCCTGCTGCCAAAACAGTAGGCCACAGGGTATCCCAAACCTGCACTTAGCAGCCTATCTGTTATACAAAATACGCTTGTTGATCCTCAGCTTTATCAAACTATTATATTTTGATTTGGTTTTTGTTCTGCTGCCAAAACACTAGGCCGCAGGGTATCCCAAACCTGCACTTAGCAGCCTATCTGTTATACTAAATACGCTTGTTGATCCTCAGCTTGATCAAACTATTGCATTTTGAATTGCTTTTTGTCCTGCTGCAAAAACACTAGGTTGCAGTGTATCCCAAACCTGCACTTAGCAGCCTATCTGCTATGCTAAATACGCTTGTTGATCCTCAGCTTAATCAAACTATTGCATTTTGAATTGGTTTTTGTCCTGCTTTAAATACACCAGCCCACATGGGCATCCCAAACCTGCACTTAGCAGCCTATCTATTATACTAAATACGCTTGTTGATCCTTAGCTTAATCAAACTATTGCATTTTGAATTGGTTTTTGTCCTGCTGCCAAAACACTAGGCCGCAGGGTATCCCAAACCTGCACTTAGCAGCCTATCTGTTATACTAAATACGCTTGTTGATACTCAGCTTAATCAAACTATTGCATTTTGAATTGCTTTTTGTCCGGCCTTAAATATACCAGCCCACATGGGCATCCCAAACCTGCACTTAGCACCCTATCTGTTATACTAAATACGTTTGTTCATCCTCACCTTAATCAAACTATTGCATTTTAATTGGTTTTTGTCCTGCTGCTAAAACACTAGGCCGCAGGGTATCCCAAACCTGCACTTAGCACCCTATCTGTTATACTAAATACGCTTGTTCATCCTCAGCTTAATCAAACTATTGCATTTTGAATCGGTTTTTGTCCTGCTGCCAAAGCACTAGGCCGCAGGGTATCCCAAACCTGCACATAGCAGCCTATCTGTTAAATAAATTTCGCTTGTTGCTCCTCAGCTTAATCAAACTATTGCATTTTGAATTGGTTTTTGTCCTGCTGCCAAAACACTAGGCCGCAGGGTATCCCAAACCTGCACTTAGCAGCCTATCTGTTATATTAAATATGCTTGTTGATCCTCAGCTTAATCAAACTATTGCATTTTGAATTGGTTTTTGTCCTGCTGCCAAAACACTAGGCCACAGGGTATCCCAAACCTGCACATAGCAGCCTATCTGTTAAATAAATTTCGCTTGTTGCTCCTCAGCTTAATCAAACTATTGCATTTTGAATTGGTTTTTGTCCTGCTGCCAAAACACTAGGCCGCAGGGTATCCCAAACCTGCACTTAGCAGCCTATCTGTTATACTAAATACGCTTGTTGATCCTCAGCTTAATCAAACTATTGCATTTTTAATTGGTTTTTGTCCTGCTTTAAATATACTAGCCCACATGGGCATCCCAAACCTGCACTTAGCACCCTATCTGTTATACTAAATACGTTTGTTTATCCTCAGCTTAATCAAACTATTGCATTTTGAATTGGTTTTTGTTCTGCTGCCAAAACACTAGGCCGCAGGGTATCCTAAACCTGCACATAACAGCCTATCTGTTAAATAAAATTTGCTTGTTGCTCCTCAGCTTAATCAAACTATTGCATTTTTAATTGGTTTTTGTCCTGCTGCCAAAACACTAGGCCGCAGGGGATCCCAAACCTGCGCTTAGCAGCCTATCTGTTATACTAAATACGCTTGTTGATCCTCAGCTTAATCAAACTATTGCATTTTGAATTGGTTTTTGTCCTGCTGCCAAAACACTAGGCCGCAGGGTATCCCAAACCTGCCCTTAGCAGCCTATCTGTTATACTAAATATGCTTGCTGATCCTCAGCTTAATCAAACTATTGCATTTTGAATTGTTTTTTGTCCTGCTTTAAATACACCAGCCCACATGGGCATCCCAAACCTGCAGTTAGCACCCTATCTGTTATACTAAATACGCTTGTTCATCCTCAGCTTAATCAAACTATTGCATTTTGAATTGGTTTTTGTCCTGCTGCCAAAACACTAGGCCACAGGGTATCCCAAACCTGCACATAGCAGCCTATCTGTTAAATAAAATTCGCTTGTTGCTCCTCAGCTTAATCAAACTATTGCATTTTGAATTGGTTTTTATCCTGCTGCCAAAACACTAGGCCGCAGGGTATCCCAAACCTGCACTTAGCAGCCTATCTGGTATACTAAATATGCTTGTTGATCCTCAGCTTAATCAAACTATTGCATTTTGAATTGGTTTTTGTCCTGCTGCCAAAACAGTAGGCCACAGGGTATCCCAAACCTGCACTTAGCAGCCTATCTGTTATACAAAATACGCTTGTTGATCCTCAGCTTTATCAAACTATTATATTTTGATTTGGTTTTTGTTCTGCTGCCAAAACACTAGGCCGCAGGGTATCCCAAACCTGCACTTAGCAGCCTATCTGTTATACTAAATACGCTTGTTGATCCTCAGCTTGATCAAACTATTGCATTTTGAATTGCTTTTTGTCCTGCTGCAAAAACACTAGGTCGCAGTGTATCCCAAACCTGCACTTAGCAGCCTATCTGCTATGCTAAATACGCTTGTTGATCCTCAGCTTAATCAAACTATTGCATTTTGAATTGGTTTTTGTCCTGCTTTAAATACACCAGCCCACATGGGCATCCCAAACCTGCACTTAGCAGCCTATCTGTTATACTAAATACGCTTGTTGATCCTTAGCTTAATCAAACTATTGCATTTTGAATTGGTTTTTGTCCTGCTGCCAAAACACTAGGCCGCAGGGTATCCCAAACCTGCACTTAGCAGCCTATCTGTTATACTAAATACGCTTGTTAATACTCAGCTTAATCAAACTATTGCATTTTGAATTGCTTTTTGTCCGGCCTTAAATATACCAGCCCACATGGGCATCCCAAACCTGCACTTAGCACCCTATCTGTTATACTAAATACGTTTGTTCATCCTCACCTTAATCAAACTATTGCATTTTAATTGGTTTTTGTCCTGCTGCTAAAACACTAGGCCGCAGGGTATCCCAAACCTGCACTTAGCACCCTATCTGTTATACTAAATACGCTTGTTCATCCTCAGCTTAATCAAACTATTGCATTTTGAATTGGTTTTTGTCCTGCTGCCAAAGCACTAGGCCGCAGGGTATCCCAAACCTGCACATAGCAGCCTATCTGTTAAATAAATTTCGCTTGTTGCTCCTCAGCTTAATCAAACTATTGCATTTTGAATTGGTTTTTGTCCTGCTGCCAAAACACTAGGCCGCAGGGTATCCCAAACCTGCACTTAGCAGCCTATCTGTTATATTAAATATGCTTGTTGATCCTCAGCTTAATCAAACTATTGCATTTTGAATTGGTTTTTGTCCTGCTGCCAAAACACTAGGCCACAGGGTATCCCAAACCTGCACATAGCAGCCTATCTGTTAAATAAATTTCGCTTGTTGCTCCTCAGCTTATTCAAACTATTGCATTTTTAATTGGTTTTTGTCCTGCTGCCAAAACACTAGGCCGCAGGGGATCCCAAACCTGCGCTTAGCAGCCTATCTGTTATACTAAATACGCTTGTTGATCCTCAGCTTAATCAAACTATTGCATTTTGAATTGGTTTTTGTCCTGCTTTAAATACACCAGCCCACATGGGCATCCCAAACCTGCACTTAGCACCCTATCTGTTATACTAAATACGATTGTTCATCCTCAGCTTAATCAAACTATTGCATTTTGAATTGGTTTTTGTCCTGCTGCCAAAACACTAGGCCACAGGGTATCCCAAACCTGCACATAGCAGCCTATCTGTTAAATAAAATTCGCTTGTTGCTCCTCAGCTTAATCAAACTATTGCATTTTGAATTGGTTTTTATCCTGCTGCCAAAACACTAGGCCGCAGGGTATCCCAAACCTGCACTTAGCAGCCTATCTGGTATACTAAATATGCTTGTTGATCCTCAGCTTAATCAAACTATTGCATTTTGAATTGGTTTTTGTCCTGCTGCCAAAACAGTAGGCCACAGGGTATCCCAAACCTGCACTTAGCAGCCTATCTGTTATACAAAATACGCTTGTTGATCCTCAGCTTTATCAAACTATTATATTTTGATTTGGTTTTTGTTCTGCTGCCAAAACACTAGGCCGCAGGGTATCCCAAACCTGCACTTAGCAGCCTATCTGTTATACTAAATACGCTTGTTGATCCTCAGCTTGATCAAACTATTGCATTTTGAATTGCTTTTTGTCCTGCTGCAAAAACACTAGGTTGCAGTGTATCCCAAACCTGCACTTAGCAGCCTATCTGCTATGCTAAATACGCTTGTTGATCCTCAGCTTAATCAAACTATTGCATTTTGAATTGGTTTTTGTCCTGCTTTAAATACACCAGCCCACATGGGCATCCCAAACCTGCACTTAGCAGCCTATCTATTATACTAAATACGCTTGTTGATCCTTAGCTTAATCAAACTATTGCATTTTGAATTGGTTTTTGTCCTGCTGCCAAAACACTAGGCCGCAGGGTATCCCAAACCTGCACTTAGCAGCCTATCTGTTATACTAAATACGCTTGTTGATACTCAGCTTAATCAAACTATTGCATTTTGAATTGCTTTTTGTCCGGCCTTAAATATACCAGCCCACATGGGCATCCCAAACCTGCACTTAGCACCCTATCTGTTATACTAAATACGTTTGTTCATCCTCACCTTAATCAAACTATTGCATTTTAATTGGTTTTTGTCCTGCTGCTAAAACACTAGGCCGCAGGGTATCCCAAACCTGCACTTAGCACCCTATCTGTTATACTAAATACGCTTGTTCATCCTCAGCTTAATCAAACTATTGCATTTTGAATCGGTTTTTGTCCTGCTGCCAAAGCACTAGGCCGCAGGGTATCCCAAACCTGCACATAGCAGCCTATCTGTTAAATAAATTTCGCTTGTTGCTCCTCAGCTTAATCAAACTATTGCATTTTGAATTGGTTTTTGTCCTGCTGCCAAAACACTAGGCCGCAGGGTATCCCAAACCTGCACTTAGCAGCCTATCTGTTATATTAAATATGCTTGTTGATCCTCAGCTTAATCAAACTATTGCATTTTGAATTGGTTTTTGTCCTGCTGCCAAAACACTAGGCCACAGGGTATCCCAAACCTGCACATAGCAGCCTATCTGTTAAATAAATTTCGCTTGTTGCTCCTCAGCTTAATCAAACTATTGCATTTTGAATTGGTTTTTGTCCTGCTGCCAAAACACTAGGCCGCAGGGTATCCCAAACCTGCACTTAGCAGCCTATCTGTTATATTAAATATGCTTGTTGATCCTCAGCTTAATCAAACTATTGCATTTTGAATTGGTTTTTGTCCTGCTGCCAAAACACTAGGCCACAGGGTATCCCAAACCTGCACATAGCAGCCTATCTGTTAAATAAATTTCGCTTGTTGCTCCTCAGCTTATTCAAACTATTGCATTTTTAATTGGTTTTTGTCCTGCTGCCAAAACACCAGGCCGCAGGGGATCCCAAACCTGCGCTTAGCAGCCTATCTGTTATACTAAATACGCTTGTTGATCCTCAGCTTAATCAAACTATTGCATTTTGAATTGGTTTTTGTCCTGCTTTAAATACACCAGCCCACATGGGCATCCCAAACCTGCACTTAGCACCCTATCTGTTATACTAAATACGATTGTTCATCCTCAGCTTAATCAAACTATTGCATTTTGAATTGGTTTTTGTCCTGCTGCCAAAACACTAGGCCACAGGGTATCCCAAACCTGCACATAGCAGCCTATCTGTTAAATAAAATTCGCTTGTTGCTCCTCAGCTTAATCAAACTATTGCATTTTGAATTGGTTTTTATCCTGCTGCCAAAACACTAGGCCGCAGGGTATCCCAAACCTGCACTTAGCAGCCTATCTGGTATACTAAATATGCTTGTTGATCCTCAGCTTAATCAAACTATTGCATTTTGAATTGGTTTTTGTCCTGCTGCCAAAACAGTAGGCCACAGGGTATCCCAAACCTGCACTTAGCAGCCTATCTGTTATACAAAATACGCTTGTTGATCCTCAGCTTTATCAAACTATTATATTTTGATTTGGTTTTTGTTCTGCTGCCAAAACACTAGGCCGCAGGGTATCCCAAACCTGCACTTAGCAGCCTATCTGTTATACTAAATACGCTTGTTGATCCTCAGCTTGATCAAACTATTGCATTTTGAATTGCTTTTTGTCCTGCTGCAAAAACACTAGGTCGCAGTGTATCCCAAACCTGCACTTAGCAGCCTATCTGCTATGCTAAATACGCTTGTTGATCCTCAGCTTAATCAAACTATTGCATTTTGAATTGGTTTTTGTCCTGCTTTAAATACACCAGCCCACATGGGCATCCCAAACCTGCACTTAGCAGCCTATCTGTTATACTAAATACGCTTGTTGATCCTTAGCTTAATCAAACTATTGCATTTTGAATTGGTTTTTGTCCTGCTGCCAAAACACTAGGCCGCAGGGTATCCCAAACCTGCACTTAGCAGCCTATCTGTTATACTAAATACGCTTGTTGATACTCAGCTTAATCAAACTATTGCATTTTGAATTGCTTTTTGTCCGGCCTTAAATATACCAGCCCACATGGGCATCCCAAACCTGCACTTAGCACCCTATCTGTTATACTAAATACGTTTGTTCATCCTCACCTTAATCAAACTATTGCATTTTAATTGGTTTTTGTCCTGCTGCTAAAACACTAGGCCGCAGGGTATCCCAAACCTGCACTTAGCACCCTATCTGTTATACTAAATACGCTTGTTCATCCTCAGCTTAATCAAACTATTGCATTTTGAATTGGTTTTTGTCCTGCTGCCAAAGCACTAGGCCGCAGGGTATCCCAAACCTGCACATAGCAGCCTATCTGTTAAATAAATTTCGCTTGTTGCTCCTCAGCTTAATCAAACTATTGCATTTTGAATTGGTTTTTGTCCTGCTGCCAAAACACTAGGCCGCAGGGTATCCCAAACCTGCACTTAGCAGCCTATCTGTTATATTAAATATGCTTGTTGATCCTCAGCTTAATCAAACTATTGCATTTTGAATTGGTTTTTGTCCTGCTGCCAAAACACTAGGCCACAGGGTATCCCAAACCTGCACATAGCAGCCTATCTGTTAAATAAAATTCGCTTGTTGCTCCTCAGCTTATTCAAACTATTGCATTTTTAATTGGTTTTTGTCCTGCTGCCAAAACACTAGGCCGCAGGGGATCCCAAACCTGCGCTTAGCAGCCTATCTGTTATACTAAATACGCTTGTTGATCCTCAGCTTAATCAAACTATTGCATTTTGAATTGGTTTTTGTCCTGCTGCCAAAACACTAGGCCGCAGGGTATCCCAAACCTGCCCTTAGCAGCCTATCTGTTATACTAAATTTGCTTGCTGATCCTCAGCTTAATCAAACTATTGCATTTTGAATTGTTTTTTGTCCTGCTTTAAATACACCAGCCCACATGGGCATCCCAAACCTGCACTTAGCACCCTATCTGTTATACAAAATACGCTTGTTCATCCTCAGCTTAATCAAACTATTGCATTTTGAATTGGTTTTTGTCCTGCTGCCAAAACACTAGGCCACAGGGTATCCCAAACCTGCACAAAGCAGCCTATCTGTTAAATAAAATTCGCTTGTTGCTCCTCAGCTTAATCAAACTATTGCATTTTGAATTGGTTTTTATCCTGCTGCCAAAACACTAGGCCGCAGGGTATCCCAAACCTGCACTTAGCAGCCTATCTGTTATTCTAAATATGCTTGTTGATCCTCAGCTTAATCAAACTATTGCATTTTGAATTGGTTTTGTCCTGCTGCCAAAACACTAGGCCACAGGGTATCCCAAACCTGCACTTAGCAGCCTATTTGTTATACAAAATACGCTTGTTGATCCTCAGCTGAATCAAACTATTATATTTTGATTTGGTTTTTTTTCTGCTGCCAAAACACTAGGCCGCAGGGTATCCCAAACCTGCACTTAGCAGCCTATCTGTTATACTAAATACGCTTGTTGATCCTCAGCTTGATCAAACTATTGCATTTTGAATTGCTTTTTGTCCTGCTGCCAAAACACTAGGTCGCAGGGTATCCCAAACCTGCACTTAGCAGCCTATCTGCTATGCTAAATACGCTTGTTGATCCTCAGCTTAATCAAACTATTGCATTTTGATTTGGTTTTTGTCCTGCTTTAAATACACCAGCCCACATGGGCATCCCAAACCTGCATTTAGCAGCCTATCTGTTATACTAAATACGCTTGTTGATCCTTAGCTTAATCAAACTATTGCATTTTGAATTGGTTTTTGTACTGCTGCCAAAACACTAGGCCGCAGGGTATCCCAAATCTGCACTTAGCAGCCTATCTGTTATACTAAATACGCTTGTTGATACTAAGCTTAATCAAACTATTGCATTTTGAATTGCTTTTTGTCTGGCCTTAAATATACCAGCCCACATGGGCATCCCAAACCTGCACTTAGCACCCTATCTGTTATACTAAATACGTTTGTTCATCCTCACCTTAATCAAACTATTGCATTTTAATTGGTTTTTGTCCTGCTGCTAAAACACTAGGCCGCAGGGTATCCCAAACCTGCACTTAGCAGCCTATCTGTTATACTAAATACGCTTGTTGATCCTCAGCTTAATCAAACTATTGCATTTTGAATTGTTTTTTGTCCTGCTTTAAATATACTAGCCCACATGGGCATCCCAAACCTGCACTTAGCACCCTATCTGTTATACTAAATACGTTTGTTCATCCTCAGCTTAATCAAACTATTGCATTTTTTTTGGTTTTTGTCCTGCTGCCAAAACACTAGGCCGCAGGGTATCCCAAACCTGCACTTAGCAGCCTATCTGTTATACTAAATACGCTTGTTGATCCTCAGCTTAATCAAACTATTGCATTTTTAATTGGTTTTTGTTTGTCCTGCTGCCAAAACACTAGGCCGCAGGGTATCCCAAACCTGCACTTAGCAGCCTATCTGTTATACTAAATACGTTTGTTCATCCTCACCTTAATCAAACTATTGCATTTTAATTGGTTTTTGTCCTGCTGCCAAAACACTAGGCCGCAGGGTATCCCAAACCTGCACTTAGCAGCCTATCTGTTATACTAAATACGCTTGTTGATCCTCAGCTTAATCAAACTATTGCATTTTGAATTGGTTTTTGTCCTGCTTTAAATATACTAGCCCACATGGGCATCCCAAACCTGCACTTAGCACCCTATCTGTTATACTAAATACGTTTGTTTATCCTCAGCTTAATCAAACTATTGCATTTTGAATTGGTTTTTGTTCTGCTGCCAAAACACTAGGCCGCAGGGTATCCTAAACCTGCACTTACCAGCCTATCTGTTATACTAAATACGCTTGTTGATCCTCAGCTTAATCAAACTATTGCATTTTTAATTGGTTTTTGTCCGACTTTAAATACTCCAGCCCACATGGGCATCCCAAACCTGCACTTAGCAGCCTATCTGTTATACAAAATACGCTTGTTGATCCTCAGCTTAATAAAACTATTGCATTTTGAATTGGTTTTTGTTTGTCCTGCTGCCAAAACACTAGGCCGCAGGGTATCCCAAACCTGCACTTAGCAGCCTATCTGTTATACTAAATACGCTTGGTGATCCTCAGCTTAATCAAACTATTGCATTTTGAATAGCTTTTTGTCCTGCTGCCAAAACACTAGGCCGCAGGGTATCCCAAACCTGCACTTAGCAGCCTATCTGTTTTAAATAATACGCTTGTTCATCCTCAGCTTAATCAAACTATTGCATTTTGAATTGCTTTTTGTCCTGCCTTAAATATACCAGCCCACATGGGCATCCCAAACCTGCACTTAGCACCCTATCTGTTATACTAAATACGTTTGTTCATCCTCAGCTTAATCAAACTATTGCATTTTTATTGGTTTTTGTCCTGCTGCCAAAACACTAGGCCGCAGGGTATCCCAAACCTGCAAGTAGCAGCCTATCTATTATACAAAATACGTTTGTTGATCCTCAGCTTAATCAAACTATTGTTTTTTGAATTGGTTTTTGTCCTGCTGCCAAAACACTAGGCCGCAGGGTATCCCAAACCTGCACTTAGCAGCCTATCTGTTATACTAAATACGCTTGTTGATCCTCAGCTTAATCAAACTATTGCATTTTGAATTGGTTTTTGTCCTGCTTAAAATACACCAGCCCACATGGGCATTCCAAACCTGCACTTAGCAGCCTATCTCTTATACTAAATACGCTTGTTGATCCTCAGCTTAATAAAACGATTGCATTTTGAATTGGTTTTTTGTCCTGCTGCCAAAACAGTAGGCCACAGGGTATCCCAAACCTGCACTTAGCACCCTATTTGTTATACTAAATACGTTTGTTCATCCTCAGCTTAATCAAACTATTGCATTTTTTTTGGTTTTTGTCCTGCTGCCAAAACACTAGGCCGCAGGGTATCCCAAACCTGCACTTACCAGCCTATCTGTTATACTAAATACGCTTGTTGATCCTCAGCTTAATCAAACTATTGCATTTTTAATTGGTTTTTGTCCGACTTTAAATACACCAGCCCACATGGGCATCCCAAACCTGCACTTAGCAGCCTATCTGTTATACAAAATACGCTTGTTGATCCTCAGCTTAATCAAACTATTGCATTTTGAATTGGTTTTTGTTTGTCCTGCTGCCAAAACACTAGGCCGCAGGGTATCCCAAACCTGCACTTAGCAGCCCATCTGTTATACTAAATACGCTTGTTGATCCTCAGCTTAATCAAACTATTGCATTTTGAATTGGTTTTTGTCCTGCTGCCAAAACACTAGGCCGCAGGGTATCCCAAACCTGCACTTAGCAGCCTATCTGTTATACAAAATACGCTTGTTGATCCTCAGCTGAATAAAACTATTATATTTTTAATTGTTTTTTGTTCTGCTGCCAAAACTCTAGGCCGCAGGATATCCAAAACCTGCACTTAGCAGCCTATCTGTTATACTAAATACGCTTGTTGATCCTCAGCTGAATCAAACTATAGCATTTTGATTTGGTTTTTGTTCTGCTGCCAAAACACTAGGCCGCAGGGTATCCCAAACCTGCACTTAGCAGCCTATCTGTTATACTAAATACGCTTGTTGACCCTCAGCTTAATCAAACTATTGCATTTTGAATTGGTTTCTGTCCTGCTTTAAATATACCAGCCCACATGAGCATCCCAAACCTGCACTTAGCACCCTATCTGTTCTACTAAATACGTGTGTTCATCCTCAGCTTAATCAAACTATTGCATTTTGAATTGGTTTTTATCCTGCTGCCAAAACACTAGGCCGCAGGGTATCCCAAACCTGCACTTAGCAGCCTATCTGTTATACTAAATATGCTTGTTGATCCTAAGCTTAATCAAACTATTGCATTTTGAATTGGTTTTTGTCCTGCTGCCAAAACACTAGGCCGCAGGGTATCAGAAACCTGCACTTAGCAGCCTAACTGTTGTACAAAATACACTTGTTGATCCTCAGCTTAATCAAACTATTGCATTTTGAATTGGTTTTTTTCCTGCTGCCGAAACACTAGGCCGCAGGGTATCCCAAACCTGCACTTAGCAGCCTATCTGTTATACTAAATATGCTTGTTGCTCCTCAGCTTAATCAAACTATTGCATTTTGAATTGGTTTTTGTCCTGCTGCCAAAACACTAGGCTGCAGGGTATCCCAAACCTGCACGTAGCTCCTCAGCTTAATCAAACTATTGCATTTTGAATTGGTTTTTGTCCTGCTTTAAATATACCAGCCCACATGAGCATCCCAAACCTGCACTTAGCACCCTATCTGTTATACTAAATACGTTTGTTCATCCTCAGCTTAATCAAACTATTGCATTTTGAATTGGTTTTTGTCCTGCTGCCAAAACACTAGGCCGCAGGGTATCCCAAACCTGCACTTAGCAGTCTATCTGTTATACTAAATTCGCTTTTTGATCCTCAGCTTAATCAAACTATTGCATTCTGAATTGGTTTTTGTCCTGCTGCCAAAACACTAGGCCGTAGGGTATCCCAAACCTGCACGTAGCACCCTATCTGTTATACTAAATCAGCGTTGTTCAGCCTCATTTTAATTCAGCTATTGCATTTTGAATTGGTTTTTGTCTGGTTTAAATACACCAGCCCACATGGGCATCCCAAACCAGCACATGTCACCCTATCTGTTATACTATATAAGCGTTGTTCATCCTCAGCTTAATCAAGCTATTGCATTTTGAATTGGTTTTTGGTCTTCTGCCAAAACACTAGGCTGCAGGGTATCCCAAACCTGCACGTAGCACCCTATCTGTTATACTAAATAAGCGTTGTTCATCCTCAGCTTAATCAAGCTATTGCATTTTGAATTGGTTTTTGGTCTGCTGCCAAAACACTAGGCTGCAGGGTATCCCAAACCTGCACGTAGCACCCTATCTGTTATACTAAATAAGCATTGTTCATCCTCAGCTTAATCAAGCTATTTCATTTTGAATTGGTTTTTGGTCTACTGCCAAAACACTAGGCCGCAGGGTATGCCAAACCTGCATGTAGCACCCTGTTATACTAAATAAGCGTTGTTCAGCCTCATTTTAATTCAGCTATTGCATTTTGATTTGGATTTTGGTCTGCTGCCAAAACACTAGGCCGCAGGGTATCCCATATTGCCAATTGTTATAGTATCTGGCGCAGAGAAGCAATTCCTCACTTTATTTAGCTTCTTCTTTTTAAAGTAAACACATTTTTTAACGTACCTATTGTGAATTTCAAATACATAAAAATGTCAGAGAGACAAGTGCCAGGATGTTCAAAGAGGAGTGGCAGAGACCAAGATACAGCAGGCAGAGGTCGCCTCAGACTAGGGGCGAGTGGTAGCAGGAGTCACGGTGAGAGACCTGATCTACCTGTATCTGCTAGCGGTCGTATCTTCACCAGTAACGCATCTGACGTGGTAGATTGGTGAACGTGGTTATCCACATCATCACAAGTTACATCTGAGACCCCCAGTCTAGGGTTGGTAGGTTCCTCTGACACAACCCTGAGTTGGCATGCCCCGAGAGCAGTCCCTGTCCTCCCATTGCCTCTGTCCTACGTCGTTCCCTCCCCCAGTGACGTATCCTATGCTTTGGGTTCAGCTCCACTCTTTAGTGAGGAGGACGATCAGATAGAGGACAGTCAGCAGCTACTGCCCAACCAAGAAATGGAGGTGGCTTCTTTAGCTAGGCAGGCAACTAGTGATGTGGAGAGTGTCGTGGGTGTTGCGAGCGTTCCAGCTCCTGCGCCAGACACTGTTGAGGAAGCCACAACTCGGTGATGATGATGATGATGAAGAAGCCGATCGCACCTGGGAGCCGGGTGCAGAAGGGGCTTCATCGTCATCATCAGGAGAAGAGGGGCGCAGGCTGTCCCGGAGTCAGCAGCTGAGGCAGCAAGGTGTTAGCAGCATGGTTGGCAGTCAGCATGGGGGCACAATTGTAAAGCCTGGAGCCAAACGGGGCCGGGGTAGAGCACCTGCTGCACGGCAAGCTACCTTATCGGGAGGTAGTGGAGCAGGGGTTCCTGGAGTTGGCGACAGTGGCAGTGAATAAGTGCGGCCTGTTGGTGGGAAAAGTAGCTACTCGGCAGTGTGGCAGTTTTTCCTGAAGCATCCGCAGGAGGGTAACATGGCCACATGCAAGATATGTAGGCAGAAGGTGAAGCGTGGCCAGGGCCCAAATGTTGGCACCACGGCCCTGCGTCAACATATGATGCATCACCATAAAGCGGCCTGGGAGAACTGAGGCTCCGAAGCGGTGGTCCAGCCTGCTTCCTCACCAAGCGGCACGCCGCACCCAATTTCTGCCAGCCAAGGCTCCAGCACCTCAGCCGAAGGCAGCTGTGCGTCATATCCATCCTCTGTCGCTCCTGATGCTTCTGCTCCTCCTCCTCCTCCAAGTCATGCATCCCACCAGCAATCCATCAGCAAAGCCATGTCCAAGAGACAGCAGTATGCGCCCACTCATCCTACGGCACAGAAGCTGAATGTGCTCCTGTCCAAGTTGCTGGTGCTGCAGTCGCTCCCTTTTCAGGTGGTGGACTCTGCACCTTTCAGAGAACTGATGGCTTGTGCCGAGCCGAGGTGGAGAGTCCCAAGCCGTCATTTCTTTGCCAAGAAGGCAGTAACAGCGCTGCACACTGTTGTTGAACAGAAGGTGGGCCAGTCCTTGAGCCTGTCGGTGTGTAGCAAAGTGCATGGCAGCGCCGACGTCTGGAGCTGTAACTACGGTCAGGGACAGTACATGCCGTTTACGGCCCACTGGGTGAATGTGGTCCCTTTGCAGCAGCAGCAGCAACTTGGACAGGTCACGCCGTTTCGGCCTCCGCGCTCCCTGGGCGTTGTGCTTGTGACACCGTGAGACTCGGCCTCCTCATCCTCTGCCATCTCCTCACCCTCCACTGTGGGCTCAAGTCTCAGTTCCCCTCCAGTCTACCATGTGTGCAGGGCATGGAGGTGTCACGCTGTGCTTCACATGGTTTGTCTTGGCGAACGGAGTCACACAGGGGAGGAACTGCTTAAATTTATTCATCACGAAATCCAAACATGGCTTACTCCAAGGAAACTTAAAATGGGAATCATGGTTACCGACAATGGGAAGAACATTTTGTCTGCACTGCGCCAAGAAAGCCTGACCCATGCGCCCTGCATGGCTCACGTCTTCAATCTGGTTGTCAAGCGGTTTCTGAAGTGTTCCCCCCATCTGCAAGTCATCCTAACAACTTCAAGAAAACTTTGCATGCATTTCAGCCACTCATACACCGCTAAACACACCCTTCTTGAGCTACAGCATCAGAACAATAGCCCCCAACATAGTCTGATTTGCGATGTTTCCATCATTTGGAATTCCACCCTTCACATGTTGGATCGATTATATGAACAGAGAAAAGCCTTCACGGATTTCCTGATGATCCAAGCGGATATGGGGACTCCCCTGTGTAACTTCAATGTCAACCAGTGGCAGCTCATACGTGACACCTGCTGTTTGCGCAGGCCCTTTGAGGAAGTCACTTTATTTGTCAGTCGGCAGGATTACAGGATGAACGACGTGATTCCACTGCTTCATGTACTACAGCACATGTTGGAAACCATGGCTGGTCAGGGCACTGGAGACATGGCGTCTACATCTTACGACCACATGAACCCCGTTGGAGCTGAACTGGAGGAGGAGGAGGAAGAGGAGGAGGAGTGGCCCAGTGAAGCACAGTTTAGGCTTGGCGAAATGGCTGGTTTATCTAGTCAGCGGACAGGAGAGGAGGAGCAGCCAGAGGAGCTAGAGGGTTGGGAGGAAGGCGAGACAGAGGACCCGGACACATTGTGGCAGTATGCAGTGGAGATGGAGACAGGTAGTCCCTCCGAGTCACTTGCGCAAATGTCAGGAAGCATGCTCACGTGCTTGCGTAGTGACCCCAGAATTGTTTCCATTTGTCGCCGGGATGATTTCTGGCTGTCGACCTTATTGGACCCTCGCTTCCGGCACAAAATGGGGGCATTTTTTACACCCACTGAGAGAGAGGACAAACTGACCTACTACAGAGACATCCTACGTAGTCAGTTGGTCGATGCCTATCTGCGCCATGGTCCATACTCTCGCAGATCTGACTCGGGGGGAGCTCTGCGCTCACCTTCCACTGGCATGGCTGCTGGGGGGGGGTTGGCAGGAGCAGCAGCAGCAGCTCCATCAGCAGCAGCCTCAGTCTTCAGTCGCTAATGAGTAGCTTTCTACACCCACATAGTGAGGCTACTCATGAGCAGCAGGAAGACCTAGAGCAGGACCTCAACCAGCAGGTCATGTCATACTTTGACATGACCACACCAACACACCTTGAGGATCCGCTGGACTTCTGGGCAGCCAAACTTGGCTTTTGGCCGCAACTAGCAGAGTTTTCCCTGGAAAAGCTGTCCTGCCCGACCAGTAGCGTGCCATCTGAGCGGGTGTTTAGTGAGGCGGGGCCATAGTTACGGCGAGGAGAACTCGTCTGTCAACTAAAAATGTGGAGAGACTCACCTTTGTCAAAATGAATCAGGGATGGATCAGCCAGGATTTCCACCCACCAATGGCTGATGCATGCGACTAGATTCAGCATGGTGCCATGTTTTACACTTTCCAAATGGTGCAAAACATATTTATGTCTTTAGGCCAATTTTTGGGCTCCTGCTGATGCCAACTTCAGGGTGTGCCTTTCAGCCAATTTTTGGCCTCCTCCTGCTGCTGCTGCTGCCAACTCCAGGGTGTATTTCAAGCAATGTTTGGGCTCTTGCTTCTGCTGCTGCCAACTCCAGGCTGTGCATTCCAGCTAATGTTTGTGCTCCTGCTGCTGCCAACTTCAGGGTGTGATTCATCCAATTTTTGGCCTCCTGCTGCCAACTCCAGTGTCTCTTTCAAGCTATGTTTGGGCTGCTGCTGCTGCTGCTTGCAACTCCAGAGTGTGATTCATCCAATTTTTGGGCTCCTGCAGCCAACTTCAGTGTCTCTTTAAAGTAATGTTTGTGCTCCTGCTGCTGCTTGCAACTCCAGGGTGTGATTCATCCAATTTTTGGGCTCCTGCTGCCAACTCCAGTGTCTCTTTAACTTAATGTTTGGACTCCTGCTTGCAACTCCAGGGTGTGATTCATCCAATTGTTGGCCTCCTGCAGCCAACTCCAGTGTCTCTTTAAAGTAATGTTTGGGATCCTGCTTGCAACTCCAGGGTGTGATTCATCCAATTGTTGGCCTTCTGCAGCCAACTACAGTGTCTCTCTAAAGTAATGTTTGGGCTCCTGCTGCTGCTTGCAACTCCATGGTGTGATTCATTCAATTTTTGGCCTCCTGCAGCCAACTCCAGTGTCTCTTTCAAGCTATGTTTGGCTCCTGCTGCTGCTGCTTGCGACTCCACGGTGTCATTCAGCCAATTTTTGGGCTCCTGTAGCCAACACCAGTGTCTCTTTAAAGTAATGCTTGTGATCCTGCTGCTGCTTGCAACTCCAGGGTGTGATTCATCCAATGTTTGGGCTCCTGCTGCGGGCACTATGGAGCGTCTCTCTTTTCATTACAACTACAATCATGTGGTCTAGCTGTTTTAACTGTTTAATTGCCACCATTAAGCTTGTTTTTATTCAGGGGCAATTCAGCTTTCTTTCAACAAAGGAATTAATATTGCCCCTGAATAAAAACAAGCTTAATGGTGGCAATTAAACAGTTAAAACAGCTAGACCACATGATTGTAGTTGTAATGAAAAGAGAGACACTCCATAGTGCCCGCAGCTCATGATTAAGTTGTCAGGTGACGACGAAACGCGTTGGGCGGGGCCAGTACTGTGAGGCGTCTTCACGTGTGTAGCAGAGAGGAAAGGCAGTGAGCGCTCCCGTGTCCGGCGGCCGGGGAGACGGGGTGGAAACACGCTGCCGCATTGCCAATGAATACAAACTGAACTGAAGGTAGCGTGTATGCGAGCATAAAAGTTCTTTACAGCGCGCCTTCCCTTACTTCGTTTGAAGCTGGATGTATTATTCTGAAATGCGTGTTTTTAAATGAATGCTGGTAAGCCTAATAAATGTGGGCAGGTGCTCTGAAGTTTTAAGGATATCACGCTATGTGTTTTTGTTTGTTTGTTTTTATATCATAATCTTTGGAGTGGAGGATTGATAAGGAGTATTTCAAGAAATAAGGAAGAACCAAACCGATTAGTATAATTCAAATATACCCCATTGAATGGAAAGCGCATAGTAATTATGACACCTTAAAGAGGATCTAAATTTATATTGCAAGTCTTTCATTGTGCATCTGGTACGTTATTTAGATTGCGGTGATGGGAAATCGCACAAATTATTGTTTTCAATGAATTTTCACATAGAAGGTGGACTTTTGATTTGAATACGTTTAAAAATTTTTATTATCACTTTGAGGAGATACCTACATTCCGCTGAGTTTTTTGGTGTTTTAAGCGCCAATAAAGACAAAATAAGTTTTGTACACAGCCACAGACTGATCCAACACAGTTTGAAATACTCCAGCGAGATCTTGTTTATTGTTGTTATTCACTTTAATTGTTTAAGCGTGGTGTCTGATGGAATATATTTTAAATAATTTTAAATATTTTTTAATCACATATTAAGTCTCTTTAAAGTAATGTTTGGGCTCCTGCCGCTGCTTGCAACTACAGGGTATGATTCATCCAATTTTTGGCCTCCTGCAGCCAACTCCAGTGTCTCTTTCACGCTATGTTTGGGCTCCTGCTGCTGCTGCTTGCAACTCCAGGGTGTGATTCATCCAATTTTTGGGCTCCTGCAGCCAACTCCAGTGTCTCTTTAAAGTAATGTTTGTGCTCCTGCTGCTGCTTGCAACTCCAGGGTGTGATTCATCCAATTTTTGGGCTCCTGCTGCCAACTCCAGTGTCTCTTTAAAGTAATGTTTGGGCTCCTGCTGCTGCTTGCAACTCCAGGGTGTGATTCATCCAATTTTTGGCCTCCTGCAGCCAACTCCAGTGTCTCTTTCAAGCTATGTGTGGGCTCTTGCTGCTGCTGCTGCTTGCGACTCCAGGGTGTGATTCATCCAATTTTTGGGCTCCTGCTGCCAACTCCAGTGTCTCTTTAAAGTAATGTTTGGGCTGCTGCATCTGCTGCTTGCAACTCCAGGGTGTGATTCATCCAATTTTTGGGCTCCTGCTGCCAACTCCAGTGTCTCTTTCAAACTATGTTTGGGCACCTGCTGCTGCTGCTTGTAACTCCAGGCAGTGATACATCCAATTTTTGGGCTACTGAAGGCAACTCCAGTGTCCCTTTAAAGTAATGTTTGGGCTTCTGCTGCTGCTTGCAACTCCAGGGTGTGATTCAGCAAATTTTTGGGCTCCTGCTGCCAACTCCAGTGTCTGTTTCAAGCTATGTTTGGGCTGCTGCTGCTGCTGCTTGCGACTCCAGGGTGTGATTCATCCAATTTTTGGCCTCCTGCAGCCAACTCCAGTGTCTCTTTCAAGCTATGGTTGGCTCCTGCTGCTGCTGCTTGCGACTCCAGGGTGTGATTCATCCAACGTTTGGCCTGCTGTAGCCAACTCCAGTGTCTCTTTCAAGCTATGTTTGGGCTACTGCTGCTGCTGCTTGCAACTCCAGGGTGTGATTCATCCAATTTTTGGGCACCTGCTGCCAACTCCAGTGTCTCTTTAAAGTAATGTTTGTGTTCCTGCTCCTGCTTTCAACTCCAGGGTGTGATTCATCCAATTTTTGGCCTCCTGCAGCCAACTCCAGTGTCTCTTTAAAGCTAAGTTTGGGCTCCTGCTGCTGCTTGCAACTCCAGGGTGTGATTCATCCAATTTTTGGTCTCCTGCAGCCAACTTCAGTGTCTCTTTAAAGTAATGTTTGTGCTCCTGCTTGCAACTCCAGGGTGTGATTCATCCAATTTTTGGGCTCCTGCTGCCAACTCCAGTTTCTCTTTCAAGCTATGTTTCGGCTCCTGCTGCTGCTGCTTGCAACTCCAGGGTGTGATTCATCCAATTTTTGGGCTCCTGCTGCCAACTCCCGTGTCTCTTTAAAGTAATGTTTGGGCTCCTGCTGCTGCTTGCAACTCCAGGGTGTGATTCATCCAGTTTTTGGCCTCCTGCTGCCAACTTCAGTGTCTCTTTGAAGGTATATTTGGGCTCCTGCTGCTGCTTGCAACTCCAGGGTGTGATTCATCCAATTTTTGGCCTCCTGCAGCCAACTCCAGTGTCTCTTTCAAGCTATGTATGGGCTCCTGCTGCTGCTGCTTGCGATTCTAGGGTGTCATTCATCCAATTTTTGGGCTCCTGCTTCCAACTCCAGGGTCTCTTTAAAGGAATGTTTGGGCTCCTGCTGCTGCTTGCAACTCCAGGGTGTGATTCATCCAATTTTTGGGCTCCTGCTGCCAACCCCAGTGTCTCTTTAAAGTAATGTTTGGGCTCCTGCCGCTGCTTGTAACTCCAGGGTATGATTCATCCAATTTTTGGCCTCCTGCAGCCTACTCCAGTGTCTCTTTCAAGCTATGTTTGGGCTCCTGCTGCTGCTGCTTGCAACTCCAGGGTGTGATTCATCCAATTTTTGGGCACCTGCAGCCAACTCCAGTGTCTCTTTAAAGTAATGTTTGTGCTCCTGCTGCTGCTTGCAACTCCAGGGTGTGATTCATCCAATTTTTGGGCTCCTGCTGCCAACTCCAGTGTCTCTTTAAAGTAATGTTTGGGCTCCTGCTGCTGCTTGCAACTCCAGGGTGTGATTCATCCAATTTTTGGCCTCCTGCAGCCAACTCCAGTGTCTCTTTCAAGCTATGTTTGGGCTCTTGCTGCTGCTGCTTGCGACTCCATTGTGTGATTCATCCAATTTTTGGGCTCCTGCTGCCAACTCCAGTGTCTCTTTAAAGTAATGTTTGTGCTCCTGCTGCTGCTTGCAACTCCAGGGTGTGATTCATCCAATTTTTGGGCTCCTGCTGCCAACTCCAGTGTCTCTTTAAAGTAATGTTTGGGCTCCTGCTGCTGCTTGCAACTCCAGGGTGTGATTCATCCAATTTTTGGCCTCCTGCAGCCAACTCCAGTGTCTCTTTCAAGCTATGTTTGGGCTCTTGCTGCTGCTGCTTGCGACTCCAGGGTGTGATTCATCCAATTTTTGGGCTCCTGCTGCCAACTCCAGTGTCTCTTTAAAGTAATGTTTGGGCTGCTGCATCTGCTGCTTGCAACTCCAGGGTGTGATTCATCCAATTTTTGGGCTCCTGCAGCCAACTCCAGTGTCTCTTTAAAACTATGTTTGGGCTCCTGCTGCTGCTGCTTGTAACTCCTGGCAGTGATACATCCAATTTTTGGGCTCCTGAAGGCAACTCCAGTGTCCCTTTAAAGTAATGTTTGGGCTCCTGCTGCTGCTTGCAACTCCAGGGTGTGATTCATCCAATTTTTGGGCTCCTGCTGCCAACTCCAGTGTCTCTTTAAAGTAATGTTTGGGCTCCTGCTGCTGCTTGCAACTCCAGGGTGTGATTCATCCAATTTTTGGGCTCCTGCTGCTAACTTCAGTGTCTGTTTCAAGCTATGTTTGGGCTCTTGCTGCTGCTGCTTGCGACTCCAGGGTATGATTCATCCAATTTTTGGCCTCCTGCAGCCTACTCCAGTGTCTCTTTCAAGCTATGTTTGGGCTCCTGCTGCTGCTGCTTGCAACTCCAGGGTGTGATTCATCCAATTTTTGGGCACCTGCAGCCAACTCCAGTGTCTCTTTAAAGTAATGTTTGTGCTCCTGCTGCTGCTTGCAACTCCAGGGTGTGATTCATCCAATTTTTGGGCTCCTGCTGCCAACTCCAGTGTCTCTTTAAAGTAATGTTTGGGCTCCTGCTGCTGCTTGCAACTCCAGGGTGTGATTCATCCAATTTTTGGCCTCCTGCAGCCAACTCCAGTGTCTCTTTCAAGCTATGTTTGGGCTCTTGCTGCTGCTGCTTGCGACTCCATTGTGTGATTCATCCAATTTTTGGGCTCCTGCTGCCAACTCCAGTGTCTCTTTAAAGTAATGTTTGTGCTCCTGCTGCTGCTTGCAACTCCAGGGTGTGATTCATCCAATTTTTGGGCTCCTGCTGCCAACTCCAGTGTCTCTTTAAAGTAATGTTTGGGCTCCTGCTGCTGCTTGCAACTCCAGGGTGTGATTCATCCAATTTTTGGCCTCCTGCAGCCAACTCCAGTGTCTCTTTCAAGCTATGTTTGGGCTCTTGCTGCTGCTGCTTGCGACTCCAGGGTGTGATTCATCCAATTTTTGGGCTCCTGCTGCCAACTCCAGTGTCTCTTTAAAGTAATGTTTGGGCTGCTGCATCTGCTGCTTGCAACTCCAGGGTGTGATTCATCCAATTTTTGGGCTCCTGCAGCCAACTCCAGTGTCTCTTTAAAACTATGTTTGGGCTCCTGCTGCTGCTGCTTGTAACTCCTGGCAGTGATACATCCAATTTTTGGGCTCCTGAAGGCAACTCCAGTGTCCCTTTAAAGTAATGTTTGGGCTCCTGCTGCTGCTTGCAACTCCAGGGTGTGATTCATCCAATTTTTGGGCTCCTGCTGCCAACTCCAGTGTCTCTTTAAAGTAATGTTTGGGCTCCTGCTGCTGCTTGCAACTCCAGGGTGTGATTCATCCAATTTTTGGGCTCCTGCTGCTAACTTCAGTGTCTGTTTCAAGCTATGTTTGGGCTCTTGCTGCTGCTGCTTGCGACTCCAGGGTGTGATTCATCCAATTTTGGCCTCCTGCAGCCAACTCCAGTGTCTCTTTCAAGCTATGTTTGGGCTCTTGCTGCTGCTGCTTGTAACTCAAGGCAGTGATACATCCAATTTTTGGGCTCCTGAAGGCAACTCCAGTGTCCCTTTAAAGTAATGTTTGGGCTTCTGCTGCTGCTTGCAACTTCAGGGTGTGATTCATCCAATTTTTGGGCTCCTGCTGCCAACTTCAGTGTCTGTTTCAAGCTATGTTTGGGCTCTTGCTGCTGCTGCTTGCGACTCCAGGGTGTGATTCATCCAATTTTTGGGCTCCTGCTGCCAACTCCAGTGTCTCTTTAAAGTAATGTTTGGGCTGCTGCATCTGCTGCTTGCAACTCCAGGGTGTGATTCATCCAATTTTTGGGCTCCTGCAGCCAACTCCAGTGTCTCTTTCAAACTATGTTTGGGCACCTGCTGCTGCTGCTTGTAACTCCAGGCAGTGATACATCCAATTTTTGGGCTCCTGAAGGCAACTCCAGTGTCCCTTTAAAGTAATGTTTGGGCTTCTGCTGCTGCTTGCAACTTCAGGGTGTGATTCATCCAATTTTTGGGCTCCTGCTGCCAACTTCAGTGTCTGTTTCAAGCTATGTTTGGGCTCTTGCTGCTGCTGCTTGCGACTCCAGGGTGTGATTCATCCAATTTTTGGGCTCCTGCTGCCAACTCCAGTGTCTCTTTAAAGTAATGTTTGGGCTGCTGCATCTGCTGCTTGCAACTCCAGGGTGTGATTCATCCAATTTTTGGGCTCCTGCAGCCAACTCCAGTGTCTCTTTCAAACTATGTTTGGGCACCTGCTGCTGCTTCTTGTAACTCAAGGCAGTGATACATCCAATTTTTGGGCTCCTGAAGGCAACTCCAGTGTCCCTTTAAAGTAATGTTTGGGCTTCTGCTGCTGCTTGCAACTTCAGGGTGTGATTCATCCAATTTTTGGGCTCCTGCTGCCAACTTCAGTGTCTGTTTCAAGCTATTTTTGGGCTCCTGCTGCTGCTGCTTGCAACTCCAGGGTTTGATTCATCCAATTTTTGGCCTCCTGCAGCCAACTCCAGTGTCTCTTTCAAGCTATGGTTGGCTCCTGCTGCTGCTGCTTGCGACTCCAGGGTGTGATTCATCCAATGTTTGGCCTGCTGTAGCCAACGCCAGTGTCTCTTTCAAGCTATGCTTGGGCTACTGCTGCTGCTGCTTGCAACTCCAGGGTGTGATTCATCCAATTTTTGGGCACCTGCAGCCAACTCCAGTGTCTCTTTAAAGTAATGTTTGGGCTCCTGCTGCTGCTTGCAACTGCAGGGTGTGATTCATTCAATTTTTGGCCTCCTACAGCCAGTTCCAGTGTCTCTTTAAAGCTAAGTTTGGGCTCCTGCTGCTGCTTCCAACTCCAGGGTGTGATTCATCCAATTTTTGGTCTCCTGCAGCCAACTTCAGTGTCTCTTTAAAGTAATGTTTGTGCTCCTGCTTGCAACTCCAGGGTGTGATTCATACAATTTTTGGGCTCCTGCTGCCAACTCCAGTGTCTCTTTCAAGCTATGTTTCGGCTCTTACTGCTGCTGCTTGCAACTCCAGGGCGTGATTCATCCAATTTCTGGGCTCCTGCTGCCAACTCCCGTGTCTCTTTAAAGTAATGTTTGGGCTCCTGCTGCTGCTTGCAACTCCAGGTTGTGATTCATCCAATTTTTGGCCTCCTGCTGCCAACTCCAGTGTCTATTTGAAGGTATATTTGGGCTCCTGCTGCTGCTTGCAACTCCAGGGTGTGATTCATCCAAATTTTGGCCTCCTGCAGCCAACTCCAGTGTCTCTTTCAAGCTATGTTTGGGCTCCTGCTGCTGCTGCTTGCGATTCCAGGGTGTCATTCATCCAATTTTTGGGCTCCTGCTTCCAACTCCAGGGTCTCTTTAAAGTAATGTTTGGGCTCCTGCTGCTGCTTGCAACTCCAGGGTGTGATTCATCCAATTTTTGGGCTCCTGCTGCCAACTCCAGTGTCTCTTTAAAGTAATGTTTGGGCTCCTGCCGCTGCTTGTAACTCCAGGGTATGATTCATCAAATTTTTGGCCTCCTGCAGCCAACTCCAGTGTCTCTTTCAAGCTATGTTTGGGCTCCTGCTGCTGCTGCTTGCAACTCCAGGGTGTGATTCATCCAATATTTGGGCTCCTGCAGCCAACTCCAGTGTCTCTTTAAAGTAATGTTTGTGCTCCTGCTGCTGCTTGCAAATCCAGGGTGTGATTCATCCAATTTTTGGGCTCCTGCTGCCAACTCCAGTGTCTCTTTAAAGTAATTTTTGGGCTCCTGCTGCTGCTAGCAACTCCAGGGTGGGATTCATCCAATTTTTGGCCTCCTGCAGCCAACTCCAGTGTCTCTTTCAAGCTATGTTTGGGCTCTTGCTGCTGCTGCTTGCGACTCCAGGGTGTGATTCATCCAATTTTTGGGCTCCTGCTGCCAACTCCAGTGTCTCTTTAAAGTAATGTTTGGGCTGCTGCATCTGCTGCTTGCAACTCCAGGGTGTGATTCATCCAATTTTTGGGCTCCTGCAGCCAACTCCAGTGTCTCTTTAAAACTATGTTTGGGCTCCTGCTGCTGCTGCTTGTAACTCCTGGCAGTGATACATACAATTTTTGGGCTCCTGAAGGCAACTCCAGTGTCCCTTTAAAGTAATGTTTGGGCTCCTGCTGCTGCTTGCAACTCCAGGGTGTGATTCATCCAATTTTTGGGCTCCTGCTGCCAACTCCAGTGTCTCTTTAAAGTAATGTTTGGGGTCCTGCTGCTGCTTGCAACTCCAGGGTGTGATTCATCCAATTTTTGGGCTCCTGCTGCCAACTCCAGTGTCTCTTTAAAGTAATGTTTGGGCTCCTGCTGCTGCTAGCAACTCCAGGGTGTGATTCATCCAATTTTTGGCCTCCTGCAGCCAACTCCAGTGTCTCTTTCAAGCTATGTTTGGGCTCTTGCTGCTGCTGCTTGCGACTCACGGGTGTGATTCATCCAATTTTTGGGCTCCTGCTGCCAACTCCAGTGTCTCTTTAAAGTAATGTTTGGGCTCCTGCTGCTGCTTGCAACTCCAGGGTGTGATTCATCCAATTTTTGGGCTCCTGCTGCCAACTCCAGTGTCTCTTTAAAGTAATGTTTGGGGTCCTGCTGCTGCTTGCAACTCCAGGGTGTGATTCATCCAATTTTTGGGCTCCTGCTGCCAACTCCAGTGTCTCTTTAAAGTAATGTTTGGGCTCTTGCTGCTGCTGCTTGCGACTCACGGGTGTGATTCATCCAATTTTTGGGCTCCTGCTGCCAACTCCAGTGTCTCTTTAAAGTAATGTTTGGGCTCCTGCTGCTGCTTGCAACTCCAGGGTGTGATTCATCCAATTTTTGGGCTCCTGCTGCCAACTCCAGTGTCTCTTTAAAGTAATGTTTGGGCTCCTGCTGCTGCTTGCAACTCCAGGGTGTGATTCATCCAATTTTTGGCCTCCTGCAGCCAACTCCAGTGTCTCTTTCAAGCTATGGTTGGCTCCTGCTGCTGCTGCTTGCGACTCCAGGGTGTGATTCATCCAATGTTTGGCCTCCTGTAGCCAACTCCAGTGTCTCTTTCAAGCTATGTTTGGGCTACTGCTGCTGCTGCTTGCAACTCCAGGGTGTGATTCATCCAATTTTTGGGCACCTGCAGCCAACTCCAGTGTCTCTTTAAAGTAATGTTTGTGCATCTGCTTGCAACTCCAGGGTGTGATTCATCCAATTTTTGGCCTCCTGCTGCCAACTCCAGTGTCTCTTTCAAGCTATGTTTCGGCTCCTGTTGCTGCTGCTTGCAACTCCAGGGTTCGATTCATCAAATATTTGGGCTCCTGCTGCCAACTCCAGTGTCTCTTTAAAGTAATGTTTGGGCTCCTGCTGCTGTTTGCAACTCCAGGGTGTGATTCATCCAATTTTTGGCTTCCTGCAGCCAACTCCAGTGTCTCTTTCAAGCTATGTTTGCGCTACTGCTGCTGCTGCTTGCAACTCCAGGGTGTGATTCATCCAATTTTTGGGCACCTGCAGCCAACTCCAGTGCCTCTTTAAAGTAATGTTTGTGTTCCTGCTCCTGCTTGCAACTCCAGGGTGTGATTCATCCAATTTTTGGGCTCCTGCTGCCAACTCCAGTGTCTCTTTAAAGTAATGTTTGGGCTCTTGCTTGAAACTCCAGGGTGTGATTCATCCAATTTTTGGCCTCCTGCAGCCAACTCCAGTGTCTCTTTAAAGTAATGTTTGGACTCCTGCTGCTGCTTGAAACTCCAGGGTGTGATTCATCCAATTTTTGGCCTCCTGCAGCCAACTCGAGTGTCTCTTTCCAGCTATGTTTTGGCTACTGCTGCTGCTGCTTGCAACTCCAGGGTGTCATTCAGCCAATTTTTATGCTCCGGCTGCCAACTCCAGTGTCTCTTTAAAGTAATGTTTGGGCTCCTGCTGCTGCTTGCAACTCCAGGGTGTGATTCAGCAAATTTTTGGGCTCCTGCTGCCAACTCCAGTGTTTGTTTCAAGCGATGTTTGGGCTCCTGCTGCTGCTGCTTGCGACTCCAGGGTGTGATTCATCCAATTTTTGGCCTCCTGCTGCCAACTCCAGTGTCTCTTTCAAGCTATGTTTGGCTCCTGCTGCTGTTGCTTGCTACTCCAGGGTTTCATTCATCCAATTTTTGGGCTCCTGCTGCCAACTCCAGTGTCTCTTTGAAGTTATGTTTGGGCTCCTGCTGCTTTCAACTCCAGGGTGTGATTCATCCAATTTTTGGCCTCCTGCAGCCAACTCCAGTGTCTCTTTCAAGCTATGTTTGGGCTACTGCTGCTGCTGCTTGCGACTCCAGGGTGTCATTCATCCAATTTTTGGGCTCCTGCTGCCAACTCCAGTGTCTCTTTAAAGTAATGTTTGGGCTCCTGCTGCTGCTTGCAACTCCAGGGTGTGATTCATCCAATTTTGCGCTCCTGCTGCCAACTCCAGTGTCTCTTTAAAGTAATGTTTGGGCTCCTACCGCTGCTTGAAACTCCAGGGTGTGATTCATCCAATTTTTGGCCTCCTGTAGCCAACTCCAGTGTCTCATTCAAGCTATGTTTGGGCTCCTGCTGCTTGCAAGTCCAGGGTGTGATTCATCCAATTTTTGGGCTCCTGCAGCCAACTCCAGTGTCTCTTTAAAGAAATGTTTGTGCTCCTGCTGCTGCTTGCAACTCCAGGGTGTGATTCATCCAGTTTTTGGGCTCCTACTGCCAACTCCAGTGTCTCTTTCAAGCTATGTTTGGGCTCTTGCTGCTGCTGCTTGCGAGTCCAGGGTGTCATTTAGCCAATTTTTGGCTCCTGCTGCTTGAAACTCCTGTGTCTCTTTAAAGTAATGTTTGGGCTGCTGCATCTGCTGCTTGCAACACCAGTGTGTGATTCATCCAATTTTTGGGCTCCTGCAGCCAACTCCAGTGTCTCTTTCAAACTATGTTTGGGCTTCTGCTGCTGCTGCTTGTAACTCCAGGGTGTGATTCATCCAATTTTTGGGCTCCTGAAGCCAACTCCAGTGTCTCTTTAAAGTAATGTTTGGGCTCCTGCTGCTGCTTGCAACTCCAGGGTGTGATTCAGCAAATTTTTGGCCTCCTGTAGCCAACTCCAGTGTCTCATTCAAGCTATGTTTGGGCTCCTGCTGCTTGCAAGTCCAGGGTGTGATTCATCCAATTTTTGGGCTCCTGCAGCCAACTCCAGTGTCTCTTTAAAGAAATGTTTGTGCTCCTGCTGCTGCTTGCAACTCCAGGGTGTGATTCATCCAGTTTTTGGGCTCCTACTGCCAACTCCAGTGTCTCTTTCAAGCTATGTTTGGGCTCTTGCTGCTGCTGCTTGCGAGTCCAGGGTGTCATTTAGCCAATTTTTTGGCTCCTGCTGCTTGCAACTCCTGTGTCTCTTTAAAGTAATGTTTGGGCTGCTGCATCTGCTGCTTGCAACACCAGTGTGTGATTCATCCAATTTTTGGGCTCCTGCAGCCAACTCCAGTGTCTCTTTCAAACTATGTTTGGGCTCCTGCTGCTGCTGCTTGTAACTCCAGGGTGTGATTCATCCAATTTTTGGGCTCCTGAAGCCAACTCCAGTGTCTCTTTAAAGTAATGTTTGTGCTCCTGCTGCTGCTTGCAACTCCAGGGTGTGATTCATCCAATTTTTTGGGCTCCTGCTGCCAACTCCAGTGTCTCTTTAAAGTAATGTTTGGGCTCCTGCTGCTGCTTGCAACTCCAGGGTGTGATTCAGCAAATTTTTGGGCTCCTGCTGCCAACTCCAGTGTCTGTTTCAAGCTATGTTTGGGCTCCTGCTGCTGCTGCTTGCGACTGCAGGGTGTCATTCAGCCAATTTTTGGGCTCCTGCTGCCAACTCCAGTGTCTCTTTCAAGCTATGTTTGGGCTCCTGCTGCTGCAGCTTGCGACTCCAGGTTGTCATTCAGCCAATTTTTGGGCTCCTGCTGCCAACTCCAGTGTTTCTTTCCAGTTATGTTTGGGCTGCTGCTGCTTGCAACTACAGGGTGTGATTCAGCCAATTTTTGGGCTCCTGCTGCCAACTCCAGTGTCTCTTTCAAGCAATGTTTGGGCTCCTGCTTGCGACTCCAGGTTGTCATTCAGCCAATTTTTGGGCTCCTGCTGCCAACTCCAGTGTCTCTTTCAAGCTATGTTTGAGCTCCTACTGCTGCTGCTTGCAACTCCAGGGTGTCATTCAGCCAATTTTTGGGCTCCTGCTGCCAACTCCAGTGTCTCTTTCAAGCTATGTTTGGGCTCCTGCTGCTGCTGCCTGCAACTCCAGGGTGTCATTCATCCAATTTCTGGGCTCCTGCTGCCAACTCCAGTGTATCTTTCAAGCTATGTTTGGGCTGCTGCTGCTTGCAACTCCAGGGTGTCATTCATCCAATTTTTGGGCTCCTGCTGCCAACTCCAGTGTCTCTTTAAAGCAATGTTTGGGCTCCTGCTGCTGCTTGCAACTCCAGGGTGTCATTCGTCCAATTTTTGGGCTCCTGCTGCCAACTCCAGTGTCTCTTTAAAGTAATGTTTGGGCTCCTGTTGCTGCTTGCAACTCCAGGGTGTGATTCAGCAAATTTTTGGGCTCCTGCTGCCAACTCCAGTGTCTGTTTCAAGCTATGTTTGGGCTCCTGCTGCTTGCGACTCCGGGGTGTCATTCAGCCAATTTTTGGGCTCCTGCTGCCAACTCCAGTGTCTCTTTCAAGCTATGTTTTGGCTGCTGCTGCTGCTTGCAACTCCGAAGTGTGATTCAGCCAATTTTTGGGCTCCTGCTGCCAACTCCAGTGTCTCTTTCAAGCTATGTTTGGGCTCCTGCTGCTTGCAACTCCAGGGTGTCATTCATCCAATTTTTGGGCTCCTGCTGCCAACTCCAGTGTCTCTTTCAAGCTATGTTTGGGCTCCTGCTGCTTGCGACTCCAGGTTTTCATTCAGCCAATTTTTGGGCTCCTGCTGCCAACTCCAGTGTCTCTTTCAAGCTATGTTTGGGCTCCTACTGCTGCTGCTTGCAACTCCAGGGTGTCATTCAGCCAATTTTTGGGCTCATGCTGCCAACTCCAGTGTCTCTTTCAAGCTATGTTTGGGCTGCTGCTGCTGCTTGCAACTCCAGGGTGTCATTCATCCAATTTTTGGGCTCCTGCTGCCAACTCCAGTGTCTCTTTAAAGCAATGTTTGGGCTCCTGCTGCTGCTTGCAACTCCAGGGTGTCATTCATCCAATTTTTGGGCTCCTGCTGCCAACTCCAGTGTCTCTTTCAACCAATGTTTGGGCGGCTGCTGCTTGCAACTCCAGGGTGTGATTCAGCTAATTTTTGGGCTCCTGCTGCAATTGTGCCGCTTTGTGATTCTTTTAGCGATTCCTCCGATCTGCATGTGATAATTATTTACAGTATTATTTCTCTAATCCTGAGCTCTGCAAGATGTACGCGTCGTGGGATGAGCCTGGAAACCCGGCGAGAACACTAAGGAACCGCATGTCCTGGGCCACCACTGCTTTGACATTCAGTGAGTGGCTCATTTTGTGGTTACTGGAAGAAAAATAAAAAAAAGAATATTAGCAATCCAAGGTAAACTACTCAAACACTAACTTGTAACACCCTACAAAAAACCTATTGGACAATCAAAATAACACTAACTAAGTACATACGTTTTTTTCCAACCAAAAATTATATGTAAGTGGGAGAAAATAAAGATTAACATTCTAATCACTAATTAAGGTCCGCATTAAAAAGTTTTGCTAAGGCCTACATTAAAAACATAGATGAAGGTATACACTGTAAAATGGTTCACAGGGACACTTTACAAGGAGGGATTAATGTATACATTGGAAAGTGTTTTACAGGGACACTTTACAAGGAGGGATTAAGGTGTACATTGGAAAGTGTTTCATAGGGACACTTTACAAGGAGGCATTAAGGTATACACTGTAAAATGGTTCACAGGGACACTTTACAAGGAGGGATTAATAGATAGTTACAATACAGTTTGGCTAAACTATATAACAAAATGACATCATTAACTTACCTATAGATGTACTCGTCGGCTGCGGAAGATACCAATGCAACGTGGGTGCAATCAATCGCACCCATGACGTTGGGCATGTCGGCGATATTATAAAAACCCAACTTAAGCGCTTTCCAGGCCACCATGTTGTCCGGAATGGAAATATATGGTAGCCATGCCATCCAAAAACTTGGATAGCGCGTGGCTCAGCGTAGGCTGGGACATCCCCACGGAGAGGGCACCCAGCCTCTGGAACGAGCCGTTCGCCAAAAATTGCAGGCAGCCAAGCATCTTGGTCATACCTGCAATTGCTTGCCCCTTCTTTGTGGTACGGGCTAACCATGGCCGCAGCTCACTATACAACTTATGGAGGGAAGCGCGGTTAAGTCGGGTCAGCTCGAACAACTCAACTTCATGCATGCGATCGATATGCATGCATCGCCGGTGCAATCTGGCCTCTGCCATGCTGACACATGCAATGCCCTGGAGCTGAAGGGGCTCATATTCCTCCACAAAGCCGCAAAACATGGTCAAGCAAGCAAGCCGAGTTCAAAATGGTCCCCTAAGTGGATCGCAAATTAAACCGTTTTATAGGGCGGTGGTCCCTCTGCAATCAGACGCAAGCTCATCCCAATAACGTAAGTTATCTGAACGAATGCAAAATATCAGATTTTGATGGGAAAATGATCCGAACTAACGCAAATGATCCGAGTAAGATCCGTCCATCGTAAGCGCATTAGCGGGAACGAACATACGCATGGAAAAACAAACGTAAAAACCAAAAAAAGGTCAAACAGACACAAAAACATACACAGACACATACGAAAGTCCAGACGTATCTGTCTCTCAATCAACCCTATGGTGTCTCAGATATTTAAGTCATAATTTGTTGAGTTGTATCCAAATGAGTTAAAGTGAAAGAAAAAAAGTTACTGTATGAGTCATGATGGGGACCTATTTTATGCTCCCACCAGGACCCGGCAACATTTAGTTACACCACTGACTGGAGGGTCACAATAAAGGATAACAAACTTTCTTAGATGGTCAGAGCATTAAGTTAATAAAGATTTCTTATGTCAATATTTCAGTAAAGAAATGGTCTAGTTATATATAAAAAGATAAAATATATATTTTTTCCTTTCTTTGTAAGAATTTATTGATCATGTTCCCCCTATGATATAAATATATGACTCATTAAAAGGTTTGTGAAGAATCTAACAACTCGTGTGTGTGAGCAGAACGTCTTGCTCTGGTATTTTACCCAAGCCACACAATAGCTACAATGTAACCACTCTTAGCAGTGAGCGCAAGCGCAGAGATTGGCTCCAGCACCTGCGCATATGCCAACAGTGTTGCGTCCCAGAGTGGAACACAACTCTGGAGAGAGAGAAGGTCCAGCGACGCAAGACAGTGGGAGACGGCGTTTATGGACAACAGACACAGCGCTCCCAAGTCAATCAGGTACAAACCATGATTAAATAAAACCTTTGAGGGGTTATTTAAGAAACGCTAGTACCAGATAGTGCCACGTAGCATTGGTTGAACCCTGGGTGCTGTATGTTCAAACCACATTTAACAAAGCGAATCTGGTGAGCGCCTCTAACAGCGCCATGTAGCATCACATGTATTACTAGAGGCGGCTCTCTATCGCCATGTGGTACCTTTCGCTTAGTAGCGCTCTCCCATACATTTCAAAGGTGTTTCATATGGTTGTGTTTAAATAGATTTTTGCTATAGTAAACTTTTGGCTCAAACCATTGTTAGGCCTCTACTGTCCTGCAAACAAACACTTTTATTGTTTTTTTTTTTCTTATTTATTTATGCAGAATTGTATGTGCAGGTCTGACATTGCAGTGTCATTGTCACAGTGTTAAAACAATGTAATTTCATATGTTTTCGCTCTGGTGATGGTGTTTATGTGTTGAGAAACAGACTTTTTTCACACAACGTCTGGCGCACTATGCTAGAGCACCCAGTTTT
Source organism: Gastrophryne carolinensis (assembly GCA_027917425.1). Lineage (NCBI taxonomy): Eukaryota > Metazoa > Chordata > Amphibia > Anura > Microhylidae > Gastrophryne > Gastrophryne carolinensis. The sequence goes on along the minus strand of CM051237.1, from coordinate 113,182,504 downwards.
AGAGCACCAGTGCTGCTTGTGTCTTGTTTTTTCTTGAATATGGGCTTCAGCGCCGAGTGATGAACGCACTTAACTGACGCTATCTATCGCTCACTGCAGCGTTCTCCTGTGTTAATGTTCAAAATTAAACCAGAGTGGGTTGAGAGGGCGCAGACAGCACTGCAGCATGCTCTATGGGACGCTAACCAACAAACTGTGAGTACCTTGATGCACCTAGATGATTTGGAGAACCGAAGCCGCAGGAACAACATCTGGATCCGCGGGCTACGAGAAACATCTGGGAATAATAATCTCGGTGATACCATCACTGCAAAATTCAACGACATCCTGGGCATACCGCTGGAGGAACACATTGAGATCAACAGGGTTCACAGAGTGACCGGCCCGCGCTCTGCTGATCCTGCAAGACCAAGAAATGTGGTGTGTCGAGTGTATTTCTATCGAGTTAAGGAAGAGATCATGCAAAGAGCATGGGAAAAGGGCCCACGCTCTACAAAGGATCGCAAATAACCCTGCTGCCTGACCTGGCCAGATGCACCCTCCAGATGCGTCGTGTTATGAAGCCATTGCTGGGAGCTATCAAATCCAGAGGTGCAACATACAGATGGGGACACCCCTTCGATCTGATGTTCACGAAGAGGGGTCGACCGTTTGTTCTGCAGTCCCATGCACAGCTCTCGGACCTCTTCCACTTCCTGGGAATCCCAGATATACAGCTAGAGGACTGCATGTCTCCTGGGCTGGGGGATTTCAGGGAGCCGGGCCCTTGTCCTCATCTTGGAGAGCCTCGACCCCAGAGAGTCAGGGCTAAGGGCGTGGGGCGGTGTCAAGCAGCCCAATAATGCCTGGAAACATCCTGGATGACTAGTCTGTGACTATCCGCCATACGTGGTCATCGTGAAGAATTGCGGAATCTCTTTTTTTGTTGTTTGCCGTTTATATTCGACTTCTTCCCCGCGACATTATGTGGATCGTGGAGACGTGAGGAGCCCAACTTTTTCTTCTTTCCCCGCTCGCCTCCTTTGACCCCCTCTTTAAGTGCTCTTTAAGTGCCCTTTCCCCTCATGGTGCTCTAAGGCTCGGTCGCTCGGCCTCCGAGGCCGAGTGGCTCCCTGGATACTTGCACTGAAGTGCTTCCAGCGCTTATGAGTGGCTAGTGCTTGTCCCGGGACCGGATCTGAGCCCTGTGGAATAATCTTGCCACTCTTCCCGGACATGCGGATCGGAAACCCGGGACTACTTTGGAGTTCCCCAAAGACTGCGCAATCACCTGATAGTTGCACTTGTTAAGGTGACTCCGGTCATTGCTGGGGCGGCGCTGGTGGGTTGGGCTGACTTGATTTGTTTGGTCAGCCCACCCTCGCGGCAGTTGTCCTCGGCCCTGGGATTGCCAATTTGAGGGCCAAGAATTGGTCTGGGGTGTGACGGGGGGTTCTCCGGTCTTGTTGGAGGGATGGGGGTGTTGGAGTGCGGGCCCCGTCCGCCCTGCTTAGGGTTTGGTCCCCTTGGTGTGTGCACCCTGGCCTGGTGATGTGCCCTGCCTGGCGGGTTTAAGCTATCGGGATGGTGGGGAGGCGCTGCACCAGGCGGCTGGCTGGAGGGGTACTGGAGCTTGGGTTCTTGTTCTGGGGCGGGCGGGGGGCCCCGCTTGCTCGAAATAGTTGGCGTCGGGGTTGGTCCGGGGGGGTCGTGCCGTGCGGGCGGGCAGATTATATATTATTTTCTGTCGGTCTGTTGGCGGTGCGGCTCGCCCCGGGCCCTCCACACATTGTAGTTATGCCTTCTGGGAGGCGGTGGTGGGTGGAGGGGTGGGTTCGATGGGATTCCTTTGCTGCTGACTGCTCCATGGGTGGGTGGGGGCGGGCGTCGGGGGGGCATCTGGGCATAAGCGGGGCGGTTAATGTTGTTACATCTACATGTTATGGTTTTGGATATGCTTGATAATGGTTGCGGGTGGGAGGTGGGGTTGATTGCCTATAATGTATGTGCAGGATAGGGCATCTCCAGGTCTCTGACCGTAGCCTTCCTCTTTCCCCCCAGTAGGTCGGTTCGCTTACTCCTTTCGGAGAAATCAGCAAACATTAGCATTTGCACTCCCCTTTTTTCTCTTTTTCTTGCATATCTTTTATATATTTTCTTTCCTTCCTTTCCTTTCTCTCTTCTCCTCTAATCTCCAATCCCTTGACCTCTTAATTATCATTGTTTTCACCCTCTCTTTTTGGTGGTGGGGGCGGGGGCGCGCGGGCCATGGCAGAACTAATATTAGGCTCCTTTAATGTTAAGGGGCTAAATACTCCAGAAAAAAAGATCACAGGTGTTATATGACATGCATAAACAGATAGTGGCTATCCTACTTCTCCAAGAGACACACTTTAAAGTGGGCCATGTCCCTGTTATTAAAAACCGCTACTACTCCTCCTGGCACCATGCCCCCAACCCTAATAGCAAGGCAACAGGGGTCTCAATTGCCATACACAAATCTTTCCCCCATAAAGTGTTAGATCTTAAGTTGGACCCAAATGGGCGTTTTATATTCCTGAAAGTCGAATTGTTTACTAGAACGTATACGATATATACGACAATATTTACGCCCCAAATACTGACCAAGTTAGCTTTTGTATGAAGACGCTTGGGATGCTAGCGGAATTTTCTGAAGGTACGCTTTTTCTGGGAGGTGATTTTAACATTCCTATGCAACCCGAGCTGGACACTTCCTCATTATTAAACCTTAACTGTAAGGGCACTACAATTTATCTAAAAGAAAAAAACTTTGGTGGGTGCAACATGAATTCCAGAACACCATAAATTAAACCCAAAAAAACAAATAGAATCCAAAAGATTTTTGGGCACTCCACCAAGTTAAATGAAATCAATCTATTTATTATAAATAAATTACAAACTAAAACAACATATACACACAAGACTCATTAAAAACACAAATGTACAGCCTCCAGGTCTCATAACAAATAATCAAAGGATATATACATATGAGTTCAATCCCTATAATAGTTAACTTTAATAAACAATAACATAATCAATCTAAGTACTGGCGGAAAAGAAAAAGAAATACATTTAAAGTACATATATCAAGCCCTCCTTAATGCTAATACCCCTTTAAAAAATAAATTCATCCAACACCAACATTTTAAATCAAATACAAATAGTGCTAAAGGAGCATAAAGGAGACAGGAGGTGAGTCAGGATTTACCCCCATCAGAAGCATGGGCGCACGGCGGAGCGCGCAGGGCAGCGGTGTGGCCTCCAGGCATTTCTCTATCTTGTACATGGCGGTATTTATCCTACTGATTCCTTGTTATTTTTTGATCGCATGTCATAACTTGCTTTTACAAGCCCTTGCCCTATATTTGCTGTCATTGACAACCACCTTTGGCACTTTTGTATACTTATCTTGGATGTTCACACTACGGCACTAGGCACTTTATTAGTACAGTTGAGAGTCTCATTGGCACTTGACACTTTAGCTGTGAGTCAAATTGGGTTTGGGTATCATTATTATTATTAATAGGGGCTTATATGGTCTGATTTTTTGTTCCTATTTATTTATTCATACAATATTATGTATTTAGCACTATTTGTATTTGATTTATTTGTATTTGATTTAAAATGTTGGTGTTGGATGAATTTATTTTTTAAAGGGGTATTAGCATTTTGAAGGGCTTGATGTATTTATTTTCTTTTCCGCCAGTACTTAGATTGATTATGTTATTGTTTATAAAAGTTAACTATTATAGGGATTGAACTCATATGTATATATCCTTTGATTATTTGTTATGAGACCTGGAGGCTGTACATTTGTGCTTTTGTCTTGTCTTGTGTGTATATGTGGTTTTAGTCTGGACACTTCCTCGGGCGGGTCTGCGGTGTCCCTGAGTAAAAGAAATAGGTTGAAGAAACTGCTTACGGATATGCAGTTGGTGGATCCTTGGCAGGTGTTACATGGGCGTGATAAAGACTTCACGTTTTTCTCAGCCGCAAGGAATTCATATAGCAGGATTGATTACCTTATCCTTAACCCTTTAAATGCCAGCCACGTAAAATTTACGTGGTTGCCTCTCTGTTACTTAAGTGCCAGCCACGTAAAATTTACGTGGCTGGCATTTACCCCTGCTAGTGGGCAAAAAAAAAAAATAAAAAATACTCACCTGACCCCTCGTTGGATCCGGCCGGGTCTCCTCTTTAATTTGGTGCCATCCGATCCCCTGTGGGGGGTCGGATGGCTCCAGGAGAGCCCCCGGAATAGGCCGCCCCCCCCAGGACTTACCGATCTTAATTAACCCTTTTGTGTTCTGTCATCCAGCAGCTATAAAAGGCTTCTAGCAAGTGAGCAGAAGCCAGTGATCGCCGAGGGACAGAGTGCTCCACTATGGATGGGAGGTAAGTATTAAAAAAAAAATAAAATAAAATATTTTTTCTCTTTGTGTGTGTGTTTTTTTTTTACATTTAACCCCTTGTGAACTGGTAAGGGGTCCATGAGACCCCTATACCAGTTCTCAAGGCTGGGGGATGGCAAGTCACCTGCGCTAGCCGGTGACTTGCCATTAACCCCTGGCACCCCCATTACCTGCCTCCCCAAAGCCCAGGGGGGGGCAGAAGAGCCCGGGCCCACGGGCTATGCGGACTTGTAGCCTGCAGGGCCAGGGGCCACAAAAGCTGGCCCCTGCGCCCTGTTCCTCCAAGCCCTGCATAGCTGGTCCTGGGCTGGTTACTTTGGGTAAGGGGGGGCCCATGTCATTTTTTTTTTTTTTTATTTTTAAGGGTTTTTAACCCTTAAAAATCCCCCCAAAAAATGCCCCCCCCCTCCCCTGGGAGGGGGGACCCTATGTAATTTTTTTTCTCGATTTAACCCTTTGTAGTGTGGATGGTAGTTGTATTTTATTTGTAAATGTTAAAAATTACTTGTTTCAGTTAGGGGGTCTCCTGGGCAGGAACAGGGGGCTACCGATAAATATGTGGTACCGTTCTAATCGGTAGAAATGGGGCTTTCACATGCAATATGGTTTTCCCTAATCAAATACATTTTTTATTTAAAATAAAGGAGGCAATTTTCTAAAAAAAAAATTTATTTATTTTTTTTTTTACTTAATAATAAATAAAATTAATAATAAATAAAATTTACAAACAAGACATTTCATGTTAAAGCCTAAACTCTGCTGCAAAAATATATATATATAATTTTCCTGAAAATTCCAGCAAAAATGTCGCAAAACATGGCGCAAGATGGGGAAAAATGACCTGTCAACAGAGGGTGACAAAATCTGCATGTTGGGTATTGTTCTGTTCGGGGGACCTTGCGCTTTCAGACTTAGCTTGTTTTTTCTGGTTTGCATATTTATATTTTAGGAAAAGGTGTTTTTTATTCAGCTTTTTTATAAATTTTTTAGGGAAACCCTGCGCAACCAAAGAGTTCTTTGAGGGATTAATTCCAGAAAGATGAGCCCACTACAACAAGCTGGGTACGCTAAGAAAGCTTAACATGTGTACTTTCAGGGAATATATGGTTTATGGGGGATATTCCAAATGTCAAGGGTTGTTTTGGTTGAAAAATCACAAGGTGCGCACTTTGTCTGCAGAGCTGAAATTTTCAAGAAAAATTACCGTTATGCTCATGCTTTACTTTGGGGTGTTTGGCAACTCTTCCCTTGACAGAACCTATGCATGTTGGGTGTCGTTCTGTTCGGGGGATGTTGCTTTTTCAGATTATACTTGTTTTTTCTTGTTTGTATATAGTTTTTTTAGGAAAATGTGGCGTTGATTCTGCTTTTTTATCCTTTTTTTAGGGAAACTCTTTGCAACCAAAGAATACATTGAGGGATTACTTCTAGAAAACTGTGGCCACATCAACAAGCCTGGTACAAATAGAAAGCCTGAGGCGTGTACTTCCAGAGAATATATAGTTTGTGGTGGGTATTTCAAATGTAAAGGGTTGTTTTTCTGGAACTGCAAGGTGCGCACAGCGCATATCACAGTTGTATTTTTTCTGAAAATCCCCTAAAGCTCTGTTTCAGTTTGGAGGAGTCTCCTGGGCAGGAAAGGGTTTCTACCTATACATATGTGGTACTGCTGTAACCGGGAGAAATTCGGGTTTCACACGCAATAAGATTTTATTGACAAACTTACATTTTTTATTACAAAAAACACTACAAATTGTAAAAAATGTATTTTTTTTATTTTTTTGCACATATTTCGCCAAAAAATATTGAGAATACACCTAAAAAATGACAAACAAGACATTTCATGTTAAAGCTCAGACTGCTGAAAAAAACAATATATCATTTTCCTGGGAAATCCCTGGAAATCCCTTCAAAAATCACATTTGAACATGGGGAGCGCAAAATAGTGCAAAATGGTCTGGCAACAGAGTGTGACAAAAACTCCAGGTAGGCTGGCACTTAAAGGGTTAATCATCATGCTATAGAGTGGGCACCATGTGCGTGGATCAGCCAGATATTGTGATATTTCTGTCGGTGGCGCTGCCCGGCCTTTACTCTAAAAATTGGAGTTGGAGGCTTAATAATAACCTGCTTGGGGTGCTGCATGCCGGTCAGGGGTAAGGGAAGTCTTAACTGAATTTCTAAGGGACCACAAGCAGGATACTACGCCCCTCCCGTATCAATGGGAAGCGTTGAAATGTGTGATCAGGGGTGAACTCATTAAACATGGAACCGGATTAAAAAGAGAACGGTGCAGAAGATCCAGATCTTGGAGCATGAACATAAAAAAGCCCATCTAGCGCTGTACTTGTGGATCTGATGAAGGCCAGAAACAAATTGCAGGGTTTATTTAACCAGGCGATTTAAGGAGAGACAGAGGGTGCTTTTTTACAAGTCCGCAGATAAATGCAGGCGGCTGCTCGCCAGGGCATTGCACCCCAGGCTTGCAGCCACATATATTCCCCACATCAGGGGGCCCCAGGGAGAGCTAGCCGTAATCCCCTCCCAAATTGTAAATAGCTTTAGGGATTATTATCATTCCTTATACAACCTGCGACAAGATGGCAACACCTTGATGGAAACGAAGCCACCAGAGTCGGTTACAGCCTATATACTGTCCGCCAATTAATTTACAACTACATCACAGGAGAGGCAGTACAGAACTCCCCACAACTAGCTCTGCTGTCACTTCTTCCGGGCTCTTTCTCCCATGGTAAGAAAGATGTCCTGAGACATTTCCTGACAGCATTAAGAGCTGTCATCCCTGGGCGATGGAAATCTACAGTGGCACCATCATTCGCTGAATGGGTGTAAGAGGTCGAGTCCATTTGCCGTATGGAAGAACTGATCTCGGAATCAGAGGACACATGGGAGAAACACTATGCGACTTGGGCGGGCTGGATGGACTATAGGGATAACTGCATAACTACAGGTGTAGACCCATGGGAGGGTCGTGGGTTCGTGTGCTTCCGCCCCTGCTGCCTCCGTGCCTTGCTCTTGCCTCTGACCTCCTGCCCTCGTTTCCCTTCTGTTGTCCTCGCCCCTCCTTTTCCCTCATGTTCTTTACCCTTTATTCATGTCTTTGATGTCCCTAGTCCTTAGGTTTTTTGTTTTGTTTTTGTTTTGCCTCCCCTCCGCCCTTGGTGGTGGCCTCCACTCTGGGTTGTATTGTTGGTGCTCCTGGTGGTCTCGCTTCCCGTGGTTCTGGGCCTCTGGCCCCGGTCATTTGGTTGGCCTGGCCTGGCTGGGGAACCTGGCCTGGGGGGGGGGGGGGGCTGGACACGGGGCTGGCAGCGGCTAATGGGGATTGGCGAGTTTCTTACAATTGATGTAATCTGGTCCTTCACAGGTGGGACGGGGCCGGTTGGGGCGGTCATTACTTGAGTCATGTTGTTAACAAATATATACTCCTGGATTGGGACCTAAACATGAATATATCCCTTTCTCTAATCCCACTGTTCTATGCTTTGTACCATTCTCCTGTTAATGTAAAATCTAATAAAAAGATATTGACCTAAATTATTTTTACGATTTTATTTATACATATATAATCTTAAATAGATATCAATTATATATATATATATAAATAGATATTGATATAATTAGAAGTATACATTTGTATAGAAAATCGTCTTTTAAATATTGGTTAAAAAAAATATATATGTTTATAAACTTAATTTGATATACGGCTGCCAAGTTGATCGGAGAGATGGTAGTAAAAGATTAACCATATATGGAGATATGAGATTTGTCAGCATGATTTGAAGATGACCCTCAGGTTCGCATATAGAGACATTATATCCAAGTTTGTAAATCTGTAAGTAATGTGAGAATTATTGCTATGTAATTATAAATATTATGAGAAAAGACAACATTGTAAAATGTATTAATATCCTTAGATTGAAACTGGCAGTGGATCAATGAAACACATCAGCCACCAGAGAGAATATGTGAACCTAAACAAACTGCTTAGAAATTTTCATCTAGAAATTGCTGGAATTTTATGAAATATATAAATTTTTTTAGCTATGTATTAAAAATGTAACCATTTTAAAGGAAAAAGGAGTTGGATATGGGGATGAAATAGTTTTGGTTACCCCAAACCCCCAATTTCTTTAATACAAAATGCCCACCCCAATGGGCCCTCCCAACATATAGTCAGGATTTAAATATGTAATGGCAAGGGGTTGAGGAAAACCCAGCAAAATTAGAGTTTTTCTCTTTTTGTTTGGTTTGATATACTCAATAAAGTCTCCACTAGTGATGAGCAAACCCAAACTGTAAAGTTCCAATCCCCGAACACGGACTTCTCCTGGATGCTGAACAGCGTGGGGGGCTTTCCCTACTCCCTAGAGCTCTGCTGATAGCCAGAACTTTGAGCTGACAGCAAGGTGTGGAGTAACCCGGTCATGCTGTCAGCCATCCCACCACTACTGGAGTTTCCTCCAGTGACAGTGGTTATAGGTGGGGCCTCTGAGTATGTGTTTCATTGGTGGGCAGGGCAAGGAGGGTTTTCACTGTCACTGCTTTCCAGTGAGGTACATATTCAGAGGCCCTGTCACTGGGGGAACACCCACCAGTGGCGGGGGAGCCACAGAACACTGATGTGGGACCATTGTCCCCCGTTGTCTCTAATATCAGCACTAGGGATGAGCGAATCGATCCGGACGAACCCGGATTCGATCCGAATTTCATGACAAATTTGATTCGGATCGAATCCGAATTTCCCCGCGATTCGATCGAGCGTGTAAGCTGGGGCAGTGTATGCTGGGACAGTCACATGCAGCCTATCAGCAGCCAGCAAGCCCGGTGACGTCACAGCGCTATATAAGGTGGCGGCCATCTTGCTTTTGCGCATTTGTCTATTGCATTCGTGAGAGCCAGGACTCAGGAGGACACTGCAGACTGTATTCAGGGAGAGATAGGTAGAGAGTTAGGGACAGCCAGTAGACAGCCAGTAGACAGGCGGGAGACAGGCAGGAAGTCAGGGAGAAGCAGGGAAAGGTAGGAAAATAACGGATGCAGTGACAGGGATTTTTTTTTGTTTTCATGCAGCCTGAGTGTTACTGCCTGGGTCACTGGCTTTGTTAGCTGTTTCACCCTGGTTAACCACTGTTGCTTTGCATAGTACTACTGCTCCCAGGTGCACTGTTGTTGGGGCATCCCATTCTGTGACTACACCAGCCTCTATTTACTATAACCCTTTGCACTTATTCTAAAAGTAATTTGGCCTGATAAAGACACTTTTGCTTTGCATAGTACTACTGCTCCCATGTGCACTGCCGTTGGGGCATCCCATTCTGTGACTACACCAGCCTCTATTTACTATAACCCTTTGCACTTATTCTAAAAGTAATTAGGCCTGATAAAGACACTTTTGCTTTGCATAGTACTACTGCTCCCAGGTGCACTGCTGTTGGGGCATCCCATTCTGTGACTACACCAGCCTCAATTTACTATAACCCTTTGCACTTATTCTAAAAGTAATTTGGCCTGATAAAGACACTTTTGCTGTGCATAGTACTACTGCTCCCAGGTGCACTGCTGTTGGGGCATCCCATTCTGTGACTACACCGGCCTCTATTTACTATAACCCTTTGCACTTATTCTAAAAGTAATTTGGCCTGATAAAGACACTTTTGCTGTGCATAGTACTACTGCTCCCAGGTGCACTGCTGTTGGGGCATCCCATTCTGTGACTACCCCAGCCTCTATTTACTATAACCCTTTGCACTTATTCTAAAAGTAATTTGGCCTGATAAAGACACTTTTGCTGTGCATAGTACTACTGCTCCCAGGTGCACTGCTGTTGGGGCATCCCATTCTGTGACTACACCAGCCTCTATTTACTATAACCCTTTGCACTTATTCTAAAAGTAATTTGGCCTGATAAAGACACTTTTGCTGTGCATAGTACTACTGCTCCCAGGTGCACTGCTGTTGGGGCATCCCATTCTGTGACTACACCAGCCTCTATTTACTATAACCCTTTGCACTCTTTCTAAAAGTAATTTGGCCTGATAAAGACACTTTTGCTGTGCATAGTACTACTGCTCCCAGGTGCACTCCTGTTGGGGCATCCCATTCTGTGACTACACCAGCCTCTATTTACTATAACCCTTTGCACTTATTCTAAAAGTAATTTGGCCTGATAAAGACACTTTTGCTGTGCATAGTACTACTGCTCCCAGGTGCACTCCTGTTGGGGCATCCCATTCTGTGACTACACCAGCCTCTATTTACTATAACCCTTTGCACTTATTCTAAAAGTAATTTGGCCTGATAAAGACACTTTTGCTGTGCATAGTACTACTGCTCTCAGGTGCACTGCTGTTGGGGCATCCCATTCTGTGACTACACCAGCCTCTATTTACTATAACCCTTTGCACTTATTCTAAAAGTAATTTGGCCTGATAAAGACACTTTTGCTGTGCATAGTACTACTGCTCCCAGGTGCACTGCTGTTGGGGCATCCCATTCTGTGACTACACCAGCCTCTATTTACTATAACCCTTTGCACTTATTCTAAAAGTAATTTGGCCTGATAAAGACACTTTTGCTGTGCATAGTACTACTGCTCCCAGGTGCACTGCTGTTGGGGCATCCCATTCTGTGACTACACCAGCCTCTATTTACTATAACCCTTTGCACTTATTCTAAAAGTAATTTGGCCTGATAAAGACACTTTTGCTGTGCATAGTACTACTGCTCCCAGGTGCACTGCTGTTGGGGCATCCCATTCTGTGACTACACCAGCCTCTATTTACTATAACCCTTTGCACTTATTCTAAAAGTAATTTGACCTGATAAAGACACTTTTGCTGTGCATAGTACTACTGCTCCCAGGTGCACTGCTGTTGGGGCATCCCATTCTGTGACTACACCAGCCTCTATTTACTATAACCCTTTGCACTTATTCTAAAAGTAATTTGGCCTGATAAAGACACTTTTGCTTTGCATAGTACTACTGCTCCCAGGTGCACTGCTGTTGGGGCATCCCATTCTGTGACTACACCAGCCTCTATTTACTATAACCCTTTGCACTTATTCTAAAAGTAATTTGGCCTGATAAAGACACTTTTGCTGTGCATAGTACTACTGCTCCCAGGTGCACTGCTGTTGGGGCATCCCATTCTGTGACTACACCAGCCTCTATTTACTATAACCCTTTGCACTTATTCTAAAAGTAATTTGGCCTGATAAAGACACTTTTGCTGTGCATAGTACTACTGCTCCCAGGTGCACTGCTGTTGGGGCATCCCATTCTGTGACTACACCAGCCTCTATTTACTATAACCCTTTGCACTTATTCTAAAAGTAATTTGGCCTGATAAAGACACTTTTGCTGTGCATAGTACTACTGCTACCAGGTGCACTGCTGTTGGGGCATCCCATTCTGTGACTACACCCGCCTCTATTTACTATAACCCTTTGCACTTATTCTAAAAGTAATTTGGCCTGATAAAGACACTTTTGCTGTGCATAGTACTACTGCTCCCAGGTGCACTGCTGTTGGGGCATCCCATTCTGTGACTACACCAGCCTCTATTTACTATAACCCTTTGCACTTATTCTAAAAGTAATTTGACCTGATAAAGACACTTTTGCTGTGCATAGTACTACTGCTCCCAGGTGCACTGCTGTTGGGGCATCCCATTCTGTGACTACACCAGCCTCTATTTACTATAACCCTTTGCACTTATTCTAAAAGTAATTTGGCCTGATAAAGACACTTTTGCTTTGCATAGTACTACTGCTCCCAGGTGCACTGCTTTTGGGGCATCCCATTCTGTGACTACACCAGCCTCTATTTACTATAACCCTTTGCACTTATTCTAAAAGTAATTTGGCCTGATAAAGACACTTTTGCTGTGCATAGTACTACTGCTCCCAGGTGCACTGCTGTTGGGGCATCCCATTCTGTGACTACACCAGCCTCTATTTACTATAACCATTTGCACTTATTCTAAAAGTAATTTGGCCTGATAAAGACACTTTTTCTGTGCATAGTACTACTGCTCCCAGGTGCACTGCTGTTGGGGCATCCCATTCTGTGACTACACCAGCCTCTATTTACTATAACCCTTTGCACTTATTCTAAAAGTAATTTGGCCTGATAAAGACACTTTTGCTGTGCATAGTACTACTGCTCCCAGGTGCACTGCTGTTGGGGCATCCCATTCTGTGACTACACCAGCCTCTATTTACTATAACCCTTTGCACTTATTCTAAAATTAATTTGGCCTGATAAAGACACTTTTGGTGTGCATAGTACTACTGCTCCCAGGTGCACTGCTGTTGGGGCATCCCATTCTGTGACTACACCAGCCTCTATTTACTATAACCCTTTGCACTTATTCTAAAATTAATTTGGCCTGATAAAGACACTTTTGGTGTGCATAGTACTACTGCTCCCAGGTGCACTGCTGTTGGGGCATCCCATTCTGTGACTACACCAGCCTCTATTTACTATAACCCTTTGCACTTATTCTAAAAGTAATTTGGCCTGATAAAGACACTTTTGCTTTGCATAGTACTACTGCTCCCAGGTGCACTCCTGTTGGGGCATCCCATTCTGTGACTACACCAGCCTCTATTTACTATAACCCTTTGCACTTATTCTAAAAGTAATTTGGCCTGATAAATACACTTTTGCTGTGCATAGTACTACTGCTCCCAGGTGCACTGCTGTTGGGGCATCCCATTCTGTGACTACACAGCCTCTATTTACTATAACCCTTTGCACTTATTCTAAAAGTAATTTGGCCTGATAAAGACACTTTTGCTGTGCATAGTACTACTGCTCCCAGGTGCACTGCTGTTGGGGCATCCCATTCTGTGACTACACCAGCCTCTATTTACTATAACCCTTTGCACTTATTCTAAAAGTAATTTGGCCTGATAAAGACACTTTTGCTGTGCATAGTACTACTGCTCCCAGGTGCACTGCTGTTGGGGCATCCCATTCTGAGACTACACCAGCCTCTATTTACTATAACCCTTTGCACTTATTCTAAAAGTAATTTGGCCTGATAAAGACACTTTTGCTGTGCATAGTACTACTGCTCCCAGGTGCACTGCTGTTGGGGCATCCCATTCTGTGACTACACCAGCCTTTATTTACTATAACCCTTTGCACTTATTCTAAAAGTAATTTGGCCTGATAAAGACACTTTTGCTGTGCATAGTACTACTGCTCCCAGGTGCACTGCTGTTGGGGCATCCCATTCTGTGACTACACCAGCCTCTATTTACTATAACCCTTTGCACTTATTCTAAAAGTAATTTGGCCTGATAAATACACTTTTGCTGTGCATAGTACTACTGCTCCCAGGTGCACTGCTGTTGGGGCATCCCATTCTGTGACTACACAGCCTCTATTTACTATAACCCTTTGCACTTATTCTAAAAGTAATTTGGCCTGATAAAGACACTTTTGCTGTGCAAACTACTACTGCTCCCAGGTGCACTGCTGTTGGGGCATCCCATTCTGTGACTACACCAGCCTCTATTTACTATAACCCTTTGCACTTATTCTAAAAGTAATTTGGCCTGATAAAGACACTTTTGCTGTGCATAGTACTACTGCTCCCAGGTGCACTGCTGTTGGGGCATCCCATTCTGTGACTACACCAGCCTTTATTTACTATAACCCTTTGCACTTATTTTAAAAGTAATTTGGCCTGATAAAGACACTTTTGCTGTGCATAGTACTACTGCTCCCAGGTGCACTGCTGTTGGGGCATCCCATTCTGTGACTACACCAGCCTCTATTTACTATAACCCTTTGCACTTATTCTAAAAGTAATTTGGCCTGATAAAGACACTTTTGCTGTGCATAGTACTACTGCTCCCAGGTGCACTGCTGTTGGGGCATCCCATTCTGTGACTACACCAGCCTCTATTTACTATAACCCTTTGCACTTATTCTAAAAGTAATTTGGCCTGATAAAGACACTTTTGCTGTGCATAGTACTACTGCTCCCAGGTGCACTCCTGTTGGGGCATCCCATTCTGTGACTACACCAGCCTCTATTTACTATAACCCTTTGCACTTATTCTAAAAGTAATTTGGCCTGATAAAGACACTTTTGCTGTGCATAGTACTACTGCTCCCAGGTGCACTGCTGTTGGGGCATCCCATTCTGTGACTACACCAGCCTCTATTTACTATAACCCTTTGCACTTATTCTAAAAGTAATTTGGCCTGATAAAGACACTTTTGCTTTGCATAGTAGTACTGCTCCCAGGTGCACTGCTGTTGGGGCATCCCATTCTGTGACTACACCAGCCTCTATTTACTATAACCCTTTGCACTTATTCTAAAAGTAATTTGGCCTAATAAAGACACTTTTGCTGTGCATAGTACTACTGCTCCCAGGTGCACTGCTGTTGGGGCATCCCATTCTGTGACTACACCAGCCTCTATTTACTATAACCCTTTGCACTTATTCTAAAGGTAATTTGGCCTGATAAAGACACTTTTGCTTTGCATAGTACTACTGCTCCCAGGTGCACTGCTGTTGGGGCATCCCATTCTGTAACATACCATACCCCTCTTTATTTACACTAAGCAGCTCTCTTATTTACACTAAGCAGGCCTGTTGGAGGCTGAGTGTTACTGCTCACTTTTGGTGTGCATTATATTCTGTTTCATATAGACCCACCGCTGCCTGGGGGTTCTTAAAATATCACCTACTACCACGCCAGTTAGACTATGTCGGGCAGACAAGTGCCTGGAAGTGAAAAGAGGAGTGGCAGAGGCCAAGATTCCGCAGGCAGAGGTCGCAGCAGACTGGGGGCCAGAAGCAGCAGGAGTCACGCTGAGAGACCTAATCTGCCAGTATCTGCTAGCGGTCGGGTCTCCACCAGTAACGCATCTGTCGTGGTAGATTGGTTGACGCGCTCATCAACAACCACATCATCTCGACTTACGTCTGAGAGCCCCAGTCTAGGGTCGGTCGGTTCCTCTGACACAACCCTGAGTTGGCATGCCCCGAGAGCAGTCCCTGTCCTCCCACTGACTCTGTCCTACGCCGTTCCCTCCCCCAGCGACGTATCCCATGCTTTGGGTTCAGCTCCACCTTTTAGTGAGGAGGACGATCATCTGGAGGACAGCCAGCAGCTACTGGCCAGCCATGAAATGGAGGTGCCTTCTTTAGCTCCGCACAGAAATAGTGATGTGGAGAGTGATGTGGGTGACACTGAAACCGATAAGATCAGGGAGCTACAGCCACAACTCGGTGATGATGATGATGATGAAGCCGATCGCACCTGGGAGCCGGGTGATGAAGGGGCTTCATCATCATCATCAGGAGAAGAGGGGTGCAGGTTGCCCCGGAGTCAGCAGCTGAGGCAGCAAGGTGGTAGCAGTCAGCATGGGGGCACGATTCCAAAGGCTGGAGCCGGCCGGGGCCGGGGCCGGGGTAGAGCACCTGCTGTGTGGCAGTCTACCTTATCGGGAGGTAGTGGAGCAGGGGTTCCTGTAGTTGGCAACAGCAGCAGTGAATCAGTGAGGCCAGGGGGTGGGAAAAGTAGCTACTCGGCAGTGTGGCAGTGTTTCCTGAAGCATCCACAGGAGGGTAACATGGCCACATGCAAGATATGTAGGCCGAAGGTGAAGCGTGGCCAGGGTCCAAATGTTGGCACCACGGCCCTGCGTCAACATATGCAGCGTCACCATAAAGCGGCCTGGGAGAACCTAGGCTCCGGAGAGGTGGGCCAGACTGCTTCCTCACCGAGTGCCACGCCGCACCCAATTTCTGCCAGCCAAGGCTCCAGCACCTCAGCCGAAGGCAGCTGTGCGTCATACCCATCCTCTGTCGCTCCTGCTCCTCCTCCTCCTCCTCCAAGTCATGCATCCCGCCAGCAATCCATCAGTGAAGCCATGTCCAAGAGACAGCAGTATGCGCCCACTCATCCTACAGCGCAGAAGCTGAATGTGCTCCTGTCCAAGTTGCTGGTGCTGCAGTCGCTCCCTTTTCAGGTGGTGGACTCTGCACCTTTCAGAGAACTGATGGCTTGTGCCGAGCCGAGGTGGAGAGTCCCAAGCCGTCATTTCTTTGCCAAGAAGGCAGTACCAGCGCTGCACACTTTTGTTGAACAGAAGGTGGGCCAGTCCTTGAGCCTGTCGGTGTGTAGCAAAGTGCATGGCAGCGCCGACATCTGGAGCTGTAACTACGGTCAGGGACAGTACATGTCATTTACGGCCCACTGGGTGAATGTGGTCCCTTTGCAGCAGCAACTTGGACAGCTCACGCCGCTTCGGCCTCCGCGTTCCCTGCCCGTTGGGCCTGTGACACTGTGCGACTCGGCCTCCTCATCCTCCGCCATCTCCTCACCCTCCACAGTAGGCTCAAGTCTCAGTGCCCCTCCAGTCTACCATGTGTGCAGGGCACGGAGGTGTCACGCAGTGCTTCACATGGTTTGTCTTGGCGAACGGAGTCACACAGGGGAGGAACTGCTTAAATTTATTCATCAGGAAATCCAAACATGGCTTACTCCAAGAAAACTTAAAATGGGAATCATGGTTACCGACAATGGGAAGAACATTTTGTCTGCGCTGCGCCAAGGAAACCTGACCCATGCCCCCTGCATGGCTCACGTCTTCAATCTGGTTGTCAAGCGGTTTCTGAAGTGTTCCCCCCATCTGCAAGACATCCTAACAACTTCAAGGAAACTTTGCATGCACTTCAGCCACTCATACACCGCCAAACACACCCTTCTTGAGCTACAGCGTCAGAACGGTATCCCCCAACATAGTCTGATTTGCGATGTTTCCACCCGTTGGAATTCCACCCTTCACATGTTGGACCGATTATATGAACAGAGAAAAGCCATCACGGATTTCCTGATGATCCAAGCAGATAGGGGCACTCCCCTGTGTAACTTCAATGTCAACCAGTGGCAGCTCATACGTGACACCTGCCGTTTGCTCAGGCCCTTTGAGGAAGCCACTTTATTTGTCAGTCGGCAGGATTACGGGATGAACGACGTGATTCCACTGCTTCATGTACTACAGCACATGTTGGAAACCATGGCTGGTCAGGGCACTGGAGACATGGCGTTTACATCTTACGGCCACATGAACCCCGTTGGAGCTGAACAGGAGGAGGAGGAGGAAGAGGAGGAGGAGTTGCCCAGCGAAACACAGTTTAGGCTTGGCGAAATGGCTGGTTTATCTAGTCAGCGGACAGGAGAGGAGGAGCAGGAGCAGCCAGAGGAGCTAGAGGTTTTTAAGGAAGGCGAGACAGAGGACCCGGGCACACCGTGGCAGTATGCAGTGGAGATGGAGACAGGTAGTCCATCCGAGTCACTTGCGCAAATGGCAGGAAGCATGCTCACGTGCTTGCGTAGTGACCCCAGAATTGTTTCCATCTGTCGGCGGGATGACTTCTGGCTGTCCACCTTATTGGACCCTCGCTTCCGGCACAAAATGGGGGCATTTTTTAAACCCACCGAGAGGGAGGACAAACTGAACTACTACAAAGACATTCTACGTAGGCAGTTGGCCGATGCCTATCTGCGCCATGGTCCATACTCTCGCAGGTCTGACTCGAGGGGACCTCTGCGCTCACCTTCCACTGTCATGGCTGCTGGGTGGGTTGGCAGGAGCAGCAGCAGCAGCTCCATCAGCAGCAGCCTCAGTCTTCAGTCGCTAATGAGTAGCTTTCTACACCCGCATAGTGATGCTACTCATGAGCAGCAGGAAGACCTGGAGCAGGACCTGAACCAGCAGGTCATGTCATACTTTGACATGACCATGCCAACACACCTTGAGGATCCGCTGGACATCTGGGCAGCCAAACTTGATTTGTTGCCACAACTAGCAGAGTTTGCCCTGGAAAAGCTGTCCTGCCCGGCAAGTAGCGTGCCATCTGAGCGGGTGTTTAGTGCGGCGGGGGCCATAGTTCCGGCGAGGAGAACTCGTCTGTCAACTAAAAATGTGGAGAGACTCACCTTTGTCAAAATGAATCAGGGATGGATCAGCCAGGATTTCCACCCACCAATGGCTGATGCATGCGACTAGATTCAGCATGGTGCCACGTTTTACACTTTCCAAATGGTGCAAAACATATTTATGTCTTTAGGCCAATTTTTGGGCTCCTGCTGCTGCCAACTCCAGGGTGTGATTCATCCAATTTTTGGGCTCCTGAAGCCAACCCCAGTGTCTCTTTAAAGTAATGTTTGGGCTCCTGCTGCTGCTGCTGCTGCTGCCAACTCCAGGATGTGATTCATCCAATCTTTGGGCTCCTGCTGCCAACTCCAGTGTCTCCTTAAAGTAATGTTTGGGCTCCTGCTGTTGCTGCTGCCAACTCCAGGGAGTGATTCATCCAATTTTAGGGCTCCTGCAGCCAACCACAGTGTCTCTTTAAAGTAATATTTGGGCTCCTGCTGCTTCTGCCAACTCCAGGGTGTGATTCATCCAATTTTTGGGCTTCTGAAGCCAACCCCAGTGTCTCTTTAAAGTAATGTTTGGGCTCCTGCTGCTGCTGCCAACTCCAGGGTGTGAATCATTCAATTTTTGGGCTCCTGAAGCCAACTCCAGTGTCTCTTTAAAGTAATGTTTGGGCTCCTGCTGCTGCTGCCAACTCCAGGGTGTGATTCATCCAATTTTTGGGCTCCTGCTGCCAACCCCAGTGTCTCTTTAAAGTAATGTTTGGGCTCCTGCTGCTGCTGCTTGAAACTCCAGGGTGTGATTCATCCAATCTTTGGGCTCCTGCAGCCAACCCCAGTGTCTCTTTAAAGAAATGTTTGGGCTCCTGCTGCTGCTGCCAACTCCAGGGTGTGATTCATCCAATTTTTGGGCTCCTGAAGCCAACCCCAGTGTCTTTTTAAAGTAATGTTTGGGCTCCTGCTGCTGCTGCTGCTGCCAACTCCAGGGTGTGAATCATCCAATTTTTGGGCTCCTGAAGCCAACCCCAGTGTCTCTTTATGGTAATGTTTGGGCTCCTGCTGCTGCTGCTGCCAACTCCAGGGTGTGATTCATCCAATCTTTGGGCTCCTGCTGCCAACTCCAGTGTCTCTTTAAAGTAATGTTTGGGCTCCTGCTGCTGCTGCCAACTCCAGGGTGTGATTCATCCAATTTTTGGGCTCCTGAAGCCAACCTCAGTGTCTCTTTAAAGTAATGTTTGGGCTCCTGCTGCTGCTGCTGCTGCTGCTGCCAACTCCAGGGTGTGAATCATCCAATTTTTGGGCTCCTGAAGCCAACCCCAGTGTCTCTTTAAAGTAATGTTTGGGCTCCTGCTGCTGCTGCTGCTGCTGCCAACTCCAGGGTGTGATTCATCCAATTTTTGGGCTCCTGAAGCCAACCCCAGTGTCTCTTTAATGTAATGTTTGGGCTCCTGCTGCTGCTGCTGCCAACTCCAGGGTGTAATTCATCCAATTTTTGGGCTCCTGAAGCCAACCCCAGTGTCTCTTTAAAGTAATATTTGGGCTCCTGCTGCTGCCAACTCCAGGGTGTGATTCATCCAATTTTTGGGCTCCTGAAGCCAACCCCAGTGTCTCTTTAAAGTAATGTTTGGGCTCCTGCTGCTGCTGCTGCTGCTGCCAACTCCAGGGTGTGAATCGTCCAATTTTTGGGCTCCTGAAGCCAACTCCAGTGTCTCTTTAAAGTAATGTTTGGGCTCCTGCTGCTGCTGCTGCCAACTCCAGGGTGTGATTCATCCAATTTTTGGGCTCCTGAAGCCAACCCCAGTGTCTCTTTAAAGTAATGTTTGGGCTCCTGCTGCTGCTGCTGCTGCCAACTCCAGGGTGTGAATCATCCAATTTTTGGGCTCCTGAAGCAAACTCCAGTGTCTCTTTAAAGTAATGTTTGGGCTCCTGCTGCTGCCAACTCCAGGGTGTGATTCATCCAATTTTTGGGCTCCTGCTGCCAACCCCAGTGTCTCTTTAAAGTAATGTTTGGGCTCCTGCTGCTGCTGCTGCTGCTGCCAACTCCAGGGTGTGATTCATCCAATCTTTGGGCTCCTGCTGCCAACTCCAGTGTCTCTTTAAAGTAATGTTTGGGCTCCTGCTTCTGCCAACTACAGGGTGTGAGTCATCCAATTTTTGGGCTCCTGAAGCCAACCCCAGTGTCTCTTTAAAGTAATGTTTGGGCTCCTGCTGCTGCTGCCAACTCCAGGGTGTGAATCATCTAATTTTTGGGCTCCTGAAGCCAACTCCAGTGTCTCTTTAAAGTAATGTTTGGGCTCCTGCTGCTGCTGCCAACTCCAGGGTGTGATTCATCCAATTTTTGGGCTCCTGAAGCCAACCCCAGTGTCTCTTTAAAGTAATGTTTGGGCTCCTGCTGCTGCCAACTCCAGGGTGTGATTCATCCAATCTTTGGGCTCCTGCTGCCAACTCCAGTGTCTCTTTAAAGTATCGTTTGGGCTCCTGCTGCTGCTGCCAACTCCAGGGTGTGATTCATCCAATTTTTGGGCTCCTGAAGCCAACTCCAGTGTCTCTTTAACCCTTTAAATGCCAAGCACGTAGTTTCTACGTGGTTGCTTCTCCTACCCTTAAGTGCCAAGCACGTAGAAACGTAGAAACGTAGAAGCTGTAAAAAAAAATAATAAAGATTTTTTTTTCTTATGTGTGTGTGTGTCATTTTTTACTTTTAACCCCTTGTGAACTGGTAAGGGGTCCATGACCCCTATACCAGTTCACAAGGCTGGGGGGATGGCAAGCCACCTGCGCTAGCGGGTGGCTTGCCATTAACCCCCGGCACCCCCATTACCTGCCTCCCCAAAGGCCAGAGGGGGGCAGAAGAGCCCGGGCCCACATGGGCTATGTGGGCTCGTAGGCTGCAGGGTGGGGGCCCCCCCACTCTGTGCCTACAAGCCCCCATAGCTGGTCCCGGGCTGGTTACTTTGGGTAAGGGGGACCCCACGTCAATTTTTTTTTTGATTTTTAAGGGTTTTTAACCCTTAAAAATAAAAAAAATGGGGTCTCCCTCCCCTGGGAGGGGGGACCCTATGTCATTTTTTTTCTCGATTTAACCCTTTGTAGTGTGGATGGTATTTGTATTTTTTTTGTGAATGTTATAAAATACTTGTTTCAGTTAGAGGGGTCTCCTGGGCAGGAACAGGGGGCTACCAATAAATATGTGGTACCGTTCTAATCGGTAGAAATGGGGCTTTCACATGCAATATGATTTTCCTTAATAAAATAAATTTTTTATTTAAAATAAAGGAGTCAATTTTCTAAAAAAAAAATTTATTTATTTATTTATTTTTTTACTTAATAATATTGTAAAAAAAAAAAATTTACTAACAAGACATTTCATGTTAAAGCCTAAACTCTGCTGCAAAAAAATATATATATAATTTTCCTGAAAGTTCCAGCAAAAATGGCGCAAAACATGACGCAAAATGGGGAAAAATGGCCTGTCAACAGAGGGTGACAAAATCTCAAGTAGGCTGGCAATTAAAAGGGTTAATAGTACCTATGCATGTTGGGTATTGTTCTGTTCGGGGGACCTTGCGCTTTCAGACTTAGCTTGTTTTTTCTGGTTTGCATATTTATATTTTAGGAAAAGGTGTTTTTTATTCAGCTCTTTTATAAATTTTTTAGGGAAACCCTGCGCAACCAAAGAATTCTTTGAGGTAATAATTCCAGAAAGATGAGCCCACTAGAACAAGCTGGGTACCCTTAGAAAGCTTAACGTGTGTACTTTCAGGGAATATATGGTTTATGGGGGATATTCCAAATGTCAAGGGTTGTTTTGGTTGAAAAATCGCAAGGTGCGCACTTTGCAGAGCTGAAATTTTCAAGTAAAATTACCGTTACGCACATGCTTTACTTTGGGGTGTTTGGCAACTCTTCCCTTGACAGTAGCTATGCATGTTGGGTATTGTTCTGTTCGGGGGATGTTGCGTTTTCAGATTAAACTTGTTTTTTCTTGTTTGTATATAGTTTTTTCAGGAAAATGTGGCTTTGATTCTGCTTTTTTATCCTTTTTTTAGGGAAACTCTTTGCAACCAAAGAATCCATTGAGGGATTACTTCCAGAAAACTATGGCCACATCAACAAGCCTGGTACGACTAGAAAGCCTGAGGTGTGTACTTCCAGAGAATATATAGTTTGTGGGGGGTATTTCAAATGTAAAGGGTTGTTTTTCTGGAAAAACTGCAAGGTGCGCATATTGCGTAGCACAGTTGTATTTTATCTGAAAATCCCCTAAAGCGCTGTTTCAGTTTGGGGAGTCTCCTGGGCCGGAAAGGGTGTCTACCTATACATATGTGGTACCACTGTAACCAGGAGAAATTGGGATTTCACACGCAATAAGATTTCATTGACAAACTTACATTTTTTATTACAAAAAAAACTACAATATGTAAAAATTTTTTTTTTTTTTGCACATATTTCACCCAAAAATATTGAGAATACACCTAAAAAATGACAAACAAGACATTTCATGTTAAAGCCCAGACTCTGCTGAAAAAAACAATATATCATTTTCCTGGGAAATCCCTGGAAATCCCTTCAAAAATCACATTTGAACATGGGGAGCGCAAAATAGTGCAAAATGGTCTGGCAACAGAGTGTGACAAAAATTTATTTATTTATTTATTTTTTTACTTAATAATATTGTAAAAAAAAAAATTTACTAACAAGACATTTCATGTTAAAGCCTAAACTCTGCTGCAAAAAAATATATATATAATTTTCCTGAAAGTTCCAGCAAAAATGGCGCAAAACATGACGCAAAATGGGGAAAAATGGCCTGTCAACAGAGGGTGACAAAATCTCAAGTAGGCTGGCAATTAAAAGGGTTAATAGTACCTATGCATGTTGGGTATTGTTCTGTTCGGGGGACCTTGCGCTTTCAGACTTAGCTTGTTTTTTCTGGTTTGCATATTTATATTTTAGGAAAAGGTGTTTTTTATTCAGCTTTTTTATAATTTTTTTAGGGAAACCCTGCGCAACCAAAGAATTCTTTGAGGTAATAATTCCAGAAAGATGAGCCCACTAGAACAAGCTGGGTACCCTTAGAAAGCTTAACGTGTGTACTTTCAGGGAATATATGGTTTATGGGGGATATTCCAAATGTCAAGGGTTGTTTTGGTTGAAAAATCGCAAGGTGCGCACTTTGCAGAGCTGAAATTTTCAAGTAAAATTACCGTTACGCACATGCTTTACTTTGGGGTGTTTGGCAACTCTTCCCTTGACAGTAGCTATGCATGTTGGGTATTGTTCTGTTCGGGGGATGTTGCGTTTTCAGATTAAACTTGTTTTTTCTTGTTTGTATATAGTTTTTTCAGGAAAATGTGGCTTTGATTCTGCTTTTTTATCCTTTTTTTAGGGAAACTCTTTGCAACCAAAGAATCCATTGAGGGATTACTTCCAGAAAACTATGGCCACATCAACAAGCCTGGTACGACTAGAAAGCCTGAGGTGTGTACTTCCAGAGAATATATAGTTTGTGGGGGGTATTTCAAATGTAAAGGGTTGTTTTTCTGGAAAAACTGCAAGGTGCGCATATTGCGTAGCACAGTTGTATTTTATCTGAAAATCCCCTAAAGCGCTGTTTCAGTTTGGGGAGTCTCCTGGGCCGGAAAGGGTGTCTACCTATACATATGTGGTACCACTGTAACCAGGAGAAATTGGGATTTCACACGCAATAAGATTTCATTGACAAACTTACATTTTTTATTACAAAAAAAACTACAATATGTAAAAATTTTTTTTTTTTTTGCACATATTTCACCCAAAAATATTGAGAATACACCTAAAAAATGACAAACAAGACATTTCATGTTAAAGCCCAGACTCTGCTGAAAAAAACAATATATCATTTTCCTGGGAAATCCCTGGAAATCCCTTCAAAAATCACATTTGAACATGGGGAGCGCAAAATAGTGCAAAATGGTCTGGCAACAGAGTGTGACAAAAACTCCAGGTAGGCTGGCACTCACTTAAAGGGTTAAAGTAATGTTTGGGCTCCTGCTGCTGCTGCTGCTGCCAACTCCAGGGTGTGATTCATCCAATTTTTGGGCTCCTGGAACCAACCCCAGTGCCTCTTTAAAGTAATGTTTAGGCTTCTGCTGCTGCTGCTGCTGCTGCCAACTCCAGGGTGTGATTCATCCAATTTTGGGCTCCTGCTGCCAAATCCAGTGTCTCTTTAAAGTAATATTTGGGCTCCTGCTGCTGCTGCTTGCAACTGCAGGGTGTGATTCATCCAATCTTTGGGCTCCTGAAGCCAACCCCAGTGTCTCTTTAAAGTAATGTTTGGGCTCCTGCTGCTGCTGCCAACTCCAGGGTGTGATTCATCCAATTTTTGGGCTCCTGAAGCCAACCCCAGTGTCTCTTTAAAGTAATGTTTGGGCTCCTGCTGCTGCTGCTGCCAACTCCAGGGTGTGATTCATCCAATTTTTGGGCTCCTGAAGCCAACCCCAGTGTATCTTTAAAGTAATATTTGGGCTCCTGCTGCTGCCAACTCCAGGGTGTGATTCATCCAATTTTTGGGCTCCTGAAGCCAACCCCAGTGTCTCTTTAAAGTAATGTTTGGGCTCCTGCTGCTGCTGCTGCTGCCAACTCCAGGGTGTGAATCATCCAATTTTTGGGCTCCTGAAGCCAACTCCAGTGTCTCTTTAAAGTAATGTTTGGGCTCCTGCTGCTGCTGCTGCCAACTCCAGGGTGTGATTCATCCAATTTTTGGGCTCCTGCAGCCAACTCCAGTGTCTCTTTCAAGCTATGTTTGGGCTCCTGCTGCTGCTGCTGCTGCTTGAAACTCCAGGGTGTGAATCATCCAATTTTTGGGCTCCTGAAGCCAACTCCAGTGTCTCTTTTAAGTAATGTTTGGGCTCCTGCTGCTGCTGCTGCTGCCAACTCCAGGGTGTGATTCATCCAATTTTTGGGCTCCTGCTGCCAAATCCAGTGTCTCTTTAAAGTAATAATTGGGCTCCTGCTGCTGCTGCTGCTTGCAACTGCAGGGTGTGATTCATCCAATCTTTGGGCTCCTGCAGCCAACTCCAGTGTCTCTTTCAAGCTATGTTTGGGCTCCTGCTGCTGCTGCTGCTGCTGCTTGAAACTCCAGGGTGTGTCAGTCAATTTTTGAGCTCCTGCTGCTGCCAACTCCAGTGTCTCTTTAAAGCAATGTTTGGGCTCCTGCCCCTCATAGTGATGCCACTTCAATTCTCTGCAATTGTGCCGCTCTGCGATTCTATTAGCGATGCCTCTGATCTGCATGTGATATTTATTTACAGTATTATTTAACTAACCCAGCACGCATCCTATGCGTGTTACAGCAAGGCAAAATGGTTTACAACCCTATTGAGGCTCTAGGAGGCTCAGAAATAGCCGTTTTTAATAGCGATTCGTCGCGAATAAATTCGGGTCGAAACGATTTTTGTTGGAAAATTCGGCGAATCAGTCGAATCGAATTTTTCAAAAGTTCGCTCATCTCTAATCAGCACATGCATTTAGAATGACCGTTTCTGTTGGTGGAAAAAGCAATGAGGGACCCAGCCGCTGGAGGTACAGGTAATTATAGGTTAAATTGACTGGAGTCCAAAAGAGAAACAGAAGATGGAAAGTAGACAAAAAGTTTTAACCCCTGATCTAATGGTTCAATGGTCAGAGGAAGAACAGGAGCACAATATGGGTTTTTCCATTTAAAGAATGGTGTTTCAGTGCAACCTGCAGAATTCATATGCAGCTGTTTTATATATTTTAGCACATATACTAAATTTCTGTTGGAAAACCTTCCACTGCACTTAGTTTAATAAATTGCATTATAACGTAAAACAAATTTTACCTTTAATGTTTAATAGGACTTTCCAGGAACTCTAAATTAAATAAATGGTAAAAGGTTGTAGTGAAAATTACAATTTTTTAAGCTTTGCAGACGCAGTACAAATAAAAGAAATTCTTTTTCTACTAACAATATTTTTATGGCATTAAATAAGATGGCTGTTTATTTCTTTTATTGATTCATAAAATCCATAAAGTCAACTGATAACAAACTAATCTGCAGGTATTTGAATTGAGTGCTTTTCTTGCTTGATTAAATACTATTCAGGGAGTATTTAGGTGAGGGTTATGTAGAGCTCCATGTGATGCTTTAAGAATTGTCTAGCACTTCTAAGTAAAGCAATGTAAAACAAACAGAAGAATGTTTTTTTTCAAAATGCCTTGTATCCTATAGGCTGCATATAGCAACAGAGTTCTTCAATAGAGAGTGCTCTCATTAGAGCAACATTCACTAAGCACTGCATGGTTCAGATTATTAATAATAATAATAATAATAATGTTTTTTATATAGCGCCATCATCTTCCGTAGCGCTTTACAAAGTAGTAGTTACAGACAGGGTAGAAACATACGGTACATATAATATATCAAATGCAGTTTTACAGAGTTGACAATGGATATTCTGAGTACAAGACACAATAGGAGAGAAAGCCCTGCCCTTGCGAGCTTACAGTCTAAAGGATGAGGGGTGAAGATGAGGGGAAAGGATCACAAACAGTCCTTATTGAGCTTTGTGGCATATGCCCTTTTAGAAGATTGCTTAATCCAGATTATATGATTGTCTGAATAAGTGAGTTTTGAGGGCTCCTTTGAAGGTTTTGAGTGTTGTGGAGTGGCGGATTAGGTCGGGGAGGGCATTCCAGAAGATTGGAGTTGCACGTGAGAAGTCCTGGAGGCGGGCGTGAGAGGAGGTGACCAGGGAGGAGGACAGGAGAAGGTCGGTAGCAGAGCGGAGGCTGCGTCTAGGTTGATATTGTTGGGTTAGAGATGAAATGTAGGGAGGGGCCTGGTTGGAGAGAGCTTTGTATGCGAGAGTTAGAGTTTTGAACACGATTCGCTGTGGGACTGGCAGCCAGTGTAGGGATTGGCAGAGAGGCGCAGAACTTGAGGAGTGAGAGGAGAGATGGATGAGGCGAGCAGCGGACTTCAGAATAGATTGGAGGGGTGCCAGTTTGTTAGTTGGTAAGCCACAAAGAAGGATGTTGCATTAATCCAGACGGAATATGACCAGGGCATGCACTAGCATCCAATCCAAAACACTCCTCTATATACATTCCCATACATTCAGGTTGATTCTTTACTAGCGGCAGGTATCAGCAGATGAGCGTCTGTACAGAGTCGCTAAGAGCGATATATATGCTATATGCTGTGATCGGCTATCGGGCGCTGTAACAGAGGGCCTCAGTCGCTGTAGTAACCTGGCAGGCATTGATGAATGAGATGTATGTTGGGTGTTCTAACACCAGTACCGCGTGGCAGGGAGCTAAAGGTAGCACCAGCTCATTGCAATTAACTCTCAGCGACTCACATCGTATTCAACAAAAAAACAGACTCACAGAGCGTAGATGCTCTGGATCTGGTCGCTATAGCACAGAGGGCCAGATGCTGTGTGATTAAAATCTGGTTTTGAACACATATCCACCAGTAACAAAGCGAAAACACATGAAATGACATTGTTGTAACATTGTGACATTAATACTTTAATGCCAGACCTGTAATGACAATTCTGCATATAAATAAAAAAAATTAAAAAATGTTTCCAAAAATGACTCTTTCTAGGCCAGGAGAGGTGACACAAAACAAAAAACCCTGTTTAAACAGAATTAAGGAATATTCATTGAAATGTATGGGAGAGCAACAGGTAGCGACAGGTAATACTTGGCGCTATACGCTGAGCCACCTATAATTATGGATCGTACACTACATGGCGCTGTTAGAGTTGCTCACCAGAATCGCCTTAATAAATGTGGTATTGCGTACAGCGCCCGGCGTTCACCAGGCGCTGCCTGTCGCTACGATGCACTACCTGCCGCTATCATTTGATGAAAAAAACCCATAGTCTCAGGAAGAAGGTGGCATCTGGTATTTGATCAAATTTGGAATTAACCTTTTACATACATCCATCACTTCCAGCATTGATGCGGATGAGGGCCCCATACATTGAGCCTAAAATCGCTCCCTTAAGTGGCTTGCTGCTTTGTTACAGAGCTCTCAAGTCTTATTCTCATCCATCCATCAATTCCAGCCTTGTGCTAATGAGGGTCACTATCTCAAAACACATGTCCACAAGTAAGTGTTGAATGCCTAGTTGGCTCTGTGGCAAACTGGCTGTAATTCACAGGGCGTGGATGCCAAAAAGCAAGCCTTCGGCAATTCACCTTCTGTGCCTTCTATTACCCCAAATAGGTCCTTGAACTTTTCTCCAGCTCTGGCAGACAACTGCACCTATAAAAATACCCGCTTCAAGAACTTCAAGTCTCTACCCTATTGCCATTGCCCTCCTGAACAAATCCAAGAAGTCACCCAAGTTACCTATGAACGTCCACTAACATTTAGTATAAGTTAATGGACCTGGGATTCAACCTTCTTCTTTTGGACCCGGGATTCAATTTTTCTCTGCTATTTTGCAAATAAAATGAATTGATTTTAAAAGCGTGCTTACTCACCTTCCATGTAGCTGATGGTCCCTGGTCCGCTAATCTAAAATGTATTCTGGCTTTGGTGTTCTGGCCTCCTTCTTGGCTTACCTAATCCAGCTGCTAATAGTAGAGCTATGGCTGTACACAGTGGGCAAAGCTCCACACACTAAGGGGGATCTATGCCAGACCTAGCTGTGGGTATGTTCAGGTGTCTTTTGTCTGACTTCAGGAACAGCAGTATGTCTTTAAATCACATGCACAAATGCTCCATGTGCTCAATGGACATGAACCGGTACATCACTATCACATAACCTCCTTCACTTGAATCGGGCCTTAAAGAGGACCAAAACCCACCCTGGAGTCTATGAGACTCCAGAGAAGGCATACTTGCTCCCTTTAAATCATAATTGCCCAGCTGTGTGAAAACCCCCCGATCGGCCGAAAACTCACCTCCGTTCCCATTCCAACGTTGCATGCCCAAACAGCAGCCACATCTGCTATCCCTTTAGCAGGGTGCATGCCCACACCAGGCAATTGCACGGACACGCTCCCTGTTAGAAGATAGGGGGGATGCGGCCACCAGCGCACTCAGATCCACTCGCATTTGACATGCTCCTGGACGAAGGGGCTCGAGGGGAATTTGAGCGCGCTGATTGGACGAGCGGACGCATGTGCATCGTAGGCCCGAGAAGTGGTGAGTTTGTTCGGGTGATCTGGGGTAGGAGGATAGTCAAAATCCTATCTTTTGTCCACGTTAAGGACAGTAGGCATGAATGCCAGCAGTGTCAGTCAACATCAACCCATAAGAGGGGCTAAGTGATGGTAGAATTCCAATGCCTTGTCATGGCTGCTCTTACTAGTTGGTCTGGATGACCCCCCCCCCCCCCCCCGGGAACTAACTTTTCCTCGGTGCTATGGCGTATGTGCAGGCTTCCATCCAATCAAAGCCATTTACCATGCATATGTATTGCTCGGCAAATGGCTCTATTTACATGCAGCACCTCGGCAATCAGGAGCGCAGTGGGCGCATACCCAGAGGCCCACGTGCTCCCACCCCCAGCCTATCTGAAAGGCTGGATGCAGGAGCATGCTCACAGACTGAAGATGAGGGTATGTGGCCGCCAGATCCTGTTACAAAATGCTGGAAAACCTAAAACGGCATCTGCTGCCTGCCAAACTCATCTCTGAACTGCACTGCTGCACATTGCCATACATTGTCGTATTTGCTGTTTATTGACCTTCATAAAGTCTTTGGATGAAAATAGTCTGTAGAGCAGATGAGATTCACAATTGAATAATACATGTTTTATTGCTGTCACAAGTGCAATGTTTTGAATGATGAGAGCTCTATTGTCTTGAAAGCACTGCTTTGCAGATAGCTGCTATACCTTTTATACTCTCACATCTTTTTGTTAACTATTAAAATCATTGTGCTAGGCAGGAGATTTTGAGGCTTATTTAAGAAACGCTACGGCCGCATAGTGCCACGTAGCGTCAGATGAACACCAGACACAGTATGTAAAAACCATATATATGAAAGTCAATCTGGTGAGCGCCTCTAACATGTAGCATCGGCTCGGTGCAACAATCAGGATGCCCCCCCCCCTAAACATATCAACGTCTATTTACAATTACTTTTATAATTATTTAACATGTTCAATGTTATGTGATATTTACTATAAGCTGTCTTATGTGAATTGTGTGCCACCATGCTCACTAGCCAGTGCCTTTATTTCTCTGTGCTGTTTTCTAAATTGTGCTTAGAAAACAGCAAAGCAGACAGAACCTAGGGCAATAACACAGAAAAATGTCTCTTCTAAATGAAAAAAGTTAATTTATATTATGTTAATGACTATAAGGATGCTTCATATCATTTTATTAACTTAAACACAAACTATACTCACTTTGCTTGCTTAATCAAAAAAATGGCGATGTCTGGCGATTCTTAACCCTTTAACTGCCAGCCTACAGTTTTTCAATAAAATATTATTGCATGTAAAAGGCTCATTTCTCCCCATTACAGCGGTACCACATATTTATTGGTAGACACACTTTCCTACCCAGGAGACTCCCCCAAAACTGAAACAGCACTTTAAGAGATTTTCAAATAAAATACAGCTGCTATGCGCACCCAGGCTTGTTGATGTGGGTGCACAGGGTTTCCCTAAAAAATTAATAAAAAAGCAGAATCAAAGCCACATTTTCCTTAAAAAAACAATATGCAAACAATAACAAGAACAATACCCAACATGCATAGTTACTGTCAAGGGAAGAGTTGCCAAACACCCCAAAGTAAAGCATGCACGTAACAATAATTTTACTTGAAAATTTCAGCTCAAAGTGCACACTTTGCAATTTTTCAAACAAAACAACCCTTTACATTTGGAATACCTCCCACAAACCATATATTACCTGAAAGTAAATATATTAAGTTTCTAGGCATACCCAGCTTGTTGTAGTGGGCTAATCTTTTTGCAAGTAATCCCTTGAAGAATTCTTCGATTGCATAGGGTTTCCCTAAAAAAAATGTATAAGAAAGCAGAATAAAAAACACATTTTCCTAAAATATCAATATGCAAACAAGAAAAAACAAGCTAAAACTGAAAGCACGAGGTCCTCTGAACAGAACAATATCCAACATGCATAGCTACTTTCAACCCTTTTAACTGCCAGCCTGCTTGAGATTTTGTCACCCTCTGTTGACAGGTCATTTTTCTTGTGCTGTTTAACTGTGATTTTTGTAGGAATTTCTAGGGAAATTACATATTTCTTTTTGAGGCAGAGTTAAGGCTTTTACATGAAATCTCTTGTTTGTAATATTCCACTGTTTCTTAAATACTTTTGAGTGAAAAAAAAACTAAAATAAAAATAAATATTGTTTGATTTATTTTAAATAAAACATTAATTTTATTAAAGAAAACCATATTGCAAGTGAAAGCCCCTTTTTTCCTGATTTCACATATGTATCGTTAGCCCCTTGTTCCTGCCCAGAAGATACTACAAACTGAAAAGAGCACCTTATAACATTTAAAATACAACTACTATCCATACTATAAAGGGTTAAATAAAAAAAAATTGGCATGTGGACCACATTTTTTGAGATTGTAAGGGTTAAAAACCCTTAACCCCCCCCCCCCCAAATGGCATGAGGTCCCCCCCACCCAGCATAACCAGCCAAGGGACCATCTATGGGGGCTCGCAGAACAGGCCGCAGGGCCCCCCCTGGGCTTTTTGGGGAGGCAAGTAAACTGGTATAGGCATCTCATAGATCCTTTATCAGTTCACAAAGGGTTAAGTGTAAAAAAACACACACAGAAAAAAAAATCATCACCTCCGATCCTGTGATCTGATGACAGCTGCCGGGGAGATCACTGGAGGGAGGCTGGGAAGGCAGGGGATCGCAGCCTCCTACCTCAAACTCCTTTCACTGATCACCCTCGGCATTTGACAGCACAGTGCCAGGAGTAGAATGATGTCACAGGATGATGTCATCCATCCTGCCGGCAAGAGGTGGGGCTAGCGGCAACAACGGTGGTGGATGTGGGGGAGGGAGCATCTTTCGGGCCCTCTCTTCACCATGAAAGAGCTTGGGGGTGGAGGCGCCCAAGGTGAAGAGGAGACCCTGCCAGATTGATCGAGGGGTCAGGTGAGTGTCTTTTTTTCCACCCGCTAGCAGGGAGGAAAGCCAGGTACAAAAAATGTATGGTTAAAAATTAATGGTAGGAGAGGTAACTATGTACATTTTACGTAGCTGCTGTTAGAAGGGTTAAATAAGGCTCTGTATCTAAAGGGTGGTCAAGGATGTTCATGTGACCAGCCCAGCATAGCCATGTGTTTAACTGTACAGCTTCTATACACATAATATCTGTTGCTAGAAGAACTCAACATTTATTACATAGTCACGCCAATGGATTTTAAAAATAGCAGAGTCAGTGTTGATTACAACTAGAGATGAGCGAACTTTTGAAAAATTCGATTCGACTGATTCGCCGAATTTTCCGACAAAAATCGTTTCGACCCGAATTTATTCGCGACAAATCGCTATTAAAAACGGCTATTTCTGAGCCTCCTAGAGCCTCAATAGGGTTGTAAACCATTCTGCCTTGCTGTAACACGCACAGGATGCGTGCTGGGTTAGTTAAATAATACTTTGAATAAATATCACATGCAGATCAGAGGCATCGCTAATAGAATCGCAGAGCGGCACAATTGCAGAGAGTTGAAGTGGCATCACTATGAGGGGCAGGAGCCCAAACATTGCTTTAAAGAGACACTGGAGTTGGCAGCAGCAGGAGCCCAAAAATTGGATGAATCACACCCTGGAGTTGGCAGCAGCAGCAGCAGCCCAAACATTACTTTAAAGAAACACTGGGGTTGGCTTCAGGAGCCCAAAAATTGGATGAGTCACACCCTGTAGTTGGCAGCAGCAGCAGCAGCAGGAGCCCAAACATTACTTTAAAGAGACCCTGGGGTTGGCTTCAGGAGCCAAAAAATTGGATGAATCACACCCTGGAGTTGCCAGGAGTTGGCAGCAGCAGCAGCAGCAGCAACAGGAGCCCAAACATTACTTTAAAGAGACACTGGGGTTGGCTTCAGGAGCCCAAAAATTGGATGAATCACACCCTGGAGTTGGCAGCAGCAGCAACAGGAGCCCAAATATTACTTTAAAGAGACCCTGGGGTTGGCTTCAGGAGCCCAAAAATTGGATGAATCACACCCTGGAGTTGGCAGCAGCAGCAGGAGCCCAAACATTACTTTAAAGAGACACTGGGGTTGGCTTCAGGAGCCCAAAAATTGGATGATTCACACCCTGGAGTTGGCAGCAGCAGCAGCAGGAGCCCAAATATTACTTTAAAGAGACCCTGGGGTTGGCTTCAGGAGCCCAAAAATTGGATGAATCACACCCTGGAGTTGGCAGGAGTTGGCAGCAGCAGCAGCAGCAACAGGAGCCCAAACATTACTTTAAAGAGACACTGGGGTTGGCTTCAGGAGCCCAAAAATTGGATGATTCACACCCTGGAGTTGGCAGCAGCAGCAGCAGGAGCCCAAATATTACTTTAAAGAGACCCTGGGGTTGGCTTCAGGAGCCCGAAAATTGGATGATTCACACCCTGGAGTTGGCAGCAGCAGCAGCAGGAGCCAAAACATTACTTTAAAGAGACACTGGAGTTGGCTTCAGGAGCCCAAAAAATGGATGATTCACACCCTGGAGTTGGCAGCAGCAGCAGCAGGAGCCCAAACAATACTTTAAAGAGACACTGGGGTTGGCTTCAGGAGCCCAAAAATTGGATGAATCACACCCTGGAGTTGGCAGCAGCAGCAGGAGCCAAAACATTACTTTAAAGAGACACTGGGGTTGGCTTCAGGAGCCCAAAAAATTGGATGATTCACACCCTGGAGTTGGCAGCAGCAGCAGCAGGAGCCCAAACATTACTTTAAAGAGACACTGGGGTTGGCTTCAGGAGCCCAAAAATTGGATGATTCACACCCTGGAGTTGGCAGCAGCAGCAGCAGGAGCCCAAATATTACTTTAAAGAGACCCTGGGGTTGGCTTCAGGAGCCCAAACATTGGATGAATCACACCCTGGAGTTGGCAGGAGTTGGCAGCAGCAGCAGCAGCAACAGGAGCCCAAGCATTACTTTAAAGAGACACTGGGGTTGGCTTCAGGAGCCCAAAAATTGGATGATTCACACCCTGGAGTTGGCAGGAGTTGGCAGCAGCAGCAGCAGCAGCAGCAGCAACAGGAGCCCAAACATTACTTTAAAGAGACACTGGGGTTGGCTTCAGGAGCCCAAAAATTGGATGAATCACACCCTGGAGTTGGCAGCAGCAGCAGCAGGAGCCCAAATATTACTTTAAAGAGACCCTGGGGTTGGCTTCAGGAGCCCAAAAATTGGATGAATCACACCCTGGAGTTGGCAGGAGTTGGCAGCAGCAGCAGCCCAAACATTACTTTAAAGAGACACTGGGGTAGGCTTCAGGAGCCCAAAAATTGGATGAATCACACCCTGGAGCTGGCAGCAGCAGCAGCAGCAGGAGCCCAAACATTACTTTAAAGAGACACTGGGGTTGGCTTCAGGGGCCCAAAAATTGGATGAATCACACCCTGGAGTTGGCAGCAGCAGCAGGAGCCCAAACATTACTTTAAAGAGACCCTGAGGTTGGCTTCAGGAGCCCAAAAATTGGATGATTCACACCCTGGAGGTGGCAGCAGCAGCAGCAGGAGCCCAAACATTACTTTAAAGAGACACTGGGGTTGGCTTCAGGAGCCCAAAAATTGGATGAATCACACCCTGGAGTTGGCAGGAGTTGGCAGCAGCAGCAGCAGCAGCAGCAACAGGAGCCCAAACATTACTTTAAAGAGACACTGGGGTTGGCTTCAGGAGCCCAAAAATTGGATGAATCACACCCTGGAGTTGGCAGCAGCAGCAGCAGGAGCCCAAATATTACTTTAAAGAGACCCTGGGGTTGGCTTCAGGAGCCCAAAAATTGGATGAATCACACCCTGGAGTTGGCAGGAGTTGGCAGCAGCAGCAGCCCAAACATTACTTTAAAGAGACACTGGAGTTGGCTTCAGGAGCCCAAAAATTGGATGAATCACACCCTGGAGTTGGCAGTAGCAGCAGCATGAGCCCAAACATTACTTTAAAGAGACACTGGGGTTGGCTTCAGGAGCCCAAAAATTGGATGAATCACACCCTGGAGTTGGCAGCAGCAGCAGCAGGAGCCCAAATATTACTTTAAAGAGACCCTGGGGTTGGCTTCAGGAGCCCAAAAATTGGATGAATCACACCCTGGAGTTGGCAGCAGCAGCAGGAGCCCAAACATTACTTTAAAGAGACACTGGGGTTGGCTTCAGGAGCCCAAAAATTGGATGATTCACACCCTAGAGTTGGCAGCAGCAGCAGCAGGAGCCCAAATATTACTTTAAAGAGACCCTGGGGTTGGCTTCAGGAGCCCAAAAATTGGATGAATCACACCCTGGAGTTGGCAGGAGTTGGCAGCAGCAGCAACAGGAGCCCAAACATTACTTTAAAGAGACACTGGGGTTGGCTTCAGGAGCCCAAAAATTGGATGATTCACACCCTGGAGTTGGCAGGAGTTGGCAACAGCAGCAGCAGCAGCAGCAACAGGAGCCCAAACATTACTTTAAAGAGACACTGGGGTTGGCTTCAGGAGCCCAAAAATTGGATGAATCACACCCTGGAGTTGGCAGCAGCAGCAGCAGGAGCCCAAATATTACTTTAAAGAGACCCTGGGGTTGGCTTCAGGAGCCCAAAAATTGGATGAATCACACCCTGGAGTTGGCAGGAGTTGGCAGCAGCAGCAACAGGAGCCCAAACATTACTTTAAAGAGACACTGGGGTTGGCTTCAGGAGCCCAAAAATTGGATGATTCACACCCTGGAGTTGGCAGGAGTTGGCAGCAGCAGCAGCAGCAGCAGCAACAGGAGCCCAAACATTACTTTAAAGAGACACTGGGGTTGGCTTCAGGAGCCCAAAAATTGGATGAATCACACCCTGGAGTTGGCAGCAGCAGCAGCAGGAGCCCAAATATTACTTTAAAGAGACCCTGGGGTTGGCTTCAGGAGCCCAAAAATTGGATGAATCACATCCTGGAGTTGGCAGGAGTTGGCAGCAGCAGCAGCCCAAACATTACTTTAAAGAGACACTGGGGTTGGCTTCAGGAGCACAAAAATTGGACGAATCACACCCTGGAGTTGGCAGCAGCAGCAGCAGCAGCAGCAGGAGCCCAAACATTACTTTAAAGAGACACTGGGGTTGGCTTCAGGAGCCCAAAAATTGGATGAATCACACCCTGGAGTTGGCAGGAGTTGGCAGCAGGAGCAGCAGCAGCAGCAGCAACAGGAGCCCAAACATTACTTTAAAGAGACACTGGGGTTGGCTTCAGGAGCCCAGAAATTGGATGAATCACACCCTGGAGTTGGCAGCAGCAGCAGGAGCCCAAACATTACTTTAAAGAGACACTGGGGTTGGCTTCAGGAGCCCAAAAATTGGATGATTCACACCCTGGAGTTGGCAGCAGCAGGAGCCCAAATATTACTTTAAAGAGACCCTGGGGTTGGCTTCAGGAGCCCAAAAATTGGCCTAAAGACATAAATATGTTTTGCACCATTTGGAAAGTGTAAAACGTGGCACCATGCTGAATCTAGTCGCATGCATCAGGCATTGGTGGGTGGAAATCCTGGCTGATCCATCCCTGATTCAATTTGACAAAGGTGAGCCTCTCCACATTTTTAGTTGACAGACGAGTTCTCCTCGCCGTAACTATGGCCCCCGCCGCACTAAACACCCGCTCAGATGGCACGCTACTTGCCGGGCAGGACAGCTTTTCCAGGGCAAACTCTGCTAGTTGCGGCCACAAATCAAGTTTGGCTGCCCAGAA
This sequence comes from Gastrophryne carolinensis, assembly GCA_027917425.1. NCBI lineage: Eukaryota > Metazoa > Chordata > Amphibia > Anura > Microhylidae > Gastrophryne > Gastrophryne carolinensis. Next base: position 113,145,274 of record CM051237.1, on the reverse strand, counting down.
GTCCAGCGGATCCTCAAGGTGTGTTGGCATGGTCATGTCAAAGTATGACATGACCTGCTGGTTCAGGTCCTGCTCCAGGTCTTCCTGCTGCTCATGAGTAGCCTCACTATGCGGGTGTAGAAAGCTACTCATTAGCGACTGAAGACTGAGGCTGCTGCTGATGGAGCTGCTGCTGCTGCTCCTGCCAACCCCCCCAGCAGCCATGACAGTGGAAGGTGAGCGCAGAGGTCCCCTCGAATCAGACCTGCGAGAGTATGGACTATGGCGCAGATAGGCATCGGCCAACTGCCTACGTAGAATGTCTTTGTAGTAGTTCAGTTTGTCCTCCCTCTCGGTGGGTTTAAAAAATGCCCCCATTTTGTGCCGGAAGCGAGGGTCCAATAAGGTGGACAGCCAGAAGATATCCCGCCGACAGATGGAAACAATTCTGGGGTCACTACGCAAGCACGTGAGCATGCTTCCTGCCATTTGCGCAAGTGACTCGGATGGACTACCTGTCTCCATCTCCACTGCATACTGCCAGGTGTGCCTGGGTCCTCTGTCTCGCCTTCCTTAAAAACCTCTAGCTCCTCTGGCTGCTCCTGCTCCTCCTCTCCTGTCTGCTGACTAGATAAACCAGCCATTTCGCCAAGCCTAAACTGTGTTTCGCTGGGCAACTCCTCCTCCTCCTCTTCCTCCTCCTCCTCCAGTTCAGCTCCAACGGGGTTCATGTGGCCGTAAGATGTAAACGCCATGTCTCCAGTGCCCTGACCAGCCATGGTTTCCACCATGTGCTGTAGTACATGAAGCAGTGGAATCACGTCGTTCATCCCGTAATCCTGCCGACTGACAAATAAAGTGGCTTCCTCAAAGGGCCTGAGCAAACGGCAGGTGTCACGTATGAGCTGCCACTGGTTGACATTGAAGTTACACAGGGGAGTCCCCCTATCTGCTTGGATCATCAGGAAATCCGTGATGGCTTTTCTCTGTTCATATAATCGGTCCAACATGTGAAGGGTGGAATTCCAACGGGTGGAAACATCGCAAATCAGACTATGTTGGGGGATACCATTCTGACGCTGTAGCTCAAGAAGGGTGTGTTTGGCGGTGTATAAGTGGCTGAAGTGCATGCAAAGTTTCCTTGAAGTTGTTAGGATGTCTTGCAGATGGTGGCAACACTTCAGAAACCGCTTGACAACCAGATTGAAGACGTGAGCCATGCAGGGGGCATGGGTCAGGCTTCCTTGGCGCAGCGCAGACAAAATGTTCTTCCCATTGTCGGTAACCATGATTCCCATTTTAAGTTTTCTTGGAGTAAGCCATGTTTGGATTTCCTGATGAATAAATTTAAGCAGTTCCTCCCCTGTGTGACTCCGTTCGCCAAGACAAACCATGTGAAGCACAGCGTGACACCTCCGTGCCCTGCACACATGGTAGACTGGAGGGGCACTGAGACTTGAGCCTACAGTGGAGGGTGAGGAGATGGCGGAGGATGAGGAGGCCGAGTCGCACGGTGTCACAGGCCCAACGGGCAGGGAGCGCGGAGGCCGAAGCGGCGTGACCTGTCCAAGTTGCTGCTGCTGCTGCAAAGGGACCACATTCACCCAGTGGGCCGTAAACGACATGTACTGTTCCTGACCGTAGTTACAGCTCCAGATGTCGGCGCTGCCATGCACTTTGCTACACACCGACAGGCTCAAGGACTGGCCCACCTTCTGTTCAACAAAAGTGTGCAGCGCTGGTACTGCTTTCTTGGCAAAGAAATGACGGCTTGGGACTCTCCACCTCGGCTCGGCACAAGCCATCAGTTCTCTGAAAGGTGCAGATTCCACCACCTGAAAAGGGAGCGACTGCAGCACCAGCAACTTGGACAGGAGCACATTCAGCTTCTGCGCCGTAGGATGAGTGGGCGCATACTGCTGTCTCTTGGACATGGCTTCGCTGATGGATTGCTGGCGGGATGCATGACTTGGAGGAGGAGGAGCAGGAGCGACAGAGGATGGGTATGACGCACAGCTGCCTTCGGCTGAGGTGCTGGAGCCTTGGCTGGCAGAATTTGGGAGCGGCGTGCCACTTGTTGAGGAAGCAGACTGGACCACCCCTTGGGAGCCTCGGTTCTCCCAGGTCGCTTTATGGTGACGCATCATATGTTGACGCAGGGCCGTGGTGCCAACATTTGGACCCTGGCCACGCTTCACCTTTTGCCTACATATCTTGCATGTGGCCATGTTACCCTCCTGCGGATGCTTCAGGAAAAACTGCCACACTGCCGAGTAGCTACTTTTCCCACCTCCTGGCCTCACTGATTCACTGCTGCTGTTGCCAACTCCAGGAACCCCTGCTCCACTACCTCCCGATAAGGTAGACTGCCGCACAGCAGGTGCTCTACCCCGGCACCGGCCCCGGCCGGCTCCAGCCTTTGGAATTGTGCCCCCATGCTGACTGCTACCACCTTGCTGCCTCAGCTGCTGACTCCGGGGCAACCTGCGCCCCTCTTCTCCTGATGATGACGATGAAGCCCCTTCATCACCCGGCTCCCAAGTGCGATCGGCTTCATCGTCATCATCATTATCACCGAGTTGTGGCTGTACGTCACTGATGTTCGTGGATTCGTCAACAGTGTCTGGCGCAGGAGCTGGAACGCTCGCAGCACCCACGACACTGTCCACATCACTATTTGTCTGCCTAGCTAAAGAAGCCACCTCCATTTCTTGGCTGGGCAGTAGCTGCTGACTGTCCTCTATCTGATCGTCCTCCTCACTAAAGAGTGGAGCTGAACCCAAAGCATAGGATACGTCGCTGGGGGAGGGAACGGCGTAGGACAGAGGCAATGGGAGGACAGGGACTGCTCTCGGGGCATGCCAACTCAGGGTTGTGTCAGAGGAACCTACCGACCCTAGACTGGGAGTCTCAGACGTAAGTTGTGATGATGTTGTTGATGAGCGCGTCAACCAATCTACCACGGCAGATGCGTTACTGGTGGAGACCCGACCGCTAGCAGATACTGGCAGATTAGGTCTCTCAGCGTGACTCCTGCTGCTACTGGCCCCCAGTCTGCTGCGAGCTCTGCCTGCGGAATCTTGGCCTCTGCCACTCCTCTTTTCACTTCCAGGCACTTGTCTGCCCGACATAGTCTAACTGGCGTGGTAGTAGGTGATATTTTAAGAACCCCCAGGCAGCGGTGGGTCTATATGAAACAGAATATAATGCACACCAAAAGTGAGCAGTAACACTCAGCCTCCAACAGGCCTGCCTAGTGTAAATAAGAGAGCTGCTTAGTGTAAATAAAGAGGGGTATCCTATGTTACAGAATGGGATGCCCCAACAGCCAGCAGTGCACCTGGCAGCAGTAGTACTATGCACAGCAAAAGTGTCTTTATCAGGCCTAATTTCTATTAGAATAAGTGCAAATGGTTATGGTCTTAAATAGAGGCTGGTGTAGTCACAGAATGGGATGCCCCAAAAACCAGCAGTGCACCTGGCAGGCAGCAGTAGTACTATGCACAGCAAAAGTGTCTTTATCAGGCCTAATTTCTATTACAATAAGTGCAAATGGTTATGGTCTTAAATAGAGGCTGGTGTAGTCACAGAATGGGATGCCCCAAAAACCAGCAGTGCACCTGGCAGGCAGCAGTAGTACTATGCACAGCAAAAGTGTCTTTATCAGGCCTAATTTCTATTAGAATAAGTGCAAATGGTTATGGTCTTAAATAGAGGCTGGTGTAGTCACATAATGGGATGCCCCAACAGGAGTGCACCTGGCAGGCAGCAGTAGTACTATGCACAGCAAAAGTGTCTTTATCAGGCCTAATTTCTATTAGAATAAGTGCAAATGGTTATGGTCTTAAATAGAGGCTGGTGTAGTCACAGAATGGGATGCCCCAACAGGAGTGCACCTGGCAGGCAGCAGTAGTACTATGCACAGCAAAAGTGTCTTTATCAGGCCTAATTTCTATTAGAATAAGTGCAAATGGTTATGGTCTTAAATAGAGGCTGGTGTAGTCACAGAATGGGATGCCCCAACAGGAGTGCACCTGGCAGGCAGCAGTAAGACTATGCACAGCAAAAGTGTCTTTATCAGGCCTAATTTCTATTAGAATAGGTGCAAATGGTTATGGTCTTAAATAGAGGCTGGTGTAGTCACAGAATGGGATGCCCCAACAGGAGTGCACCTGGCAGGCAGCAGTAAGACTATGCACAGCAAAAGTGTCTTTATCAGGCCTAATTTCTATTAGAATAAGTGCAAATGGTTATGGTCTTAAATAGAGGCTGGTGTAGTCACAGAATGGGATGCCCCAACAGGAGTGCACCTGGCAGGCAGCAGTAGTACTATGCACAGCAAAAGTGTCTTTATCAGGCCTAATTTCTATTAGAATAAGTGCAAATGGTTATGGTCTTAAATAGAGGCTGGTGTAGTCACAGAATGGGATGCCCCAAAAACCAGCAGTGCACCTGGCAGGCAGCCGTAGTACTATGCACAGCAAAAGTGTCTTTATCAGGCCTAATTTCTATTAGAATAAGTGCAAATGGTTATGGTCTTAAATAGAGGCTGGTGTAGTCACAGAATGGGATGCCCCAAAAACCAGCAGTGCACCTGGCAGGCAGCAGTAGGACTATGCACAGCAAAAGTGTCTTTATCAGGCCTAATTTCTATTAGAATAAGTGCAAATGGTTATGGTCTGAAATAGAGGCTGGTGTAGTCACAGAATGGGATGCCCCAAAAACCAGCAGTGCACCTGGCAGGCAGCAGTAAGTCTATGCACAGCAAAAGTGTCTTTATCAGGCCTAATTTCTATTACAATAAGTGCAAATGGTTATGGTCTTAAATAGAGGCTGGTGTAGTCACAGAATGGGATGCCCCAACAGGAGTGCACCTGGCAGGCAGCAGTAGTACTATGCACAGCAAAAGTGTCTTTATCAGGCCTAATTTCTATTAGAATAAGTGCAAATGGTTATGGTCTTAAATAGAGGCTGGTGTAGTCACAGAATGGGATGCCCCAAAAACCAGCAGTGCACCTGGCAGGCAGCCGTAGTACTATGCACAGCAAAAGTGTCTTTATCAGGCCTAATTTCTATTAGAATAAGTGCAAATGGTTACGGTCTTAAATAGAGGCTGGTGTAGTCACAGAATGGGATGCCCCAAAAACCAGCAGTGCACCTGGCAGGCAGCAGTAGGACTATGCACAGCAAAAGTGTCTTTATCAGGCCTAATTTCTATTAGAATAAGTGCAAATGGTTATGGTCTTAAATAGAGGCTGGTGTAGTCACAGAATGGGATGCCCCAAAAACCATCAGTGCACCTGGCAGGCAGCAGTAAGACTATGCACAGCAAAAGTGTCTTTATCAGGCCTAATTTCTATTAGAATAAGTGCAAATGGTTATGGTCTTAAATAGAGGCTGGTGTAGTCACAGAATGGGATGCCCCAAAAACCAGCAGTGCACCTGGCAGGCAGCAGTAAGTCTATGCACAGCAAAAGTGTCTTTATCAGGCCTAATTTCTATTACAATAAGTGCAAATGGTTATGGTTTTAAATAGAGGCTGGTGTAGTCACAGAATGGGATGCCCCAATAGGAGTGCACCTGGCAGGCAGCAGTATTACTATGCACAGCAAAAGTGTCTTTATCAGGCCTAATTTCTATTACAATAAGTGCAAATGGTTATGGTCTTAAATAGAGGCTGGTGTAGTCACAGAATGGGATACCCAAAAAAACAGCAGTGCACCTGGCAGGCAGCAGTAAGACTTTGCACAGCAAAAGTGTCTTTCTCAGGCCTAATTTCTATTACAATAAGTGCAAATGGTTATGGTCTTAAATAGAGGCTGGTGTAGTCACAGAATGGGATGCCCCAACAGGAGTGCACCTGGCAGGCAGCAGTAGTACTATGCACAGCAAAAGTGTCTTTATCAGGCCTAATTTCTATTAGAATAAGTGCAAATGGTTATGGTCTTAAATAGAGGCTGGTGTAGTCACAGAATGGGATGCCCAAAAAAACAGCAGTGCACCTGGCAGGCAGCAGTAGTACTATGCACAGCAAAAGTGTCTTTATCAGGCCTAATTTCTATTACAATAAGTGCAAATGGTTATGGTCTTAAATAGAGGCTGGTGTAGTCACAGAATGGGATGCCCCAACATGAGTGCACCTGGCAGGCAGCAGTATTACTATGCACAGCAAAAGTGTCTTTATCAGGCCTAATTTCTATTAGAATAAGTGCAAATGGTTATGGTCTGAAATAGAGGCTGGTGTAGTCACAGAATGGGATGCCCCAAAAACCAGCAGTGCACCTGGCAGGCAGCAGTAAGTCTATGCACAGCAAAAGTGTCTTTATCAGGCCTAATTTCTATTACAATAAGTGCAAATGGTTATGGTCTTAAATAGAGGCTGGTGTTGTCACAGAATGGGATGCCCCAACAGGAGTGCACCTGGCAGGCAGCAGTAAGACTATGCACAGCAAACGTGTCTTTATCAGGCCTAATTTCTATTAGAATAAGTGCAAATGGTTATGGTCTTAAATAGAGGCTGGTGTAGTCACAGAATGGGATGCCCCAACAGGAGTGCACCTGGCAGGCAGCAGTAGTACTATGCACAGCAAAAGTGTCTTTATCAGGCCTAATTTCTATTAGAATAAGTGCAAATGGTTATGGTCTTAAATAGAGGCTGGTGTAGTCACAGAATGGGATGCCCCAAAAACCAGCAGTGCACCTGGCAGGCAGCCGTAGTACTATGCACAGCAAAAGTGTCTTTATCAGGCCTAATTTCTATTAGAATAAGTGCAAATGGTTATGGTCTTAAATAGAGGCTGGTGTAGTCACAGAATGGGATGCCCCAAAAACCAGCAGTGCACCTGGCAGGCAGCAGTAGGACTATGCACAGCAAAAGTGTCTTTATCAGGCCTAATTTCTATTAGAATAAGTGCAAATGGTTATGGTCTTAAATAGAGGCTGGTGTAGTCACAGAATGGGATGCCCCAAAAACCATCAGTGCACCTGGCAGGCAGCAGTAAGACTATGCACAGCAAAAGTGTCTTTATCAGGCCTAATTTCTATTAGAATAAGTGCAAATGGTTATGGTCTTAAATAGAGGCTGGTGTAGTCACAGAATGGGATGCCCCAAAAACCAGCAGTGCACCTGGCAGGCAGCAGTAAGTCTATGCACAGCAAAAGTGTCTTTATCAGGCCTAATTTCTATTACAATAAGTGCAAATGGTTATGGTTTTAAATAGAGGCTGGTGTAGTCACAGAATGGGATGCCCCAACAGGAGTGCACCTGGCAGGCAGCAGTATTACTATGCACAGCAAAAGTGTCTTTATCAGGCCTAATTTCTATTACAATAAGTGCAAATGGTTATGGTCTTAAATAGAGGCTGGTGTAGTCACAGAATGGGATACCCAAAAAAACAGCAGTGCACCTGGCAGGCAGCAGTAAGACTTTGCACAGCAAAAGTGTCTTTCTCAGGCCTAATTTCTATTACAATAAGTGCAAATGGTTATGGTCTTAAATAGAGGCTGGTGTAGTCACAGAATGGGATGCCCCAACAGGAGTGCACCTGGCAGGCAGCAGTAGTACTATGCACAGCAAAAGTGTCTTTATCAGGCCTAATTTCTATTAGAATAAGTGCAAATGGTTATGGTCTTAAATAGAGGCTGGTGTAGTCACAGAATGGGATGCCCAAAAAAACAGCAGTGCACCTGGCAGGCAGCAGTAGTACTATGCACAGCAAAAGTGTCTTTATCAGGCCTAATTTCTATTACAATAAGTGCAAATGGTTATGGTCTTAAATAGAGGCTGGTGTAGTCACAGAATGGGATGCCCCAACATGAGTGCACCTGGCAGGCAGCAGTATTACTATGCACAGCAAAAGTGTCTTTATCAGGCCTAATTTCTATTACAATAAGTGCAAATGGTTATGGTCTTAAATAGAGGCTGGTGTAGTCACAGAATGGGATGCCCAAAAAACCAGCAGTGCAACTGGCAGGCAGCAGTAAGACTATGCACAGCAAACGTGTCTTTATCAGGCCTAATTTCTATTAGAATAAGTGCAAATGGTTATGGTCTTAAATAGAGGCTGGTGTAGTCACAGAATGGGATGCCCCAACAGGAGTGCACCTGGCAGGCAGCAGTAGTACTATGCACAGCAAAAGTGTCTTTATCAGGCCTAATTTCTATTAGAATAAGTGCAAATGGTTATGGCCTTAAATAGAGGCTGGTGTAGTCACAGAATGGGATGCCCAAAAAAACAGCAGTGCACCTGGCAGGCAGCAGTAAGACTATGCACAGCAAAAGTGTCTTTATCAGGCCTAATTTCTATTAGAATAAGTGCAAATGGTTATGGTCTTAAATAGAGGCTGGTGTAGTCACAGAATGGGATGCCCCAAAAACCAGCAGTGCACCTGGCAGGCAGCAGTAGTACTATGCACAGCAAAAGTGTCTTTATCAGGCCTAATTTCTATTACAATAAGTGCAAATGGTTATGGTCTTAAATAGAGGCTGGTGTAGTCACAGAATGGGATGCCCCAAAAACCAGCAGTGCACCTGGCAGGCAGCAGTAGTACTATGCACAGCAAAAGTGTCTTTATCAGGCCTAATTTCTATTAGAATAAGTGCAAATGGTTATGGTCTTAAATAGAGGCTGGTGTAGTCACAAAATGGGATGCCCCAAAAACCAGCAATGCACCTGGCAGACAGCAGTAAGTCTATGCACAGCAAAAGTGTCTTTATCAGGCCTAATTTCTATTACAATAAGTGCAAATGGTTATGGTCTTAAATAGAGGCTGGTGTAGTCACAGAATGGGATGCCCCAACCAGAGTGCACCTGGGAGCAGTACTATGCACAGCAAAAGTGTCTTTATCAGGCCAAATGACTTTTAGAATAAGTGTAAATGGTTATGGTATTAAATAGAGGCTGGTGTAGTCACAGAATGGGATGCCCCAACTAGAGTGCACCTGGGAGCAGTACTATGCACAGCAAAAGTGTCTTTATCAGGCCAAATGACTTTTAGAATAAGTGCAAATGGTTATGGTATTAAATAGGCTGGTGTAGTCACAGAATGGGATGCCCCACAGCAGACTTGAGATCAGTTCAGTATATATGCACAGTAAGTGTATAAGCAGCCCGAAAACGCTAACAAAGCCAGTCAGCCAGCCAGTAACACTCAGGCTGGATGAAAAAAAAAAAAATCTCCCTGTGACTGCCTCCGATTTTTCCTAACTTTCCCTGTTTTTCGCTGACTTTCTGTCTGTCTCCTGCCTGTCTCCTGCCTGTCTCCAGCCTGTCCCTGTCTGTCCCTGTCTGTCTAACTGTCTCTCTCCCTGCCTACAGCAGCGTCCTGTCTCTCACGAATGCAATAGAGAAATGAGGAAAAGCAAGATGGCCGCCGGCCTTAAATAGCGCTGTGACGTCACCGGGCTTGCTGGCTGCTGATAGGCTGCATGTGACTGCCCCAGCTTGCACTGGCGCGGGGTTGATGTCTGGACATGTCCCGTCCGCCATCTTAGAATGCTTGTAATGTAAATGAATGGATGTTAAAGGAAAACTTCGAGCGATCGAATCGCGGGGAAATTCGGATTCGATCCGAATCGAATTTTCCATGAAATTCGGATCGAATCCGGGTTCGTCTGGATCGATTCGCTCATCCCTAATTACAACACTCAAGGAGATGCAGGTGACCCTAATACATGGCCCATGACCAATACAGATGTGCAAGCAGCACCTCAGCCTGGTAAACACTCATCTTGGTGTCCTAATCTTGGTACAGTTTTGGTAGGTAAACTTCTGGACAACGTTCAGTATGGTTTATAGCAATATGACATGGGTGGTAATGCCCGCTGGACACAAACTGTTGAAGAACTTCCATATTTCTGAGGCTGACTTTCAGGCCAAAGTGCTGGGCTGCATCTGCTACACACGTCACTATGCGCTTCCTGTGCAACAAGCAGTTCTCTGAACAGTTGCTCCTGGATCTTGGTGTGAACATACTGTAAAGATTTCTCAGGTTAAGCAGCTTGCTATAATTGCAAAAGACAATCTTTACCCAGATCCATGACCTAATGTAACATCACACTAAAGAAGATGATAAAGACCCCTACACACATCCCTACTTCACACTATTCAGAGAGGTAGGGTTAAAGATCTGAGCATGGAGCATCTCTAATGGGAAAGTGATTTTTGAAACCCATGGCTGCATTGTACAAGTCTTCTATAAACGTTATAAGGCAATAAACCTATACAGAATTGTACATGATAAGCAAAAGAATGGTTTCAGGTATTTACATTAACAGCGGAGAAACATTTCTATGTGCAACAGGGGAACAAATCATGGGAACAATGCAAAACTTAATCTCATATAATTTATTGAATTACCACTTATCAGGCAGAAGGTGACAGAGGTTAATGAATGTTGCTGTTGAGTATAATTTGGCAGAGAATTATTACCATAATATAAATGTTGAAATATCTGATGTATCTAAATATGAATGCCTTGCTGCGTAGAAAGTGCTATTATTTATATGGTTCGATTAAAGGCTGTATTTCAGAAAATAATGAATTGTGTTGTTACACATATTTACATTTTCCATTAACAAAAATGTTTTTTTATTTATTTTTTTTTAAAGTAGGCGATCCTAAGAAATTACATTTTTAAAATGTTGGGGTGGATTGAGCACCAGGAGCAAAAGGTGTGCCCTGGAGTGGAAAATGAAAGGAAAGTGCACTTTTTTACACCTGGTGCAGAAACATCCAGTTGCTATAATGTTCTTATAATTGGTCCCAGAGAAGATATTGTGAGTCAGATTTGCCATTACAATTCAAATTGAACCCAAGAAATGGCCATGTCTATCCTTTGCATCCCTACAAAATGTTGACAACTTTCTGCCTCATAAGAAAGAGCCTTCCGTCTCATTACTGAAGATTTGCTAACAATCTTGGGCCATACTGATTCATACTCAACTCTGGTTGAAGAGTAATGGGAAGCCCAAAATACTTCTGGGCCCCGTCAGGGGTATCATGCCTTACCAATGTGTTCATGTGACGCATGAGAGTAATGTGGGTGCCTGGTTGGTAATTTATTTAAAGCGGTCCTTCACCCTGAATAAGAGCCTATCCTATATTTTTCCCTCACCCTGTACATACAGATTGCTCACTTTAAAAATCATCCTACCTGCATCTACTGCATGTTATGAGCCTCTAAAGATGGCGGCTCATGGAGCATCAGGCAGCCTGCAAACAGGAAGTGCCTTCTGACTGTGCTGCTCTGCATTCTGGGATTGCTGGCCTTTTCCTGACCCCAGCTCTGCTCTGTCTGTGCAAAGCACAGTTATAACCCGCCCCCTGTACTTCATCTCACTCTCTGTGCTTTTCTCCTCATGTTTATTTAACTGTCCTATTCATTATCAGTTATTTCCCCATATTGTTTTATGCAGTGTTGTTTTTGCCGCCATCTGCTGGCCAGAATCGTATGCTGCATGCCTGGATTAGTTTGCATGCTGGGTGTGGTTTTATACAGCCCAGGTCCATGTGACTTGCTGCAGCCATTTTAGTTTTACTCTGCATAGCTGTGTGACTGGACCTCATCTCTTGGGCTTGTGAAGGCATCAGTTTTTGACCAGCAGTAGCCTCAGGAAAGACTCTTACAGGACAGCATCAATATCACTACTGCCTCTACAGTATTATATCACTGCTTGTTGCTGTATTTGGATGGAATAAACCCTCACTGGTTGAAATCTACTTCTGTCTACTTGTGACTCCATCAGCCTGAGCTCCTGCCGGTCCGGTCTGCTCCACTGCTTGGATACGAAGGTAGGAGAGTCACACGGTCATATCAGTTACACCTTCAATCGCCTTCATGTGGGGACAGAACACTCTCCTCTCCTCAGTAAGTGTGATGCTTCTGAGTCAAGATGGCGGCGCCCATATCCTAAAGTCCTGAACAGAGTTGCAGCCCAGTGGGGGAGAGAATAATAAGTAAGTGACTAAAAACTTAAAATATATTAACTTTAGATGCTGGGGAATCATTTTTTAAGGGTTTGGGCTTTTCAATAATTCATGGTGAAGGTCCAGTTTAACTCTTTAGATGTCCTGTGGCATTTTTTATTAGACTAGAGGTTCTCTTTACAAAAGTAGATTATTTTGCACTTAAAGGGGAATAAAGCCTGTGATTTTCACTTGTTCATCTGAGTATGGGGTCTCACCCTAGGGACATCCCAATATAGGATGCCTTGCTGTGTGACACCCTCTTCCATGATCCCATGGTGCATGTGCAGGCTTTCCTCCAGTCAAGGTTCTATGCCATGCCTTTTTCAGCAGCAATGGATGAAAGGCCGGGGGCAAGCACCCATGTGACCACTGGGTCAGCAGTCATAGGGAAGCCAGCTGGTGACCAGCACACACAAATAACAAGCGCATCACTTGAAAGCATTCAAGCTCACTGCGCATTGTGCATGAGATCTCTCTCAGCCCCCAAAATTGATATTGCAGAGTGCATGCTAATCCCCCAGCACCAAAAAGTAATTTACTCCACCAATCAGGTCTCCAAAATAGAACAAGTGCTGCACTGGGAGCTTTGAGACACGTATGTCCCTGCATAAATCCCATAGCATAGCATTATAAATGTTACAATATGTGAATCGAGCCAGGCCTTGACAGATTAAGACCAGGGTGTTCAGAGATGGAAATCATGCCATGTGAATTACTTATATATCGGTATCAATCAGTATATAATTTCATTGTTATACGTAGTCACTGCTGAATGTATTCACCTGTAATATATATATATATACTATATATATATATATATATATATATAATTTATTTAACTTTTCTACATTTCATTTAACTTTTCTACATGCTGTCAGAAATTTGAAATACACCTCCTTACTTCACTTTGTTAAGTGCATTAATGCTTTTCAAAGTTTTAAGAACATCAATCATGACTTTTAAAAAAACTAAATATATTACTGCAATGAACCCTGAAAAGAGACCCTGGAATAATAGCATTAAATTATGCTGTTTGCCTTATGAAGCAATCGTATTCTTTAACTAATGTCTTGGTGTCAGATATTTATTACTGCATAGTTTTCAAAATTGAGTAATTCAAGGTTAGACCTTAATTAACTGCCCCTAACTTAAATAGAGGTTTCCAGAATTGGCAATGATCCCAGCATCCACTTCAGCTACATACTGTAAGCCAAATTTATGTATACAGTTTGTCACCTTTTGCCCAATGAAATTGGGGAATTACAATGAATTTGTTGTATTAAGCACCAACAGCATGTTTTAAAGTTTGTACTGTTTAATTACTAGTTCAGCTGCAGTACAAAAGTCAAATCTGTTCTTATTAAACAGTTGTACCCAACGTCATTCGGCCTCAGCAGTGTGTGTCCAAGCTTCTAGAGGAGTTGGAAGAGGAAAGAATGACCTGTAGGGGCAACATAATGAATTGGGTGGTGTGGGTCAGCTTCAGTCACTTGCTTACCGCAAAACTACTTTATATGTGGTCGTGTAAGGCTGTTAAATGTAACCTGTCCTATAAAAGGTTCCGGTTACATTACGAGTTGCTGGCATTGCAGCAACGCAGCAGATTGCTGTTACTATGCAGCTTCAATCACAAAAAATCACTGCAATACAGATTTACAGACTTCTAGCCTGATAGCCCGCTAAAGTCATGGATACACAAAAAAATGATGTCTATAAAATGGTTAGCAGAGCCTTCCTCAGCCCAATTCCTTTCAGTTTTTGTCAGAGAAAGTCTCTGCTAGCTACTAAGTTACTTTAGGACACAGCAGAAACAGTATTTCTTTAATCCATTCCTGCCCTTTCTATGTGAAATATACACACACATTCTTCCACAAATCTTTGCTTTCACAACAAAAAAAGAAAAAAACAACAAAAATGTAATAGCTATTCAGCTATAGTTGTAGCAATATCAATATTTGTGTGTGTATAATATTTACTTATACACTCATACCAAACAAAGTAAAATAAAATAAGGGTATTAGTTTTAGCTATAGTTAGTATAAGCGGACATTTGTGTAAAATATGCAAACGCAATTAGATATTTTTACCTATACAGTAGTTATTAGATTTAGCTATAATTAGTATTAGTCCTTTGTGTGCACACAAATACTGTGTGTCACGATAAACGTACCCACTGTCCGGTCCCGTGACGCCTGCGAGCGGCATAGGCTTGGGCGGCTGGCTAAGGCTCCTTCCGCCCGGCAGCTGGCCAGTGTCCTCCTCTCCTCGCTTCTGTGCTTGCACATGAGCACGGCTTTCTTATGCCTTCCGGTGGCGCTGCGACAGCGCTTCTGCTGGAGGATTAGTTGAAGGGTCAAAGAGCCCTAATTTTACTGGTGGGCGTAATGCCCTAATAGTGATACTGGGCAATCAGCCCGCATGTTGTTAGTTGGGCCAATGAGCCTGAATGTTTCCTTCCACACTGTCTCATTGCCCGTGATAGTGTGCTGCTGGGTGTGATAGTATCTGAGATACTTGTTTGTTTCCGTTAGCGACCTCGTCTTGCTTGACCATCCCATGATTGCCACCTGGACCGATGCCTGCTTGTACCCTGACCATGACCGTCTAATCCCTTGTGCTGTGTACCCGTGACCTCCCGGCTTGACCTTTGGCTTGACCTCGACTCTTCTCTTGTCTCTCTCTTTAGAGTTGCGCTAGTAAGGACTGACTACCCGTGTATGACCCCGGTTTACCTGACGTTGCCCAGTCTTGCCTCTGGTTTACCCGCCTCCACCCCTGTAAGTTCACATCATATGTGCTACGAAGTCCTGGGGGAACCGTGTCCAGCGAGGCGTGGAAAGTGCCCCGGAATACGGGGGCTTGCCTATAGGTGAAGCTAGCAGCGAAAATTGGGGGTTGTGGACTTACCTTGAAGGTGGGTATTCCACGGGGCTTGACACTGTGTGTCTTTTGTTTTTAAAAAAAATATATTAGTGTATAAGTGTTTTTGCTTACATCATATAACATTTACTCCTCGTGTGTGTGTGTACGCGTCACATGCTTTTCTCATTATAAAAAAAAAGTAAAGGGCTTTATTGACATAACATGTCCTAAAAATTGTGTGTGTTTGGATGATTTAAAGTACCAGACGCATGTTGTGCTTGTGAACAATATACAGCGCAAATTTTCGGGCCTCCCTTAAACCTCTTGGTTTAAGCTAAACTTGTTCACCAAATAATTAGCATGACCCCTAGGAATTGTTGCAGAGATCAAGTTCTTTTTCTGTAGCCAGGACACTAGATTTTATTTATTTATTACCACTTTTTTTTAGCACTATAAGGTGGACCTATAGAAAGAGGCAGGTAAAAGACAGACCAGCAAAGCAGGGAACAGCTATTCTCCCCTGCACTAACAGCCCGATTCAAGAGGGTGGAAATAGGTCCATTACTTGATGCTAACAAACAGCTTTTTTCAGCAGCACACGAGGATGAATGCTCAAAATGGCTGGTAAGCAAACAATGTTTGTTTTTTACACTTAGGCTGGACAAACCTTTTAAAGGGTAACAAAACTAACTTTGACTATCCCAGGTTTTGTTCCTTGTCCACCGGGCATCCCTATTTGAGATGCCCTGCTGTGTGAAACCCCCCAGATTGTCCAGTTAAACTCACCTCTTTCCGATCCTGATGTATATTCTTGTCCAGTCAGAGCCATTTGCCATGCACATGTCATTCAGCAAACGGCTCTGCCCTTTGGGAGTGCAAGTGGCTGCAACCCCAGCAGTGCTCACGCTTCTGTCCCTAGCCTATATAACTGGCTGGGGGCGGGAGCGCGCACACAGCCCAAAGACGCTAGGGATGCAGCCGCTGATATTTACATTGGTGAGGGAGCCAGGAAACAGGTGAGTCTTGCATCCCCACCGGGGAGTTTCTCACAGTGGGGCAACCTGATTTTGGATGCCCTGGGGAAAAAGCCCTTGATTCTTTTAAGTTTGGTATTCCTGTAATGAAGGTAGATTGAGCACGTTTAGAAGTGTCGCTTTAATCACAAGCATAGCTCTACAAGGTGATTGATAATTGTTATACACAGGCTGCGCTGTGCAGTTTAATATGGAAAGACACCGGATTTCCTCCTCCGCAGGAGACAGTGACAAATGAGCTTTATAAGCTATAGTCTACAGACAAATCTCTGCATCCTGCATAATTTCCTACAAGAGCACAAAATGTAAGCAAGACATCATTCAGGACCATGGACAATAATTCCTCCAAGACAAAAAATATATTTTCATGAGCTGCGCAACTTGACTAAAGCTCAATAGTTGGGAAAAATAGCAGCATATATCCTCCCTGAGAGTCCCAGGGGAGATTTCCATAAGCTGTTGTGTGTGAAGTGTATGGCTATTAATTTTGCTTTTATCTTTAATAGTGTAGCTGAAATCTGCCTTTGTTCTGTTCTGATGCAGTTGCAGCAATTTTTGGGGATATGTAGATAATCCAGCTCCAATGTAAGGTAAATGATGACTTCTTTATTATTCTTCAGTATAAAAACACAGTCCAGTTTAAAATAATCCAAGTAAGGTGCCTTTCATGAAATTACGTGTTTCGGCACTGTTGTGCCTTAGTCATTGCCTCTGTCATACACAACACAACAGTGCCCGAAACGTGTCATTTCTTGTAAGGCACCTTACTTGGATTATTTTAAACTGGACTAAAGCATAATAAAGAAGTTATTTTTAACCTTCCATTGAAGCTGGATTATCTACATTATATACAAATGTTTACTGTATTTTTCGCCATATAAGACGCACCTGCACATAAGACGCACTTAGGATTTGGAGGAGGAAAATAATAAAAAAAAATATTTTTAAAAATATTATTACCAAATGTGCTAAAACACCCATTACAGACAGTGTGACATTCCCCCCTCCCATTCCCCATATAGGCAGTGTGACATTCCCCCTCCCATTCTCATATAGGCAGTGTGACATTCCCCCCTCCCATTCCCCATATAGGCAGTGTGACATGCCTCCATTCCATTCTCCATATAGGCAGTGTGGCATTCCCCCTCCCATTCCCATATAGGCAGTGTGACATTCCCCCTCCCATTCCCATATAGGCAGTGTGACATTCCCCCTCCCATTCCCATATAGGCAGTGTAGCATTCCCCCCTCCCATCCCCCATATAGGCAGTGTGACATGCCTCCATCCCATTCCCATATAGGCAGTGTGACATTCCCCCTCCCATTCCCATATAGGCAGTGTGGCATTCCCCCTCCCATTCCCATATAGGCAGTGTGACATGTCCCCATCCCATTCCCATATAGGCAGTGTGACATTCCCCCTCCCATTCTCCATATAGGCAGTGTGGCATTCCCCCTCCCATTCCCATATAGGCAGTGTAGCATTCCCCCTCCCATCCCCCATATAGGCAGTGTGACATTCCCCCTCCCATTCCCATATAGGCAGTGTGACATTCCCCCTCCCATTCCCATATAGGCAGTGTAGCATTCCCCCCTCCCATCCCCCATATAGGCAGTGTGACATGCCCCCATCCCATTCTCCATATAGGCAGTGTGACATTCCCCCTCCCATTCCCATATAGGCAGTGTGACATTCCCCCTCCCATTCCCATATAGGCAGTGTGACATGCCCCCATCCCATTCTCCATATAGGCAGTGTGGCATTATATCTAATTGCCTGTTTCACTCACTCCTAAATAGGGATGCCCCATTAATTCAGACCAAAACCCAGGTAATTGATATTCCTGGGTTTTGGTCTGCTTAACAAGGTTTTGGACATAACTTTGGTAAGCATGGGACTGTGCAACAGATAATTCTGGCTGTAGCTTGAGTGATTAAACAGAAACACTAACTTTCACAGCGTCAAGATCGTCATCACAAGTTGCAGTCTCCATCCCCCATGTAAATAAACTTACTGTGCACACATCCATTCATGTCCCAGCTCCATCCCCTGCGCTGCATGCTGCTGATTCCTTTCACAGCCCCGAAGACACAGCAGAAGGAGCATGATGATGACGTGCAGAGAGGGGGGTTAAGGAGGGGGGCATTCAGAGTGCAGTGAATAAATTAAAAGTTATCAGCGTGCTGCTAGAGAGAGGGGGGAGTGCGGCTTGCTTCATTCACTCTCCTCTCTGTGCTGAAAGGACAACAGTGATGACCATAAGAGGGGAGAGGAAAAGTTAAAGAAGTTACATCCTGCGCGGATATAAGCTAGTGGTAAGCAGCATTGATTCAGTAATTCAGTTTAAAGAGAACACTGCTCTGTTCCCCTCCCCGCTGCTGCTATAGTTGTCTTTTCCCACAGTAACAGCAGTGGTAGAGACAGAGATAGTGCCCGCCGATCCTCCATCTTCTCCTGGGCACTGTCTCTGTCTCTACCACTGCTGTCACTGTGGGAAAAGACAACTATAGCAGCAGCGTGGAGGGGAACAAAGCCTGCTGCTCATTTAGCTTTTTCTGGCCTCCCGCAGTGTGGCAGACACGCGCGGGAGCGCCCGTAACGGGTGAGTTCATTTTTTTTTGTTTGTTTTAACATTCGCCCAATAGGAGGCATGGACATCCCCCCCCCCCCCCCCCCCCACACACACACACACACACACACACACACACACACTCTTTTGGGGAAAAATAAGTGCGTCTTATAGGGCGAAAAATGCGGCAAATAACTTCCACCTATAAAACAAAATAAAAAATATCTTCCCCAACATCCTTGGTTGAACTTGATGGACATAAGTCTTTTTTCAACCGTATTAACTATGTAACTATGTCACTATATATATATATATCAATGCTGTTATGTTAATGGAGGGGCTCAATTCAAACCCTTAAAGTGAAGAGTGAGAGGCAAGGTGCTGAACCTTATAATGTTAAAAGATCAAATAAAGCTTGTTAAAAGTCAAATAAAAATGGTTAGACCAAAGAGATATCCTGGAATATGAACAATTAAGATATCTGCAGATATGCCATTTCATCCAAGCCATGCTGAGGGAAGCCCTTGAGGCCCACCTCACCTAACTGTAAGGAAAATCCAAGGAGGGTCTCCTTTTCAACATTTACTCTCTTACTCTTACACTGCAACCCCTAGGCAAATGGAGTCTACGTAACAATAGGAGGAGGATTTGGGAGCCCCACCATTGGATACTACATCGATAGATTTTCAAGCTCTCAAAAGGGTTTTGAGGGCAGTCAGCATAAAAGAGAATGCACCCCTGAAAGGTTACACAAATAATCCAGAATTCCCCTTCCCCTCCCTTGTTATAAGGGGTGTGATGCTATGGAAAGCATGAATCATATCTGTTGGATATGCCCAAGGGTGGAGCAATTATGAAGGGATGCAGAAAAATTGATATTGGATGAAATGACTCCTATCTACAGGAGTGTCTAAATCAGTGAAAAGATTGGTCATGCATGTGGTGGCTGTGTGAAGATGGATAATAGCAGCTAGCTGGAAATCAGCAGACTTATGTCTTGCAAGGTCCTGGGCAAAAAACACAGAGTCCAATGAAAGATTTTGGAGTATACCAGATGGCAAGGTCGACATGCACAATGCAATTGCAAAGTAAACCTTTTGGTTTAATATATATTGTAAGCTTCTTTTGGACACAGACAAAGCCACACACATAACAAATGCAGAAAACACAGGCCCTCATAACAAAATGTTGCCATTGCACTTCAAGTTCATATGACCACCCAAGCCTACTCACAAATATTGGACTCTTCTGTCCCAGAGTTGTTGCTACCTGCAGCAGGCCTTCAGCCTACTGTGGCTCTGTGCATCCCTGGCATCTGCCCTCCTGCATGTCACACCAGAATTCAAGCTCTACAGGAATACTTGACTGCAGTGGTCTCTGGTCTCCACCCTCAACTGTGGCTCATCAGCCTATTTAAAGGCCTTCTGTCCTGAAGCACTGGATTGAAGTGAGTGGACAGCAGGACCCACTCAGCTTTCCATACTGACCAGGCTCCAGGGTCCTATAGAGTGCCTCTCCAGCTGCCCCTTAAAGAGCCAATAACTACAGAAACACTGATCCCTAGAGATATTTTCCACTTCATCCCAGCATTTCATCACAAACACAGATTGATCTTTTTTGCCGCTCATTCTGAACAACCTAATATAATATATTCACTATGGCTACACTCACAGCTCTACCATATTCCAGTATTGGCAGACTCTGTGTTAATGCACTGCTACATAATGATAACACCTGCTATTGTATGTCGATTGGCAGCTCAGGCAAAGCAAAGTATACTGCCTCAGACACAATGCAGCACAATGGCTATATGTTATTCCAAAATAAGGCAATGGGACATTCAGGGACAGATCAGGACTAGAAATCAGCAACCCATAACCTGCTCTACCCCCAGTGTGCTTTCCAGCTATCAAGGCTATGGAATTGCAGAGACAAATCATGGGACAGGGTGGAAATTTCCATTCCTAAAGTTATACCAGTAGTACTGAAACTTTAGTATTGTAGGGGCAGATACTGTAGCAGAGATGCTACAGTATAATATAACAATTATGTGGGGGCTATAGTATTGCAGGTGCAGAACATGGGCTGAGGTTTCTTGGTTGAGACAGGGAATAGAGGAAGGGGTTAGGGAGAGACATGGGGGCAGGGCTGTCATTGAGGTGGGGTGTGTTCTGGGGCTATGCCCAGCCCAGTTAGCCCCAAAGCAGTATAGCCCACTATGAATTCTCCCTGTGCTCCCTATATAAACTGAACATTTTTTGGGGAGCTCAAAACCAGTTTGTGGGGGATGGGTATGACGGAGCCGTGGTTTATGGGTGTGGCTTATTCTCGGCCTTTTGAGGAACAAATATCCACAGCATTCTATGCAACTAGTGTGTAAGTAGGTGTAGTCCCAGTCACATGCTAGGGGGATTTTCAATCCATTAAAGATGTTAATGTCTTAGCCAATGCTCAGCCAATCCATGAATTCTACTACTGACATTCAAAGCAGTTGTATACCAGCCATACATCCTGCATTCGGTGGAACTGTCTTCCCCAAGTAGGACATTTAGATGTCCCTAGAGCTTTCAATGGGACAAAATACCACAAACTGGGAATCTTCCACCGAAAGTGGGACATCTGGTCAGTTTATCCCTATGGCCAGTCCACCCCTGGGGGCATCTAAATCAAAGTCAAAATAGCAACTGTGGTGTTTAAGTCTCTCTTTCTCTTCCGCCTTCAAGATTTTTCCATGCCTCTCTACTTTGCTGGAATGCACTCTCCCTCTCAATCCGTCTCCAACCTCCATTACAAGTGCCCTCCAAAGTCATCTCATCTCGGAAAGTTTAGAAAAATAGTCAGTGATGAGTGCAAGACTAGAGAAAATTCACCCCGCAGGAATGGGTCAGGTTGATGTCTATGAAATTAGCCTTTGAATCTTTGGGAGCTTTAGGGAACATCCAGGGCCATATTACTACCCTCTAGGCTGGGTAAACTGTTGCAATCTCCCAGTAATAAGAAAACCCAATAACAGACTAAAATGATTAACCCTTTCTGGTTCCGACTGCAGAAAACTGAGCTCCAGTGCTGCAGAACCGGGCATCCCACACTCTATCTCTCTCTGCAGGTGAGTGTTGATAGGTCATTGGCAATCACGTGCACAGAGAACAAAGCTCAGGATGGGTTTCCCTGCAGCACCGTAGCACATGGTGAATGAATGTGGAAGTAGTTTTGCATGTTCCCAGACTTCCTTTATATCAATAGACTGCAGGGCATTCCAAATCAAGATATGACCCATAGGGTTATAAGTAAAATAAAGTCTATCCTGATTTTAGATCTTCCTTATGTAAATGTTCAGTAGTGATCAAGGTGACTTGCTGAGCACAATATCAGGACACAGGCCACAATAAACATTGAGACCTTAAGCCATGAACATATGCCCTTTATAAAGTCAGAGAATATAGCTTAGTTGTACTGCCTGCAAATGAAGGATTGCTTATTTAAAAGAAAATAATAGCATGTCTGACATTATTTATCTGAGATCTGATTGGTTCTTCAGAGTTGCTGTGCTCTCCTCATTGCTTTTCACCAGATTATATACGTGTAGAACCATTTTATATGCTGCAGTTTGAAGAAAGTCCTTGAATGTGACACCTCTTCATAACAATACTGTACTTAACTAAATGATAAACACATAATAATTCTTCTGCATTCTCCAACCTCCTCTCCCATTCCGGGAAGAAGCCATTCTTCACTGTCACGAGCCGAGTTCTTTCCCCATAAACTGTGCGCAGTTCTTTCTAAGTGCAATCATAAAGACTAAAACATTTCAGCAGTGAGTGAGAGTTTTGTCTTTTGGTCAATGCATTTTTATGAAAAAGAGACAAATAGGAGCAGAGCCAGGAGGAGGGAGAAAAGTCCAATTATGCTTGTAACTTCATTTCTAAATTAATTGCCCATTATATTTACGAAAAGATGTTTTCAGTTGGAATTCATTACTGTTTAATTTGGAATGTAACAACTGGCACAGGTTCTGAAAATTCAAGGGGCCATTCTCCTGGTGTCTATGTGGCGGGGCTAGAGGATGATTAATCCTCCCATCGCTGGATCCAGAGTGGCAGGAAATGTCTATTTCCTGTTCAGCAAGAGATAGAAGTCTGGCCTGTGACTAATTGCAGTTTTTGTTATCAGCCTTGATTAGCTGGCTTAGACATGGATTCTTTGTCAAGAGTAGAGGATGTTTGTTTTCAGATGGTGGATGTGCTGGTAAGCTCCAAAACGTTCACTCTGATGAAGCTTTAGCTTGAGAGTGCTAGAAAATACATAGTCTGTCTGTTAGTATAAAAATGACCGTCCAAGGTCAAGGTAAAGAAAATAACTGCACTTCAAAGGAAAGGACCATTTGTCCTCATTTTAATTAACAAATGGAAACCAGTACCGCTCTCCAGATAAGGCCTTGTATCTGTGTGGGCTATATAATAAAGGATGTCAGTTGCTGTGACATAATGTTCTAAATGGTATACAATAGAGTGTGCAAAATAAAGTTCAAAATGCATTACATATGAGAAGCACTGCAAGACAGACATTGTGGTTACTCTGTATTTTCAAAATTAAATCACTGTTTTTGAGGATAAAATCCAATTTGAAAGGGTTTCATATGTAGATTTCATTGTAGTTAGAAACTGCTGAAATCTAAGCAGTCCTTGTAAAACATACTGGAGTTGCTAAACGGGCATGATCTAAAATGACCAGATGTCCGACTTGCAGTGGGATAGTCCCACTTTGAAGCCCACTTTCCCTCCAAGACCTCTGGGGACAGGGGGAAGACTGTCCCACCAAATGCAGAATGCTGGATGTCTAGGTGGTTTCCAATGCTCTGACTCTTTGGTTGAATGGTGGTAGTGCGATACATGGACTTCTGAGCATTGGCTCAATCACCAACATCTTTTATGGACCAAATATTCATAGAGCATGTGATCCCTAATTAAGCCATACACTAAATTACACCCCTACAATGCCCATCATCAAAAACTGGTTTAAACAGTCCCACTTTGAGGACCCCAAAAATGGTCAGTTATCATGACCACATGTGAGGGGAAGGGACAAGCCTTTCTTGCTTATGGGGGTTTCCTTTTTAACAGATTCTATTTGCAAGGGAAATGTGTTTGAAACTCCTTACTCCAAGGATCGGTGGTGTTCGAACCCGTAACGTCTTTCTTTTTTCATCCAGTTTGGTATCCACCTCTTTGTGTGTCTAGGATTACTTTCTAGTTCCATTCCTTGCAGTCCCATATATGTCACCTCTACTACAACATTCCTGTTTGCCTTGTAATGACACTTTAAATAAAACAATCACCAAGATTCACTGGTGATTATTCCTCTTTCCTAGGGCATCCTTACATAGTTACATAGTTACTTTGGTTGAAAAAATGCATATGTCCATTAAGTTCAACCAAGGGATGGGGTTGTGGAGAGATATTTTCATTTTTTTTTTTTGCTGATAACAGTTAATAGTAACTGTAAATGCTACTTTCTGCTAAAAAAAGCACTTTATCCTTTGAAGCTGTCAGCTATTGATGCTGTAACAATCTGTTGTGGGAGACTATTCCACAGATTTATAGTTCTTATGGTAAAAAGTGATGGCCCCCGCCAGAGATTGAATCTTTTTTCTTCCAGACAGAGAGAGAAGCACCCATTGCCTTAAGCTGAATTTTTTTCCCCATATTTCTTGTATTGGGCATTTATATATTTATACAAGCTAATCATGTCCCCCCTCAGACGTCTACTTTTAAGACTAAACAGATTTACTTCTAGTAATCTTTGTTCATAACTAAGATCCTTCATTCCTCTTGTCAGTTTAGTGGCTCTCCTCTGCACCCGTTCCAAAATCAGGGCGTCCATTGTATGAACTGGTGCCCAGAACTGGATGGCATATTCCAGGTGAGGGCGCACCAGTGCCTTGTAAAGAGGCAAAATTACATCCCTATCCCATGATTCCATGCCTCTATTAATGCATGTTAATATCTTGATCACCTTAGAAGCAGCTGCTTGGCATTGCATACAGTATCCCCAGATCCTTCTCAACTAGTGACTCTTCCAGTTTTACTCGCTCAAAGACATATGTGGCCTTCAGGTTATTAGACCTGTGCATTACTTTACACCTATCCACATTGAACTTAATTTGCCAAATGGATGCTCCGGTGCTCAAAGTGTCCAAGCCAGCTTGAACTCATGAGCACATTCAGTAGACTACACTGTGCTACATATCTTGGTCATCTGCAAAAACTTGATAAGTTCCACTATGTGAAACTCCCGGGATCACCCACATCACACACCTTCCCTGTGGTCCCACAGCACATGTGCATTGTTCATCAAATCAGTGCTGTTGCAAACAGAGCTCTGGCATAGCAAAAGGGGAATGGCCGCATCCCCAGACTTCCTGAGGTCTACGGCATACTTCTGTGCAGGAGGGTGCCTTAACCGCAATATCCCAGGAATGCTGGTGCAATCATACTTGCGTCCTTAAATGTGAGCTTTGAGGGCGATATTGGGAGCATAGTAAGTAAAGAAGGGACCAGCCCTAGGGTATTTTAGACTCCAAGGATGGCATCAAAGCTGGACAATCCAATTTAAATCTAAGCACTGAGCCACCTTAATACTATTCAGCTATCTGTGGACAAGGGAATTATCTAAACATGCCCCAGTGCTTAAAGCGCTATCTGATATGAGCACAAGGCTGGTAAATTGTTTTAAATTGGGGTGTAAATGTGACTTTATTGACCCAGCTGCTACTTCTTCTCCCATTGTAGCTATGCCTCTGTCTACAATGTCTAGAACTTCCCTGGTCTAACTGCACTTCTTTCTACATTCTACATATATTAAATACCATTTCTTGCAGAGCCATACATACCATAGATGCAGGAAAGGCAGCTTCTACCAGGACTTTAGCAGCAGGTTACCCTGGGCTATTGGCAGGTCATATTGAGCGTGAAGTGCCGCCCCGGTCTTAGGGCACTCCTGGGAGTAGGAGGTGGAAGTTGTGCAGTTGTTGTAACTCACAGACATTCAATTTTTAGATATTTAGTTCCGGGGGGTGGGTGGTTGTTGTTTCCTTCTGGCTTCTAGCCTGGAGAGCAACAAAGACTGGAACAGCTGGGGAAGCCGCGTAGAAGGAGCCAGAGAGGTTCATACCCAAGTAGCAACATGTAGATAGCTTAATTCATGGATCATTTCTGGATTAACCCTGATATGTGGTGTCCTTTGGGCTAGGGGACCACAGGTGCTGGAGGGAGTCTGAAGACCTGCTGTTGCCCCCCCCCCCCCCCCCACTTCATACTGTCAACTATGACTTTTGCTAAGGTACCCTGAAAAAGTGAAAAAGTGGTGTGTTTTATTAATAAGCAACATTTGCCTTTAATAAAATGTCAAAAATGTGTGAATTGGTAAGCTTCCATGAAAATTAGAAATGTTGTTTTTTCAGACAATCATGTCATACAGAGGCTAGCTTCAGGTTAACAGCACGCTCACTTGTGAAAAATCACTGAAGGTTATTTGGTTGAAGCAGCATCTTAAACATTTCCCTATTATTTCTGACAATATATAGTGAAGAAATAATGCACCATTTGCCCTACAAGTTCTTGTTTGAGCCCAGTGCTTAGTGTGGCATATTTTTTGTATGGCAATTTCTCACGGGATGTGTTTGTTTTGACTCCATCTTCTCCACTTGCTATCAAGCAGGCCTGACCTACACACCCCAGAGCAAAATTAAAGCCAATGAAAACATTATGGACATGAGAATTTATGGCAGGACCAGTCTATGCTCCATGCCTGAAAGGAAGCTGGCGGAGATTTATTCTGCATTATTAAGTGTTTGTGCCTTGTGCAAGATAAGCAACAAAGGGGGATTTATCAAAGGCTGACACCAGCTCTTCAGAGAGGAGAAAGTGACTGCAGGATTTATCATATTGCTGCCTGTGCACATGCGTGGATAGGGACTCGAGCAAATTCTAAGAGATACAAGTTCTGGGCTGCCTGCACACTGCGGACAGTAAAGGGATTAGGTACCTGCGTAAAAGACATAAATAGGAGCTATGAAGGCGAGTGTTTGAAGGCAACAAGAGAATATATATACAGGTAGAAGGACATATCAAGACAAACCAATGTTTTGAAATTCTTTTTATCTTTTGCTTTTGTAAGTTTTGAAAATACATGTATGTATGTGTTTATGTGAAAAACAAGGAAATCCAATGGAAAATCTGACATTCACAATGTCATAAATGGTTTATACACTTAATCTGAAATATACTATACCTTTAGTTCTGGAATTTATGTGCATGAATTGTGTGAGACAAATGGATTTGGACATTGCCCAACAGCATAAACAATAAAAATAGAAGACTGTAAAAGGGTTATCCAAATCATTTTTAGAACCTTTGAGATTTTAAAGAGGCTGAGTTTAAAGAGACTTAACAGTGGAAATAGTTTTCTTGTACTTTTTCAAAAAAATCACCTGTGTCTACAATGGGCCAGTTCTATAGGTCAGTGTTTCTCAACCTTATCTTCAAGTACTCCTAACAGGCCATGTTTTGTGAATTACCACACATGTAGCTCTGTACTTCTGCTAAATCACTAATTAGTTAACATATGTATCACTAGTCAAACCTGTTAAAACACTGTTTGCAGAGAGCCCAAAGTACCATTGCCCGGAGTGGTACCATGACCATGCTACCTACTGCAATGCCATGGTACCTACTGCCCAGAACCCAAGACTCGACCCTGCAGCCTGGAGTCTAGGAACCTCTCCATTTTCTCTAAAGCTCCCTACTACAGAGGATAGGTTTTACTAATTTGGAAGTCCCAGCTCACCAGCCCGATCAGCTGGCAGGCACGCCGAAGCAGAATCATGGTTAGACGTAGCCAAAGTTGGGGAATAAAAAAGGTAGATTAAACAAATGAAATGGTTGGGGCTGGCAGCAAACAAGAGTAATGCTGAAAACAAGACCAAAAAGGTTGTGGGCTGGCAGCTAGCAAAGGTGGGTCAAAGTCTGTAATTCAGGTCAAGGAGGGAGGCGGCAAAAAGCAAAAAATATAAAGGTACATCAGCACGCTCAGTAAGGATGGACATGCCAATTTTAACCAGATTTTTCCAGTATCCTTGGTGGGGCAAACTGGATCATAATAACAAGAACCTAGTCAAGTCTAGCTTTGGGCCAAATCCTTGGTCCATCACTATTAACAAACTGCTAGACAGCAAGTCGTGTTTAACTCGAAAGAACAGGGCCTCTTGAAACCTCTACCCACACCCCACTGACTAACCGTAACAGTAGTTGCACCTGTTCTACCCAATAGTCTTTACCTAACTTGCCCAACAATATTTTCTAACAAATCTATTATACCCCGCTATTTCGCCAGTTTTGTCTTACGTGCATGCCTATAGAAAAGCAAAACTACAAAAAATTCATTAAAAGAAAAAATAACGTATTATAACATAAAATAAAAAGATATGGTTTCAATTCAGTTTATTTAAAAAGCTACTGCAGTTGCAAAGATAATGCTTGCAGCATGCAATCTTGTTTTGTTTGTACTTTGGGGCAGTTTAGGTATGTTAAAGTTGAGGCTCCACATTGCCTACAGCTGTGATGCTCACAGGGAGAACCAAAGGCTGCTGTTGAAAAAGCGACCTCTGTGAATCCTCAAACTGGGTGTAATGTTCTTAGATCCTCAGATGAAGCATGACATGACGTGCCTTACTTGTACACATGTAGGTAGGCATTATTAATTTGAATTACCAAATAATAATAATTTAGAATTGTAATTTGAAGACTATCTACAGTATATTAACCTTAATTACATACTGTATTTAACATATATTATTGCTTCCCAGTCTTTTGTTTTAAACAGTATTACTCAATTACTCTTTAATTAAACTATTCTCCATTTTTGAAAATCTAACCATGGTCACAGTGGCGGACTGGGGCCAAAAATCAGCCCTGGAGCAGGAATTGAATGTGGTTGTAAAAACAGCAACCCAACTGGCCCCAAAGACGTGCGGCCCAGCAGGCATTTTTCCGGGTCTCCCTATGGCCGTTCACCCCTGCATGGTCATAGTATTATGGATAGGATAACCAAGAATTGAAATACCTCTTTCTGTGCCTCTTTTGTAATTACTACCTTCCAGGAACTAGCCCTTAACCCTTTAAGTGCCAGACTACGTTTCACTATTTTGCAATACACATGTTCAACCTTGATTTTTGAAGGGATACAGTTTTTTTTTTAATTTAAATATTTTTGCGTAAGAAAACAAAAAATAAATAAAAAAATATTTTTTATTTTACAATTGTCTCCTTTATTTTAAATAAAACATTTGTTTTATTAATGAAAACCATATTACATGTAAAAGCCCCATTTCTCCCGATTACAACGGTACCACATATGTATCGGTAGCCCCCTATTCTTGCCCAGGAGACCCCCCCTAACTTGAAAAGAGCATTTTATAACATTTACAAATAAAATACAACTACTATCCACACTATAAACATGAGGGGTTAATTTAAAAAAAAACGACATAGGGTCCCCCCTCCTGGAGGGGAACCCATTTTTGGGGAATTTTAAGGGTTAAAAACCCTTAAAAATCCCCCCAAAAAAGACATGGGGTCCCCCTTACCCATCATAACCAGCCCGGGGCCAGCTATGGGTGCTTGTAGAAACAGAGCATAGGGGCCTGCTTTGGTGGCCCACCGCCCTGCCGGCTACAAGCTCCATGGGCCGGGCTCTTCTGCCCCCCCCTGGGCTTTAGGGAGGCAGGTAATTGGGGTGACGGGGGTTAATGGCAAGTCACCCGCTAGCTGCAGGTGACTTGCCAGCTCCCAGCCTTGTGAACTGGTATAGGGGTCTCATGGATCCCTTACCAGTTCACAAAGGGTTAAGTGTAAAAAAAAACACAGAGACAAAGAGAAATTATATATATATATATATATATATATATATATATATATATATATATATATATAATTTTTATGTGTTCCACGCTGATGACTCTGGCTTCTGCTCTCCTGCTGCTGCTGGAAGCCTTTTATAGCTGTTGGGTGAAAGAACATAAGGGATTAATAAAAAAAACGACATAGGGTCATTTCAGGGGGGGAGACCCCATTTATGGGGGGAATTTTAAGGGTTAAAAACCCTTAAAAATAAATGTCATGGGGTCCTCCTTACCCAGCATTACCAGCCTCAGAACATCTATGGGGGCTTGTAGGAACAGGGCACAGGGGCCAGCTTTGGTGGCCTCCCCGTCCTGCAGGCTACAAGCCCACATAGCCACGGGCCAGGCCCTTGTGCCCCCCCCGGGCTTTGGGGAGGCAGATAATTGGGGAGCCGGGGGCTAATGGCAAGTCAATGGCAAGTGAGTCTGGGAATAAGGGGGGGGGGTAACGGCGGCCCCTATGGGCCTAAATGAGGACATTGCTTTTGGATCATTCTTAGGGAGATAAGAAATACCATCCATTGATTGAATCATTACTATCTCCCCAATATTCTCAGTAATTTATCCCAATTTTGCTAACCTGTTTCTTTTCTCCCTTTCTTTAAGTGGGGACTTTTGAAACATGAATCTATCCTCATCTCCTCCCATATTGAAGTTGGAACTTGTCTTTGAAGAGGATTGTCTAGTGGGATCTAAAAGAATATCTTCTCTGATTGTAGAATAACTTTTTAAAGGAATATTGTGGACATTATTGGGGAACTTTTGATGTAATACAATGTAAATGTATTAATATTTGTTGTTCCAATTAATTGTTAGTGGCTTATAATTTAAATATCTTCTATATGTATTAGATTTATTTTATTATATAGATGGATTCTTATCACAATTTAGTTATTTATTGATTAATTAGTTGATTTATTACTTTATGGGTAAATTCATTGACTAATTTATTATTTTACTCATTTATTAATATATTCCTTTTGGTCACTAGCTTAATATATATTTATTAAATTATTATTTTGGGGGGAATACCTCTTTATTATTATTGGATATCACTGATGAAACTAATAAATTGGCAAATTAACTAACTAATTACGTCATTAATTATAATAATAAATTAATTTTGTTTCAATGTAAATAATTATTTATTCACCATTATTTTATTAATTAATTGTTTATTATTGTTTATTCACTATTCTTATATTTTTTATATATATATATTTTATATATATATTTTTTTGTTTTCTTCTTTATATAGTTTTATTATGTTGTGCTGCTATATTTGTATTGGGATTGATCAATTATTCCTCAATAATGTTTATAGACAAGTATACAGTGTATATAAAAATGTAATAGCTAAGAAATAAAATTAATGAAAATGTATGAGGATTAATGAGAATTAAAAACTAAAAACTGAAACAAAAAATTAATTAATTAATAATTGAAAATAAAAATTAATTAATACATATTTTTAAAAATTAAAAATTTAAATGATGGATTAAAATTAAAATTATACCAATTGTTGAATTGGATTAACTAACTAATTAATTGATTAATTCATTTAATCACCCACTACCCACTCCCATATCACCCCAGTCCATTAGATATGGCTGAAACCTCTCAAAATCTCTCGATTGTGACTTAACCTGTGGACCCCTAATGGGGAAACTTTTTTGGGGGAATAAATACCCCAGCTTGTTATACTTGTGGGATATGCTTATTTACCCATTATATTATATATATATATATATATATTTGTAATAATTATTGATATCATCAATGAAATTATTGTATATAGAATTCTGTTTATTTAATATATTATTATTGGTGTTTTTTGTGGGAATTGTTTTTAGATTTTTTAATTAAATATGGTTTTTAATGTGTGGGTTTGGTTGGGTATATACTTGTATGGATAGTGGTATATATTGGTGAGTGATCGTATCTTGCTGCCTGTCATTGGCTATTTGATCATGCTTATGGAGACCCGTGCTGGTCACGTGGCGAGCTCCGTCCCCTCCATCCCTCCTGCGGCAGCAGCACACACGCATTGTCAGCAGCGTTGGTGTGTGTGGCTGGCTGGGGGGGCGGTCTGGGGGGGCGGGGCCGTGACGTCCCTGCGTTGCTCCGTTTGGAGCACAGGACTCAGCTGTGCGAGAGCGCACAGGCGGCTTCCGGCCGGGGCCGTGCTGCGCGCCTGGACGCGTGTCCTGTGATTAAAGGTGAGTCTCTATATATAAGGGCAGCAAGATGGGGGAATCATCTGTACCTTGATAAAGTGGCCTGGGAGTAGGGGGCCACGAAACGTGTTGGGGGGATCGTCACTCGACCTTGGCATTCCTAGGGGACACTCAGAGCTATACACTCAGGTGATGTGTATGTTTATGATTTAAATTGGTTGTTGTATTCTGATACTGAGTCTGTTTTTCTCTTGCCACACTTTATATTAATAATATTGTATTTGCGCAAATTTAGCACTAATGCACTTTATGGATTGGTTGTAATATTGGCACTTTATTGAAATATGATGTTTATAGGGTTGGGATTATGGGTATAACTTGGATGCCCCTGGGAATGTGCGGTCTAGTCTTATATGTTTTTTAACTGTTTGTTATGTGATTCTTATGGGTATTTGTCAATAAATAATCTATGAATTCATGACATATACTTAGTTGATGTATTGATTACCGTGGAGGGGGTGCGGTGGTTTGGAGCTATTCTGGGTGAATTGCTGGATTCACCACTAAAATATTAGGATTCCAATTTAGGATTGAGATAGTCTCCCATCACTGCACGGCCACAGGTATTAAATTTAACTTCATATTGTGGTGCGGAATTTGTACATACTTTTTGGCAAGTCACCCGCTAGCCACAGGTGACTTGCCAGCCCCCAGCCTTGTGAACTGATATAGGGATCTCATGGATCCCTTACCAGATCACAAAGGGTTAAATGTAAAAAAAAAACACACCGACACATTTTATTTTCTTTACTTACCTCCGATCCTCCTCTGTCTCAATGCAGTACAATGCAAAGTGAAAGGAGTAATAATATTGCTTATTCAAGTGCCCTATGGGACAGATCCAAAGACATTCCCCAAAGGTATACAGTGTGATAAACAGAAGAAAATGGCTAGGATAATTGTGGCTGAATAGGTTGAGCTGAATTACACCACACCTCCCTTGGGATATACCACTAAATGCTATTTTAGTAAGTATTCAATTAATTATGGGCAATATTCTTTTTTCAGAAGACAAAATGCTTATTATTATCACTATTTATATTGATTATTTTAAGAAAACTGGAAAAGATTGCTTCTCTCTTAGCCTTTCCAGTCCTAACCTCTGTCTGGTCTTCAACAGGACCAAAACTAGCTCTAATGTCTATAGAGCTGGATAAAAGCTTTTCCTAGGTGAATGCCATCATGGGATATTGCTTCACAGTATGACCCCCCTCCCCTGGTTTGCCATATACTTACCTTGTTTTAGAATCACACAGCCCAAATACCACTTTTCAGCCACTTGATTGTCTGCAAGGGGGCATGGGGTGTTACACTTTGCACTGGCAGGGGAGGGGCTTTGGCCCATTTTAAGTACAGCAACAGGCACTCTTCATACACCACAGCAAAACCCTGAAAGTAAGCTTTACATCTTACACACTCACCAGATGTTTTGGGGCAGTGGGATCCTAGGCGTTATCATGGTCAGGTGGTGTGTTCTTGTCCCTCACCCCTTGCTGGGTTCTAGGGCTTGGTGCATCAACGTATGGTGTCTTTGGGCAAATGTTTCAGTGACAAGCGGCTCAGTGCCTGTGCGACGTCAGGCTACTGGGGAATATTGGGCAACACCTGTGATGGGGCACCCTGAGTGGCAGGTTTAATGATGCCCAATGTATAGCTTTAGCAACTGGTGTGTCTGACCATTTTGATCAACTCTATGGATGCAGTTCGAGAGCTACACCAAAATATGCCAAGTTCCCCCTGCAGGGGTCCATCACCAGGCAGGTAAAATAGTGCCAGACCAGAGCGGAAGGAAGTGGATCAAGTGCAAAGGAAGTTTGCTGAAATTAAATATGCTGTAAGGCATAAAATGAACAAGAGAAAACAAAAAGGGTAAGATTGCTTTGTGCTGTTGTTGATGTTGCTGCTGTAGTAGGTAGGTTGTTCAATATTTTTTGGTTGTTTATTTTCAAAGGATGTATGACTCATTTCAATTGCCTAGTTCATGAAGTGTTGTTGCTGAACCATGAAATACCAAGATATTAAAAATTACACATGCCACCTAACAGCTAATTAATGTAAAACATGGAAGCAGATGAGTTAGCCATTGCTTAGGCACACAAGGTATGTGGCTTGAATAACCTTACGTCCTATTTACATTGCAGGAAATAAACAGCAAATAAACAGACTGGTACAACTGCATCAATGACTGTATCGAAGGACTGCACCAAATGAAGAATTGCATATAGTAAGTGTAATGTGGCCAAAGTAGTGACCCCTGGAACCCCATCCAGCTCTATTTTTGTTGTATTGTGTATACATCTAACAGCAACAATTTGTCTGGCCTTAAAGAAACCTCCGCTACTGGCTGCCATACAGGATCTGGAGGAGGATGAATCACTGCATCAGCCTCTACAACAACAGAAGCATCAGCACCCTCTCTGCTGCACCAGTTGCCTCCCCACCACCCTCAGACATTTGCCTCAACAGCTGCCACTGCACCAGCAGCTGCCTCAACAGCTGCCACTGCACCAGCAGAAGCAGCAGCTGCCTCCCACACTCCCTCTGCACCAGCAACATCTGCCTACCACACTACTTCTGCACCAGCAGCTGCTTCCCCCACTCCCTGTGCAGCAGCTACCTCCCCCACTCCATGTGCAGCAGCTGCCTTCACCACTCCCTCTGCTGCCACAGCTGGATCCACAGCTCCAACATGACCAGCAGGTGGAGCCTGAGGAGCCAATGCATCCATCACCTCCATGGACCAGCTCTGCTGCAGAGGAATTGCCATCACCCATATCAAGCATATCATATGTTGAAAGGCCAAGTACAGCTCTAGTTGTAGTGTCCATACCCGGGGAGAGGTCGAAGGGCTCAGGCATGTTGCCATATTCCCCTGGTGAGGCAGGTGCAGTTGATGGAGGCATATTGACGAGCAGATATCCAAGCCTTCAGGCAAAACAGTGCCCGGTTCTGCCAAACCATGGGGAGATATGTAAGGCAGATCCACCATGAGCTTCATTCAATGGTGGAGGAACTACATAACAGCTACCGTCAGAGGGAGGAAATGCTAGGACACTGGCAGGTTCTAAATGAGAACCTGGCATAGCTGGTGTCACTCCAACAAGCAAGAGAACCAACATACTTTGCAAGCCACCCACCCTACCAATGATGAAACACACTTTGTGTTGGTTTTTAAAACATTTAGATTTGATTATAATTCTCAGTAGCCTAAGATTTTTGGCCCACAGTGTTCACAATAAACTATTTTGTAATAGTTTAGTGACTCTTCCAGTTTAATCTCACTGAATAACTGGAAAGAGGGTTTGAAGCAAACAGAACAAACCTTAAATGGCAAGGCTTGCCTCAAATTCTAATAGACATAATAGACATAGATACATATATACACCACACAAATGACACTGGGGAAAAAAAAATTAACTAAAAGAGAAGAGACAAGGTGGTTACGCACAGATTGGCCTGAAACACTTTGTGTGCCCCGATACAGCTCAGCAGAGACATCCATCCTGGCTTAAGAGGGGGCCACATCCATATAATGTACCTAGTCCTGGATGACATAATTGTGGAGATCTATACAGGCCACTATTATTTTGATCATCTTCTGTGGATAGTACTGGAGAGGCCCCCCTCCCATATGGTCCTGGCACCAAAACGGGGTCTTCAGCAAACCAAATGCCCATTCAACCACTGTCCTGGTTTTGGCATGAGCCCGGTTATTTGCAGCATGTTGCCAAGTTTGAGGCCACAAAATCGGTGGCATAAGCCACGGTTGCAGCAGGTAGCTAGAATCACCTACATAAAAAAAAAATTAGCCACGTACATCATTAAGACTTGAAAAAAAAATGCAAGCATTAAATATTATAAAATGGATTGGGGGAGAGAGAGGAAACTTCCACATATACACACTAACATGAATATATAACTTCAGCAATTAAGGAGGATTAATGACAAGGCTTACCAAGCAGCAACCTGCCAGACAGCTCTCCAGACTTGAATCGACCAAACAGAGCAGAATTCCTAAGAATGAAGGCATCATGGGTCGAGCCTGGGTAACCTGCCATAACACTGAGGAATCTCGGATCGGGATCTGGAAACACAATGTGCATTAATGCTATGTCCTGTCTTCCAATTACTGTAGAAAAAACACAAAGCACAAAGGTCAATAGCTGAGCAGCATATAAGCATGCCTACACTGACAGAACAGATGCTAAGCAGAAAGGGACAAGCACTGGTATCACTGTCTTCTTTGGGTAAGTAAGGAAATGGGACTTTTTGGTGGTGTTAGGTGGGAGTCCATAACTTGACCGTTAACATAAGCTTAATTTAGAGTGAAGGAGCAAGAGGGAACAAGGGGCAGCTATTTGAAAGGGGAGACTGAGTCCACTTTACAGGAGGCAATACAATGCTAGAGACAACACACACTAAATATGGGGACGTTAGACTCAAACAAAAATTAACTACATTGCATAGAATGAAGGAGGCAAAAAGAAAACAAAGACTTAGCTGTAGGGATAATTTTCAGCAACTGGAGGCACCCATGCCACGTGCGTACAATCGATCACACCCATGACATTTGGCATATCGGACAGCTTATAAAGTCCCAACTTAATGGCATTTCAGGTGACCATGCCAGAAATTGAAGGCAGCCAACCAATTTGGTCATACCCCCAATTGCATGCCTCTTGCTTGTGGTGGGGGCCAACAATGGCAGCAGCTCACTATAAAGTTTCTCACGGGAAACACAGTTAAGACGGGTAAGCTCAAATAGCTCAACATCATGCATGCAATCAAAATGTGGCCAATAGAAGATAAGGTCTGAGAGACACATGCACAGAATGCAGCGATGCTGCAGACGCTCATACTCCACAAAATATTCCTGGAGGGCTCCATTACGCTTTTGAGCACACCACGACAACACACTCATGCCAGGAAATACAGCCAGAAAGTTGAGCATGTAAGAACCCGTTTTATTGTCCCCTCTCGATGGCCAAATCATGCCTAATCAGGGCTCTGAATCATGCACAAGCCCATACTAATCATGTAGATAAACAATAGATGCAATAACGAAAAGGCTTGAATGAACGTACACAAATGCTAATACGTTAAAAAAACACACCAGAAGTTTGAAAATGGACCAAAATATACAAAATATATACACATACACACATTTTTTTCGTTTGTAACTGCATTTAAGAGGTGCTGTGAATCGACCTTAATGTCGGGCTATTCTTCAGATCACCATAAACCCTCTCATAATTCCTTTTCCATGACCATCTCCTACCATGAGAGGACCCATGGCCATAGTAACAGTATAATAAAAATAGAGGACACAAATGTCAAATTAGTGACAAACAACACTTTGGCATCAGGTTTCAATAAACATAAATATTAAGGATTTGTTGTGTACCACTCCTTACACTAAGACCAAAACAAGACAAAAGGATTGTCCAGACTAAGGGCAAAAACAAATAATCGCTTGCTTACCTGCCATGTAATGGTTTCCCCCTAATGTTCTGCTGAATAAAATCTGTTGTTCCTGCAATTCTTGTATTAGGTTAGTCCTGTGTCTGCAGGGGTAATAGATTCTTCTTCCTCTGAATGTCTGCCTCTGAGCATTTTTTGTGCACTACAAATTTTAATGACAACAAAGACTTTATGATGAGAGTATACTACCTTTCTTTAAAAAAACTTGGAGTGGCCTAAATCTGG
This sequence comes from Gastrophryne carolinensis, assembly GCA_027917425.1. Lineage (NCBI taxonomy): Eukaryota > Metazoa > Chordata > Amphibia > Anura > Microhylidae > Gastrophryne > Gastrophryne carolinensis. The sequence continues at coordinate 113,107,960 of CM051237.1, read as the reverse complement.
GTTTAATACAGGCACATGGGATGTTTCAGTATGGCTGTATACAAGATGGTAAGAAATTATCCAAACAATTTTCCACTGAGACTACTAGGGGAAGGGAGTAATTTTCCTTTTTTTTGTCTGGCTCTGAAACTGGTAAACTTGTATAAATACAAAGTGAAATGTAAAAAAATACAAGGTTAGAAATAAGAGCAAATTGTTCTTGTTTTTGTGAAGCTGTCTTGTCTGTTTATTTCTTTTTTGCCACAACTTCTGGCACAGAAATCTCACTGGAGCTCACTGAAGGCTGATCCAGCTTTCCCTAGCACGTGTCATAAATATAATTGCCTTGACCTGGACCTTGTCCCAGCCTCTCTTCACACCCTTTGTCTGTATTCCATGGAAGTGGTGGAGGGAAGGAACGCAAGGAAGGAACGCAAAGTGCCTTGAAAACCTCCAAATTGCCTGGATGTTAAAGCGGCAGAATGCAAAGTCTTAGAGTATGCAAATAAGCCATGCGTAAAAATGATTACTCTAACGAGAAGTACACCCCATTTATTCATTAGGATAATTTCTGTTATACATTGTTACATAGAATCTTGAATTGTCTCCGGTAATATGAATATTTAGCTTCATTAGGCAAGGCCTCATTTCCATTTTTTGGGCTGCATTGTGATGATACAAACAATTAGAGTTAAATGATAATGTTAAAAGGTGTGCAGAGTTTATAAAAGCTTCATTTTCCTCGTTCTCCTCCTTTCCCAGAGCTACGCTATTTCTTTCAGTTCCATAACTTAAGCTGTAATTACCCTAATTATTCATAAGGTGCTAGGCTGCTACTTCATATAAGTTGTAAGACAGCCTTAAATATTGAAACAGTAATGAAGTGATGAACCTTCTCATAGTCTGGGATCCAGTGATTAACAAGCAGTAGTGAGAATAACACATTTGCTTATTGTATAGAGTAAAGTTTTAGAATTAGAAGAACTGGTAACCTCTTCTCAGTAAGGTTTTCATAGCAGCCTGAAATTTTTATTATCGAAAATCTCTTCCTGGATCTTTATAAGCTTGTTTCCCCTTAGCCAATCACAATCATTATCTGCAAACACATAAAATGCTAAGTCTTTATACAGCTCCTTGAAGATACTGGCTGAGCACAAATTAATTTCCCCTTCCAGGCACACATTAACTATTTCTACCCTTATCCCTATGATATCATTGTAAAAAGAGCCATTTCAAAACATCTCAAAATCTTAAATTATTGGTAAATACATTATGTATTCTAAGCAATGCTGTTTTGTTTTTGTTCATTTCTGGCTCGTAGATGAGCTGGGAAGTGCATGCCGATGATGCAGCTTTATAAATCTTGAGCATGCTCTGCTTTGATCAGAGACAGCTGCAGGGCCACTATTACCTTCCATGCTCACTTGCTGAGAGCACCAAGGGACAGAGTTGCTGTTAAACTATTTTTTTACTGGTCCTGGGGAAATAAAACTGAGAAGTTTTGCACATTTGGAATTCTGCTATGGCTTCTACCTGGTGCTGCTGGAAACAGAGGAGAGGCACAGGGGCAGGCATGAGGTTTGTCCAGCCCTGGAGTCCCCTCTCCCTAACAAGCCCAGAGCGCATGCTTGGCCGGCATCACTCGCATGCTGTTCCGGCTGTGCATGGCAAGTGTTGACACACTGCCTTAATAAAAGGGTGCTGTGACCCCCAAATATGTTGGATTTGCTGTGTGTACCATACTCTATGACTCAATGGAATACATTACCTTTTGCTATTTGAATTTTCAATGTGCTGGCTCTTCTGTGGATTTTCTGTATATTACATTCAGTTTCGAGCTTTAACACTCTGCTACCATTAATATTGGAAGTGTTTGGGAGTAGACGGACATATTCTTTGCTGATATTTAGCATATGTGTCCTTTTAGACATTTACCTGTAATGTTTTTTTCTTCTTTAAACCACACCTTATTTTATCTCATGTGCAAATAAAGTGTGCACATACTTAAAATAAACTGCTGTTTTAGGTTTGCCGAAGCATTTTGGGAGAACTGATGGATATCATACAAAGCAGAGAACCGATTAACAGCTAACAGCAACAAAAGATGCAATAGTCTTAAATGGGATATTGGTCTTAAACAGACAGGCAGTCCTCTATTACCTGCCTCCAAAGTTTTCTCAACCATTCCATTTAATTTATCATTGACCACGTTCCAAATGTGTTTAAATGCCACAATTATCATGCTTGCCGGGCTTACTCACACTTGGAGCGCTGAGGGACAGGGGTGTCCACATGACCACATTCGGAGTGTGGTGATGGAGAAATGGAATGGCATACTGAAGCATCTACATTGTGCTGCACAAATGGAGGAGAGGCACGGATGGATTCAGGCTAAGGGACTGAACTACCTCTCGAAGGAATGGGGAGAGGACTCCGTTTTGTGATCCCTATGCGCCTTTAGAAGGAGAACACCAAGTGTGAATAGCAGGTGTATGGCAACCAAGCTGGAAAGGACTATAAAAAAAGAGACCCTGAGTGCCAGGAGGGCCAGCTGTCAATTGCTGTATAAATAACTGTGCCAGTGTTGAACTTGAACCAGCTGCCATATTTAACCTTCAAGTAGAGCCATCAGGGGTTTGCTATCGCCATCTCCCAGGAACTGAGTTAGTACCTAACCTACCCTTTCCCAAGCCCTGGTAGACCCACTTTCCAAATATGGCCCTGACTTAGGGTTACCTCCCCATCTCCCCTAAAGCTTACCAAACCCATCTCTGTGTCCCTGTTACACTGGTTGACGTGTTGTGTTGACTTTATGTCATATATAATCCTAGTGAAATAAATCCAAATCTGAATCTGATTTTAAGGAGAAGTTTTAGGGAAAGTTGATTGAATCAAGAGCATTTTTATTAAAAATACTCTTCTTGATGCACAGTCAGGTAAAGTTGGAGAAGCTGGCGAGGTGTGAGGCGTGACAACATAATAAATGCATCTTAATAAACACATACACTCGATGCAGATCTCTCTTTTCTATTAGTTCGGAGGTGGAGACGGTCCAGATAGTGTAGCTATGAGATCTCAGGGAATGCATTATTCATCCCCACAGCTTCATATCTAAATAATTACATACACTGCAGAGTGTAGTCACAGCTGTGAACGCCTTTACCATACTGCATATATCCAAAACAATGTGGAGAATGAAAGATACAGCAGCAACCTGTCGGGGGTGACCCGGGAGTGACCGGCAACTTATCACAAAGTAGCTTCAAAATGTCCTGTTGGACATTATAGTGTTTCATCTAGTAATCATCATTTGTTATTAAGTATTATTTTTTCTTTTTAATGGTTCTTTATTTTTCAGCAGCTTGACAGTTATTTATTTCAACTTGTTACATTTCAAAATGTAAGGTTAAAGCTTGATTCCATTCTTAATTATAGCTTAAGTAAATTAAACTTTCATTATAGAATGGGAAAGAAACTGAAACCAGAAGTAAATTTAGAAAATAATCTATAGGAAATACCAAGAGGTTTTTCGGCATGCCACAGGTGTTATCTGCTCCATTCCGCTGCCTGTCTCCTGAGCTAGTCGGTGAGGAGCAGGAACATTAACTATTTAAGAGGAAGTCCAGTCTGAGTGTCTGGGTAGCTAGGAGGAAAGGTAGGTAGCTTGGTCAGTGATCATCTGGGTCACTGGGTAGCTGAGTCAGAGGGTCAGTAGGTAGGTAGGTGGGTGGGTGGCTGGGTCAGTGGGCTGGTGGGTGGGGGGGTTGGTAGGCAGACAGAACAGCTGCACCCATTGCTGCTGCTCTGGTCATCCTGCAAGGGAAGGAGCCAAGTAAACCTTCCTCTGCTCCCTGCTGGACTGCACCACTGATTGCAGATAGAAGGAGCTGCCAATTAATGAGGAAAATATCCATGCAAACCTTCCTTTCTCACCACTCGGGCGAGGGATAAAGCCATCGGCTGGGAATTTCACCGCCCCTCACCTTTGCCATGGGAGAGCTGCTGGCTGCTGGGATTCCACTGTTGCACCCACCTGATTCGACAGCTCGCGGCTCCAGCTCTCAGCTCCATCCGTTCTGCCCAGCGCTGCTAGAAGTCCCGGCAGCAGCAGGCGGCTCTTTCCTCTGATGATTGGCCAGGCACAGCAGTGGAACCCCAGCAACAGCCAGCAGCTCTCCCCCTGACCCTGATAGAAACAAAATCCAGGATTTTCAATAGTCCAGGTTTTGTTCCTTCTCCTTGGTCCATCCCAAATGAGGATGCACCACTGTGTGAAATCCCTGCTTGTTTATTCACCGACAATCCCACAGTGCATGCACTGGCTCTCCTCCAATTAGCTTTGCCATTCAGAAATGCCTGGGGCAGCTGTGTGCATCAGTCAGAGGCCACTGTGGCCCACACATGTGCCCTGCTTTCACCTACGATGTGAGTAAACAAGGCGATCTGGAAGATTTCACACAATGGGGCATCCTAAATTGGGATGCCGCAGACTTGAATTATTTGCACAACTGGTCACATTCTCACATTTTAATTTTTGGTGTTTCCTATATTATAGGCTCTATTCAATACAGGGTGCCCCTATAGCCTTTGACATGGGTTTGGTTCCCCATGACTTTGGACACAAGGCTGTTCTGGCCCATTGTATCAGGAAGAGTGTGTGAGTAATCATGCATGGTAATCAGCAAGCCACACTTCACATGGTGGCTGTGTGACATGTGGCAGGTGGTTCCACAACACCAGGCTTGACAATGCCTCCACCTGATTATCTGCACCCACTTTTGGACATTGGGTGCAGACAGGGGTGTACCCTATCTTCTGCCTGAAGTGAACTACAGAAAGGCTCTCCCCACCTCCCCAGGGTGTGCTGCTTCACTCCTCAATGAAGTCATGTGCCTCTGTGCCTTGCTCCTGGGAGTGAAGCCGCAGTTGGGGAAGAGGCAGCTGTCTTACATGGCCTTATCACAGATGCATCTCTGGGTGTATCGGGTAAGAGAACTGACGGGCATACTGTTCATGACAGCCTGCTCAGGTAAATCTTGCTTGGCACCGGGAACAGCCGACGGAGCGTTTCCGGTGCTTCACACTGGCCGGCCAGGGGAGACGCTTTCTGGACACGCATTGGGACACATATATAAGAAAGGTAACACCCGAAATCTATTATCGCTGGCGCTACCTTGATAAAAGGGCTGTAGGCCCTGAAACGTCGGCAATACAGAGCGATCACTGCCTTGCTTACTATTCAGGTATAACATTGATTCACTTATCATGCTAATGCTGTATTGAACTGTGTCTATACTATGCCGCCTATTATATTTCTGTGATTATATTATTGGTTTTCTGGTACCTGTTTGTATACCATAAGGTTTAACTGTATTTACTTCAGAAAGTTTAAACTATTGTTCCTTAACTCTACTGTCGATATCAGCAACCTGTATATTATACTGCTTTATCAGTGTCAACATATATTCATCATCCACAGGAGGACATTTGTGATACCCCCAATAGTACATTTGGTAAACATTTTACCTATCTATAGACTTTTTTTCCTATGGTTAAATGGTACAATTTACAGATTGTCCATTTTTGTAGTCATAAAGGGGCACCCTTCTCCTGAGGATTTTCAAGCACTTGAGATTGAATTATCTATTGTATCCTTTTTTGTGAATCATTGTTATTATTTTATATATGGGGTATAAATACCCTTTAATACACTCTAATTGCAATTTAATATATTGGTGTGGTGTGCATCCTTCCTTGAAGTTGTTATTATATATTTATTTAGGGCCGGATGTGGTGGAGGTCCTGGTTGTGATTGCACCCACAATTAACAAAAGAATAGGTGTGCTGGTACCGAATATTTTCTAATAAATCCTGCTTGGCTCCCATGTGTAACAACACGGCAGTTTCTCTCTGATACCCCTGAAGCGCCCCCGCTGTGATTTACATTCTATGCAGCGGGCAGCACTTTTGTGATATTTATATTTATCCTTAGTGCCCTTGCTGCGGTAACTGTCTCATGCGGCAGGGAGCACCTTCACATTGATGATGACTGACCAATGGGAAGTCTGGTCTCTCCTTATTGGATGAGACCCAAGTGCTGCGGAGGGACACTGCTGCCACTGTCGTCCATCACTGTGACGGCTGTCCCCGGCCAGTGCTCACGAGTGAGAGGTGATCCAGAGCACACGAAGTTGAGTCCATTTTCAATTATGGTACTACTGATTATTTGTTTACTATATAAACAAGTGAAATGTTTGCCATGATAACTATGATTAAGGACTGGGCGTCCGAAACACGTTAGTGGCTACTGTATATGCTTATCCATACCAGGACTTTTTCTATTGTGGATTTTAAGGTGGACTTTTGCTATGGAGATGTTTTTAACCTATATGGATTAAAAATGAAGTTTTATATGTAGAAGTGCGGATCATCTAATCCTTTCTACATCTGGGTTTATTAGAGCCTGATGCCCAATAACATGGGCACTGGAGACATTGACCCCTATGCTTGGTGTACCTGCTACTACCCTCAAAAACTGTGAAAAAGGTACAGGAAGTGTTGCCGAATGCATCCTTCGGCAATACCCAAATGCTGAATATTTTGGCTAATTCTGCTGTCCAAACAGAGTACTGGATTGACCAGTGACAATGAAATGGATGCCCAGGTTTAGGCACATTTTTTTAGTTATATCATGAGATAAGCTTGTGAATCTTTGCAGAGACCAGGCAGAGACCAGGAAGTCCAGTCTGAGTGTCTGGGTAGCTAGGAGGAAAGGTAGGTAGCTTGGTCAGTGATCATCTGGGTCACTGGGTAGCTGAGTCAGAGGGTCAGTAGGTAGGTAGGTGGGTGGGTGGCTGGGTCAGTGGGCTGGTGGGTGGGGGGGTTGGTAGGCAGACAGAACAGCTGCACCCATTGCTGCTGCTCTGGTCATCCTGCAAGGGAAGGAGCCAAGTAAACCTTCCTCTGCTCCCTGCTGGACTGCACCACTGATTGCAGATAGAAGGAGCTGCCAATTAATGAGGAAAATATCCATGCAAACCTTCCTTTCTCACCACTCGGGCGAGGGATAAAGCCATCGGCTGGGAATTTCACCGCCCCTCACCTTTGCCATGGGAGAGCTGCTGGCTGCTGGGATTCCACTGTTGCACCCACCTGATTCGACAGCTCGCGGCTCCAGCTCTCAGCTCCATCCGTTCTGCCCAGCGCTGCTAGAAGTCCCGGCAGCAGCAGGCGGCTCTTTCCTCTGATGATTGGCCAGGCACAGCAGTGGAACCCCAGCAACAGCCAGCAGCTCTCCCCCTGACCCTGATAGAAAGAAAATCCAGGATTTTCAATAGTCCAGGTTTTGTTCCTTCTCCTTGGTCCATCCCAAATGAGGATGCACCACTGTGTGAAATCCCTGCTTGTTTATTCACCGACAATCCCACAGTGCATGCACTGGCTCTCCTCCAATTAGCTTTGCCATTCAGAAATGCCTGGGGCAGCTGTGTGCATCAGTCAGAGGCCACTGTGGCCCACACATGTGCCCTGCTTTCACCTACGATGTGAGTAAACAAGGCGATCTGGAAGATTTCACACAATGGGGCATCCTAAATTGGGATGCCGCAGACTTGAATTATTTGCACAACTGGTCACATTCTCACATTTTAATTTTTGGTGTTTCCTATATTATAGGCTCTATTCAATACAGGGTGCCCCTATAGCCTTTGACATGGGTTTGGTTCCCCATGACTTTGGACACAAGGCTGTTCTGGCCCATTGTATCAGGAAGAGTGTGTGAGTAATCATGCATGGTAATCAGCAAGCCACACTTCACATGGTGGCTGTGTGACATGTGGCAGGTGGTTACACAACACCAGGCTTGACAATGCCTCCACCTGATTATCTGCACCCACTTTTGGACATTGGGTGCAGACAGGGGTGTACCCTATCTTCTGCCTGAAGTGAACTACAGAAAGGCTCCCCCCACCTCCCCAGGGTGTGCTGCTTCACTCCTCAATGAAGTCATGTGCCTCTGTGCCTTGCTCCTGGGAGTGAAGCCGCAGTTGGGGAAGAGGCAGCTGTCTTACATGGCCTTATCACAGATGCATCTCTGGGTGTATCGGGTAAGAGAACTGACGGGCATACTGTTCATGACAGCCTGCTCAGGTAAATCTTGCTTGGCACCGGGAACAGCCGACGGAGCGTTTCCGGTGCTTCACACTGGCCGGCCAGGGGAGACGCTTTCTGGACACGCATTGGGACACATATATAAGAAAGGTAACACCCGAAATCTATTATCGCTGGCGCTACCTTGATAAAAGGGCTGTAGGCCCTGAAACGTCGGCAATACAGAGCGATCACTGCCTTGCTTACTATTCAGGTATAACATTGATTCACTTATCATGCTAATGCTGTATTGAACTGTGTCTATACTATGCCGCCTATTATATTTCTGTGATTATATTATTGGTTTTCTGGTACCTGTTTGTATACCATAAGGTTTAACTGTATTTACTTCAGAAAGTTTAAACTATTGTTCCTTAACTCTACTGTCGATATCAGCAACCTGTATATTATACTGCTTTATCAGTGTCAACATATATTCATCATCCACAGGAGGACATTTGTGATACCCCCAATAGTACATTTGGTAAACATTTTACCTATCTATAGACTTTTTTTCCTATGGTTAAATGGTACAATTTACAGATTGTCCATTTTTGTAGTCATAAAGGGGCACCCTTCTCCTGAGGATTTTCAAGCACTTGAGATTGAATTATCTATTGTATCCTTTTTTGTGAATCATTGTTATTATTTTATATATGGGGTATAAATACCCTTTAATACACTCTAATTGCAATTTAATATATTGGTGTGGTGTGCATCCTTCCTTGAAGTTGTTATTATATATTTATTTAGGGCCAGATGTGGTGGAGGTCCTGGTTGTGATTGCACCCACAATTAACAAAAGAATAGGTGTGCTGGTACCGAATATTTTCTAATAAATCCTGCTTGGCTCCCATGTGTAACAACACGGCAGTTTCTCTCTGATACCCCTGAAGCGCCCCCGCTGTGATTTACATTCTATGCAGCGGGCAGCACTTTTGTGATATTTATATTTATCCTTAGTGCCCTTGCTGCGGTAACTGTCTCATGCGGCAGGGAGCACCTTCACATTGATGATGACTGACCAATGGGAAGTCTGGTCTCTCCTTATTGGATGAGACCCAAGTGCTGCGGAGGGACACTGCTGCCACTGTCGTCCATCACTGTGACGGCTGTCCCCGGCCAGTGCTCACGAGTGAGAGGTGATCCAGAGCACACGAAGTTGAGTCCATTTTCAATTATGGTACTACTGATTATTTGTTTACTATATAAACAAGTGAAATGTTTGCCATGATAACTATGATTAAGGACTGGGCGTCCGAAACACGTTAGTGGCTACTGTATATGCTTATCCATACCAGGACTTTTTCTATTGTGGATTTTAAGGTGGACTTTTGCTATGGAGATGTTTTTAACCTATATGGATTAAAAATGAAGTTTTATATGTAGAAGTGCGGATCATCTAATCCTTTCTACATCTGGGTTTATTAGAGCCTGATGCCCAATAACATGGGCACTGGAGACATTGACCCCTATGCTTGGTGTACCTGCTACTACCCTCAAAAACTGTGAAAAAGGTACAGGAAGTGTTGCCGAATGCATCCTTCGGCAATACCCAAATGCTGAATATTTTGGCTAATTCTGCTGTCCAAACAGAGTACTGGATTGACCAGTGACAATGAAATGGATGCCCAGGTTTAGGCACATTTTTTTAGTTATATCATGAGATAAGCTTGTGAATCTTTGCAGAGACCAGGCAGAAAGTACATTGCAGTTCATGCTGCTCGTGGACTGCTGAAGATGAGGCATATCTCTAGCGAACAGACACATTAGCAATTCATTTTAACAGCTTTCAGGGGTTGAGGCACTTTCCATATATCCTCCCACATGTTTCAAGTTTCCTCTTAGATCCACATATATCCAGATATTAAATTATAGATAAAAAGAGCTTGTGTGGGTGCAGAGAGATGGAAGGAGTGATACGACAGCTGTACAGGCACATCCTGCCACCCTAATGAGCTTTCTATCACTGCCTCACACACCTCTTTTCCCCTCCATTTTTCCTTGTGCTCACATAAACACAGCTAAAACGTTATTTCATTGTCGGCTGGGATTTGTCTCTCACTTTTCTCAACCCCTTGTTCTGTCATTAGCATGTTAACGTCTTTAGGATTTGTCTGTCTTATTATATCTGCTGTAAGAATGCTTGTGTCACAATTACTTTAACTCCTTTAGTGCTCACATAATCCCATCGTAATTCATTTGGTATTTAAGCTAATAAACTTATATTGCTTTAAACACTGGTAAAAAAACTGATTCTCACCCTTATGCAATGTGATGTGTATGCCTTTCATTTTAGAACAATATGTCCTAATAAACTTTCACAGAGACATAGATATATTATTTAATAAGAACATTGCCAACACTTTTGTAGAATTGGATGCACTGTAAACAAATAGAACCAGCACATAAAAAAACAAGTCAATAATATTTGATCCAGTGGAGTGAAAACATTTGAAAGGCTGCCAAAATTACATGGTATTATTCCATCTCCTTTATCATATACATATATACACTCTGGCTTTGGCGCTAATTATTCTAGAGAAATAGTGTTAGGTAAATAATCTCCATCTCAATGCAACCACAAGGCAATATATGGTTGTCAGGGAACCGTGGGTCACGTGATCAATCAGGGACCTCCGGACACACAGACCGCTTTCCCGTAACCCCCGTCCGAGCCCGCCTAGCATGACCACCAGGCCCAAAACCTGCAGACACACAGATTCTTGGCTAAGGCAAAAAGATTGCTCAAGTTAAGTATAGGGTTTATTTAGTCAGTGATAACAAACTAATTTGGCAGTGATGACAAACATTGAAAATGGAATATGAATAAATGAAAATGTTGTTCTGAGAAGTAGGTTACAGGTTACAGTGAGTTACACAGATATAAAACAGTTAGTTACCTTAAGATGCAGTTGCATAGTAGTGATGATGATAAACTCCCACATAGAGGTAAGTGGTGAGCTAGTTGATGGGAACCTCCAGCTCGCATGCAGTGCGAGCCCTCTCCAGAGAATGGCCCTGTTCTTGTCTCCTTAGCCTACTTTTAAGCCGGCCTCTGCCCTTCCACCCCCCCCTCCTCCCAGACACAGGTCCTATATCAGAATTTCCAATTACAGAGCACCCTTTAACAGGTTACCCCAATGATGTGACCCTTGCATGTCTCAAATAATTTTGGTTGGTACATGGTCAAGCCTATCGACACTCTACTGGTTCTGGGTTTTAAGCATATCCCAGTTTTCTTGTACACATGCTTTTGACCAAGACCTCACTGTTTAAATTATTAAAGTATTTATATGTACATTATTTATACAATTTACATACATTTAAAAAAAACAGATTCACTGATACAGTGTACAATCCTATTCAGCTTTACAAAATAATGCAGTGTGTCATACACATCTCAAGCCTTGTTGCTTCCGTATGGCATTGTGCTCCCTGATTCCTCTGTATTCATAATTTCACCATAGAGCCCTTTCTTTTGGGCGTTGGGCAAACATGTTTCGCCTGTTGATACTGGCTTCCTCAGCGCCCTTAAGTAAAAAAATCTGTGGGTGCTGTTTGTTTGTTCAAAACCATTCACTGATAATGCATGATACAATGGTTTCACATGTCCCCAGAGGAGTGTGGCTCAATCACCATCGAAATATGGGATTGTCAAATGCCGGCCTTTGTCATAGCATGTAGTAGCTTCAAGATTTGATAAATAGTTGTAAATTTTCCAGTTGATTCAATGATAAGGGCTTTAAGAAGCGCGCTTCGCGCTGCACTGCAGTCGTGGCGTCCTTTCCGCGCCCCCACATGTTAGGTGTCGGGCCCACTCTGGGCTCTCCTCACCTCATATGTGCTCGTCAGTCTAGGGGCTCCTGTATCAGAACCCATGTCAGAACCTCATGTCAGAACCCATGTATGGACTTCCTTTTCCTGATAGCCTTGTAAGGGTGAAATTTGCTACATACAGAGAATCTTAGGGATATGCCGGACATCAGCGATAAAATGAAATGTAATATTTGCTCTATTCCTCACAATGGTATACTGTTGGGTTTAAAAATAGAGGACCTATTAAAGTTCAGCTATATTCAGAAAATAAGTTTACGTGGTCACCTTCCATCCCCAGCCTTGTGTCTCAAAATATCCTATGTTTACTTTTTTTTACCTCAGCCTTTGCCGCATATTTATAAAAACACCAGGTAAAAAAACAACAGGAAGTAGTATTATGATGATCTCAGACATGCTGCTGCCTGGATTCAACTGACGATGCACAGTAACAGGAAGTATAGCAGCACTTCCTTTTTGCAGGTGGCCTGGGGAGGGATACACATGAGCACTGTTTGTTGTGATGGTCAGTCATTTTTGACTGTTGGTCTGATTTATGTTGAAGTGTTCCCCATTGCTGAGCTGTGTGTACTCTAACTGATTGCATCATTACTGGGGGTGGGGCTGCTCAGCCAGGGAGCAATATGGCCGACTGCATCCAGATCATGTTGTTTTGGGGCACTGATCTGGGGATAGAAAGTGACTACAAATACTTACCTCTGAGTATAGGTGCACTTTAACCCATTAGGATCAATGGGATCCTGGTGCAGAGAGTGTCTCTGCACTTCAAAGTGGAGGTCCAGTCTCCCAACCACTCCCCAGCACTGCCTCCCCTGGCATTGAGGCAAGAAAAAAAACAGCTAACCTTGCCCCGAACCAGCTTTGTCATGGCTGCTGCTGTGGCAGCTAAACAGACAGTGCACAGAGAGGCATTCTCAGTTCTTTGCATGCTTCCACCCACCTGCCCATTCGAACACAGTGTGGGGGATGCAACTGTGTGCATCCTGTCCAAGATGGCGGAGCCTAGGACCCAAAGCACCCAGATAATTGTGCATGATCCCGTGTGCGATAAGGCGTTTTTTCAATTTAACCCCCTCAGCCCCAGGCGGGTGGGTGATTGGAAGACTGGACTTTCACTTTAAAGCAGACCAAAACCCACTGAACATGTGAAATCCATTTGGCCAAAGCCCCTGTCGATGCTCCCTTTTTAGGGTTCCCTTCTGTAAGATGGCTGACAATCAGTCATTGCATACATGTGGCAATGACATCATTGCCGCATACATGTGGCAATGACATCATTGCCACACACAACAGTGGCAATGAATGGAGGAGGCGGAGCTTTACAGTTAAGACATGCACCATTATCTGGGATTAGAGTGAAGCAGGAGCAGTGAAAATTGTTAAAAAGTTCTCTTCATTAGGGGAGCATTTCAAGGGATGCTAGTTAAAATGTGGGTTTTGGTCCACTTTGGTCCACTATAGTAGATCTGGGTTGAGAAATTGGACTTTCCTTTTAAGGTGCTTATGAAATGTTTAAATGTTTCATTGAAAACATCCTAAAATATTGTTTCATGGCCTAGTTTGGGCAAAGCTCAAAATGGGATGAGATAGCTCTTCTGAAGGTGTTTCATGCAGCAGAGCAAATTATCAAGCTGAACTGTCTACAGTCTGTATAAAAAAAGGCAGTGTGTGTCAAAGGCAAGAAAGATAGTGATAGAACTCAACCACCAAAACAACTAATTATTCTCTATGCTGAAGTTCAACAGCTGTCATCGGGCTGTTTGGTTACTCTGAGGCAGACAAAGACCAAATATAGACTATCCAACACCCACTCCAACATTCGACAGAAATTCATCCTGGCCAAATATGCCAAAACTGGCTGTGGTTTGCAGGCCGTGGTATAAATTTCTTTATCTGCATATTGCTAGTAAACTAACTGACCCCAATGTAGATATTTAGACCTTTATATTTTTATTTGGTGGGAGAGGGGTAATTTCTTCCCACAAGGTGCCTATGAACCATTGAATTAAATGATTCCCCAAGGCTGATCAGTGGATCAGCAAAAATACATGTACAGAAAATGTTGGTATAGGGCCTTGGCTGGTCCGTAGTTACTCATAACCCATAACTATTGTAGTAGGGAAAAACCATGTCCACACGCTCTTATTCATTATAAGTGGATTTATTTAAGGAAAAGCTGGGTAGGATGAGTAGGACCCCCCTGAGAAAAGGGTTAACGGGATCCATCAGGGTCTGCTCTTCTGGGAACTAGAAGGAATGTGGGATTTGGGTGCCTGTCATGGGAAAGAAAGGGACTCATCAAGAAACAGGGTTTAGTGTCCCACCCAAGAACATCCCAAAAATCTACATTTATTATCCACTTACCAGGTGGGTGCAGTAAATTGCGACGTGTGCCCAGGGGGAAAGCTGTAAATCCTGGTGATGGGTGGTCCTGGGAGGATGACTTTTCTTGGTCTTCGTGGGGTCCCTGTGCCACCCCTGGATGCTCCCAATGTATCCAAGCTGGTCCTGGTGTCTGTTGATAGAGTTGGAAAAGTTGGGAAGTGGGGCACAGAGGGTTCCCTAGACCGCTAGAGTTGTAGTGAGAGTGTAGCTTACCTTGGCAGGGAAAGTGCGTCCTAGGTCTTTGTCATGCTGGCCGAGGTCCAAAATGACTCAGGCGGAGGTGAGTTTGGTTGCCCCATGGTGCTGTAGCGATGTCATGGGGAGCTCTTGGGCCGATCAGCCACCCCAGCAACAGGACGTGCAGTGTCCGGCTGGACGATTTCTTCCAGGCCTGGGGAGCTGGGATTCCCCAGTGCTCCCAGGTTTGGAATGGCCCTGTGGGGTGCATTCTCTTTAGAAGGGGAGGTCTTATGCACTAGGAGTCAGCCCTGCTTGCAGCTCCCGCTACTCTCCAATGTTGTCCTCCATTAGGATGGAGCTAGTACTAGAACTAGTACTGGAACTAGAGCTAGTAACCTTGTAAAAAGAGAGAAGTAGGTAGTGTTTTTTTATAACAGGTAGATAGTGAGTGGAGCTGTATCATAAAAAGGGAGAAAAAAAGAGGATACAGGGGTTAGGCTAGATAAATTGGGTGGTGACTCCCTAAATACCAGAGGAACAGTGGGTAGAGTTTATGGTACGTTCACTGGGTGAGCCAAAGTGGGAAAATTAGTGATGTAGCAGAAACAGCAAGCATGGCGCAGGAGGATATACTGCTTCAGACAGCGAGGGTCTACACCTGAGAAGGTCTCTGTTGGGAGGAACCGAGCCTTGGCTTGGAAGAAACAGACAGAGAGGGAGCCCTCTCCCTTGGACTCCCATAAGGTATGGCTGCCCCTATTGGAGACCCTTAAAACTCGGGGAAGTGTTGAACCTGGCTCAGACTGCTGTCCTCTGGCATTGAACTGATTCTATAGTTAAGTGGCTGTTATTCCTGAAGGGGAGGAGCTCCCCCTTAACCCGCATTACCCTGTGTTTTCCCTGCCTCATCTATTGTTCGTTAATGTAATGTATGTTAACCCGCGCTAATGGTTTTTTTGACAGTTTTAAGTTGTTTATCTTGACACAAATATATTATTAAATGCTCAACGTGTATAGAACTTAACTATTCCAGCAAATTCTAAAAGACTAATAAACATGTAATACACAGAGCAATAAATATGTTTCTAATACAGGAACTATAATAAAGAAGATTGTAACAATTAGAGGTTAGTCCAAAGTGTAGTGGCAAAAAAGTTCAGTTCTTCCACTATATAGATGAATGAATTGTTACTTTATCCTCTATGCCAGTGCTGAGTAATCACGCAAGTGCCCACCACCTATTTTATTTACCCTTACCAGATAAATAAATCGATTAGGCCATGCAATTTGATATCCCAGTCTGCCCTTGATGTTTATCTTCCAAAACTTCTGCTGAAGAGTTGGCCTAATGGCCCTTCAAAAATATATGCTCCTCAATGTTTGCATAATTTTAGTTTCCAAAATTGGTTGCCGGGCATATATATAAAAGAAAAGATAGGCTAATAGCATAATATTGCTTTTAATTCAAACTTGGTTAAAAGTTAGATTTAAAATGTGCACTCACATTTCATAAAATCAATATTGGCATTGGTTTAACAGGCAAGGATCTCACCGCTTTATCTCCTACACCGCGGCCGCCGGTGTTCCTAGAGTGGTACTGGGTATGGGTATGCGGGTCCTCCTGAATGACAAATGCTGGATACTGTAATAGATGTCCGCCTTGCCGCCTAGGTCGACGCGTTTCGTTGCGGGGTTTGCAACTTTTTCTAAGACTGGCGGCGCGGCGGTAAGCGCTGCCTTTTATATGCTGTGTATAAGGCGGGGTTTGAGCATCAAATGACGATAGGGGCAGCCTATCTTTTCTTTTATATATATGCCCGGCAACCAATTTTGGAAATCGATTTATTTATCTGGTAAGGGTAAATAAAATAGGTGGTGGGCACTTGCGTGATTACTCAGCACTGGCATAGAGGATAAAGTAACAATTCATTCATCTATATAGTGGAAGAACTGAACTTTTTTGCCACTACACTTTGGACTAACCTCTAATTGTTACAATCTTCTTTATTATAGTTCCTGTATTAGAAACATATTTATTGCTCTGTGTATTACATGTTTATTATTGTTCGTTAATGCTCATCTCAAAGTGGGCTGGATGGACCACCAAAAACTGAAAAATTGCCTGCTGTAAGCTGAGACTATGGATTTATTTTTTGGAAGTTTCAGCCTTGATTTGTGAATATGCCACCTGTGTGTTACTGAGGCCAAGTCAATAAAGCAGAACTGCCTTTTCTAAGCTGCAATTGGGCTGTCCGTAGATTTACTGGCCGACCGTGACATAACTGTTGGATAACAAGTACAGTCAACCATGCAGTTTAACCCCTACTGTTTGGTTTATACTAATTAGGAACCATCCCAGGTCCTACACCAACATTTTCAATAAATACATTTTACAATAAAGGCTAAGTAAGTAATCAGTAGTGAGTGTATTTTCTCAATGACCAAAGACTCAGATTGATATGCCTGGACCTTATATATGTTGGTAAGACCTATTTGTTGGATTTGTGCAATTAAACAATTACACTGAAAAGTAAACAGGCGTGCAGTAACATGGTAAGGCAATATCAATTGGGATAGCCCAAAAACTCCCCACAGCAGACAAACTTCTGCACCACCGTAGAATTCCAAGACTATACAAATTTATATTATTATTTATGTTGGGCCCAAGATAAATAATAAAAAATTGTATATCCAACAAAAGGGCCTACAAAAGCAGGCACTAACAGCAGCTGGCCTATAGAAAAAAAACCTAGAGCACCAATGTAATCTGCTTATTTAAGAAGAGACATTGTAGCACCATTCATTGCAAGCTTACAGAAAGATAACAGCACAAATACAAAAACCAAACAAATGGACACATCAAGGTGGATGCGAAGGTCATCAAAGTGACGCAAAATGTCACAGAATGGCGTACTTCATAAATGGGGTTCAAAGTCAAAAATTACAATCATAGGGCTTGTGACTGTTTTATTCAAGGTTCCGTTTCTCTTCCTGTTCATTTTATGTGTTTACCGACATACATTGACAAGAGACAATACCTGCCTTCTTGCAATAACATATTATTAGATGTAGCAAATGTTTTCTGTCAGAAGATTTGACACGAGTGATGATAAGTTGTTCTCAAGGTGTTCACACTGAACAGCTTTCTTCATGATGGCTGTAATTCCCATCCAATTTCTGACTATCTTACTTTATCACTCAACACATCAGCCAAGCTTATAAGCTGGTTTTCTATACAAGAAAAGCAGATTCAGTTTCTAACACCCATGGTGAACACCAGCCTCTTGTTTTCGTATATCTAGGTGGTCATTTACTAAGCGTTTGCTAGCCATTCATTGTGCTTTCACTAGTTTACCACATTTACTATGTTAAAAATGGCCTATTCGCAAGGCGAATGCTGTGCTTGCCATATTTAAGACCCTTCATCTTCTCCGGGCGAATGCTGGCAAACGAATTTTCAGTGCGCCAGCTTTTACTGGTGAATCCCATAGGAATCAATGTTATATTTGGCGAGAATGGCTGTTTGTGATTTTTACATCTGTCACTAATACATCGAGCATGAAGGTCAGATAGATAACTAGTATTGGAGAAACAACCGATAAAAAGGTTTTCACACGATTTTTTATTTTATTTTACCTATTTTCTGGAGGCTTCCAAAACACCCCATACTCTAGATACAACACATACATTCTGAGACAAATTCCATGCTGCCCTAAGCTGCTAAGTTTGTTTCCATGGAAATTTCTGATTTTGTAACAGCAAATTGTGCCGACACAGTTCACCCACTGACAAAAGCACCCTGTTCGCTAGTAAGTACCACACACTTTGACCAACAAAGTGTGGTGAAGAAAGTTAGTGTTCCCTGCACTCACAAGCGCAAAACAACTTTCTTCACCGGCATATTCCACGCTCCCAGTACACACGGCACCCAGCCAAGCATAAACTGACGAACAGGTGTGAGTGTATTATAATACCCCCGAATCTCATATCTGGAACCTGTGCTTTAGCAGTAAATTATTTTGGTATTGTGTTATTTTAGGGTCCTATCTTGCTGAAGTGCTTTTTCTTGCACCATTCATCTGCTTGTCCTCTAAAAGACCTTGCATAAGAGTATTGTATTGATTACCTTAACACTCAACAAAGGTGCCTACCTTGGGGTGCCATGTATGGGGAGGGTCATGTGGGACATGTGTGTATTCGTATGCATGCCTCATTTTTGCTTTCTAAGGGATAGTAAGAGCATAAGCATCCCAAATCAAGATGCCAAAGGAGTGGGAGATGCAGCAGGGCCACTGCAGGATTTTCTGACTGGAGGTCTGCTATCACTAACAGGGGTCCAAAGGTACACGGGTAAATGGGAGCAAGACAACACTCAAGGTATCACAGGTCACTGTTCATCTGTACAGACTCAGTGACCCATTGATAAATCAACACTGGAAGCCAAAGATTCCAGAATTGGAACAATCATAACTAACACACCCACAGTGATACTTGATATTACTTCGGCTCCTTTTACACCTCTCCTCTTGTGATGTGTTAGGCAACGGTCTCAACGCAAGGGAAAATGTTGCCCATAATTTTTAATGGGTCACTTCACATATATACACTGTGTATAAATGTGAACTACCCCCTTAAAAATAATGGGCAGCATTTTCCTTTGCACTGTAACTGTGTTGCCCAATGCAGCGCAAGCGGAGAGGTGTGAATAGGCCCTTCACATATCTAGCTACAATCTGATTTGCTGAGACACCATGCACACAACAAATGGTGGACTAGGGTCAAAACCCAGCCTGAAATTTTACCAGCCTGCGGCCAGGGCCGTATTTGGGGTTCATGCTGCCCTAGGCACAATTTTTTCACCCCCCCCCACTGCCTTACATTGCTAAATAGACGCAGCAATGCAGGGAGGGGGATCTTGGATCTGCTGCATAGACTCCCCCCCTCTCTCTGCACGGCCCTGTCCATCCATTCATGTCGCTGGATCCCGGGTGAGGTAAGGAATTCTCAGCTCCAGGGCAGCGGGTGGATCATTAGGCGATTAGAATTGACTGTTCTGAAACTAAAGAGCTGCAGCCAAGAGATCGAGCCTGCTGACTGAGAGTTAAGTAATATTGTATTTTTGTTCCCAGTCCTGAACTGCCTATTTAACATAATACAGCTTTTGACTATTGTGGTGATAGGTCCTTGCTATGGGTGAAACCCCCAAGGTCACCGATACTCACCTTTCATCGTTCTAATGCACAGGCTCTCAGATCTGTTAGCTGTGCATTTGTAATTTGCATGCACCATTGGATGGGAAAGAGGTGAGTTTCACAGGGTGATTTGAGGGGTTTCACACAGCGGCACAGAAAATACCCGGGAAAGTCAAAATCCCAGTCTGGGTTTTTTTTCTTCTTTAAGCAAACAGAGGCAGGATAGAGAGAGCAAGAGAGAGAGAGAGTGAGAAAGGAATAAAGAAAGAAGAAAACAGAGAGAGAAGGAATGTAAATAAAAAAAGAATAAAGAAGGAAGGATACAAAAAGTAATAAAGAGAGGAGGAAAGAAAGAAAGGAATAAAGAGACAAAAGAAAGAACGATGAGGAGGCAGAAAAGAAATGCAAAGAAGGAAAGAAGAGAGAATGAAGGAATGAAAGAAAGAGAATAAAAAAGGAAAGGAGAAAACAAATAAATAAAACAAATAAAGAAAATAAAGTAAGACAGAAGAAAAACATAGAAAAGAGATAGGACTGAGGTAAAAAAAGGAAGGAAAGCAAGAAGAAAAAAGGAAAGAAGGGGAAAGAAAGTGAGAAGGAGGACAGAAAGAAAGAAAATAGACAAGGGAGGGAAGAAAAGACATGAAGTAAGGCAGTAAAGGAAGAAAAAAGGAGAAAGAGGAATGGAAAGAAAGAAATACAGAAAAGAGGAATTAAAAAAAAAGACAGGAAAGAAATAAGGAAGAAAAACATGAAGGTCAAAAGGAAGGAAGGGAAAAAGTAAAGGAAGGAGGGAAAAAAAGGAAGGAAACATAGAAAGCAAGTAAAGGACAAATGTGAGTGGAGGTAGTGAGGAAAGAGAAAAAAGAAATGGAACAAAGGAGCAAAAAAAAAAACAAAAACGATTGGAGGAAAGGGAAGTAATGCAGTAGGGGAGAAGGAAGGTGGAAAAGAAAGAGGAAAAAAGAAGACGGGAATGCAACAAAGAGGGGAAAAATGTAAAAAAGAGAGGGAAGGAGGGGAGGAACAAAAGAAAGGGAGGGAGCCAGGGGAAAATGAAGAAAGGAAAGAAAAAAATGGAACAAAATAGGGAAGATGAAGAGGAAGAATGGAAAGAAAAAGGGGTAAGAGGGAAGAAAGTTAAAAAAAATAAGGGAGGAAGGAAAGAAATGAGTAAGAAATAAAGGCATGAAGACAGTTAAATGAAAGATCAATACAAGTGCTGCATAACCTTACTTGGCTGGCGTGCTACTTTCTGGAGCATGGCAGGCTGGGAGGCACATGAGCTGTGCCATTTGCTGCACTCCCCTTCTCTGCCCCTAAGCTAAGGTACCTGTTAGTGCTGCTGCCTGTGTCCTCAATGATGGGGGCGGCCATCTTGTCGCAGCCCCTGCTGGTCTGAGCTTCGTGTAGCTGATCTCAACATTGAGCACATTCACCTACACAGCAGCTTGAAGAGGGGTGAAAGAAGGGGGAAAGGCTAACTGGAGTCCAGCGCCTGAGACTGCTCACCGGGCCGTGCTGAGGGAGGCTAGACTGACACACAGAGAGGCAGGGGGCGCTGTGCTCAGCTTCCCATTCATTTTGTCTCTGGTGGCCTAGCCCCGCCCCTTCTCCCTGCCGTGTTTAGTTCATTGCTGTCTGTGGAGGTGGGTGTTGATGGCTTTGTGTGAAAAAACGCTATTGGCAGCTTTGGAATATGGCTGGAAGCTGCCTGATTGCTTGCAGATGGAATTTCTTTTTTTTTTTTATTTTTTTTTTTTTTATTGGATCCTTGCTGGTTGGATCCCTCAATCCCCGCCCCCACTGTAGCTCCGCCCTGGACACGTGCCTACATGTGCCTAGTGGCAAATACGGCTCTGCCTGCGGCACCTCCACTGAGCCTCCCCCACAATGTTCCTCCTGGTTGGTCATCGAGTGCAGTTTAGCCTATAACATTGGTGGTAGAGGGAAAAACATGGTTTAGAGTGTTTGTTGCAGTAGAGCAAGTTACAAACATTAATCGCTTACTGACCCAATTTTTGGGGGGTAGAGACATAAGCTGGCCTCTTCCCTTCCAATCACCTTTTTTTAGGATGTGAAATGGCATGTTGTGGAGGAGACTTTGGTACATTAAGTAACCATGTGTTTCATGGTGCATTGAGCTCTGATATTCTGGTAAGAGGTCATATTTACAAGACTAGCAAGCTCAGAATCAAACAAGTCCAAACGTATCATATATCTGCCATGTGTAAAACCCTGCAGTTTAGGCAATTTAAAGCTGCTCCCCTTCAGCAAGACCACGAGATAAGATGGGAGATGAATGATATTCAATTTAAACCACGACCAAATCAGACTGTATGGAACCAAAATTCTTACAGTATAGTAAATGTATAAAAACAAAATATATTAATAAAAAACCATGGCAAAAGTCTCAGTATGGAGGATTCCCAGTGATTCTCACCAGTGATTCCCACAATTACAAATCACTACTTATATGCTCAGATATAACTATACCACTCACTGGTACTCACCCACTCTCTATTGGGATACAGGAAGCCCTGTTCTGCTGAATTAAGCCAGAGCCCTGATCCTCTGTGCCTTCAGACCAATTCCTCAGACTACATATCCTACATTGGGACTTGTAAGTGTAATTTGTGACTTTGTTATAGGATTTTGAGGACACTTCCGCTTGCAAATTTGATCTTCCAGCATGCTATATGAGGTATAAATAAATATCTAGTATTATATTTGTATGTTTGAACTTTTGGACTGAGCTTTGCAGGGCAGTGGGTCAAGCTTTGTTGCTAAACGGGTAGC
This sequence comes from Gastrophryne carolinensis, assembly GCA_027917425.1. NCBI lineage: Eukaryota > Metazoa > Chordata > Amphibia > Anura > Microhylidae > Gastrophryne > Gastrophryne carolinensis. The sequence goes on along the minus strand of CM051237.1, from coordinate 113,085,440 downwards.
ACAATAAGGAATAATTATTATATTTTGTAACCATTTATAAGGCCATTAAAAAGTACTTGCCACACATTAAGAGGGCAGCCAGAGGCTCTTACTGGTAGCATTCCCAAAATCCTTGAATAGATCACACGCTGTAGTAACGAGTGCGCCAGTCGCTCATCTTGTCAGCCGCACCTCAATCAGCTGCAGAGGGACCTGGCTGACATTTGGAATATGCAGACGGGCACCATCTCAATCTCTGGTTAAAGGGGAAGCCAAGGGACAATTCTTTAGATAGAATGCATACCTCTCAAGTGTCCCTGATTTGGAGAGACTGTCCCTCTTTTGAGTCCATGTATCCCTCGTTGTTCTTCTCTGCCCCTCTTTGAGATGTAACATGCATATCTGCATCAGAAATGATTCATTTGCCTATTCAAAGTGTTTCTATTGTTGCATCCTATCTCCTATCCACCAATCAATGAGGGGGCATGGCTTAATTTAACAATTGTCCCTCTTTCCCACCATGAAAAGTTGGAAGGTATGAGAATGCTCTCAGCTGGCTCAGCCAGTTTTACTTTTTGCAAATTGCCTTCATCATTCTCTGTCTGTCTCTTTTTTATCTCTGGCGTTTCCTTATTTTTCTTCTTTATTTCACTTTTTTCTCTATTAGATTCCATCTTCTTACCTTTCCCTGTCTCCACCTTTTAAGTGATGTCCTAATTTGTCTTCCTCTTTTTTATCAGGTTTACAAATTCCTCCCTCTTTCCCACATCCCCTCCTCCTTCTCTTCTCCACATTCAGCCCTTCTTTTTTTCTTCATTATCTTCTGCTTTGTTATATTCCCACCACCTGTCTCTTCCACATTCATCCCATCTCCCTCTTTTTACCGCTCTATTATCCTTTCTTTCCATCTTTGCTCCTCAATTTCTTTAACATTAGGATACCACATGGCCTATCTAGTCTGCCCTTTCGTATGTATATTCTCTATAGCTTAGGATAGATCTATGCTTATCCAAGACATGTTTAAATTCACTAACAGTTTGTTTTCAACTACTTCTGCTGGATGTTTGTTTCCAGCATCTACTACTCTTTTTTACTTTCTTTTTTCACCTTGTCTTATTCAGTCTCAGACTTTCTGTTTTTTATTTGATCCCTCTATGTTCTCTCTTTCCATCAACTTTTTATCTTTATTTCTTTTTCCCTTTTCCTCCATCTTGCTCTTAGTTCCATATTTTCTTCTCCTCCCCAGCTTTCCATTTTTGCTCCTTCTTCTTTTTCCACATTCCATTTCTTTGCCATATGTTCTCATTCTTTCGCTCTGACATACCCTTCTTCTTTTCCATATTCCCCTTCTGTCTTTTCCACATTGCTTTTGTCTTTTTTTCACATTGCCTCCTTCTCACTTTTCCATCTTGCCTCCTGCGCTTTTTCCTCTTTCACATTTCCTTTCCTTTCTTTCGCTCTCTCTCTCTCCCTTAGTTTTTCATCTTACTTATGCCTTTCTTTCTGCATTACTATATAATTTTACTTCTTTTGCTTGCACCACCCAATTTATTTTCTGCATATCATCCCTCACTCTTACTTTTCGATGTTTCCTCTGTCTCTCTCTGATTTTTGCATTGCCTGTGTCTCTTTCGCTTTATATGTTAATGGGTGTGTGTCTGTGGGACACCATCCTGAAATCTTGCATGGTGGAGCCATTTAACACTATACTCACCTTGTGTCACACGCAAACCATCGCTTCTAGTCCAGGGGTCCAGCTCTAACCTGATTGCTGGATCCATGTCCTGTGGTGATCACTGATCTCTTCTGTGTTCTCCAACGGGGAGACTCCCCCCGCCATACTGTGAGCTGGCATGCCCCCCTCCATTCACTGCTATGGAAAAGGATATGTTAGGTCTTCACATGCCCCTTCATTGCAGTGATGGTGGTGGTCTTCCTGTCAGAGAACACGGAAGAGATGAGCAATCAGGCTGGGAGGCGTTGGGACCAGGTAGGTGTCTTTAAACCAGACCAACAGCCTAGCACAGTTGGAAAAGAAAGGTAGCGGCCATTTTGGAGCTTTCTGCTGCCTGGATTCAACTGACATAACTGACAATGCACAGTAACAGCAAGCCCAGCAGCACTTCCTGTTTGCAAGTAGCCTGCAAATGCATGAGCCGCCATCTTGTTTTTAAAAATTACCAAGAGTTAGAAAAAGGTTAATTAATATTTATGTGCAGCAATCTGAATTGCACTGGGGAAGGATGCACATGAGCACTGTTTGTTGTGCTGGTCGGGTTTAAGTCATTTTTGAGTGCTGGTCCGCTTTAACGCTGGCCAGGTTTTGCTAAAATAGTGTAAACCAACTGGCCCCACTGGGGTACAGAAAAGTCTCTGCTACTACGCACCTGGCCAGATTGTAATCCTTGGGTCCCCGGGGAAAGTGGGATTGTAGAGATGTCACATCCACACAGATGTTTATTCCAAATATGCAGTATTTGCAGTATAGTTCTAATGTTCTAACAGACTAATATTGCCAGCACTTCAACAGTTAATAGTGTGCTGCCTTCTTCGGGTTGAGCGCTAACCAGTGACGCTAAATATATATATCCTTGCGGGATGCTGGCAAGACACGGCCCACCCCACTTTACACTCACTAATACGGGGGATCTCTCTTCCCAACTCAAGGTACTTGAGGGCTACTACAGGGCTTCCCACTCAGGGTTCCCCACAGCTGCTTAGCCCCACTTTTTCTGACGCGCACAGCGCACAGCAGCACAATGGTTTCTCAGGGTGTGTGCCTGGCACCGCCCTCCCCATAAGAAAGTCACTTTCACCCAGGTCCCCTATAGTTTACTCCAATCGCCGCCAGGCAATAGGCCTCAGAATCCCCCTCACTGATGGGACTCACTTCAGAGAACCCAGCAATGGGCAGGCTCCCCAGGCCGGGGCAAACAGCGCGGGGCAGTCTCTCTCCCCGGTATCTAGGAGACAGCTCACCTCATGGTGGGGGGGGCGCACTGAGGCCTACTCTCTCACTGGCCAGGGTGCCAGCCTCCTGCCCTCTCTCTGCTTTAGCATGGGCTTCCTCCTCAAACTCACAGCTGCTGTGGCCTTGTCTCTTAAAGGGGACCAAAACCCATGACTTTGACTATCCTGGGTTTTGGTCTATTCCCCGGAGGCACCCCGATCGGGTGTCCCCCGCTGTGTGAAACCCCCCCGAGATCGCGGCAGCCAACTCACCTCTTCCCAGTCCCATGGCGCGTCTAAGAGCAGCGGCTCTGATGGCTGTGCACGTGCCTGCGTTGGGCATTTGTGAATGCCCAGCGCATGCACGGTCCCTGTTAGAGGGAGGCGGAGGATGCGGCCATCAGAGCCGCTGCTCTTAGACGTGCCGTGGGACTGGGAAGAGGTGAGTCCGTTCGGGCGTCCTGAGGGGTTCCATAAGGGTTCCCTGGGTGCCCCCAGAGAATTCACCAAAACTACTTTTTGGTCCACTTTAACCAATGAATTCTCACCTTGAACACATGCTGAGGCCTAGCTTCTATACCTCCCAGCATGGGTGACACCTAGTGACCTGTCTGTATATTACAATTGTCTTTCTGTATATTACAATAGCAGTGCATTGCCTTGCCACACCTGTGCACCCAAAGCGTTGTCTCCTTGTTAGCACGAGATCTGCCAGAAACAAATGAGGCTCTCCCGAATCCAGGGCTCAACAATGGTGTGGGGGGGGTTAGATTGTTTTAGCATCCCTGTGGACCATGTCCTCTCTGGAACTGAGTTGCAAGGATTTGCCTTTATTGATCGGGACCCATTTGGTTTTCTGACCAAAACGCATCACACCCCTAGACCACAACTGATTGAAATTGTAGAACAAGGTCCCTGTGGGATATATATACAGGGAAATGTGTTTAAACAGCAATATGCATGGTGAACTCATTAAACACAGGCTCCTGATGGTGAAATATGAATACTCAGGGCATTTAATTGGCATGAATTGTGTTGCATACAAGCTGGTGTGGCTTAAATAATAATTCATTTCCTCGCTTTAGCGGTGAGCTGGCAACTTGTGCATCATGTCAGGTGTATCTGATTGATCGGGCAGACCATGATGACATCAACGCAAGCAACTGGGATTAGCAGATGCTGCCTTGCCAACAGCGTAGCGTTGATTGAAGCGCACATAATACAGCCTCCCCTGATCTATGGATGCATCATTATTATCTTACTTCATCATTAACTTTTATGAAGAAACGCTTCATTAAAAGGTACTTTGAGTGGGGAAAGGTTTATAGTTTGTGCTCGTATCTGTTCCTAGTCTTTGTTGTCACCCATCGCTAAAATGTCAAAATCAGGTCATGGAGCTGAGACGCAGACAAGCCGTAGTGAGCTATGAGCTGTTTACTCAATACTCAAACAAGCGATGTATCAAGTCTAGGCCTCCAGTCAGTGAGAGGCAGGTACGATATGTTCCCCTCTCTGTGAAGCAGCATCAGCCATGAATATTTTATAAAGGCTCTGCCTTAGCTCCTGTGAGCTGAAACATCGTTGCTCTTTCCTGCTCAACAAGAAAATCGATAAGCCATTACAATGGAGGGGTGCGAGCAGAGAGATGCAGAGGTGAGGCACAGTCAGCATGGTCGGCAGACAGACACTGCATCACCGCAGCTCCCACCATGCAGATGAGATGACCAAGTGTAAATAAGGGACCTTTATGGAAAATGAAGATTGTTAAATTATTACATAATGTTTTAATTTATTTGTATCTCTCGCTATGTATGATCAGTTGCTTTTGACCAGTCATACATAAAGGCTGATTCATTACTAGCGCCAGCTGCTGGCAGATGAGCGTCTGTACAGAGGCACTAAGAACGACCGCTAGTATACGCTGTGATCGGCTATCGGGGGCGCTGTAACAGATCATCTCAGTCGCTGTAATAACCTGGCAGGCATTGATGAATGAGATGTATGTTGGGCGTTCTAACACTAGTACAGTGTTGCAGGGAGCGAAAGATAGCACCCGCTTATTGCTACCAACTCTCAGTGACTCACACCATATTCAACAAAAAATCACACACACACAGCATCAGCGCTCTGGATCTGGGCGCTATAGCATAGAGAGGCAGACGCTGTTTGATTACACTGTTTTGAACACATATCCACCAGTAACAAAGTGAAAACACATGGAATGAAATTGTTGTAACATTGTAACATTAATACTTTAATGCCAGACCTGTAATGACAATTCTGCATATAAATATAAAAAAATCATTTGTTCTCAAAAATGACTTTTTCTAGGCCAGGAGAGGTGACACAATTATTTGAGAGAATAAAAAAATATTAAAAACAAAAAATCCTCTTTAAACAGAAGAGAAGGGATATCCATTGAAATGCATGGGAGAACGTCAGGTGGCGACAGGTCTTACCTGGCACTCTGGTAGCTAGAGCACCAACGCTATTGGACACTATTGGATGCTACATGGCTGTTAGAGTCACTCACCAGAATCGCCTTCATAAATGGGGTTTTGCGTACAGCGCCCAGCATTCACCAGACGCTGCCTGCCGCTACGAGGCACTACCTGCCGCTATCCCTTGATGAATAACCCCCATAGTCATACAAGTCAGGTCATTCAGGCAGGACTAATGTCCCTCACAGGCCCAGAGGCTTGTCAGCTCACATTAGACTCACTTTAGGGCTCCTAAAGGTTTAAACATGACATAAGCAAAGTATAAAAAGTTTCTGACTGATCACTTTCATTGATCGGTATAAAACTAAACTATCAACTAAATGCATGACAATTCCCCATCTCATGCTGCAAACAACACCATTGGCTATCAAACAATACCATTGGCAGTCATAAGCTGCCATGGGCATAAAATGAGAGAAACTCATGGTGTGGCCACCACCCTCTTCTGACCTTAACACTAATGAGAAATTTGGAGTATCCATAAGCAAAAGATAAAAGGGTAGGAGGCAGTCCATATCAAAACAGCTGTTCTGGGAGGCTTTTCTGATATTGTGCAAAGAAATTCAAGAAAAAAATGCCCCAATTTCAATGGATGCAAGTATTGCGCACGTGATATCAAAGAAGTTATGTTACAATATAACTTGGCCTGTTAAGATATTTTTGATTTTATTTCGATCTCTTACCCTTAGTTAAGGTTAGACTTATTTTTTAAAATGTAGGTATACTTACCTTCTCCCACCCTCTGACCAGAACCCTACTCCATACCACTCCCCTCCAGTGATTTATTTAGTCACGTAGGAGGAAAGTCCTCAGAGACTCTGCCTCTTGGGTATGAAAGCCTCCTTGCCTGACTCCCGGTCATTACTCCTGAATGAAGGCAAGGGGGGGGCCTGTTTCCCCATACAACAGATGATGGCGGTGGAACCTCCTTCCCCTTCAGAAGATCCCTGGCGACCAGGTTAGGGACAAAGAAGACCTCAGTGACGTCTGACAAAGAAGACCACAATGGACCCAGAGGAGGATGCCACCTAAAGCAGAAGACACAGACTAGTATGTAAGAGAGTTTAGACTTTTAAACTTTTATATTTGTGGTGTCATTTTTTACTACTTGGGTGAACTGGCAAGGGCTCCCGTGAGCTCCTCTACTAGTTCACAGGGTAGGAGGCCGGCATGTCACCATTTTTTATTGATTGAGGTTCATAAACTACACTCAATGCAACAATACCTTTGTTTTGCAATATCATAGGCAAAAGAAGGGTCTCGATAATAAGGTTGGAATGATTTATTAAAGCAGACCTTCACCCGGAATAAGAGCATATCTTATATTTTTTCCTCACCCTGTACATACAGATTGCTCACATTAAAAAGCATCCTACCTGCATCTACTGCATGTAATGAGCCTTTAAACATCCAAGATGGCGGCTCATGGACCATCAGGCAGCCTGCAAACAGGAAGTGCCTTCTGACTGTGTCATAGAAACATAGAAACATAGAAGGTTGACGGCAGAAGGAGACCATACGGTCCATCTAGTCTGCCCTTATGTGTATACTGTATGTACTCTTTATCTTAGGATAGATGTGTGCTTATCCCAGGCATGTTTAAATTCAGTGACTGTTGATTTTTCAACTACCTCTGCTGGAAGTTTGTTCCAAGCATCTACTACTCTTTCTGTAAAATAATATTTTCTAACATTGCTCCTGATCTTCCCCCCGAATAGCTTCAGGTTGTGCCCTTTTGTTCTATCATTAAGTTTCTTCTTAAAAACACTTCCCTCCTGAACCTTATTCAATCCTTTCACATATTTAAAGGTCTCATTCATGTCCCCCCTCTCCCTTCCTTCCTCCAGACTGTACAAATTAAGTTCTTTAAGTCTCTCCTGATAAGTTTTAGGTTTAAGTCCTTCCACCATTTTCGTTGCCCGCCTTTGGACATGTTCTATTTGAATAATGTCTTTTTGCAGGTAAGGTCTCCAGAACTGCACACAGTATTCTAGCTGTGGCCTTACCAGGGCTCTATACAGCGGCATCACAACCTCCCTCTTCCTACTGGTGATGCCTCAAGCTATGCAGCCGAGCATCCTGCTTGCTTTTCCCACTGCCTGGCTACACTGTCCACTCATCTTGCAGCTATCAGTAATCAGTACCCCGGGGAGGCCGATTCATCAATAGCGCCAGGTAGCGACAGATGAGCGACTGAAGTATGGCGCTATGAGCGCCGCTAGCGTCAGCCGCGGGCGTTAGCGATTCGCTATAGCAGGCCTCCTCAGTCGCTACCTGGCGTTGTTGCGAACAACGCCTACATTGCTGAATATGATGTTGGCCCGCTTTGTAGGCGCTGTCAGTCAGTGTGACCACGCTATTCTACACAGCGCCTGTTAGCTTTGCTGTGTCCTGGCCATCCAGTACCTTCTGAATAAAACACATTGCCACATTTGTTTTAAAATTTAAAGATTTTTTATTTTGTGTTGAAAAGGAAATTAAATTCTACCAGATCTTCGAATATAAATGGAAAATAAAACATAATTAAACACATAGCCACAATTTTTGTTTTTTTTTATTTGTTACATAAAAAGGAAATACAATTAAACCACCAATGAGAAAGAAAAGGAAAATAAAAACAGAACAGAGAAAGAAAAGGAAAATAAAAACAGAACAGAGAAAGAAAAGGAAAATAAAAACAGAACAGAGAAAGAAAAGGAAAATAAAAACAGAACAGAGAAAGAAAAGGAAAATAGAAAAGGAAACTAAAAACAGAACAGAGAACGAAAAGGAAAATAAAAACAGAACAGAGAAAGAAAAGGAAAATAAAAACAGAACAGAGAAAGAAAAGGAAAATAAAAACAGAACAGAGAAAGAAAAGGAAAATAGAAAAGGAAAATAAAAACAGAACAGAGAAAGAAAAGGAAAATAGAAAAGGAAAATAAAAACAGAACAGAGAAAAAAAAGGAAAATGAAAATAGGAATTAGAATGAAAAGGAAACTTACAACAGAATTAAACACATAGCCACATGTATATATATAATTCTTTTTTTATTTTTACTCTAACCAAAAATTAATAATAAAACAGAAATGAAATAGAAAATGAAAAGTCCAGCAGAAATTCAAAAGAAAAGTAAAGTCCAGGAAAGGGTTGGAAAAGGAATTTAGGGATCATGGTGCATCTCTTTGTGCCTGAAAAAATAAGAAAAGTGCAGTTAGTATATATCTTTATAGTTGTTTTGTGTTTTCTTTAAAAAAAATGCATAACTTGATAACCAACATTGGCGTCTTACACCCCCCTTAGAGTGGTTTGGGTCATCTTACACCCCCCCTTAGAGTGGTTTGGGTCATCTTAAACCCCCCTTAGAGTGGTTTGGGTCATCTTAAACCCCCCTTAGAGTGGTTTGGGTCATCTTAAACCCCCCCTTAGAGTGGTTTGGGTCATCTTAAACCCCCCTTAGAGTGGTTTGGGTCATCTTAAACCCCCCTTAGAGTGGTTTGGGTCATCTTAAACCCCCCTTAGAGTGGTTTTGGTCATCTTAAACCCCCCTTAGAGTGGTTTGGGTCATCTTACACCCCCCCTTAGAGTGGTTTGGGTCATCTTAAACCCCCCTTAGAGTGGTTTTGGTCATCTTAAACCCCCCTTAGAGTGGTTTGGGTCATCTTACACCCCCCCTTAGAGTGGTTTGGGTCATCTTAAACCCCCCTTAGAGTGGTTTTGGTCATCTTAAACCCCCCTTAGAGTGGTTTGGGTCATCTTACACCCCCCCTTAGAGTGGTTTTGGTCATCTTAAACCCCCCTTAGAGTGGTTTGGGTCATCTTACACCCCCCCTTAGAGTGGTTTGGGTCATCTTAAACCCCCCTTAGAGTGGTTTGGGTCATCTTAAACCCCCCTTAGAGTGGTTTGGGTCATCTTACACCCCCCCTTAGAGTGGTTTGGGTCATCTTAAACCCCCCTTAGAGTGGTTTGGGTCATCTTAAACCCCCCTTAGAGTGGTTTGGGTCATCTTACACCCCCCCTTAGAGTGGTTTGGGTCATCTTACACCCCCCCCTTAGAGTGGTTTGGGTCATCTTAAACCCCCCTTAGAGTGGTTTGGGTCATCTTACACCCCCCCTTAGAGTGGTTTGGGTCATCTTAAACCCCCCTTAGAGTGGTTTGGGTCATCTTACACCCCCCCTTAGAGTGGTTTGGGTCATCTTAAACCCCCCTTAGTGCGTTTGTTTGCTCTTTTGGATGGGAGGTCAAATACATTTAAACAGTAGTGCAGTACTTGCATTAGAGTGAAGGGTAGTTAGCTTACCGCAAAAAAAGAAGTGATCAGCCTTTCCCTTAGCTCATCGCCAGTCTGGGTGTCCTCACTTCTATCTGCGGGCAGGTTGGGGATTTCTGGCACCAGTGCTGTCTCCTCGGGGGCTTGGATTCGGTGGCATATACAGATATTGTGTAACACACAGCAGGCAAGGATGATTTTGGAAACCTTCTGTGGGCTGTAGAGCATCTCTCCTCCTGGCCGTGCCAAACAGAGAAAGCGTGCTTTCAGCAGGCCGATGGTTCTTTCCACAATGCTTCTGGTCTTGCGATGCGCTGCATTGTAGCGTTCATGGGCAGAGGTCCGTGGGTTCCTGACCGGAGTCATGACCCACGTTCTCTGCCCATATCCCTTGTCCGCTGTAGAAAAAACACAAGGAGAGAGACAGCAATTAGTACTAGTACATGTTTTTTGGTGGTAGTTTGGTTAAAATTGCCTTACTAGGCCACATATTAGCAAAATACATAGACATGGTTAATTTATTACCCAGTAGCCAGCCAGCTGGCATTTCGTTGTTATCAAACTTCCGGCACAGGACTGTCCGCTGCAAGACGTAAGAATCGTGGCATGAGCCGGGGAACCCCGATCTCACCGCCCGCAGCCTCATGTCTGGGTCACAGACCACCATGATATTAAATGAATGGAACTGCTTCCTGTTTCTGTAGGACAGCTCCTGTGCACGGGGAGGGCGGAAAGGGATATGTGTACCATCAACGCACCCTAGCACATTCGGGATCCCTCCCATCAGATAGAAAGCATGTTTTATTTTGGCAACCTCTTCCTCATCCTCAGGAAACTTGATGTAAATTGGGATTAAATCACAAATTGCCAGAACTACCTGGATTAGGATGCGGCTCATAGTAGCCTGGCTTATCCCGCTGAGGAGGGCTGAGGTTGCCTGGAAGGTCCCTCGTGCCAAAACATTAAGAGTGGCACACAGGCGTACTATGCCTGGAATGGAGTGAGTGCGTTTGGTGGATGGCTCGATTTTGGTCTTAATCTGATCATATAGGGACTGTAGTGCAGCACGATTCAGACGGAAGCGGCTCCTGATCTGCTCGTCACTTAAGTCCCATACTGAAAGGCGGATTGCAAAGGAGCGGGGTGCCCTAAGCCTCACAACACCCCGCTCCCTTTCCTCCTGCTCTTTCAGCATACACATACATCCATCCACCCAGACACCATACATCACCCTCTTATCCATCACACACACTAAAGATATATACAAAAACAAAAATAAACAAAAAAAACCACTAACACACAACACACACACAAACAATCACACTACACACACACCCGCTACAATGCAGCTCACCACAAAACCAGAACTATAGTGGTCCAAACCACCAGCCTGCTGAAAACCAGCTTTCTAAGTTAAGCACAACCAAGAGGGGAGTTGCTGCACAGCCCACAAAAGGCCCCAAAATCAAGCCTCACTTGCTGTATGCTACACAATATTTGCAGATGCCACCCAAACCAAGCTCCTAAAGAAACAGCACTGATGTCAGAAATCACCCAACAAGCCACAGAGAGTGAGGACAGAAACCAGACAGAGGCTCAAATGAGCTAAGGGAAGCGAGCACAGCACCACACCACAGCCTTTGCCACAGTGTAAGAATAGCAGAAGCTAGAACATTCCTTCCTTTTATACTTCATTTTCTAAAGTGACAGGTCCGCTTTGCCGCCTTTTGCGTCGCTCTGCTATTTCCGGGCGCCAATTAGCCGACCCAGGTGTGCGTAAAACAGAGTGCGCACGCGCACGCTAGTAGCGCTACTAGCGTACTTGAGCCGTAACTTGCGTGCATTAACGGACATGGGCCAAAAATCAGGTGGGGACCAATGAAAGTGAAGCTGTTGTTTTTTTAAATAGCCGTTAGGCTAAGCACATGTCACAAGGGTTGCAGATACATCAGTCCATTGTTGGATTTGGGTGTGTGTTGTTTGTTTAATGAGGTCTGTAATGAGTTAATTGGCTAACACACATGCTTCTGTCAGTGCAGTGGAGGTGTGCCTAGAAGGAACTGGGCTGTATGTGTGAATCAATTAAGTGGGCTGCTTTTGGATTGGCTGTTAGAGCACATAAAACCTGCCCAAGCCTAAGAGATTGCGATGCCATTCTGTAGTGTGCATGCGTGCTTGTGGGGTGTTGATTTGTGTGTGTGTGCAGCTACAGGATGGAGCCAAATACAGGACATCTGCCGGCCACAGCAGGCACGAGTAGGAGTTTGGTGGGTGCTGTGCGCAGACCTCCCTTACGGAAAAGGGCACAGCCTGAAGGTGGGGCAGCACCCCAGGCTAAGCGCCCAGGTGCCAAGAGGGAGCCTGAATTTAATTTGGCTGAGAATAATCATCTTGTGCGCCTGACACTTGCGAAATGGGAGCTGATATTTGGCTCCCAAAGCAAGTCCATAGGCAAACAAGAAAGAAGCAAACTGTGGGATGCCATTGGTGTGGAGCTTAGTAGCACAGCTCAACACCCACGTAGTGGCCCATCCTGCAGGAAACGCTTCTACACTTTGCGAGGGGCCCTTATGAAAAAGATGAATCACGATCTTGATGTGGACAGTGGGTTCATCCAGGCTCCAAAGAGTACCTACAGGCCGTATGAGGAGATGCTGAAGGCCAAAATCCCACTGGCTCGGCTGCAGGGTGTGGATCCTGGGGATGACACCACCGGTTGGGCTGAAGGTACATATTTTCTGGCTTTTACAATAACCTAATGTTAATGTCTGTGATTAGCATTTTTACATTCTGACCAACTAACTGTAGGACCTGTGAAGTATTACATTATAGCTCAAACATTTGTAACTTTTCTGTCTGTTGCTTTATGCATAGGTGCACATGCTGCTGTCCGGGATGTGGCTCCGGACACCCAAGCTCCTGCCCTTCCAGCAACCTCAAGGCTACCCCAGTCTGCCATTGAAGGTATTTACCCATAATTTGTTTGCTGGTTTTTTTCAAAACAAATGGGTGTGGGAGCAGCTCAAACAATAAAGGTTTGCCCTGTTGACTATTAATAATATGTGCGTGCGCCCTAATTGCACGCCCACTGTAACACTCACAGCAAGTAACTAACAAGGCCCTAACATGTGTAGATATGTAGGATGCCAGAGATGTGTAGCCATATATCGGCATATCAATGTGTGAGCCACACTTGGCTTGATTAGTCAATATTAGTGAAAGAGCTGCTCACACACCTTAATGCATGTTGTATTTTGCTACGCACATTAGCTATGGCTCAATGTTGGTTTTATTTTGGCCTAGCTCCCATGCCCTTGGCCCCAGCATCTCCTCCGGATCCCACCTACTCTTTGGATGTCGGTAAGTGCATGTGTTCACCTTGCTTGATCCACTTTGACTCAAGTGCATGTGTCTCATTTGTCTTTTTTCTTGGTAGGCCAAGTGACTGGTTCATCTTTGGACCCCACTTCCGATGTTGCCGGTCAACAGGACCCTGTTGGTGTGTAGAGCAATACATAATGTATCCTTTCTGCTGTTTAGGTTACACTGGTTCAATTTGGTTAGTCTACTAAGCTACATGTTTGCTTGGTAAACTTGAAGATGCCTCTTGGGAGTGCTGGTTGCCTCCCCAGGGTCAGTCTATTAGTTATTTGAGTGATAGCAATGTATATTTGCGGACATATTTTTAGCCAAACATTCCCTGTAGTAGTTTGCTGATTATTTAGAGACATTTTTTTTTTTTTTTAGTTGACCCGAATATCGGAAGTGGCTGTCCAGAAAGGGCCCCTCAAGTTCCAGCTGCCAGAGATGAGGGTAAGTGGTTTTGCCTTGCTCTAGTCTGTATTTTGGCTCTAATGTTGTGCCACTTGCTTCTGGCAACTTGTGTGTCCACATGTATTTTCAAGGTCCAAGCTCGAGTGAGGACCCCACTCCAGACATCTGGGATATTGGGGGTATGTTTAATTTAAGCAATGTTTATGATGAGATTTGCAGAAATTAGTGCGTCTTAGTCCTGTAACATACATGTTAACAATCTGAGTTTAACAGAGACCTTTGGTCTAGTGTGTATTTTTAAACTTTTTAGAGGTATGGCCTCGATAGCCTAACCAGGTTACATTAGAGTTTGGCCCACAGACCTACTAACCTGATTTTCCTGTTTAGCATATGCCAACTTGCCCGACATCTCGGATGTTGAATTGCGACTCTCTGGCAGCGATACCTCGAGCCTACCTGGGCCGGAGGACACGCAGGTAACATGGCTGATGTAGACGACCTCGAAACCCATTGGCATATTCGTGGGTAGTGGAAGAAGCAACATGTAACATTTCCTTTCATTGTTGTTTTGGCAGGAGGCGGAACCAGAACCCCAAGCTGGGACCTCTTCCCAAGTCCCATGTGGCCAAGCTTCAGAGGCTCAGACAAGGGTAAGTTGTCTAGTGAGTGTTTATGGTAACTTTTTGGAGGGGCATAACTGCATTTGTTCCGTTTGACTAAAATGTGGTTTACTATTTGTTTAGCCTCCAACCACAGCAAGAGGAGGTGTGGCACCAACCAGTGCCGATTTCTACCAACTAGGGGTCCGGATGCTGGAGGACTACAGTCGCCAACAGCCGCGTGATGGAACTAATGAGCGCATTGCGGCGTTGGAAAATCAGGTGCTGATGTGTCAGCAACAAAATGAGGGCCTGCAGCGCCAGGTGGACCAGTTACGGCAAAACCTACAACAGAACCAGGACCTTGGTCGCCTTGCAAATGTTATCGAGCAATCTGTACAGCGCCAGGAAGAAGCAATACAGCGCCAGGCAGAAGCAATACAGCGGCAGGACCAAACTTTGTTGTTGCTACAACAGCTCATACAACAGCAGTCTATATTTTTTACTGCACTGTTGTCCCCCAACACCGCCCCTAGCAATGACTCCCAACCTCCCCGGCCACCCAGCCAAGAATATTAATTTGTAAACCTTTTTCTTATTAGTTATGTAAATATATTTTTGAAAACCACCTCTAATTTGTGTTTATCCATACATGTGAAAGCTAAATACACAGTCATGGCTGATTTGCTCAATCATCTCTAATATTATGCCACCATTTATGTGCCACATTAGTTAACATTGCTTACTATGGTGTAAACATGTACTGGCTCAAAATGGCTGCCTAATTTTAGACATAATGGTTTTTGGGAATCTAAACCTATGCTGGTCAAGGAACAACACAGTTATTGGTAAATATAAATGTATTTCTACAAATTGGGCCAACACGGCCAACATAGGCCAACAAAGCCACTAAAACATGGACATGGCAGCCATCCCCCCCACCCTAACGTCTCCGACGCCTCTTCATGGCCAGCAGCATCCCTTTCATCTGTCGGAAGGCCCGCCACAGTCTGCGATGCTGGCGTATACAAGCTGTAGAGATGTGATTAAAAATAATATATTAGAATTTGATTGGGAACTCAACATACACAGATGTAGCAATGTAATGTCAGTGTTTCTAACTTGCTAACACTCACATTAACATTGGTGAACAATGTGCCCCTAACATTTTAAATTAAAGTTTTAATATTGGCTTGAAAACATGTTAGGACCACATACCTTTACTCTTAAAGTGGACCAACACCCACAATATAGTTTATCATGGGTTTTGGCCCACTTTGTTGTTGCTCACAGATCTGTTTTTCCCCTGATGTGTGTATACACACAGTAATCCATAGCCACTCACCTCTCCATGCTCCAACGTGCTTGGCACAAAAAACGCACGCTAACGTCTATGCAGGGAACAGGAATGTACACTCCTCTTCCGCCGCCTCTTCACGCATGTCACTCTCTGGCTGCTCATGGGGACCCGGCGGCCATTCACAGAGGCCCAGGGGGGAAAAATGCACGTCTGGAGTGTTGCGCTGGAGCCAGCGGAAGATAAGTTCCGATAATTAGGGGTTTGCTTGGTGGGTTGGACCCGCGGTACCTGCACTTATCGTATGTTCCGCGGGGTGTTAGTTGTTAGTTGTTGGCAAATTAAATGTTTAATGCACATTAAACACCCTTGGTGTTGGGCCAGGTTAACTCTTGCAAATGTAATAATGTTTATGGCCAAGTAAGGACATTTATGTCTTTAGTCCCAGCCAAACATCAGTGCCTAAGGATGATGGAAGTTTGCCCTATAATGTTATGGGTAAACACCTAATCAGCCCCATTTGGTTGTCTATACGCCACAAATAGTCCGTATGTGTCCGTAACAAGAATGTGAGGCAACTATCAAGGATGGTGACTGGCATGTTGGATTATTGTCCAAACACATTTAACCTAGATGTGTGTGAAATTCACACATTGGTAAATTACAAATTTCTACAAATGTAACTAGAAGAGAAATGTTTACAAAGTATTTACCCATATGAATTTGGATGTACTCACCATCGCAGCTGTGGCGGTGGCCCATGCTGCTGGCCGTCCCTGGAGCTGGTGTGGGGAGGAGGAATTCTGCCTCCGTCTGCGTAGCGACATCTGTCCATAAAAAATCAAAATACAAAACAACATTTAGTGGAGCTATGACACCCGAAGTTTGGACATCAATCTGGTTATTGAGTCTTACCTCCAAAAACAAAAACTTATTTACATACATGTTAAACGATATTTGCTATATTCCTGGCCCATTAGTTAATGTGAAGTGTTTATGGTTGCCACATGTATCCATTATGAAAATCTGGCACTAACCTTTACATTGCAATGTAAATGACTCATTACCAATTTAATGGATAATGTTACCAGTGTGCAACATGTGTTTGCCCTAACTACTTCACGTAAATTAACTATTGCTAGCACACATCATGGTGTGGCCAGAAACATAGGGTTGGTTTCCAGTTGGCTAGCACTGTAGTGTGGTTTGTGATGTTAATGTACATTAGCAAACCAGCTGAGACAATGGACCAGGAAACGTGTCTGTTAAAAGTGGTCCAAGACCCAGGATTGTGAATATTCAGTGTATTAGTCTACTTTGGCAGAGCAACACAATTTTAGTCCGCCACCGCCCCTGCCTTCCGCACATCACTCCGCCAGTGTGTGCGCACGCGCATGCCAGTATGAAACAGAGCGCAGGCGCACACACATCTCGAGTGCCACACAGGAGGCAGGGACAATGGCTTCTGCCACCCCCAAAGAGGGAAGTAGTTTGTGGTGTTTGGTTGGGGGGTGGCCCTGGGTGAGGGATGTGATTGGGCAGGGAAGGCGCCATAATCCAAGCAATATCATCAATGTTTGTGGGTCCACTTTAAGGAATGACATAAATTCCAAAATGAACTAGCTTACAACATACACTTACCACGACTATGCCCGAGGAGGATTTGACGCCAAAAATCCATGGAGGTGCCGCCTATATGATGCCCTGCAAATTACAGAGGAATTGCAAGGGCTAAGCACAAATGGTCAGATGAAACCTGTCACAGACTAACAATTAAAACATGGAAACTCACCAGGGGATGAAGCGCCACTTGAAGCCCAGGGAGGGCTCTGAGGAGGAGGCGGGGAGCCTCGGCTCCTCACACTCTGCTCAGAAGATCCACCAGGCAAAGGGCCACCCTCCTCCCTCTCACTCCCTGCTTGAGAGTGGCCCCTTGCCTGGTGAGAGTCCTCAGACTCAGAGTGTGAGGAGCTGAGGCTTGATCCAGCCTGCCCCCCAGCAGCACACTCCTCTGGGGCGTCATCCCCTTCCTCCCCTGGGTCCTCTAAATAGGACCCGCGGGAGGGACCCTCCCCCGATGACTCCCCCGAGTCCGCCTGCCTGGTTCGGGGGAGGAATCCCTTCCCACGTTTCCCCAGGGGAGGACGCTTATCTGTGTGGAGGGGGTGAAAGCAAATAATTAATATAAAGAGCAAAAAAGGACACAGCTTAGCAGATGATTCTGCACAAAGGCAAAAAAGAACATAAGGTTTAACTTACCTGATGCGTAGGCATCATATAGGCGGTACACGCCTTCTGGGTCCCGGCGCTTAAAATCAGACCATTTTTGTTGGATGGCCCGGATGGTCAGGTCGGTCTGGAAGCGCCGGGACACAGTGGCCTTCACCTCCATGGCAAGGCGTTTTTTCGCTCCTCGGGCATAGTCGTATTCGGCCAGGCAGAAGTCCTAGGAAAAAAAAAAAAAAAAAAAAAATAAAAAATAAATACATGACCTCAGAACAATGTCATAAACAGTTATACAGAGACAAGATCAAAGTGGACCCACACCCAGGATTTACATTATTCTGGGTTTGGGTGCACTTTTGTGGGCCACAACTATTGTGGGTGGCCCACTGTCTGCAACCCCCTTTGAAGGGCCCAAATACACCGCTGAGGACACTCCCACGTCACTCCGCAAGCCAAACACAGCGCTCCACGCCGGTGTGGTATGCGCATCCAAGGGCCTTGGGAGGTGCATACCAGCTCAGCTGTGTCTGCACGGCAAAGTACGCATGTGGCGTTTGACTCTAACAGGGAGTGCGCCTGCACACCAAATGAAAATATGTATGGCGCAGGGGTACACCCTGCTAGAGGTAAGCGCAATAGGCATCCGCAACTCACGCATGCACAGATGGGACGGGGCAGAGGTAATTTTTAGGGCCCTCCAGGGGGGGGGGGGGCCATCCAAGCAGGACATCCACAATGGGGATGCCCCATGTGGAGTGTTAAATTTTGGCCTAAAAACAATAAAAATTCTGCCCCTATCCCCCCTGTGTGTTTATCAATTTTTAAGCTAAAAATACATAACTAAAATACTCACTTTCACAACCTGGCCATTTACACGGCTATCCACCCGGGTGCGCCTTTGTTTCTTGGGCCCAGGAGGGGAATGGGTGGGAGGGGTGGTATTTGGGGAAGGTGAGGTAGGTGGGGGATGTGGGGGAGGGGTGGTGGGTCCGGAATCTGAGGAGGAGCTGGGGAGGCGCATTACTCGCCGTTTGGGAGCCATATTGGAAACGCTAAGGAGGAAACAGGAACCGGAAATGACGCTAGCGACATTAGACAAATAAAAAACAAAACATAACAAAAATACGCACCGCGCCCCAGCAACAAGCTATTCTCAGCTATGTGCAAGCTAAGTGGCGGAAAAACTAAAATGACGCTTGAAAACAAGCTAGTGGCATAAGCGCAAGACAGTTTTACCTTAAGGTGGCGTTGAAACGCAAAGGAGGATCCAGGAACCGGATATGACGCAAGCAACTGTGCTGCAAAAATAAAAAAAAAAACATGCGTGCAGCAGGGACAAGCTAATATCAGCTATGTGCAAGCTAAGTGGCGGAAAAACATTAAAATGACGCTGAAAAACAAGCTATTGGCATAAGCGCAAGACAGTTTTACCTTAAGGTGGCGTTGAAACGCAAAGGAGGATCCCGGAACCGGATATGACGCAAGCAACTGTGCTTCAAAATTCAAAAAAAAAAATGCGCGCAGCAGGGACAAGCTAATATCAGCTATGTGCAAGCTAAGTGGCGGAAAAACATTAAAATGACGCTGAAAAACAAGCTAGGGGCAAAGGCGCAACGAATTATTAGCTTGATTTAGCTGGGGATTCTACATACTGTAATGCATAGGTCCTTCTAAAGCATACACCGTTGTGCTTAAATATACAGAGCTTATTGCTTCACAAAGTCATCACACAATCTAACTAGACAACTACCTGAAAATGTGGCACACATGAGAATGCATAACGGGTTGTTATGAGCTGGTACGACTGAATGTTAATCCTGCAATATGGGGCCAGGCACGCTCACAACTACAGTGTATTCATTAACAACGACTGGGGTCGCGGGAAGTGAATTCCTTGCAAATGGCAGAAGGGCACATGTATGAACAGCACAGCGCCGCACAACGCAGCGCACCGAGGCACAGCGACGCTCGCGCCGCCACATAGCGAATTCAAACAGCGACTGCACAAACACTGACCAACACAGATTCATCAAGGACACGGCTGCCGAATAGCTTGGGCGCTGACAATTTCGAAGAGCGAACGTGACCGCCCAACCTGACAGGCTACAAAATAGCTTGACAAGCCCCGTTTGTGTGGAAAACCAGCGATTTTGAGGCCAATGAGTTTGGGTGGAGGAGATGCAATTCCCATGTCACTCACAACATTACATTGTGAAAAATAAAAAAAAAAAAAAAACAGATAAATAACCAGCTAGATTCATAAAACATATCAATATAAACATGTGTTGAATTTTGTACCAAAGCAAAAAACCCCAAAACCACTAAAAACAATCATTGCAGCGTCTGCCATTGAAATGTATGGGAGAGCGGCAGGTAGCGCCAGGTAATACGTGTCGCTGTGAAGGAATTTGCAGCGGCGCTGTTCGGTCCAGCCGGCTTCATGATGAATGCCGCGCTAGCCGTCGCTCTCGCCGGCGCTAGCCTCATTTTGCTTGATAAATGCGTCATTGTGACCGCCGCCGGGCGTACTTGAGTCGGTAGTCGCCGTTAGCTGCCGCTACCTGGCGCTCGTCAGACACTACCTGGCGCTATCGCTTGATGAATAAGGGCCTAAATCTCTCTCCTCCGAATGCAGAATGTCACTCTGCATTCTGGGATTGCTGACCTTTTCCTGACCCCAGCTCTGCTCTGTCTGTGCAAAGCACAGCTATAACCTGCCCCCTGCACTTTATCCCACTCTCCTCTCCTCAGTGTGATGCTTCTGAGTCAAGATGGCGGTGCCCGTCTCCTAGAGTCCCAAACAGAAAGAATAATAAGTAAGTGACTAAAACCTTAAAATATATTAATTTTAGATGCTGGGAAATTGTTTTTTAAGGGTTTTGGTTTTTCATTAAATCATGCTGAAGGTCCAGTTTAAATAATTATAGTATTATTTGACAACTTTTTCTTTATTCTTAACCTGTGTTGCTGCTGAACTACCGGTATATATGTGATATATAAGCACATCTCTTATGACAATGATTTGTAATTTGATTAGGTCCACACTGTTTTGTCAGTTGTTTTTCAGCTGTTTTATTTAAAGTTATACTTGAATTCTTTATTTAACAAAAACCTATTAAATCCTAAGAATATTGCAGTATTATAAAATGGGAAACAACCCTTTATCAACAATTAGCAAGTAACATCACGTTGCAATTTGAAATGAGTAGTGTGTGGTCAGAATTTGCCTGAAGTCAGCTAGCATACTTGATCCTCGCAGAATTGAATGGCAGCTTGCCAGGCTGCGTTACATACAGTGATTTGTAGACCGTACTGGGAACTAAAATATACACTGGCTGGCTATAGCAGATACCAATCGTCTGATCTCTAAACCAGAAAGCAAGAAAGGCTGATTAAAAAGACTCATTAACATGCATTCATTACACCGTTTACAATTCTGCTGCTAATGAGGCTTTTTGCTGTGTGAAACGGTACAGCCCTTGGCCCTTCTCTGCATGCGTGTTTTGTACCGCCAGGAAAGTTTTCCTTTACAGTTCAGGCGTACAGGCAATTTTACCATCTGCTGCTTGCACATCATTAAGCAACAGTATCCTAGCAGGCAGCTGCTAGCCAATAGGGAGGAGGAAGGAAGACATCCTAAACCAAGGATCAGAGGGGGTCAGCTCCCATCATCCTTTACTAAATATTTAATCGAGACCAGCCTAAAAGGCACTGAAAGGTGAATTTTAATTCATGAAACCACATTCTACATACAATTGGTAAAGAACTTAGGCCCTTATTTAACAAGGGATAGCGGCAGGTAGCGAATGGTGAGCGAACGGTAATGACGCTCACCGCCACGAGAACGCCGGCTCCCCTCCGCAATCACACATTTATCAAGCCGATCCTGCTTAGCGACTGACAGAGCGCCAGATAGCGAATCATTCATCATTATTCAAGCCTCACCCCACAGCGCCAGCGAGCGACCTTGTACAGCGACAGGTATGACCTCTCGTTACCTGGCGCTCTCCAATGCATTTCAATGGAGCAATCTTTAAATATTAATAATTAATTGTTATTAAATTTTTTTTTTTTTAAAGTCAAAAAATCTGTGACCACTTCTGCAATGTTAGATATTTTTTTTAAGGTTAAAAAAAAAAATTGTGCAGAATTGATATTACAGGTCTGATATTAATGTATTCATATTACAAAATGTTTTGAAAAACTTGTTTTTTTTTTTTCAAAAAATATGGTTGTTTGGGGGTTAAAAAACGACTTTTAACCCATCGCCGCCAGCGCTCTGGGGTTTAAACAAGCATTTCACTGCGCGAGAATTTTTGGAGCGTGATTTGTTAATGAATATGCTGGGAGCCGTTCGCTATGGCCATTCGCTGTCATGCGCTCCCATACAGCGCAGAACCTGTCAAATAGCGACTCCTCACCCAATATTCAACATTACGGCAAACCGACTGAGTCGCTATCAACTACAGAACAACGGCCAAGCACAGCGACTACTAGCGGGCGCTCTGAAAATGCCGCTACTGTCGCTCATCTGTCGCTACCTGGCGCTATTAATGAATCGGCCTCCCCGATTATTAGAATGTGAGTTGAATAAGGAAAAGTTCCCAAATTCTCCATTCAAATATTCTGGGGGAAAGTTTGGGTTGTATGTACTGGTCTCTGGAATATAGCTGACAAATGTGCAGAAATTGCATAGGAAGACCACCAAACATCTGCAAATAAGGTGCTGTCATGACAAAGGCATATAAAAGCATGGGTGGCAGTAGTCTCCAGAAACACTTATTCCAGCATTGATAATGTGATTAAAAAAGGTTTACCTTTTAGTAGTTGTAATTGTGAGAAGGATACCAAGCTAAAGGATAGACTTCACAAAAAAGTAGAGCATAAACCTTCAGAGTTTGCTTGTCAAAAAGTAGCTCACAGCAGCCAATTTGTATGGCATTGCATTGCAGCAAACATGTGAGCATTTGGTTCATAAATGTACAGATGGTCCTTAAAGGAAAACTCCCTTTCTGACATGATTTTGGTGTTCTGCCTCATTGGTTTCCTCTTTTGAAATGTATAATAAACATTTGTGTTAGGATTGTGCCCCCATACCTGTGATTTACTTCCTGGGACTATGTTTTCCTACCGTGGTTTTCATGGCCTTGAGTAAAAAAACATGGACTACAAGTCTCACAATTCTTCCAATGTAACAGGTGAACTCTTTAGCAGCTTTGGCTAATGCCCTTATTCATCAAGCGATAGCGGCAGGTAGTGTCTGACGAGCGCCAGGTCCCGCCAGCTAACGGCGGCTACCGACTCAAGTACGCCCAGCGTCGGCCAAAATGACGCATTTATCAAGCTAAATGAGGCTAGCGCCGGCGAGAGCGTCAGCTAGCGCGGGATTCATCATGTAGCCGACTGCAACGAACAGCGCCGCTACTAATCCCATCACAGCGACAGGTATGACCTGTCGCTTCCTGGCGATGTCCAATGCATTTCAATGGAGCAATCTTTAAATAATCATAATTAATTGCTATTAATGTTTTTTTTTTTTTTTTTTTTAATGTCAAAAATTCTGTGACCACTTCTGCAATGTTAGGATTTTTTTTTTTAAGGTAAAAAAAAAAAAAATTATTTTGTGCAGAATTGATATTACAGGTCTGATATTAATGTATTCATATTACAAAATGTTTATAAAAATGTGTATAATTTTATAATCAAAAAATATGGTTGTTTGGGGGTTAAAAACTATTTTAAATCCATCACCGCCAGCGGTCTGGGGTTTAAACAAGGAATTCACAGCGCTAAAAAATTCGTAGCGTGATTTGTTAATGAATCTGCAGCAAGCCGTTCGCTCTGGCCATTCGCTGTCAGGCGCACCCATACAACGCTGAACCTGTGAAACAGCGATCCCTAAGCCCGTATTCAACATTACCGCACACCGACTGAGTCGCTGTCAACAAGCAAACCCCGGCCAAGCACAGCGAATACTAGCTGGCGCTGTGAAAATCACGCTACTGGCGCTCATCTGTCGCTACCTGGCGCTATTAATGAATCTGCCTCCCCGTCTAAGCAGCCTAATGACCTATGCAGCTGAGAACCTGGCCATTAATCCTTGTTACTGGAACACAAGACTGTGATCCTTCCAAATTAAAGAAGTTGAATTTCAGCAGAATGGGTTAAACCAGTCACTCATGCCTTAGTCAATCAGATGATTAGCAAGCTAGAGTGAGGAATTCTATGATATGTACTCAAAATCAACACTTAGGTGTATATAGCTAAGATAAACACAATAGGTTCGATTCATGGGCAGTGCAACAGTGAGTCTGTGCTCGGGCTTCTGCCTGATTCATGGTTGCCAAAATTTCATTTTAGCGTCAATTTGCACACTCACCATTCTGCCAATTTGTGCCTGATATTTTCCGCTAGCTTTCTTTTTACGCACCAAACTGTCTCCGGCACATGATTAATGGTATGTTTAGAGTGCAGAAAAGCATGCGCAAATGTGCCAATTTTAAGAGTGAATTTCCTCCATCAAATAGGTGGAGAAAACAGAGGATTAACAGATTATTTCACACCAAAAAACCCATGCATGTTTTTGAACAATGAAAGTGTCAGCGGCAAGTTCTTTTTAGGGATGAAACTTTTTTTTTTTTTTAAAGTGAATACTGGGCCCCAATATTTAGCACAAACACAAACAATAAAAAATGGTAGTTACATTATTAAGCAATAACATGCAAACCAAACAGGGGAGGAAGGGTTAAAGAGAACATCTGTGACAAAACATTGGCCAAAAGAATGTTAAGGGTTAACAGGATTCAAAATATCCCCCAAAAGACCATCCTCCAAAAAACGGGGAGGCCGATTCATTAATAGCGCCATGTAGCGACAGATGAGCGCCAGTAGCGTGATTTTCACAGCGCCAGCTAGTATTCGCTGTGCTTGGCCGGGGTTTGCTTGTTGACAGCAACTCAGTCGGTGTGCGGTAATGTTGAATACGGGCTTAGGGGTCGCTGTTTCACAGGTTCAGCGTTGTATGGGTGCGCCTGACAGCGAATGGCCAGAGCGAACGGCTTGCTGCAGATTCATTAACAAATCACGCTACGAATTTTTTAGCGCTGTGAATTCCTTGTTTAAACCCCAGACCGCTGGCGGCGATGGATTTAAAATAGTTTTTAACCCCCAAACAACCATATTTTTTGATTGTAAAATTATACAAGTTTTTATAAACATTTTGTAATATGAATACATTAATATCAGACCTGTAATATCAATTCTGCACAAAAGCATTTTTTTTTTTTTTACCTTAAAAAAAAATCCGAACATTGCAGAAGTGGTCACAGAATTTTTGACATAAAAAAAAAAAAAAAAAAACATTAATAGCAATTAATTATGATTATTTAAAGATTGCTCCATTGAAATGCATTGGACATCGCCAGGAAGCGACAGGTCATACCTGGCGCTGTGATGGGATTAGCAGCGGCGCTGTTCGTTGCAGTCGGCTACATGATGAATCTCACGGTAGCTGTCGCTCTCGCCGGCGCTAGCCTCATTTAGCTTGATAAATGCGTCATTGTGGCCGACGCCGGGCGTACTTGAGTCGGTAGCCGCCGTTAGCTGGTGGGACCTGGCGCTCGTCAGACACTACCTGGCGCTATCGCTTGATGAATAAGGGCAAGAGACTATTCCGAAATGGCAAATAGAGTTACACAGAAAACACAGAAGCTGGAGAGATCAAATTTCTATGGAGAAACAGTAAAAAAAAAGGGGAGAAACATGGGGGACCATCAGGAGCAGTTAAACCAAATGTGCATGGGGCAGGGCCATTTGTGCTTCAAAACAGCAGATTTTGGAAGCAAATTGTCACAAGAAGATGCTATATGCGCTTCTTCCGTGCACTTGGCATTTGGTGCGCTTCACACGTGCACCCAGTGTGCGCACTCAGCCATGAATTATGCGCCTAGGTGCATCCGGAATCATTTCCGCTCCACCTCTGCGCACCAACCATGAATTGACATTATTGTTGCTATGGAAAACTTTTCTTTTATAGCACAGAGTTACAAACGAATTAAAACAATAACAGATAAGCTTAGCACATAATTGGAGACATAATGGAAACTTTTAAAAATGCCATCAAAAGTGAAATTACCCTTTAATTAGTCTTAACCCCCCCCCCCCCATTTTATTCTTCCCTTCTATGTTTTCTATTTCTCCAGTTTTATTCCTCCTGAACTGGCAGTAGGGAACTCACTCTATTACCATATTGTTATACTATAGTTTGTTCCTTTTTATTTCTGCTCTTTCCGTCCCCTTATAGTATTATGATTGAAAAACAAGACTGGGTTAGAGGAACTCATGTGTATTGAATTATTCACAATATCTGACAAAAGTCAGTTCAACTTTGGGTGCACATTTGGGTGTGAACTGAAGCTTACATCTGAGGGAGCCATTTAACTTTAAGACTAGAGATGAGCGAGTAGTGAAATTTTCGAAATTTCGAATTTCGATTCGAATAGACCGCGTTACTCGACTACTCGACCGATTATCGAATCCCATTATAGTCTATGGGAAAAAAATGCTCGCCACTTGGAAATCTCAATTCGACCACTTGGAGGTCACCAAGTCCACCCTGAAACATCAGAAAATGATGCCAACACTGCTGGAATGCAACTGGGACAGCAGGGGAAGCATGCCTGGGTGCATATAACGCGCCCAAGTCGCACTATTACGCCACTGTCACAGCCACTCAACAATACACTCCAAACATAATATAACTTCTACGTAAAGTGAGACAAGACAAGGAAACCTTCTTTCCTCTACATTGCCATGGACCCCAAGCCTAACTGTACAAAAAAGAAGAACAAAATTCTGCACCCCTTAAAATCACGTTGCCTAATGACAACCACAGATGGCATAGGCAAGGGGGAAAATAAATAGACCCCACCCCTAATTGTCATTGTGTGTGTGTCTGTGTGTGTGTGAGATGTGGTCAGACATGTCCTCTTGTGTCATTGTGTCACCCCAGCAGTAAGGGAAGCTTAAAGGAGGAGGTTTGTTACAGTGTGTTACCCCAGCAGTAAGGGAAGCTTACAGGAGGAGGTTTGTTACAGTGTGTCACCCCAGCAGTCAGGGAAGCTTAAAGGAGGAGGTTTGTTACATTGTGTCACCCCAGCAGTCAGGGAAGCTTACAGGAGGAGGTTTGTTACAGTGTGTCACCCCAGCAGTAAGGGAAGCTTACAGGAGGAGGTTTGTTACAGTGTGTTACCCCAGCAGTAAGGGAAGCTTAAAGGAGGAGGTTTGTTACATTGTGTCACCCCAGCAGTCAGGGAAGCTTACAGGAGGAGGTTTGTTACAGTGTGTCACCCCAGCAGTAAGGGAAGCTTACAGGAGGAGGTTTGTTACATTGTGTCACCCCAGCAGTAAGGGAAGCTTACAGGAGGAGGTTTGTTACAGTGTGTTACCCCAGCAGTAAGGGAAGCTTAAAGGAGGAGGTTTGTTACATTGTGTCACCCCAGCAGTCAGGGAAGCTTACAGGACGAGGTTTGTTACAGTGTGTCACCCCAGCAGTCAGGGAAGCTTACAGGAGGAGGTTTGTTACAGTGTGTCACCCCAGCAGTAAGGGAAGCTTAAAGGAGGAGGTTTGTTACATTGTGTCACCCCAGCAGTAAGGGAAGCTTAAAGGTGGTAAATGGTGGTAAATGGTGGTATATGGTGGTAAATGCGATATTCTGAGCTTCTGGGGCCCTGCCTGCCTACATATGAGCTATATACTGTTCAACATAGTAGCCGTAATAAGGGCTCTCAATGACTCTCTTGTCTTCTGGTAGCTGGTATATATGGTGGTAAATGCAATATTCTGAGCTTCTGGGGCCCTGCCTGCCTACATATGAGCTATATACTGTTCAACATAGTAGCCCTAATAAGGGCTCTCAATGACTCTCTTGTCTTCTGGTAGCTGGTATATATGGTGGTAAATGCGATATTCTGAGCTTCTGGGGCCCTGCCTGCCTACATATGGGCTATATACTGTTCAGCATAGTAGCCCTAATAAGGGCTCTCAATGACTCTCTTGTCTTCTGGTAGCTGGTATATATGGTGGTAAATGCGATATTCTGAGCTTCTGGGGCCCTGCCTGCCTACATATGGGCTATATACTGTTCAGCATAGTAGCCCTGATAAGGGCTCTCAATGACTCTCTTGTCTTCTGGTAGCTGGTATATATGGTGGTAAATGCGATATTCCGAGCTTCTGGGGCCCTGCCTGCCTACATATGGGCTATATACTGTTCAGCATAGTAGCCCTAATAATAAGGACTCTCAATGACTCTCTTGTCTTCTGGTAGCTGGTATATATGGTGGTAAAAGCGATATTCTGAGCTTCTGGGGCCCTGCCTGCCTACATATGAGCTATATACTGTTCAGCATAGTAGCCCTAATAAGGCCTCTCAATGACTCTCTTGTCTTCTGGTAGCTGGTATATATGGTGGTAAAAGCGATATTCTGAGCTTCTGGGGCCCTGCCTGCCTACATATTGGCTATATACTATTCAGCATAGTAGCCCTAATAATAAGGACTCTCAATGACTCTCTTGTCTTCTGGTAGCTGGTATATATGGTGGTAAAAGCGATATTCTGAGCTTCTGGGGCCCTGCCTGCCTACATATGAGCTATATACTGTTCAGCATAGTAGCCCTAATAAGGGCTCTCAATGACTCTCTTGTCTTCTGGTAGCTGGTATATATGGTGGTAAATGCGATATTCTGAGCTTCTGGGGCCCTGCCTGCCTACATATGAGCTATATACTGTTCAGCATAGTAGCCCTAATAAGGGCTCTCAATGACTCTCTTGTCTTCTGGTAGCTGGTATATATGGTGGTAAATGCGATATTCTGAGCTTCTGGGGCCCTGCCTGACTACATAGGAGCTATATACCGTTCAGCATAGTAGCCCTAATAAGGGCTCTTAATGACTCTCTTGTCTTCTGGTAGCTGGTATATATGGTGGTAAATGCGATATTCTGAGCTTCTGGGGCCCTGCCTGCCTACATAGGAGCTATATACCGTTCAGCATAGTAGCCCTAATAAGGGCTCTTAATGACTCTCTTGTCTTCTGGTAGCTGGTATATATGGTGGTAAATGCGATATTCTGAGCTTCTGGGGCCCTGCCTGCCTACATAAGAGCTATATACTGTTCAACATAGTAGCCCTAATAAGGGCTCTCAATGACTCTCTTGTCTTCTGGTAGCTGGTATATATGGTGGTAAAAGCGATATTCTGAGCTTCTGGGGCCCTGCCTGCCTACATAGGAGCTATATACTGTTCAGCATAGTAGCCCTAATAAGGGCTCTTAATGACTCTCTTGTCTTCTGGTAGCTGGTATATATGGTGGTAAATGCGATATTCCGAGCTTCTAGGGCCCTGCCTGCCTACATAGGAGCTATATACCGTTCAGCATAGTAGCCCTAATAAGGGCTCTTAATGACTCTCTTGTCTTCTGGTAGCTGGTATATATGGTGGTAAATGCGATATTCCGAGCTTCTGGGGCCCTGCCAGCTACAGCCTGTCTTTCCCTGCTGTGAGCGTCTATCCCTCACTAAGTTCAAGCTGCTAATGCTGACGAAGAGGAAGTGCTGAGTTTTGTAGATTCAAGGTCACATGGTTTTTCCAGCCAATGCGTGTAGACGCCGTTCTCGCTATGCCAGCGTCCTCCCAGGACCTGTCCCACCCCCCCTGCATGGTGATTGGTGTAAAAAACGCGCCAGGGAAGGTGGGAGGGGAAACGAATTGTGAGTGCGCCATCGCCGCTGTACTCGATCGAAATCGAGTATGACGAATAGCGTAGTATTCGATCGAATACCGACTCGGTGGAATACTACTCGCTCATCTCTATTTAAGACGAAAAAAGTGCAGAAAATAATGTTTGCTTTATTTTTTTAAAAAACATTGCTTGTTTCTGCGATGGGGCATTTTTTCAGAGAGGTAAGGGGAACTGCTAATACATTTGTCATTTTGTGCTGCATACCTTGTAGGGTGCTGTTGTTCCCTTTTATTAAATGATCCATAACTCACTATAAAGATGATGTACCCCATCTGTATGTCCAATCGCATATGCGGTTTTTATTTTGGAAAGAATTAAAACAAATATTTTTATTGCACAGTTTTGCGTGCAAGTTAAAAAGCTCACTGAGATGCAGGTAGCAATTCACAACCCATATGTGCACAGAGTTAAACTTACTCCACTAAATAATGAGTAGGACCCCCAATTGCCCTACAACAATGACTGTACACATGTCGATATTTATACGCTTGTTCTACCCTAATGATGCTGAAATTTAAAGGAAAACTCAATTTGTCTTGTGTTTTTGGTGCTCTACCTTATTGTTGTACTCTTCTGGGATGTAATATAAACATTTGTGTTAGAATTGTTGTTTGTGATTGCAGCCCCTCTGACTGATTTACTTAACCATTTCCTTTCAACTGGTGAGGTTCCAGATGATTGGAGAATGGCCAATGTCGTACCAATCCATAAAAAGGGGAGTAGAGAAGAAGCCAGTAATTACAGGCCAGTTAGTTTAACATCTATAGTGGTCAAATTATTGGAAACACTCTTAAAAAAACAGATACCCTGTTTCCCCGAAAATAAGACACTGTCTTATATTAATTTTTGCTCCCAAAGATGCGCTAGGTCTTATTTTCAGGGGATGTCTTACATTTTTACAAATTTTTACAAATGAACCATTGCTGCAGATCTGCATGTTACACTTCAAAGACAGACAAATGAGAACAACGAGGGACAGGGGGACACGGCCTCCAAATAGGGACACTTAGGAGGTATGCTTACATCTATTAAAGGAAAGGCTTACCTCAGCCTCTCCAGCAAGCACTCACCTACGGTATTGTTGAAGCAGCAGGCGTCCAGTGAGCGATCAGACAGTGGGGCGGGTGATCAGAAGGCCCTCAGCCTGTGCCGCCTGATTCATTGGTGGATCAGTGGCTGGGACCACACACCCCCCCCCCCAACTCCCGCAGCTAGCCGGCTCCGATCTGTCAGGCGAAAGAGACAGGCGCCGCCGCTGCGGCCTCACATGGCCTTATGCCTCCTGCGGCCCTGCACTCTGCTCCAATGGCATTCCGGGACATTTCCTGAGGGGGCGGGGCGACGGGACATAACAACCAATCCGTGATTGTCCTGCCCAGTTGCGAGGTACCGTATGCAAACGTCAGAACGTTGATTGGCCAGTGTCACCACCCGCCCTCCTGCACATCGGATGCTCATTCGCCGCCCTCCCGCATGACGGCAGCTACAACCCTGCGGCACTCACATCGGCCTCCCTCCTCGCTCCCGCCTTTCAGCTTGTCGGCCGCTAACTCCGCTTTCCTCCCCCACGCATGTTAGCTGCTACCGGTACCTCTACCGCCCTCCTGCACATCGCCACTCACCCGCAACCAGCCTGTTTCAGCTGCTCACCGACCTGAGCTTCTCCTGGTGCGCCCGATGGCCAGTCCGCCCCTGTCTGCAGGTATGTCACCCGAACGCCGGCAAATACGGTATTTTGGGGGGAGGTCTTATTTCGGGGGGGTGGGGGGAATGGGGGTGTCTTATTTTCGGGGAAGGCCTTATATTTAGCCTTCATGCTAAAAGCACAGTAGGCCTTATTTTCGGGGTAGGTCTTATTTTCGGGGAAACACTGTAATTTCCCATCTAAAAATGAATGACCTATTGGACCCAAAACAGCACGGCTTTACTGAGGGCAGATCATGTCAGACCAATCTTATTGATTTCTTTGACAATGTCACTAAAGTGTTAGATGAAGGTGGTGCTGTGGATATCGCCTATCTGGATTTTAGCAAAGCCTTTGACACTGTACCACATAAGGAGCTCATAGATAAGTTATTGAAGGTAGGACTCAATCCCTGGATAGTTCAGTGGATTTCCAGTTGGCTGAGGGATCGGTATCAGAGCGTTGTTGTAAATGGTGTGCAATCTGAACAAAGGCGAGTTACAAGTGGTGTGCCGCAAGGCTCTGTCCTGGGCCCCATTCTTTTTAATATATTTGTAAGTGACATAGGAGAAGGCTTGGTAGGAAAAGTTTGTCTGTTTGCTGATGATACAAATGTTAGTAATAGGGTGGATATTCCTGGAGGTTTCTGCAACATGGAAAATGATTTAGCTTTACTGGATAGATGGTCAAAACTGTGGAAACTAGAGTTTAATGTCTCTAAATGTAAAATCATGCACTTGGGTAGAAGGAATCCCTGCTCTGAGTACCGTATGGGCAGTACTGTGTTAGCCAGGACCTCGGAGGAGAGAGATTTAGGGGTACTGATTACTGATAGCTGCAAGATGAGTGGACAGTGTAGCCAGGCAGTGGGAAAAGCAAGCAGGATGCTCGGCTGCATAGCTCGAGGCATCACCAGTAGGAAGAGGGAGGTTGTGATGCCGCTGTATAGAGCCCTGGTAAGGCCACAGCTAGAATACTGTGTGCAGTTCTGGAGACCTTACCTGCAAAAAGACATTATTCAAATAGAACGTGTCCAAAGGCGGGCAACGAAAATGGTGGAAGGACTTAAACTTAAAACTTATCAGGAGAGACTTAAAGAACTTAATTACAGTCTGGAGGAAAGAAGGGAGAGGGGGACATGATTGAGACCTTTAAATATGTGAAAGGATTGAATAAGGTTCAGGAGGAAAGTGTTTTTAAGAAGAAACTTAATGATAGAACAAGGGGACACAACCTGAAGCTAGTCGGGGGGAAGATCAGGAGCAATGTTAGAAAATATTATTTTACAGAAAGAGTAGTAGATGCTTGGAACAAACTTCCACCAGAGGTAGTTGAAAAATCAACTGTCACTGAATTTAAACATGCCTGGGATAAGCACACATCTATCCTAAGATAAAGAGTACATACAGTATACACATAAGGACAGACTAGATGGACCGTATGGTCTCCTTCTGCCGTCAACCTTCTATGTTTCTGTTTCAGACCTGTGATTTACTTATAAGCATGCTGTTTCCATATTCTTTCCATTTCTCTGTCTGTCTTGTCTGTGTTTTACTAAAGCTTTTTGTTTCCTTTTTATTTCAACTCCCAGAATCCTTCCACTGTAACAGGTGAGCTCATTAGCAGCTTTGGCTAAAAAAGCAGCAGTAATTTACCTGCTGAGAACGCTTCCAGTAACCCTTTACCTACTTGAATGCACGATCATCTGAAGAGGTTGAATTAGTGCAAAAGGGGTTACTACTATTGTCCCTGACGATTAGCAAGCTAGAGTCAGGAAGTGTCTGATCTGTACTTAGCAAACCACTTTTATATACATTGCTAAGGTAATCACATTGTTGCTAGGGAAAACTGTTTTATTTTCTAACATGCAGCTGCAAACAAATAGAAAACAAAAAAATGACAGATAGGCTTAGCACATAGATTATATCATTTTGGCACACAACAATGGAAACTTTTAAAATGCCATTGAAAGTTGAATTACAGTTTTATAAAACGTACCATTCTGCGTGCATCTGTCTGCTACTCTTTAATAAAAATACAATTCAAAAAAATGAGCAAAGCATAAATCTTTTGGTGGGATCTCAACAAATATAAGACCATTGGGATGGGTTTTACAGGACAGACTAAAGACTTAGAGGCAGGTTTCTTGCAAAATCAATTCATTGTTTTTTTTTTTGTTGAGGGGAGGGAGTAAGAGGGGCTGTTCCAGGATTTAGTTAGGTAAACACCTAGGTTTATTGGCAGACATATAAGCTATAGTTATTCTTATAGGGGCTGCAGTCCTAAGAGCAGAGTCTCTAAAACCTGAAAGACAGACTGTGTCTTTGTGTTTCTTTAAATATATATGCCATTATAGACAACACAACTAGACAGCTTGTTGAATCTAATTCATGAAATCAACGACTGAATTGTGGAAGCTGCAAAAAAGACAAGGTTGGTTGCACTTGATATTGGTACAGAGGCTCAAATTTGTCTGTGGTCAGGAGTAGATGCCTGTTAGTTACCCCCTTCCCCCCAGCTGCTTGCAACATTCTTTTTAATAACATGCTTGCGGAAGGGCATACACCCATAGTATATGTTCTGCAAGCCCTGGTTACTGATCATCTTGAACACCCAGTAGTCCATGGGATTTTCACCTATAAGCACCCAAGCATAGAAAGGATATCAACAACACTATCTCTGTTAGATATCCCCAGTCGCTGACTGCAGTGCTACTGGTACTTGGCTAGCTTGAAGCTGCAACAGGTAGCAGATGCATTTTGCTGCTTTGGAATCAGCTCTGCAGAGGCACTTGTAGAAAGCTTAGCTAACAGACAACTACAGAATGAGGTTGAGTCTAGCCTTTGCTGATATGCCCAGAATCCAAAAAGCAACATTATTAATAACCGTAAAACGTATGATTAAAAACAAACATTCATTTGATTAACTTCTTAACTTTCCCACTTTTTCAAATCATATGGTAATTTGTCCAAATGTTCTCTAGCAAAACTATCCTGGGAACCAGCAGGCCTCAGAGGCCTCAAGGCTACCAGCACCCATAGCCCAGATGGGCACCTGGCTATTCTGCACCCACCTGTCTGGAGGGCAGTGCAGGTAATCAGACAGGGGGTTTTCAGCACCCACTTGCTGGGCAGATGATTACCAGCCCTTCCTCCCCTTTGAACTGGTATAAGGATTCCAAGGACCACTTACCAGTCCACAAGCAGGTAAAGTTTAAATAAAAAACAATACCACACCACATGGGCATACATATAACATGAGTCCTAAATATTAGCCAGTAATTTTTGCATCCCATAGAGTCCATTCTCCTTATGGACCTCAGACAATCCAGTCCAATATTGTCAGAGACTGTGCCCTAATTAGAGTTCTAGGCAGTGTTGGTGGCCATGTGGCCCAGGTTGGTGTGTGCTCTAGTCAAAGGGTACCAGGAGAAAACATTGTGCCCTGCAGAACATAAAGCTCTCCTTGTAGACAGTGCTCAAACACTGCATACTGCTGTGCCCCAGTCCAATGCTGTTGTCCCAGGTTGGGGGAGGCAGCTTGCAATGGGCCCCCCTTTTGTCATGGGTCCGGTAGCCTTTGCTGCCTCTATGGTATGCCACATCATAGAAAAATTCAACAATCATACAAATACTCACTTGCTATCCAGCGACAGGAGGTGTCCTCATCTGCCCGGCGTTGTCCCACGCCAGTCTCCAGACTTCTGTCCACGTCTTCAGCATAAAGGATGACACAGATGGAGAAAAGCTCTTTACACCCCCGGTCGCTCATAGTGACATCAAATAAATTTCCTAAAGGGCTATCCTTGCCAGCTCACTTCCTGCCTATAAATAGCCCCTCCCTATAGCAGGGATTTAGAGTCAGGAGCCCAGTGCGGGAGGAAAGGTCTGTGTCCTCACGTCCTGCTGAAGATGGCGAAGCTCACCAGATGCTGAGGATATCACCCAGAGCTGGAATAAGGACAGTTTAGCTCTTTTTTATTTTTTAACAGCGATTTGTTAAAAATGTGACATTTTTAACAAATTCTGTAATCTCTAAACAACACCTTAAAGCAGCACCAGCAAAAAGGAGACAAACCCAAAAGATTTTTTTGTAATTCAGGCTGCTCTAAATAGATACAAAATACTAATTTCAGTTTATTGCAATAAAACCTACAATAATACATTCAAAATACACACTTAGAAGCTTTTCCAGTTTAATTATAGAGCATTTCTGTTCCTTTGAAAAAAATGTAACTTCAATATGATGCTGGGAATATTAATGTCTGGACAATTGGCTTGATGCAGAGCCTCCCCGTTCAGCTATCCCGTGCGTTTTCCCGTTGGTTTTGGGCTTTGATCGGGTCAGGAAAGGGTGCTACATTGATTTTAGTGTGCGTTTATGCGCTCAGGTGTGCGCTCAGCCGCCTTTCCGATTGTCGGCTCGCACGAGGCTGTTTTCCGGCAAAACGGACGCCTCGTTCATTGGCCCGTTTTTTCCAGTGATGCAGAGCCTTGATTTCCGATTGAAATCAGCCTAATAAAACGGGGCCGCCGAGCCATCACTTACGGGCAGTCTGACCAGCCGTATTGGAGCTCCGTGCTTTTTGGGAATGCATTCCTCTGTGGGCCAACATCAAAGGCGCCAGCTACGCCGTCTGGTAGTTCTGAGTATGGCAGAAACCAGGCTGCAGCGCACGCCTTTGGACATCGATGGCATGAGTGACGTTGATCTATTTGAGCTCACCCGCCTTAACCGTGTTTCTCTCCATGCCTTGTATAGCGAGCTGTGGCCATGGTTAGCCCCCACCACAAGAAAGGGGCATGCAATTGCAGGTATGACCAAATTGGTTGGCTGCCTGCAATTTTTGGCGAACGGCTCGTTCCAGAGACTGGGTGCCTTCTCCCTGGGGATGTCCCAGTCTACGCTGAGCCGCAGCCTAACCAAGTTTTTGGATGGCATGGCTACCCTGGCACAGAATTACATTTTTTTCCCTCAAACAGGGGAAGCCTGGAATGCGGTTAAGCTGGGCTTTTATAACATAGCCGACATGCCCAACGTCATTGGTGCAATCGATTGCACACATGTATCGCTCATCCCCCCTGCGGACCAGGAATATCTGTTCAGGTATGTGGTTTGGGTCTGTTTTTTTTTTCTTGTTATCAAACATTTTGTAAGCCTCACACTAATTCCACTTTTGGTTGGCTTGGTGCAGGAACAGGAAGATGGGCCATTCCATCAATGTTCAGGCAGTGGCGGGCCCTGATCTTCAATTTTTCAGTCTCTTTGCTGGCTTTCCTGGGTCCACGCATGATGCGCACATTTTGAGGAACTCCAGCCTCTATCAATGGTTTCAATCTGGAGATATTTCTGGAGGATGGTTACTGGGTATGTGTCTTAAAGTTGTATTTGTTGGCCCCCATGTTTGAATGTGGATTTGCCAGTACCCCACTAATCTGTGAGACATTTCCTTGAAACTTGCAAATGTTTTTTTTTGTGTTTTGTTTAAAAATTAATGGGTGAAAGTATTCACCACTATTGTGTTATGTTGTGGCCCTCTTATCTAAGTAGCATTCCGCATACATTTTTAATGAGTGTACAGGTTGCATGTGTTTGTCGGCTCATTAAAAATGTCAGTTCCTCCCACCATCCCTAGCTCACCTATTTGTCCCTGTGTACTAATGTTTCTATGCACACCTAAACCTTATTTTTGGCATCCACCTTATGTTTGTCTTTTGAATTTTTGCAGGTGACTCAGGCTATCCCTTGTTACCATGGCTGCTCACACCCATCCTGCACCCATCTTCCCAGGCACAGGAGCGCTACAACACAGCCCATAGGAGGTCTCGCTCTGTGGTGGAACGTGCCTTTGGGTTGTGGAAGATGCGTTTCCGATGTCTGGATCAGAGTGGGGGTGCCCTTCAGTATCAGCCTGGCAAGGTTATCACCATAATTATTGCTTGTGGGGTCCTGCACAACCTTGCCATTAGAAGCAGGATTACTCGATATACTGACCTGGGTGCAGAACCTTTACCTATTTCTGACGAGCAGACCCCTCCTTACACTGGTACACAAAGTGGGCCAGCACACACAATACGTGCTGAACTTGTGGCCAATGTATTTTCTTGAAACCACCCCCTGTCTGCAGGCTGGGGAAGATTAAATCACACCTAATAAGTGTTACATGCTGGTCCCAATGCGATTCTAAATGCATTTGGGCTTTACCTCTGCTGCCGGCGCATGTCCATTTTTTTACAACTATATGATTTCAGGTCCCCAAATGTCCACTTGATTTTTTCCATATCTCGACGGACATAACCCCATAATGTACCCAAACAGCATTGGCAACAGCCATGCTTTGTGCTTTGCAAAAACGGGCTGTTAGGGACCCACGGCGTCGTTTGCGCCCACATGGGTGTGTGTTGTCCCCTGCATCACTTGAAATAGATGGTTGCCTATCTGGGGAGTAGTGTGTGGTTTTTGGGCTTAGGGGGGAGGGTGATGTTGTGTATGTGCTGCTCTGGGTTAATGTCTGGGTTCCTGGTGAGTTATCAGATGTTGAGCTGCATGTGTTATCTGAGGTACTGGAATTGTGAGTACCAGAGGGTTGAGGTGGAGGGGTGGGTGACCTTGGTGATGTGTTTGTTTTTGTGGGTATGCTTGGTGTGTTGAGGTTGAGTATGCTGCAGGGTCTTACTAGATTTAGCACCCTTGTATGTTTTTTTTTTTTCTTCTGGTGGTGGTGAATGGGTTAATGTCTCCTTGATCCTGCGTTTTTGGGAATGTGCCTGTGTCTGTGGAGTACCCACCGTTTTAGTTGGTGCATGTTCTGCATGTGTGTTGTGCCTGCTTTTCTGTTTTATTTAGGATGAGGCATGTGTGCGGCTGCTATGTGCCTTTGGCCTTGCTTGGCTCTTTTTGCTCCCTTTAGGTCTGCCCATATTGATATGGTATCCCACACCGAGCGGAGTGCCTTGTGCTTTAAATATGTTTCCCGTGTGGGCGTGCCCAACAGTGAGTGCGCGCACACGCACGTCACCGCGGGGGAACGTCAGAGCTATACCTTGGTAAAGAAGACAAGATGTCGCCCGCCATCTTTACCCCGGAGCAGGACCACATCATCATGGATGTGAGTATGCGAGCATGCGTTTATGTGCGCACACACATTCCTTGTAATAGAAAAAAATAGAAAAAACAAAGCGCAAGAATAGTCTGAAACAACTTAGTTTGTCACGTTACATACCAGCCCACCTTAGTTTAACACATGTACGCAGCTACAAACTAGGCTACATGCAGATAGCAGAACTAGGGCAATGTGAGGCAGCAAGAGGTTAATAAAGTGACTTGAGTTAGGCCAGGAAACTTGTTAATGTATGATGATGCTGAGGAATCGCTACGACTTCCTGCCGTCAGATTATGACAAGCGCACGTTGGCCCTGGCGGTGGTGGACGCGATCGCACGACGATCCCAAACCACCTATACCTTCACCCAGATCGCCCAACACTGGTCTGATTTTTAAAAAAGGCATAAGCCCCGGGTGACGTGGTACTTCGCCAAACATTTCTCATGTAAGTGTTTAAAATGTAAATGCACCTATAACCCTGGCCTCGCCTGGGTGAGGTTTAATGATTGTGTTTGTATTTCAGCCCATGAATGGAATATACGGTTCCGCCCCACCCGGACCAGGACACGCAGCCCAGTGTTGGGCGAAACAGGTGAAGGTGTAGGTGGCCCACTGCCAGTGTCAACGGTCACCCCCTCCTCTGTAAGTGACTCGGAGGAGCCACTGGACCTCAGCATGCAGGGGAGGGGGGAATCTGACGGCAGGGAGTCGAGCCTAAATGACCCTCAAGCTGACTCCGGTAAGGGAAATATAGTTAGATATGTTGTAATACATGCATTAAATACAGATACTCATGTGCAATATTGTTAGTTGTAGATTCAGACGTCGCAGGGACATCCCAAGGGATGAGTGAGGAAGGGGGCGACGAGGAAGAGGTTGCTGGGGAAGGTGAGTAGATTGATACCTAGAAGCCTAACTTAATATTATATTCAGGAAACAACAACAGTCTCTAATATCAGTGTGTTTGTCATCCAAACAGATTCACAACAGCAACAGAGGGAGGCTGAAGGGAGACTCCGCCCCCGACGCAATGTGCGCCCAAAACCTTGTAAGTGGTGTTTATTTCAACTAAAGAAAATGAGCAAACAATTCCATTTAAAAACTAAAAATCTAAAACATTTCCATAATAAATTTGAGAAAAAAGCCCTTAAAGTGGACCTTAACTCTGAATAATAGTCTATCTTAGATATTTCACACACCCTGTACATACAGATTGGCCACCTTACAAATCATCCTACCTGCACCTAGTGCAGTTATGACCCTTTATACATCAAAAATGGCGGATTATGGAAGCCGCCATGTTATCAGACAGCCTGCAAACAGGAAGTTCCTTCTAACTGTGCTGCTCTGCATTCTGGGATTGCTGACCTTTTCCAGAGCACAGCTCTGCTCTGTGTGAGCAAAGCACAGCTATAACCCACCCCCTGTACCTTATCCCACTCTCCTCTCCTCAGTAAGTGTGATGCTTCTGAGTCAAGATGGCGGCGCACGTATCCTAAATTCCTGAACTGAGTTGCAGCCCAGTGGGGGAAAGAATAATAATTGATTGACTAAAAACTTACTATATATTAGTTTAAGATGCTGCAGAATCTTTTTAAAAGAGTTTGGGCTTTTCATTAAATCCCGCACAAGGTCCGGTTTAAAAAGGGCCCCAAAAAAACAAAGCCCAACCAAACCAAAAAAACAATGCTAAACTAATGTTGTTTTTCATTCACAGATCAAAGAATACAACATCCACAAGACCACGAGGCCTAATTTTTTTTGTAAATTTAAAAAATGTTAATATTTCTTTTTTTCTGTTTTACAAAAAAAAAAAAAACAAAACAACGTTTTAATAATAAAAAATTAATAATATTTTGAGAGTTGTCTTTCCTGCAAAAGTACAATCACACAACATCAGCATACATTTACATGACACAAAAGGTTTAGATATGGGACAATAAATCAGATAAACTCACAAACAATTAAGGTAAGAATTAATGGCAAGGAAGAAGGAACAACCAAGGAGATTAAGGTATGCATTAAGGACATGGAAGAAGGAACAACCAAGGGGATTAAGGTATGCATTAAGGACAAGGAAGAATGAACAACCAAGGAGATTAAGGTATGCATTAAGGACAAGGAAGAAGGAACAACCAAGGAGATTAAGGTATGCATTAAGGACAAGGAAGAAGGAACAAGCAAGGAGATTAAGGTATGCATTAAGGACAAGGAAGAAGGAACAACCAAGGAGATTAAGGTATGCATTAAGGACAAGGAAGAAGGAACAACCAAGGAGATTAAGGTATGCATTAAGGACAAGGAAGAAGGAACAACCAAGGAGATTAAGGTATGCATTAAGGACAAGGAAGAAGGAACAACCAAGGAGATTAAGGTATGCATTAAGGACAAGGAAGAAGGAACAACCAAGGAGATTAAGGTATGCATTTAGGACAAGGAAGAAGGAACAACCAAGGAGATTAAGGTATGCATTAAGGACAAGGAAGAAGGAACAACCAAGGAGATTAAGGTATGCATTAAGGACAAGGAAGAAGGAACAACCAAGGAGATTAAGGTATGCATTAAGGACAAGGAAGAAGGAACAACCAAGGAGATTAAGGTATGCATTAAGGACAAGGAAGAAGGAACAACCAAGGAGATTAAGGTATGCATTTAGGACAAGGAAGAAGGAACAACCAAGGAGATTAAGGTATGCATTAAGGACAAGGAAGAAGGAACAACCAAGGAGATTAAGGTATGCATTAAGGACAAGGAAGAAGGAACAACCAAGGAGATTAAGGTATGCATTAAGGACAAGGAAGAAGGAACAAGCAAGGAGATTAAGGTATGCATTAAGGACAAGGAAGAAGGAACAAGCAAGGAGATTAAGGTATGCATTAAGGACAAGGAAGAAGGAACAACCAAGGAGATTAAGGTATGCATTAAGGACAAGGAAGAAGGAACAACCAAGGAGATTAAGGTATGCATTAAGGACAAGGAAGAAGGAACAACCAAGGAGATTAAGGTATGCATTAAGGACAAGGAAGAAGGAACAACCAAGGAGATTAAGGTATGCATTAAGGACAAGGAAGAAGGAACAACCAAGGAGATTAAGGTATGCATTTAGGACAAGGAAGAAGGAACAACCAAGGAGATTAAGGTATGCATTAAGGACAAGGAAGAAGGAACAACCAAGGAGATTAAGGTATGCATTAAGGACAAGGAAGAAGGAACAACCAAGGAGATTA
Organism: Gastrophryne carolinensis; assembly: GCA_027917425.1. Taxonomy (NCBI): domain Eukaryota; kingdom Metazoa; phylum Chordata; class Amphibia; order Anura; family Microhylidae; genus Gastrophryne; species Gastrophryne carolinensis. The sequence continues at coordinate 113,044,050 of CM051237.1, read as the reverse complement.
AGGTATGCATTAAGGACAAGGAAGAAGGAACAACCAAGGAGATTAAGGTATGCATTAAGGACAAGGAAGAAGGAACAACCAAGGAGATTAAGGTATGCATTTAGGACAAGGAAGAAGGAACAACCAAGGAGATTAAGGTATGCATTAAGGACAAGGAAGAAGGAACAACCAAGGAGATTAAGGTATGCATTACAGCCAAGGAAGAAGGAACAACAAAAAATGTATTTAAATATATATATATGTGTGAAATTGGCAGTTGTTGCCGTATGTATATTCCAATGGAGGTTGAGGGATGTGCGCTTGCATGTAGCCAGATTGACAACTGAAGAGTATACTTGAAAAAACCACCAAAATGGAAGGTCAAATACGATGGAAGGCAAGCAGGTACGTTCAAAAAGCAAGGAAAAAGCAGGGAAAAACAGGCCGCCCGTGTGAACGGGAACGGAAGCCCCGATCAAATTGAAGGCACCCGAGAGAGCAAAAAACACTTCCCGAGTAAAGACAAATTGACGGATCAGTTAGGGAGCCATTCCAACGGAGGCTCTGCATCACATTTGAGCCACGATTCAAACAGGAGCCCCGGACAATCGGAAGGTTTTAAGCTCAGATCGGGGGAGGCTCTGCATCAGGCCCAATATCCCTTTTCTTGAAGGCTAAAAGTGTAAATAATTATATTAAGGGGGTAATTTATGAAATGATTTGCCACACATCAACCGGGTGTACAATTTGGGTGTAAGTTAAATTTTGCATATTCCACTGGCGATGTCCATGTTTGTATTTACTTCTACTTCAGTGTGGCTTCACGAATGCTGGGGAATACCTTTGCATTCACCACCTTTTAGTGGCGAAGCAATAGAATCAATTTTAGAAAAGTTACCTGGTAACATGACTTTTATATTTTCAAATAAATGTTTATTCTTAATCTCATCAAACAACCCAGACACTCCCAAGATACCCCACATATGTGTCAAACCTTGTCTTGCAGATCTCCAAACAGATGCACAAGTGAATTAATTAGTGTGGTGATGCACAAAACATGGCCTATAGGTGGCCTTTGGGGAGGAGGGTTGACACCCCTGTTCTGGATGTGACAACTGTCTGGTTGATTTTGCAATAACTATCTCATCTCATTTTATTCTTCCTCTCTCTCTCTCTCTTTCTTTATAATACCCTCTGTATATAAATATATATTGTGTTTAAAGGTCAGTAAAATATTTTTAAACATGGCACAAACAGATTCAATAACAATTACTAATATAACAAACTAAATATAGTAAAAAAATAGTATTGACTGCATAGTCGAAAAATCAATAGATATACTGCACTTTGTAACCTTCGCTTGCAACTTTTATCTAGACAAACTGCTATTGATGTTTTCCAGTGACCTGAGGTCTGCAGGAGTAAAATCGTCTTTGAAGAACTCTTCGGTTTATGTAGACATTATCATCTAAAACATCTCAAGGGGCTTTGATGTGGTCATTGAATGACACTGGCATCCATACATACATAGCCAAGACTGTTTTCTTGCCTTATACCTGTAAATATGTTAGTGCTGAACCATAAGCAAGCTTCTCATTAAACAAGCCAAATTAGTGGTTGCACCATTTTCAGTGGAGAATTCCAATACATTTTCTAAAATGTAAATTAAGCATCCTCTTCTGTAAAAATAAAATGGGCTGCAAACTGACGTAGTGTGCTTCCAGGAGATGCACTTTACACTAGCGTGCAGACTTCCCGCTGTTTTACACAGCTTCAGCTGCTGTTTAAAAAAGGGGAGTCCTAATTGCATTTTGGCGCCTGCTACAATTTTCTCTCCAGTCCGAGATCAAGGACCCAGAGGGTCGTTACTTGATCCTCATAGGTCTAATTCAGGACCAACTGGTTGCAATTGTCACATAATATGCTATTAACCATAACCTAAACATGTTTTTGGGGCCTTTTTAAATTGATTTTCAGAATGCCAGGGGTTTAATAATAGTAGCATAGTAGTAAAAGGGACACTACTCAAGTGATCTACCCACACAATTGTATGGTCGGATCACTATCTAATGTGTATTAAGCTTGCCTCTGTGGTTTGGAGATTGACAATATATAAATGAAAGCTAAATGATTATTATATGGCGAGGGTGTAGTGAAACATCTACAGTTGGAATTGGATAACTACTTCTCCAGAAATGTGGGCTCAGTAGAATCTTTAACTGTGGTGTGGAAAGCCCACAAATCTGTACTACGTCTGCTGATCGAGTTAGCATCACGAAAAAATGCACAATGCAGAAAACTTGTTGGTTTGTTTGGTGGTCATCAAATTGCTGTCAGTAGACTGCCCTAGCCTCAGTAATAAAAGGCTGTTAGATCAGGCTAGACATGACATAAATCTGTGTTTGTTGAATGAAGCAGAACAGCAACTTTAAAGGTCAAAATTTAAGTGACTCTATACTGCTAACAAGCCTGGTACTCCTTTAGCAAGGAGACTTAATTGTATAGATATTACAACTAAGCCCATTAGACTGTAGATAGGCTGCTGTCCAGCAATCTGGTAAAGGTGGTGGACTCTTTCACTTTCTGTAAACATCTTGAGGCTTACTGAATATGGAATATGCTGTCTCTCTCTTTTTACAACTTCACAGCAAGGGTCTCAAACCAAATAAGCAACCAGGTCCTGATGGTTTTACAGTCACTTAATATAAGAAATTTTTAAGCGAGCCACTTGCTGGAAACGCATTGTTAAAGGCAAATAGTTGGTGTACAGAGGCCCTAACTGCCACGGTCTCTTTGATACATAAGCCCTGTGCAGATGAAACACTGTGGTCTAATTACAGGCCCATCTCCTTGTTAAATTGGTATATAAAAATACTGGTGAACATACTGGCAAAGTGTTTGAATATGTTTATTGGCTTTGTAGTTTATATATATACCTGCACAGTCATTCAAAGTAGATTTTTTTTCAGTCAGTTTATTTAGTAGAAATTTTGTATATATATTGAGTCACCTGGTGGTCTCATCACAGAAGCAGCACCTCACACACACACAGAGCTGTTACTGCCGTGTACATTGCTGCCCTGGGAAGAAAGCTGGAGCATGTTTACTGCGCCTGTTGCTAGGAGACCAGTGGCCTAAATGTGGCAGCTCTCAATCCCCTCATTGAATAAAAAACAGCAGATCCCCCCATTCAGCAAATGGACTGAGCCATTTTCATTTTACAATTTAAAAGTAAGGCATACATGTTTTTTTCTTTTCTATCGCCATATTATTTGCACACGTGTTAAAAGCTATTGTGTGGCAATTTAATTTTTTTTTTTTTTTAATGCAAATATTCGCGATAGTGCTCCTTTAAGGAACAATTTATAATAGCTGTAAGAGGACATCCTAATATTATGTTAAGAGATAATCCAATACAAGTTTTTGCTGAGCTTGCTCCATTAACAATCAAAAAGAGAAGATAAATGAAACTGCTCTTGACTAAGGATGGGGTTTCCCCTTTCATTTGAACTTTACTTTAAAAGATAAGAATCATTCCTTAGCAACTTTTTCTGAGGGAGAAGATGTACTCCTTGATCTTGGCATCTTGGCATATTAACATCTAGCCTGGGGGAATCTTCTAGAAGTGAGCCTAAAGTTAAACCTTTTTCGTGTTTATGGAAGAAGGATACATTTGGGAGATTTCCTAAACATTCCAGAGTGGATACCTGGTTGAAGAAGATTCTATCACTTTCTACTAATTTTTTCAACATTTAAGGCTCGATTCAGAGAGACAAAAAAAGACTTTCGTTTTTGTGCCAATTTCGTATTATTTTCAAATGTTCCCGCTCTCGTATGAGTGTGCGAGCGATTCTATGCATGCATTGAAAACCTTCTGTGAACTTTCCGTCAGTTTGTATGCCAGAGCACGAGTACGAGGATGTCATTTTCCATCGTGACTTTTCTGTTTCATTTTCTCAGGTAACAACGTAGGCTTTCATTTTTGCCCTTTTTCCATCGTATCCTTGCACGAATCCTTTACGTTTTCCGATAAACTCTGGTTCCCTTTTACCAAAAATAATCGTCCAGACGGAAATACTTACGATCTTGCGCCTGCGCCCTACAAAGTTAACTCATTAAAGTGCTAGCCTACATATTTGACACCCTCACTTCTACTACAATGTTTAGCTAAACCCCTTAGAGGTATCCTCCAGCTTCCCTTTTGGACCCTTAAAGCTCACCCCCAACCCCTTAGCGCTATCCTCCATCTTCCCTTTTGGACCCTTAAAGCTCACCCCCAACCCCTTAGCGCTATCCTCCATCTTCCCTTTTGGACCCTTAAAGCTCACCCCAACCCCTTAGCGCTATCCTCCATCTTCCCTTTTGGACCCTTAAAGCTCACCCCAACCCCTTAGCGCTATCCTCCATCTTCCCTTTTGGACCCTTAAAGCTCACCCCAACCCCTTAGCGCTATCGTCCAGCTTCCCTTTTGGACCCTTAAAGCTCACCCCAACCCCTTAGCGCTATCCTCCAGCTTCCCTTTTGGACCCTTACAACTTACCCAAACCACTTCGCGGTTATGTTCTTCTTCCATTTTATGTCCCTAAAACTTACCCAAACCACTTCCTGTTTATCTGAATCTTCATCTGTTTTTGTTTTTTTTTAATTTGAAGGCCATTTTTTTGTGCCATTTGGGAAATATTTTAGTTTTTAAAATTTAAAAAAATGTAAAACCAGTAAAAAATGTAAAAAATGTAAAACTTTATAAAATTTAAAACTATTTACATTATGAAAAACAGTGACAGGACCCAGAACACTATTCTTCTTCTGTTGTCCCCAACGAGTCAACCAGTTGCTGCATATCGGCCACCAACTCAAGGACCCTTCGATTCATTTCTTCCACTCTTGCCCGTGTGTTCCCTGTATAAAATTGATACAAAAACATTATTTTGCGCTAAATACATGTTTCGCACCTGTGGATGGAATGTTTTATAGTTGTCAACCTAAATAAACACGACATATGTCAGTCTGCTAAGTCATTACTCTAAGTAAGTGGGCAGAGGTCATTCTGCAAAGTCATTACCTAAAAGAAGTGGGCACAGATCAGCCTGCTAAGTCATTACTCTAAGGAAGTGGCCAGAGGTCATTCTGCAAAGTCATTACTCTAAGGAAGTGGGCTGAGGTCATTCTGGGAAGTCATTAATCTAAGGAAGTGGGCAGAGGTCATTCGGGGAAGTCCTTACTCTAAGGAAGTGGCCATAGGTCATTCTGCTAATGACATTGACTCTGCCTTTAGGAATCTGGGTGATCATGTCACTTAACACATACTGCAAAGAATGACATTACAACTTACTTGGTTGGTGGCCAACGGATGCTTCGTTGGGGACAACCCTACGTCCTGGGCCCTGCCACTGTTGTGAAGTAGAGGCTGTTGAGACATGGCAAATAGGGTCACCTATTATGTCTAAGTCAACAGTAATCAAATGTCATTTTCAATTTGTGTGTCACATCACTCACCTTCTCCCTGTGCCTCCTGGCCGAGATCTGCTGCAGCCTGCGCATCTTCACCCGCTCCTGAAGCATCTACAAAAACAGATTAAGGGAATCAGCTTGGGTGGAAATAGCATGTATATGTGTGTGCGGTTACATGAAGAGTCACATACCAGAGCCTCCCGCATGCGTCGCTGGGTACGATTCCCTGCCCATGCCGTGCCACCCCTCCTCTGTGGAAAGGTCCAGGGGCTGGTCTGAGGACCCAACAGAGGAGGGGTGGGACCGTTGCACTGGAGATCCACCACCTTCACATCCAGCTGCAGATTCATGCAGCACTGGTCGGCCTGTGCGCCTCCGGGTGCGGCGGATTCGGTAATCCATTTCCAACACTACAAAAGAAATCCAATTACAAATCAATGCCTACCTTATGCATCAGTTACATCTGGCTCGCTATGTACTTACTAGGGAAATGGATTCCGAAAAAGCGCCCGGGGCATGTGCAGCCGTTTCAGGTCCAACCAATGCTGCATGATCTGCGTGTGGGTGAAGGTGGTGTCCGTCTCATGTTGGATTTTGGCAATGATCTCCAGTGCGACGGTGCGCTTCTCAAAAGAGTTGGGCAGGTAGTCGCACCTGCGCTCCAGCATGGTCTGCAAAACACAAAATCAAGCTAGGTTTTAGTTAAAACTGCATACAAATATCTGTCAACAATCGATCATTTGACTAAAGCAATGCTCCGGCCAAGCAACCCACCACTACTCCCAAAAAAAAGAAGGCACAACCAAAAAGCAGGCCACCAAGCCTACCCCAAGGGAGGTGGTCAAACCTGGTAAGAGGGTGCGAAGCCCCAGCCCCCCCGGACCAACATCCCCCCCCCCCAAGTGCCACAAAGGCAATGTTCCAAGGCCAAAAACACCATGACCGAAGCCCAAGCCGGCAAAGAAGCCCCAGACGAGAAAGAAGCCACAGCAGGGCCAGAAGCCCCAGACGACAAAGAAGCCACAGCAGGGCCAGAAGCCCAAGACGAAAAAGAAGCCACAGCAGGGCCAGAAGCCCCAGACGACAAAGAAGCCACAGCAGGGCCAGAAGCCCCAGATGAGAAAGAAGGCACAGCAGGGCCAGAAGCCCCAGATGAAAAAGAAGCCACAGCAGGGCCAGAAGCCACAGCAGGGCCAGAAGCCCCAGATGAAAAAGAAGCCACAGCAGGGCCAGAAGCCCTAAAAGGCAGACAATGCCAAGCTCCCCCTCCCCACCCGCACGTGGCTACCAATCGAGGGCCAAGAGTGGCCAAACCACCAGCTCTGGGTCACCCCAGCCAAGTACCTCCAAGGGCCATGCTCCTTCCAAGGGCCCACAGAGCCACAGGGCCCCAAGCACCAGTTCCAGCTCCTCCAGACCCTCTCTTCCTCGCCCACATTCCCCACGGCACAGGTTGGCAGGCAATCACCCTATGCCATATCAACCCCTGCAACTTCTGTGGCCACCCAGCCACGAACACCCAGTCCCTTTCCCAGTCCAGTTCGATCAGCAGCTAGCCTCCAGTCCTTGATGTCTCCAACACACACCCAGGCCAGAATGTCACCCCATTTGCCTGGAAACAATGAGGAGCCACAACCACCACAAACAGGGTGCACATTGCGCAGAGGCCACTTGAGTGCCCATTTTGGTGAGTCACAAACTCTGGCATTGGCTAGTGGTCTAACGATATATTATGATGAGCTATATGGGAGCAAATCCAAATCAACAAGCAAGCAGCGCAAAGCGAAGATTTTGGCAGAACTCACCAGACAAGTCAATGCAGCGGGGGACGAACAGATTCAACAGAAAATATCGGACCTCAAATATGCTGCACAGAAGAAAGAGAATAAAAGGCGGCAGCACAGGTACATATCTTATTTTTGGGTTTTTATTCTTCTTGTATAGACATCAGTGAGCTTATTTTTGGATACTATGTTTTTCAGCTTACAAACTGGCGGAGGATTCCCCACTAAATTGAAATTTACCCAGGCTGAGGAGATGGTGCTGGGCCTGCTACATCCTGTTGCGTTAGAGGGACACTCGGCACAACAGGACACAGACAACCCACCAATTTCAGCAGGTTAGTAATGTGTGAATTTCCCTCAAAATGGACCAACCAGTCAAATTAGCCAGCAAGGCATATCTAAACACATGCCTCTAGGGTGTGCCTTGTAGTGAAGTGATCAATTTGACCAGGGTGTGTCATGTGTGTCGACAGGTAATTTACAAATTTGCAGGCCCATACATGATGTTTATGAACACTTAGGAAGAGTAGTAAAGTATTGAGATTAGCAAAGGACTGCGTGCTATGTATTTCTATTCAATCACATGCAACACTTACATCTTTTTCTGTTGGCCACTTGGGTTTGAGCTGTGCTTGGGGCCCAACGGCTTAAGATGGGGTGATTGCAATGTTTTTATAGATACAATGGTAACCACCAGAATCATGTTGTAACTGCTATTTGCCAGCTGAGTGTGTTCACGTAATGGCCTATAAGGGATGTTTAAACACACACAACAGGCAGTACTTGCATGTTTTGTTGGCTTCACGTGACCAATGTGTCTGTACTTGTTTCATAATCCATTTTCAAGATAATGGCATTCATAGTGAAGGTCAAGTTGCACCGTTGTGGGAGTGGCCATTCCAGCTTGGCCACGTGTTTGATTTAAGCATATGTGTTATTAACCATCACCAATGCATAGTTGTGTGTTTACATTGTTTGTTTTCTTCTAATGCAGCCCAGCCTCATCCCTCAGCTAGTGGGGAATCCTCTGCCATTTTAACTATGCTGTCTACTTCCGTGCAGCCTCGGACCCAGGATCCGATGTCTACAGTAAGTGTTTTTTGATGATGTGGCGTATGCATGTGCCTTGCCATGTTTCTTTTGCCTGAATTACATATGCATTCCCCACACTGAACCTTTTTGATTTACATGTCCCAACAGAGCCACACACTGATGGAGGAAATCCAGGAGCTGGAGGAGGATGGAACCTTCCTTGGACCTTATGAAGATCTCCCCCTGGACCAGAATCTGCAACTGTCCCAAAATGTTTCTCCGACAAATCCTCAGCAGCAGAGGGAAGTTAGCTGCATGCTGCCTGCACATCGTGGGCAGCATGCAGAGACTGACCTTCCAGTCCCCAGTTTAAGATCTGCTGTTGAGGATTTGCCAAGCATACCTGTGGCTGTTGGGGGTCCTAGAGCAACATCATCTGCATGCCCCCCAACCCGGGGAATTGGGAGGCGTACTCAGCAACGTCGCCCAGTTTCCCAGGGGAGGGGAGTGCAGATGATGGAGTCAGGAGGCGGCTATTTCGGCGCCAAAATCAACAAAACCGCGAGAATATTATTGGCCAATTAGATAACCTCAATAATACCTTAAGTGCCATGCTGACTGAATTTAGGACCCATAACAGCCACATGACCAACTTGACAACAGAATTCAGGTCCAGCATGGCTGAATTGCAAAATAACCAAAGAAACATTTTGGAACAGCTGCAGATTCTGAATGCCACACAGGCCCAGGTTAGGGCCCACCACCAAGGGCCACAACCTGGGTTCTATGGGCATCCCCCATATTAAGGTGTATTTGGCCTGAATCTGTTCTACATCTTTGCTCTACATCCCCACTGTATTGACTTGTCTGGTGAACCCTACCAATATAGCATTTTGGTGTGGCTTTGCTTGTATGTTTTGGATTTGCGCCCATATAGCTCATTAGAGTCCTGAGGTAGGCCACTAGCCAATGCCAGAGGACAAGCCTCACTGAAGCGGCCACTCAAGCTGTTGCGCTGCAGCCTTGCCCATAATTACATTGGTTGTGGCTCCTCCTGTTTGTAGGCATGATTGTGTGACATTCTGGCCTGGAAAACTACTACCTTGGACCCTGGTTGAGATTTTACTGTACTTGGATTGGGACTGGGTGTTCTTGTTTGGGTGGGCCACTGAGTAACAGGTGTAGATGTGGCATACGTATATCTGCTTTCAACCTGTGCCTGTGGAAAAATGTGGCCAAGCAGGAGAGGGCGTGTTTGTGTCCCTATTTTGATGATGTAACATCTGTGATTTATACACTTGCCAATGCTTGGCACCCATATGTTAGCATGTTCTTTTGAAGGTTAACTTTCTCCTGGAGTGCCTTACTTTGTAAATCCAGGCTGTGTGCAATTGCTCTGTGGCATGTTTTGGCATAAATTTCATGTCCATGTATTCCCCATAACTATGTGAGTGACCATCAACTACAATTCTTATGTTTTAAAAATTCAACCTTAAAAAAATAAAACAAACGTGTTTATGACTAAGTTACTGTCTGTCGGTTTTTGGTTAATAAATATGACTTAAAGTAGCCCCAAAAACAAACACACACAAATATTCTAAAAAGAGCTAAATACATTGTTGATGGTTTGGGTAATTAATTCATTACTGTTTTGTTCTTAATCAAACCCAAATACAAAAACAAATGGCACAAAGCAATAACAACAAAAAATATAGAAACAAACAAAAAAAAGGAGAAAACAATTAAGCAAAATGTGTTGCTATTAAATTAGCACGGACGGCTTGGCCAGACGCACTGTGCTGCCCAACATAGGCGTCCTCTGGCTCATCGGCGGGTGGAGAGGGTGGCAAATCCACATACCAGGGAACCCGTTCCAAATAGCAAAATTTTGCAGCGCAGCACAGGCCATGATGATATCTATGACCTTTTTTGGGTCTTACTGAAGGGATCCCCCGGTATGGTCCAAACATCTAAATCTGGTCTTCAATAGGCAAAAGGCCCTCTCCACCACTGGCCTGGTTTTGCGGTGCACCCTATTATAGGTCTCTTGGGCGGCATTCTGTGGGCGTAGTACAGGCGTCAACAGCCACGGGAGGAGTGGATATTCAGAATCTCCTGGCAAAATTAAAGGAAAAACATATAAAGATTAATGCATACATTTCAGCACAAAAATGCACAAAATACCTGAATAAGAGGCTAGGTGACATTGTCAAAAAAACATGAGCATACATATTGCACAGGGCAAATCGACAAAGAAACATATCTAAGAGATGGTGGCCCAAATTAGAGAACTAATATTGCGGATGCCGGCCAATCAGCCAGACTGTTAAGACCTATTGGTTTAGGTCTGTGCTGCTCAGCAATCTTGGATGGGTTAAGTTTGCATGACCCATTTTCTTCTTTGTCTGAGTCCAAAACAGGTCTAAGCTAGACCCTGCACTTCCCGCTCTCCTCTACTCAGTAAGTGTAATGCATCTAAGCAAAGATGGCGCCGACCCTATGATAAAGTCAAGAACAGATTTACAGAAAAGTGTGGGGAAGACTGATTACTAATTTGGCTAAAATTACTCTTTAGAGTTTTAACATTACAAACATAGCCATACCTAGAAAATAAAATGATGTTATTGGACTCAACTTACCAAGGAGCCATGCACCGGAAAATTCCCCAGACTCAAACCCACGGAACAATCCAGATCTTCTAAGGATGTAGGCGTCATGGGATGTCCTGGGCCACCACTGCTTGCACATTCAGTGAGTGGCCCATTTTGCGATTCTTGGGAAAAAAGAGAGAAAAAAACATCAGTAACGCTTGGCAAACTATTTAAACATTAACTTATAACACCCTAAGTAAATTATGTATGGCAATACAAATAACACCAAACAACTACATTAAATTTAAGTGCACACAAAAAGGATATGGATGTTAGACCCTTTAAAGTTTTGATTTACTTGTTCAATTTTAAGTACACTTTAAAATGTTTGCCTTTGCACAACATGAAAAATATTTGAGGGCAAAAATACGGGCCATTGATTCACATGCACTCTTTGCAAGGAGGGAGTCTTTGCAAGGAGGGACTGTTTACAATGCTTGAAAAATTACAAGGAGGGAATAATTACAAGGAGGGATTGATTACAATGAAGGGCAAAATATCATGAGTGAATAATTACAAGGAGGGACTAGTTACAATGAGGGAATAATTACAAGGAGGGATTAATTACAATGAGGAAATAATTACAAGGAGGGACTAGTTACAATGAGGGAATAATTACAAGGAGGGACTCGTTACAATGAGTGAATAATTACAAGGAGGGACTAGTTACAATGAGGGAATAATTACAAGGAAGGACTAGTTACAATGAGGGAATAATTACAAGGAGGGACTAGTTAAAATGAGGAAATAATTACAAGGAGGGATTAATTACAATGGGGGAATAATTACAAGGTGAAATATGAGCAAATAAAATAGATAAAAATCTAATTTTATAATTTGTACACTTTTGTGAAATAAAAAATGTAAATTTTCCAATAAAAAACATATTACATGTAAAATCCCCATTTCTCTTGGCTACAGTGGTACCACATATGTATTGGTAGCACCCTTTCCTGCCCAGGAGACTCCCCCAAACTGTACTCTGGGAGTACACATCTCAAGCTTTCTAGGCATACCAGGCTTGTTGATGTGGACACAGTTTTTTGATAATTTCTTTGGTTTCCTTAAGTAAAGAATAACAAATCAGAATCAAAGCCACATTTTCCTAGAAAAACAATATGCAAACAAGGAATAACAAGTTAAATCTGAAAAAGTAAAGTCCCCCGGACAGAAAAATACCCAACATACATACGTACTGTCAAGGGAAGAGGTGGACACAGAAAGGTCTCTATAGAATTGCGGACTTTATGATTCCAAGTGGATTATGGCAATTTTTAGACCAAATTTAAATTTTCTTTAAAAGAATCGAGCAATTTCTAAACCCTAGGATAGTTAAAGAAGGGGATAGAGTCATTATTACTATTTTTGAGATTTTATGCCTAACTCTTCCTAGGGGTAAGTGTGGAATTCTACCTTATATAAATTCTTCACTTCACATAAAGTGTGAAGCGGATTTACAACAAATGTTTAAGATTGAAAACTGGGTTAAATGGGCGGTTCATAGTTCTAAAGGTTGGCAAAAATATACCCTACAATATCTCCTTTATGTTTCAGAAATTGTGGACAGGTGATTGATATGTTTCATATATGGTGGAAATGTTCTAAGGTGGTGAAGTTTTAGAACAAAGCGTTTAGTATTAAAAGCAGGGTTACAGGGGAATGGGTGGAAAAATCGCCACTGGTTGCCAAATTAAATAAACCTGTTGTGGGGATTTCAAGATTTCAAAATACATTTATTTTCTATGCTTGTTTGGCATCTAAATTGACAAAATTTAGATGATAAAGTCATGGAAACCTCATACTTTGAAACTTCTAATGTTTATTGATAAATTAAATTAATGGTCAACGAGAAGCTGAGTAGAGTTTTACTTAATAAAGAGTTACAATTTATGGAGATATGGAGTCCTTGGTCTGAATTCTGGAATCCTGGGGTGGGGGGAGCAATTGGGATCTAAAGTTCTTTTATTCCTTATATTTTTTTTTGTTAGGTTATGGTCTCTATTTTGATTTAAATGGCTGATATCTAGATATATTTAGTTTTGCTTTGTTTTACGATTAATACTATGCTAATCTATTAAAATAATATTATTACTGTTTGTATTTAGATGATTATCAGTCAGAAAAGCTTATATTTCCATGTGTTTCTGTTACCTATTCTGCAATTCATACAATGCCTATTCTAATGTTATATTTAGAATTCTGTTTTGCTCTATTGTTTAGTCTTTTAGCAACATGAAAACTGGAGCAAATCTGAGTAACGGCTCTAGTTTTTGTAATCCAGCTTTGCTGCTTCATGACAGCTTTATAAACAGGATCAATACAGCACAGTTGATGAAATTATGACAAAGGCAGGGCACAGAGGCCAAAAAGCAGCTGTACGGAAAATAAAAGCAGCCTCTTTACTAAAAATAAACAAAATTATAACAAGGCCAGAAAAAATTACAAGAAACAAGTCTCAGCCTTGCATTAAAGGTAACTTGTGCTATGTGCCTCCAGCTATGACGATCACTGATATATGTGCTCTGTAAAACATTAGCTTTCTTTCTTCTTCACTTTTTATAGAATACCATGGCTTTAAGCTGCTTCTGCTACCTTTCTACTACCTTTCACACTCGTATATTACTTTTTAGGCTAAGCATACTGTTGATAAGTGCCTGCCTGTATAATGAACAATCTATCATCATAAACTGGTGACTGCTTTGTTCAAACAAAATATGTTCCATCAAGACACGGGGTAAAAATACTCTGGGGGTGCTTTATAAACCGCTTCACAATTCATTCACATTATTTAAATGTGGCATATTCGAGATGGCCACTTAAAGTGGACCAACAGTCAAAATTACATAGCCTAGACCAACACAACAAATAGTGCTCAAATGCATTCCTCCCCAGGAGCAATTTAGATTGCTGCACATAAAAATGTATTTACTATTTTCTAACTACTACTGTAGTAAATTTTAGAAACAAAATGGCGGCTCATGCATTTGCAGGCCACCTGCAAACAGGAAGTGCTGCTGGGCTTCCTGTTACTGTGCATTGGCAGTTATGTCAGTTGAATCCAGCCAGCAGCATGGCTGAGATTCTGGGACAGGAAGCTCCAAAATGGCCGCTACGTTTCTTTTCTAACTGTGCCAGGCTGTTGGTCCGGTTTAATTATTTTCCAGTGGGCATTAAGTGGGCATATATTCACATTGCAGCCAAAAACAGATTGCTCCTGATTAATACAAAAAAATATATTTTAATAACTAATACGCTATCAGCTTGAACATACACAATATTGGTTGAAATCAATCTGGGGATTGCACTCAAGCACATTTATCTCCAGCAAAATGTATTAATGTTGCTCAATGTTCCACTGTCAGTGTCAACACAGTATATAAATATACACATATAACAAATAGTCTGTGCAGATAATAAACAAGGAGATTATCTGAAATATGTCTCTAAAGTGCTAACATTATTTGCAAAACATAATTTGAGGATCACAAATAAAATGTGACATTAAAGTGTATACTCATCTAGTCAGGAGTAAATGTGACAAGGGGTCACATGATCCTTAAAGTTTGTTTGTTGTGAATAATTTTAACATTTTAAAGACACCTTTCAGGCAGTCTCCTTGTTTATTATCTGCACAGACTACTTGTTACATGTGTATATTTATATACTTTTTTATTTTTTAATAGTACTAGCACTGATTGGTTATACTGTGTTCACACTGACATTGGATACATTCTGCAACATGATACATACTGCTGGAGATAAATGTTCTTGAGTGCAATCCCCTGATCGATTTTAACCTTGTATTTTGTGTATGTTTAAAGTGGACCAACACCCACAGCTGATTGGCCCGGAAATCTATAAGATTCCCGGGCCCATCAGCTCCCTCCCCGCGGGGCATCCGAAATCGGGATGCCCCGCTGTGTGAAACCCCCCCGGATGCCCACAAACCTTACCTTCTCCCCCTTCCAACGGCACATGCGTGGGGCGCCGCCTCTCGCACGTCCCTCTAGCAGGGCACGTGCCCGCGCCGGCTGTTTGTGAATGACCGGCGCGGGTGCGCTCCCTGTAAGAGGGACGCGCGAGAGGCGGCCTCCAGCGGCCTCAGCTTGTCCGTCGGCGGTGAGGTGAGTTTTTTGCCCAAAAAAGTGGACCAACACCCAGGATAGTGAAAATCCTTGGTGTTGGTCCACTTTAAGGTGATGATAGTGTGTATTCATAAAAAATACACTTTTTGTATTAATCAGGAGCAATCTGTTTTTTGGCTACACTTAGGGGGACTATATGTTCAGTTAATTATTTTCCTTTTATGAAGTCTGAATGGACAAAATAAAGAGACTTGGAAGATGCTTCCCTCCACACTAGGGGGGCATTCTGCACACTGTGTGTAATGTGGTGATTGGTGGGGACTCTGCACACTGTCTGTAATGGGGTGATTTGGGGGGCATTCTGCACACTGTCTGCAATGGGGTGATTTGAGGTGGGGAGTCTGCACACTATATAATGGGGTCATTGGGAGGGAATTCTGCATGCTACCTGTCGGGGGGTTATTTAATGCTGAAATACATTTTAAAAGTATGCTTTCAGCAAGTTTTCTTAAATTTTAATAATCATTAAAATTCGCCACCAGCCCATCAAAACCCCAGCTAATAATCATTTTTCCCTGTGTTCCCAGTTTCATAGCTCAGTTTGTTCTGACTTAACCCAGTTGCAGCACACATGATGCAAAAAGGTAAGTAACCTGCAAATGTGGAAAAATAGCCCTGTTAATAAATTCCTGTTAATAAATAGTCATGTTCTATCGACTTAACCCTGACTGGTCTTAACAGTCTGAAGGTCAGCTCCCAGGTCCAATATAAAGTCCAATTACTATGTGAGTACAGAATGGAGATTTGGCAGCTCCAAAACACACTGAAAGAGCAAGGGATTCCCATCTTTCAAAGTAAACTGTTAAAACAAAATATTTTAATGCTAATGTTTTAAAACATATAGTAGTGGTGACATACCAACTCCAGTGAAGAAAAAAGGCCAACATGTGACGAGTTTTGGGGCTATCCATCTCTATTCTACTTCATCTTGTCTATCAATGGGTGCTGTGCTATATGAGGGCCCACTCGCTGCATCAACAGAGGTGGGCTCGTGCCTTCTAGTTCAGCTGATTTTGGTGTCTACCTCCTTGGTTATCAGGTCTGCGGGGCCGTGCAGGCTACCATCTCTGTGCCTCGGACGCCAAGGCCCACCTTCTGGAAGCCCAGGTCCGGTGAAAATCAGTCCTCTATAGGGATAGCCGGAAGGTCAAGGAAGCCAAACAGATACGGGAGCTGGTCTGGGGAGCCAGCACAAAAGGTCAGCCCTGTCTCGTGACCACCAAGTGGAACAGATGCCCCCATATATAGGTGGCTCCAACTTCCTTAATTTTTTTCAAAAGGGGTTTAAGTATTCATCTCATTGTCATCATCCATCTAAATAAGTGTAATTGAGGCACCGCTATAAATGAAGGGCTCATGTTTAGAGATGAGCGAACTTTTGAAAAATTCGATTCGACTGATTCGCCGAATTTTCCGACAAAAATCGTTTCGACCCGAATAAATTCGCGACGAATCGCTATTAAAAACGGCTATTTCTGAGCCTCCTAGAGCCTCAATAGGGTTGTAAACCATTCAGCCTTGCTGTAACACGCACAGGATGCGTGCTGGGTTAGTTAAATAATACTTTGAAGAAATATCACATGCAGATCAGAGGCATCGCTAATAGAATCGCAGAGCGGCACAATTGCAGAGAGTTGAAGTGGCATCACTATGAGGGGCAGAAGGAGCCCAAATATACACTGGAGTTGGCCTCAGGAGCCCAAAAATTGGATGAATCACACCCTGGAGTTGGCAGAAGTTGGCAGCAGCAGCAGCAGGAGCCCAAATATACACTGGAGTTGGCTTCAGGAGCCCAAAAATTGGATGAATCACACCCTGGAGTTGGCAGGAGTTGACAGTAGCAGCAGCAGGAGCCCAAATATACACTGGAGTTGGCTTCAGGAGCCCAAAAATTGGATGAATCACACCCTGGAGTTGGCAGGAGTTGACAGTAGCAGCAGCAGGAGCCCAAATATACACTGGAGTTGGCTTCAGGAGCCCAAAAGTTGGATGAATCACACCCTGGAGTTGGCAGGAGTTGACAGTAGCAGCAGCAGGAGCCCAAATATACACTGGAGTTGGCTTCAGGAGCCCAAAAATTGGATGCATCACACCCTGGAGTTGGCAGGAGTTGACAGCAGCAGCAGCAGGAGCCCAAATATACACTGGAGTTGGCCTCAGGAGCCCAAAAATTGGATGAATCACACCCTGGAGTTGGCAGAAGTTGGCAGCAGCAGCAGCAGGAGCCCAAATATACACTGGAGTTGGCTTCAGGAGCCCAAAAATTGGATGAATCACACCCTGGAGTTGGCAGGAGTTGACAGTAGCAGCAGCAGGAGCCCAAATATACACTGGAGCTGGCTTCAGGAGCCCAAAAATTGGATGAATCACACCCTGGAGTTGGCAGGAGTTGACAGTAGCAGCAGCAGGAGCCCAAATATACACTGGAGTTGGCTTCAGGAGCCCAAAAATTGGATGAATCACACCCTGGAGTTGGCAGGAGTTGACAGTAGCAGCAGCAGGAGCCCAAATATACACTGGAGTTGGCTTCAGGAGCCCAAAAATTGGATGAATCACACCCTGGAGTTGGCAGAAGTTGGCAGCAGCAGCAGCAGGAGCCCAAATATACACTGGAGTTGGCCTCAGGAGCCCAAAAATTGGATGAATCACACCCTGGAGTTGGCAGGAGTTGACAGCAGCAGCAGCAGGAGCCCAAATATACACTGGAGTTGGCCTCAGGAGCCCAAAAATTGGATGAATCACACCCTGGAGTTGGCAGAAGTTGGCAGCAGCAGCAGCAGGAGCCCAAATATACACTGGAGTTGGCTTCAGGAGCCCAAAAATTGGATGAATCACACCCTGGAGTTGGCAGGAGTTGACAGTAGCAGCAGCAGGAGCCCAAATATACACTGGAGTTGGCTTCAGGAGCCCAAAAATTGGATGAATAACACCCTGGAGTTGGCAGAAGTTGGCAGCAGCAGCAGCAGGAGCCCAAATATACACTGGAGTTGGCTTCAGGAGCCCAAAAATTGGATGAATCACACCCTGGAGTTGGCAGAAGTTGGCAGCAGCAGCAGCAGGAGCCCAAATATACACTGGAGTTGGCCTCAGGAGCCCAAAAATTGGATGAATCACACCCTGGAGTTGACAGCAGCAGCAGGAGCCCAAACATTACTTTAAAGAGACCCTGGGGTTGGCTTCAGGAGCCCAAAAATTGGATGAATCACACCCTGGAGTTGGCAGAAGTTGGCAGCAGCAGCAGCAGGAGCCCAAATATACACTGGAGTTGGCCTCAGGAGCCCAAAAATTGGATGAATCACACCCTGGAGTTGGCAGCAGCAGCAGGAGCCCAAACATTACTTTAAAGAGACCCTGGGGTTGGCTTCAGGAGCCCAAAAATTGGATGAATCACACCCTGGAGTTGGCAGAAGTTGACAGTAGCAGCAGCAGGAGCCCAAATATACACTGGAGTTGGCTTCAGGAGCCCAAAAATTGGATGAATCACACCCTGGAGTTGGCAGAAGTTGGCAGCAGCAGCAGCAGGAGCCCAAATATACACTGGAGTTGGCTTCAGGAGCCCAAAAATTGGATGAATCACACCCTGGAGTTGGCAGAAGTTGACAGTAGCAGCAGCAGGAGCCCAAATATACACTGGAGTTGGCTTGAGGAGCCCAAAAATTGGATGAATCACACCCTGGAGTTGGCAGAAGTTGGCAGCAGCAGCAGCAAGAGCCCAAATATACACTGGAGTTGGCTTCAGGAGCCCAAAAATTGGATGAATCACACCCTGGAGTTGGCAGGAGTTGACAGTAGCAGCAGCAGGAGCCCAAATATACACTGGAGTTGGCTTCAGGAGCCCAAAAATTGGATGAATCACACCCTGGAGTTGGCAGGAGTTGACAGTAGCAGCAGCAGGAGCCCAAATATACACTGGAGTTGGCTTCAGGAGCCCAAAAATTGGATGAATCACACCCTGGAGTTGGCAGGAGTTGACAGCAGCAGCAGCAGGAGCCCAAATATACACTGGAGTTGGCTTCAGGAGCCCAAAAATTGGATGAATCACACCCTGGAGTTGGCAGGAGTTGACAGTAGCAGCAGCAGGAGCCCAAAAAATGGCCTAAAGACATAAATATGTTTTGCACCATTTGGAAAGTGTAAAACGTGGCACCATGCTGAATCTAGTCGCATGCATCAGGCATTGGTGGGTGGAAATCCTGGCTGATCCATCCCTGATTCATTTTGACAAAGGTGAGTCTCTCCACATTTTTAGTTGACAGACGAGTTCTCCTCGCCGTAACTATGGCCCCCGCCGCACTAAACACCCGCTCAGATGGCACGCTACTTGCCGGGCAGGACAGCTTTTCCAGGGCAAACTCTGCTAGTTGCGGCCACAAATCAAGTTTGGCTGCCCAGAAGTCCAGCGGATCCTTAAGGTGTGTTGGCATGGTCATGTCAAAGTATGACATGACCTGCTGGTTCAGGTCCTGCTCCAGGTCTTCCTGCTGCTCATGAGTAGCCTCACTATGCGGGTGTAGAAAGCTACTCATTAGCGACTGAAGACTGAGGCTGCTGCTGGAGCTTCTGCTGCTGCTGCTGCCAACCCCCCCAGCGGCCATGGCAGTAGAAGGTGAGCGCAGAGGTCCCCTCGAGTCAGACCTGCGAGAGTATGGACCATGGCGCAGATAGGCATCGGCCAACTGCCTACGTAGAATGTCTTTGTAGTAGTTGAGTTTGTCCTCCCTCTCGGTGGGTTTAAAAAATGCCCCCATTTTGTGCCGGAAGCGAGGGTCCAATAAGGTGGACAGCCAGAAGTCATCCCGCCGACAGATGGAAACAATTCTGGGGTCACTACGCAAGCATGTGAGCATGCTTCGTGCCATTTGCGCAAGTGACTCGGATGGACTACCTGTCTCCATCTCCACTGCATACTGCCACGGTGTGCCCGGGTCCTCTGTCTCTCCTTCCTCAAAAACCTCTAGCTCCTCTGGCTGCTCCTGCTCCTCCTCTCCTGTCCGCTGACTAGATAAACCAGCCATTTCGCCAAGCCTAAACTGTGTTTCGCTGGGCAACTCCTCCTCCTCCTCTTCCTCCTCCTCCTCCTCCAGTTCAGCTCCAACGGGGTTCATGTGGCCGTAAGATGTAAACGCCATGTCTCCAGTGCCCTGACCAGCCATGGTTTCCAACATGTGCTGTAGTACATGAAGCAGTGGAATCACGTCGTTCATCCCGTAATCCTGCCGACTGACAAATAAAGTGGCTTCCTCAAAGGGCCTGAGCAAATGGCAGGTGTCACGTATGAGCTGCCACTGGTTGACATTGAAGTTACACAGGGGAGTCCCCCTATCTGCTTGGATCATCAGGAAATCCGTGATGGCTTTTCTCTGTTCATATAATCGGTCCAACATGTGAAGGGTGGAATTCCAACGGGTGGAAACATCGCAAATCAGACTATGTTGGGGGATACCATTCTGACGCTGTAGCTCAAGAAGGGTGTGTTTGGCGGTGTAGGAGTGGCTGAAGTGCATGCAAAGTTTCCGTGAAGTTGTTAGGATGTCCTGCAGATGGGGGGAACACTTCAGAAACCGCTTGACAACCAGATTGAAGACGTGAGCCATGCAGGGGGCATGGGTCAGGCTTCCTTGGCGCAGCGCAGACAAAATGTTCTTCCCATTGTCGGTAACCATGATTCCCATTTTAAGTTTTCTCGGAGTAAGCCATGTTTGGATTTCCTGATGAATACATTTAAGCAGTTCCTCCCCTGTGTGACTCCGTTCGCCAAGACAAACCATGTGAAGCACTGCGTGACACCTCCGTGCCCTGCACACATGGTAGACTGGAGGGGCACTGAGACTTGAGCCTACAGTGGAGGGTGAGGAGATGGCGGAGGATGAGGAGGCCGAGTCGCACGGTGTCACAGGCCCAATGGGCAGAGAGCGCGGAGGCCGAAGCGGCGTGACCTGTCCAAGTTGCTGCTGCAAAGGGACCACATTCACCCAGTGGGCCGTAAACGACGTGTACTGCCCCTGACCGTAGTTACAGCTCCAGATGTCGGCGCTGCCATGTATTTTGCTACACACCGACAGGCTCAAGGACTGGCCCACCTTCTGTTCAACAAAAGTGTGCAGCGCTGGTACTGCCTTCTTGGCAAAGAAATGACGGCTTGGGACTCTCCACCTCGGCTCGGCACAAGCCATCAGTTCTCTGAAAGGTGCAGATTCCACCACCTGAAAAGGGAGCGACTGCAGCACCAGCAACTTGGACAGGAGCACATTCAGCTTCTGCGCCGTAGGATGAGTGGGCGCATACTGCTGTCTCTTGGACATGGCTTCGCTGATGGATTGCTGGCGGGATGCATGACTTGGAGGAGGAGGAGGAGGAGCAGGAGCGACAGAGGATGGGTATGACGCACAGCTGCCTTCGGCTGAGGTGCTGGAGCCTTGGCTGGCAGAAATTGGGAGCTCACTTGGTGAGGAAGCAGACTGGACCACCCCTTGGGAGCCTCGGTTCTCCCAGGTCGTTTTATGGTGACGCATCATATGTTGACGCAGGGCCGTGGTGCCAACATTTGGACCCTGGCCACGCTTCACCTTTTGCCTACATATCTTGCATGTGGCCATGTTACCCTCCTGCGGATGCCTCAGGAAAAACTGCCACACTGCCGAGTAGCTACTTTTTCCACCCCCTGGCCTCACTGATTCACTGCTGCTGTTGCCAACTCCAGGAACCCCTGCTCCACTACCTCCCGATAAGGTAGACTGCCGCACAGCAGGTGCTCTACCCCGGCCCCGGCCCCGGCCGGCTCCAGCCTTTGGAATTGTGCCCCCATGCTGACTGCTACCACCTTGCTGCCTCAGCTGCTGACTCCGGGGCAACCTGCGCCCCTCTTCTCCTGATGATGACGATGAAGCCCCTTCATCACCCGGCTCCCAAGTGCGATCGGCTTCATCGTCATCATCATCATCACCGAGTTGTGGCTGTACGTCACTGATGTTCGTGGATTCGTCAACAGTGTCTGGCGCAGGAGCTGGAACGCTCGCAGCACCCACGACACTGTCCACATCACTATCTGTCTGCCTAGCTAGAGAAGCCACCTCCATTTCTTGGCTGGGCAGTAGCTGCTGACTGTCCTCTATCTGATGGTCCTCCTCACTAAAGAGTGGAGCTGAACCCAAAGCATAGGATACGTCGCTGGGGGAGGGAACGGCGTAGGACAGAGGCAATGGGAGGACAGGGACTGCTCTCGGGGCATGCCAACTCAGGGTTGTGTCAGAGGAACCTACCGACCCTAGACTGGGGGTCTCAGACGTAAGTTGTGATGATGTTGTTGATGAGCGCGTCAACCAATCTACCACGGCAGATGCGTTACTGGTGGAGACCCGACCGCTAGCAGATACTGGCAGATTAGGTCTCTCAGCGTGACTCCTGCTGCTACTGGCCCCCAGTCTGATGCGAGCTCTGCCTGCGGAATCTTGGCCTCTGCCACTCCTCTTTTCACTTCCAGGCACTTGTCTGCCCGACATAGTCTAACTGGCGTGGGAGTAGGTGATATTTTAAGATCCCCCGGGCAGCGGTGGGTCTATATGAAACAGAATATAATGCACACCAAAAGTGAGCAGTAACACTCAGCCTCCAACAGGCCTGCTTAGTGTAAATAAGAGAGCTGCTTAGTGTAAATAAAGAGGGGTATGCTATGTTTCAGAATGGGATGCCTCAACAGAAGTGCACCTGGCAGGCAGCAGTAAGCCTATGCCCAGCAAAAGTGTCTTATAATATAAATATAATAAGAGCAAATGTTTATATGGTCTTAAACAGAGGCTGCTTTAGTCACAGAATGGGATGCCCCCAAAAAAGATCCAGTAGTACTATGCCCAGCAAAAGTGTCTTTATCAGGCTAATTTCAAATATGATAAGAGCAAATGCTTATATGGTCTTAAACAGAGGCTGCTTTAGTCACAGAATGGGATGCCCTGGCAGGGACAAGTAGTGCTATGCCCAGCAAAAGTGTCTTTATCAGGCCTAATTTCAAATATGATAAGAGCAAATGGTTATATGGTCTTAAACAGAGGCTGCTTTAGTCACAGAATGGGATGCCCCAACAGAAGTGGACCTGGCAGGGTCCAGTAGTGCTATGCCCAGCAAAAGTGTCTTTATCAGGCCTAATTTCAAATATGATAAGAGCAAATGGTTATATGGTCTTAAACAGAGGCTGCTTTAGTCACAGAATGGGATGCCCCAACAGGAATGGACCTGGCAGGGTCCAGTAGTGCTTTGCCCAGCAAAAGTGTCTTTATCAGGCCTAATTTCAAATATGATAAGAGCAAATGGTTATATGGTCTTAAACAGAGGCTGCTTTAGTCACAGAATGGGATGCCCCAACAGAAGTGGACCTGGCAGGGTCCAGTAGTGCTATGCCCAGCAAAAGTGTCTTTATCAGGCCTAATTTCAAATATGATAAGAGCAAATGGTTATATGGTCTTAAACAGAGGCTGCTTTAGTCACAGAATGGGATGCCCCAACAGAAGTGGACCTGGCAGGGTCCAGTAGTGCTATGCCCAGCAAAAGTGTCTTTATCAGGCCTAATTTCAAATATGATAAGAGCAAATGGTTATATGGTCTTAAACAGAGGCTGCTTTAGTCACAGAATGGGATGCCCCAACAGAAGTGGACCTGGCAGGGTCCAGTAGTGCTATGCCCAGCAAAAGTGTCTTTATCAGGCCTAATTTCAAATATGATAAGAGCAAATGCTTATATGGTCTTAAACAGAGGCTGCTTTAGTCACAGAATGGGATGCCCCAACAGGAATGGACCTGGCAGGGTCCAGTAGTGCTTTGCCCAGCAAAAGTGTCTTTATCAGGCCTAATTTCAAATATGATAAGAGCAAATGGTTATATGGTCTTAAACAGAGGCTGCTTTAGTCACAGAATGGGATGCCCCAACAGAAGTGGACCTGGCAGGGTCCAGTAGTGCTATGCCCAGCAAAAGTGTCTTTATCAGGCCTAATTTCAAATATGATAAGAGCAAATGGTTATATGGTCTTAAACAGAGGCTGCTTTAGTCACAGAATGGGATGCCCCAACAGAAGTGGACCTGGCAGGGTCCAGTAGTGCTATGCCCAGCAAAAGTGTCTTTATCAGGCCTAATTTCAAATATGATAAGAGCAAATGGTTATATGGTCTTAAACAGAGGCTGCTTTAGTCACAGAATGGGATGCCCCAACAGAAGTGGACCTGGCAGGGTCCAGTAGTGCTATGCCCAGCAAAAGTGTCTTTATCAGGCCTAATTTCAAATATGATAAGAGCAAATGCTTATATGGTCTTAAACAGAGGCTGCTTTAGTCACAGAATGGGATGCC
The DNA here is from genome assembly GCA_027917425.1 of Gastrophryne carolinensis. Taxonomy (NCBI): domain Eukaryota; kingdom Metazoa; phylum Chordata; class Amphibia; order Anura; family Microhylidae; genus Gastrophryne; species Gastrophryne carolinensis. The sequence continues at coordinate 113,019,677 of CM051237.1, read as the reverse complement.
CCAACAGGAATGGACCTGGCAGGGTCCAGTAGTGCTTTGCCCAGCAAAAGTGTCTTTATCAGGCCTAATTTCAAATATGATAAGTGAAAATGGTTATACGGTCTTAAACAGAGGCTGCTGTAGTCACAGAATGGGATGCCCCAACAGAAGTGGACCTGGCAGGGTCCAGTAGTGCTATGCCCAGCAAAAGTGTCTTTATCAGGCCTAATTTCAAATATGATAAGAGCAAATGCTTATATGGTCTTAAACAGAGGCTGCTTTAGTCACAGAATGGGATGCCCCAACAGGAATGGACCTGGCAGGGTCCAGTAGTGCTTTGCCCAGCAAAAGTGTCTTTATCAGGCCTAATTTCAAATATGATAAGTGAAAATGGTTATACGGTCTTAAACAGAGGCTGCTGTAGTCACAGAATGGGATGCCCCAACAGAAGTGGACCTGGCAGGGTCCAGTAGTGCTATGCCCAGCAAAAGTGTCTTTATCAGGCCTAATTTCAAATATGATAAGAGCAAATGGTTATATGGTCTTAAACAGAGGCTGCTTTAGTCACAGAATGGGATGCCCCAACAGAAGTGGACCTGGCAGGGTCCAGTAGTGCTATGCCCAGCAAAAGTGTCTTTATCAGGCCTAATTTCAAATATGATAAGAGCAAATGCTTATATGGTCTTAAACAGAGGCTGCTTTAGTCACAGAATGGGATGCCCCAACAGGAATGGACCTGGCAGGGTCCAGTAGTGCTTTGCCCAGCAAAAGTGTCTTTATCAGGCCTAATTTCAAATATGATAAGTGAAAATGGTTATACAGTCTTAAACAGAGGCTGCTGTAGTCACAGAATGGGATGCCCCAACAGAAGTGGACCTGGCAGGGTCCAGTAGTGCTATGCCCAGCAAAAGTGTCTTTATCAGGCCTAATTTCAAATATGATAAGAGCAAATGCTTATATGGTCTTAAACAGAGGCTGCTTTAGTCACAGAATGGGATGCCCCAACAGGAATGGACCTGGCAGGGTCCAGTAGTGCTTTGCCCAGCAAAAGTGTCTTTATCAGGCCTAATTTCAAATATGATAAGTGAAAATGGTTATACGGTCTTAAACAGAGGCTGCTGTAGTCACAGAATGGGATGCCCCAACAGAAGTGGACCTGGCAGGGTCCAGTAGTGCTATGCCCAGCAAAAGTGTCTTTATCAGGCCTAATTTCAAATATGATAAGAGCAAATGCTTATATGGTCTTAAACAGAGGCTGCTTTAGTCACAGAATGGGATGCCTCACAGCAGACTTAAGATCAGTTCAGTATATATGCACAGTTAGTTACTATAAGCAGCCTGAAAACGCTAACAAAGCCTGTCAGCCAGCTAGTAACACTCAGGCTGGATGAAAAAAAAAAAAAATCTCCCTGTGACAGCCTCCGTTTTTCCTACCTTTCCCTGGCTTTCTGTCTGTCTCCTGTCTGTCTCCTGCCTGTCTCCAGCCTGTCCCTGTCTGTCCCTGTCTGTCCCTGCCTGTCTAACTGCCTCAGCTACACAGCGTCCTGTCTCTCACGAATGCAATAGAGAAATGAGGAAAAGCAAGATGGCCGCCGTTAAATACCGCTGTGACGTCACCGGGCTTGCTGGCTGCTGATAGGCTGCATGTGACTGCCCCAGCTTGCACTGGCGCGGGATACATGTCCAGACATGTCCCGTCCGCCATCTTAGAATGCCTGTAAATGTAAATGAATGGATGTTAAAGGAAAACTTCGAGTGATCGAATCGCGGGGAAATTCGGATTCGATCCGAATCGAATTTTTCCTGAAATTCGGATCGAATCCGGGTTCGTCCGGATCGATTCGCTCATCCCTACTCATGTTCCCACACGTTTCTTAAAATCTCCTCCTTGGTCTTGTAGTAATGGATGCGGCAGACTATGTCTCGGGGCTTAGTAGGATCTATTGGTCGGGGCCCCAGCGCTCTGTGGATTCTGTTGACCTCAATATGCTCGTCTCGGCGACGACCCATGGGCTTGTTGAAGACAGTAGTGGCAATTTCTTCTAAATTGCTGTTTTCTGGCACCTCCGGAAGGCCTCAGATCCGGATATTGTTTCTCCTCCCTCTGTTTTCCATGTCATCGTGGTTGGAGCTTGCTGCAGGGCTGTGTTGGCTCTTTCCAGGGCCTCTAAGCGCTGGTTTGTAGTTGCTCTAGGGTCTGGACCCTATCAGCGACTTCAGTTACGGATTTTGTCACTTCCTCCAGTTCCCTCCTGAATAAGGTCTCCATTCTATTGGTGTAATTTTCGAAGTCCTTTCTTGAGGGAAGGAATCTCAGAAGGACCTCCAGATTGTATTGGGGGGAGGGGACGTTATCAAAGTCTGCGGCATCGGGGGCGTCTTCAGTTCAGACCAGCTCAAGGTCATGGGCGGAACCACAGCCCTGGGTGCTGCGTGGGCTATCAGGGAAGTCTAGCTGAGGGCTGGGTGCCCCTTCTGCCCAATTGTGACACGCCCAGAGAGCTGAGCTGTGGGGAGGTCAAAACTGGGGTGCGGGACCAGGGCAGCCCAGCGCCGCAGCTATCTCCCTCCCGTCCAGGCTGTGGGGGAGTTGTCCTCCTGGTCCCGGGGTAACAGGCAGTTCCTCCCTGCAGGGCTCTGCACCCAGTTAACATTTCCTACCTCCCCTCTGTCAGGCACACAAGCCGGTTGTGAGGCCTGGGGTGCCTTCACTCCCGCCCTGGGTGTCATGAGGCTGCCTGCGTTGGCTTATCCATCAGCTGAGGGCAAGTCTTCACCCTCTCAACGTTCGGGAGACTGCCTCTGCTCCTCCCGCTCCTTTCCTTCATCTGGGGCCGGCAGAATACCTGCCGCTCCGCTTCCTCCTCCTCAGACAGCGCTGTCCTTGCCGCCTCCATCCACTCACTCCGCTCATCATCTCTGGCCTGGGAGGACGACAGGCGCCTCTCTCCCCGGACATCACCGCACCTTCCCGCCTTCAGCTGCTCGCATGTCGGTCACTCACACAGCGGCTGCAATCGGTGAGTCCTGCTGTACCGGTTCCAATTCACCTCCTGCATGCTGGCGATCCTCTTTGCGCCTTCTCGATGCCCTCGTATTCTGGGACTGATGCCATGTTGTGGCTTCTCTTCCATTGGCCTGGGCAGGCCCGAATTAATGTAGGGGCGGACGGAGCTGCCGCTCCAGGCCCCTACGTTAAAACAGGCCCGTCAGCCTGCAAACGTGGCCCGCATAGGCTGCCCAGTGCCCGCGGGCAGCAACACGGAGGTACAGGATGGTGCGGTCCCATTGCTTAGTAACAGCTGTCAAAGCCAGGCATATGTAGCAGAGCTGGGGAAAGCACCTGAGAGAAGAAGCAGGAGCCGTTGATCGGCGTACATTACATACAGTCAGCGAGGGGGAGAGGCAGAGAGCTGCTGAGGCTGCATTGGCTCAGCCTGAGTGACAGGCAGCATAAGCCCCGCCCCCAAGGCTCAGACTTCCTGTTCATCAAGGTACCGCGCAAACCACAGCACTGCTATGGAGAGGTCAGTAGCAGACAAATCTGCCATCATAAGAGCAGCAGAGACACTGGCAGCCTCCCAGCAGGACACGCAATGATCTCTGTCTTGCTCATGTGCTCTCTCTGCCGCCTCCCCTGGCTGTCAGTTTAGCAAAGCTGCAGGGGGGGGGTGTTGCTTCTATAGGTCTGGGACCAGGAGCAGAGAGATAGTTCCAGGCAGAAGAAAGCAGATCAAAGGTCAGTCAGGCTGCTGGTAACTCTGGGAAGGGGGGGGGGGGGGTAACTCTTAAAGTGGACCATCACCCTCGGGTGATCGGCCCGGGAATCTATAAGATTCCCGGGCCGATCACCTCCCTCCCCGCGGAACATCCGAGATCGGGATGTCCCGCGGGGTGAAACCCCCCAAAACCCCCAAACCCCCTTACCTTAGTTCGGCGGCGGCCGGCCGCGCCGCCTCCCTTGCGCCCCTCTAGCCGTGTGCGCCCCCGCGCCGGCCGTTTGCGGGAGGCGGCAGCGGAGGAGCCACGTACAAGCGGCTGTCAAATCGCTTGTCCGTCGGCGCTGGGAGTGGGGAGAGGTGAGTTTTCCGGGTGTTTCCGGGGGGCTTTCACACAGCGGGGCACCCTGATCGGGGGTGCCCCACCGAAGTGGACCAAGACCCAGGATAGTCAAAATCCTGGGTGTTGGTCCACTTTAAGTGCTATAGACTGAGAAGAGTTTAAAAAAAAGTCTCGCTCCTGTCCAGTGTTTGAGGGGGGAGGGAGGGGGGGGATTGTATTTGCTGCAGAGGGAAAGGGACACTTCCAAGGAAATGGCATGGTTTGCTTTTAGTTTGTTATCAAGGCAGATCAAAAGCACAAATTACTTCTGATCTACATAACCTAACTCTTAGGGTGCATCCTGATTTGGGATGCCCCCTAAGAGTTAAGTTATGTGGATCACAAAATAATTTGTGCCTTTTGGTCTGCTTTAAAGAGAAAGTAAGGTCACACAAAAAGTACTTCCACAGTTCTCCACAGCATGAGAACATCCTGATATGTTCTCATATATATGCCCCATATACCAAGCAGATGATACTGGCCTCCTTCTTTTCTCCCCACAGACTGCTTGCCAGCAATCATTTAGGGTCTGCTTGTCTGGTGAAAGTGAAAGGTCTGCCTTGCCATACAATAATGTGCAGTGGAGCATCTGAAATCAGGATGCCCCCATGCTGCAGAGGTCAGAGGAAGTAAAGTCATCTTTGACTTTATGTCCTCTTTAAAATGTTGCCAGAACCTGGGATTTTGCTCCCCTGAGTTTTGTGAAACCCCTCAGTTCACCTGATACCTTAATCCAGCAATCCTGCACATGCTCGGGCCCCCAGTGTCATCCATGGTCATCTGCATCAGGCAGACTCAGATGGTTGCCAGCGGGAGCAGACATGGTGGCGGGTGCTGCAGCAATAAAGAGCTTGTTGTAAGTGAGTGTCAGGCGAATCAGGGCATCCCAACTCAGGAGGGCGGAATCTGCTTGAACTCTGATAATTACTTTTAGGTTTTCTTAGGGAATATGCTCACACTGTGTTTATTTATTTTTTGTTCTAAGGGCACAGGAAGGCACATGGATAGTAGTTGTTGGGGGTGGTAACTAAATGTGATGGGGCCCTGGTGTGGACATTAAATGGGGCCCTGTCAATGCTCATACAATAACATTTTTCTGTCATTTAACTTAACCGATGTAGCTAAACAACGAAAGAGTGAAACAGCAGAGACAATGCTGCTTCCTTTATCTAAATGATGCCTAATAAGCACAAATATGATAAATAAGGAGGAAAAGCAACAATGATGGGGCCCCCCTGACCTTCTGGGCCAGGTGCGGTCGCACTTCCTATATTTACGTCCCTGGTTGGGACTTTGTGGTGCTGTGATGCAAGGATATTAATCTTCCATTGTGGACCAAAAAATGACACACTGCAGCACCACACACACTGCATGAGTACATCTCATGCTGCCTATGATCCTGACATTGCAGATATGCTTACCATTTCTTTTAGTCACTCTTGGTGTGACTAAAAATGTTCTGCCTTGGAACAGTGCCTGGCTACCGCAGAGATCAGAAGAGGATAGCTCTGCAAGGTGAGTATTTTCCCCCATGCCCATTATCATTTCTTAGGAGCAGTGACTGGCATGATGGGGGGGCATTATGTGTGTGTGTGTGTGTGTGTGTGTGTGTGTGTGTGTGTGTGTGTGTGTGTATGTATGTATGTGTGTATGAAGGATGTGTGTGTATGATTGATTGTGTGTGTGTGTGTGTGTGTGTGTGTGTGTGTGTGTGTGTGTGTGTGTGTATGAATGGTTGTGTGTGTATGTATGATTGATTGTATGTATGTGTGTATGAATGATGTGTGTGTATGATTGATTGTGTGTGTGTGTGTGTGTGTGTGTGTGTGTATGTATGTGTATGTGTGTATAAATTATGTGTGTGGGTATGACTGGGGTGGGTATGTGTGCATGAATGATTGTGTGTGTGTATGAATGATTTTGTGTGTGTATGAATTATGTGTATGTGCATGAATGGTGTGTGTATGAATGATTGTGTGTGGGTATGTATGAATTATGTGTATGTGCATGAATTGTGTGTATGTATGTATGAATGATGATGTGTGTGTGTGTGTGTGTGTGTGTGTGTGTGTGTGTGTGTGTGTGTGTTTATGTATGAAATGTGTGTATGTATGTATGAATGATGTGTGTGTTTGTTACGATCCCTGAATATTCCAGTCCCCTCCACCAGGGGTCAGACAAGCCATGGTTGCACTCCTTTCCCCATAATGGGCTGCACCTGGTGGATGGCTATATCAAGCTTCCTGCCCTCCACCTGGGGTAGCAGTATTTTGTCTGTCCTCAGACCTATGGGTTTTCCTTGCCTGGATTATCTTTGATTCTATGTCTCAGTCCTTGCCGGTTACTCCTTGATCTGGATGTTTGTCTATGTGTTCTGTGGTGAGTGCATCTGCACCTCGAGGAATCCCTGTGTTTAGTTATTTAGTTTATCCTAGTTTACCTTATGTCCTTATGCCGTGCTTATTCTGATATTAAGAGATTTCTGTTTCCCTTTATTAATAAAACCCCTTTTCTGAAATTATTGTGTCATTGTGTAGTTGGCTCTGACCACTGTCTGCCCCTGCATCCCCCGGCGGAGAGTTCCTGTGTAGGAACCCTCCGGCCGTTACAGTGTTTATGTATGAATTGTGTGTATGTATGTATGAATGATGTGTGTGTGTGTATAAATTATGTCTGTGGGTATGAGTGGGGTGTGTGTGTGTATGAATGATTGTGTGTGTGTGGGAGGGATGGTAAATTCATCATTATATGTTTTCGAGGGGGGCGTGACCAAACGTTCCTAGGGCAGCACAAGTTGTAAATATGGCTCTGGCGTGCCCCATGTGATGTCGGGGCGCGTAGGAAGCTCCCCCCCCCCAGCAGTCTGCCACTTGTCGCAGGTCCCGCGGCAGTAGGAGCTTGAGTCTCACCAGACACCCCACAAAGGTACCACCGTCCACCAATCGAATTTGCCTTTCAGTTGTACAGGAAAGCTAGGTGACAATTCTCACCTAGCTTTTCTATGCTCCTGAATGGTATGTTTGCTTATAAGAGCTATTATAAACAGACATGCCATTCAGGACCATGGAAAAGCTAGGTGAGAAGTTGTTACCTAGCTTTTCTGGCCTCCTTCAGACTTGCATTCGTGAGACAGCGGTGGTTGCTGCAGACAGCTACAGACAGTTAGCGATAGGTAGGGAGAGTTACAGATAGGTAGGGAGATTTAGAGAGGCATACCGAGCCAGGGAAAGAGAGTAGAAAACCGGAGCAATCCAGGGACAGCATAAAAGTGACAGTGACGGTGATTTGCCTGATCAGTTTTCAATTCAATTTGATTTCTTTGTGCTGTAAATCGTAATCTGCCTTGCCACTGTGCATGCCATCTATGCAGTGCCTTATGTAACCCTATCTGTTACACACAAGCATTTAAATAACTGGATTAGTGTTAATATTTTTGGGTCTGCTTTAAATACACCAGGCCACTGTGCTTGCCATCTATGCAGTTCCTTATGTAACCCTATCTGTTACACACAAGCATTTAAATAGCTGGATTAGTGTTAATATTTTTTGGTCTGCTTTAAATACACCAGGCCACTGTGCATGCCATCTATGCAGTGCCTTATGTAACCCTATCTGTTGCACACAAGCATTTAAATAACTGGATTAGTGTTAATATTTTTGGGTCTGCTTTAAATACACCAGGCCACTGTGCATGCCATCTATGCAGTGCCTTATGTAACCCTATCTGTTGCACACAAGCATTTACATAACTGGATTAGTGTTAATATTTTTGGGTATGCTTTAAATACACCAGGCCACTGTGCTTGCCATCTATGCAGTTCCTTATGTAACCCTATCTGTTACACACAAGCATTTAAATAGCTGGATTAGTGTTAATATTTTTGGGTCTGCTTTAAATACACCAGGCCACTGTGCATGCCATCTATGCAGTGCCTTATGTAACCCTATCTGTTACACACAAGCATTTAAATAACTGGATTAGTGTTAATATTTTTGGGTCTGCTTTAAATACACCAGGCCACTGTGCATGCCATCTATGCAGTGCCTTATGTAACCCTATCTGTTGCACACAAGCATTTAAATAACTGGATTAGTGTTAATATTTTTGGGTATGCTTTAAATACACCAGGCCACTGTGCTTGCCATCTATGCAGTTCCTTATGTAACCCTATCTGTTACACACAAGCATTTAAATAGCTGGATTAGTGTTAATATTTTTGGGTCTGCTTTAAATACACCAGGCCACTGTGCATGCCATCTATGCAGTGCCTTATGTAACCCTATCTGTTACACACAAGCATTTAAATAACTGGATTAGTGTTAATATTTTTGGGTCTGCTTTAAATACACCAGTCCACTGTGCTTGCCATCTATGCAGTGCCTTATGTAACCCTATCTGTTACACACAAGCATTTAAATAACTGGATTAGTGTTAATATTTTTGGGTCTGCTTTAAATTCACCAAGCCACATGGGCATTCCAAACCTGCACTTAGCAGCCTATCGGTTATACTAAATAAGCATTGTTCAGCCTCAGCTTTATTAAGTTATTGCATTTTGAATTGGTTTTTGTCTGTTTTAAATACACCAGGCCGCAGGGTATCCCAAACCATCATGTGGCACCCTATCTGTTATACTAAATAAGCATTGTTCAGCATCAGCTTTATTAAGCTATTGCATTTTGGTTTTTGTCCTGCTGTCAATACACCAGGCCGCAGGGTATCCCAAACCACCATGTGGCACCCTATCTGTTATACTAAATAAGCGTCTACAGCCTCAGCTTTATTAAGTTATTGCATTTTGAATTGGTTTTTGTCCTGCTGTCAATACACCAGGCCGCAGGGTATCCCAAACCACCACGTTGCACCCTATCTGTTATACTAAATAAGCATTGTTCAGCATCAGCTTTATTAAGCTATTGCATTTTGAATTGGTTTTTGTCCTGCTGTCAATAAACCAGGCCGCAGGGTATCCCAAACCACCACGTTGCACCCTATCTGTTATACTAAATAAGCGTTGTTCAGCATCAGCTTTATTAAGCTATTGCATTTTGCATTGGTTTTTGTCCTGCTGTCAATACACCAGGCCGCAGGGTATCCCAAACCACCACATGGCACCCTATCTGTTATACTAAATAAACATTGTTCAGCATCAGCTTTATTAAGCTATTGCATTTTGCATAGGTTTTTGTCCTGCTGTCAATACACCAGGCCGCAGGGTATCCCAAACCACCACGTGGCACCCTATCTGTTATTCTAAATAAGCGTTGTTCAGCATCAGCTTTATTAAGCTATTGCATTTTGCATAGGTTTTTGTCCTGCTGTCAATACACCAGGCCGCAGGGTATCCCAAACCACCACGTGGCACCCTATCTGTTATACTAAATAAGTGTCTACAGCCTCAGCTTTATTAAGTTATTGCATTTTGAATTGGTTTTGGTCTGCTTTAAATACACCAGGCCGCAGGGTATCCCAAACCACCACATTGCACCCTATCTGTTAAACTAAATAAGCGTTGTTCAGCATCAGCTTTATTAAGCTATTGCATTTTGCATTGGTTTTTGTCCTGCTATCAATACACCAGGCCGCAGGGTATCCCAAACCACCACGTGGCACCCTATCTGTTATACTAAATAAGCGTTGTTCAGCATCAGCTTTATTAAGCTATTGCATTTTGCATAGGTTTTTGTCCTGCTGTTAATACACCAGGCTGCAGGGTATCCCAAACCACCACGTGGCACCCTATCTGTTATACTAAATAAGCGTCTACAGTCTCAGCTTTATTAAGCTATTGCATTTTGAATTGTTTTTTGTCCTGCTGTCAATACACCAGGCCGCAGGGTATCCCAAACCACCACCATACTAAATAAGCGTTGTTCAGCATCAGCTTTATTAAGCTATTGCATTTTGAATTGGTTTTTGTCCTGCTGCCAAAACACTAAGCCGCAGGGCATCCCAAACCTGCACTTAGCAGCCTATCTGTTATACTAAATACGCTTGTATATCCTTCTTCAGCTGAATCAAAATATTGCATTTTGAAATGGTTTTTGGTCTACTGCCAAAACACTAGGCCGCAGGGTATCCCAAACCTGCACTTAGCAGCCTATCTGTTATACTAAATACGCTTGTTCATCCTTCCTCAGCTTAATCAAACTATTGCATTTTGAATTGGTTTTTGGTCTGCTGCCAAAACACTAGGCCGCAGCGTATCTCATATTGCCAATTTTCATAATATCTGGTGCAGAGAAGCAGTTCCTCACTTTATTTAGCTTCTTATTTTTTTAGTAAACACATTTTTTATCGTACCTATTGCGCATTTCAAATACATAAAAATGTCAGGCAGAAAAGTTCAAGGATTTTCAAAGAGGAGTGGCAGAGGCCAAGATTCAGCAGGCAGAGGTCGCAGCAGACTAGGAGCGAGTGGCAGCAGGAGTCACGGTGAGAGATCTGCCAGTATCTGCTAGCGGTCGTGTCTCCACCAGTAACACATCTGCCATGGTAGATTGGTTAACGCGCTCATCAACATCATCACAAGTTACATCTGAGACCCCCAGTCTAGGGTCGGTAGGTTCCTCTGACACAACCCTGAGTTGGCATGCCCGGAGAGCAGTCCCTGTCCTCCCATTGCCTCTGTCCTATGCCGTTCCCTCCCCCAGCGACGTATCCTATGCTTTGGGTTCAGCTCCACTCTTTAGTGAGGAGGACGATCAGATAGAGGACAGTCAGCAGCTACTGCCCAGCCAAGAAATGGAGGTGGCTTCTTTAGCTAGGCAGACAAATAGTGATGTGGACAGTGTCGTGGGTGTTGCGTGCGTTCCAGCTCCTGCGCCAGACACTGTTGAGGAAACCGAGAACATCAGTGACGTGCAGCCACAACTCGGTGATGATGATGATGATGAAGCCGATCGCACTTGGGAGCCAGGTGATGAAGGGGCTTCATCGTCATCATCAGCAGAAGAGGGGCGCAGGTTGCCCCGGAGTCAGCAGCTGAGGCAGCAAGGTGTTAGCAGCATGGTTGGCAGTCAGCATGGGGGCACAATTGTAAAGCCTGGAGCCAAAGGGGCCGGGGCCGGGGTAGAGCACCTGCTTCGCGGCAGGCTACCTTATCAGGAGGTAGTGGAGCAGGGGTTCCTTGAGTTGGCGACAATAGCAGTGAATCAGTGAGGCCTGTTGGTGGGAAAAGTAGCTACTCGGCAGTGTGGCAGTTTTTCCTGAAGCATCCGCAGGAGGGTAACATGGCCACAAGCAAGATATGTAGGCAGAAAGTGAAGCATGGCCAGACCCCAAATGTTGGCATCACGGCCCTGCGTCAACATATGATGCGTCACCATAAAGCGGCCTGGGAGAACTGAGGCTCCGAAGAGGTGGTCCAGCCTGCTTCCTCACCAAGTGGCACGCCGCTCCCAATTTCTGCCAGGCTATGCTCCAGCACCTCAGCCGAAGGCAGCTGTGCATCATACCCATCCACTGTCGCTCCTGCTCCTCCTCCTCCAAGTCATGCATCCCGCCAGCAATCCATCAGCAAAGCCATGTCCAAGAGACAGCAGTATGCGCCCACTCATCCTACGGCGCAGAAGCTGAATGTGCTCCTGTCCAAGTTGCTGGTGATGCAGTCGCTCCCTTTTCAGGTGGTTGACTCTGCACCTTTCAGAGAACTGATGGCTTGTGCCGAGCCAAGGTGGAGAGTCCCAAGCTGTCATTTCTTTGCCAAGAAGGCAGTACCAGCGCTGCACACTTTTGTTGAACAGAAGGTGGGCCAGTCCTTGAGCCTGTCGGTGTGTAGCAAAGTGCATGGCAGTGCCGACGTCTAGAGCTGTAATTACGGTCAGGGACAGTACATGTCGTTTACGGCCCACTGGGTGAATGTGGTCCCTTTGCAACAGCAGCAGCAACTTGGACAGGTCACGCCGCTTCGGCCTCTGCGCTCCCTGCCCGTTGGGCCTGTGACACCGTGCAACTCAGCCTCCTCATCCTCCGCCATCTCCTCACCCTCCACTGTAGGCTCAAGTCTCAGTGCCCCACCAGTCTACCATGTGTGCAGGGCACGGAGGTGTCACGCTGTGCTTCACATGTTTTGTCTTGGCGAACGGAGTCACACAGGGGAGGAACTGCTTAAATTTATTCATCAGGAAATCCAAACATGGCTTACTCCAAGAAAACTTAAAATGGGAGTCATGGTTACCTACAATGGGAAGAACATTTTGTCTGTGCTGCGCCAAGGAAGCCTGACCCATGCCCCCTGCATGGCTCACGTCTTCAATCTCGTTGTCAAACGGTTTCTGAAGTGTTCCCCCCATCTGCAAGACATCCTAACTTTAAGGAAACTTTGCATGCACTTCAGCCACTCATACACCGCCAAACACACCCTTCTTGAGCTACAGCGTCAGAACGGTAGCCCCCAACATAGTCTGATTTGCAATGTTTCCACCCGTTGGAATTCCACCCTTCACATGTTGGACCGATTATATGAACAGAGAAAAGCCATCACGGATTTCCTGATGATCCAAGCGGATAGGGGGACTCCCCTGTGTAACTTCAATGTCAACCAGTGGCAGCTCATACGTGACACCTGCCGTTTGCTCAGGCCCTTTGAGGAAGCCACTTTATTTGTCAGTCGGCAGGATTACGGGATGAACGACGTGATTCCACTGCTTCATGTACTACAGTACATGTTGGAAACCATGGCTAGTCAGGGCACTGGAGACATGGCGTCTACATCTTACGGCCACATGAACCCCGTTGGAGCTGAACTGGAGAAGGAGGAGGAGGAAGAGGAGGAGGAGGGGCACAGTGAGGCACAGTTTAGGCTTGGAGAAATGGCTGGTTTATCTAGTCAGCGGACAGGAGAGGAGGAGCAGGAGCAGCCAGAGGAGCTAGAGGGTTTTGAGGAAGGCGAGACCCGGACACACCGTGGCAGTATGCAGTGGAGATGGAGACAGGTAGTCCCTCCGAGTCACTTGCGCAAATGGCAGGAAGCACGTTCACGTGCTTTCGTAGTGACCCCAGAATTTTGGTCTTTAGACCAATTTTTGGCCTCCTGCTGATGCCAACTTCAGGGTGTGCCTTTCAGCCAATTTTTGGCCTCCTGCTGCTGCTGCCAACTCCAGGGTGTCTTTCAAGTAATGTTTGGGCTCCTGCTTATGCTGCTGCCAACTCCAGGGTGTGCCTTCCAGCTCATGTTTGTGCTCCTGCTGCTGCCAACTTCAGGGTGCCTTCCAGCCAATTTCTGGGTTCCTGCTGCTGCTGCCAACTCCAGGGTGTGTCAGTCAATTTTTGGGCTCCTGCTGCTGCCAACTCCAGGGTGCCTTTCAAGCAATGTTTGTGCTCCTGCTGCTTGCAACTCCAGTGTGTGATTCCAAATCCAAAGCCAAATCCAGTGTCTCTTTAAAGTAATGTTTGGGCTCCTGCTGCTGCTGCTCCTGCTGCTGCTGCTTGCACCTCCAGGGTGTGATTCATCCAAATTTTGGGCTCCTGCAGCCACCTCCAGTGTCTCTTTAAAGCAATGTTTGGGCTCCTGCTGCTGCTTGCAACTCCAGGGTGTGATTCATCCAATTTTTGGGCTCCTGCAGCCACATCCAGTGTCTCTTTAAAGCAATGTTTGGGCTCCTGCTGCTGCTTGCAACTCCAGGGTATGATTCATCCAATTTTTGGGCTCCTGCAGCCAAATCCAGTGTCTCTTTAAAGTAATGTTTGGGCTTTGCTTCTTGCAACTCCAGGGTGTGATTCAGCAAATTTTTGGGCTCCTGCTGCTGCCAGCTCCAGGGTCTGTTTTTCAGGCACTATAGGGGCCCCTCATAGTGATGGCACTTCAACTCTCTGCAATTGTGCTGCTCTGCGATTCTATTAGCGATGCCTCTGATCTGCACGTAATTATTTACAGTATTTCACTAACCCAGCACGCATCCTATGCGTGTTACAGCAAGGCAGAATGGTTTACAACCCTATTGAGGCTCTAGGAGGCTCAGAAATAGCCGTTTTTAATAGCTATTCGTCGCGAATAAATTCCGGATCGAAACGTTTTTTGTTGGAAAATTCGGCGAATCAGTCGAATCGAATTTTTCAAAAGTTTGCTCATCTCTACCTAGCACCACCAGATGCTGCCCTGCTCTTTCTTCTCCTTGACATGGGTCCAACAGGTGCCAGGGGATGAGTATAACGATCTAATTGTGAGTTTTAGGCACAGAGTTCCCTGGGTTCCGTCCTCACGTGGCCATAGCTTAACCACGCCCCTACCTCATCCTAAAGTGTGCACCCAGCATGGTATAAATGAACAGCCAAAACACCATCTGTGATGCCATCTTAGCTTGAGGGTTGTTCCTGAACTAAGAATAGCATCACAACCTGTACATTACAGTGATCTCCATTAGGGATGAGCGAATCGATCTGGACGAACCCGAATTCGTTCCGAATTTCACAAAAAATTTGATTCTGAACGAATCAGAATTTCCCCGCCATTCGATCGGTCGAAGTTTTCCTTTAAACTCCCTTTATTTTAATTACAGGCATTCTAAAATGGTGGAAGCACAGGTTCGGACATGTTCCCTGGGGCAAGGTATCATGGGAAAGTCACATGCAGCCTATCAGCAGCCAGGAAGCCCGGTGATGTCACTGTGCTATATAAACGGCGGCCATCTTCCTTGTGCGCAGTTCAGCGTTCTATTGCGGCCAGAGCACAGCTTGTTACACACAGGGACAGAATAAGATAGAGGTAGGGAGAGTCAGAGAGACCGACAGAGAGGCAGAAAGAGAGGTAGACAGAGCCAGGGAAAGATAGTGAAAGATAGGGAAAAACCGGAACGATCCAGGCTGGGACCGCATTGAAGTGACAGGGAAATTTTTTTTTTATTTTCATTAGTCAGATCATTTTTCAATTCAATTTCAGTTCTTTGTGCTGTAAACTCGCTTTGCCACTGTGCATCCCATCTATGCGTTGGCATATTTAACCCTATCTGTTACACACAAGCATTTCTCATAACTGGATTTGTTTTAATTTAGTTTTAATCTTTTTTTGTCTGCTTTAAATACACCAGCCCACATGGGATTCCCAAACCAGCAAATGTCACCCTATCTGTTATACTAAATAAGCATTGTTCAGCCTCATTTTAATTAAGCTATTGCATTTTGAATTGGTTTTTGTCTGATTTAAATACACCAGCCCACATGGGCATCCCAAACCAGCACATGTCAACCTATCTTCTATACTAAATAAGCATTGTTCAGCCTCATTTAAATTAAGCTATTGCATTTTGAATTGGTTTTTGTCTGGTTTAAATACACCAGCCCACATGGGCATCCCAAACCAGCACATGTCACTCTATCTGTTATACTAAATAAGCGTTGCTCATCCTCAGCTTAATCAAGCTATTGCATTTTGAATTGGTTTTTGTCCTGCTGCCAAAACACTAGGCCGCAGGGTATCCCAAACCTGCACGTAGCACCCTATCTGTTATACTAAATAAGCTTGTTCATCCTCAGCTTAATCAAGCTATTGCATTTTGAATTGTTTTTTGTCCTGCTTTTAAAAAAAACACTAGGCCGCAGGGTATCCCAAACCTGCACGTAGCACCCTATCTGTTATACTAAATTCGCTTGTTCATCCTCAGCTTAATCAAGCTATTGCATTTTGAATTGTTTTTTGTCCTGCCGTCAAAAAAACACTAGGCCGCAGGGTATCCCAAACCTGCACGTAGCACCCTATCTGATATACTAAATACGCTTGTTCATCCTCAGATAAATCAAGCTATTGCATTTTGAATTGTTTTTTGTCCTGCTGTCAAAAAACACCAGGCTGCAGGGTATCCCAAACCTGCACGTAGCACCCTATCTGTTATACTAAGTACGCTTGTTCATCCTCAGCTTAATCAAGCTATTGCATTTTGAATTGGTTTTTGTCCTACTGTCAAAACACTAGGCCGCAGAGTATCCCATATTGCCAATTTTCATAGTATCTGGTGCAGAGAAGCAGTTCCTCACTTTATTTAGCGTCTGCTTTTTAAAGTAAACACATTTTTAAACGTACCTATTGAGCATTTCAAATACATAAAAATGTCAGGCATACAAGTGCCAGGATGTTCAAAGAGGAGAGGCAGAGGCCAAGATTCAGCAGGCAGAGGTCGCAGCCGACTAGGGGCGAGTGGCAGCAGGAATCACGGTGAGAGACCTGATCTGCCTGTATCTGCTAGCGGTTGTGTCTCCACCAGTAACGCATCTGCCGTGGTAGATTGGTTAATGCGGTCATCCACATCATCACAAGTTATATCTGAGACTCCCAGTCTAGGGTCGGTAGGTTCCTTGCAACTCCAGGGTGTGATTCATACCATTTTTGGGCTCCTGCAGCCAACTCCAGTGTCTCTTTAAAGTAATGTTTTTGCTTCTGCTGCTGCTTGCAACTCCAGGGTGTGATTCATTCAATTTTTGGGCTCCTGCTGCCAACTCCATTGTCTCTTTCACGCAATGTTTGGGGTCCTGCTGCTGCTGCTTCCAACTCAAGGGTGTGATTCATCCAATTTTTGGGCTCCTGCAGCCAACTCCAGTATCTCTTTAAAGTAAAGTTTGTGCTCCTGCTGCCCCTGGCAACTCCAGGGTGTGATTCAACCAATTTTTGGGCTCCTGCAGCCAACTCCAGTGTCTCTTTCAAGCCAAGTTAGGGCTCCTGCTGCTGCTGCTTGCAACTCCAGGGTGCGATTCATCCAATTTTTGGGCTCCTGCAGCCAACTCCAGTGTCTCTTTAAAGTAATGTTTGTGCTCCTACTGCTGCTTGCAACTCCAGGGTGTGGGTCATCCAATTTTTGGGCTCCTGCGGTCAACTCCAGTGTCTCTTTCAAGCTATGTTTGGGCTCCTGCTGCTGCTGCTTGCAACTCCAGGGTGTGATTCATCCAATTTTTGGGCTCCTGCAGCCAAATTCAATGTCTCTTTCACGTAATGTTTGAGCTCCTGCTGCTGCTGCTTGCAACTCCAGGGTGTGATTCATCCAATTTTTGGGCTCCTGCAGCCAACTCCAGTGTCTCTTTAAAGTAATGTTTGTGCTCCTGCTGCTGCTTGCAACTCCAGGGTGTGATTCATCCAATTTTTGGGCTCCTGCAGCCAACTCCAATGTCTCTTTCACGCAATGTTTGGGCTCCTGCTGCTGCTGCTTGCAACTCCAGGGTGTAATTCATCCAATTTTGGGGCTCCTACATCCAACTCCAGTGTCTCTTTCAAGCTATGTTTGGGCTCATGCTGCTGCTTGCCACTCCAGGGTGTGATTCATCCAATTTTTGGACTCCTGCAGCCAACTCCAGTGTCTCTTTAAAGTAATGTTTGTGCTCCTGCTGCTGCTTGCAACTCCAGGGTGTGATTCATCCACTTTTTGGGCTCCTGCAGCCTACTCCAGTGTCTCTTTCACGCAATGTTTGGGCTCCTGCTGCTGCTGCTGCTTGCCACTCCAGGGTGTGATTCATCCAATCTTTGGGCTCCAGCAGCCAACTCCAGTGTCTCTTTAAAGTATTTTTTGGGCTCCTGCTGCTGCTTGCAACTCCAGGGTGTGATTCATCCAATTTTTGGGCTCCTGCAGCCAACTCCAGTGTCTCTTTCAAGCTATGTTTGGGCTCCTGCTGATGCTGCTTGCAACTCCAGGGTGTGATTCATACAATTTTTGGGCTCCTGCAGCCAACTTCAATGTATTTTTCGCGTAATGTTTGGGCTCCTGCTGCTGCTGCTTGCAGCTCCAGGGTGTGATTCATCCAATTTTTGGGCTCCTGCAGCCAACTCCAGTGTCTCTTTCACGCAATGTCTGGGCTCCTGCTGCTGCTGCTGCTGCTTGCAACTCCGGGGTGTGATTCATCCAATTTTTGGGCTTCTGCAGCCAACTCCAGTGTCTCTTTCAAGCAATGTTTGGGCTCCTGCTGCTGCTTGCAACTCCAGGGTGTGATTCATCCAATTTTTGGGCTCCTGCAGCCAACTCCAGTGTCTCTTTCAAGCAATGTTTGGGCTGCTGCTTCTGCTACCCCTGGCAACTCCAGGGTGTGATTCATCCAATTTTTGGGCTCCTGCATCCAACTCCAGTGTCTCTTTCACGCAATGTTTGGGCTGCTGCTGCTTGCAACTCCAGGGTGTGATTCATCCAATTTTTGGGCTCCAGCAGCCAACTCCAGTGTCTCTTTAAAGTAATTTTTGTGCTCCTGCTGCTGCTTGCAACTCCAGGGTGTGATTCATCCAATTTTTGGGCTCCTGCAGCCAACTCCAATGTCTCTTTAAAGTATTTTTTGGGCTCCTGCTGCTGCTTGCATCTCCAGGGTGTGATTCATCCAATTTTTGGGCTCCTGCAGCCAACTCCAGTGTCTCTTTCACGCAATGTTTGGGCTCCTGCTGCTGCTGGTCCCAACTCCAGGGTGTAATTCATCCAATTTTTGGGCTCCTACTTCCAACTCCAGTGTCTCTTTCAAGCTATGTTTGGGCTCATGCTGCTGCTTGCCACTCCAGGGTGTGATTCATCCAATTTTTGGGCTCCTGCAGCCAACTCCAGTGTCTCTCTCAAGCAACGTTTGGGCACCTGCTGCTGCTTGCAACTCCAGGGTGTGATTCATTTAATTTTTGGGCTCCTGCAGCAAACTCCAGTGTCTCTTTCAAGCTATGTTTGGGCTCCTGCTGCTGCTTGCAACTCCAGGGTGTGATTCATCCAATATTTGGGCTCCTGCAGCAAACTGCAGTGTCTCTTTAAAGCAATGGTTGTGCTCCTGTTGCTGCTTGCAACTCCAGGGTGTGATTCATCCAATATTTGGGCTCCTGCAGCCAACTCCAGTGTCTCTTTCACGCAATGTTTGGGCTCCTGCTGCTGCTGCTGCTGCTTGCCACTCCAGGGTGTGATTCATCCATTCTTTGGGCTCCAGCAGCCAACTCCAGTGTCTCTTTAAAGTATTTTTGGGCTCCTGCTGCTGCTTGCAACTCCAGGGTGTGATTCATCCAATTTCTGGGCTCCTGCAGCCAACTCCAGTGTCTCTTTGAAGCTATGTTTGGGCTCCTGCTGCTGCTTGCAACTCCAGGGTGTGATTCATCCAATTTTTGGGCTCCTGCAGCCAACTCCAGTGTCTCTTTAAAGTAATGTTTGTGCTCCTGCTGCTGCTTGCAACTCCAGGGTGTGATTCATCCAATTTTTGGGCTCTTGCAGCCAACTCCAGTGTCTCTTTCAATCTATGATTGGGCTCCTGCTGCTTGCAACTCCAGGGTGTGATTCATCCACTTTTTGGGCTCCTGCACCCAACTCCAGTGTCTCTTTAAAGTAATGTTTGTGCTCCTGCTGCTGCTTGCTAATCCAGGGTGTGATTCATCCAATATTTGGGCTCCTGCAGCCAACTCCAGTGTCTCTTTCAAGCTATGGTTGGGCTCCTTCTGCTGCTTGCAACTCCAGGGTGTGATTCATCCAATTTTTGGGCTCCTGCAGCCAACTCCAGTGTCTCTTTCACGCAATGTTTGGGCTCCTTCTGCTGCTTGCAACTCCAGGGTGTGATTCATCCAATTTTTGGGCTCCTGCAGCCAACTCCAGTATCTCTTTAAAGTAAAGTTTGTGCTCCTGCTGCTGCTTGCAACTCCAGGGTGTGATTCAACCAATTTTTGGGCTCCTGCAGCCAACTCCAATGTCTCTTTCAAGCCAAGTTAGGGCTCCTGCTGCTGCTGCTTGCAACTCCAGGGTGTGATTCATCCAATTTTTGGGCTCCTGCAGCCAACTCCAGTGTCTCTTTAAAGTAATGTATATGCTCCTGCTGCTGCTTGCAACTCCAGGGTGTGATTCATCCAATTTTTGGGCTCCTGCGGCCAACTCCAGTGTCTCTTTCAAGCTATGTTTGGACTCCTGCTGCTGCTTGCAACTCCAGGGTGTGATTCATCCAATTTTTTGGCTCCTGCAGCCAACTCCAGTGTCTCTTTCAAGCAATGTTTTGGCACCTACTGCTTGCAACTTCAGGGTGTGATTCATCCAATTTTTGGGCTTCTGCAGCCAACTCCAGTGTCTCTTTCAAGCTATGTTTGGGCTCCTGCTGCTGCTTGCCACTCCAGGGTGTGATTCATCCAATTTTTGGGCTCCTGCAGCCAACTCCAGTGTCTCTTTCAAGTTATGTTTGGGCTCCTGCTGCTTCTGCTTGCAACTCCAGGGTGTGACTCATCCAATTTTTGGGCTCCTGCAGCCAACTCTAATGTCTCTTTAAAGTAATTTTTGTGCTCCTGCTGCTGCTTGCAACTCCAGGGTGTGATTCATCCAATTTTTGGGCTCCTCCAGCCAACTCCAGTGTTTCTTTCAAGCTATGTTTGGGCTCCTGCTGCTGCTGCTTGCAACTCCAGGGTGTGATTCATCCAATTTTTGGGCTCCTGCACCCAACTCCAGTGTCTCTTTAAAGTAATGTTTGTGCTCCTGCTGCTGCTTGCTAATCCAGGGTGTGATTCATCCAATATTTGGGCTCCTGCAGCCAACTCCAGTGTCTCTTTCAAGCTATGGTTGGGCTCCTTCTGCTGCTTGCAACTCCAGGGTGTGATTCATCCAATTTTTGGGCTCCTGCAGCCAACTCCAGTGTCTCTTTCAAGCTATGGTTGGGCTCCTTCTGCTGCTTGCAACTCCAGGGTGTGATTCATCCAATTTTTGGGCTCCTGCAGCCAACTCCAGTATCTCTTTAAAGTAAAGTTTGTGCTCCTGCTGCTGCTTGCAACTCCAGGGTGTGATTCAACCAATTTTTGGGCTCCTGCAGCCAACTCCAATGTCTCTTTCAAGCCAAGTTAGGGCTCCTGCTGCTGCTGCTTGCAACTCCAGGGTGTGATTCATCCAATTTTTGGGCTCCTGCAGCCAACTCCAGTGTCTCTTTAAAGTAATGTATATGCTCCTGCTGCTGCTTGCAACTCCAGGGTGTGATTCATCCAATTTTTGGGCTCCTGCGGCCAACTCCAGTGTCTCTTTCAAGCTATGTTTGGACTCCTGCTGCTGCTTGCAACTCCAGGGTGTGATTCATCCAATTTTTTGGCTCCTGCAGCCAACTCCAGTGTCTCTTTCAAGCAATGTTTTGGCACCTACTGCTTGCAACTTCAGGGTGTGATTCATCCAATTTTTGGGCTTCTGCAGCCAACTCCAGTGTCTCTTTCAAGCTATGTTTGGGCTCCTGCTGCTGCTTGCCACTCCAGGGTGTGATTCATCCAATTTTTGGGCTCCTGCAGCCAACTCCAGTGTTTCTTTCAATCTATGTTTGGGCCCCCGCTGCTGCTGCTTGCAACTCCAGGGTGTGATTCATCCAATTTTTGGGCTCCAGCAGCCAACTCCAGTGTCTCTTTAAAGTAATTTTTGTGCTCCTGCTGCTGCTTGCAACTCCAGGGTGTGATTCATCCAATTTTTGGGCTCCTCCAGCCAACTCCAGTGTTTCTTTCAAGCTATGTTTGGGCTCCTGCTGCTGCTGCTTGCAACTCCAGGGTGTGATTCATCCAATTTTTGGGCTCCTGCAGCAAACTGCAGTGTCTCTTTAAAGCAATGTTTGTGCTCCGGTTGCTGCTTGCAACTCCAGCGTGTGAATCATCCAATTTTTGGGCTCCTGCAGCCAACTCCAGTGTCTCTTTCACGCAGTGTTTGGGCTCCTGCTGCTGCTGCTGCTTGTAACTCCAGGGTGTGATTCATCCAATTTATGGGCTCCTGCAGCCAACTCCAGTGTCTCTTTCAAGCTATGTTTGGGCTCCTGCTGATGCTGCTTGCAACTTCAGGGTGTGATTCATACAATTTTTGGGCTCCTGCAGCCAACTTCAATGTCTTTTTCGCGTAATGTTTGGGCTCCTGCTGCTGCTGCTTGCAACTCCAGGGTGTGATTCATCCAATTTTTGGGCTTCTGCAGCCAACTCCAGTGTCTCTTTAAAGTAATGTTTGTGCTCCTGCTGCTGCTTGTAACTCCAGGGTGTGATTCATCCAATTTTTGGGCTCCTGCAGCCAACTCCAGTGTCTCTTTCAATCTATGTTTGGGCTCCTGCTGCTGCTGCTTGCAACTCCAGGGTGTGATTCATCCACTTTTTGGGCTCCTGCAGCCAACTCCAGTGTCTCTTTAAAGTAATGTTTGTGCTCCTGCTGATGCTGCTTGCAACTTCAGGGTGTGATTCATACAATTTTTGGGCTCCTGCAGCCAACTTCAATGTCTTTTTCGCGTAATGTTTGGGTTCCTGCTGCTGCTGCTGCTGCTTGCAACTCCAGGGTGTGATTCATCCAATTTTTGGGCTCCAGCAGCCAACTCCAGTGTCTCTTTAAAGTAATGTTTGTGCTGCTGCTTGCCACTCCAGGGTGTGATTCATCCAATTTTTGGGCTCTTGCAGCCAACTCCAGTGTCTCTTTCAATCTATGTTTGGGCTCCTGCTGCTGCTGCTGCTGCTTGCAACTCCAGGGTGTGATTCATCCACTTTTTGGGCTCCTGCAGCCAACTCCAGTGTCTCTTTAAAGTAATGTGTGTGCTCCTGCTGCTGCTTGCAACTCCAGGGTGTGATTCATCCAATTTTTGGGCTCCTGCAGCCAACTCCAGTGTCTCTTTCAAGCTATGGTTGGGCTCCTGCTGCTGCTTGCAACTGCAGGGTGTGATTCATCCAATTTTGGGCTCCTGCAGCCAACTCCAGTGTCTCTTTCAAGCTATGTTTGGACTCCTGCTGCTGCTTGCAACTCCAGGGTGTGATTCATCCAATTTTTGGGCTCCTGCGGCCGACTCCAGTGTCTGTTTCAAGCTATGTTTGGGCTCCTGCGGCTGCTTGCAACTCCAGGGTGTGATTCATCCAATTTTTGGGCTCCGGCAGCCAACTCCAGTGTCTCTTTCAAGCTATGTTTGGACTCCTGCTGCTGCTTGCAACTCCAGGGTGTGATTCATCCAATTTTTGGGCTCCTGCAGCCAACTCCAGTGTCTCTTTCAAGCAATGTTTGGGCACCTGCTGCTGCTGCTTGCAACTCCAGGGTGTGATTCATCCATTTTTGGGCTCCTGCAGCCAACTCCAGTGTCTCTTTCACGCAATGTCTGGGCTCCCGCTGCTGCTGCTGCTTGCAACTTCAGGGTTTGATTCATCCAACTTTTGGGCTCTTGCAGCCAACTCCAGTGTCTCTTTCAAGCAATGTTTGGGCTCCTGCTTCTGCTTGCAACTCCAGGGTGTGATTCATCCAATTTTTGGGCTCCTGCAGCCAACTTCAGTGTCTCTTTCAAGCAATGTTTGGGCTGCTGCTGCTGCTGCTGCTGCTGCTGCTTGCAACTCCAGGGTGTGATTCATCCAATTTTTGGGCTCCTGCAGCCAACTCCAGTGTCTCTTTAAAGTAATGTTTGTGCTCCTACTGCTGCTTGCAACTCCAGGGTGTGATTCATCCAATTTTTGGGCTCCTGCAGCCAACTCCAGTGTCTCTTTCAAGCTATGTTTGGACTCCTGCTGCTGCTTGCAAATCCAGGGTGTGATTCATCCAATTTTTGGGCTCCTGCGGCCAACTCCAGTGTCTGTTTCAAGCTATGTTTGGGCTCCTGCTGCTGCTTGCCACTCCAGGGTGTGATTCATCCAATTTTTGGGCTCCTGCAGCCAACTCCAGTGTGTCCTTCAAGCTATGTTTGGGCTCCTGCTGATGCTGCTTGCAACTCCAGGGTGTGATTCATCCAATTTTTGGGCTCCTGCAGCCAACTCCAGTGTGTCCTTCAAGCTATGTTTGGGCTCCTTCTGATGCAGCTTGCAACTCCAGGGTGTGATTCATCCAATTTTTGGGCTCCTGCAGCCAACTTCAATGTCTTTTTCGCATAATGTTTGGGCTCCTGCTGCTGCTGCTTGCAACTCCAGGGTGTGTCTCGTCCAATTTTTGGGCTTCTTCAGCCAACTCCAGTGTCTCCTTAAAGTAATGTTTGTGCTCCTGCTGCTGATACAACTCCAGGGTGTGATTCATCCAATTTTTGGGCTCCTGCAGCCAACTCCAGTGTCTCTTTCAAGTTATGTTTGGGCACCTGCTGCTTCTGCTTGCAACTCCAGGGTGTGACTCATCCAATTTTTGGGCTCCTGCAGCCAACTCTAATGTCTCTTTCATGCAATGATTGGGCTCCTGCTGCGGCTGCTTGCAACTCCAGGGTGTGATTCATCCAATCTTTGGGCTCCAGCAGCCAACTCCAGTGTCTCTTTAAAGTATTTTTTGGGCTCCTGCTGCTGCTTGCCACTCCAGGGTGTGATTCATCCAATTTTTGGGCTCCTGCAGCCAACTCCAGAGTGTCCTTCAAGCTATGTTTGGGCTCCTGCTGATGCAGCTTGCAACTCCAGGGTGTGATTCATCCAATTTTTGGGCTCCTGCAGCCAACTCCAGTGTGTCCTTCAAGCTATGTTTGGGCTCCTGCTGATGCTGCTTGCAACTCCAGGGTGTGATTCATCCAATTTTTGGGCTCCTGCAGCCAACTTCAATGTCTTTTTCGCATAATGTTTGGGCTCCTGCTGCTGCTGCTTGCAACTCCAGGGTGTGTCTCGTCCAATTTTTGGGCTTCTGCAGCCAACTCCAGTGTCTCTTTAAAGTAATGTTTGTGCTCCTGCTGCTGCTACAACTCCAGGGTGTGATTCATCCAATTTTTGGGCTCCTGCAGCCAACTCCAGTGTCTCTTTCAAGTTATGTTTGGGCTCCTGCTGCTTCTGCTTGCAACTCCAGGGTGTGACTCATCCAATTTTTGGGCTCCTGCAGCCAACTCTAATGTCTCTTTCATGCAATGATTGGGCTCCTGCTGCGGCTGCTTGCAACTCCAGGATGTGATTCATCCAATTTTTGGGCTTCTGCAGCCAACTCCAGTGTCTCTTTCAAGCTATGTTTGGGCTCCTGCTGCTGCTTGCCACTCCAGGGTGTGATTCATCCAATTTTTGGGCTCCTGCAGCCAACTCCAGTGTCTCTTTCAATCTATGTTTGGGCTCCTGCTGCTGCTGCTTGCAACAACAGGGTGTGATTCATCCAATTTTTGGGCTCCAGCAGCCAACTCTAGTGTCTCTTTAAGGTAATTTTTGTGCTCCTGCTGCTGCTTGCAACTCCAGGGTGTGATTCATCCAATTTTTGGGCTCCTGCAGCCAACTCCAGTGTCTCTTTTAAGCTATGTTTGGGCTCCTGCTGCTGCTGCTTGCAACTCCAGGGTGTGATTCATCCAATTTTTGGGCTCCTGCAGCAAACTGCAGTGTCTCTTTAAAGCAATGTTTGTGCTTCGGTTGCTGCTTGCAACTCCAGGGTGTGATTCATCCAATATTTGGGCTCCTGCAGCCAACTCCAGTGTCTCTTTCACGCAATGTTTGGGCTCCTGCTGCTGCTTGCAACTCCAGGGTGTGATTCATTAAATTTTTGGGCTCCTGCAGCCAACTCCAGTGTCTCTTTCAAGCAATGTTTGGGCACCTGCTGCTGCTGCTTGCAACTCCAGGGT
The DNA here is from genome assembly GCA_027917425.1 of Gastrophryne carolinensis. Lineage (NCBI taxonomy): Eukaryota > Metazoa > Chordata > Amphibia > Anura > Microhylidae > Gastrophryne > Gastrophryne carolinensis. The sequence continues at coordinate 112,994,221 of CM051237.1, read as the reverse complement.
GTGATTCATCCAATTTTTGGGCTCCTGCAGCCAACTTCAGTGTCTCTTTCATGCAATGTTTGGGCTCTTGCTGCTGCTGTTTGCAACTCCAGGGTGTGATTCATCCAATTTTTGGGCTCCTGCAGCCAACTCCAGTGTCTCTTTCATGCAATGTTTGGGCTCTTGCTGCTGCTGCTTGCAACTCCAGGGTGTGATTCATTCAATTTTTGGGCTCCTGCAGCAAGCTCCAGTGTCTCTTTCACGCAATGTTTGGGCTCCTGCTGCTGCTTGCCACTCCAGGGTGTGATTCATCCAATTTTTGGGCTCCTGCAGCCAACTCCAGTGTGTCCTTCAAGCTATGTTTGGGCTCCTGCTGATGCTGCTTGCAACTCCAGGGTGTGATTCATCCAATTTTTGGGCTCCTGCAGCCAACTTCAATGTCTTTTTCGCATAATGTTTGGGCTCCTGCTGCTGCTGCTTGCAACTCCAGGGTGTGTCTCGTCCAATTTTTGGGCTTCTGTAGCCAACTCCAGTGTCTCTTTAAAGTAATGTTTGTGCTCCTGCTGCTGCTACAACTCCAGGGTGTGATTCATCCAATTTTTGGGCTCCTGCAGCCAACTCCAGTGTCTCTTTCAAGTTATGTTTGGGCTCCTGCTGCTTCTGCTTGCAACTCCAGGGTGTGACTCATCCAATTTTTGGGCTCCTGCAGCCAACTCTAATGTCTCTTTCATGCAATGATTGGGCTCCTGCTGCGGCTGCTTGCAACTCCAGGGTGTGATTCATCCAATTTTTGGGCTTCTGCAGCCAACTCCAGTGTCTCTTTCAAGCTATGTTTGGGCTCCTGCTGCTGCTTGCAACTCCAGGGTGTGATTCATCCAATTTTTGGGCTCCTGCAGCCAACTCCAGTGTCTCTTTAAAGTAATGTTTGTGCTCCTGCTGCTGCTTGTAACTCCAGTGTGTGATTCATCCAATTTTTGGGCTCCTGCAGCCAACTCCAGTGTCCCTTTCAATCTTTCAATCTATGTTTGGGCTCCTGCTGCTGCTGCTTGCAACTCCAGGGTGTGATTCATCCACTTTTTGGGCTCCTGCAGCCACTCCAGTGTCTCTTTAAAGTAATGTTGTGCTCCTGCTGCTGCTTGCAACTCCAGGGTGTGATTCATCCAATTTTTGGGCTCCTGCAGCCAACTCCAGTGTCTCTTTCAAGCTATGGTTGGGCTCCTGCTGCTGCTTGCAACTCCAGGGTGTGATTCATCCAATTTTTGGGCTCCTGCAGCCAACTCCAGTGTCTGTTTCAAGCTATGTTTGGGCTCCTGCTGCTGCTGCTTGCAACTCCAGGGTGTGATTCATCCAATTTTTGGGCTCCTGCAGCCAACTCCAGTGTCTCTTTCACGCAATGTCTGGGCTCCTGCTGCTGCTGCTGCTGCTTGCAACTCCAGGGTGTGATTCATCCAATTTTTGGGCTCTTGCAGCCAACTTAAGTGTCTCTTTTAAGCAATGTTTGGGCTGCTGCTTCTGCTACTGCTGGCAACTCCAGGGTGTGATTCATCCAATTTTTGGGCTCCTGCAGCCAACTCCAGTGTCTCTTTCACGCAATGTTTGTGCTCCTGTTGCTGCTTGCAACTCCAGGGTGTGATTCATCCAATATTTGGGCTCCTGCAGCCAACTCCAGTGTCTCTTTCACGCAATGTTTGGGCTCCTGCTGCTGCTGCTGCTTGCAACTCCATGGTGTGATTTATCCAATTTTTGGGCTCCTGCAGCCAACTCCAGTGTCTCCTTCAAGCTATGTTTGGGCTTCTGCTGATGCTGCTTGCAACTCCATGGTGTGATTCATCCAATTTTTGGGCTCCTGCAGCCAACTTCAATGTCTTTTTCGCGTAATGTTTGGGCTGCTGCTGCTTGCAACTCCAGGGTGTGATTCGTCCAATTTATGGGCTTCTGCAGCCAACTCCAGTGTCTCTTTAAAGTAATGTTTGTGCTCCTGCTGCTGCTACAACTCCAGGGTGTGATTCATCCAATTTTTGGGCTCCTGCAGCCAACTCCAGTGTCTCTTTCAAGCTATGTTTGGGCTCCTGCTGCTTCTGCTTGCAACTCCAGGGTGTGACTCATCCAATTTTTGGGCTCCTGCAGCCAACTCTAATGTCTCTTTCATGCAATGTTTGGGCATCTGCTGCTTGCAACTCCAGGGTGTGATTCATCCAATTTTTGGCCTGTTGCAGCCAACTCCAGTGTCTCCTTCAAGCAATGTTTGGGCACCTGCTGCTTGCAACTCCAGGGTGTGATTCATCCAATTTTTGGGCTCCTGCAGCCAACTCCAGTGTCTCTTTCACGCAATGTTTGGGCTCCTGTTGCTGCTGCTTGCAACTCCAGGGTGTGATTCATCCAATTTTTGGCCTCCTGCAGCCAACTCCAGTGTCTCTTTCAAACTATGTTTGGGCTCCTGCTGCTGATGCTTGCAACTCCAGGGTGTGATTCATCCAATGTTTGGGCTCCTGCTGCTGCTGCTTGCTACTCCAGGGTGTGATTCATTCATTTTTTGGGCTCCTGCAGCCAACTCCAGTGTCTCTTTAAAGTAATGTTTGGGCTCCTGCTGCTTGCAACTCCAGGGTGTGATTCATCCAATTTTTGGCCTCCTGCAGCCAACTCCAGTGTCTCTTTCAATCTATGTTTGGGCTCCTGCTGCTGCTGCTTGCAACTCCAGGGTGTGATTCATCCAATTTTTGGACTCCAGCAGCCAACTCCAGTGTCTCTTTCAAGCAATGTGTGTGCTCCTGCTGCTGCTTGCAACTCCAGGGTGTGATTCATCCAATTTTTGGCCTCCTGCAGCCAACTCCAGTGTCTCTTTAAAGCAATGTTTGGGCTCCTGTAGCTGCTGCTGCTGTTGCTTGCAACTTCAGGGTGTGATTCAGCTAATTTTTGGGCTCCTGCTGCTGCCAGCTCCAGGGTGTGTTTTTCAGGCACTATAGGGGCCCCTCATAGTGATGCCACTTCAACTCTCTGCAATTGTGCCGCTCTGCGATTCTATTAGCGATGCCTCTGATCTGCATGTGATAATTATTTACAGTATTATTTCACTAACCCAGCACGCATCCTCAGAAATATCCATTTTTAATAGCGATTCGTCGCAAATTAATTCGGGTCGTAACTATTTTTGTCTGAAAATTCGGCGAATCAGTCGAATCAAATTTTTCAAAAGTTCGCTCATCTCTAATCTCCATGCACTCAACTCACCCATTCTTCCAGGTGTTCAGAAGAAAGCCATATCCCTGATTTGCTAAGCTATGCTGGGCTGCACCGGTGCATGGCTGTGCCATGTGAGCAGGCCTAGTAGACAAAGTGGTATTCACTAAACTATTTTTGCCTTGGTATGCTCAGACATTGCAGGTATTCCATATTCCCTATTTGATTTTGAGTGCTGGTTGGACAGCTTGCCTCCCTGAGCTGGCACAGGGAGGTTCATTCCTATAGAACACAATAAGTAGGTTGTGAAGCATATTATTAGATTTGCAGTTCGCTGTTTTTTTCTTTAAATACATTTTATGCTTTAACACATTATTTGATAGTGTGCAGATCTGTTTTAGAGCATTCTTTTTTGTTAAAGATATTTTTTAAAGGGTTTCATCATGCGAAGGGGTTAATAAACCTAAAGCCTCCCCACCTCTTAAGTGAATGTTGTTTAGCTATCTTCAGTGCTTCTGTGCAACATGTAACATGGGTCTCTCCACATACTGGCTTGCGACTATGTTTTGGTACTCACCAAGTCTCACCCCCCATACAGCAAGAGGCATCCACCCTAGTGCTGATGAGAGCCTAAAGCTCAAAACATGTGTCCACTAGTTGGATGTGTCTGGCTGTATAAAATGTAAAACTAATCCTCGGCATTGCACCCTTAGCGGTTCTAAGGGCCTTGGATGGCACAGAGACGTAAAGAGATGATTTGCATAGCTCTGCCTACTGCAAGGGTAAATGGGTAATGCTATCTGTCCTTGGACTGGGTACTGTGCAAATACTTTCCGTTCTAGGAAAGCCACTCTTTTCCTTTACATAAGTAGAGGGTTTTTTGGTCTCTTTAGCCCCCCTATATTAAGCCTAATATGGGTCTCTCCACATACTGGCTTGCGACTATGTTTTTGTGCAACATGGAGAAAGATTTACAGTGTCTGATTTCTCCCCCCTCCTCCTGGGCTCTGCTTTGAGTCATAAAATATAAACCCGGTCTCCTGTGATCAAGGGCCTCCCACCTCTCATCTTCCTCTCAGCTATACAAACATTCCCCCTGCTCTGCATGTAAGAGAAGTGAAAGTAAAATGGTTAAACTGATCTCTGCAGCAAAAGCTTCTTTTTAAAAACAGAAAAAAGTTTAGGACATTTACCTAGGGGTTATTTAAGAAGGGATAGCGCCAGGTAGTGCCTCATAGCGGCAGGCAGCATCTGGTGAACGCTGTGCGCTGTACGCAAAACCACATTTATGAAAGTGAATCTGGTGAGCGACTGTAACAGCGCCATGTAGCGTCACATGTATTATTACAGGGGGCTCAGCGTATAGCGTCGGGGCTCTAGCTTCCAGAGCACCAGGTATTACCTTTTGCTCAGTGTCGCTCTCCCATACATGTCAATGGCTGTTCATTTGCTTGTGTTTAAACAGCGTGTTTGACGTGTTTGTTTTTTTTGCTCTAATCATTGTGTGACCTCTCCTGGCTGCAAACAAACACTTTTAGAAACTTTTTTGACTTTTTATATTTTTATGCAGAATTGTCATTACAAGCTCGACACTAAAGTGTTAATGTCACAGTGTTAAAACAATGTCATTCCGTGCGTTTTCGCTTTGTTACTGGTCTATTGGCTTGATGCAGAGCCTCCCCGTTCAGCTATCCCGTGCGTTTTCCTGTTGGTTTTGGGCTTTGATCGGGTCAGGAAAGTGTGCTACATTGATTTTAGTGTGCGTTTATGCGCTCAGGTGTGCGCTCAGCCGCCTTTCCGATTGTCGGCTCGCACGAGGCTGTTTTCCGGCAAAACGGACGCCTCGTTCATTGGCCCGTTTTTTCCAGTGATGCAGAGCCTTGATTTCCGATTGAAATCAGTCTAATAAAACGGGGCCGCCGAGCCTTCACTTACGGGCAGTCTGACCAGCCGTATTGGAGCTCCGTGCTTTTTGGGAATGCATTCCTCTGTGGGCCAACATCAAAGGCGCCAGCTACACCGTCTGGTAGTTCTGAGTATGGCAGAAACCAGGCTGCAGCGCACGCCTTTGGACATGAGTGACGTTGACCTATTCAAGCTCACCCGCCTTAACCGTGTTTCTCTCCATGCCTTGTATAGCGAGCTGCGGCCATGGTTAGCCCCCACCACAAGAAAGGGGCATGCAATTGCAGGTATGACCAAATTGGTTGGCTGGCTGCAATTTTTGGCGAACGGCTCGTTCCAGAGACTGGGTGCCTTCTCCCTGGGGATGTCCCAGTCTACGCTGAGCCGCATCCTAACCAAGTTTTTGGATGGCATGGCTACCCTGGCACAGAATTACATTTTTTTCCCTCAAACAGGGGAAGCCTGGAATGCGGTTAAGCTGGGCTTTTATAACATAGCCGACATGCCCAACGTCATTGGTGCAATCGATTGCACACATGTATCGCTTATCCCCCCTGCGGACCAGGAATATCTGTTCAGGTATGTGGTTTGGGTTTTTTTTTTTTTCTGGTTATCAAACATTTTGTAAGCCTTACACTAATTCCACTTTTGGTTGGCTTGGTGCAGGAACAGGAAGATGGGCCATTCCATCAATGTTCACGCAGTCGCGGGCCCTGATCTTCAATTTTTCAGTCTGTTTGCTGGCTTTCCTGGGTCCACGCATGATGCGCACATTTTGAGGAACTCCAGCCTCTATCAACGGTTTCAATCTGGAGATATTTCTGGAGGATGGTTACTGGGTATGTGTCTTAAAGTTGTATTTGTTGGCCCCCATGTTTGAATGTGGATTTGCCAGTACCCCACTAATCTGTGAGACATTTCCTTGAAACTTGCAAATGTTTTTTTTTGTGTTTTGTTTAAAAATTAATGGGTGAAAGTATTCACCACTATTGTGTTATGTTCTGGCCCTCTTATCTAAGTAGCATTCCACAGATATTTTTAATGAGTGTACAGGTTGCATGTGTTTTTCGGCTCATTAAAAATGTCAATTCCTCCCACCATCCCTAGCTCACCTCTTTGTCCCTGTGTACTAATGTTTCTATGCACACCTAAACCTTATTTTTGGCATCCACCTTATGTTTGTCTTTTGAATTTTTGCAGGTGACTCAGGCTATCCCTTGTTACCATGGCTGCTCACACCCATCCTGCACCCATCTTCCCAGGCACAGGAGCGCTACAACACAGCCCATAGGCGGTCTCGCTCTGTGGTGGAACGTGCCTTTGGGTTGTGGAAGATGCGTTTCCGATGTCTGGATCAGAGTGGGGGTGCCCTTCAGTATCAGCCTGGCAAGGTTATCAACATAATTATTGCTTGTGGGGTCCTGCACAACCTTGCCATTAGAAGCAGAATTGCTCGATATACTGACCTGGGTGCAGAACCTTTACCTATTTCTGACGAGCAGACCCCTCCTTACACTGGTACACAAAGTGGGCCAGCACACACAATATGTGCTGAACTTGTGGCCAATGTATTTTCTTGAAACCACCCCCTGTCTGCAGGCTGGGGAAGATTAAATCACACCTAATAAGTGTTACATGCTGGTCCCAATGCGACTCTAAATGCTTTTGGGCTTTACCTCTGCCGGCGCATGTCCATTTTTTTACAACTATATGATTTCAGGTCCCCAAATGTCCGCTTGATTTTTTCCATATCGCGACGGGCATAACCCCATAATGTACCCAAACAGCATTGGCAACAGCCATGCTTTGTGCTTCGCAAAAACGGGCTGTTAGGGACCCACGGCGTCGTTTGCGGCCACATGGGTGTGTGTTGTCCCCTGCATCACTTGAAATAGATGGTTGCCTATCTGGGGAGTAGTGTGTGGTTTTTGGGCTTAGGGGGGAGGGTGATGTTGTGTATGTGCTGCTCTGGGTTAATGTCTGGGTTCCTGGTGAGCTATCAGATGTTGAGCTGCATGTGTTATCTGAGGTACTGGAATTGTGAGTACCAGAGGGTTGAGGTGGAGGGGTGGGTGACCTTGGTGGGGTGTTTGTTTTGGCAATACGCTTACCCTTGCTGATGTGTTTGTTTTTGTGGGTATGCTTGGTGTGTTGAGGTTGAGTATGCTGCAGGGTCTTACTAGATTTAGTACCCTTGTGTGTTTTTTTTTTTTTTCTGGTGGAGGTGAATGGGTCTCCTTGCTCCTGCGTTTTGGGGAATGTGCCTGTGTCTGTGGAGTACCCACCGTTTTAGTTGGTGCATGTTCTGCATGTGTGTTGTGCCTGCTTTTCTGTTTTATTTAGGATGAGGCATGTGTGCGGCTGCTATGTGCCTTTGGCCTTGCTTGGCTCTTTTGGCTCCCTTTAGGTCTGCCCATATTGATATGGTATCCCACACCGAGCGGAGTGCCTTGTGCTTTAAATATGTTTCCCGTGTGGGCGTGCCCAACAGCGAGTGCGCGCCTGCGCGCACGCACGCGCGTCACCGTGGGGGAACGTCAGAGCTATACCTTGGTAAAGAAGACAAGATGTCGCCCGCCATCTTTACCCCGGAGCAGGACGACATCATCATGGATGTGAGTATGCGAGCGTGCGTTTATGTGCGCGCACACATTCCTTGTAATAAAATAAAAACAAAGCGCAAGAATAGTGTGAAACAACTTAGTTTGTGTGTGTGTTTGGTGTGACCTTTGGCTTGACCTGACCATTCTTCTATCTCAACCCTCCTGTACCGTGCCTCCTTGGATTGATCTGCCGTGTATGACCTTTGCCCGTTTGACCCTACCCAGTCTCGTTCCTGGTTCGTTTGCCTTCCCCTGCATAAGTCTGCATCCTTTGTGCTAAGAAGTCCTGGGGGCAACCGTGTCCGGTGAGGCGTGTCCTGCGTCCCGGCAAACGGGGGCTTGTCTATAGGTGAAGAAAGCAGCGGAGATTGGGGGTTGCAGACTTATTGGAAGGTGGGCGTCCCACGGGACCTGACATTATCACGGGCCCGAAAAAATATTATTCTAGATGGAAGAATTAATGCAGCAGGTGCAAGCTATGGCCACCGCCATCAACCAGCTGGCCCAGCGAGTGGCTACTCAGGAAAATCGCCAACTACCTGCGCCATTGGATCCTGGACCTACAGTCGAGCCAAAGATTCCTCTTCCAGAGAAATTCCTCGGGGAACGGATGAAGTTTTCTAACTTTAAGAACTCTTGTGAGCTCTACTTCCGTTTACGGCCCCACTCAACTGGATCAGAGTCCCAACGAGTTGGCCTAGTCATCTCACTTCTCCAGGGTGATCCTCAGACCTGGGCATTTGGATTGGCACCTTCTGATGAAGCCTTACAATCAGTTTCCTCCTTCTTTTCTGCCATGGAGCTGTTATATGCAGATCCTGATCGGGCTTCAACGGCAGATTCCAAGTTACGGAACCTTAGACAGGCAAAACGCTCTGCGGAGGAGTATAGCGCAGAATTCCGGCGATGGGCTATTGATTCCAAGTGGAATGACCTAGCTTTGTGCAGCCAATTTAGAATTGGACTCTCAGAGAACATAAAAGATGTTCTAGTTAATTATCCACTACCCAAGAGCCTTGATGAGTATATGCAACTGGCTATTAGACTGGATAGACGTCTCAGGGAAAGACGCCAAGAGAAAGGCAAGGATCAACCTTGGGTACCCTCACGCCAAGAGTCAAGCCCTAGGGGTGCAGTCGCCTCTTCCTCCATGACGTCTGAAGAACCCATGCAACTTGGCGTAACCCATCTTTCCCAGGCAAAGAAAGTTTGGAGTAGAACTCAAGGCCTTTGTCTTTACTGCGGAAATCCTGGCCACTTCGCCAAAAGCTGTCCAAACAAGGCTCCAGTGGCGGGAAACTGCAGCGCCTAGATCCTGCTGAGGGACTTCATCTAGGCGGTCAGGTATCATTCCCTCTTGTTAATCGGTTACTCTTACCTGTTATGGTCTCTTGGGGTCCTTCCAAGACTGTTGCCTCCGCTTTCATAGACAGTGGAGCGGCTGGCAATTTCTTTGATAGGTCACTCGCCTCCACCCTTGATATTCCTTTGATTCCATTAGAAAATTCCCTTCGGGTCCTGGCGGTCAATAACAAGCCCATTGTGGGAGGGTTGGTCTCCTTCAAGACCCCCTGAATTTAATTGTGGGTTCTGCCCATTCCGAAGAATTAGAATTTTTTATTATTGAGAGTCCCGTTTCCCCTATTGTATTAGGGTTCCCATGGTTAAAAACCCATAATCCAGTTATAAATTGGGAATCTGGGGATCTTGTTAAATGGAGCCCTTTCTGTTATGAGCATTGCTTCTCCACATCCCTTAGATCCTCACAGATTATCCTTGATGGGTTACCACCAGCCTACGCAGATTGGGCAGATGTGTTCTCTGAAAAATCCGCTGACATTCTTCCCCCACATAGGACCTACGACTGTCCTATCGATTTACTCCCAGGTACAATGCCCCCTAGAGGGAAGATATATAATCTCACCCGGTCTGAAGAGCTGGCCATGAAAGATTATATTTCAGAGAACCTCAAGAAGGGATTCATCCGTCCTTCAACCTCACCTGCTGGTGCAGGTTTTTTCTTCGTCGAGAAGAAGGATGGCGGGTTACGCCCCTGTATTGACTACCGGGGGTTAAACAAGGTTACAGTCAAGAATAGATATCCGCTACCTTTAATCAATGACCTTTTTAATCGGGTATCTGGGGCTCAGATTTTCTCCAAACTAGACCTCAGAGGGGCATATAACCTTATTTGCATACGCCAGGGAGATGAATGGAAGACAGCCTTCAATGTAAAAGATGGTCATTATGAATACTTGGTGATGCCCTTCGGCCTATGTAATGCCCCTGCAGTGTTCCAAGATTTCGTGAACGACATATTTCGCGATTTCCTGGGTCGGTTTCTGGTGGTCTATTTAGACGACATACTCATTTTTTCCCGTTCCCTGTTGGAACACCATCAGCATGTAAAAGCGGTGTTACAAAGGTTACGGGAGAATCGTCTGTATGCAAAAATCTCCAAATGTGTATTTGAGGTGTCTGAAATTCCGTTTCTGGGATATTTAATCTCCAAGCGTGGGTTGGTTATGGATCCCTTCAAGGTATCCGTGATAATGGAGTGGGAGCAACCTAGGACCCTTAAGGCGCTTCAGAGGTTTTTAGGATTTGCAAATTTTTACAGACAATTTATTAGGGGGTTCTCTTCTATTGTGGGTCCCTTAACTGATCTTACTCGGAAGGGCGCTTTTGTTGAGGACTGGCCTCCCTCAGCAATAAGCGCCTTTCAACGACTGAAAGAGACCTTTACTCTGGTTTTGATACATCCCGATACTAATCACCCATTCCTGTTAGAGGTCAATGCCTCCGAACTAGGGGTAGGAGTAGTTCTCTCCCAGTACTCGGGCAATCCGGAGAGACTGCATCCTTGTGCGTTCTTCTCACGTAAATTTTCTCCTGCCGAACGAAATTATGATGTTGGGAATAGGGAACTATTGGGTATTAAACTGGCCTTTGAAGAATGGCGTCACTGGCTAGAAGGCTTCCTACACCCCATTACCGTATATCCTGATCACAAAAATCTAGAATATTTAGAGTCCGCCAAAAGGCTCAACTCCCGTCAGGCTCGCTGGGCACTCTTCTTCTCTCGTTTCAATTTCATTATTACCTATAAACCAGGGAATAAGAATACCAAAGCAGACGCCCTATCTCGAAACTTTGGGGATTGTAAGGACCGAGTTGGTCCTGCCGAACCGATTCTGCCCTTAGGTTGTATAGTGGGTGCCCTTCTCCCTGACTTGTCTAGCTCTTTGACGCCATTCCAGATTGATTCTCCTCCTGGTAAACCCTCTGAATGCTTATTTGTTCCACCTCATTTACGTCTCGCCGTTTTACAGGAACTTCATGATGCCAAGTCCGCCGGTCACTTAGGGATTTGGAAAACCTTGGCTTTCTCCAAACGTCATGTTTGGTGGCCCACCATCAGACGTGACATAACCTCCTTTGTCGAAGCATGCCCTGTATGTGCCCAGAGTAAAACAATCCATGGGTCTCCAGCGGGATTATTAGTACCCCTAGAAATTCCTAGTGAGCCATGGTCTCACATATCCATGGATTTCATTGTCGATCTACCTCCATCGCAGGGGAATACTGTAATCTGGGTGGTGGTGGACCGCTTCAGTAAAATGGCACACTTTATCCCTTTAGTAAAACTTCCGTCGGCACCAGACTTAGTACAATTATTCATTAAGCATGTTTTTCGCCTCCATGGTATACCACAGAATATTGTTTCAGATCAGGGGGTTCAGTTTATATCCCGTTTCTGGAAAGCTTTCTGTAATCTTTTAGGTATTAAAGTTTCTCTTTCTACAGCTTATCACCCCCAGTCTAACGGACAGACTGAGCGGGTGAATCAGAGTTTAGAACAATAATTACGCTGTTTCGTGTCTGACCGTCAAGAGCAATGGGCGGAATTTATCAAATTTGCAGAATTCGCCTTTAACAACGCGCCTAGCGAGTCGACTAAGTTTTCGACATTTTTCTGTAACTATGGCAGGAATCCTAAGGCGTCATCCTTCTCTGGTCCTTCCTCCAACTTGCCGGCCTTGGAGGAATGGCTACGGGAGAGGACTAAGGTGTGGTCTGAGATACAGACGAACCTTAAGAAAGCCTCTGAAAAATATAAAGTGTTTGCGGACCGACATAGATCGCGAGAACCATCATTTCAGGTGGGAGACTGGGTCTGGGTGTCCACAAGGAATATTGCCCTTAGACAACCCTCGTCTAAGTTAGGCCCTAAGTACATCGGTCCTTTTCCCATCACTAACAAACTGAGTAATGTTACCTTTGAAGTCAAGTTACCTATGTCCATGAATATTCCATCAACCTTTCATGTCTCTTTGTTAAAATCTGCCAGAAATATTCAGGTGTCATCTCCTCCTCCGGTCGTAATGGGAGATGAACCTGAATATGAAATTAACAGAATACTCGACGCTCGTCTGGTTCAAAATTCATTACAGTATTTAATTGATTGGAAAGGTTTTGGTCCTGAGGAGAGGTGTTGGGTACCGGCCAAGGATGTTCATGCCAGAACCTTAGTCAATAGATTTCATCGTGAGAACCCTGATAAACCTGGTAAGGGTCCTGAGGCCCCTCGTGAAGGGGGGGTAGTGTCACGGGGACCACGCACTCACCTGTCCTCCGGTCCCACGCCGGCTGTATTCGGCCGGCCGGCGCGCAGGCTGGGCGGCGTCCCCGGCAGGCGGCGGCTCGTCGTCCTCTGTTCCCGGCCGCCGCTCGGCTGTTTCCGTTGCGAGCGGCTGCTCGGGCGGCTTCCTCTTCGGTGGCGTCTGGAGCGGCCGCGCCCCTGACATTGCGGCGCGCTCCTGACGCGCAGCATCGTGCTCGCACGCGAGAACACTCTGTACTTATGCCCTCCGGCGGCGCTACACACAGCGCGGCCGCCGGAGGTAATTAGTTCTGGGCCAATGAGCCCAAGGTCACTCTAGGTGGAACGCCTTCTGGTTTGAATGGGGCAATCAGCCCCAGGTTCCTAGTTACACCAATCATGTCCCTCTATTACTCGGTCACTTCCTATAAAGGTGTTCCTATTGCAGTTGATCCTTGCCCGTGATAGCGTGCTGCTGGGTGCGAATTGGTGTCTGTTTCGTTACGTATCTTGCCATGTATGACCATCCCTGATTGCTGCCTGGACCGACCTTTGCCTGTTTTTGACCACGATTCCTGCCTACTCCTCTGTACTGCGTATCTCTGATTCCCCGGTGTGACCTTTGGCTTGACCTGACCATTCTTCTATCTCAACCCTCCTGTACCGTGCCTCCTTGGATTGATCTGCCATGTATGACCTTTGCCCGTTTGACCCTACCCAGTCTCGTTCCTGGTTCGTTTGCCTTCCCCTGCATAAGTCTGCATCCTTTGTGCTAAGAAGTCCTGGGGGCAACCGTGTCCGGTGAGATGTGTCCTGCGTCCTGGCAAACGGGGGCTTGTCTATAGGCGAAGAAAGCAGCGGAGATTGGGGGTTGCAGACTTATTGGAAGGTGGGCGTCCCATGGGACCTGACAGTTGTAAACGAGCCCAATGAGCAGGCACAATGTGGCACAGTGTGGTACAGCTATGCTAAATCTGTTTATGACTTGAATGGAAATATACAGGCAATATGTCTGGTCACAGGGCATTGTTAAAATTTCTCATGTCTAAAAATGCTGATATAGGTATATCTTATTTTTCTATAGGTAATTATTAAACAAACTATAACATTTCTTTCTGAGCCTAATATATTGAAATTCCAACCTTGGAGACCAGTTCACAGGGTCATGGGCGTGGTGGGGGTGTGGCTTATGGGTGTGGCTTATTCACAGGCTTTTGAGGAACAAATGCCAATCTGCAGGTATATAAGGGTTTAAAATCTATAATGCTTACATACTAATTCTGCCCATACTCATCACTATTAAAGTAAATGACACAAGCAAAGCAAGCGGAAAAAACACTTAGTGACAACATTAAAGACATAAAAAGGTAAAATTAATCTTCTGCTCCAAACGTCCTTTCTGACAGCTTCTTCCCCTGCACTTCCGGTTTCACTTTCTGCTTGTCATCCCTCACTGCTGGTCTTTTGCCTTGCCTAAAGTATGACTTTAAGGTTGTAATTTTGCCTATTATTGGGATTCATTTTACCTTTTATGTCCAGTTAGTGGACCCTCAGTAATTTTGAGGGCCACTTTAAAGTAACCCTTTATCAGAGGGGGTGCCCCGCCACACATATTGCAGCTGGAAGCCCAAGAATGGGCAGTGACACTTACCTTTGCCTTTACTTACAGCTATTGAGGTTTGCATGGCAGGCTACCACAGAGCTGTCCTTCCTTTGGTATTGCAAATCCTGCAGATCACTGGTGGTTACATGGGGCAGTAAAATAGGACAAGGGAATGAAGACATAGGTAAGTATCTGTTCCTGATCTTGGGCTTCTAACTGTGCAGGAGAACCCCCCCCCCCCTTTTCTCTGCTCCAACAAATTGATTGATGGAGTTAGATATGTCTCCAGATATAAAATGAAATAGGCAGAGTGCCAGCCTTCCCACCAGAGATCCCAGAAATTAAAGCAGACCAAAAGTTTAAATATATTTTGATCCACTTACAATGTGTCCTAGGGGAAAGCCTGATTAGGTATGGCCCACAGTGTAAATCCCTAAGGATAATCACCCACATCCAGCATTCTGAGGTGATCAAATGTGGCATCAAGCAGAGTGGTCTGCAGTCACCGCACTGTTCCTCCAGTTCCAAGGCTGACAAGGGATCTATGCCACACCCTAACGGCAAATTTAACCAACCAGACACTTAGGAGTCAAAGGCAGCCAATAGTAAGGGGCTGGATGGTGACATCTGCTAGCCAATTGCACAGGGGTTAATGATCTCAGTCAGCCAATCGATGGGGAGAAGGAAGAAATTTCTATTTTGCAGGGTGATTTCATAGTTTGACAGGGTGACAGGGGGAAGGAGGGTAAAAACCGAGTGACTTCATAAAAAAATGGGTTACTTGGCATCTCTCTATAAAGGGAGCGCATACAAGACGTTATCAACTCAAGCAATTTTATATAAATTACAGAATTACATTGTTTATTGTGAAGTGTGTTAAGTGGTTGTATTTACTATGAGCAGTCCTTGGTGTACTGTATGTGGTTGTATTTACTATGAGCAGTCCTAGGTGTACTGTATGTGGTTGTATTTAATATGAGCAGTCCTAGGTGTACTGCGTGCCATGCTAACCTTTACTATGCCTGAACCAGACATTGCCATGGCCCCAACTTGGAAGTGTGCAGACCCAGCTTTCTCTTTGATACGTTCCATCTTAAGGGATAATCCCTAGCCCCATGCATCGTTGCTACTATACCTGTCTGAATACACAACACACACAATAAAATAGATTGCTGGGCATTTCCCGCTGACACCAGCTTTAGGCTGCTATTGGGTTAGAGTGATTAGATTTTACACCAATAGAATGGCAACTAAGAATCATCTGAATTTGCCAAGTACACACACACCAGGATTGTGATGTGATTGTTCGGAATAAGACACTCCCACCAGAAAAACTTTTCCACATTGCCTTGTATGATAGTCGGATCATCTAATAGCAATACATTTAAAATAAATACATCAGAGGGTCAATTCAGCACCGGTAAAACAAAACTTTCTTTCAGTGCAAAATCATTCTTGCATAAGAGAATTTCTCTCAAGAGCATTGGGAAAGCCATGTGAGAATAATTATTTACTAGTTTTTAATTTGACTCTCACATCAGTGGGGGTCAAATAAATGACAGTGGCTTCTTTGTGGATTTTTTAATTGAGAAAAAGGCATGCCATATATGTCAATGTGTTTTTTTTTATTAAAAAGTACACACCCAGTGTTTTTTTTTTTTTTCATATAACAAAAAAAACACATGTAGCCCTACCTCCCAAAGCTAACAGCCTGGGTTCCAGACATAGGGGATGGTAACCCAGGGCTCAGGGGGAGATAAGCTGGCTCTTGTTCCTGCCAGTTTACCAGCCCCTATGCTCTACAGTATTTTGTCGGAAAGATCACCAGGCCCATTTTGAAGGGCACTGGCTGTTTCTCATTTTACTACTTACCGGTCTGCGTCTTCTCCCTTCTGTCCCCCACCAGGTGGCATCCTCTGTCCCGACCTGACGGGTCTTCAGGGTCCCTTGCCGCATTGTCGCTTCAGTCGCCTGGTCTATCGCAGGGTCTTTTAAAGTCAGCAACATCTACTTTTCTGCTGTACAAAAATAATTAGGTTTCTGAGGGTGAGAAGCAGGCTTAGTGGACCCATACCTAATGAGAATTTGCGCTCTGTATGCAACCCAGAGCCGATTAACCTCACTGCATGGATGCATGACATCAGGAATTATGTAGTACCTAGATTTTTCTGACCAGAAGCACAAGGCATTTGAGGTCACCAAGATAAGGTTTTCAGAGGTCTCCTGAAGGCATGGTTACGGTCCTATGATAACTTATAAGAGTTATAGAGTCGAGTTATGAAGCAAATTAGTTTGCTAACTTCTTTAAGCAACATTGCCTGCACACATCAGTTATGAACAAACTGAATTTATAATTTAAGTTGGTATGACAGACTCCAGACCACTTTTCTAATAAAACAGCCAGGCAACAAAATATATACAAGACAAATGTAAAAGTATAAGCTTATAATGACCCTTCATAGAACTAACTATATATGGGACAGTTTGCCTGAACACCTCACACAATGAATGCACTTCCTGGATTTATTCCTACTCCTAAAATATAATCTTGAGGACACAATATCAAGACAAGTCCACTAAATCATATGCAATTGGCCATCTGACAGATAACCCAGTTAAGAAAATATTTAAAAAAATGTAATATTGTAGGATGCACACACAGTTACATTTTTATTAAAGTAATAAAACATTGTGTGTTCTCACATCTGTTCAATGCATAATATATATAGGTCGTACGGCAATAATTGGGGCACCTAAAGCACAGATTAAACTACTTGCTGAAGGCCATCAGAAACTTTACTTGGACCAAGACCAAGGTAAATAAAATAGAGCAGATGAGTTAGTCGGAATATATGGGTGTAAAATGAAAAGAGACCCAAAAGATCTATCAGGCATAATTACCTTGACTAATAGCAGCTATTTTCCTGCCACTTTTTACATAATGTGCATGGTTGCAGTCCCAATATTTACTATGAGAATAATAACTGAACTTTTACTGCTGGGACAACCAGTATGCAGACCCTGATTGAGGCAGGTAATTAACTTGTGAACTGTTGCATAAATAGAGGAAATAAAATTATTCATACCTATCTTCTGAAATCACATTTCCTTACTTGAAAAAATGATTAAGGCAAATTGTTTAAATAATGCATAAGGCTGGGATTACACTTATGCGCATTTCAAAATGAGAGTGTGGTTTGTAGTGCAGTGCTGGGTGTTACAAAGGGATCTGTCAGTAATTCCTGTTTAAACAGGGTTGGATTTACTATAAGCCCCTTATAGGCACTGTATGTAGGGCTCCTAATTGTTGGGGGTCCCATAAGAGGGAAACTACAAACAAAAACCTTCATATTCCTTCATACTGGAAACTGTAATATTTCAACAAGAATAATCTGATCCCTCCCTGTCCTGGATTCAATAATAAACCAACCCATGTTTATTTTGCATCCATTTTTAGCTGGTTAATTACACAATATACTTATCTATTACGGATGCTGAAATAATAACACGTGTCTATCAAGTTCAGCTATAGTAAAATCCAAATAGTCAACATTTGACATCCAGATCCCACCCCTAGCGTGTTTCAAATAAAGTCAACAAGTGCACTCGAGAGACCGTAACATTTCAGGAATAGATCCTGGACATTGGTGGATATGGTGACTCTTAGTGAAGCGATGACATGGATGTTTGTTGATTGTCTGTACAGATAATGTGACAGGAAGGGTATGGTCCCCCACATCAATAATGCTGAGGCTGGCCTAAGCACTGTGGCTGGGAACAGGAGGAGGGACAGGGAGTGGGGGGTGTTAGAAGCAACAGGGCACTGACAGAAGATCTGTAACTGAATTTTGGCAATGACTCCAGATGTGGGGCTAAACCCAACCAATTTGCCCCCAAAGCAGTGTGGCCCACCAGAAATTATCCCTGGTCTCCCTTTGGCCAAAGTAAACAGAACAAGGTTTCACGCTGTAGACCATTACAAATTGTGATGTCTTCTAGTAAGGAAGAGTTTCACTGGAGCTTTGGTCCCTTTAAAGCCCATAACTCATATAAAAAAGTCATATTCTCCCTTGTTTTCCTAATACAACTTATTTACTTACACCATGACTTACACTTTTCTGTGCTCACCAGGATATCTGAGTCCTGGCATGTATGTGTTCTCCCTGCTGCCTCTGACAGGGGAAGTCCACAGAAGAAGTATCTGTCATGTGAAAAAGAAAGGGGCTGCGTTCCATCCACAGATTGTAGAGAACGCACATGCCTGAAGGGGACGCACATGAATTGTTTAAAAGATCTGGACTGGTCTGCTACATGGAAACAAAGGTGAAAATAAATTATTTGTTTTGCACAGACAGATCCTTCAAACAGGTTTAGGCTCAATGTCAAACCCTGTGACACCCCACTACCAAACTAAGGCCCCATTCTCCTTTTAGTTTTTTACTAGGTTATATTATTGAATAGTAGACAAATGCAAGTATACAATATCAACTGTATTTCCATGTTGGCACTCTAGCCTCATTCCTCCTATTAGCAGACTGCAATTGGAATACTGGCCATGGGTATGGAGTCTGGGGGTTGGGGTGCAAGACGAGATCATAGGTAAGCAGTGAGAGTTCAAAGTCGAGATTCGGGTGGGGGTAGGAGGCAGACAGAAGAGGTTCAAGGTCAATGTTCAAGTTGAAGTCAGAGGCAGGCAGAGTAAGTTAAAGGTTACAGTTCAGACCAAGGTCATAACAAAAAATCAATCCAAATGAAATTGGAAGAAGCTGGGCTGTACACAAAAGAAGCAGTTTAGGATCAAGGTACAAGCTCAGAAAGAGAGAGGACCAACTGGTGCTGTGAATCTGAGCTCACTGTTTTTAAAAGGCAAATGAGCATGTGCACAAGCACCCAGCATTTCCCATGCACAGAACTGCACTATGCGCTGGCCAGTGATACCAGTGTGCAGATGTGGTTTGCAGTATGTGCACTCCTGCCCAATAGCTCACTCTGCTGGATAAGGCTGGATGCATAGAATGTGGATCGGGGTTACTGTTTATTGCAGCCAGATTTGTGTAAAAGTCACTCTAAATTGAGAAAGCCTGTCAGATAACCAGTCTTGAAGAAAATAGCACAGCAAGTCATGTTGCCTTGATTTTTTCCTACAGATATATGTATACCATAGTGGCCATAGTGTACCAGCTTAGCTTTACTGGAAATTATGAGCAATAGGGGGTCAAATCTAAGCTACAGTAACTGTAGGAATCTTACCTTTGGAAAACATTAATTAAAGCGGACCAACAGTCAGAAATTAATTAAATCAGACACAGTGCTCATATACATCTCTCCCCGGGCCAATTTAGATTGTGGCACATAAGAAATAATATACCTTTTTCCAAAGCCTACTAGGATAAATTTTAAAAACAAGATGGCCGCTCATAGGCTTGCAGGCCACCTGCAAACAGGAAGTTGTGCCGAGCTTCCTGTTACTGCGCATTTTAGTTATGTCAGTTGGGAGAGAAAGCTCCAAAATAGGCCAATACCTTTCTTTTCCAACTGTGCCAGGCTGTCAGTCTGGTTTAATGTGGTCAAGCGTGAGAAGCAAAATTTATTAAAATGCAGTATCAAGCAACAAACAGATATGGTCAGATACTGTAGGCTGAAACCAGGTCTACCAGGTACTCTGATATTATAAAGAACAATGTCCTTTCATGATTTCCATCTACCACCAATAAAAAAAAAACCCAGAGCTTTCACAACTTATTTGGGGGTCCACCAGTGTCACGGAAGATTCAAAACCGGTACCTAACACTGCTTCCTATTATAGCTGAATGAAAATATATTTTTTCTAGTGCTTCCATGTTTGTTCTTTAAAGGTACAGCTTCACCCATCACTCCCCCCCCCCCATCCCCTGCTGGAAAAGCCCCTGAGATCAATCCAAGCCTAGCAAACAGCAGAATAAAGAACTCATAGTCATTCCTTTCAGCTCTTCCTGCAAAATCTCTAGACCAGGCTCCTCCACCCTTTCCTCAACAACCACCAACAGGCTGAAAACCTGACCTGTTGGTGGCTCTCCAGGAGAGGTTTGGGGAACACTGCTCTAATATATAATAGAAAGGCAATGTACAATGTCAGTGGTCCACAGTAGCCAATCACATTTCACCTATCATTTTGTTCAACTAAAATATTAAGTGCTGCATGTTGGGCTCTAATTTATAAAATGTTCTAGCTACTATAATGACACAATTCTGATTTAAAATAGTTATGTTCATGATTAGCTTTTCTATGGAAAATCTAAAAATGGTGAAGCTTGGTAAAAAAAATGTTTTAGTAAGAGAGAAATGCAATATCATGTAAACCAATTTTATTGTTATGATTTCTCAGGACAATGAAACTTGGCATAAAAGTGCCAGAGGGGATTATGGGTAATCATTAACGACAATGAAAGCTAAACAAATGGAAGGTAAAATATGATGATTTTCTAACTAAGGTACATCGCTTATCAGGCTCCATGTTAATAACATTCATCCATTCCCGAGGAGAGCTGGTAATAGATCATGGGAGGTGAAAAATGTTCTGTGCACAACACGCCAGCCCTTTTGCCTTCCATCAGGACTCCAGCGTGGAATAAAGATGTCAGCAATTAAATCACCATAAGTCATTCTCATAGGTACATGTCAGATGAGTGACATACATGGGGCAGTAGGATCAAGACTAGAAGGCAGAGATTCAAATGAAGCAAAATGAAACATGATTATGCTAAGCTCAGTGTAACCCTTTTTCTGCACAGCTGAAAATAAAGACAGGATGTTGAATTCATTAAAGCAGAGCGATAGCTAATATTAATGCTTTATATCAGGCAAGCACGCTGGTAGCGAACTGGCCACAAGTAGGCAATTTATGATGGGCCACACTGCTATAAGGATGAATTGGCTTGGATTAGACCCCAGCACACAGTCCACCCAATCTGGAGTTTGTGCTAGAATTAATTCTCTTCTGTCAGTGCTCTACATATACTAACACCTGATTCCTAAGTCTGACTCCTAACCAATCCCCCCACCCCTACTTTACCCTATAGCTAAGACTCCCCAACCCATATATTTTCTCTGCAATGCTACAGCCTCGACATCATACCTGAGATGGGGAAAACTTGGCCATGTCATATCATCGACCACACCTATCACTTTAGGCTTGGCCATATCCACCCCTGTCTGTGATCTGTTCCTGCAATGCTAAAGCCTCAGTCATACAGCACACTTATTAGGCTCGATTCAGAGGCACATTCGTCTGGACTTCCGTAGCTGTCTGTGAAAGTTTTTGTGTGTGTTAGTCATTTTTTTTTTGTTTTTTTTGTTCATTTTCCATTCGTACGAACGTTCGGGCTAATGCGCATATGCGCTTTCGATGAACGAAAACAAATCGGATTATTTTCCCATCGAAATCTGATATTTTTCGTTCGTTCAGATAACTTACGTTATTGTTATGGGCTTGCATCTCATTCAGAGAGCTGATTGCCGAGGGACCACCACCCTATAAACCCGTTTCCTTTGCGATCCCCTTATGGGACCATTTTGACCTTGAATAGCCTTATTATGAACCAGTCTAGTGCCTGTGTGGAGCATGAGGAACTTCAGCTAATGGGCATAGAAATTGTCCGGAGGGCCGAGACCAGATTGCACCGGCGACGCATGCACATCAATGGCATGCATGACGTTGAGCTGTTCGAGCTCACCAGACCTAATTGCGCTTCCCTCCATAAATTGTATAGTGAGCTGTGGCCATGGTTAGCCCGCACCACAAGGAAGGGGCAAGCAATTTCAGGTATGACCAAGATGCTTGGCTGCCTGCAATTTTTGGCGAACGGCTCATTCCAGAGGCTGGGTGCCCTCTCCGTGGGGATCTCCCAGCCTATACTGAGCCGTGCGCTATCCATGTTTTTGGATGGCATGGCTACCATTAGTCAGAAATATTTTTTTTTCCTGATGACATGGTAGCCTGGAATGCGCTTAAGCTGGAATTTTATAATATCGCCAACATGCCCAACGTCATGGGTCATGGGATTGCACTCACGTTGCCTTGGTGCCTCCGGCAGCCGACGAGTACATCTATAGGCAAGTTCTATATGTTTTTTTTTTATATAGTTGTCATAAATGGTATTTTAAATTTATCTTAATCCCTCCTTGTAAATTCCCTCCTTGTAACTAGTCCCTGTGAAATAGCTGACTCTGTATATCTCTTAATCCCTCCTTGTAAAATCCCTCCTTGTAACTAGCCCCTGTGAAATAGCTGACTCTGTATATCTCTTAATCCCTCCTTGTAAATTCCCTCCTTGTAACTAGTCCCTGTGAAATAGCTGACTCTATATATCTCTTAATCCCTCCTTGTAAAATCCCTCCTTGTAACTAGTCCCTGTGAAATAGCTGACTCTGTATATCTCTTAATCCCTCCTTGTAAAATCCCTCCTTGTAACTCGTCCCTGTGAAACATTGGAGCGTATTTAGCTTATACAATGTTTTTCATATCGAACAAAGGAAAACATTTTCATGTGGTCCTTAAATAGGCAATTTACAGGCAATCTTTACTTGATGCAACATACCTCTCCTTTTTTGGGCTGAAAAATACTTATGTACTTAGTTATTGTTATTTTTATTAGCCAACATGTTTTTGGGAGGGTTAGGAGTTAGTGTTTGAGTAGTTTACCTAGCCTTTCTAATTTTGTTTTTTTTTCCTTTTATCCCAGGAACCGCAAAATAGGCCCCTCCCTGAATGTCCAAGCAGTGGTGGCCCCAGACATGCGGCTCCTTAGTGTCCTCGCCGGGTTTTCAGGCTCATCCCATGACGCGTACATATTGCGAAGATCTGGATTGTACCGTCGGTTTGAGTCTGGAAAATTCTCCGGTGG
The DNA here is from genome assembly GCA_027917425.1 of Gastrophryne carolinensis. NCBI lineage: Eukaryota > Metazoa > Chordata > Amphibia > Anura > Microhylidae > Gastrophryne > Gastrophryne carolinensis. The sequence goes on along the minus strand of CM051237.1, from coordinate 112,971,469 downwards.
ATGGCTAAGTTGGTAAGCTGGGGCAAATAATGTCATTCACTTTTCAATGTATGCCTATGAATATAGTTTATGACCCATGTCTGAAACTATGGCTGTTTTTACCCCTTGATTACATGTGAAACCGTACCTTAACCATTATATTTAACAAACCACAAACCCTTTACAAATATTTGACCAGCATTTCAAAATTAGAAATGTCAACTTTCTAGTAAATTACTTATTATTCTTCCCCACACTCGGCTGCAATTCTGTTCTTGCCTTTATGATAGGGTCTGCGCCATCTTTGCTTAGAAGCATGACTTTTACTGAGTAGAGGAGAGCGGGATAAAGTGCAGGGGGCAGGTTAGAGGTGTGCTTGCCTCAGACAAAGCAGATCTGGGTTCCTGAAAAGGTAAGAAATCCAAGAATGCTGAGCAGCACAGTCCTAAACCAATACCTGTTAGCAGTCTGCCTGATCTGCCCTCATCTGCCATCTTGGCTGTTTTAATGGTCCATTAGAGTCAATCAGAGCAATATGTATGTTCAGGGTGTCTCTCAAATATTACATAGCCTCTTAGTCATGGTGATGACCCGTTGTTTTGTTTACATTTTGGGAGTAATGTGGACTTAATGTTATTTTTGTATTATTTTTTTCAGGGGATTCCGGCTATCCACTGCTTCCCTGGCTGCTGACACCCGTCCTTCGGCCACAGAATGCACCACAGGACACCTCCAATCGGGCCCACAGGAAGACCAGGGCCGTGGTAGAGAGGGCGTTTGGCCTGTTAAAAACCCGCTTTCGTTGTTTGGACCATACCGGGGAGCACTACAGTATGACCCCAAGAAGGTCATAGATATAATTCTTGCATGTTACATAACTTTGCCATAATGCAGCGTGTCCCCTGGCATTTGGATCTGCCCCCTCTGCACACAGCCAGGGCCCAGATGAACAATACCGTGGCACCCCTAGTGCCTCTGGCCAAGCAGTTCGGGCCAGTTTGATTTCTACACATTTTTCTTAATTTTTTGGTCCTGTGTTTGTTTTGTGTATGTAATGTTTTTCTTTGACTATAATTTGGATTTGTGAATCTTGAAGTTTTTGTTTGTTTACAACTAATAATGATGTAAATACTAAAAATTTCACACATGATCTGAGAGTACTGCATTTTTTGGGGCCCTGTTGTTTTTGTAAATTCATTCTCAAAGCTAAAATTCAACAAAACATTAATGCATCAATGAAGTCAACAACAGGTAAAGTCACATTCAATATATTTTTTTTACAAATATGTACATTTGTAATTTAAGGGCATTTGCATACTTACATATACATACATAGGACCACATAAATTTTCGGCAAATCATGCCACCTAGCAATTGTACACATCCAGGACTTTAAAAGTAATGCACTCCAAGACGAAGTATTTTTGCAAAAAAAAAACATACAGACATAGGGAGCAAGCATTTGCATGTCAATATTGGCCCAGTAATACATAGGGCCACATACACACCCTCTCCTGCTTGGTCACATTTGCCACAGGCACAGGTGTAAAGCAGCCATACCTATGCCACATCTACGCCTGTAAGTCAGTGGCCCATCCAAACAAGAAGCCCCAGTCCAAATCCAAGTCCAGTCCAATCTCTGCCAGGGTTTAAGGTATTAGTTTGCCAGTCCAGAATGTCCCCCAATCATGCCTACAAACAGGATGAGCCAGAAGCAATGTAATTAGGCCAAAGCCTGCAGCGCAACAGCTTGAGTGGCAGGTTCAGTGAGGCTTGAGCACAGGCATTGGCTAGTGGGCTATCTCAGCACACTAATGAGCAATATGGCCGCAAATCTAAAGCATACAAGCCAAGCCAAACCAAAAGGCTATATTGGTAGGGCTCACCAGACAGGTCAATACAGTGGGGATGTAGAGCAAAGATGTGTAGCAGATACAGGGCAAAAAGGGGTTAATATGGTTGATGCCCAAAAACCCTGGTTATGGGCCTTGGAGGTGGACATGTCTGGCATTCATAATCAGCAATTGTTGCAACATGTTTTTATTAGTTGTTCGAACTTCATCCAGCATGGCGCTGAAATTACTACTTAAGGTGGCCATGTGGATGTTGCTAGTTCGAACTTCCTCAAGCATGGCTGTGAAATTTGTGGATAAGGAGGCCATGTGGTTGTTGGTCGACCTAAATTCTGTCAGCATGGTGTTTAAGGTAATATTTAAGGTTTCTAATTGTGCACGATGCTGCTCGTTGTTTCTTTGATTTTGTTGGCAAAATAAACGCCTCTCATGGTGCCATGCTGACTCCATGATCGGCACATGGCTCCCCTGGGAAACTGGGTGACGTAGCTGACTACGCCTCCCAATTCCCCGGGCTGGGGCACGTGCAGATGATGGTCCTCTAGTTCGACCAACAGCCACAGATGTGCTTGGCAAATCCTCTGCAGCAGACATACCACTGGGGACTGTAGGCTCAGTCTCTGCATGCTGCCCATGATGGGCTGGCAGCATGCGGCCAGCTTCACTCTGCTGCAGAGGATTTGGTGTAGAAACATGTTCGGACAGTTGCAGATTATGTTCCAGGGGGGTCTGTTCTAAAGGTCCCATCAAGGTGCCATCCTCCTCCAGCTCCTGGATTTCCTCCATCAGTGTGTGGGTCTGTTGGAACATGTAAAAAAAGGTTCAGTTTGGGCCCTAAATATTTTTGTTCTGCAAATTATTCATGTAAATTCACATGCATCAGCAGATTCAGAAAAATACACTTACCATATATATCAGATCCTGGCTCCTAGGCAGCACAGAAGTTGACGGCATGGTCAAACTGGCTGAGGCTTCCACACTAGCTGAGGAATGATGCTGGCCTGTATTGTTTACAAAAAGGCATGTAAACACATAAATATGCATTGATAATCTGTATTACTACATATGCGTCGCTAAAACACGTGGCCAAGCAGGAATGGCAACTCCCCGAACGGGCCAAGTTGGGCTTCACTATGAATGTCATTATATGTTAGATGTATTAAGCAACATGTACATACACATTGGTCACTTTAAATAAAATAAACATGCATGTACTGGCTGTTATGAGGCTTCACACATCCCTAAAGGGCCATTAGAGGCCCACACTCAGCTTGCAAATAGCATTTGGCTTAAGAATATGCTGGTTGCCATTCTTCCTAGGTAGATCTTTCCCTGACCCCAGATCAAGTATTTTTAGACCAAAGCACAGCTCAAACCCAAGTGGCCTAAAGACAAAGATGGAAGTGTTGGATCTGATTGACTTGAATCACATAACAGGCAGTCCTTTGCTAATGTAAAGACTTGTATAGTGTCCATAAATACTCTCCAAGGTCATGTATGGCCAAGCAAATTAGAAAATTAACATTCCACAGACATTACACACCCTGCTAAAACTGTAACCTCCACTACAAGGCACTCCCTAGGGGCATGTATTCATATATGCCTTTGAGCCTCATTTTACACGTTGAAAACATTTCACATACACACTAACATTACTAACCTGCAGGAATAGTAGGGATGTCCGTGTCCCGTCGCCCCGAGTGTCCCTCTAAGGCCATGGGATTTATCAGGCCCAGCACAATCTCCTCAGCTCGGGAAAATTGTAATTTAGTGGGGAAGCCTCCCCCAGTTTGTAAGCTTAAAAAGATAGTTTGGCAAATATAGGAAAATGGGGACAAAACAAGAAGCAGACAGATCCATAAAGCAGATATGTACCTATAATTTCGCCATTTATTTTCTTTCTTCCGTGCTGCATACTTTAGGTCCGAAATTTTGCGTTGAATCTGCTCCACATCTTTGAGCTCATCTCCCGCTGCATTGACCTGTCTGGTGAGCTCCTCTAAAATTTCTGCGTTGCGTATTTTGCTGGTTGCTTTGGATCTGCGGCCATATAGTTCATCATAATGTAAGGTGAGCCCACTAGCCAATGCCAGAGTTTGGGCCTCCCCAAACCTGCCACTCAAGTGGCCTTGACACAATCCCCTCGATTCAAAGAGCAAAAGTTAATTGATTTCGTATCGAGAATCGTAAGTTTGGGTGGGTGTTTGTCATTTTTTCTTGTTTTTTTGGCCATTTCGTATTCGCACGATCGTTCGCGCATAGACGTATATGAACATACGCATTTCGTACGAGAATCGTATAATTTGCGTTAGTTCGTGTGTTTTTCCCGTCAAAATCGTATTATTTGCGTCCGATCCTATTTTTTACGTCCTTCACATGGGCTTGCGCCCAATTCAGAGAGGTGATTGCTAATTGTTTTGAAGCCCATTAAAGAGCTGCTTTACGAAATGTTTGCCGGCAGCTATTTGGCCTCGGGAGTAGGATGGAGCGGAGCGAGTTTGTGGCACATCAAGGGCTTATGCTTTTTGGCATTGAGTTGATCGAGATGTCTGAGAGCAGATTGCCCCTGCGTCGTCGCATGAACATCGATAGCATGAATGATGTTGAGCTGTTCGAGCTGACCAGGCTTAATCGCGCTTCCCTCCATAAATTATATAGTGAGCTGCGGCCATGGTTAGCCCGCACCACAAGGAAGGGGCATGCAATTTCAGGTATGACCAAGATGCTTGGCTGCCTGCAATTTTTGGCGAACGGCTCGTTCCAGAGGCTGGGTGCCCTCTCTGTGGGGATGTCACAGCCTACGCTGAGCCGCGCACTGTCTAAATTTTTGGAAGGCATGGCTGCCATAACTCAAAAATATATTTATTTTCCAGATGATATGGCAGCCAGAAACGCCATTAAGCTTGGGTTTTATAATGTGGCCGACATGCCCAACGTTATTGGTGCAATTGACTGCACACATGTGGCACTCGTACCTAGGGCAGCCGACAAGTATATATATAGGTATTGAGATTGGTTATTATGTTGCCCAACGTGTCATGTAACCTGTTTTCCTTTGCGGCAGCATATTTGTTTATCCCTCATTTGTGTAGCTGCTTTATCTCGGCTTTTCATTAGTCTTTCCCAATAGAGTGCAGACATGTTTTGTGGTTAATTTATTAGTTTGGGTCAAATATCAATTACCCTTTTTGTATGTTTTTTCCTTAAGGAATCGTAAAATGGGACACTCACTTAATGTCCAGGCCGTGGTTGGTCCGGATATGCGGTTTATGAGTGTCCTTGCCGGCTACCCCGGATCGTCCCACGACTCCTATATCCTCCGGCGATTTGGGTTGTTTCGGAGATTTGAGGCAGGTGAATTTTCGGGGGCATGGCTGCTTGGTAAGTGTGTCCTATTTGTGTGTTATTAAATGTGGCATTAATCTTGTATTTGTTGATATGTTTGTTTTGGAAAACTTGACAGAAGCGTCCAACTGCCTTTTTCTTGGCTCATATATTAGGAACTTACCCAAAAAATCCTTGTCTCGCTTTGGCCTTCAGAATGTTTTCCCTTTAGTTAGGATGTCTGTAAGTTCCTTGTGCCTAAATATATTGGTTTGGAGTTTATACCCAAGGATCTTTGACCTTTGGCTCCTTTTGTACTATTGGTCTTTAAATGTCAAAGTGGACTTAAACTGCATACATTGTAGTTTCCAGTGAAATGTGGATAGGGATCTTTGACCTTTGGCTCCTTTTGTACTATTGGTCGTTAAATGTCAAAGTGGACTTAAACTGCATACATTGTAGTTTCCAGAGAAATGTGGATAGGCCCTCAGCAGCATCCTAATTGTAACATGTCTGAAAACTACAAATATATGTAAAATACAAATACCCTTGGCCGTGCAGATGTTTGTTAATTAATTGGTATATAGAAGTGCCATTTTTATTTAGGTTATACCTTAGTGCAATTTTTGGGGGCCCTAATGTGCCCTGTTTTTTTTGGGGAACACTTTACCTTACATCATTATGATATCTGTGAAATTTTTGGTGTTGGTTGTGTTGCCTTTTTAATTTTGATTACATTTAATTCTCTGTTTAAGGTGATTCCGGGTACCCACTTCTACCCTGGCTCATGACGCCTGTGCTGCGGCCCCAGGATGCCTCTCAGGAAGCGTATAACCGTGCGCATCGCAAGACCCGGGCTGTTGTGGAGAGGGCCTTTGGTCTGCTGAAGACACGTTTTCGTTGCCTTGACCATACTGGGGGGGCCCTGCAATATGATCCCAAGAAAGTGATCGACATTATAATGGCATGTGCTGTTTTGCACAATTTTGCCATCATGGAACGTGTCCCACGTTATGTGGACAGCCTGCCCTCTTCAGCCGTCGAGGATGAAGTCGAGAATTTTGAGGGGCCCCCCAGTGAGTCTGGCCAATCTGTTCGAGCCAACCTGATCAGCCAGCATTTTAGTTAACTTTTTTCCCTGTCTCACCATTCTGTATGTCTGTGTTATCCTTTTTGTTACATATGTTGTTTTGCCGTAATGTGGCATTACCTCTAAGTAAAACATTTAGACCTTAATTGTTGCCTAATGTATTTCATGTAGTTTCCTTAGCTTTAGCTTTGCATTGTTACACCTCTTCAAACCAAAATTATCTGGTTTAGCCCAAGCTGTTAAAAATGTCTTCCCACTAAAAACTATTGTAAGTGAATTTTTTGTTTTACTTTGAAAATGAAAAATTATAGTGGTTAACAGAAATCAGTCCACATACATCTGTGGTAACAAATGGATAACATTAAAAAAAAACATCGAGCACATCTACACCTGGAAGTGAGTGGCACAACCAAACAAGGACACCCAGTCCAAAGGCCAGCCTAGTCCAGTCATTAATATTGCCTGTGCCCAGGGATATTTGGGCATGGCCATAATGTCACACAAACATGTCTGCAAACAGGAGGAGCACCAACCAAATACATAGGTTAAGCCATAAGTGGCCAGATAAACTCCACATAGACCTATGGCATTGGCTAGTGGCCTTAAGCATTACTCTAAGGAGCTATATGGGAGCAAATACAAAACACAACCTGCCAGAGCAACACAAAATGGATTGTTTGAAACCTCAAAGGACAAGTAAATACAGTGGGGGTTAAGAGAAAAGATGTCCCACACACCCATGGCTTAATAGGGTGGCTGCCCATAATACCCAGGTGGAGGTCCAGGTGGAGGTCCATGGGAATGGGACCTAGCCTGGGCCATGGCAGCATTGTGAATTTGAAACTGCTCCACAATGTTTCTCTGCATATTGGTCATCTCAGCCATGGCTGACTGGATGCCATTACTTGCATTGGCCACGTTGCTGTTGAGGGTACGCAACTCCGCGAGGATGCCCTGTAGACTGGTATGGATGTTGACCATGTCGGCATGCCTTTGCTCACGCTCTGTAACGAGCTGGGCGTCATAAGAGTCCCTTTGTTGGGTCCATAATTGAAGCAGGGCACTCTGCCTCCCCTGGGAAATTGTGGGGCGGCGTAATGGCGTCCGCCGCACAATTACCCTGGCTCTTGGGCGTGCCCTGCCGCGTGGTGTCGTACCCTCAACAGCAACCGGCCTGCTTTGCAAATCCTCAGCAGCAGAGTGAACACTGGGGACTGTAGTGTCAGTCTCCCCATGTGCAAGCACAATGGATGGAGATTCACTCTGCTGCTGAGGATTGGCCAGAGAAACATTATGGAGCAGTTCCAAATTGGGACCCAGGGGGAGTTCATCCGACGTGCCCTGTACGGAGACATCATCATCTTCCTCCATGTCCTGGATCTCTTCCATGAGTGTGCGGGTCTGTAGGGACATATCAAAAAAAAAAGGCTAAGTTGGCGTCCAAATTTTGGATTTCAACAGTTTAACACATTCTTAAGCACTTGTTAGTATTTATGCTACTAAATTAACTTACCGAAAATCTCTGATCTGGGCTCCTATGCTGTACGGACCTGGTAGGCATAACCAAACTGGGGGGTGAGTTTACCCTTGCTGAGGGATCATGCTGGGCTGAAGAAGAGAAAAACAAACCACGTAAACACACACACATAACCTTTTTTAGGATAGGTAATCAAATATAGCTCTATTTGTAATATTATTCAACTCTAGACCAATGGTGACCTTTGTTCAAACACACGCAAGTTTACATAGGTGCAATGGCTCTGAAAAACTGCTAAGTGACCTCAGTTCTAAGTCATGAAGTGTACCCAGTCAGCATACAACTTTCAAGGCACATTTTTGGATTTAGCCTACCATTCGCTAGGTCCGGGGTACTCAAACAATTGTTTGAAACGCCCATTTCAAGGTATGTGGTGAGAGGTGAATGTCTGGCCATGGTGCTGACGCAGGGGGTGTCTAGTTAAAAATAAATACACTGGTGGAGGGGCTGGAGATTTCAAAGTGCCAACTAATAAAGGCTGCTTGCCCTTGCTGGGCTGGATGGGCCAGAGCTGAGGGGACAGGGATTGGATGGCTAAAGGGGGGAGTTAACGTATTGATGGTGATGGGATGGATGGAGCCAATCTGTTACAAATGTATGGGGCTTATGTGGGGGGGGGCATGGGGGGACTGTGGCAGATGGGCCAGAGCAGGGGCAGCGGGACACGATTGTGGCCAGAGAAATTTTTAAAAAGTTACTGTGTACCTTGCAATGCCACTTCCTGTGCAGTACTTCATATTGCAATGCTATGTTTCAGGGAGCCATGACATTGGGCAGGAGACCAACCACTACATGGCCGATCAAGGGGGCAGCTCTGAGCACGTCAACACAGAAGTAACTGAGTGCAGGGCTGTCTGGGCAGGGGTCCTTGAATGTGGTGCCAAGGTCCGCATTGGGACCCCGGGCCGCCAGTTGAGTCTCGCTGCTCTAGGTCAGATATGTTTGTGGGTGGCTAATTAAATTGTTAACTCAAACACAACTCACACAACCAAAAGGCAACCCATACATAATGATGTGTGTTTTGTGATTGATTCCAAATATCTCACTTATCTTGCGAAACTTCATGACTTTAACAATCCAATTGGACATTTGAACTTTGCCATAATGGCTGTGGGCCTAAATGTGTGATTCCCAGGGACAAAAAGAGGACACAAACAGCCACAGTAGTGCGAGGCCAAGCAAGGCAAACCATAGGGGCATCCCGTTAGCTTGTTACTAGTGAACTGTAGATTATTTAGCAAACAGCCAAACATGCAGATTTAAGAGTACTCACCGTGGGTACGGGTCGGTGAGTCTGTGTCCCTTAGACCAGCATGTCCACCGACCGCGACCGGATGGAGAAGTCCAAGCACAATCTCCTCAGCAGGGGTAAACTCCAATTTAGATGGAAAGCCACCGCCAGTTTTCAGGCTGAAAAGAGAAAATCGTTTGGTACTCAGAAAAGGTGCATACAGTACATCCAAAACATTAGATTTAGCGTAAACATTTAGTTACCTGTAATTATGCCTTTTAATTTCTTTTTGCCGTACAGCATACTTCAGATCAGAGATTTTCTTCTGAATTTGGGACACATCTTTCCTCTCTTCCCCCGCTGCATTTACTTGTCGGAGGATGGTTTCAAACAATTCCATCTTGCGCTGCTTGGTGGTGTGTTTGGATTTGCTCCCATATAGCTCGTCATAGTATAATGTAAGGCCACTAGCCAATGCCATATTTTGGTCATGGGAGAATCTCCCACTCAACTGGCCGCGGTGCAATGTGCGGCCAGATGGTTGGCTTGGCTGCTCCTCCATGTGTGCAGACACATGTGGTGACATTATGGCCTGGGGCTGGGTAGGGGAATGGCCGGATTGGTGGCTTCCCAATGACTGGACTGGACTGGCCAAGGGACTGGGTGTTCTTGCGTGGCTGGCCACCGAACTTCCAGGTGTAGATGTGGTCATGGGGGCAATTCGGGGCCCTCTTGGGGGGCTAGGTTCCCGGCTGGTGCCAGGTCGGGGGCTCTGTTCCCGGCTGGTGCCAGGTCGGGGGCTTCTGGCCCTGGATTGGGTTCGGCGGGCCCTGTAGGGGCTTCTGGCCCTGGATTGGGTTCTTCTGGGCCTGTAGGGGCTTCTGGCCCTGGATTGGGTTCTTCTGGGCCTGTAGGGGCTTCTGGCCCTGGATTGGGTTCTTCTGGCCCTGTAGGGGCTTCTGGCCCTGGATTGGGTTCGGCGGGCCCTGTCGGGGCTTCTGGCCCTGGATTGTGTTCGGCGGGCCCTGTAGGGGCTTCTGGCCCTGGTTTGGGATCTGCGGCCTCTGGATGGGCTTCTGGCCCTGGATTGTGTTCGGCGGGCCCTGTAGGGGCTTCTGGCCCTGGTTTGGGATCTGCGGCCTCTGGATGGGCTTCTGGCCCTGGATTGTGTTCGGCGGGCCCTGTAGGGGCTTCTGGCCCTGGTTTGGGATCTGCGGCCTCTGGATGGGCTTCTGGCCCTGGATTGTGTTCGGCGGGCCCTGTAGGGGCTTCTGGCCCTGGTTTGGGATCTGCGGCCTCTGGATGGGCTTCTGGCCCTGGATTGTGTTCGGCGGGCCCTGTAGGGGCTTCTGGCCCTGGCTGGGCTTCGTGCCCTGGATTGGGTTCTTCGGCCTCTGGCTGTGCTTCGGGGCCTGGATGGGGTTCGGGCCCTGGATGGGGTTCGGGCCCTGCTGCGGGGCATGGGTTTCCGAACTGCCCTACTTGAAGGCATGGCCGGTGTGGGCTCACTGGTGCTGCCTGTTCTGGGGGCAGAGGTGGTGGGTGCTGCAGTTGCCAGCTTTTTGGCTGCAGGAGGGGCACGGGGCTTGGGGCCCCTTTTTTTGGTACCTGAGGGTCCAGGGTCCCTTGGTGGGGCCGAGGTGGGAGTCTTGGCTCTCAGTTTTCGGCCAGCTTGCTGGGACCTTGTTGTGGGGCCCTCCGCGGTCTTGCTTGGCTGGGGTCGCTTGCTCATCGCCTTTTTTGGTGCCATCGTACACAAATGCTCAAAGAGAATGAGCTTTGGGTGCAGGGACCTTTAAATAATGAGCCCAGCGTGTGACGCCTATGCGCACGACTACGCGCTCGTACGAACGTACGTTCGAGCGGAACCAGGAAACCGCTGGGGTTTCACTTATCTGCTGCCTGGAAGAAGCATAAAGATGGCGCCCACTATCTTCACCCGTCAACAGGAAGAGATCCTCATGCTGGTAAGTGGCTGCCTGTGCATTTTAATCGAATAGTCAATGATGGCCTAAATGTAAATGATGCGTTTGGAACTAGTTTGGGGTATCTTAATGTTTAATCACTGGCTCCTCACACTTCATCCTCAAGGGCCGAGCCTGGCCACGTTTTCAACTGTCTATGCTGATGTCCTAATTCGGCCAATTGCTCCGGCTTAGCAACAGTTAATTGACCTGTGGAGTAGCGGGGCGAGCTGGCAAACCTGGCCTGTCTCGGACCTTGATGCGGATGTTTGAGGAACACTGTTTTCCTAAGCCATAAAAACACAACGGGAAGCCACACACGTGGTCCAAAAGCCGAAGCATTAGGCTACATCTTGGATGTTTAAACCATCCTAACATGCCATAGATGCAGGTGGCCTGATTCTTGATGTTGGCTATTATCTGTATGTACATGGTGTGTGATACATATAACATAAGACCAGACTGTCAATCACAGTCAACGTCCTCTTTAAGGCACTCCCCAAAAATGGCGGCCACTCGAAATGTGTGTGTTAATGACATTAAATTCTCAACTTGTGATGCAACACATATGGGTCTGTGTGTAAAAGTAAAAGCTCTGTGACCATTATGTTTTTCAGATCATGCTTCAGCGCCGGTATGACTTCGCGCCCAATGTGTGCGAGAAAAGGGACATCGCCCGGGAGATCATCGCGGAGATCCACCGTGTGACCAGCACCACCTTCACTCACACCCAGATAATGCAGCATTGGTCGGACCTGAAACGTCTGCACATGCCCCGGGTGCGGAGGTATTTTGGGATCCATTTCCCAAGTAAGTACAAAGCAATTGCATGGTATATGTTCCAAATGTCTAAGTTATGCCTTTATTTATAATGACTTTTCTTTGGTAGTGTTGGAAATGGATTTCAGAATTCGCCGCACCCGGAGACGTACAGGCCGACCAGTGCTGCATGACTCTGCATCTGTGAGTGAAGGTGGTGGATCTCCCGGGCGACGGACCTACCCCTCCTCTGTGGCCTCCTCAGACCAGCCCCTGGACCTTACCACAGAGGAGGGGCCAAGGCGCGTGGGCGTGGAGTCATACCTGGCCACGCATGGGGAAGGCTCTGGTATGTCACTCTTCATGTATAGGCACAAAGATATACATGGCAGGCCAAAAACTAAGTTATCCTTTATTATGTATTTGTAGAAGCTTCTGGAGCGGGTGAGATAGTGGAGGAGGAGGCAGCAGAGATGCTTGAAGTCGATCCTGGCGAAGGTGAGTGATGTCAGCCAGACTGGGAGCCAGATATGTTTGGAATAGTGACTCTATACAAGTACTAACCAAATGTCACATGTTTCTCCAGGGACTTCTTCACAGCAGAGCCAGGACCAAGGGCAGCCTGTTGGCCCCAACCAGCCATCTGTCGGCCACCAACTCCGTAAGTCTCCATGCCATTATTCATATTAATGTTTGCTTAGCTAATAACACACACATAACTAAAGGCGTAGCCAATGTGTAGTTCACACTTTCATGTGGGCACTTCGTTAGCTTAAAGAGGACCCTAACTAGTATTAAGAACCAAAGACTTAGCCATCACACTGTACCTACAGATTAGAAACATGGAAAAACACCCTTCACCCATCTAATGCATGTTATTAGACTGAACAAAACCAATATTGGGGAATATGGAATGCGCAATATTTACAGGCAGCATGGGATACAGATTGAAAAAAGGAAGGTGCTGCCATGCATTGTGTGAGTGATGACCTTTCCCTCAACCCAGCTATGCTCGGGATTCCCAACGCACCACTGTAACCTACTCCCCTGTACTTTATCCAACTCTCCACTCCTCATTAAGTGTTATGCTTCAGAGTCCAGATGGCGGCGCTGTAATCCCCAAAAAACCCTAAATAACTTTGAGGTGGTGCAGAATCATTTGTGAATAGTTATTGGTTTTCATTAAATAATGTTGAAGGTCCGGTTTAAGGAGTTTAAACACTTACCTGTGGGAAATGCATTAACTGTATCCCTTTGAAGAAGGACATATGTCATGCATTTACATGTATTTGATTAACCCTAAATCTATTTCCAGCATACAAACCGGTCTGGGACTCCTATTTATGTTTCTTTCTCTATTGGTTACAGGGATGATCCCCCAAACCTTGGCGGGAAAAAAAAAAAGAATGAAGGAGTTGGTGGCCGAGCTGCTGGCCATACAGGCGACGTTGGGGCCAACAGATGAAGAAGACGAGGAGGATTAGTGCCCTTGGTCCTGGCTCCTTTCTTAAAGTTGTTTTTACATTTTTAAAAATTTTAACAATTGTTTAATCGTTTTTGATAAAAAGAAAAAAAGATGTTTTTTAAAAAAACAAAAAAAAAAAAAAAAAAAAGGTGTTTTACTGTTAAAAAAATAACACATATTTATATGTGTTTTTCCTTGAAGAAAAAAAAAAAAAGGTTTACCAAAAAAAACCCAAAAAAAAAAAAAAGTTTTTAAAATTATTCCCAAAAAAAAAAAGAAAATATTTTAAATAAATTATATTTTAAGCCTTCCGAAATGTGTCTTTTCTAATATGCACACACCCAAAAAATTACACAAACCAGAAACAACACACTTAGAAACATATAGACATATGTAAATTATGTGATATTCTTACGTTTTATGGACCGAGAAATGAAGTGGGATGCAGCCGCTAAGGGGTTTAGGTAAGTTTGAGGGACCGAGAAATGAAGTTGGATGCAGCCGCTAAGGGGTTTAGGTAAGTTTGAGGGACCGAGAAATGAAGTTGGATGCAAGCGCTAAGGGGTTTAGGTAAGTTTGAGGGACCGAGAAATGAAGTTGGATGCAGCCGCTAAGGGGTTTAGGTAAGTTTGAGGGACCGAGAAATGAAGTGGGATGCAGCCGCTAAGGGGTTTAGGTAAGTTTGAGGGACAGAGAAATGAAGTTGGATGCAGCCGCTAAGGGGTTTAGGTAAGTTTGAGGGACCGAGAAATGAAGTGGGATGCAGCCGCTAAGGGGTTTAGGTAAGTTTGAGGGACAGAGAAATGAAGTTGGATGCAAGCGCTAAGGGGTTTAGGTAAGTTTGAGGGACCGAGAAATGAAGTTGGATGCAAGCGCTAAGGGGTTTAGGTAAGTTTGAGGGACCGAGAAATGAAGTGGGATGCAGCCGCTAAGGGGTTTAGGTAAGTTTGAGGGACAGAGAAATGAAGTTGGATGCAAGCGCTAAGGGGTTTAGGTAAGTTTGAGGGACCGAGAAATGAAGTGGGATGCAGCCGCTAAGGGGTTTAGGTAAGTTTGAGGGACAGAGAAATGAAGTTGGATGCAGCCGCTAAGGGGTTTAGGTAAGTTTGAGGGACCGAGAAATGAAGTGGGATGCAAGCGCTAAGGGGTTTAGGTAAGTTTGAGGGACCGAGAAATGAAGTGGGATGCAGCCGCTAAGGGGTTTAGGTAAGTTTGAGGGACCGAGAAATGAAGTGGGATGCAGCCGCTAAGGGGTTTAGGTAAGTTTGAGGGACAGAGAAATGAAGTTGGATGCAAGCGCTAAGGGGTTTAGGTAAGTTTGAGGGACCGAGAAATGAAGTTGGATGCAGCCGCTAAGGGGTTTAGGTAAGTTTGAGGGACCGAGAAATGAAGTGGGATGCAGCCGCTAAGGGGTTTAGGTAAGTTTGAGGGACAGAGAAATGAAGTTGGATGCAGCCGCTAAGGGGTTTAGGTAAGTTTGAGGGACCGAGAAATGAAGTTGGATGCAGCCGCTAAGGGGTTTAGGTAAGTTTGAGGGACCGAGAAATGAAGTGGGATGCAGCCGCTAAGGGGTTTAGGTAAGTTTGAGGGACAGAGAAATGAAGTTGGATGCAAGCGCTAAGGGGTTTAGGTAAGTTTGAGGGACCGAGAAATGAAGTGGGATGCAAGCGCTAAGGGGTTTAGGTAAGTTTGAGGGACCGAGAAATGAAGTGGGATGCAGCCGCTAAGGGGTTTAGGTAAGTTTGAGGGACCGAGAAATGAAGTGGGATGCAGCCGCTAAGGGGTTTAGGTAAGTTTGAGGGACAGAGAAATGAAGTTGGATGCAAGCGCTAAGGGGTTTAGGTAAGTTTGAGGGACCGAGAAATGAAGTTGGATGCAAGCGCTAAGGGGTTTAGGTAAGTTTGAGGGACCGAGAAATGAAGTGGGATGCAGCCGCTAAGGGGTTTAGGTAAGTTTGAGGGACCGAGAAATGAAGTGGGATGCAGCCGCTAAGGGGTTTAGGTAAGTTTGAGGGACAGAGAAATGAAGTTGGATGCAAGCGCTAAGGGGTTTAGGTAAGTTTGAGGGACCGAGAAATGAAGTTGGATGCAAGCGCTAAGGGGTTTAGGTAAGTTTGAGGGACCGAGAAATGAAGTTGGATGCAAGCGCTAAGGGGTTTAGGTAAGTTTGAGGGACCGAGAAATGAAGTGGGATGCAGCCGCTAAGGGGTTTAGGTAAGTTTGAGGGACCGAGAAATGAAGTGGGATGCAGCCGCTAAGGGGTTTAGGTAAGTTTGAGGGACAGAGAAATGAAGTTGGATGCAAGCGCTAAGGGGTTTAGGTAAGTTTGAGGGACCGAGAAATGAAGTTGGATGCAGCCGCTAAGGGGTTTAGGTAAGTTTGAGGGACCGAGAAATGAAGTGGGATGCAGCCGCTAAGGGGTTTAGGTAAGTTTGAGGGACAGAGAAATGAAGTTGGATGCAGCCGCTAAGGGGTTTAGGTAAGTTTGAGGGACCGAGAAATGAAGTTGGATGCAGCCGCTAAGGGGTTTAGGTAAGTTTGAGGGACCGAGAAATGAAGTGGGATGCAGCCGCTAAGGGGTTTAGGTAAGTTTGAGGGACAGAGAAATGAAGTTGGATGCAAGCGCTAAGGGGTTTAGGTAAGTTTGAGGGACCGAGAAATGAAGTGGGATGCAAGCGCTAAGGGGTTTAGGTAAGTTTGAGGGACCGAGAAATGAAGTGGGATGCAGCCGCTAAGGGGTTTAGGTAAGTTTGAGGGACCGAGAAATGAAGTGGGATGCAGCCGCTAAGGGGTTTAGGTAAGTTTGAGGGACAGAGAAATGAAGTTGGATGCAAGCGCTAAGGGGTTTAGGTAAGTTTGAGGGACCGAGAAATGAAGTTGGATGCAAGCGCTAAGGGGTTTAGGTAAGTTTGAGGGACCGAGAAATGAAGTGGGATGCAGCCGCTAAGGGGTTTAGGTAAGTTTGAGGGACCGAGAAATGAAGTGGGATGCAGCCGCTAAGGGGTTTAGGTAAGTTTGAGGGACAGAGAAATGAAGTTGGATGCAAGCGCTAAGGGGTTTAGGTAAGTTTGAGGGACCGAGAAATGAAGTTGGATGCAAGCGCTAAGGGGTTTAGGTAAGTTTGAGGGACCGAGAAATGAAGTTGGATGCAAGCGCTAAGGGGTTTAGGTAAGTTTGAGGGACCGAGAAATGAAGTGGGATGCAGCCGCTAAGGGGTTTAGGTAAGTTTGAGGGACCGAGAAATGAAGTGGGATGCAGCCGCTAAGGGGTTTAGGTAAGTTTCTGGTTGAGGGTGCGCATGCGCAAGATCTTATAAACATACGAACGCACGAATCTAAGAGGCCAAAAACCAATGAAAACCAGAGGCAAACGCAAGTAATTGGAAGAGCTTGACGATGGAAGCAGCCGAAAAAACAGGCTGCCGCCGCAACAGGTGAGCACATGAACGTGATTTTTACGATTGCCAACTGACTGAGGCAAGTTCGGGAGATATCATACGAACGGACGTATCTTTTAGGATAGAAACGTATTTGCTTATTGAATCACTCGCAAGTTCATACGAACGCACGAGCGGACGTGAAAAATAGGATGATCGTGAGCCAAATCCAAGCTGTTGCATGTTTCTTTGAATCAACCCAAATGTGCGCCCTGTTGCTTGATGTTCTGGCTCATCAGTGGTTGCAGGCAAATCGGGGGACATTCTGGCCTGGCTGTGTTGGGGAGAAATGTAGGACAGGTGGCTGGCTTCAGGTTGAACTGGACTTGGATATGGACTTGGGGTTCTTGGCTAGGTGGCCACTGAACTAGCAGGCGTAGATGTGGCATATGGAGAGTGCCTTGCACCTGTGCCGGTGCAAAATGTGAGCCAGGAGGAGAGGGTGTGCTGGATGATGTTGGGCTTCTTGCTCTGTGCCTCTGTGGCCCATTCACACTTTCATGCCCCTGGGAGGTTGTTGGACATGGGTGGGGTGATGGTGAGCTCTGGCTGCTGGGGCTTCTGGCCCGGTGGGTTGGCCTCTTGCCATGGGAGCTTTGCCCACGTGGGTGGGGTGATGCTGACCTTTGGGGGTTGGGGCTTCTCACCCTCTTGGTGTGCTTTTTAGGGGCCGTACCTGTGTGCTTGCGGGCCTGGGCCTTCTTCTTTGGCGCTGGCTCCTTTTGTTTGGTGCTTGTTGGTGCCTTTGTGGTTGCCTTGGCCTGCCCACAGCGGGTTTCCCGCACCTTGGCCTTTGGCATTTTTGAGCGAGTGGTGGGGCCTGCAGAAGCCTCCTCACACTTCTCTGCCTTTTTTCTGCTGCCCTCCTTTGCTGCTTTGGCCTTAGCGCCGGCTTTTTTGGGTGCCATAATGTTGAGACTCTGAAAGAGAATGAGCTGTGGGTCCAGGACCCTTTACATACTAATGCCTGGGTATGACGCTTACGCGTTTGCGTACACGTGCGTACGGCCGCTCGTCCGGCCGTGCAGAACCCGGAAACCGCTTGGGCATTACTTATCTGCTGCAGACAAGAAGAAAGATGGCGCCCACGATCTTCACCCACCAACAAGAAGAGTTGATTATGCTCGTAAGTGTATTTTAATGCCTTTGATTTGTAATCTAAAAGCATGCCTAGCACTTAAGGAAGAGCAGGAAGAAACGGTTTGGTTTAAAAGTGTGTAAAACTCCGTGCCAAACATAAGTTAGGGCCCACATGTGCGAACCAACTCACTAACACCTAGAAGGATAGTTTGAGGCTAGAAATGTGTCTTGGAATGTCATTTAGTCAAGTGATCGATTTGTGACAGATATTTGTATGCAGTTTGATCTAAATACTATGTATTTTTTGTTTTTTTTTAGACGATGCTTCAGCGCAGGTACGACTACCTGCCCAACTCTTTTGAGAAGAGGACTGTCGTCCTGGAGATTGTTTCCAGGATCCAGCATGAGACGGACACCACCTTCACCCACACACAGATCATGCAGCATTGGTCGGACCTGAAACGGCTGCACATGCCCCGGATGCGGCGATTTTTCGGACTCCTTTTCCCAAGTAAGTACATAGCGATTGCATGATAGATGTAACTAATACAGACGGTAGGCATTTATTTATAATTGCTTTTCTTTTCTAGTGCTGGAAATGGAGTACCGAATACGACGCACCCAGAGGCGCACAGGCTGACCAGTATGAATCTGCAGCAGGAAGTGAAGGTGGTGGATCTCCAGGACGACGGTCCTACCCCTCCTCTGTAGGGGCCTCCGACCAGCCCCTGGACCTTTCTACAGAGGAGGGGCATCATGGCATGGGCAGGGAGTCGTACCAAGTGACGGACCCGTTAGCCTCTGGTATGTGACTCTTCATGTAACCGCACACACATACATGCTATTTAAAACAAAGCTGATTCCCTTAATCTCTTTTTCTAGATGTTAATGTAGCGGGTGAAGGATCTGGAGCAGGGACTGCAGCAGATCATGCCCAGGAGGCACATGTAGAAGGTGGGTGATGTCACACACACATTGAAATTGAAATTTGCTTACTGTTGACTAAGACATTAGAAGTGACCCTATTTGACATGTCTCTACAGCCTCAACTTCCCAGCAGTGGCAGGTCCCAGAACCCAGGGTGGTCCCCGACGCACACGTCAGCCACCAACGAAGTACGTTGTAATGTCATTCTTTTGACTATGTGGTAATTGACATGATCACCAAGATACATAAAGCCATACTCAATGGCATTAGCATAATGACATATGGCCACTTCCTTAGATTAATTATTTAGCATAATGACATATGGCCACTTCCTTAGATTAATTACTTAGCATAATGACATATGCCCACTTCCTTAGATTAGTTACTTAGCATAATAACATATACCCACTTCCTTAGATTAATTACTTAGCATAATGACATATGGCGCCATGAGTTAGCTTGACAACTAAAAAACATTCCATCCACAGATGAGAAACATGTATTTGCCAACAAATAATGTTTGTTTGTTTTTTATACAGGGACCACACGTGCCAGAGTGGCAGCAATAGGCTCGATTCAGAGACACATTCGTCCGGACTTCCGTAGCTGTCTGTGAAAGTTTTGGTGGGTGTTTGTCATTTTTTGGCTTTTTTTCGTACATTTTTCACTCGCAGGAACGTTCGGGAGAATGTGTATATGCGCTTTCGATAAACGGAAGCAATTCGGAACATTTCCAAACAAAATTGAAAAATTTCCGTTCCTTCAGAAAACTTCCGTTGCTGGGATGGTTTCCGTCTGATTCAGAGAGCTGTTTTAAGACGGCTCACCACCCTATAAATCCGTTTATTTGTAAAACCACTTCCGACACCTCTGAGGACTCGGATTGCTATTGTTGAACATGTTTTGCGCCTATGTGGAGGAGTCTGCGCGCCTTTAGCACCAAGGCATTGCATGTATCAGCATGGCCGAGGCCATAAATTGTATAGCAATGCACCTGAATCAATACATTTCATGTATGTCTTATAGATGCATTTTAATGCTGACCTAAATTAGTCCTTAGCATGTAAACATTTATTTTTCCACACATCCATATAATTGCTATATTTTTTTAGACTTATGTCCTTTGTGAATTATATTTGGATTGTTGAACTTGAATCTTAATGTGTTGTAGGAGTTATTGTTTTAGTTGGTTACCTTTGCTTTGTGTAATTATTTTATATTTGGTTGCAGGAACCGCAAGATGTGCCACTCGCCCTTGCTCCTGATGCCCGTTCTTTGCCTGCAGAATGCGGGCCAGGGGTTCGGGCACTATGCCAAACCCGGACCGTGGTGGCGAGGGCCCTCTGGCTTATGAAGTCCAGATTTAGGTGTTTGGACCATATGGGGGGGGGGGCACTGCAGTATGACCCCAACAAGGTTATACCCAAATTTTAATTTACAGGGACCACACGTGCCAGAGTGGCACAACTGAGTGTCAGGGTCCTTCAGTTGGTGGGCGAGATGCAGGAGCTGCGCAACTCGTTGGGGACCACAGATGAAGAATAATGTTCAGTGGCCTGCCATTGCTATGTATTTAATTTATTATAGTTGTTTAAAGTTGAAATTTAACACATTTAAAAAAAATGCATATTTGATGCTGGTAATTATTAAAAAAAATTTACATTGTCATTTCATTAACAAACTACATTAACACAAAACTAATGGGCACAGAAATATTTAAAGATGAATATTCACATGACCGAGAAGTGATTTGGGTGTGCTTTAAGGGTCCAAAAGGGAAGATGGAGGATAGTGATAAGTGGTTTGGGTGTGCTTTAAGGGTCCAAAAGGGAAGATGGAGGATGGAGTGCTAAGTGGTTTAGCTAAACATTTTAGTAGAAGTGAGGGTGGCAAATATGTAGGCGAGCACTTTAATGAGTTAAGTTTGTAGTGCGCAGGTGCAAGATCGTAAGGATTCCGTCTGGACGATTATTTTTGGTAAAAGGGAAACAGAATCTATCGGGAAACGTAAAGGATTCGTTTGAGGATACGATGGGAAAAGGGTAAAAACGAAAGCCTACGTTGTAACATGTGGAAATGAAACGGAAAAGTCTGGATGGAAAATGACATCCGCGTAATTCGTAATCTGCCGTACGAACGGACGGAAACTTTACACAAGGTTTTCAATGCATGCATAGAATCGCTCGAACGCTCATACGAGAGCGGGAACATTTGAAAAAAATACGACATCGGCACCGTTTTGAAAGTTTTTTTGTGTCTCTCTGAATCGAGCCTAATGAGTGAAATGGTTCTTCAGTTGGTGGCCGACATGCAGGAGCTGCGTGACTCGTTGGGGACCACAGAAGAAGACTAATGTTCTGGGTCCTGCCATTGTTTTGTACATAGTTTTTAAATTTATATTTTAAATTGAACATTATATTTAAAAATTGAAATTTAAAAAAAAAAAAAAATTGATAAAAAGATATTTAAAAAAAAAGCCACACAAAAATGGCATTTATGATTAAAAAAAAAAAAATAATAATAATTCAGTGTCATTTTATTTTCAAAATACATTAACACCACACGAATGGGCCAAATAATATGTAGAGATGAAGATTCACATAACCGCGAAGTGGTTTGGGTAAGTTTGAGAGGTGAAAAATGGAAGAAGAGCCTAACCGCGAAGCGGTTTGGGTAAGTTTTAGGGGTGAAAAATGGAAGAAGAACCTAACCACGAAGTGGTTTGGGTAAGTTTGAGGGGTGAAAAATGGAATAAGAACCTAACCGCGAAATGGTTTGGGTAAGTTTTAGGGGTCATAAATGGAAGAAGAACCTAACCGCAAAATGGTTTGGGTAAGTTTTAGGGGTCATAAATGGAAGAAGAACCTAACCGCGAAGTGGTTTGGGTAAGTTTTAGGGGTCATAAATGGAAGAAGAACCTAACCATGAAGTGGTTTAGGTAAGTTTTAGGGGTGAAAAATGGAAGAAGAACCTAACCGCGAAGTGGTTTGGGTAAGTTTTAGGGGTCATAAATGGAAGAAGAACCTAACCGCGAAGTGGTTTGGGTAAGTTTTAGGGGTCATAAATGGAAGAAGAACCTAATCGTGAAGTGGTTTAGGTAAGTTTTAGGGGTAATAAATGGAAGAAGAACCTAACCGCGAAGTGGTTTGGGTAAGTTTTAGGGGTCATAAATGGAAGAAGAACCTAACCGCGAAGTGGTTTGGGTAAGTTTGAGGGGTGAAAAATGGAAGAAGAACCTAACCGCGAAGTGGTTTGGGACAGTTTTAGGGGGCTAAAATACAAGAAGAACCTAACCGGGAAGTGGTTTGGGACAGTTTTAGGGGTGAAACATGGAAGATGTAGGAAAGCGCAAAGTGGTTTAGCCAAGCATTGTAGTAGAAGTGAGGGAGCCAAATATGTAGGTGAGCACTTTAATGAGTTATGTTTGTTGTGCGCAGGCGCAAGATCGTAAGGATTTACGTCCGGACGATTATTTATTGAAAAAGGGAAACAGAATCTAATGGGAAACGTAAAGGATTCGTGGGAGGAGACAATGGAAAAAGGGCGAAAGCCTACGTTGTAACATGAGAAAATGAAACGGAAAAGTCACGCTGGAAAATGACACCCTCGTACTCGTACTCTGCCGTACGAACGGACAAAAACTTTACAGAAGGATAGCAATGCATGCATAGAATCGCTCGCACACTCATATGAGAGCGGGAACATTTAAAAAAAAAAAACAGATCGAACAAAAACGAAAGTCTTTTTTTGTTTCTCTGAATCAAGTCTATTGTCCGACTGATGAAGAATGAATGCACTGGGAAAAGACTGCTAGTTGCTCCCAGATTGAATGAAGGAGTCAACATACACCATCAAGTTTGAGAAAAACATATTTGCAGCATTAAGTACAATGGTAATTTCTTAAACAATTTCTTTAAATGTCATGATTAAAGAACTATATCAGGTATCTTATTGGATAGGCCCCTGGGTGGACTGGCCATAGGCAGCACAGGGTGAACTCCCAGTGGACCACAACATTTTGGGGCCAACAGGGCCGGATGTAGTTCTCAGATCACATTAACTCCTCTTCCAGGCTCACTGTACTTAAGACTCCTGCAATCCTGTAGCCTCTGCATCTTGTTTTTGGACCATAACCACCCCTGCAACAGTATCTGCTCTACTTTATTAATGCTCAATTACCATAACTCTAAGCGTTGCCATATCCACCATGCCCATGATCTGTCCCTGCTATTCTTTAGCCTCAGCTCTTTAACACAGTTGTTGACTGGCTTATGAAGTCCACAGGAGGTAGATTTCAGCAGCTCATGGGCTGGTCATTGGCTGACCAGGGTCAGTAAAATCCAGGCTGATTTTTTGCCCCAGCCCACCATTGGATAGGCTAGTGGGAATCACATGATTATGGAAACGATTCACCATTCTCTAAAAATGGTATTAACTACTCACCATGGGATATTTCTTGTGTACTATGTACTATGTGCCAAACTCCCCATACATTTCTTGCTGTGTAATCCCTGGAATGAAAGAATTTCCTCTTCTCAGGGTCCTGTGAATTTTAGAATGTAATTCCATCCTCATCACCACTTTTAAAATGGACCTCCAGCCAGATGTACAACAGCATCCTGCACCTCCTGTGTCCTAATTTTGGTTTCTTATCTACTTCATCTCCATAATAGGGCCAAATATGATTAAATCACCCACAGTCGCTCCCACATTCTATTCTGCAATGGGTGTCCAAATCAGCACCACCAGTGCTGAAGTAAGACACTCACTGCAGCTGCTGTGCAGGCTCAAAGTAATATGTTGGCATCTTCAGGTGTTATTTAGCAAAAAGGCATTCCACATGGAGATATCTGGGGAGGGTAGAGGGGCCCTGTGGAATTTTCTGGGTTTAGTTCTGGTTTATGAATGTAGAATGCACTTTAAATGTAATTTAAAGTAGACATAGAATGGCCCTAGAGTCTCTGAGACCCCAGAGCCTCCTGATTCCCTCTCCCCAGGGTATTTGTGATGCCTCGTGGTGTGAACCCCCACAGTAGCCCAATATGCTTACCTCACCAACGAGCCCGCCACCCATGGGCTGCCCCAGTGGTATCTCTTGCATCCTTCTTGGGCTGTGCACGGCCCACCATAACTGAATAGCTGCGTGGCCGTGCACAGCTGATGGATGCAGGTGACGCCATGTGCCGATCATGTGCGCGGATAAAATTCTATTCAACTTCTTCAGCCACATATTAACATGCGGGGGCAGGAGAAGCTGACTGGAGCAGAGCAGCACCTGTACTGAAGGCTCATGGAAGGGTACGGGAAGCTGGCACCTGCGGGGTTTCACTCAGCGGTGTATCCCAAGTCGGAATGCCCAGGGGGACGGTCCAGTATACGGGATAGTGAAAATCCTGGGTTTTGGTTCACTTTAATAACTAAGTTTTCTTGCTGAACACAAAGCAATATAGCATGGAAATGATACACACAATTCATTATACACAGAATTCACTTAAAGCGGAACTTCACTCTGAATAGGAGTCTATCTTATATGTTTCCCACACCCTGTACATACAGATTGGCCACATTAAAAATCATCCTACCTGCATCTACTGCATGTTATGAGCCTTTAAACATCCAAGATGGCGGCTTATGGAAGCCGCCATCTTATCAGGCAGCCTGCAAACAGGAAGTGCCTCCTGACTGTGCTGCTCTGCATTCTGGGATTGCTGACCTTGTCCTGACCCCAGCTCTGCTCTGTCTGAGCAAAGCACAGCTATAACTCGCCCCCCTGTACCTTATCCCACTCTCCTCTCCTCAGTAAGTGTGATGCTTCTGAGTCAAGATGGCGGCGCCCGTATCCTAAATTCCTGAACAGAGTTGCAGCCCAGTGGGGGAAAGAATAATAAGTTAGTGACTAAAAACGTAAAATATATTAATTTTAGATGCTGGGGAACCGTTTTTTAAGAGTTTGGGCTTGTCATCAAATCACGCTGAAGGTCCGGTTTAAGATGAGGTTAATTTTAGCAAACGTTTATGCAAAATGTATTACAATTACAATTTGATAAAAACCTGATGACACAATGGCTGGTCACATTTTAATGTTCTTTAGTTTAATGCACCAACGGACAACATTTTATGGCTCTTCCAGATTACATGGGAATGGAGGTATCTGCCACTTTAGAGGCCCTTCTGGGCAGAGAACGATTACAGAGCTATCCTTCCTCCTGGCATCAAAGGATGGCAGAACATCACCTTGGAGAGGCTCCGAGGGAAACGGCAAACAAGTAAAAGGTCAGCATATCGATTGCTGCTGTTATTCCTTTGTATGGAGAATGGATTCATAGATTCAGGTCATGTCTCACCAGAGGCATTGTGGGGAAGTAATAAGCCTTACACAGAAATCCTCTATGTGCAGCATTCTGGATTGATAAGTCAGCGCTTGTTCAATTTCCTTAATTACGGCTCATTCATTACCGCTGCACAGCATACTCCTGCGATGGTGTAGATAAGTGCTCCGTCATTGTAGCTGCATTGTGCAGAGGACATCAGTGGCCGGGCGGCTTTATCAATATAAACTTTTAATTACTCTTTCAACTAATCTGTAACTCCATCATGGGCTGCAGCTTATACACCTTATGCCATGTATATAAAAATGTTTTATCAGTCTTTTCCTATGTTATGTTTGCCTTTTTATTATTATTTTACCATCTTGCCAATGAGTAATTCAAAGAAACATAGGAGACACGGGGTTATCTATGGACAGCAAGAGAAAGACCAATGTGTCAAACAAATCTGTTATCTATTTATAAAGGCTAAAGGGAAAGTCGGCTTTCAATTACATTTTCAAATGTGTATTTTTTGTGCCAAAAGGAATGTCCATGAGGTGCTGATTTTTCTATTATTTTTTATTTTTTATTTTTGTTATGAAATATGTGTTTTATGGAAGCAACCAGCAATCTGTTGCCATTGCATTGTACACCAAGTTTGTACACCAAGAGATAGGTGAGCCCTGTACACACAGACCACTGCTGTTATGGCCACTGCTGAGGTGAGGGAGCTCACTCAAACTTACACATGGCCATCAGCATTGTTCTGTGTGTACAGGTGTCACATCTCTCTGCTTGCTGTAAAGACTTAGGCCCTTATTTATGAAGGAATAGCGACAGGTAGCGACTGGTGAGCGACCGGTAATGACGGGCACCGCCACGAGAACGCCGGCTCCCCAACACAATCACACATTTATCAAGCCAATCCTGCTTAGCGACTGAGATAGCGCCAGATAGCCACTCATTCATCATTATTCCAGCCTCAGCCCACAGCGCCAGCGTCCGACCTTGAACAGCGACAGGTGGAACAATCTTTAAATATTCATAATTAATTGTTATTAATGTATTTTTTTTTTTTTTAAATGTGAAAAATTCTGTGACCACTTCTGCCATGTTAGATAATTTTTTTAAGGTAAAAAAAAAAAAAATTGTGCAGAATTGATATTACAGGTCTGATATTATTGTATTCATATTACTAAATTCTTTATTAATTTTTTTTTTTTTTTTTGGTTTCTAAAAATATGGTTTTTGGGGGTTAAAAAACTACTTTTAACACATCGCCGCCAGCGCTCTGGGGTTTAAACATGCATTTCACAGCGCGAGAATTTTTTGAGCGTGATTTTTTGATGAATATGGTGGGAGCCGGTCGCTCTGACCAGTCGCTATCATGCGCACCCATACATCGCGGAACCTGTCAAATAGCGACTCGTCACCCCGTATTCAACATTACTGCACACCGACTCAGTCGCTATCAACAACCAAACAATGGCCAAGCACAGCAACTACTAGCGGGCGCTGTGAAAATACTGCTACAGTCGCTCAACTGTCGCTACCTGCCGCTGTTAATGAATCGGCCTCTTGGTGTACATTAGCCAATTGCAATTGATTGTAGAATGTAAAAACTGCGTCTATAAAACACACATTTTCGAACATAAGACAACATTTAAAAAATACTAAATCAGCTCAGCGCAGCACAATTCAGACATCAATTTGGCACATATACTTATATGTATATACTTTATATACTTTCAAAAATTCCATCGGAAGTTGACTTTCCCTTAAAAGCGTGAGTGGTGGTCAATGTTTTTTATAGTCCAAGTTTATAAGTAGAGTACCCCCTTAGTTTTGGGGCTTTTATTGTGTAATGGACAAATAGCATGTATGGACATAATGAGACAAATACACGTTTCTACTTGATTCTGCCTTTCCAGTGTCTTTAAAGTGGAATGATAACCAGTTTGATCTTTAAGACGCTGTGTGAACCCCCTCCAGCGCCCAATCCACTCACCTCTTCCATGAGCCCTCACAGCATCTCCGTGCCACAGGTGCATCTCTGGCATACTTCTAGCTTTGGTGCGTGCCCACACCAGGCCTATCTAGATGTCCAGCAGAGGCGCACCCACAGCTAGAGGCAGGGGCGGCGATGCAGCCAGCGGTGCTTATTCCATTTAGACTTACTTGGCGCACTGATCTCAGTATGGCATAAAATCTGAATGGACTGAACCCCGTTATTTGGCTGAGCAGCTTGCGCATGCACTGTAGGTACAGGGAAAAAGTTAGTTTACCAGCGATCCTGGGCAATACACAAAAGCAGAGAGCAGCAATACAAAATACTTAATTTGTGGACTCACGTCTCCTCTCTCACCCTCCCATCAAGAAATCGCTGATGATTCTTGCTTGTTTATTTATGTGTAAATTCTGTGTCCTAACCTTTGTTCATACCCATTGCTGAGCCCATGCCTAGACCCTGCACTAACCTTTTTCATGCCTGTTCTGTTCTATTCCATTTTGGGACTTTCTCTTATTATTGTTCTTATTAGGGGGGGAGCTCATCTAGGAAAAAAATTAAACCAAGTATAGATATCTCATGAATGACAGCACCATTTTCAAAAAATGTAAAAATTGCAGAGATTAGGAACTTGGAGGGATATAACCATAAAATCCAGTGGCTTGTCTACATTATTTCTTTAAAATTATTAAGGGAAGGATTTGACTCAACTGTGGAGATCTAACCTTACTGATGATGGCCACAGAGACACCAACAACATGGGCTTCCTGTTCCACAAACACCTCTCTTGTCCCTGTAACATCTATAACATAAGCCACATTTCTATCAGATAAACTTTCTGTTATGCAGGTGATTCCAGAGGCAAAGGAGGATCTTTAGACCAATTACTAGGTGATTCTATTGGGTTCAGACAACATGGATGAATATTCCTCTGTCTTGTGTCTCCTGAAGATCTCCCACCTGGAGTGATGATACTGTATGAACATTACTGTTCATACATCTCCTGCTGGGTGTCATTATTCATGTGCATCAATAATGTGTCTCCTGGAGATAAAATCAAATAGCTGCTACCTTTATTATAGCTTTCCTACAAGGATGCAAATGTAAGCATGGCTTTGCAGCAAAAAAGAGAATGTGAACCAATGTAAATGTGAACCTGTGCCAAAGCTGACCCTGACCATGAAACAATGTTGTATGACCTTTCTAATACGTACTAAGCTTTTGTTTTCTGCACTGAGCCCCCACTTGTCCATTGTTTCTGGGTAGGACCGCAATAAGTGTATTGGAACTAAACTGAAAATGAAAAGCTTCCCTTGGTAAACAGTAGCAGATGACCTAGGGCCCTTTAATCCGGGCCTGTGCCTGGGGGAAAGGTAATAAGGGAGGGGGGCATCTACAGCATCAATAGTGTGCTGCAGGAAAGACACATGGGACATGCTACAGATGGGCTCCTTGCTGCCCTATTATTGTCATTGTCTGGACTAGAGATGAGTGAACTTTTGAAAAATTTGATTTGACTGATTCTCCGAATTTTCCGACAAAAATCGCTTCGACCCGAATTTATTCGCGACGAATCGCTATTAAAAACGGCTATTTCTGAGCCTCCTAGAGCCTCAATAGGGTTGTAAACCATTCTGCCTTGCTGTAACACGCATAGGATGGGTTAGTTAAATAATACTTTAAATAAATATCACATGCAGATCAGAGGCATCGCTAATAGAATCGCAGAGCGGCACAATTGCAGAGAGTTGAAGTGGCATCACTATGAGGGGCAGGAGCCCAAACATTGCTTTAAAGAGACACTGGACTTGGCAGCAGCAGGAGCCCAAAAATTGGATGAATCACACCCTGGAGTTGCAAGCAGCAGCAGGAGCCCAAACATTGGCTGAAAGAGACACTGGAGTTGGCAGCAGCAGGAGCCCAAAAATTGACTGACACACCCTGGAGTTTCAAGCAGCAGCAGCAGCAGCAGGAGCCCAAACATAGCTTGAAAGAGACACTGGAGTTGGCTGCAGGAGCCCAAAGATTGGATGAATCACACCCTGGAGTTGCAAGCAGCAGCAGCAGGAGCCCAAATATTACTTTAAAGAGACACTGGATTTGGCAGCAGGAGCCCAAAATTGGATGAATCACACCCTGGAGTTGGCAGCAGCAGCAGCAGGAGCCCACACATTACTTTAAAGAGACACTGGGGTTGGCTTCAGGAGCCCAACAATTGGATGAATCACACCCTGGAGTTGGCAGCAGCAGGAGCCCAAAAATTACTTTAAAGAGACACTGGGGTTGTCTTCAGGAGCCCAAAAATTGGATGAATCACACCCTGGAGTTGGCAGCAGCAGCAGCAGGAGCCCAAACATTACTTTAAAGAGACACTGGAGTTGGCTTCAGGAGCCCAAAAATTGGATGAATCACACCCTGGGGTTGGCAGCAGCAGCAGGAGCCCGAACATAACTTTAAAGAGACACTGGAGTTGGCAGTAGGAGCCCAAAAATTGGATGAATCACACCCTGGAGTTGGCAGCAGCAGCAGGAGCCCAAACATTACTTTAAAGAGACACTGGGGTTGGCTTCAGGAGCCCAAAAATTGGATGAATCACACCCTGGAGTTGGCAGCAGCAGCAGCAGGAGCCCAAACATTACTTTAAAGAGACACTGGGGTTGGCTTCAGGAGCCCCAAAATTGGATGAATCACACCCTGGAGTTGGCAGCAGCAGCAGTAGGAGCCCAAACATAACTTTAAAGAGAAACTAGAGTTGGCAGCAGGAGCCCAAAAATTGGATGAATCACACCCTGGAGTTGGCAGCAGCAGGAGCCCAAACATTACTTTAAAGAGACACTGGGGTTGGCTTCAGGAGCCCAAAAATTGGATGAATCACACCCTGGAGTTGGCAGCAGCAGGAGCCCAAACATAACTTTAAAGAGACACTGGAGTTGGCAGTAGGAGCCCAAAAATTGGATGAATCACACCCTGGAGTTGGCAGCAGCAGCAGCAGGAGCCCAAACATTACTTTAAAGAGACACTGGGGTTGGCTTCAGGAGCCCAAAAATTGGATGAATCACACCCTGGAGTTGGCAGCAGCAGCAACAGGAGCCCAAACATTACTTTAAAGAGACACTGGAGTTGGCAGCAGGATCCCAAAAATTGGATGAATCACACCCTGGAGTTGGCAGCAGCAGCAGCAGGAGCCCAAACATTACTTTAAAGAGACACTGGGGTTGGCTTCAGGAGCCCAAAAATTGGATGAATCACACCCTGGAGTTGGCAGCAGCAGCAGGAGCCCAAACATTACTTTAAAGAGACACTGGGGTTGGCTTCAGGAGCCCAAAAATTGGATGAATCACACCCTGGAGTTGGCAGCAGCAGCAACAGGAGCCCAAACATTACTTTAAAGAGACACTGGAGTTGGCAGCAGGATCCCAAAAATGGGATGATTCACACCCTGGAGTTGGCAGCAGCAGCAGGAGCCCAAACATTACTTTAAAGAGACACTGGGGTTGGCTTCAGGAGCCCAAAAATTGGATGAATCACACCCTGGAGTTGGCAGCAGCAGCAGCAGCAGCAGGAGCCCAAACATTACTTTAAAGAGACACTGGGGTTGGCTTCAGGAGCCCAAAAATTGGATGAATCACACCCTGGAGTTGGCAGCAGCAGCAGGAGGCCAAACATTGGCTAAAAGGCACACCCTGAAGTTGGCATCAGCAGGAGGCCAAAAATTGGTTGGAAGGCACACCCTGAAGTTGGCATCAGCAGGAGCCCAGAAATTGGCCTAAAGCACCATTTGGAAAGTGTTAAACGTGGCACCATGCTGAATCTAGTCGCATGCATCAGGCATTGGTGGGTGGAAATCCTGGCTGATCCATCCCTGATTCATTTTGACAAAGGTGAGTCTCTCCACATTTGGCTGGGGTTGGCTTCAGGAGCCCAAAAATTGGATGAATCACACCCTGGAGTTGGCTAAAAGGCACACCCTGAAGTTGGCATCAGCAGGAGGCCAAAAATTGGTTGGAAGGCACACCCTGAAGTTGGCATCAGCAGGAGCCCAGAAATTGGCCTAAAGCACCATTTGGAAAGTGTTAAACGTGGCACCATGCTGAATCTAGTCGCATGCATCAGGCATTGGTGGGTGGAAATCCTGGCTGATCCATCCCTGATTCATTTTGACAAAGGTGAGTCTCTCCACATTTTTAGTTGACAGACGAGTTCTCCTCGCAGTAACTATGGCCCCCGCCGCACTAAACACCCGCTCAGATGGCACGCTACTTGCCGGGCAGGACAGCTTTTCCAGGGCAAACTCTGCTAGTTGCGGCCACAAATCAAGTTTGGCTGCCCAGAAGTCCAGTGGATCCTCAAGGTGTGTTGGCATGGTCATGTCAAGGTATGACATGACCTGCTGGTTGAGGTCCTGCTCCAGGTCTTCCTGCTGCTCATGAGTAGCCTCACTATGCGGGTGTAGAAAGCTACTCATTAGCGACTGAAGACTGAGGCTGCTGCTGATGGAGCTGCTGCTGCTGCTCCTGCCAACCTCCCCAGCAGCCATGGCAGTGGAAGGTGAGCGCAGAGGTCCCCTCGAGTCAGACCTGCGAGAGTATGGACCATGGCGCGGATAGGCATCACCCAACTGACTACGTAGAATGTCTTTGTAGTAGTTCAGTTTGTCCTCCCTCTCGGCGGGTTTAAAAAATGCCCCCATTTTGTGCCGGAAGCGAGGGTCCAATAAGGTGGAGAGCCAGAAGTCATCCCGCTGACAAATGGAAACAATTCTGGGGTCACTATGCAAGCACGTGAGCATGCTTCCTGCCATTTGCGCAAGTGACTCGGAGGGACTACCTGTCTCCATCTCCACTGCATACTGCCACGGTGTGTCTGGGTCCTCTGTCTCGCCTTCCTCAAAACCCTCTAGCTCCTCTGGCTGCTCCTGGTCCTCCTCTGCTGTCCGCTGACTAGATAAACCAGCCATTTCGCCAAGCCTAAACTGTGCTTCACTGTGCCCCTCCTCCTCCTCTTCCTCCTCCTCCTCCTCCAGTTCAGCTCCAACGGGGTTCATGTGGCCGTAAGATGTAGACACCATGTCTCCAGTGCCCTGACCAGCCATGGTTTCCAACATATGCTGTAGTACATGAAGCAGTGGAATCACGTCGTTCATCCCGTAATCCTGCCGACTGACAAATAAAGTGGCTTCCTCAAAGGGCCTGAGCAAACGGCAGGTGTCACGTATGAGCTGCCACTGGTTGACATTGAAGTTACACAGGGGAGTCCCCCTATCCGCTTGGATCATCAGGAAATCCGTGATGGCTTTTCTCTGTTCATATAATCGGTCCAACATGTGAAGGGTCGAATTCCAATGGGTGGAAACATCGCAAATCAGACTATGTTGGGGGATACCGTTCTGACGCTGTAGCTCAAGAAGGGTGTGTTTGGCGGTGTATGAGTGGTTGAAGTGCATGCAAAGTTTCCTTGAAGTTGTTAGGATGTCTTGCAGATGAGGGGAACACTTCAGAAACCGCTTGACAACCAGATTGAAGACGTGAGCCATGCAGGGGGCATGGGTCAGGCTTCCTTGGCACAGCACAGACAAAATGTTCTTCCCATTGTCGGTAACCATGAATCCCATTTTAAGTTTTCTTGGAGTAAGCCATGTTTGGATTTCCTGATGAATACATTTAAGCAGTTCCTCCCCTGTGTGACTCCGTTCGCCAAGACAAACCATGTGAAGCACTGCGTGACACCTCCGTGCCCTGCACACATGGTAGACTGGAGGGGCACTGAGACTTGAGCCTACAGTGGAGGGTGAGGAGATGGCGGAGGATGAGGAGGCCGAGTCGCACAGTGTCACAGGCCCAACGGGCAGGGAGCGCGGAGGCCGAAGCGGCGTGACCTGTCCAAGTTGCTGCTGCTGCTGCAAAGGGACCACATTCACCCAGTGGGCCGTAAATGACATGTACTGTCCCTGACCGTAGTTACAGCTCCAGACGTCGGCGCTGCCATGCACTTTGCTACACACCGACAGGCTCAAGGACTGGCCCACCTTCTGTTCAACAAAAGTGTGCAGCGCTGGTACTGCCTTCTTGGCAAAGAAATGACGGCTTGGGACTCTCCACCTCGGCTCGGCACAAGCCATCAGTTCTCTGAAAGGTCCACCACCTGAAAAGGGAGCGACTGCAGCACCAGCAACTTGGACAGGAGCATATTCAGCTTCTGCGCCGTAGGATGAGTGGGCGCATACTGCTGCCTCTTGGACATGGCTTCGCTGATGGATTGCTGGCGGGATGCATGACTTGGAGGAGGAGGAGCAGGAGCGACAGAGGATGGGTATGACGCACAGCTGCCTTCGGCTGAGGTGCTGGAGCCTTGGCTGGCAGAAATTGGGAGCGGCGTGCCACTTGGTGAGGAAGCAGACTGGGCCACCCCTTGGGAGCCTCGGTTCTCCCAGGTCGCTTTATGGTGACGCATCATATGTTGACGCAGGGCCGTGGTGCCAACATTTGGGCCCTGGCCACGCTTCACCTTCTGCATACACATCTTGCATGTGGCCATGTTACCCTCCTGCGGATGCTTCAGGAAAAACTGCCACACTGCCGAGTAGCTACTTTTCCCACCAACAGGCCTCACTGATTCGCTGCTATTGTCGCCAACTCCAGGAACCCCTGCCCCACTACCTCCCGATAAGGTAGCCTGCCGCGCAGCAGGTGCTCTACCCTGGCCCCGTTTGGCTCCAGGCTTTACAATTGTGCCCCCATGCTGCCTGCCAACCATGCTGCTAACACCTTGCTGCCTGAGCTGCTGACTCCGGGGCAACCTGCGCCCCTCTTCTCCTGATGATGACGATGAAGCCCCTTCATCACCCGGCTCTCAAGTGCGATCGGCTTCATCGTCATCATCATTATCACCGAGTTGTGGCTGTACGTCACTGATGTTCGTGGATTCGTCAACAGTGTCTGGCACAGGAGCTGGAACGCTCGCAGCACCCACGACACTGTCCACATCACTATTTGTCTGCCTAGCTAAAGAAGCCACCTCCATTTCTTGGCTGGGCAGTAGCTGCTGATCGTCCTCCTCACTAAAGAGTGGAGCTGAACCCAAAGCATAGGATACGTCGCTGGGGGAGGGAACGGCATAGGACAGAGGCAATGGGAGGACAGGGACTGCTCTCGGGGCATGCCAACTCAGGGTTGTGTCAGAGGAACCTACCGACCCTAGACTGGGGGTCTCAGACGTAAGTTGTGATGATGTTGTTGATGAGCGCGTTAACCAATCTACCACGGCAGATGCGTTACTGGTGGAGACACGACTGCTAGCAGATACTGGCAGACCAGGTCTCTCAGCGTGACTCCTGCTGCCACTCGCCCCTAGTCTGCTGCGACCTCTGCCTGCTGAATCTTGGCCTCTGCCACTCCTCTTTGAACATCCTGGCACTTGTCTGCCTGACATTTTTATGTATTTCCTTATTTAGTATAAACAGATAGGGTTCAATGTGCAGTTTTGCGGTGCCCTCCGGCCTGGTTTATTAAAAGCAGTCAAAAACAAATGGGATGCCCCCACAGCAGACCTGAGATCAGTATATATGCACAGCAACAGTGTCTAAGCAGGCTCAAACAGGCCAAATTACTTTAAATAACTGTTCAGCTTACAGTAAATACAGAAGCTAATGGGATGTTACAGAATGGGATGCACCGAAGCAGGCTTTAGAACAGTATATATGCACAGCAACAGTGTCTAAGCAGGTTCAAACAGGCCAAATTACTTTAAATAACTGTGCAGCTTACAGTAAATACAGAGGCTAATGT
The DNA here is from genome assembly GCA_027917425.1 of Gastrophryne carolinensis. NCBI lineage: Eukaryota > Metazoa > Chordata > Amphibia > Anura > Microhylidae > Gastrophryne > Gastrophryne carolinensis. Next base: position 112,936,725 of record CM051237.1, on the reverse strand, counting down.
GATGTTACAGAATGGGATGCCCCGAAGCAGGCTTTAGAACAGTATATATGCCCCCGAACAGTGTCTAAGCAGGCTCAAACAGGCCAAATTACTTTAAATAACTGTGCAGCTTACAGTAAATACAGAGGCTAATGTGATGTTACAGAATGGGATGCCCCGAAGCAGGCTTTAGAACAGTATATATGCACAGCAATAGTGTCTAAGCAGGCTCAAACAGGCCAAATTACTTTAAATAACTGTGCAGCTTACAGTAAATACAGAGGCTAATGTGATGTTACAGAATGGGATGCCCCGAAGCAGGCTTTAGAACAGTATATATGCACAGCAACAGTGTCTAAGCAGGCTAAAACAGGCCAAATTACTTTAAATAACTGTGCAGCTTACAGTAAATACAGAGGCTAATGTGATGTTACAGAATGGGATGCCCCGAAGCAGGCTTTAGAACAGTATATATGCACAGCAACAGTGTCTAAGCAGGCTCAAACAGGCCAAATTACTTTAAATAACTGTGCAGCTTACAGCAAATACAGAGGCTAATGTGATGTTACTGAATGGGATGCCCCGAAGCAGGCTTTAGAACAGTATATATGCACAGCAACAGTGTCTAAGCAGGCTCAAACAGGCCAAATTACTTTAAATAACTGTGCAGCTTACAGTAAATACAGAGGCTAATGTGATGTTACAGAATGGGATGCCCCGAAGCAGGCTTTAGAACAGTATATATGCACAGCAACAGTGTCTAAGCAGGCTCAAACAGGCCAAATTACTTTAAATAACTGTGCAGCTTACAGTAAATACAGAGGCTAATGTGATGTTACAGAATGGGATGCCCCGAAGCAGGCTTTAGAACAGTATATATGCACAGCAACAGTGTCTAAGCAGGCTCAAACAGGCCAAATTACTTTAAATAACTGTGCAGCTTACAGTAAATACAGAGGCTAATGTGATGTTACAGAATGGGATGCCCCCAAGCAGGCTTTAGAACAGTATATATGCACAGCAACAGTGTCTAAGCAGGCTCAAACAGGCCAAATTACTTTAAATAACTGTGCAGCTTACAGTAAATACAGAGGCTAATGTGATGTTACAGAATGGGATGCCCCCAAGCAGGCTTTATAACAGTATATATGCACAACAACAGTGTCTAAGCAGGCTCAAACAGGCCAAATTACTTTAAATAACTGTGCAGCTTACAGTAAATACAGAGGTTAATGTGATGTTACAGAATGGGATGCCCCGAAGCAGGCTTTTGAACAGTATATATGCACAGCAACAGTGTCTAAGCAGGCTCAAACAGGCCAAATTACTTTAAATAACTGTGCAGCTTACAGTAAATACAGAGGCTAATGTGATGTTACAGAATGGGATGCCCCGAAGCAGGCTTTAGAACAGTATATATGCACAGCAACAGTGTCTAAGCAGGCTCAAACAGGCCAAATTACTTTAAATAACTGTGCAGCTTACAGTAAATACAGAAGCTAATGTGATGTTACAGAATGGGATGCCCCGAAGCAGGCTTTAGAACAGTATATATGCACAGCAACAGTGTCTAAGCAGGCTCAAACAGGCCAAATTACTTTAAATAACTGTGCAGCTTACAGTAAATACAGAGGCTAATGTGATGTTACAGAATGGAATGCCCCGAAGCAGGCTTTAGAACAGTATATATGCACAGCAATAGTGTCTAAGCAGGCTCAAACAGGCCAAATTACTTTAAATAACTGTGCAGCTTACAGAAAATACAGAGGCTAATGTGATGTTACAGAATGGGATGCCCCGAAGCAGGCTTTAGAACAGTATATATGCACAGCAACAGTGTCTAAGCAGGCTCAAACAGGCCAAATTACTTTATAAAACTGTGCAGCTTACAGTAAATACAGAGGCTAATGTGATGTTACAGAATGGGATGCCCCGAAGCAGGCTTTAGAACAGTATATATGCACAGCAACAGTGTCTAAGCAGGCTCAAACAGGTCAAATTACTTTAAATAACTGTGCAGCTTACAGTAAATACAGAGGCTAATGTGATGTTACAGAATGGGATGCCCCGAAGCAGGCTTTAGAACAGTATATATGCACAGCAACAGTGTCTAAGCAGGCTCAAACAGGCCAAATTACTTTAAATAACTGTGCAGCTTACAGTAAATACAGAGGCTAATGTGATGTTACAGAATGGGATGCCCCGAAGCAGGCTTTAGAACAGTATATATGCACAGCAACAGTGTCTAAGCAGGCTCAAACAGGCCAAATTACTTTAAATAACTGTGCAGCTTACAGTAAATACAGAGGCTAATGTGATGTTACAGAATGGGATGCCCCCAAGCAGGCTTTATAACAGTATATATGCACAACAACAGTGTCTAAGCAGGCTCAAACAGGCCAAATTACTTTAAATAACTGTGCAGCTTACAGTAAATACAGAGGCTAATGTGATGTTACAGAATGGGATGCACCGAAGCAGGCTTTAGAACAGTATATATGCACAGCAACAGTGTCTAAGCAGGCTCAAACAGGCCAAATTACTTTATAAAACTGTGCAGCTTACAGTAAATACAGAGGCTAATGTGATGTTACAGAATGGGATGCCCCGAAGCAGGCTTTAGAACAGTATATATGCACAGCAACAGTGTCTAAGCAAGCTCAAACAGGTCAAATTACTTTAAATAACTGTGCAGCTTACAGTAAATACAGAGGCTAATGTGATGTTACAGAATGGGATGCCCCGAAGCAGGCTTTAGAACAGTATATATGCACAGCAACAGTGTCTAAGCAGGCTCAAACAGGCCAAATTACTTTAAATAACTGTGCAGCTTACAGTAAATACAGAGGCTAATGTGATGTTACAGAATGGGATGCCCCGAAGCAGGCTTTAGAACAGTATATATGCACAGCAACAGTGTCTAAGCAGGCTCAAACAGGCCAAATTACTTTAAATAACTGTGCAGCTTACAGCAAATACAGAGGCTAATGTGATGTTACAGAATGGGATGCCCCGAAGCAGGCTTTAGAACAGTATATATGCACAGCAAAAGTGTCTAAGCAGGCTCAAACAGGCCAAATTACTTTAAATAACTGTGCAGCTTACAGTAAATACAGAGGCTAATGTGATGTTACAGAATGGGATGCCCCGAAGCAGGCTTTAGAACAGTATATATGCACAGCAACAGTGTCTAAGCAGGCTCAAACAGGCCAAAATACTTTATAAAACTGTGCAGCTTACAGTAAATACAGAGGCTAATGTGATGTTACAGAATGGGATGCCCCGAAGCAGGCTTTAGAACAGTATATATGCACAGCAACAGTGTCTAAGCAGGCTCAAACAGGCCAAATTACTTTAAATAACTGTGCAGCTTACAGTAAATACAGAGGCTAATGGGATGTTACAGAATGGGATGCCCCGAAGCAGGCTTTAGAACAGTATATATGCACAGCAACAGTGTCTAAGCAGGCTCAAACAGGCCAAATTACTTTAAATAACTGTGCAGCTTACAGCAAATACAGAGGCTAATGTGATGTTACAGAATGGGATGCCCCGAAGCAGGCTTTAGAACAGTATATATGCACAGCAACAGTGTCTAAGCAGGCTCAAACAGGCCAAATTACTTTATAAAACTGTGCAGCTTACAGTAAATACAGAGGCTAATGTGATGTTACAGAATAGGATGCCCCGAAGCAGGCTTTAGAACAGTATATATGCACAGCAACAGTGTCTAAGCAGGCTCAAACAGGTCAAATTACTTTAAATAACTGTGCAGCTTACAGTAAATACAGAGGCTAATGTGATGTTACAGAATGGGATGCCCCGAAGCAGGCTTTAGAACAGTATATATGCACAGCAACAGTGTCTAAGCAGGCTCAAACAGGCCAAATTACTTTAAATAACTGTGCAGCTTACAGTAAATACAGAGGCTAATGGGATGTTACAGAATGGGATGCCCCGAAGCAGGCTTTAGAACAGTATATATGCACAGCAACAGTGTCTAAGCAGGCTCAAACAGGCCAAATTACTTTAAATAACTGTGCAGCTTACAGCAAATACAGAGGCTAATGTGATGTTACAGAATGGGATGCCCCGAAGCAGGCTTTAGAACAGTATATATGCACAGCAAAAGTGTCTAAGCAGGCTCAAACAGGCCAAATTACTTTAAATAACTGTGCAGCTTACAGTAAATACAGAGGCTAATGTGATGTTACAGAATGGGATGCCCCGAAGCAGGCTTTAGAACAGTATATATGCACAGCAACAGTGTCTAAGCAGGCTCAAACAGGCCAAAATACTTTATAAAACTGTGCAGCTTACAGTAAATACAGAGGCTAATGTGATGTTACAGAATGGGATGCCCCGAAGCAGGCTTTAGAACAGTATATATGCACAGCAACAGTGTCTAAGCAGGCTCAAACAGGCCAAATTACTTTAAATAACTGTGCAGCTTACAGTAAATACAGAGGCTAATGGGATGTTACAGAATGGGATGCCCCGAAGCAGGCTTTAGAACAGTATATATGCACAGCAACAGTGTCTAAGCAGGCTCAAACAGGCCAAATTACTTTAAATAACTGTGCAGCTTACAGCAAATACAGAGGCTAATGTGATGTTACAGAATGGGATGCCCCGAAGCAGGCTTTAGAACAGTATATATGCACAGCAACAGTGTCTAAGCAGGCTCAAACAGGCCAAATTACTTTATAAAACTGTGCAGCTTACAGTAAATACAGAGGCTAATGTGATGTTACAGAATAGGATGCCCCGAAGCAGGCTTTAGAACAGTATATATGCACAGCAACAGTGTCTAAGCAGGCTCAAACAGGTCAAATTACTTTAAATAACTGTGCAGCTTACAGTAAATACAGAGGCTAATGTGATGTTACAGAATGGGATGCCCCGAAGCAGGCTTTAGAACAGTATATATGCACAGCAACAGTGTCTAAGCAGGCTCAAACAGGCCAAATTACTTTAAATAACTGTGCAGCTTACAGTAAATACAGAGGCTAATGTGATGTTACAGAATGGGATGCCCCGAAGCAGGCTTTAGAACAGTATATATGCACAGCAACAGTGTCTAAGCAGGCTCAAACAGGCCAAATTACTTTAAATAACTGTGCAGCTTACAGCAAATACAGAGGCTAATGTGATGTTACAGAATGGGATGCCCCGAAGCAGGCTTTAGAACAGTATATATGCACAGCAAAAGTGTCTAAGCAGGCTCAAACAGGCCAAATTACTTTAAATAACTGTGCAGCTTACAATAAATACAGAGGCTAATGTGATGTTACAGAATGGGATGCCCCGAAGCAGGCTTTAGAACAGTATATATGCACAGCAACAGTGTCTAAGCAGGCTCAAACAGGCCAAAATACTTTATAAAACTGTGCAGCTTACAGTAAATACAGAGGCTAATGTGATGTTACAGAATGGGATGCCCCGAAGCAGGCTTTAGAACAGTATATATGCACAGCAACAGTGTCTAAGCAGGCTCAAACAGGCCAAATTACTTTAAATAACTGTGCAGCTTACAGTAAATACAGAGGCTAATGGGATGTTACAGAATGGGATGCCCCGAAACAGGCTTTAGAACAGTATATATGCACAGCAACAGTGTCTAAGCAGGCTCAAACAGGCCAAATTACTTTAAATAACTGTGCAGCTTACAGTAAATACAGAGGCTAATGTGATGTTACAGAATGGGATGCCCCCAAGCAGGCTTTATAACAGTATATATGCACAACAACAGTGTCTAAGCAGGCTCAAACAGGCCAAATTACTTTAAATAACTGTGCAGCTTACAGTAAATACAGAGGCTAATGTGATGTTACAGAATGGGATGCACCGAAGCAGGCTTTAGAACAGTATATATGCACAGCAACAGTGTCTAAGCAGGCTCAAACAGGCCAAATTACTTTATAAAACTGTGCAGCTTACAGTAAATACAGAGGCTAATGTGATGTTACAGAATGGGATGCCCCGAAGCAGGCTTTAGAACAGTATATATGCACAGCAACAGTGTCTAAGCAGGCTCAAACAGGCCAAATTACTTTAAATAACTGTGCAGCTTACAGTAAATACAGAGGCTAATGTGATGTTACAGAATGGGATGCCCCGAAGCAGGCTTTAGAACAGTATATATGCACAGCAACAGTGTCTAAGCAGGCTCAAACAGGCCAAATTACTTTAAATAACTGTGCAGCTTACAGTAAATACAGAAGCTAATGTGATGTTACAGAATGGGATGCCCCGAAGCAGGCTTTAGAACAGTATATATGCACAGCAACAGTGTCTAAGCAGGCTCAAACAGGCCAAATTACTTTAAATAACTGTGCAGCTTACAGCAAATACAGAGGCTAATGTGATGTTACAGAATGGGATGCCCCGAAGCAGGCTTTAGAACAGTATATATGCACAGCAAAAGTGTCTAAGCAGGCTCAAACAGGCCAAATTACTTTAAATAACTGTGCAGCTTACAGTAAATACAGAGGCTAATGTGATGTTACAGAATGGGATGCCCCGAAGCAGGCTTTAGAACAGTATATATGCACAGCAACAGCGTCTAAGCAGGCTCAAACAGGCCAAATTACTTTAAATAACTGTGCAGCTTACAGTAAATACAGAGGCTAATGTGATGTTACAGAATGGAATGCCCCGAAGCAGGCTTTAGAACAGTATATATGCACAGCAATAGTGTCTAAGCAGGCTCAAACAGGCCAAATTACTTTAAATAACTGTGCAGCTTACAGTAAATACAGAGGCTAATGTGATGTTACAGAATGGGATGCCCCGAAGCAGGCTTTAGAACAGTATATATGCACAGCAACAGTGTCTAAGCAGGCTCAAACAGGCCAAATTACTTTAAATAACTGTGCAGCTTACAGTAAATACAGAGGCTAATGTGATGTTACAGAATGGGATGCCCCGAAGCAGGCTTTAGAACAGTATATATGCACAGCAACAGTGTCTAAGCAGGCTCAAACAGGCCAAATTACTTTAAATAACTGTGCATCTTACAGTAAATACAGAGGCTAATGTGATGTTACAGAATGGGATGCCCCCAAGCAGGCTTTATAACAGTATATATGCACAACAACAGTGTCTAAGCAGGCTCAAACAGGCCAAATTACTTTAAATAACTGTGCAGCTTACAGTAAATACAGAGGCTAATGTGATGTTACAGAATGGGATGCACCGAAGCAGGCTTTAGAACAGTATATATGCACAGCAACAGTGTCTAAGCAGGCTCAAACAGGCCAAATTACTTTATAAAACTGTGCAGCTTACAGTAAATACAGAGGCTAATGTGATGTTACAGAATGGGATGCCCCGAAGCAGGCTTTAGAACAGTATATATGCACAGCAACAGTGTCTAAGCAAGCTCAAACAGGTCAAATTACTTTAAATAACTGTGCAGCTTACAGTAAATACAGAGGCTAATGTGATGTTACAGAATGGGATGCCCCGAAGCAGGCTTTAGAACAGTATATATGCACAGCAACAGTGTCTAAGCAGGCTCAAACAGGCCAAATTACTTTAAATAACTGTGCAGCTTACAGTAAATACAGAGGCTAATGGGATGTTACAGAATGGGATGCCCCGAAGCAGGCTTTAGAACAGTATATATGCACAGCAACAGTGTCTAAGCAGGCTCAAACAGGCCAAATTACTTTAAATAACTGTGCAGCTTACAGCAAATACAGAGGCTAATGTGATGTTACAGAATGGGATGCCCCGAAGCAGGCTTTAGAACAGTATATATGCACAGCAACAGTGTCTAAGCAGGCTCAAACAGGCCAAATTACTTTATAAAACTGTGCAGCTTACAGTAAATACAGAGGCTAATGTGATGTTACAGAATAGGATGCCCCGAAGCAGGCTTTAGAACAGTATATATGCACAGCAACAGTGTCTAAGCAGGCTCAAACAGGTCAAATTACTTTAAATAACTGTGCAGCTTACAGTAAATACAGAGGCTAATGTGATGTTACAGAATGGGATGCCCCGAAGCAGGCTTTAGAACAGTATATATGCACAGCAACAGTGTCTAAGCAGGCTCAAACAGGCCAAATTACTTTAAATAACTGTGCAGCTTACAGTAAATACAGAGGCTAATGTGATGTTACAGAATGGGATGCCCCGAAGCAGGCTTTAGAACAGTATATATGCACAGCAACAGTGTCTAAGCAGGCTCAAACAGGCCAAATTACTTTAAATAACTGTGCAGCTTACAGCAAATACAGAGGCTAATGTGATGTTACAGAATGGGAAGCCCCGAAGCAGGCTTTAGAACAGTATATATGCACAGCAAAAGTGTCTAAGCAGGCTCAAACAGGCCAAATTACTTTAAATAACTGTGCAGCTTACAGCAAATACAGAGGCTAATGTGATGTTACAGAATGGGATGCCCCGAAGCAGGCTTTAGAACAGTATATATGCACAGCAACAGTGTCTAAGCAGGCTCAAACAGGCCAAAATACTTTATAAAACTGTGCAGCTTACAGTAAATACAGAGGCTAATGTGATGTTACAGAATGGGATGCCCCGAAGCAGGCTTTAGAACAGTATATATGCACAGCAACAGTGTCTAAGCAGGCTCAAACAGGCCAAATTACTTTAAATAACTGTGCAGCTTACAGTAAATACAGAGGCTAATGGGATGTTACAGAATGGGATGCCCCGAAGCAGGCTTTAGAACAGTATATATGCACAGCAACAGTGTCTAAGCAGGCTCAAACAGGCCAAATTACTTTAAATAACTGTGCAGCTTACAGCAAATACAGAGGCTAATGTGATGTTACAGAATGGGATGCCCCGAAGCAGGCTTTAGAACAGTATATATGCACAGCAACAGTGTCTAAGCAGGCTCAAACAGGCCAAATTACTTTATAAAACTGTGCAGCTTACAGTAAATACAGAGGCTAATGTGATGTTACAGAATAGGATGCCCCGAAGCAGGCTTTAGAACAGTATATATGCACAGCAACAGTGTCTAAGCAGGCTCAAACAGGTCAAATTACTTTAAATAACTGTGCAGCTTACAGTAAATACAGAGGCTAATGTGATGTTACAGAATGGGATGCCCCGAAGCAGGCTTTAGAACAGTATATATGCACAGCAACAGTGTCTAAGCAGGCTCAAACAGGCCAAATTACTTTAAATAACTGTGCAGCTTACAGTAAATACAGAGGCTAATGTGATGTTACAGAATGGGATGCCCCGAAGCAGGCTTTAGAACAGTATATATGCACAGCAACAGTGTCTAAGCAGGCTCAAACAGGCCAAATTACTTTAAATAACTGTGCAGCTTACAGCAAATACAGAGGCTAATGTGATGTTACAGAATGGGATGCCCCGAAGCAGGCTTTAGAACAGTATATATGCACAGCAAAAGTGTCTAAGCAGGCTCAAACAGGCCAAATTACTTTAAATAACTGTGCAGCTTACAGTAAATACAGAGGCTAATGTGATGTTACAGAATGGGATGCCCCGAAGCAGGCTTTAGAACAGTATATATGCACAGCAACAGTGTCTAAGCAGGCTCAAACAGGCCAAAATACTTTATAAAACTGTGCAGCTTACAGTAAATACAGAGGCTAATGTGATGTTACAGAATGGGATGCCCCGAAGCAGGCTTTAGAACAGTATATATGCACAGCAACAGTGTCTAAGCAGGCTCAAACAGGCCAAATTACTTTAAATAACTGTGCAGCTTACAGTAAATACAGAGGCTAATGGGATGTTACAGAATGGGATGCCCCGAAACAGGCTTTAGAACAGTATATATGCACAGCAACAGTGTCTAAGCAGGCTCAAACAGGCCAAATTACTTTAAATAACTGTGCAGCTTACAGTAAATACAGAGGCTAATGTGATGTTACAGAATGGGATGCCCCCAAGCAGGCTTTATAACAGTATATATGCACAACAACAGTGTCTAAGCAGGCTCAAACAGGCCAAATTACTTTAAATAACTGTGCAGCTTACAGTAAATACAGAGGCTAATGTGATGTTACAGAATGGGATGCACCGAAGCAGGCTTTAGAACAGTATATATGCACAGCAACAGTGTCTAAGCAGGCTCAAACAGGCCAAATTACTTTATAAAACTGTGCAGCTTACAGTAAATACAGAGGCTAATGTGATGTTACAGAATGGGATGCCCCGAAGCAGGCTTTAGAACAGTATATATGCACAGCAACAGTGTCTAAGCAGGCTCAAACAGGCCAAATTACTTTAAATAACTGTGCAGCTTACAGTAAATACAGAGGCTAATGTGATGTTACAGAATGGGATGCCCCGAAGCAGGCTTTAGAACAGTATATATGCACAGCAACAGTGTCTAAGCAGGCTCAAACAGGCCAAATTACTTTAAATAACTGTGCAGCTTACAGTAAATACAGAAGCTAATGTGATGTTACAGAATGGGATGCCCCGAAGCAGGCTTTAGAACAGTATATATGCACAGCAACAGTGTCTAAGCAGGCTCAAACAGGCCAAATTACTTTAAATAACTGTGCAGCTTACAGCAAATACAGAGGCTAATGTGATGTTACAGAATGGGATGCCCCGAAGCAGGCTTTAGAACAGTATATATGCACAGCAAAAGTGTCTAAGCAGGCTCAAACAGGCCAAATTACTTTAAATAACTGTGCAGCTTACAGTAAATACAGAGGCTAATGTGATGTTACAGAATGGGATGCCCCGAAGCAGGCTTTAGAACAGTATATATGCACAGCAACAGCGTCTAAGCAGGCTCAAACAGGCCAAATTACTTTAAATAACTGTGCAGCTTACAGTAAATACAGAGGCTAATGGGATGTTACAGAATGGGATGCCCCGAAGCAGGCTTTAGAACAGTATATATGCACAGCAACAGTGTCTAAGCAGGCTCAAACAGGCCAAATTACTTTAAATAACTGTGCAGCTTACAGTAAATACAGAGGCTAATGTGATGTTACAGAATGGGATGCCCCGAAGCAGGCTTTAGAACAGTATATATGCACAGCAACAGTGTCTAAGCAGGCTCAAACAGGCCAAATTACTTTAAATAACTGTGCAGCTTACAGTAAATACAGAGGCTAATGTGATGTTACAGAATGGGATGCACCGAAGCAGGCTTTAGAACAGTATATATGCACAGCAACAGTGTCTAAGCAGGCTCAAACAGGCCAAATTACTTTATAAAACTGTGCAGCTTACAGTAAATACAGAGGCTAATGTGATGTTACAGAATGGGATGCCCCGAAGCAGGCTTTAGAACAGTATATATGCACAGCAACAGTGTCTAAGCAGGCTCAAACAGGCCAAATTACTTTAAATAACTGTGCAGCTTACAGTAAATACAGAAGCTAATGTGATGTTACAGAATGGGATGCCCCGAAGCAGGCTTTAGAACAGTATATATGCACAGCAACAGTGTCTAAGCAGGCTCAAACAGGCCAAATTATTTTAAATAACTGTGCAGCTTACAGCAAATACAGAGGCTAATGTGATGTTACAGAATGGGATGCCCCGAAGCAGGCTTTAGAACAGTATATATGCACAGCAACAGTGTCTAAGCAGGCTCAAACAGGCCAAATTACTTTAAATAACTGTGCAGCTTACAGTAAATACAGAGGCTAATGTGATGTTACAGAATGGGATGCACTAAAGCAGGCTTTAGAACAGTATATATGCACAGCAACAGTGTCTAAGCAGGCTCAAACAGGCCAAATTACTTTAAATAACTGTGCAGCTTACAGCAAATACAGAGGCTAATGTGATGTTACAGAATGGGATGCCCCGAAGCAGGCTTTAGAACAGTATATATGCACAGCAAAAGTGTCTAAGCAGGCTCAAACAGGCCAAATTACTTTAAATAACTGTGCAGCTTACAGTAAATACAGAGGCTAATGTGATGTTACAGAATGGGATGCCCCGAAGCAGGCTTTAGAACAGTATATATGCACAGCAACAGCGTCTAAGCAGGCTCAAACAGGCCAAATTACTTTAAATAACTGTGCAGCTTACAGTAAATACAGAGGCTAATGGGATGTTACAGAATGGGATGCCCCGAAGCAGGCTTTAGAACAGTATATATGCACAGCAACAGTGTCTAAGCAGGCTCAAACAGGCCAAATTACTTTAAATAACTGTGCAGCTTACAGTAAATACAGAGGCTAATGTGATGTTACAGAATGGGATGCCCCGAAGCAGGCTTTAGAACAGTATATATGCACAGCAACAGTGTCTAAGCAGGCTCAAACAGGCCAAATTACTTTAAATAACTGTGCAGCTTACAGTAAATACAGAGGCTAATGTGATGTTACAGAATGGGATGCACCGAAGCAGGCTTTAGAACAGTATATATGCACAGCAACAGTGTCTAAGCAGGCTCAAACAGGCCAAATTACTTTATAAAACTGTGCAGCTTACAGTAAATACAGAGGCTAATGTGATGTTACAGAATGGGATGCCCCGAAGCAGGCTTTAGAACAGTATATATGCACAGCAACAGTGTCTAAGCAGGCTCAAACAGGCCAAATTACTTTAAATAACTGTGCAGCTTACAGTAAATACAGAAGCTAATGTGATGTTACAGAATGGGATGCCCCGAAGCAGGCTTTAGAACAGTATATATGCACAGCAACAGTGTCTAAGCAGGCTCAAACAGGCCAAATTATTTTAAATAACTGTGCAGCTTACAGCAAATACAGAGGCTAATGTGATGTTACAGAATGGGATGCCCCGAAGCAGGCTTTAGAACAGTATATATGCACAGCAACAGTGTCTAAGCAGGCTCAAACAGGCCAAATTACTTTAAATAACTGTGCAGCTTACAGTAAATACAGAGGCTAATGTGATGTTACAGAATGGGATGCACTGAAGCAGGCTTTAGAACAGTATATATGCACAGCAACAGTGTCTAAGCAGGCTCAAACAGGCCAAATTACTTTAAATAACTGTGCAGCTTACAGTAAATACAGAGGCTAATGGGATGTTACAGAATGGGATGCACCGAAGCAGGCTTTAGAACAGTATATATGCACAGCAACAGTGTCTAAGCAGGCTCAAACAGGCCAAATTACTTTAAATAACTGTGCAGCTTACAGTAAATACAGAGGCTAATGTGATGTTACAGAATGGGATGCCCCGAAGCAGGCTTTAGAACAGTATATATGCACAGCAACAGTGTCTAAGTAGGCTCAAACAGGCCAAATTACTTCAAATAACTGTGCAGCTTACAGTAAATACAGAGGCTAATGTGATGTTACAGAATGGGATGCCCCCAAGCAGGCTTTATAACAGTATATATGCACAGCAACAGTGTCTAAGCAGGCTCAAACAGGCCAAATTACTTTAAATAACTGTGCAGCTTACAGTAAATACAGAGGCTAATGGCATGTTACAGAATGGGATGCCCCGAAGCAGGCTTTAGAACAGTATATATGCACAGCAACAGTGTCTAAGCAGGCTCAAACAGGCCAAATTACTTTAAATAACTGTGCAGCTTACAGTAAATACAGAGGCTAATGTGATGTTACAGAATGGGATGCCCCGAAGCAGGCTTTAGAACAGTATATATGCACAGCAACAGTGTCTAAGTAGGCTCAAACAGGCCAAATTACTTCAAATAACTGTGCAGCTTACAGTAAATACAGAGGCTAATGTGATGTTACAGAATGGGATGCCCCCAAGCAGGCTTTATAACAGTATATATGCACAGCAACAGTGTCTAAGCAGGCTCAAACAGGCCAAATTACTTTAAATAACTGTGCAGCTTAGAGTAAATACAGAGGCTAATGAGATTTTACAAAATGGTAATGTTCCCACAGCAGACTTGAGATCAGTTCAGTATATATGCACAACATCAAAAGTGTATAAGCAGCCTGAAACCGCTAAAAAAGCCAGTCAGCCAGCCAGTAACACTCAGGCTGGATGAAAAAAAAAAATCTCCCTGTGACTGCCTCCGATTTTTCCTAACTTTCCCTGCTTCTCGCTGACTTCCTGCCTGTCTCCTGCCTGTCTCCTGCCTGTCTCCTGCCTGTCCCTGTCTGTCCCTGGCTCTCTAACTGTCTCTCCCTGACTACAGCAGCGTCCTGTCTCTCACGAATGCAATAGAGAAATGAGGAAAAGCAAGATGTCCGCCGCCTTAAATAGCGCTGTGACGTCACCGGGCTTGCTGGCTGCTGATAGGCTGCATGTGACTGCCCCAGCATGCACTGGAGCGGGGTAGATGTCTGGACATGTCCGTCCGCCATCTTAGAATGCCTGTAATGTAAATAAATGGATGTTAAAGGAAAACTTCGAGCGATCGAAGCACCGGGAAATTCGGATTCGATCCGAATCGAATTTTTCATGAAATTCGGATCGAATCCGGGTTCGTCCGGATCGATTCGCTCATCCCTAGTCTGGACCATCTTTTTTAGAAGAAATTCTGCATCCCTGGTAACTCTTCCATTGTGCATAATTCCTCATAAATGCACAAGGACTATGGCCAGAATTGGCTGTTGGGTGTTTTTTTGCATGACAAACCTTTTCTCGCCACTTTCTCTCTCTCATGATTGAACAAATTATTTTTTTCTAATAAGATTTTATTGGAGAGAATTTTGGTTTTGTGCGAGAATTCACTCCAAAAGTTTAAACTCATTTGATTCAGGGAGTGGTGTTTTTGCGCAAGATCATGTTTCTCATTGCCATCAGCTTTTAGCTGGCTTCACTAGCTAACATGTTTAATTTCATTGATTAAAACTAGGGATGAGCGAACCGGTTCGGACGACCCGGAATTCGCTCCGAATTTCAGGGAAAATTCGATGCGGCACGAATCCGAATTTTTTTTGGTTCGTGCCGATCGACTTTTCCCTGAAATAAAAAAAATAAAATGCTGGCATGGTGGGAGCGGGCAGGCCGGCTACGCTGTCAGCGGGCGACGGAAGCCGGCCCGCTGACAGCGCAGCCGGCCTGCCCGCTCCCACCATGCCGGCATTTTTTTAAAAAGCAAACACCTGCATGGTCGGAGCGTGGAGGCCGGCGCCGCTCTCAGCTGTCATCAGAGGACGCATCCTCAGAGGGCGCCTGCTGACAGCGTAGCTGGCCTGCCCGCTGCCACCATGCCGGCATTTTTTTTTTCAGTTGAGCGATTCGTGAAAGTTCGATTCGGGCGAACCCGAATTTCTTGGGGAAATTCGGCGAATCGCCCGAATCGAACTTTCAAGAAGTTTGCTCATCTCTAATTAAAACCATGCCACTATACCCAGCATGATATGTATCAATGAAACTGACAGGCAGATATTGTTTTTCTTTTTGCTCTAGTATGTTTTGAAAAAAAGCCAACCAACCCAGGTACCAGGTATAAGGGCTGGTAACCCAGGGCTCAGAAGCCTTTTACCAGCCCTTATGCCCTTCAATATGAGTTCGGAGCTCTTCCAGGGGTGCCATAGAAAACCTGTGTTTTTTTCACTTTACCTTTGAACTGATAAGGGGACCCATGGACCAGTATGAGCCTAGCGACCTATACACTGTAATTGAAAAATTGGTTGCCAGTGGAGAAGGGGGGCAGGTGGATGCGATGGGCACTGCTCCAAAAGAAAAGAATGCTCAGTATAAACCAGACACAGTCCGTATGCATGCTTGGGGGGGGTTATACTTGGGGTCAAAACTTAACAAAAGGGGGCACTAGCACTAAAAGTGTCTTGGCAGCCTGAACAGCAAATGAGGCCGTGCTTGTGGCAAGGGATGAGTCTTGGTTTGGTCCCATGTTTTACAATCTGAAGGCTGCCGACAGTGTGCTGTCACTTTATTCCATGAGATCAGCTGCGTAGAAGGTCCCTGGATGACAAGACAGTTAATTTTGGCAGTTTAGGAAGCAGCTTTCCTCACGAGTCAAAAGTGCTTTCTTTTTCCTTGTTAAGACAGTAAAGCACATGTCAACAGTGTGAGGAGGTTTGTAGTAAAAGACTTGCCTACCACCAATCGGAAACTGCATCAGCAGCAACAGCTGGGCCAGCTCCTGGTTTATGTGGACCTGGGGCAAGAGTGTGTTCTCTGCCCCTGATTGCCTACCAGTTGTCATTGCATTCTCCACTGCCACTTATCATCCTCCAGAGTCACTCATTGAGGGTGAGTCCTCATACCCTTGCCTTCTCCACTGCTGATGAAGGGTCCACCACTTTTGCGACTCATTCTCTGCACATTGGGCACCCAGCTTACCGGTTTGGTTAGTCTTCCCACTGGAAAATCATCCTGCAGCTCAGTCTAAAAATTAGTGGGCCCATAAAGATGCTCAGGCATGCCGAGTTCTGGTGCCGGAACTGAGCAACAATATGGATTTTGAAAATAAAGACTTATAAATATTTAGTGCACCTTCTTAGTCATCTACTCTCTCTCCCTGCTGGCTAGCCATCATCCTTGAATTCAAATGCAGGGGGCTCCTCTACGCTTCATGATTTCATATAATGCTGATGGGGTGGAGGAGCATAGTACATGTGCCCATGCCGTCTAGAAGGTGGCACCCTGTGCAGTCACTAGAGGATTCCTGTTTTTTCTGTTCTAAAGACAGGCTTGGTAGGTGCCAAGAATTTAGCAGCAACAAGAATTTTGTTTTCTTTTGTCCGCTTTTCAGCCTATTATTGTGGTTTGTGAAGCACACTGGGATTAATTAAAACCTCTACCTGGCATAAACAATAAAGATGCTCAAAAAATGTTTCCTCGCACATTTTATATTGCACTTTCTTGTTAGATTTATTCCTTCTTGAAATGGTACAGTTGGTAACCCTTTATAATTAGGCAGAAAATAAATATATTTTTGGATTATATTTCCTGAAGTCTTTGTAGTAAGTTTTTGAAGCAATACTTGTGTTTCATACTAAGGCGCAGTAGAAAATAACAAGCAAGGTGCAGAAAATGTACAGTGCTGGCAGAAGGCATTTGAATGGAAATTCAACTATAGAAAATGTTACTTTATAGGGTAAAACTATCAGTATATTGGAATTGGCAGTTATTTCTGATCACGTGTTGCTGTGGTGAAAGTGTTTCATGGCACCATTGTGAAAAATGTGAAGCACCACGTGCCATTGATGTGAGTGGCAAACCACAGGGTCAATTAAATATACTGTCGGAAATAACATGATATAATAAAGGAGAACTTTAAAAGAAAATCAGGCCTCCCCACTTTTCAGTAAATTACAGGGCTTCCTCCAGAGGGTGAAGGGTGTCCAGAGACCTCTGGCAAGCATCCTTTTCTCTCGTGCCACTGAGGGTCCAGAGATCCAGTTCCTTGCTGGTATGTTATGGGGTCAGGAAAGCATCTGGCCAGCTCTGCTTTACACAGCGAGGAGGTTTTCATCAGAGTGCCCATCTTCCTAAACTTTCTGCTACCCTGGGGACCCTGAATCAAGAGTGACTCATTAATTACCCAATCAATAAAGTAACAATGGCTCCTCTGCTGCAGTAGTTGGGCAAATAACAAGTCACTCATGATTCTTGCACTGCAGAGAGGCAACGGAAAATATTGCACTCTGCTCCAGACATTAAATTGATAGCATTTTAGTGAGTGGGATTGTTATTTTGTTAGTTTATGCCCAAATCGGGTATTGTGGGTGGGAAGGGTAAGGATAGGAAGAGATATCTATTCTCCTATTTTAAATCTGTGGCAAGTAAGGTCCAGGTTCTCATGTACTCTAATCTACTGCTACTGCCGGTGAGCCCCAAATTCAGGATACTCAACTTTTCCTAATGAACTTCTCTATGGGGGGGCAGGAAGAACTCACTAAATTAAGAAGAGGCTGGAACATGTGTGTACAGCACTTTTCTGCCCCCCATTGGGAGACACACGAATAGAAAATGGTGTGTATCACTCTAATGCAGTGCTCACTATTTAGTGTCTCTGTGGACCAGAAACCCTCCTGGAGATGTAACGGAGTGCTTGGGTTCACTTTAACTCTCCAGATTCATTTCACACATATGGTAGATCTTACTAGACTGACTGGTCTTTCCCTGTCCATTACGACATGAGGGCATAGCAATTTGGCCAACGCCCAGCAAGCCTATTGATGGGGAGCCAAGTTTACTGGGTCAGTGGGTGGACAGCGATTTATATGGCCACAGGGGGTAACCCAATTGGCTGCTCGCAGTCAAGTATAGACTTTCTGGTCCTCAGCCTTGCCAGGTGCCAGTTCTCAGCAGGGTATCCAAAATCAGAGCTGCCCATGCTGCAACAATCCAAGGAAGTCAATCAGTATTGATAGGAAATCCTCTTTATCACAACAAAGCTATAAATTAGTCATACATAAAGTAGTTATTAATGCTATTGTACAGATAACATATTCTAAAAAGGCATAAGAGACACCTGTTTAATTTTCAGCTAAGATGCCTTCCCCATTCCTGTGATTAAAGTCAATCTTGTACCTCTAGGGAAATCAAAATAACTACATCCCCTTGAGGTTTCTAATTGGGATACTTACAGTCATCCAGATATGTTAAATTTCTCAATATTCAGAGTTAAGTATGTTTAATGATGTTTACCGCTCCCAGTTTTTTTTATTTCTCTTAATAATTACAGTGTCATATGTAAAAAAAAATCTGGGTCATCTTTGTTGCCCTCAGATCCTGTCATCTATTCCGCTATGGGTAGTGTATGATGGGACGGGAGGATCTGATGGATATTAAAATAACACTAAGAGAGTGCTATGCTTATTTATCAATGTCCAGCCCTGCAATTTGCTAGCTGACATTTGCCACATACTTTGCTGGGGTTTCAATTAAACTGCAATTTATGTTCCTAGTGTTCCAGTTTGTAAGGAGCCCATTTTCATAAACACGCGTTTAATTTTCTTTTAATCAGCCCTTGCATGTATGTTGAGTGTGCTCTAAATGGTTATTAAAAGTAAATTTATTGCAGTTAAGCTTTTCCGTTAAGATCATTCAACTTGACTGTACTTCTTGTGTGAATTTAGCTGCTTTGTAATCCATCTGTATTATGTGTAATTACCATACACTGCATCACTTTTCAATTCAATTATATATATTCGGGGAGCACAGGCTAATATTTCTACATGGCCCACAGGGTTTGTGCTGGATTTGTTTTTATTTTTGAGGAAAATTGTAGCGAATAAAAATATCAACTACATGCAGGGCTGGATTATGAGGGGGCCTCCCCCCCCCTTGCCCTACAAAGGGGGCCTCCCCCAACCTTTGCGTTATGGTCTGATCCAGCAGGGTTTTCATAGACGCTACTGGTGGCAGTGGGGGGCCCCCGCGCACCTGGGCAAGCCTTTATTTGTTCTGGCAAACCTGAAGCCAAAGCCACCACAAGATGGAGGGACTAGAGCAGCAATGCCACTGTCAGCAACGCTATAGTGGGTGCAGAGCTGTCAAATGGTGGCTGCTTACTGCACATAAGCCACCAAGCACAGCTGCTGGCAGCTCAATGCAGGGAACTGTTTTCTGCTGGACCAGCTGGGCGACTGCACCCCATCCCCCCACCCAGAATGGCAAAGCAGGAGTTCCCAAACAGCAAGCACAAAGGTGGCACGAGGGACTCGATCTGATGTTCCAGTAAGTAAGAGGGTGCCAGACAACCATCAGTTACTTGTAAAAAAATACTATATTTGGGGCCTCCACCAGATTTTGTGCCCAGGGGCCTCCACCACACTTAATCCGGCCCTGACTACATGAGATCATTTCATCGAATGGAAACTCTTGTAGCTAGAATCTGACCAGTAGCATGCCATGTTATAAAAAATCTGCCATTTTCCAGCAGGCTGTTAAAGAGACAGTAAAGTTATGAACAAAGTTGGCTCCCCTGGCCCTCTGCCATGCTTAGACACTGTACGTGGTAAAATAAAAAAAATAGCTCATCTGGTCCTGGCAGCCAGCACATTTTCTCAGGTATCTGCCAGCAGTAAGGCTACACAGACTCTAAAGCTTGACTGCCGGCCTGAGGGCTATTGGTGGGGACATTAGCTGATTTTGTTTTGCATCACCGGTGGGTTTTGGTACACTTTAAGATACAGCCTTCTACATAAAAAGATCACCACCACTGCATGCACTTTATGAACAAAAACAGGTCAACTTTTTCTATTGTACAGGAACTTGCTATAGAAAATCCCCTCTTCATATCTTGACATCCTGCCAGACATTGTAGAGCCATGGAAATGTGTTTCCCAGTCATGTCATGTCATGTCTGACCATATCTGGTATTACACCAAGTAAAGTATTATAATTAGTGTGCGAACCACAAAGTTCAAGTTCTTACTTCAGCCAGAGGGTGCACTGCACCTGTAAAAACGATTTTTATTTTTTTTGCTTTTTTGTGTTAAATTTAAAAAGCTCACTGGGCTGAAATTCACACCCAAACGTGCACCCATTAGGGTTGATTCAGAGCCCATTTCTTTTTAACCGCAATCATTCAAAAGGTATACTGTATAGTGAAAATATTTTGTTCAAAAATGAATGAATAGCATTCTCCTTATGATAAATCCTTCTAAAGGATTTTAAGATGTGAGGACTTGTAGTGCTTGGAAATCTGCCACCATCTCATCAGGGCAAATCTGATTTAAGAAGTTGGTTAATGAGCTTGCTCTTTTCAGTGGTAGAGCAGATCCCCGTCTCCTTAATCAGAGAGCGCACATTTGGGGTTGAAGTAGCTCCCATCACTCAGGGGACCTCTCCTGTCTCAGACAAATAGCCCGTAATAGCTCCATTAATATGATCTGCCAGGTAGTCATATATTCTTAAAATAAATTGCTCCTGGATAAGACTTTTTTCAGTTTACTTTTGTTTTTTACTCTGCACATCTGCTCACCGGATACTGGCGCACAAATGAAGCTATTTTGTGAAGCATGTCAAATTATTTAGTTTACCCAGATTAAAAGTATGTACTGTATAGTTGGAAAATATGTCGACATTAATTCCTAAAAGGCAGTTTACTGTTTTGTGACATCAAGCAGCATTGCCCAGAAGCATAGCTGGGGGTGGGGGGCAGGGGGGTCCCAAGTGCAGAAGGTCAGGGGGGCGCCAAAGGAGAGCCTGAACATAGGTGGGGGGCACCATTTAGATTATTTGCCCTGGGTTCCTAGAAAGCCTAGCTGTGCCTCTGGCATTGCCTCCATTCCCCAAGCAGGTAATGATTTCAGGATGTAGGATAATCAGTTATTAGCTTAGCCTTATAGACACACCACCCAGCTCTATATCCTACACACATCCACCCCTATTTCACTGGACCACAGGTAGCACCCACATCTACTCACTGTTCTGGAGTTCTTGGAGGTTAAATTAGACACACTGGGTTCCAGCTGCTTTGATTGTTATTGGCAAGGTGTATTGATAGATGAAACATCCATATAGCAGGACTAATATACCAAACACCACTTCATAGGGGCTTTCTTAAATATAGCAACTGTATAGTAACTTGCAGGACCCATCTCCTACTCTCAGGAAATTTTTATGTAATCTCCTAACCAGGAGTCAATACTAGTAATGAACTGTATCTGCCTCTATTCTGTTCTGGTGCATTTCTACCAAATAGTTTGCCTTATTCTGGTTCTGCATCACCATAATCCAAATCCCATTAGTCTATGTCTATGAGCGGCGGGGGGAATTCAGAATGGGCTTTTGTGTCTCACACCCACATATACTACCCAGAGGTTATTTGATATAATTAGAAAATGCCAAGTGGTAGTCAATTAAAAAATGTTGGAAACCCCTGCTCCCTCCCTCTTTGAGCAGGTAGGGAAAGTTTTAAATATATATTATTTACCTCAATACAAGGAGGTGTATTGTGCATAGTAGCACAGCCCGGCTCGCAAGGGCACACCAATAATAGAGGCAGCGGAGGAAGTTGCTACCGGACAGTGGCAGAAGGGGACAAAGTTCAAGCTGCCTCCCACCTCCTTTCAGCACCCAATCCCCCTTGGAGTGGCTGACTGGCACTACCTGTGACAGCTGTGGCACGGTCTGGCCAACAGCAGTGGGACTATGATTAGCAACGGTGGGGATTGGTCATCATCACTGCCCAGGTTGGTGGCAGCAGGGTCAAAATTGGTAGCAGATATCTCCTATTCTTTTAGGGGCTCACTATTAGTTTTGCTATGGGGCCCTGCTAAACCTATGTATACCCCTGATAGTGTCAATGTGTTTGGTGTGCCATATACCCAGTCCAAGCTTACTAACTGTGACCTTAGAATTATGTGAAAAATAATTTTAATGCATTCACTATATTGCAGTGCAATGCATGTTCTGTATACTTGGCATAATTGGCATTTTCATTTTCTTTTTAATGCAGGCTACTTAAAGATAATCAGTAAATATTCTGACCTTTATCCCATTCTGCAATGTCTGTGTGGATCACATTTAAGTGACATACTGTATCTATGATTGAATCTGGTATTTTCAGGATGAGCTAAGAAAGCTTTTTTTTGCTTAGAGGCCATCTCCTGCCTCGGGTGTTCTAGCTACAAGACTGCACAGACTATTCATTGAGCAGAGCGCTTTGTAATGGAGGTCATTAATCTCTTGATGTAAAAGTCAAGAAATGATCCATTCAATTTATTAAGAGTTCATCCAGCCTGTTGGCACTGTACTTTTCACCCCTTCAGAGTGAGTTGATAATAAAGGAGATGGTATCCTAAATTTAGTCCAGGAATATGTCATACAATGTCCATTTTTAACTCAAAGAATATTGGTAGTCTTAACTCTTCATAAAACGTTTTAAGCTCTATACCAGGGGTTCTCGAACTTTTCAAACATTTCTGTTATCTAATTTTGTGTCCTTACTCATGGCAGCATGGGTGTCCCCCTTATGGGAGCCGGCGACCTTTTTGTAGCCCCAACAGGGGCCAGTTCAGAGCGCCGCTGCTCCACCACCACTGACAGAAGAGGATCGGGGCTCAGATAAGTTACAGCAGCTCTTCTGCTGCACACTCTCCCCCCCCCCCCCCCACAACAGCCACCCCCAGAGTTCAGATCCCCATTGATTTTCAATGAGGACCAGGTTCAGGTCCCCAAACTTGAGCATTTATTTAGCCAAGTTTGGCCGAGCGTACCTTACCTGAACTTTGGGAGGTTTTCCCATTCTACTTGGGACCTCTTTCTAAGCTACAGCAAGATGAATTTTTAGATATCTCTGTTCAATTGAATAAATGATTAGCCTGTATTACTTTTTTGACCCAGCCCAAACACGGAAAAACTGGATTATGGGCTGCTGAGCAGCCCATCAACCAGCTTCACCTAAGGTTGCAGCAGCAGAAGCGCAGCAGAAGTGCCAAGTTCGGCCAAGCTTACCAAACCCAAACCTTGGAGGGGTTCACCCATCTCTACTTGGGAGCTCTTTCTAAGCTACACCAAGATTGATTTTTTGAAATCTCTGTTGAATTGAATAAATATATTACTTTTTGACCCGAACATGGAAAAGCTGAAATATGGGCTTCTGAGCAGCCCAGCAGCCAGCTTCACCTAAGGTTGCAGCAGCAGAAGCGCTGCTGTAACTTACATGAGCCACCATCCTCTTCTACCAGTGGCGGCGTTCTAAACTGGCCCTGCCAGGTGCTGCCAATAATCCGCTGCCAAAAGAGTATCTGGGCTTAGATAAGTTACAGCAGTGCTTCTGCTGCACACTTTGCACCCCCCACCACCACAAACACAGCCACCCTACAATGTTCGGGTCACCATTGACTTCATTAGGGACCAGATTTGGGTCCCCGGACCCGAACATTTATTCAAAGTTTAGCCACGCTTGTCTAACCCGAACTTTGGGGGGTTCACCCATCTCTAATTGGAAGCTTTTTCTTCACTGCCTTCTTCGACATTACCTTCTATTTACCGTCTGCAGAGACATTATTTTAAAATGTTATTTTACATTATTCCATAACCAGGAAACATAGATCTATGTGTCAACTTTAACAGAAAGAGAATCAACACAACAAAGAGGTGTTCTGCGAATTTGTGTAATTTTAAAAATCCATATAAACACGTTGGCTCACTTATACCCAAACTGAATAAAATTCCTGCCAAGATTGAGGTTTTCTTCTCCTGGTAGAAACAGAATCCAGGGGTGCCAGGTTTGAACCCATCAGGAGAGACCTCTGATTTCCTCATCCTTTCAAAAAAACAAGCCTGACAGGTATATAAGTGACCCCTCCTCCCGCCATCCAGCATATTTATATGGATTTTTGTCATTGGGCAATTTTTGGGCTGTAGTCTTCCTTTAATGTGGACCAATATCCCAGATTGTCACTATCCTGGGCTTTGGTCTGTGCCCCTGGGGTACCCTGGTTTGGGGGCCTAGCTGTGTGAATCCCCCCAGGTTACCAAGCTCACTTACCTCTCCTTGAGCTCACGCTGCAGCTAGAGCAGCCTGCTGGAACCCTAGTCGCACTTGCGAGCGACGTGGCATCACTCAGCTCCATTTAGCTGCGCAAGGTCCCAGGAAAAGGTAAGAATATCGGGCGACCCGGAGGCGGGGGGGGGGGGGGGTGACAGTTCAGGATGCTTCTGCAGGAAGGAGGAAGGCCTGCCCTGGAGTCTCATAGACTTCAGGGTGGGTTCTGGTCTACTTTAACTATATTAAATAATACAATCTTACTACCTGTTAATTTAACCATTACCTCCCCTGTAAATTGATTTAATGGGTCTACTGACTTTCAGTAAATAATATGTTCTAATATCCCTCCTCCTAGTTTGAGGCACAATTCATATTTTGAAACTACACCTTCATCATCAAAGGCTATGGTGCAGTGCTAAAGCATTGCAGGGACATTTCATGGTCAGAGATATGGCACTTAAGCTTTAACATTGTAGGGGCAGATACAGTAGCAAGGATGAAGATAGATGGGAACCCCACTGGTGCACCCCCCCCCCCATGATGCTGAGGTGACAGAATTACAGGGACAGCACATGGACTGGAGTGTCTTGACTGGGGTCAGGCATGTAGAGGAGGGAGAGGGACATGTGAGGGCAGAGAAAGGAGGTGGGTAAAAGAGGAATGAGTCCATTCCTGAACAAACTTTGGGTGAGGGACTGTAAACTGCATGCTTGGGACTTTGCCCTGCCCAGAGCAGTGTGAGCCACCAGGAATTCTCCCTGTGCTCCCCATGGCTAGTTTTCCTCTGTACAGTGGAACCAGGGGGCAGACTGGCCATGCTGCTTTGGGGCTGATAGCGCTGAGCGTGGCCATAGACCTTCACGGCTAGAGGTGCCAGAATTAAGTTATTCATCTTCTATAAGCAGCCTCCACGCTGCAGAACATACAGTTCAAAGTTCCATTGAAACTTCAGAGAAATGTTCATCCTAAAAAACTTTTTAGCTTGAGAATGTTCCTCCACATGCATGATATACTACTCTACAATACAATTACAGCTGCCAAATTATTGTTGCCAGCCCCCCGCACATAGCACCCTTTCCAGACCAAAACCAGGACCCCCAAAACTTAACTCTTCTGGGACTGGATCCTCCGACTGTTGGATCTGGACCCACATGACAGCCAATTGCTGTGGCATGACTAAATGTGACTGGGGCCTGGTGCAATTGTTGAAATGGGGCCCTTTCACAGCTCATACAGTAACCCATTTTTCTGTCTTTTATCACAATTGGATGCAGCTAGAATACTAATACAAATATAAAACAAATACAGAAAGAAACAAAATGACACTTCCTTTCTCTAAACATTGCCATATGATAAATAAGGTGGAGGAGCCCTCCTTGGTCCCAGTTTGGTCGCACCCCCTGTACCCCTCAAGTTACACCCCTGGGATCGATTTAAAGGAAAACATTAATATAAACATGGCTGATCCTTATGTAATGCAGTACCTTTGCCCCCACACCTGAGCTTCTAAATAAAAATTGGGTAATGGCTTTAGTAATAAAAAAAGAAACACAGACTGTTTTATGGCACTTGGCTGGGGATAGAAGGCGATGACATAAACTTCCTTTATGGGTTTAGGATCACTTAATATAATTAGGAAGGAAAAAGTCATGAATGTGGGAAGGTTTGTTGCATGCAAAACGTTGGTTCCAAACGGCACAATTAAAAGTAGGAAGAGAAGGCATGAACCGGTTATTAAAACGAAACAAACCCCAATGCTGCTCAGCCCTGGAATCTAAAAGCCTTCATTGGGATATCCCAAATCAGGATGCCCCCTGTGTGAAATCCCCCTGGTAGTGCAAATCTCACCTTCTTCCTGGCTCCCTTATCAAAGAAAACACCGGTGGCCCCATCTCATTGTGTTTGGGCTGTGTGCACTTCCTGCCCCCAGTCATTCAGATATGCTGGGGGAGGGAGCACGTCCACAATGGTTCCTGGGGATTCAGCCACTTTCGCTACCGTTTGACATACTCAGAGCCCTTTGACGAACATTACATATGCATGGCAAACAACTCTGATTGGACGAGAGCTCATCCGTGCGCCATAGGACTAGGGAAAGGGGAGTTATTATGGGGGTTTCACACAGCAGGGTATCCCAGGTCAGGATGCCCTGGGCAGGGAACGAAACCTGGGTTTTTTAGGATTTAATGAGATTGTGAGTTGTGTATAGACTTAATTGGCCTGATGCAGAGCCTCCCCGTTCAGCTATCCCGATTGACGGCTCGCAAGAGGCTGAACTCCGTGAAAACGGATGGCCCGTTGATTGGTCCGTTTTTTTAATTGATTCAGAGCCTTGATTTCCGATTGAAACCAGCCCCATTTAACGAGGGTCTCGACGCTTCACTTACGGCCACTATTAGCACCCATATTTGAGCTCCGTATCATGCTTTCCTCTGTGCGCGAGCATCAAAGGCGTCAGCTACGCGGTCTTGTACTTTTGAGCATGGCCGAAACCAGGCTGCACCGAACACATTTGGACATCGATGGCATGCATGACGTTGAGCTATTCGAGCTCACCTGCCTTAACCGTGTTTCTCTCCAGGACTTGTATAGCCAGCTGCGGCCATGGTTAGCCCCCACCACAAGAAAGGGGCATGCAATTGCAGGTATGACCAAATTGGTTGGCTGCCTGCAGTTTTTGGCGAACGGCTCGTTCCAGAGACTGGGTGCCTTCTCCGTGGGGATGTCCCAGTCTACGCTGAGCCGCAGCCTAATCAAGTTTTTGGATGGCATGGCTACCCTGGCCCCCAAATTTATATTTTTCCCAGACACAGGGGAAGCCTGGAATGCGGTTAAGCTGGGCTTTTATAACATAGCCAACATGCCCAACGTCATGGGTGCCATTGATTGTACCCACGTATCAATCATTCCGCCTGCTGACCAGGAATATCTGTTCAGGTATGTGGTTTAGGTCATCTTTTTTTTGGGGGGGGGGTTCAAGCACACCTACACCCTGTGTATCACTAGCATCCATTGTTTAGTAATGTTGTTGATGTTGAAGAAAATTTGTGTGCATCTTGACACTTATGGTCACACTAATTACAGTTATGTTTGGTTTGTGCAGGAACAGGAAGATGGGCCATTTGATTAATGTCCAGGCAGTGTCCGGCCCTGATCTGCAATTTTTTAGTATATTTGCAGCCTTCCCTGGTTCCACGCATGATTCCCACATTTTGAGGAACTCCTGCCTCTTTGAACGTTTTCAGTCTGGAGATCTGTCTGGCGGATGGCTACTGTGTATGTGTCTCAAACTTGTTTGGTGCCTGTACCCCACTAATCTGTGATAGATAGCAATGAAACAGTACAAGTTGGCAATCACTTACTTACCACTATTTGATCATCTTAATTCTTGTATGTATTCTCCACTATTGCGTCCTGTCCTGGCCCTCTTAGCTATGTAGCATAGCACAGTCATTGTATAGGAGTGTACTGGTTGGATGTGCATGTTGGCTCATCAGAACTGTGCTTTGCTCTGACACTGCACAGCTCACCTATTTGTCCCTGTTCAATAATACTTTAATGCACACCTAAACATTATTGATGTTATTCCCCTTAGGGCTCTGTCTGTTGTTCCATGTTGTTAGGCTTTTCAAGTTACCTAACATGCCATTTTTGGTTAATGCATGTAAGGTACTTGTGGATATTGTTTAGTTTTTTTATTTGAGTTATTTGTTATTTTTTGTTGGCCTTATAGTTATGTGTTGACTAGTTATGGTGCCAGACACTACATATGTTTCCAATAGGCACATTTGTCATGTGTGTTTGTGTTATTGTTAGTGCTTATTTTTTGTTTGTTTTTTGGCAGGTGATTCTGGCTATCCTTTGCTACCATGGCTACTCACACCCATCCTGCACCCATCTTCCCAGGCCCAGGAGCGGTATAACACTGCCCAATGGAGGACTCGCTCAGTGGTGGGACGTGCCTTTGGCTTGCTCAAGATGCGCTTCCGATGTCTGGATCAGACTGGGGGTGCACTGCAGTATCAGCCTGCCAAGGTCATCAAAATCATTCTTGCTTGTGGTGTCCTGCACAACCTTGCCATTCGAGGCCGGATATCCAGATACACTGACCTGCCTGAGGACACTTTAGAGATTTCTGAAAATCACACCCCTCCATACTCCGGATCACCAAGTGGCACAGCACAGGCAATACGTGCTCAACTAGTGGACAATGTTTTTGCATAAAACACAAGCCTTGGAAATGTATTTGGTTTAAATTTATTTGTGAATCAACAAAAATTTCTTTTCACTCTTTTTTTTTTTTTAAACTTAAACGTGGGGTCATATACATTAACACAACCATTTAGTGGTAGGTAGAGTCTGATGTTGCAGTTGATGGTTGGGGTGGGTGAATGTGTGCAGCAATATGTGCCAGGCTTTGATTAATCTGCTGCCATTGTTGGACCATTTCACCCATATGCCTGTTTAGGCTTCTTGTTTCTGCCAGTAGGCCAGACACATTTGTGTTTAAAACCTCTAATTGGTTATTCATCAATGTTATTTGGGTGCACACGTGTCATTAAATTGTTGTGTGGTTTGTGAAAATGCTATATTCTCCTGGTGCCAGGCTTCCTCCATAATCTGAAGCTGTCTCCACTGGCTTATATGTCGCCTTGGCTGTGTTCTTGCACTGGCGGGTGGTTCTGTACCAGACTGAGTTGGTGCTGGTGGTTGGGTTGCCACAGAGTGTGTGGTGCGGACGGCAGAAGTGGTTGTTGGCACAGAGGTTGTGGTAGTGGACACCAGGTGATGAAGTTGCTGTGCCTGTTGGTTCTGATGTTCGCACACTGGTTCTGTAGGCATTTGCGGCATCTGATTTGTGTCCTCCTCCAAATCTCGAATGTCTTCAATAATTGGGGGACTTTGTATGTTCTGTAAAGAAATGTAGCATTTATTGAGTACACTTTGTTCCCAAAAATGGATGCAAGTGCAATTTCCAAAGTCTACACAGTGGACCATTGACTTACCTCATCCAAACACTCAATTTGGTTTGTGTGGGAAGAAACCTGGTGTTGCATGGGCCTCTGGGAAAAGCCAGGGGTTGCTTGGTCTTGTGACGTGTGTTGAGTTTGTTCTTGGAAGAGAGAATGTAATGTTATTTTTAACAACAACCACAGTGTGTATTAAGGGTTAGCAAAGTTTTTGTGTCCCCATTGAAAAGTCTCTCTGTAAAAACAAACTCACCTTTCGACCTGACATTCCTGTCTGTGTCTAGGCCCTCTGGCAGGCCCTGAAGGGTTGCAGGGTGAATATATGTGTAGACATGTTCTTCTGCTGGGGTTAGTGTGATTTTAGTCGGGAGACCACCCCCTGTCTGCTGGCTGGGGTAGATTAAATCACACCTATTAAGTGTTACATGCTGTTACAAAGCAGGCTAGACATGCATTTACACTCTAAATGGACTTTACCTCTGCTGACGGCGCATAATATTTGAGATCACCAAATTTGCTCTTAATTTGCTCAAGATCTCTCCTGACAGAGCCAACACTATTAACTTGGCTGCAAATATTAGCCCAGATCTCCTGCTTTGCCTGCTTTGGGGTGGATTTTGAATGACGGCCAAATAGGGCACCACAGTGCTCACAGACACCAGTAGCTACAGCCATGCTTTGGGCATCACAAAAATGGGCTGTAAGTGAGCAACGGCGTAGCTGGCGGCCACATGGGTGTGTGGTGTCCTCTGAATCAGATGAAATAGATGGCTGGCTGTCTGGGGAGTCGTGTTGGGTTCTTGGGCTTATGGGTGAGTGTGATGGAGTGTGGGTGCTGCTCTGTGTGGCTGGGTGCCTGTGGAGCTTTCACCTGTTGAGCTCTCTAGTGAATCTGTGGTAGTGGCACTTTGTGACACAGAGTGTTGCGGAGGAGGGGTGGGTGGCCTGGGTGGGGTGGAGGTTTTGGACCTACGCTTCCCCTTGGTGGGGTGTCTTGTTTTTTGGGCATGCTTTGTGTGTGGAGGAGGTGCAGGCTGCAGGCTTTTAACAGATTTTGGTCCCTTGTGAGGCCTAGCTGATTTAACAGGTGCTGGCGAATGTGGCAAGGGCTCCTTGCTCCTGCGTTTTGGGTGAGCTGCCTTTGTGTGTGGCTTATCCACCCTTTTAGTAGGTGCATGTCCATCCTGGCTCTTGTGTTGATTTTTGTGTGCTGGATCTGAGCGGCTAGTATGTGCCTCTGGGCTTTGGTGGGTCTTACGGCTCCCTTTTGGTCTGGCCATAGTGATATGGTATCCAACACAGAGCTGAGTGCATTGACCTTTAAATATTTTTACCGTGTGGGCGTGTTCACCAGAGTGTGTGCACGCACGCACGTCACCGCGGGGGAACATTATAGCCATACCCGGAAGCTCAAACAAGATGTCACCAGCGCTATACAGTGAGGAGCAGGACAACCTAATCATGGATGTGAGTAGGTGAGCGTGCGTTTATGTGCGCGCACAAGCCGCTTAAAAAAAATAGCTATGGCAGGGCAAGATTAATGAGAATCAACTGACTTGTTAAAGTAAACTACTAGACCACCTTACTTTTAAACATGTGCGCAACATCAAACTAGCCTACATGCAGATTGTAGAACTAGGCCCATGTAAGTAGGAATGAGGGGCAGAAAGTGACTTTAGGTAGGGCATGAGACTTGGACATGTTTTTGTGTGACTAATGGGGTACCATTGTGTTTTTTCAAAACAGATGATGCTGAGGAATCGCTACGATTTCCTGCCGTGCGATTATGAGAAGAGGATGTTGGCGCTGGCGGTGGTGGACACGATAGCCCGCATTACGGGAACCACCTACACCTTCACACAGATCGCCCAACACTGGTCTGATTTAAAGAGGAGGCATAGGCCCCGGGTGAGGCGGTACTTCGCCAAACACTTTCCAGGTAAGTCGGGATACTTGACATCCAATAATCACACTGCCCTTGCCTGGGCGTGTTTTTATGATTGTGTTTATATTTCAGCGCATGGATGGAATATGCGGTTCCACCCCACCCGGAGAAGAACCCGCAGCCCAGTCTTGGACGAATTTGGTGAAGGGATGTGGGGGGGGGGGGGAATCGCACGGCAGGGAGTCGAGCATCACCCAGCAGCAAACTGACTCCGGCAAGACTCTCAAAATTACATATGTCCTGATACATGCAAGAAAGACATATACTCATGTGCACTATTGTTCTTTTTAGATTCTGACGTCGCAGGCACATCCCAAGGGGTCCAGGAAGCTGGACAAGCAGAAGAGTTGCCAGTGGAAGGTGAGTGATGCATAGAAGCCTAACCTAATCTGACATTCATGAGCCACAAACAGTCACTAATATACTTGTGTTTTTGATCCCAACAGCTTCACAGCAGCAACAGATGGGGGAAGAAGGGAGGAGACTGCGCCCCAGACGACATGTTGGCCACAAGCCTTGTAAGTTTATGATCTATCTAAAAAATGTATTTGCAACTCATGTCCAAAAATAAAAAATGGTCCCACCAAAATAAAGTAAAAAAATTAGCCAAAGAAATGTTTTAAAAAATATGGACACCAAAAAAACCAAGATAAGCACAACATAATTACAAGCCAAAATTGATGTTGTTTTTCATTCACAGATCAAAGAAAAGGCCAACAATAATTTTTTAAAAAAAGTTTTTACAATTTTATAAAAAAAAAAAAAAAACATAAAAAAAAAAAAATTGTGGTGTGTTCTCTTTCCTGGCACTGTACGTTCTCACAACATAAACATACAGTTACATGTCCCAAAAGGTAAGTATATGGGACAAGGAATAGGAAGAAGAAGGAAAAGAAGAAAAAGAGATTCAGGTAAGCATGAAAGACAAGGAAGAAGAAGAAAAAGAGATTCAGGTAAGCATGAAAGACAAGGAAGAAGAAGAAAAAGAGATTCAGGTAAGCATGAAAGACAAGGAAGAAGAAGAAAAAGAGATTCAGGTAAGCATGAAAGACAAGGAAGAAGAAGAAAAAGAGATTCAGCTAAGCATGAAAGACAAGGAAGAAGAAGAAAAATGTAAGTATACTTGTCCAAAACATCAAAATAGGGGTGAAAACGGAAACGGATGGCAAGAAGGTACGTTTGGAAACCCATTAAAAAGGAGGCAAAAACGGATCGTCCGTGTGAACGGGAACGGAAGCCACGACTAAATAGCATGCCCCCGAGAGGGGGAAAAAACCCTTCCCGATTGAAGACACAGAAACGGAGCATTAACGGAGTTCCCCCGGCGGCGGCTCTGCATCACATTTTAACCCCGGGACAAATGTAAGCAAAACGGACCATAGGAAAAATGGAACAAAATAAGCTCAGATCGGGGGAGGCTCTGCATCAGGCCAAATAGGTCCATTTATGTCTATATTGTATCTTTGAAATTTCCTTAATTGTACTCCAAAACCCCTCTCTCCTGTTTTTAGTCTAAATTTCTCTTTGTCAGAGAACCGCGGGTCACATGATCCAACTATCAATCAGGGACCCCCGGATACACAGACCGATTTCCCAACCCCCGTCCGAGCCCCTCTAGCGAGACTACCAGGCCCAAAGCCTGCGGACACACAGATTCTTGGCTAAGGCAAAATGATCTCTCAAGTTAAATATAGGTTTTAATGCAATGAGCACACTAGGCAGTGATAACAAACATTTGGCTATGATGGAATATGAATGAATACAAATGTCGTTCTGAGAAGTGAGTTACAGGTTAGAGTGAGTTACAGACAGAGATATAACAGTCAGTTACCTTAAGAAGCAGGAGTGGTGATGAAGAGCTCCCACAAGGGGTATGTCAAGAGCTTATAGATGGTTTGTGCACCTCTAGCACGCTGCCGTGCGACCCCTCTCCAGAGAATGACAAAAGCCTGGCACAGGGTCATCCCCCTTTATGCGGCAAGAGCCTTTCAATCCCTCACTTCTGTTGGACGGATTGTCCCCTCCCTCTGTTGTGTAGCCTGCTTTTGCCTTATTTTGTCAATTTGTTTTGTTTTTCCTGTTTTTTAGGCCGTGCATGTGCCATGGGATTCCCGGGCCGTTTGGATTTGTTTTTACATTCATATTCTGCACTTTGGGTATGTGCTGTAAACTTGCGTTTTTCACCGTGTCCCCAATGTCGCTCCTTATTCCTTAGGCGCATTGTCACAGTGTTGCCATCCTTTTTTATTGGCTTTTAACACCTGGTGCCGCATGCTCCCAATTTCTTGTGTAATAGCGCCAGTGCAGGCGCTGGTTTTTTTTGCATAAATACACTTTGTTTTCTGTGTGATAACCCAGCGCTATATGTCTCTAGCCCCATTTATATCTGAAGTCATGCACAGCAACTGTGCATAGACTTCAGGACCGGACTGCTGCCTGTGGCCGGCATTTGTGGTTCGGGCATGAGAGCATCTCCCCGGAGACGGACAAGAGGAGCTAGATGGCGCTAGTGTTAAATAAGGCTGCCTATGGCTCACCTTACCTCCCTATTCCTGTGTAGCTAAGCTATTAATGGGCAATATGTTCATGTAATAGAATGATCATTCTATGATCATGCTACGCTGGGATAGAGAGGTTAATGTTCTGTTTAGCACAACTATGTACAATTTAGTAATGAACACCATTTCAAATTTGGAATCAAAACAGAGGGGGCTAGATAATGGAATGTGTTGGCTGCTTGGATAGGAGGCTCCAAGCACAAGGGAATCCCCTTCTCTTAATGCAACTACAGACTCCCAGTAGTTACTACTTTCTTGGCTTGGGACCCGCTCCATGTGGTGCCTGGGAATGAAATAGCTGGGTAGGTCCTTTTTTCTTAATTCTAACCTCTGGCTCCATACATTCATTACTACATTACTTCTCTTGACTTCCTAGGGCCGGGACCCTGTGGTGCCCTGAAATTGATTGCATGGGCCGAGCTCCTGGGACTGGTAAGGTCCTTTCCCTGATCCACAGTTCTTTCTCTGTACACCTCAATTTTCAATGTCTTTGTGCTTTTACCAAAATAGTTAACTGTTTATGCCCCTACTCATGTACTGAGTCTGTCACAACAAAGATGTTTGTAATGTAAATACCTGGCAAAATACATCTGATACTGGGAAATAATGGAAGTAAGCCGGCGATAAAAAAGAAGGTGTAAACAATAATTAGAGCACATGAGTCATAAAAATGAACTTAAACAATGAGACGGCATATGCTTTTAGATTTGCATTAAGAGTAAATAGGAACAGTATGAAAATCAGCAGAGACCAAAAAGAACAGTAATTAGATGGGGTTATATGACGTGTAGATCACAATGGCCTGTATCACATTGTACAAGTAAAATCCAACATCCATTCTGACATTGGCTTCTAAGGCTAACAATAATGTGTTTATAGCAGGGTATTGGTATATCTCCAGCTGAATTTATCAATAGTAAAAGAAATTTGTAATTGATGCTCACACATTAGTTACTGATCTGCAACCCAAGTTATTTCCTGTCTTCTGTGCCCCTGAGACTCCTTTAGGAGGTAAACTGACAAAGCACCAGCATCAATACGCTCATGTACTTAGCATTATTTGCAAGCATTGAGATATTTATGACATGTTTTGCATAAGGCTAGACAGCGTGAGCAAACAACATGGACAAAAAATTATTTACTACAGAGATAAAACATAAAAGTGACCATTAGGGATATTAGGCTGTGAGGATTAGAGATGGCGTGATTTTCTAAATGGACATGAAATAACCAA
The DNA here is from genome assembly GCA_027917425.1 of Gastrophryne carolinensis. Taxonomy (NCBI): domain Eukaryota; kingdom Metazoa; phylum Chordata; class Amphibia; order Anura; family Microhylidae; genus Gastrophryne; species Gastrophryne carolinensis. The sequence goes on along the minus strand of CM051237.1, from coordinate 112,901,735 downwards.
TTTGGTCAGAAACTTTTACTTTCCAAAGTGCTTTGTTAATGAAATAAGAATGTAAAAATGTGCTCAGGAAATGTACCGAGGTAGCTTGAGTAGAATTAGTAAAATGAGGCAGAGAAGATGGAATATGACAGTGGTGCTGACAGTGCATATTCGGGCCGACTCATGGCTCCTTTCTGGCTCCAAGTTCCACCTGCAGTAAGGTGAGAAGCTAAAGGGGAACTTCACTTTCATTCTTATTAAAAATGTCCCTGAATTTTTCCACAGTAACAGGTGAGCTCATTAGCAGCTTTGGCTAAACAAAAACAGCAGCAATTACTTACCTAGGTGAGAACACTGTCAGTAACCCATTAGAAACCAATTAGAAACATAGGCTGACGGAAGAAGGAGACCATACGGTCCATCTTGTCTGCCCTTATGTTTATGCTGTTATGTACTCTTTATCGATTTTTCAACTACCTATGCTGGAAGTTTGTTCCAAGCATCTACTGCTCATTCTGTAAAATAATATTTTCTAACATTGCTCCTGCTATTCCCTCTGAATAGCTTCAGGTTGTGCCCCCTTGTTCTATCATTAAGTTTTTTCTGAAAAACACTTCCCTTCTCACCCTTACTGAAACCATCCTGAATCACATATTTAATGGTCTCAATCATGTCCCCCCTCTCCCTTCTTTCCTCCAGTCTGTACAGCTACTGAACACAAGACTGTGTTCCTCCCTATCTGAAGAGGTTACATTAATGCAGATTGGGTGAAACTTGTCATCTCTGCCTCAGCCAATCAGATGATTAACAAGTCAGAGTGAGAAGTTTGTGGTCTGTCATCAGAAAACCACTTTGATGTACATTGCTAAGGTAAACAATTTACTGTTAGAAGAGACTGTTTTCTTTTATAACATGGAATTCCCAAAAAATAGAAAAGAAAATAACAGGTGAGCTCAGTACCTTGAGGACACAACTAAGGAAAATTTAGAAATTTCCATTGAAAATGGAATTGTTCTTAAAGCAGAATTAATCTTTCCCAGAGAGATATGTTTTCCTAAGTTTTGCATGACAGTGGACAGGAAACATTGTAGTCAAAGGAGTAGCTAGGCTTTCTGGCACCTGGAGCAAAGATTCAAAATGGCGCCCGCCACCTGTTCTCAGGCCCCCCTAGGTGACCCCTGACCTGCTGCACCCTAGCTATGCCCCTGATTGTAATATCCCTTTTGTGAAACGTGCAATGATAGTGTGAGGGTAATAGGTTAGGTTAATTTAATGTCCCTTTGTGTCAGGACCTTCCCTTGAGTTGCAATGGAAGTTTTGCAATGGAAGTTGTGCAATGACAGCTTGGCTTTTAATTGGACCAATCAGCCACTTGATAGGCCGACCCCACAAATCACCTGCACAGCTTACATTTCCAACGCTGCGTACGCCACACCTCACAGCTGAGGCACACTCCAACACTCAGTCATTCAAATATTCTGGGATATTGATGATATTCTGCAGGGAGTCTAGAGTTGTGGCCACTCCCCTTTCTCAATGTTGTGTAAACAGAATGGTATGCTGTGCATTAATATGAATAGCATACAATGCTGATTGGATGACCTCTCATGTGTGGAAGGAAAAGTGTTCTGAGGGCGATCTGGAGGAATTCACACAGTGGGGCATCTGCAGGGGTTGGTGGTGTCTGCTGCGATGAACATGTGATAATAAATAAGTGGTGGTGTGAGGGGGCAAAATGACGTGTTGTTTTTTATTGTAATTACAGTGGACACCCTTATTATTGATGAAAGATTTATTATGCCATTCATAACTAACCAAAGAAAAAAATCAGGACCAGTTTGTTGTGGCTGTTACCTGTTACCAAATCAATCACATATGTGGCCAGTGCTCTTTAAAAGGTTGAGCTCCTCTGACTTAGACTGTACAATTGTAAGGACAGGGTTATTTTTTCCTACCTTATGTGTCCTTAGATAATTCACATTGTATGGTACTAGTTCTTGTGTAGTCTATGTACTATCTGCTCTACTCGTTCTGTAATTTATTAATTCTTTAATTCATTATTCTGGAATTATCCTGGGAGATGATAGCGCTATAAAATGTAACAATATTCATTCTCATTACTATGTGCACCAGGAAATTTAAATGGACCGTCCAGGCAATGACAGTAATAAGGCAGCAAGGAGCTTGTCTGAAGCCGGTTTCCATATATCTAAATGTGTCGAGACTCTGGTGCGAACTTTAAAATGGCCTTTTGAAGGCTCATACCGTAAAAATGTTTCTGTCTTTTAACTCAACTGGATTAGACTGGAGTTCTGCTTTTAAATCTATGATGAGAAAATGTATCATGTGATTTGGGTATTTGGAATCAGGATGCTCCCTGATCCAACAGTGCATGCGCAGGCTCTCATTCAATGAGAGCCGCCTGCTATGACTATAAGTCACTCACCTTTCCGGGTCACGGGCTGCATTCCCTGCTTTCCTTTAGCTGAGCTGTGCTATAGCGCCTAGCCATTCAGCCCAGAAGGGCACCTCAAACTAAATGGAAGCCAGGGTTGCAGCCAATCAGTAATTTTATTTTTAAGCCAAGCCACCACTGAGACATTTTAACTCCTTGTTAAGTTAGACGTGTCATTTAACAGAAAAATGTAATTTAATAGTGGGAGAATTTGTATATAAAGCAAGAGCTCTGCTTGAAAAAGATGAAAATGAAATTAAAATTAAAAAGAACAATCCTAAATAACCTATATTTAGCTTAACCTTTAGTAGCTTTCACCTCATTTGACCATCAAAACACCTTCTCTTTGTTGATAAAAAGCTTTACATAAAGATCATATGAAGGAGTTAAAGATGAATTATTATTTCACTGTGAAAATGCATTTTTCTTTTAAAGGGGTACGAATTATGAAATGTACTATACTTAAAGGGGGTTACTTTCAAACACATTAGTTGGCTACTGGTTACTTTTGTCATTAACCACAGGAAGATTACTGGTGTTTATTTTTTTTATTTACTAAACAACGAATCTGGTCGAATTGGGCCTGATTATGACAAATATTCTGTTTTGGCGGTACTGATCAAATACATTTGAGATTACCTGTAGGAATACACTCCGAAAATAGATCAACAGCAGAATATTCTAATCAGATAAATATTGAATATTGTGTTAACTTGCTGAAAGAGCCCAATTTCATAAACCACAATGTAGAATAGAACGTGGAACATCAGGGGCCTGAGTAATTAATATTTCAACAGTGTGCCATTTCTCACCAAACGACTTACACCATAGTAAACAGTACACTTTTTTGGCAGTTTTTTGGCGCATGGTGTGGTGTAAAGTGGATCAGCATGAACTTAGACCATAAGTTTACCACTTACACCATAGTAAACAGTACACTTTGTTGGCAGTTTTTTGGTGCATGGTGTGGTGTAATGTGGCTCAGCATGAAATAGTGGTGTAGTGTGCTTAACTAATAACAATAAGACAGCCTCTATATAGGATGCTCCAATGTTGCGCCAGTCCATCCATATTTATAGGATGTTTTTGAACTGGCGCATAGTAACTCAGACTGGAGCACACAAAACACACACTTCTGATGAAAAAGATTGTTAATTTTTCCCCAAAAAATTCTAAGAGAAAAACAGTAATATTGTATATGCAACAGATGTGACAAATATAACAGATGTAAAATAAATCATTTTCAGAGAAGTTAAAAAAAAGCATCATAAGCTACATTTCTGTGCTACCGTTATGTCCCAAATGGCATGGCACCATGTGCAAAAAATGGCATAGAACCGGCATAGCATTTTCATGAATCAGGCCCCAGTTCATCTCAGTAGGGTTTCCCCTTCATTGTATTATAGAGCCTAATGTATTAATAGCAACACTCAGCACCATTTTTGCCGCTGTCGAGAGGTGCAGACAACGCCCAAACAGCAATACCGTAAACTAGTAAATAGCGCTGACATCATTTGGCCCTGCGTGGCACTGGATCTTTTTTTGCTCCATTAATAAGAGGCTGATTCAATACTAGCGGCAGGTAGCGACAGATGAGCGGCTGGAGTGCGGTGCTATGAGCGACCGCTATTGTCCGCCCCGATCGGCTGTCAGTCGCTATTGCAGGCCTCCTCAGTCGCTATCTGCCGTTCTTGGGAATCACGCTGACATTGGTGAATGTGATGTTTAAGATCTGCTTTATAGGCAATACAGCGCCTGAGCGTTTTTTTGCTGTTGGCTAGAAATCAATCTGTTAGAACATTCTGTAGAAAACACATTGAACCATGTATGTTTTTATAACTTTTATTTAGATTAAATTGTGTTTTTGTATATTTACAGAATTCAAAATCTGGGTTTTCAATCTTCATGGTGCCTAAAAAAGAAACAAAAGTGTAGTTAGTTAATGTTCTTTTGTTTTTTTTTATACTTCCCTATTTGGTTTGGTTGTTGCATTTAATTACATACCGAACCCCCTTTTTTTTTTTTTTAATTGGAATTTTTGTCATTTACCATATAACTAGACCCCTAAATTATTTTTTTTTTAGTTTTGGGAAGCTATTTTTTTTTGGGGGGGGGGGGAACTTGAAGACCAACCACATTTTTTTGTTTTAGTTTTTGGGAAGGGCCCTCTAGTACAGTAGGTGTTTTAGAGTTAAGGTGACCTAGCTTACCTCAAAAATAGAGGTAATCATGCTTTCCCACCGCTCAAATCCCGTCCTGGGTGGGTGTCCTCAGTACTGTCTGCGGCCATGTTGGGGACCTGGCACCAGTGCTGTTTCTTCAGGGGGTTCGATTCTGTGACATATGCAAATATGGTGTAGGACACAGCATGTGAGGATGATTTTGGAGACCTTTTGTGGACTGTACAACATCTCTCCTCCTGGCCGTGCCAAACAGAGAAAGCGTGCTTTCAGCAGGCCGATGGTTCTTTCCACAATGCATCTGGTTTTGCGATGTGCTGCATTGTATCGTACTTGGGCAGAGGTCTGTGAATTTCTGACCGGAGTCATTATCCACGTTTTCTGCCCATATCCCTTGTCTGCTGTTGAATAAACAGATTGAGAGAGCGAGCAATTAGTAAAGTTCAATCAACATAATGTAAATATTATAGGTTAGGTTCTATATTTGGTTCAGTTACTAGTCCACATATTAAACTTTTAAATAGATATCATGGATTATTCATTGTTCTCAAACTTCCGGCACAGGACTGATTGCTGGAGCACGTAAGAATCATGGCATGAGCCGGGGAAGCCAGATCTCATGGCCCGCAGCTTCATGTCATGGTCACATACTACCATGACATTCATGGAATGGAACTGTTTCCGATTCCGGCAATGCAGCTCCTGTGCATGGGGAGGGCGGAAAGGGATATGTGTACCATCCACGCACCCTAGCACATTAGGGATCCCTCCCATGCGGTAGAACGCACGTTTGATTTTGCCAACCTCCTCCTCATCCTCAGGAAATGTAATATAAACAGGGATAAGGTCACAAATAGCCAGGACTACCTGGTAAAATATGTGGCTCATTGTAGCCTGGCTGATCCCGCTGAGGAGGGCAGAGGTTGCCTGGTAATTCCCCCGTGCTACAATATTAAGCATGGCACATAGGCGAACTATGCCAGGGATGGATTGGGTGCGTCTGGTGGTCTTAATCTGATCATATAGGGACTGTAGTGCTGCACGATTCAGACGAAATCTGCTTCTGATCTGCTCGTCACTTAAATCCCATACAGAGAGGCGGACAAAGGATCAGGGGTGCCCTAAGCCTCACAGCACCCTCCTCCCTTGCCTCCTGACCTTCCTGTATGCTGCCACAACAATACATCCATAACCCAAACATCACCCTCTCATCCATCTCACAACCACTGGCTAGAGCTCAGGCACTGCACCAAAAACCAAAAACAATATCAACACACAGACCAACCACTCCACATACACAATCACAATCCTCACACAATCACACAAATGCAGCTCACCACAAAACCAGATGCCTAGTGGTTAGAACCAGCAGCCTGCTACAAGTATGCTTTCCAAGTTTGGCACAACCAAGAGGGGAGTTGCTGCACAACCCACAAAAGGTCCCCAAAACAATCCTCACTTGCTGTATTCCACACAATATTTGCATATGCCACCAAAAATAAACTCCCAAAGAAACAGCACTGATGCCAGAAGACCTCAACAAAGCCACAGACAGTAAGCAACAAACACAGCCAGACACTTAGTGCAAGCTAGAGCTAAGTAAACCAAAACACCACAGCCTTTGCTACAGTGTATCAAGAAAAGCTTAAAAAAGAGGTATTTATACTTAACTTATCCAAAGGACTGGTCCGCTTAGCCTCCTCTTGCGTTTGTTAGCTGTTTCCGGTCTGTAATTAGCTTACCGCGGTTGTGTTGTAAATGGTTAGCGCAAGCATAATAGCGTACTTTTGCGGATCTGGTTGCTCAGACATCTTTTGGCCAATGAAAGTTATAGCCGTTTTTGGCACCACATTTCCAATGTTGTTAAGAGACATGGTTCACATTTCTTCATAATGTCTGTCTGCCTTGTTAAGTAGGTAATTAATTAGTTCATTGCCTGACACACATGTTTGCCAGAACCATCAGTCATGGGAGTCAAGATGTAGCTACAAACACCTGGCCAGTATGTGTGAAGCAATTAACTGGACCTGTTTGTGATTGGTTCTTAGAGCACATAAAATCTGGCACACTCAAACAGCAGTTGTTGCCATTCTGTAGTCTGCATGCATGCTTGTGTGTGTTGTTTTGTGGTGTGTGCAGCTACAGGATGAAGCCAAATTCTGGACATCTGCCGGCCACTGCTGGGCTTAGTACCAGTGGGGTGAGTGCTGGCCGGAGACCTTCCTTAAGAAAAAGGGCACAGCCGGAAGGTGAAGCACACCCCAAGGCCAAGCGTCCATTTGCCAAGAGGGAGCCAGAATTTAATTTGGCGGATAATAGAGATGAGCGAGTAGTATTCGACCGAGCCGGTATTCGATCGAATACTACGCTGTTCGTCATACTCGATTTCGATCGAGTACAGCGGCGATGGCGCACTCACAATTCGTTTCCCCTCCCACCTTCCCTGGCACCTTTTTTACACCAATCACCATGCAGGGGGGGTGGGACAGGTCCTGGGAGGACGCTGGCATCGCGAGAACGGCGTCTACACGCATTGGCTGGAAAAACCATGTGACCTCGAATATACAAAACTCAGCACTTCCTCTTCGTCAGCATTAGCAGCTTGAACTTAGTGAGGGACAGACGCTCACAGCAGGTAAAGACAGGCTGTCGCTGGCAGGGCCCCAGAAGCTCAGAATATCGCATTTACCACCATCTATACAAGCTACCAGAAGACAAGAGAGTCATTAAGAGCCCTTATTAGGGCTACTACGCTGAACGGTATATGGCTCATATGTAGGCAGGCAGGGCCCCAGAAGCTCAGAATATCGCTTTTACCACCATATATACCAGCTACCAGAAGACAAGAGAGTCATTAAGAGCCCTTATTAGGGCTATTACGCTGAACAGTATATAGCTCATATCCTATGTAGGCAGGCAGGGCCCCAGAAGCTCAGAATATCGCTTTTACCACCATATATACCAGCTACCAGAAGACAAGAGAGTCATTAAGAGCCCTTATTAGGGCTACTATGCTGAACAGTATATAGCTCATATGTAGGCAGGCAGGGCCCCAGAAGCTCAGAATATCGCTTTTACCACCATATATACCAGCTACCAGAAGACAAGAGAGTCATTAATCCCTTATTAGTGCTGCTATGTTGAACAGTATATAGCTCATATCCTATGTAGGCAGGCAGGGCCCCAGAAGCTCAGAATATCGCTTTTACCACCATATATACCAGCTACCAGAAGACAAGAGAGTCATTAAGAGCCTTTATTAGGGCTACTACGCTGAACAGTATATAGCTCATATCCTATGTAGGCAGGCAGGGCCCCAGAAGCTCAGAATATCGCTTTTACCACCATATATACCAGCTACCAGAAGACAAGAGAGTCCTTAATCCCTTATTAGTGCTGCTATGTTGAACAGTATATAGCTCATATCCTATGTAGGCAGGCAGGGCCCCAGAAGCTCAGAATATCGCTTTTACCACCATATATACCAGCTACCAGAAGACAAGAGAGTCCTTAATCCCTTATTAGTGCTGCTATGTTGAACAGTATATAGCTCATATCCTATGTAGGCAGGCAGGGCCCCAGAAGCTCAGAATATCGCTTTTACCACCATATATACTAGCTACCAGAAGACAAGAGAGTCATTAAGAGCCCTTATTAGGGCTACTATGCTGAACAGTATATAGCTCATATGTAGGCAGGCAGGGCCCCAGAAGCTCAGAATATCGCTTTTACCACCATATATACCAGCTACCAGAAGACAAGAGAGTCATTAAGAGCCCTTATTAGGGCTACTACGCTGAACAGTATATAGCTCATATCCTATGTAGGCAGGCAGGGCCCCAGAAGCTCAGAATATCGCTTTTACCACCATATATACCAGCTACCAGAAGACAAGAGAGTCATTAAGAGCCCTTATTAGGGCTACTACGCTGAACAGTATATAGCTCATATCCTATGTAGGCAGGCAGGGCCCCAGAAGCTCAGAATATCGCTTTTACCACCATATATACCAGCTACCAGAAGACAAGAGAGTCCTTAATCCCTTATTAGTGCTGCTATGTTGAACAGTATATAGCTCATATCCTATGTAGGCAGGCAGGGCCCCAGAAGCTCAGAATATCGCTTTTACCACCATATATACCAGCTACCAGAAGACAAGAGAGTCATTAAGAGCCCTTATTAGGGCTACTATGCTGAACAGTATATAGCTCATATCCTATGTAGGCAGGCAGGGCCCCAGAAGCTCAGAATATCGCTTTTACCACCATATATACCAGCTACCAGAAGACAAGAGAGTCCTTAATCCCTTATTAGTGCTGCTATGTTGAACAGTATATAGCTCATATCCTATGTAGGCAGGCAGGGCCCCAGAAGCTCAGAATATCGCTTTTACCACCATATATACCAGCTACCAGAAGACAAGAGAGTCCTTAATCCCTTATTAGTGCTGCTATGTTGAACAGTATATAGCTCATATCCTATGTAGGCAGGCAGGGCCCCAGAAGCTCAGAATATCGCTTTTACCACCATATATACCAGCTACCAGAAGACAAGAGAGTTATTGAGAGCCCTTATTAGGGCTACTATGCTGAACAGTATATAGCTCATATGTAGGCAGGCAGGGCCCCAGAAGCTCAGAATATCGCTTTTACCACCATATATACCAGCTACCAGAAGACAAGAGAGTCATTAAGAGCCCTTATTAGGGCTACTACGCTGAACAGTATATAGCTCATATGTAGGCAGGCAGGGCCCCAGAAGCTCAGAATATCGCTTTTACCACCATATATACCAGCTACCAGAAGACAAGAGAGTCATTAAGAACCCTTATTAGGGCTACTACGCTGAACAGTATATAGCTCATATCCTATGTAGGCAGACAGGGCCCCAGAAGCTCAGAATATCGCTTTTACCACCATATATACCAGCTACCAGAAGACAAGAGAGTCCTTAATCCCTTATTAGTGCTGCTATGTTGAACAGTATATAGCTCATATCCTATGTAGGCAGGCAGGGCCCCAGAAGCTCAGAATATCGCTTTTACCACCATATATACCAGCTACCAGAAGACAAGAGAGTCATTAAGAGCCCTTATTAGGGCTACTACGCTGAACAGTATATAGCTCATATCCTATGTAGGCAGGCAGGGCCCCAGAAGCTCAGAATATCGCTTTTACCACCATATATACCAGCTACCAGAAGACAAGAGAGTCATTAAGAGCCCTTATTAGGGCTACTACGCTGAACAGTATATAGCTCATATCCTATGTAGTCAGGCAGGGCCCCAGAAGCTCAGAATATCGCTTTTACCACCATATATACCAGCTACCAGAAGACAAGAGAGTCATTAAGAGCCCTGATTAGGGCTACTACGCTGAACAGTATATAGCTCATATCCTATGTAGGCAGGCAGGGCCCCAGAAGCTCAGAATATCACTTTTACCACCATATATACCAGCTACCAGAAGACAAGAGAGTCCTTAATCCCTTATTAGTGCTGCTATGTTGAACAGTATATAGCTCATATCCTATGTAGGCAGGCAGGGCCCCAGAAGCTCAGAATATCGCTTTTACCACCATATATACCAGCTACCAGAAGACAAGAGAGTCCTTAATCCCTTATTAGTGCTGCTATGTTGAACAGTATATAGCTCATATCCTATGTAGGCAGGCAGGGCCCCAGAAGCTCAGAATATCGCTTTTACCACCATATATACCAGCTACCAGAAGACAAGAGAGTCCTTAATCCCTTATTAGTGCTGCTATGTTGAACAGTATATAGCTCATATCCTATGTAGGCAGGCAGGGCCCCAGAAGCTCAGAATATCGCTTTTACCACCATATATACCAGCTACCAGAAGACAAGAGAGTCATTAAGAGCCCTTATTAGGGCTACTACGCTGAACAGTATATAGCTCATATCCTATGTAGTCAGGCAGGGCCCCAGAAGCTCAGAATATCGCTTTTACCACCATATATACCAGCTACCAGAAGACAAGAGAGTCATTAAGAGCCCTTATTAGGGCTACTACGCTGAACAGTATAAAGCTCATATCCTATGTAGGCAGGCAGGGCCCCAGAAGCTCAGAATATCGCTTTTACCACCATATATACCAGCTACCAGAAGACAAGAGAGTCCTTAATCCCTTATTAGTGCTGCTATGTTGAACAGTATATAGCTCATATCCTATGTAGGCAGGCAGGGCCCCAGAAGCTCAGAATATCGCTTTTACCACCATATATACCAGCTACCAGAAGACAAGAGAGTCCTTAATCCCTTATTAGTGCTGCTATGTTGAACAGTATATAGCTCATATCCTATGTAGGCAGGCAGGGCCCCAGAAGCTCAGAATATCGCTTTTACCACCATATATACCAGCTACCAGAAGACAAGAGAGTTATTGAGAGCCCTTATTAGGGCTACTATGCTGAACAATATATAGCTCATATGTAGGCAGGCAGGGCCCCAGAAGCTCAGAATATCGCTTTTACCACCATATATACCAGCTACCAGAAGACAAGAGAGTCATTAAGAGCCCTTATTAGGGCTACTACGCTGAACAGTATATAGCTCATATCCTATGTAGGCAGGCAGGGCCCCAGAAGCTCAGAATATCGCTTTTACCACCATATATACCAGCTACCAGAAGACAAGAGAGTCCTTAATCCCTTATTAGTGCTGCTATGTTGAACAGTATATAGCTCATATCCTATGTAGGCAGGCAGGGCCCCAGAAGCTCAGAATATCGCTTTTACCACCATATATACCAGCTACCAGAAGACAAGAGAGTTATTGAGAGCCCTTATTAGGGCTACTATGCTGAACAATATATAGCTCGTATGTAGGCAGGCAGGGCCCCAGAAGCTCAGAATATCGCTTTTACCACCATATATACCAGCTACCAGAAGACAAGAGAGTCATTAAGAGCCCTTATTAGGGCTACTACGCTGAACAGTATATAGCTCATATCCTATGTAGGCAGGCAGGGCCCCAGAAGCTCAGAATATCGCTTTTACCACCATATATACCAGCTACCAGAAGACAAGAGAGTCCTTAATCCCTTATTAGTGCTGCTATGTTGAACAGTATATAGCTCATATCCTATGTAGGCAGGCAGGGCCCCAGAAGCTCAGAATATCGCTTTTACCACCATATATACCAGCTACCAGAAGACAAGAGAGTCCTTAATCCCTTATTAGTGCTGCTATGTTGAACAGTATATAGCTCATATCCTATGTAGGCAGGCAGGGCCCCAGAAGCTCAGAATATCGCTTTTACCACCATATATACCAGCTACCAGAAGACAAGAGAGTTATTGAGAGCCCTTATTAGGGCTACTATGCTGAACAGTATATAGCTCATATGTAGGCAGGCAGGGCCCCAGAAGCTCAGAATATCGCTTTTACCACCATATATACCAGCTACCAGAAGACAAGAGAGTCATTAAGAGCCCTTATTAGGGCTACTACGCTGAACAGTATATAGCTCATATGTAGGCAGGCAGGGCCCCAGAAGCTCAGAATATCGCTTTTACCACCATATATACCAGCTACCAGAAGACAAGAGAGTCATTAAGAGCCCTTATTAGGGCTACTACGCTGAACAGTATATAGCTCATATCCTATGTAGGCAGGCAGGGCCCCAGAAGCTCAGAATATCGCTTTTACCACCATATATACCAGCTACCAGAAGACAAGAGAGTCATTAAGAGCCCTTATTAGGGCTACTACGCTGAACAGTATATAGCTCATATCCTATGTAGGCAGGCAGGGCCCCAGAAGCTCAGAATATCGCTTTTACCACCATATATACCAGCTACCAGAAGACAAGAGAGTCATTAAGAGCCCTTATTAGGGCTACTACGCTGTACAGTATATAGCTCATATCCTATGTAGGCAGGCAGGGCCCCAGAAGCTCAGAATATCGCTTTTACCACCATATATACCAGCTACCAGAAGACAAGAGAGTCATTAAGAGCCCTTATTAGGGCTACTACGCTGAACAGTATATAGCTCATATCCTATGTAGTCAGGCAGGGCCCCAGAAGCTCAGAATATCGCTTTTACCACCATATATACCAGCTACCAGAAGACAAGAGAGTCATTAAGAGCCCTTATTAGGGCTACTACGCTGAACAGTATATAGCTCATATCCTATGTAGGCAGGCAGGGCCCCAGAAGCTCAGAATATCACTTTTACCACCATATATACCAGCTACCAGAAGACAAGAGAGTCCTTAATCCCTTATTAGTGCTGCTATGTTGAACAGTATATAGCTCATATCCTATGTAGGCAGGCAGGGCCCCAGAAGCTCAGAATATCGCTTTTACCACCATATATACCAGCTACCAGAAGACAAGAGAGTCATTAAGAGCCCTTATTAGGGCTACTACGCTGAACAGTATATAGCTCATATCCTATGTAGGCAGGCAGGGCCCCAGAAGCTCAGAATATCGCTTTTACCACCATATATACCAGCTACCAGAAGACAAGAGAGTCATTAAGAGCCCTTATTAGGGCTACTACGCTGAACAGTATATAGCTCATATCCTATGTAGTCAGGCAGGGCCCCAGAAGCTCAGAATATCGCTTTTACCACCATATATACCAGCTACCAGAAGACAAGAGAGTCATTAAGAGCCCTTATTAGGGCTACTACGCTGAACAGTATATAGCTCATATCCTATGTAGGCAGGCAGGGCCCCAGAAGCTCAGAATATCGCTTTTACCACCATATATACCAGCTACCAGAAGACAAGAGAGTCCTTAATCCCTTATTAGTGCTGCTATGTTGAACAGTATATAGCTCATATCCTATGTAGGCAGGCAGGGCCCCAGAAGCTCAGAATATCGCTTTTACCACCATATATACCAGCTACCAGAAGACAAGAGAGTCCTTAATCCCTTATTAGTGCTGCTATGTTGAACAGTATATAGCTCATATCCTATGTAGGCAGGCAGGGCCCCAGAAGCTCAGAATATCGCTTTTACCACCATATATACCAGCTACCAGAAGACAAGAGAGTCATTGAGAGCCCTTATTAGGGCTACTATGCTGAACAGTATATAGCTCATATGTAGGCAGGCAGGGCCCCAGAAGCTCAGAATATCGCTTTTACCACCATATATACCAGCTACCAGAAGACAAGAGAGTCATTAAGAGCCCTTATTAGGGCTACTACGCTGAACAGTATATAGCTCATATGTAGGCAGGCAGGGCCCCAGAAGCTCAGAATATCGCTTTTACCACCATATATACCAGCTACCAGAAGACAAGAGAGTCATTAAGAGCCCTTATTAGGGCTACTACGCTGAACAGTATATAGCTCATATCCTATGTAGGCAGGCAGGGCCCCAGAAGCTCAGAATATCGCTTTTACCACCATATATACCAGCTACCAGAAGACAAGAGAGTCCTTAATCCCTTATTAGTGCTGCTATGTTGAACAGTATATAGCTCATATCCTATGTAGGCAGGCAGGGCCCCAGATGCTCAGAATATCGCTTTTACCACCATATATACCAGCTACCAGAAGACAAGAGAGTCATTAAGAGCCCTTATTAGGGCTACTACGCTGAACAGTATATAGCTCATATCCTATGTAGGCAGGCAGGGCTCCAGAAGCTCAGAATATCGCTTTTACCACCATATATACCAGCTACCAGAAGACAAGAGAGTCCTTAATCCCTTATTAGTGCTGCTATGTTGAACAGTATATAGCTCATATCCTATGTAGGCAGGCAGGGCCCCAGAAGCTCAGAATATCGCTTTTACCACCATATATACCAGCTACCAGAAGACAAGAGAGTCCTTAATCCCTTATTAGTGCTGCTATGTTGAACAGTATATAGCTCATATCCTATGTAGGCAGGCAGGGCCCCAGAAGCTCAGAATATCGCTTTTACCACCATATATACCAGCTACCAGAAGACAAGAGAGTCATTAAGAGCCCTTATTAGGGCTACTACGCTGAACAGTATATAGCTCATATCCTATGTAGGCAGGCAGGGCCCCAGAAGCTCAGAATATCGCTTTTACCACCATATATACCAGCTACCAGAAGACAAGAGAGTCCTTAATCCCTTATTAGTGCTGCTATGTTGAACACAATTTTTAAAAGGTCTCAGCTCTTGGGCCTCCACACAATTTTTAAGAGGTCTCAGCTCGTGGGACTCCACACAATGTTTGAGAGGTCTCAGCTCTTGGGCCTCCACACAATTTTTAAGAGGTCTCAGCTCTTGGGCCTCCACACAATTTTTAAAAGGTCTCAGCTCTTGGGCCTCCACAAAATTTTTAAGAGGTCTCAGCTCTTGGGACTCCACACAATTTTTAAAAGGTCTCAGCTCTTGGGCCTCCACACAATTTTTAAGAGGTCTCAGCTCGTGGGACTCCACACAATGTTTGAGAGGTCTCAGCTCTTGGGCCTCCACACAATTTTTAAAAGGTCTCAGCTCTTGGGCCTCCACACAATTTTTAAAAGGTCTCAGCTCTTGGGCCTCCACACAATTTTTAAGAGGTCTCAGCTCTTGGGCCTCCACACAATTTTTAAGAGGTCTCAGCTCTTGGGCCTCCACACAATTTTTAAGAGGTCTCAGCTCTTGGGCCTCCACACAATTTTTAAAAGGTCTCAGCTCTTGGGACTCCACACAATGTTTGAGAGGTCTCAGCTCTTGGGCCTCCACACAATTTTTAAGAGGTCTCAGCTCTTGGGCCTCCACACAATTTTTAAAAGGTCTCAGCTCTTGGGACTCCACACAATGTTTGAGAGGTCTCAGCTCTTGGGCCTCCACACAATTTTTAAGAGGTCTCAGCTCTAGGGCCTCCACACAATTTTTAAAAGGTCTCAGCTCTTGGGCCTCCACACAATTTTTAAGAGGTCTCAGCTCTTGGGCCTCCACACAATTTTTAAAAGGTCTCAGCTCTTGGGACTCCACACAATGTTTGAGAGGTCTCAGCTCTTGGGCCTCCACACAATTTTTAAGAGGTCTCAGCTCTTGGGCCTCCACACAATTTTTAAAAGGTCTCAGCTCTTTGGCCTCCACACAATTTTTAAAAGGTCTCAGCTCTTGGGCCTCCACACAATTTTTAAGAGGTCTCAGCTCTTGGACCTCCACACAATTTTTAAGAGGTCTCAGCTCTAAGCTTCCCTTACTGCTCGGGTGACACTCTGTAACAAACCTCCTCCTGTAAGCTTCCCTGACTGCTGGGGTGACACACTGTAACAAACCTCCTCCTGTAAGCTACCTTACTGCTGGGGTGACACACTGTAACAAACCTCCTCCTGTAAGCTTCCCTGACTGCTGGGGTGACACACTGTAACAAACCTCCTCCTGTAAGCTTCCCTTACTGCTGGGGTAACACACTGTAACAAACCTCCTCCTTTAAGCTTCCCTTACTGCTGGGGTGACACAATGACACAAGAGGACATGTCTGACCACATCACACACACACACACACACACACACACACACACACACACACAATGACAATTAGGGGTGGGGTCTATTTATTTTCCCCCTTGCCTATGCCATCTGTGGTTGTCATTAGGCAACGTGATTTTAAGGGGTGCAGAATTTTGTTCTTCTTTTTTGTACAGTTTGGCTTGGGGTCCATGGCAATGTAGAGGAAAGAAGGTTTCCTTGTCTTGTCTCACTTTACGTAGAAGTTATATTGTGTTTGGAGTGTATTGTTGAGTGGCTGTGATAGTGGCGTAATAGTGCAACTTGGGCGCGTTATATGCACCCAGACATGCTTCCCCTGCTGTCCCAGTTGCATTCCAGCAGTGTTGGCATCATTTTTTGATGTTTCAGGGTGGACTTGGTGATCTCCGAGTGGTCGAATTGAGATTTCCAAGTGTCGAGCATTTTTTTCCCATAGACTATAATGGGATTCGATATTCGGTCGAGTAGTCGAGTAACGCGGTCTATTCGAATCGAAATTCGAAATTTCGAATATTTCACTACTCGCTCATCTCTAGCGGATAACAATACTTTGGGCGTCTGACACTGGCTAAATGGGAGTTATTATTTGGCTCCCAAAGTCAGTGTTTAGTCAAACAAGAAAGGAGCAAATTGTGGGATGCCATTGGTGAGCAGCTTACTAGCACTGCTCAATACCCATGTAGTGGCACATCCTGCAAGAAACGCTTCTACACTTTGAAAAGGGCCCTTATGCAAAAGATGAAGAATTATCTACTTGTAGACAGTGGGACGAAGCAGGGTCCAAAGAGTAAATACAGGCCATATGAGGAGATGCTGAATTGCAAGATTCCTCTCAGTCGCCTGCAGGGTGTGGATGCTGGGGATGACACCACAGGTTGGGGTGAAGGTACATTGTTTTCACATTGCAAATTCTGGTTGGTTTAATGTATCTTATTATTTTTTGACCAATTATTTGGCATACTAACAGTAGGACATGTTAAGTAGCAGATTAGACCTCTGTAATCTTTTAACTTCCTGTCTCTTGCTTTATGCATAGTGGCACATGATGACTCACATGATTCACCTGATGAGGTCACCCTGAATCCTGCCCATCCCCCACCCTCAAGCTTAACCCAGTCTGATATTGGAGGTATGTTTTTTTTTAGTTGTTTTCTTCACATTTTTGTTTGGTTGTCCCACATTAACAATGCATAATTCATTACTTTGCTTTATCATAGTTGCCCTCAGAATTGCACCAGCATCTCCTCATGAGGCTACCTACTCTTTGGATGCCAGTAAGTGCATGTGTCAACCTGGATTTTGGCAATGTCATATAAGTGTGCATGGCTTTCAGTCATGTTATTTCATTGTAGGCCAAGTCCCTGCTTCATCATTGGAGCCCACTTCCTGTGTTGCAGGTCGACAGGACCCTGTTGGTGTGTATTGCAGGGAACACTGTATCCTTTCTGTTGTTGGAGCTAGAATGTGTATATTTTGTTAGTTGAAACTTCAAAATCATGTTAATTCTCACTCCAAGCTGGATAGTTAAAAGGGATTGGCCAGCAACCGGATCCTAGATGATAATGTTGTAATGATGTCCATGCTAAGTTATTGTGCTTAAATAAGTCATTTTTTTAGAGATGCAAACATTAACAATTCTATGGTTGTTAATATTGATATCCATTGTGGATTGTTTTAGACCCGAATACAGGAAGTGCGCGTCCGGAAAGGGTCCTTCACCGTGCGGCTGCTAGGGATGAGGGTAAGACTAATTTTTGTTTGGACATGGAAAGAAAAAAGGGAAAGGTGGGTGTGCACCGCTTAAATTCTTAGTGTCTAAGGGTGCTAGTAATATAGGGACAATTACCTATAAATTACCCAAGAAGCTGAGCCCTAGACCAGCCCACAATGTCCCTATATAATTAAACTGCACACCACCATTATATAGAAAAATATATGTGCAAATTTATTGGATCATCCTTAGAACAACAAATAACATCACAAGACTTGAATTAAAAAAACATATACACAATTGTTGGGGAAAGGGGAAGTCCTATTGAGAGCTATTAATGATCACCTATCACATAAATATTAATTCATTAATAAATTCATTAATGACTAAAATAACCTTAAATGGCTATATGGTGGCGTGTGAAGATGAAAAATATATAAGTGCACAAGGATAAAAGAGGAAGAAAAAAGCTGAAATTAATACAGTGTGGTAAAGTGCCAAGTGCCTAAGTGACAATAGTGCAAGAAAGAGTGTCAAAATATATACCGTATATACTCGAGTATAGGCCGACCCGAATATAAGCCGAGGCACCTAATTTTACCCCAAAAAACCTGGAAAAGTTATTGACTCGAGTATAAGCCTAGGGTGGGAAATGCAGCAGCTACCAGTAAATTTCAAAAATAAAAATAGATACCAATAATGTTTTTGAATACCGTATTTATTTCAAATAAAAACAGTAAACTAGCTCTGTAAGTGGAAAAGAGGGTCAATAAAAACAATATGGTATCAACAATAACTTTAAAAGTACAAAAACCTTAGCTCATTCAGCAACCAAGCTACAACACAAGAGTTAAAATCCTTCAAAACTGGATTCCTCCTCATCATCTGTATTTCCAAACAGAGCTTCAGCATTAGCTGGTGTGAGGTTATCAGCATAGACATTGTCATCATCACTGAGTTCGCAGTCATCATCATTACTGCTGTCGTTCTCATACAAAGCGCTGTCTTCACTGCCATCCATAGCATTACTAATGCCACATTTCTTGAAGGCGCGTCGCACCATGTCCTCCGGAATCTCTTCCCAGGCATCACGAACCCACTTTGCTATCAAATCTATGTCGGGCTTCATCAGATTTCCACCTTTTGTCAGTCGGGCTTGACCAGATGACATCCATTCATGCCACATCTTTCTCACACGGTCTTTGAAAGGTTTATTTAAACACACATCTAGCGGTTGCAATACAGATGTAAGCCCACCTGGAATAACGGCCAAAGTAATTTGAGAAGATTTTGCCATTTTTTTTATGTCATCAGATGTGTGGGCTCTGAACATATCCCAAACTAGCAATGATGCTCTTTTCTTTAAGGCTGCTCCTGGTCGTCCATTCCAAATTTCTTCCAACCATTTCTTTGTTCCGTCTTCATCCATCCAGCCTTTAATATGTGCGCGCACTGTAATTCGTGGTGGGAATTTGATCTTTTTAGGCAAGGTCTTTCTTTTAAAAATAATGACAGGCCGCAGCTTAGTTCCATTAGCCAAACATGAGAGAACAACTGTGAAATGGTTTTTTTCATTTCCTGTGGTTCTGAGTAAAATAGTTTTGTCTCCCAAACTTGCCACAGTTCTGTTGCTTGGAAGATCAAAGGTCATAGGTGTTTCATCCATGTTACCAATATCTCCCAGGTCATAGTTATGGATCCTTCTTTGCTTTATGATGAATGAATGGAATGACATCACTTTTTCATCAAGGTCTTTTGGCAACTTCTGTGAAATTTTTGTTCTTTGCCGCAAACATAGGGCAAACCTATTCATGAAGCGGGTACACCATCCTGCTGACGCAACAAATTTTTCAATGCCTGGTGCTTTAAATGTGTCATCTTTAGCCATTTGAAGGGCACGTAAACGAATTCCCATGCGTGTTACGCAGTAACCATTTTGACGACACTCCATAACCCATTTATGCAATTCAGTCTCTAGAGCCCCATATGAAGTTGTTAAACCACGTTGAGCTTTTTTTGCCTTTGGAATCTTTTCCAAATCAGCTTTCTTTTTCCGCCATTCCCTCACTTGTTTTTCATCAACACAAAATTCCCTACTTGCAATACTGTTATTGCTTTCTTCTGCTCTTGACACAACCTTAAGTTTGAAAGCAGCTTCGAATGACCTGCGTTTTTCTTTTGGTCCAGGAATACCGGTAGAAGTATTGGGATCCATTTCTAACAGGATAAAAAAAAAAACTTTTACGGGTAGCGTACGGTACGGTATCTTTTGAGGCCTAATGCAGGCCGATATTACAGAAAGTGATGACATGACTGTTTGCATAGAGCAGCCTGTGTTAGGGCTCATAATATACGGTACATTCTATCAGTGTCCTGCCTGTGTCCATGAAATATACCGTACAGCCTGCCTGTGTCCATTAAAGGAAAACTGTCACATACGGTAAGCATAACCGCACTAACCAGTGGCCCAGGCTGGTAGTGCGGTTTATGCTGAGTAAATACCTGCCTCCTGCCGTTTGATTGCCCGATCAGTTCTGCCATTATACCGCTAGTTGATTGCCGCCTTTCTCTTCAGCGCGCCGGCTCCCTCTATACACCTGGAAGCGGCCGATTGCCAGGCTGGACTGAAGCTGCGCCGGCCGCTCCTGGGTGTACGCTATGGCAGTGCAAAAATGAACGCATGCATCTTTCCCGTTAGCTTAAACCGGACGTTCAGCGTGATTTAATGAAAAGCCCCAACTCTTTAAAAACGGTTCCCCAGCATCTAAAATTAATATATTTAACATTTTTAGTCACTAACTTATTATTCTTTCCCCCACTGGGCTGCAACTCTGTTCAGGAATTTAGGATACGGGCGCCGCCATCTTGACTCAGAAGCATCACACTTACAGAGGAGAGGAGAGTGGGATAAGGTACAGGGGGGCGGGTTATAGCTGTGCTTTGCTCAGACAGAGCAGAGCTGGGGTCAGGAAAAGGACAGCAATCCCAGAATGCAGAGCAGCACAGTCAGGAAGCACTTCCTGTTTGCAGGCTGCCTGATGCTCCATGAGCCGCCATCTTGGATGTTTAAAGGCTCATAACATGCAGTAGATGCAGGTAGGATGATTTTTAATGTGGGCAATCTGTATGTACAGGGTGTGGGAAACATATAAGATAGGCTCTTATTCAGGGTGAAGGTCCAGATTAATGTGGGAAATCTGTATGTACAGGGTGTGGGTAACATATAAGATAGGCTCTTATTCAGGGTGAAGGTCCGGATTAATGTGGGCAATCTGTATGTACAGGGTGTGGGTAACATATAAGATAGGCTCTTATTCAGGGTGAAGGTCCGGATTAATGTGGGCAATCTGTATGTACAGGGTGTGGGTAACATATAAGATAGGCTCTTATTCAGGGTGAAGGTCCGGATTAATGTGGGCAATCTGTATGTACAGGGTACATGTACCCTGAATAGGCTCTTATTCAGGGTGAAGGTCCGGATTAATGTGGGCAATCTGTATGTACAGGGTGTGGGAAACATATAAGATAGGCTCTTATTCAGGGTGAAGGTCCGGATTAATGTGTGCAATCTGTATGTACAGGGTGGGCGAAACATATAAGATAGGCTCTTATTCAGGGTAAGGGTCCGGATTAATGTGGGCAATCTGTATGTACAGGGTGTGGGTAACATATAAGATAGGCTCCTTTGTACAGCACCATTTCATTTAGGCCAGCTAGATTATTGAAACACATTGAATGTTGCTAGGTACCGACGGTAAATCTTACCTGCTCCTCAGATGCTGCTTCTTCCCTCACACAAAAATGGCGGGCACGCTCACTTCATTAACTATGCCGGATGACGTGGTGAGCGAGCCCGCCATTTTCGAGTGAGGGACGGAGCAGTGTGACAGAAGGCCTTGCTGGCCAATCAGGAGAAAGCTAGGTATGATTGACAGTGGAAGGGCGGGGTTTATAGCCGCACACAGCGAGAGCAGCTGTGAGCGGCGGTGCCGGCCGTGGAGGAGCCGGCCGCGGGGAACTTAGCAGAGCATTTTTTTTTTTTTTTAATCAACTTGACAGGAGCTGACGTGGGTGCGCCTTACAAGAACGCTGCTGACAGCAGCTGTGAGCGGCGGTGCCGGCCGTGGCGGAGCCGGCCGCGGGGAACTTAGCAGAGCATTTTTTTTTTTTAATCAACTTGACAGGAGCTGACGTGGGTGCGCCTTACAAGAACGCTGCTGACAGCAGCTGTGAGCGGCGGTGCCGGCCGTGGCGGAGCCGGCCGCGGGGAACTTAGCAGAGCATTTTTTTTTTTTTAATCAACTTGACAGGAGCTGACGTGGGTGCGCCTTACAAGAACGCTGCTGACAGCAGCTGTGAGCGGTGGAGCCGGCCGCGGGGAACTTAGCAGAGCATTTTTTTTTTTCTTAACAACATGAGCTGCCGTGGGTGAGCGCCTTAGAAGAACGCTGCTGACAGGTACCGTCGCCGGCGTCGTCCCCCTCAGACTTCCTCTCCCCCACCTAATGCTGGCTGTGGCCATACAACAGTGCCTGGCAGACCAGCCGGCCGCGGGCGCGGCCTATGCTGGCCAAAACTGACTCACTGACTCGAGTATAAGCCGAGGTGGCTTTTTTCAGCCCAAAAAGTGGGCTGAAAAACTCGGCTTATACTCGAGTATATACGGTAAGTGCTGTGAAATGTAGTACACATAAAAGATAAGTGGATAGAAAGTGCTCAGCCTAATATTGATTAAATGGTGCACACGCCAGCATAATAGCCAATGAATCAACAATAAAAATCACTTGTAAAATATTAACATCACCACATCCTAGAGCTCCGGACCCCCCAAGGCCGCAACTATACACCGACGCGTTGCGTGGCCTTCTGCCACTTCGCCAGGGTGAGTAAGTTGCCAGATATCCCCTCTCCCCCTTTTGTACCCACCTTAAACCACGTGTGTGACAACCGCTGCTCCCCCGCCATGTCCCACGAGCCGGCGCCCGTCGGCGGGATGACATCATAGAACCGCGTCACCCACAGCCGCAAATGCTGAGGTGCGCATGCGCTCAGGAGAGGGCGGGGGCGCGGGTGCCCGACGCACAGTCGTGCGGTCGCACTGATTTGCAGGACTAGTCTCCATCAGGAGAAAGCCTGACAGTGCGGCTTCGCGCTCAGATGGTGAGCTCTCCAAGGTACTGAACAGGCTCTCAGTACGGAGCGTGGTGGGTGAGTTCAGAAGGGGGGGGGGGAAAGGGGAAAATTAGAACATAACATACTTTCAACAAATATTTGTTCTCAGGAATAAAAGGTTTTAGTTGTGATCATAACAATAATATATAACCAACTATAATAAAACATATCTTATAATCTGTCATAGCCAAAATATTCAATAAAGACCACATGTTCTAGAGATCATTACAGAGCATAGAGACTTATAAGAGCAACATGCTAAATAAATGCCAGTCCCAAAACAATTCTTAATTATTATAATGATGTCGCCCACCTATTGATTAGCCTATAGATATCAAATAGCCGGATTAGGGCAATCAATGATAGGTGTTCCTGGGGAAAGAAAAGGGGGGGGGAGGAGGGGACAGGGAAAGGGAAGGGGGGAAGGGGAGCAGGGCAAGGGGTAAAAGGCTAAAAAATGTCACAAAAATTATACAGTGTTTAATTCATAGGATTACTACTCATAATCCATAGATGTTGATGCATAAGGCATCTTCTAGGATATATGTACTCTGATATATTCATCCATTCAGGTGATTTCAGATTTCATAGATGTTAATGCATAAGGCGTCTTCTGGGATGTATGTACTCTGCTATATTCATCCATCCAGGTGATTGCAGAGAGATGGAAAAGCAGCCTCAGATATGTCCCAAGGGAAATTCTTCATAATCCATTGGTTCTTGTCTTGTCTGAAGCAACCATCAACGATGTCCTTCCATTCACAAGGAGGTGAAGAGCAGAGAGAAAAAGGGGGGGGGGGGGGAAGAGGAGGGGAGAAACAAAAAGAGGGGAAGGGAGGGGGGGAGCGGGGAAAGGGGAGAGGGAAAAAAGGGACAAACTGGAAGACATGAGGCGGTCCAATGTCGCTGTAGGGAAATAAGGGAAAGGGACAACAAGGATATATGAGAGTCTGTCATCACCCAGTCTATCTGACCAATGCCTAAAAATATATAGGGGATTAGTTGATAGTCTTAAAAAAATCATATAAACGTGCAAGAATTCTACCTATTAATATAACAATATCTATATTATTAACAACCTTGTGACCTAAATTATATATATTATACCTAAAAAACAACAAACACCTCCATAGTGAAAACATTTACATACCAAATGGTATATAACAAATATATAAATAAATCACCATATCTGTAAACAAATAATGTGACATAACCTTACCCTTAGTGTGCCCCTATTAGTATGTTATTAAGATCATAATCCCAAAGGTCCGATCATACCAGGTTCAATCCCGACCCAAAAATGGATAGAAGGAAAAATCCTCGTTTAGTCCCCCCGATGCCCTAGATCTCAAAGTGTAGATCCATTGAGTTTCAAGTTGTTCCAACTTCCGCTTACGATTGCCTCCCCGAATGCCCAGCTGTACTTGATCTATGAACATAACTCGAAGGTTATCTGTTTGCCCTTCATGGTATCTCAAAAAGTGTAATGCCACTGGTGTTAGGGTTTTGCCTTCTTGGTCATCCCTAGCTGCTAATCTTATGGTGGACAGGTGTTTTTGAATCCGTATTTTTGCTGCCTTCAAGGTCTCCCCCACATAGTATTTGGGGCAGGTGCAGCAAATCACGTACACCACCCCCTCTGACCTGCAATTGAGATGCCTCTTGATTTTAATGTCCTTGCCCGTGACCAGATCCTTAATTGTTGATGTCCTCAATACTAGTGGGCACACATTACATTTGCCACATGGCCAACACCCCATGGTGTCCCTATTAGGGGTCAGCCAATTACGTGGTCTCATGTAGTGGCTATTACATAATCGATCCCTGAGGCTCGGTGCCCGTTTTGCTGTCATCAATGGACAACGTGGGATGAATTGTACAATTTGTGGGTCCGATTGTAAAATCGGCCAGTGTTTCTGTAGGATCTTCCTGACATTCTGCCAATCTTTGTTAAAGGTAGATATAAATCTTACCTCATTGTTCTCTTCCTTAGTCCTAAGTTTGTAACCTAGCAGATGTTCCCTTGGCGTTGAGGCCGCTCGTTGCCATGCCTTATTGATGACCGGTCGGGGATAACCTCTCTGTTGAAATCTTTACTTCATTAGTGCTGCTTCTCTCAAAAATATTTTATTTTTGGAACAGTTCCGTCTCATTTATATCCTTTTATCCTCTTTTATCCTTGTGCACTATATTTTTCATCTTCACACGCCACCATATAGCCATTTAAGGTTATTTTAGTCATTAATGAATTTATTAATGAATTAATATTTATGTGATAGGTGATCATTAATAGCTCTCAATAGGACTTCCCCTTTCCCCAACAATTGTGTATATGTTTTTTAATTCAAGTCTTGTGATGTTATTTGTTGTTCTAAGGATGATCCAATAAATTTGCACATATATTTTTCTATATAATGGTGGTGTGCAGTTTAATTATATAGGGACATTGTGGGCTGGTCTAGAGCTCAGCTTCTTGGGTAATTTTTGTTTGGTTCAAGTAAGGATGTTGTTTTCCATGAAATGTTGTTTGTGTCTTGACATTTGTTTTGAAACATATGATTTAAGGGCAAAGCTCGAGTGAAGGCCTAAGTCTGGACATCTGTGAGGTGGCAGGTATGTGTAATTTGACCTATGTGTGTATGTTATAGTTTGGCACAATGATTACCTCATCTTGCTCTTCCATACATCTTCAGAATATGTTAGAATCTAAAAGCTTTTGTGTCTTGTCCAATCAGTCACTTTGGAGAGGTATGGGCTCAATATTGTTTGTAAGAAATAGTCACACAATATAAAATGACACACTAACACGACTTTCCTGTTTAGCATATGCGAGCTTGCCACATCTCTCAGATGATGATTTGCCCCTTTCTGGCAGCCAGACACCGGAACTATTTGTGGAGGAGCACACTCAGGTACCATGGATGAATGTTTTTGAGATTAACCACGATTACCTGTTTTGGGGTCAATCATGTCCCACCATGTAACATACAACATACTTTGTTGTTAGCAGGAATCCTTCCCTGAAACACAGGATGTGCCCTCCGCCCAAGTGCCATGTGCCCAGGCTGCAGAGGCTGGACCAATGGTACATTCTAATGGAACCATAGATGTATTTTTGTTGTGCTTACCTTCATTATTCAAGCTTGCATACTATATTGTGTTTTGTGTTTTAGGCTGCTCAACCACCAACTGGGCGAAGTGCACCGACAAGTGCTGACCTTTATGAGCTAGGGGCCCGGATGCTAGAGGCCTACAGGTCGCCAACAATCTTTACAGCGGCAGGA
Source organism: Gastrophryne carolinensis (assembly GCA_027917425.1). Lineage (NCBI taxonomy): Eukaryota > Metazoa > Chordata > Amphibia > Anura > Microhylidae > Gastrophryne > Gastrophryne carolinensis. Next base: position 112,875,511 of record CM051237.1, on the reverse strand, counting down.
CAACACTTTGTTGTTGTTACAGCAGCTAATACAGCAGCAGTCTATTTTTTTTACTGCACTGTTGTCCCCCAACACCGCCCCTAGCAATGAGTCGCAACCTCCCAGGCCACCCAGGGACTAATTGGTCCAGTTGGTAGTCATTTCAAATGCTGGAATTTGTATTGACTTGAGTGACTTAAATGTATATTTAAACGCTAGAATTTATGTGGGTTACCAAAATACATACCTACAAACCCAGTCAGGGATACCTCTCTATATCTAAATATGTTAATGTTGACTGAAAATTACTACAGTCATTGTTTGCCATACATTACTATGCTTACAAAATGAAATGCCTAACAATGTGTTTAAGAATCAAATAAATAATGGGTTGCTATACACTTAAACTATGGTTTAAAAGGCACGACACACTGAAACTTAAAAAATATTTATTTTTTAGAAAACGGGCCAACATGGCCAAAATTACTCCGCCCAGCGGATCAAACCATACCCCCCACCCTACCGCTGTTTATTCTTTCCCAGCAGCATAAGTTGCGTCCGCTGGACGTACTGCCACAGTCTGCGATGCTCATTAACGCAAGCTGTATGGAGAAAAAAAACTGGATTATTCAATAGAACGGGATACAAACGTACACAGATAATTTAATATTATATAGTTTGGTCTCATAATGTGACCAACTACATTAACATTTGTGCAAACTGGGCCCTTATGTGGTTCGATTATATTTGTACTAGTTCCTTACATGTGCATTTATCAGCAATACCCTACATATTGAAGTAATCGTTTGTACTAAATGAAGGCCTAAGTAAGATTGTGGGCATTGATTGGGCTATTTGGGTCCAAACATCATGTCCAAAGTAATAAAGATTCAAACCCTTCTGCTATTCCTATTCTAGTTCTCAACCTTATTTGGAAATGAGTTTAATTTGGACACCCAAAAAATAAAAAAAAATGTATTATGGGTTTGAAAGGAAACAAAGGGGATCCAACAATCTAGCATGCAGACATGCATTTATGATTGTGGGTCACGCAAATGTCAGCTAAATGTGTGCTAATTAACCACATAGGGACATTGCCAATTAGGATAGATTTTAGGGTAACACATAGGTGGCCAAAGTATGTTTGGATATGAAGTTAGTGTACTCACCATCGCAGCTGTGGCTCTGGCCCATGCTGCTGGGTGTCCCTGGAGCTGGGGTGGGGAGTATGGTCACAGAGTCCGTCTGCGTGGAAACATCTGTTTGTAAAAAAACAACAAAAAACAAACATAAGGTTTGTGCTTACAAATTAATATTATACATACACCTGTTTAGGGAGTCTGGGAAATCATGCTACCATGCTTACACACATGTTTGTAATACATTAGCAAATTTACTGGTCCATGAGGTCAGGTAAATAATTTATGTGTGCAACATGGACACATCAATATAATGTGCCTCAAACATTTACAGTGCAATGCTAATGCAGTAATTTAAGTTGAACTGATCATTTTCATAGTAGAGTGTGCAACATGTGTTAGCAGGAAAAAAAAAAACATTTGCTAGGCAGCATCATGGTGTATGCAGTAACTTTGGGGTTGGTTGCATTTGGATTGAACTGGAGTGGGGTTCCTGAATTTTCTTAAACTTACACTACAATATTATGCTATGTAGCAGCAAACATGTGTATGTAGTTTGGAATGTCATTACATATGCCATGTGAGTGATAACGACAAACACTTACCATGACTATGCCCGCGGGCAAGGGCTGGCACATAGCTTATGGAGGTGCCGGCTCTACGATGCCCTAAAAACCAGATAACAAGGGCAAAGTATTGTTGAAAATGCACCGATATCACATGTAACATACAAACAACAATTAGAAATGCACTCAACAGGGGATGAACTGCCGCTGGTATCCCAGGGAGGACTCTGAGGAGGAGGCGTGGAGCCTCGACTCCTCATAATCGGCCAAACCACATGGGCCACCCTCCTCCCTCTCACTCCCAGATCCTTGAGGGAGTGTGGGTGAGTCCAACTCCACCTCCCCACTTGGACTCCCCACTTGAGAGTGGCCCACAGGGTTTGGAGACTCAACTGAGTCCGATTGTGAGGAGGTGAGGCTCCAGACTGCCCTCCCCCCAGCAGCACGCTCCTCTGGGGCGTCATCCCCTTCCTCCCCTGGGTCCTCAAGATAGGACTGGCGAGAGGGCCCCTCCCCCGCAGAATCATCCGACCCCTCCACTCTTCTGCGGGGGAGGAAACCCTTCCCACGTTTGCCCAGGGGAGGACGTTTATCTGTGTAGAAGGTTAAAAAAAAGGACACCTTTAAAAAATAAACCTAAAATGTACTACATTATAATACAACATTATTGTAAGGATTTACATGTGAGGTGACACTTACCTGAAGCATAGGCATCATAGAGCCTATAAACGCCCTCTGGGTCCCGGCGCTTGAAATCCGGCCACTTCTGGATTATGGAACGGACACTGAGATTTGTCTGGAAGCGCCGGGACACAGTGGCCTTCACCTCCAATTCTATGTGCCTCTTTGCACCACGGACATAGTCATATTCAGCAACACATAAATCCTATAAAAAAACACATTTTAAAAAAGAAACATATATATATATATATATATATATATATATATATATATACTAATAAACATATATAACAAGCTATATTGTTGCACAACATAAATGGAACATATACTCACTTTAACCACCTGGCCGTTAACATGCGTATCCACCCTTTTGCGGCGCTGTTTTCTGGTTGTGGGGGGGGAACAGGGGATGTTGAGGAGCCAGGGGAGACAGGGAGGGTAGGGTGGGGAGGGGTTGGGGGTAAGAATTGGAGGTGTAGCTGGGGAGGCGTGTGGCAGGGCGTCTAGGCCGCATGGTGATTCCTCAGAGGTGGAAACCGGAAGTAGCAACATGAAAGTGAAAGGAAAAAAAAATGACACTCATCGCTAAAATACGCTAACATACGCTTACCAAATCGCTAGGATAGGCAAAACAAAAAATAGCGTAGCAGTCATGCTAATGATGTATCAGATGCGTATTCAACAACAGTGACCGTGGCCGTAAAAAGTGAATTCACAAAAAAAAAAAAAAACACACGTATGATCAGCACAGCGCCGCTGCCTGCGACACATAGCGACTTGGCATAGCGACTGGCCCTTGCCGCCACACCACTGATTCAATAAAGAAATTTCTAGGATATAGCGTGGGCACTGTTTTTAGCTGACTGCAGCATAGAGCGCCTATAACGCTTTAAAAAGATTGATTATTTGGTTGGTTTCACACCTTCGAAAACGCTAACAATAACTGAAATGACATTGGGAGAGGGCTGTGATTTTTACATCCAAGTAACACATTCCTAAATACATTTTCAGAAAAAAATTAAAAAAACATTGAGAACATTCCAGACAATTCAGAAATAATGTTTAATACATTAATATTTAAAAAAAAAAAAAAAAAAAACACGAAAAAAAAAACAATCATTTTGTCTGCCATAGAAATGTATGGGAGAGCGACTGGTAGCAAGAGGTAATACCTGGCGCTGTGCAAGGCAGAACAATGGCGCTGTTTGCTGAGGCTGTGAAATTGATGAATCATCCGCTACATGTCGCTATTCCAATCGCTAAACAGATTCTGGTTGATAAATGCGTAATTGCGTGCCGTGTTGTTGGCGTTGACCAGTCGCTATCTGTCGCTACCTCTCATTAACCAGGCGCTACCTGACGCTTTCCTTTCTTAAATAACCCCCTTAATGTAATGAGCTATTGGCACTCATGAACCTAGGTCCCTGAATTCTACTGTGTCTTTGTTTAGAATCAATCTTTCTTGAAATAGCCATGCCACACCAGCGTTCTTCACCCAAACCAACAAGAAGACATCACAGACAATACCGGCTCGAATTGGTTCTGACTAAGCCCCAAAAAATTGGCAATATCTGGGTCAAATGTAACGGGCAGGCTGATTCATCATTAGCGGCAGGTAACGACAGATGAGCGTCTGTAGCAGGCATTTTCAGAGCGCCCGCTAGTAGTCAGTGCTCGGCCGTGAGTCGCTAGTTTATAGCGACTCAGCCGCTGTTCAGTAATGTTGAATACATTGTGAGGAGTCGCTATTTGACCAGTACAGCGCTGTATGGGAGCGCATGTTAGCAAAAAAACAGCCTCACAAATCTCTGGCGCTGAAAAATGCTTTTTTGAAGCTCAGAGCGCAGGAGGCGGTGTGTTTAAAGTCTGTTTTTCAGCATCTATCAACTAGTAACAAAGCGAAAACATATGGAATTACATTGTAGCAACATTGTAACATGAACACTTTAATGGCAGACCTGTAATGTCATTTCTGAAGTAATATATAAAAAATTAGAAAATTGTGAAAAAAACTGCTTTTTCAATGCCAGAAGAGGTCACAGAATTTTGATTTTGATTTTTTAGGAAAAAAAAAAAAAAAATACCCCGTTTAAAGAGAAGAAAATAATCGTTCATTGAAATGTATGGGAGAGCAACAGGTAGCGAGAGGTCATACCTGGCGCCGGCGCTGTTCGCTGAGGCTGTGAAAATGATGAATCAGACCCTACATGGCGCTATACCAGTCGCTAAACCGATTCTGCTTGATAAATGTGCAATTGCGTGCCGTGTCCGGCGTTCACCAGTCGCTACCTGTCATTAACCAGCCACTACCTGACGCTATCCCTTCTTAAATAAGGGCCTATGACTCTGAAGCTGATCATCAACATTCACTATCACAACAGTTGGCAATACTGCAATTCATAGTAAGAGTGAATAATCCATGCTCCCCTGTTGTAGAACCTAGTAATCTAGCATTATCTGCTGCCCCTATTATAGACAACAGACTGCATAATTATACTATCGCCAGTGATGTAACGGGGCCCTGGTGTGAACATTAAATGGGACCCTTTCACAGCTCATACAGTAAACTGTTTTCTGTCTTTGAGCTCAGATGGGTGCAGCTAGACTGAATCAGCAGAGACAAATTGTGCATCCTTTTTCTAAATGATGGCAAGTCAGCACAAGTATGATAAAGAAAGATGGATAGGTAACAATGCTGGAGCCCCCCTGACCTCCTGGGCCCCGGTGCGGTTACACCCACCACCCCCTCAAGTTATGCCCCTAACTATCACAGAAATATGTTGAATGTTGGGTCTGTAGACAGGGGTGAGACTAAGGCCCTTATTTATGAAGGAATAGCGACAGGTCGCGACTGGTGAGCGGCCGGTAATGATGGGCCCCGCCACGAGAACGCCGGCTCCCCACCACAATCACACATTTATCAAGCCAATCCTGCTTAGCGGCTGAGATAGCGCCATATAGCCACTCATTCATAATTATTCCAGCCTCAGCCCACAGCGCCAGCGTCCGACCTTGAACAGCGACTGGTATGACCTCTCGCTACCTGGCGCGCTCCAATGCATTTCAATGGAACAATCTTTAAATATTCATAATTAATTGTTATGAATTTTTTTTTTTTTTAAATGTGAAAAATTCTGTGACCACTTCTGCCATTTTAGATTAGCTACAGCCGCTCAACTGTCGCTACCTGCCGCTATTAATGAATCGGCTTCTAAGAAATGGCTGACCATGTTGTTCCCTGGTGCTCAACAGACAGAGTTAGTTAGCATTATATGAACCCTGTCTAGGGACAGGGGCCCACCGGGGTCTGTTGTTTTTCCTGTTGGCCAGTCCAAGCCTGGACAGGAAACTGAATCACTGAAAACGCATGCTATTGCAGGAAGAACATACAAACACCATCTTCCAGATAAGAGTTGATGTTGATGATTAAATATTTTTTTTGTTAAGCTACTACTTAGCCGCCATGTTGCATGAACAATGGGCACATTTTTGTGGCCAGTGCTATTGATGGGGGCCATTATTGCTGTGTGGCAAATCAATGGTTATTACAATAGATAATCGTATTTGCCTAGTGTTACGAATGACAGCTTTTGCACATACTGCGTGTTTTTCAAGTCATCTGTCATGAGCAGTACATTGCCTAGAGCTGTAACCACAGCAAATCCATTCCACACGCCACATCTTAATTTATCCCAAACAATGCAAATTCCAAGCAAAGGTGGAATAACATATCTGACATCTGCACACAATTAACGGTGAGATTGAGTGGAATAGACACCTGCAATATAGAAAGCTAATGGTGATTTAACTAAACTACACTCTAATGTGAATTAATAGTGCCATGCAAAGATATAATACAGCCCAGCAAGACATAATTATGTTATTAGCTATGAAATAACATACAGAGAGCAGGAAGACTATACTCACTTCATGCAACAAAGACAAACTTGCAATTTATTTGTAGTGTTACTGAAATCTACCTCTCTTTTTTCTGATGCATTTTGGACAATTTTTGGGGGAAATATTCTAGTTCAGCAGGTATCCAAATTCAAGAACTCTTCATGTCTGTGAGGGTGATTCTGGTTATGGTTCCAGTTTCTGAAACCCAACTGGGGGCCTAATTTAACATAAAAACTTGAGCAATGAGTGTCTCTAGACACTCTTTGTGCCTGTACTGCAACAGCGGCTGAAGACAGCTGGCGCTCTGTGCTCGAGCATTCCTAATCGGGTGCTGCACAGGGGTTGTGCTAGCAACCCCTAGCGTTGGCTGGGAGTGACAGAATTAAAAGGGATTTAGGATCCAAATACACAGCGCCAACACTGGCGCTATACAAATGGGTTTCCAGACACGGGGAGGCCGATTCATTAATAGCGGCAGGTAGCGACAGTTGAGCGACTGTAGCGGCATTTTCAGAGCGCCCGCTAGTAGTCGCTGTGCTTGGCCGTTGTTCGGTAGTTGATAGCGACTCAGTCGGTTTGCCGTAATGTTGAATATTAGGTGAGGAGTCGCTATTTGACAGGTTCCGCGCTGTATGGGAGCGCATGATAGCGACTGGCCCTAGCGACCGGCTCCCACCATATTCATTAAAAAATCACGCTCAAAAAATTCTCGCGCTGTAAAATGCATGTTTAAACCCCAGAGCGCTGGCGGCGATGGGTTAAAAGTCGTTTTTTAACCCCCCAAACAACCATATTTTTGGAAACCAAAAAAAGCAAGTTTTTTAAATAATTTTGTAATATGAATACATTAATATCAGACCTGTAATATCAATTCTGTACATTTTTTTTTTTTTTTTTTTACCTTAAAAAAAAAACTAAAATGGCAGAAGTAGTCACAGAATTTTTCACATTTAAAAAAAAAAAAACAATAACAATTAATTATGAATATTTAAAGATTGTTCCATTGAAATGCATTGGAGAGCGCCAGGTAGCGAGAGGTCATACCTGTCGTTGTTCAAGGTCGGACGCTGGCGCTGTGGGCTGAGGCTGGAATAATGATGAATGAGTGGCTATATGGCGCTATCTCAGTCGCTAAGCAGGATTGGCTTGATAAATGTGTGATTGTGGTGGGGAGCCGGCGTTCTCGTGGCGGGGCCCGTCATTACCGTCCGCTCACCAGTCGCGACCTGTCGCTATTCCTTCATAAATAAGGGCAAAAGTCTCTGGTGAAATCCCCAACTTTTGATTTTAGGGGTGATGGCAGTACATTTACAGTGCAAACACCTGGAAAAACTGGATACTGGAATGAAACACACCAAAACACAAAAGTACAAAAAAATGCATACATCAGAGGTGCTATGGATTTTTTACTTCATAAATACAACTTGCCCTTGGACCTGACATTGACCTGATACTCATCTGGCATTTCATGACGCGAGCGCGTCTTAAATGAACCATGCCTCCAAATTGAATGAAAATAAAAGAGAAATGTGATAATATTGTGATAATTAAAGTTAGTCCCTTTTTATGCAAATGTCCTGTTAGAGTAAAAGTATTATTATTATTATTAGTAGTAGTAATATTGTATATTTTTACAGCATCAATATCTTCCATGTTGCTATGCAAGTGTCATAAGCACCATCAGTGGGCCTTCATTAGAAAGATAATCACTTAAGGCAGACCTGCATCTGTTGGGGGACAGTTAATGGCTACACACACATGTGGTACCTGCACCTTATCCAATAGGGCACATGAGTCGCTGAGGTGCACAGATATTTCCTGTCCCCAATCATAAAGGGCTTAATGCCAAAGCTTGTTTTCCTAAGGCTCTTTAACTGTAGATGCATCCCGAAGTATGATGCGGCAGGCAAGAGGGTAAAAAGGGACATAAAGTCTGGTTGCTCTGTAGTACCTCTTCTAAGGGTTCCAAATGCAGCAGAGCAAGACCAGTGACAGAGGCTGATTAACCAGCATACTGACATCAACCATTGATTTAAGAGTAGCAATATCTGCCCTTGCCTATGATTTGGTCCTGAAATGCTATATATTTAGCCATGGCGTACACTCATTGATTGGCTATGAAGCATATTGGGAGCTACTCATCATGGATGTCTTGGGCAGGACATGGGCAGAGGAGATTTTTGGGCAGATTTTTGTGCCCAGTAGACCACCAAACTAACATTTAGCTAACAAAATACAAAAATGTTTGTTAACATGGGCGTAACTTGAGGGGGTGCAGGGGGCATGGCCGCTCCAGGGCCCAGAAGGTCGGGAAGCCCATAATGGTTGCTCCTCCACCTTATTTATCATATATGTGCTCACATAGATAAAAGGAGCCCCACTTGATTCTGCTGTTTCAGTCTTTAGTGTCTAGCTGCATACAATTGGGTAAAAAGGCAAAAAGAAAAAAATACTGTATGAACCATGAAAGGGCCCCATTTAATGTTTGCACCAGGGTCCCATCTGATGAAGTTATGCCACTGTTTGTTTTGTCCTGATTTCAGGTCTCCCAAAATTAAAATATGTCTTGCACAGAATTAACCTTGATTTGCCTGTCACACAAGACCGGCAAACCTCTCTAATTGTGTTTATGGAAATAACTGATTGTCCTTCAGTTCATCAAAAGGTAATTCTACAACTTTGATTTTCTACTCCCCGTGTGCATGTTCTGACACAAACTAATACATTACAAACTCTTATGGGGTATTTAAAATAGTGTGTCAAGTTCACAATATGAGGCTGCAAGCTTGTCACCTAAGGCTGTGAGCTGTCCCATTTTAACAAACAACCACTAAGGCAGCCATTAAACTCAAGGCAATCAGCTTTCAGTAGATAAGCAAAAGGGGTTCAACATTTTTACCTGTCTGTGATGACCCCAGTGAGGTATCGGGGGTTAACAAAAGTGTTTTAAGCTCCAGGGTTTTTATAGGTGTTGTGTAAAATGTGAACGTTCCAGCAAACAGTGATTGTCTAAAGCTAAAGATAAATTGTATCATTTAATGGCAAAAGTTAAATTCCACGGAGTGAAGACAATACCCATATCTAGAGATGAGCGAACTTTTGAAAAATTTGATTCGACTGATTCGCTGAATTTTCCGACAAGAATTTATTCGTGACGAATCGCTATTAAAAACGGCTATTTCTGAGCTTCCTAGAGCCTCAATAGGGTTGTAAACCATTCTGCCTTGCTGTACCACGTATAGGATGCGCGCTGGGTTAGTGAAATAATACTGTAAATAATTATGACATGCAGATCAGAGGCATTGCTAATAGAATCGCAGAGCGGCACAATTGCAGAGAGTTGAGGTGGCATCAATATGAGGGGCCCCTATAGTGCCTGAAAAACACACCCTGGAGCTGGCAGCAGCAGGAGCCCAAAAATTAGCTGAATCACACCCTGGAGTTGCAAGCAGCAGCCCAAACATTGGTTGAAAGAGACACTGGAGTTGGCAGCAGGAGCCCAAAAATTGGATGAATCACACCCTGGAGTTGCAAGCAGCAGCAGCAGCAGGAGCCCAAACATAGCTTGAAAGAGACACTGGAGTTGGCAGCAGGAGCCCAAAAATTGGCTGAATGACACCCTAGAGTTGCAAGCAGCAGCAGCAGGAGCCCAAACGTAGCTTGAAAGAGACACTGGAGTTGGCAGCAGGAGCCCAAAAATTGTCTGAATGACACCCTGGAGTTGCAAACAGCAGCAGCAGCAGCAGCAGCAGTCCAAACATAGCTTGAAAGAGACACTGGAGTTGGCTGCGGGAGCCCAAAAATTGGATGAATCACACCCTGGAGTTGCAAGCAGCAGCAGCAGGAGCCCAAACATTGCATGAAAGAGACACTGGAGTTGGCTGCAGGAGCCAAAAATTGGATGAATCACACCCTGGAGTTGCAAGCAGCAGCAGGAGCACAAACATTGCATTAAAGAGACACTGGAGTTGGCTGCAGGAGCCCAAGAATTGGTTGAATCACACCCTGGAGTTGCAAGCAGCAGCAACAGCAGCTGAAGGAGCCCAAACATTGCTTTAAAGAGACACTGGAGTTGGCTGCAAGAGGCCAAAAACTGGATGAATCACACCCTGGAGTTGCAAGCAGCAGCAGGAGCCCAAACATTACTTTAAAGAGACAATGGAGTTGGCTGCAGGAGGCCAAAAATTGGATGAATCACACCCTGGAGTTGCAAGCAGCAGCAGGAGCACAAACATTGCTTTAAAGAGACACTGGAGTTGGCTGCAGGAGGCCAAAAATTAGATGAATCACACCCTGGAGTTGCAAGCAGCAGCAAGAGCCCAAACATTACTTTAAAGAGACACTGGAGTTGGCTGCAGGAGGCCAAAAGTTGGATGAATCACACCCTGGAGTTGCAAGCAGCAGCAGCAGCAGGAGCCCAAACATTGGTTGAAAGAGACACTGGAGTTGGCAGCAGGAGCCCAAAAATTAGCTGAATTACACCCTGGAGTTGCAAGCAGCAGCAGCAGCAGGAGCCCAAACATAGCTTGAAAGAGACACTGTAGTTGGCAGCAGGAGCCCAAAAATTTGCTGAATTACACCCTGGAGTTGCAAGCAGCAGCAGCCCAAACATTGCGTGAAAGAGACACTGGAGTTGGCTGCAGGAGCCCAAAAATTGGATGAATCACACCCTGGATTTGCAAGCAGCAGCAGCAGGAGCACAAACATTGCTTTAAAGAGACACTGGAGTTTGCTGCAGGAGCCCAAAAATTGGATGAATCACACCCTGGAGTTGCAAGCAGCAGCAGCATCAGGAGCCCAAACATTGCTTTAAAGAGACACTGGAGTTGGCTGCAGGAGCCCAACAATTGGAGTAAAGACACACTGGAGTTGCAAGCAGCAGCAGGAGGCAAAAAATTGGCTGAAAGACATCCTGGAGTTGGCAGCAGCAGCCCAAACATAGCTTGAAAGAGACACTGGAGTTGGCAGCAGGAGCCCAAAAATTAGCTGAATTACACCCTGGAGTTGCAAACAGCAGCAGCAGCCAAAACACAGCTTAAAAGACACACTGGAGTTGGCAGCAGGAGCCCAAAAATTGGCAGAATTACACCCTGGAGTTGCAAGAAGCAGCAGGAGCACAAACATAGCTTGAAAGAGATACTGGAGTTGGCAGCAGGAGCCCAAAAATTAGCTGAATTACACCCTGGAGTTGCAAGCAGCAGCAGCAGCAGGAGCCCAAACATAGCTTGAAAGAGACACTGGAGTTGGCTGCGGGAGCCCAAAAATTGGATGAATCACACCCTGGAGTTGGCAGCAGCAGGAGCCCAGACATTGCGTGAAAGAGACACTGGAGTTGGCTGCAGCGGGCAGGCCGGCTATGCTGTCAGCGTAAAAAGCAAACACTTACCTGCATGGTCGGAGCGTGGAGGCCGGCGCCGCTCTCAGGTGCCCTCTGATGACGCGCCCTCTGATGACGCGCCCTCTGATGACGCGTCCTCTGATGACAGCTGAGAGCGGCGCCGGCCTTCACGCTCCGACCATGCAGGTAAGTGTTTGCTTTTTAAAAAAATGCCGGCATGGTGGGAGCGGGCAGGCCAGCTGCGCTGTCAGCGGGCCGGCTTCCGCCGCCCGCTGACAGCGTAGCCGGCCTGCCCTCTCCCACCATGCCGGCATTTTTTTTTTTTATTTCAGGGAACATTCGATCAGCACGAACCAAAAATTATTCGGGTTCGTGCCGAATCGAATTTTCCCTGAAATCGTCCGAACCGGTTCGCTCATCCCTAGAGTTGGCTGCAGGAAGCCAAAAATTGGATTAATCACACCCTGGAGTTGCAAGCAGAAGCAGGAGCCCAAACATAGCTTGAGAGAGACACTGGAGTTGGCAGCAGGAGCTCAAAAATAAGCTGAATTACACCCTGGAGTTGCAAGCAGCAGCATCAGCAGGAGCCCAAACATAGCTTGAAAGAGACACTGGAGTTGGCAGCAGGAGCCCAAAAATTAGCTGAATTACACCCTGGAGTTGCAAGCAGCAGCAGGAGCCCAAACATTGCGTGAAAGAGACACTGGAGTTGGCTGCAGGAGCCCAAAAATTGGATGAATCACACCCTGGATTTGCAAGCAGCAGCAGCAGCAGGAGCCCAAACATAGCTTGAAAGAGACACTGGAGTTGGCTGCGGGAGCCCAAAAATTGGATGAATCACACCCTGGAGTTGCAAGCAGCAGCAGCAGGAGCCCAAACATAGCTTGAAAGAGACACTGGAGTTGGCTGCAGGCCCCCACAAATTGGATGAATCACACCCTGGAGTTGGCAGCAGCAGGAGCCCAGACATTGCGTGAAAGATACACTGGAGTTGGCTGCAGGACAAAAAACAATTCAAAATTCAATAGTTTGATTTAGCTGAAGAAGGATGAACTAGCTTATTTAGTATAACAGATAGGCTGCTAAGTGCAGGTTTGGGATGCCCTGCGGCCTAGTGTTTTGGCAGCAGGACAAAAAAACTATTCAAAATGCAATAGTTTGATTAAGCTGAAGAAGGATGAACAAGCGTATTTAGTATAACAGATAGGCTGCTAAGTGCAGGTTTGGGATACCCTGCGGCATAGTGTTTTGGCAGCAGGACAAAAAACTATTCAAAATGCAATAGTTTGATTCAGCTGAAGAAGGATGAACAAGCGTATTTAGTATAACAGATAGGCTGCTAAGTGCCGGTTTGGGATGCCCTGCGGCCTAGTGTTTTGGCAGCAGGACAAAAACAATTCAAAATGCAATAGTTTGATTAAGCTGAAGAAGGATGAACAAGCGTATTTAGTATAACAGATAGGCTGCTAAGTGCAGGTTTGGGATGCCCTGCGGCCTAGTGTTTTGGCAGCAGACCAAAAACCAATTCAAAATGTAATAGTTTGATTCAGCTGAAGAAGGATGAACAAGCATATTTAGTATAACAGATAGGCTGCTAAGTGCAGGTTTGGGATACCCTGCGGCCTAGTGTTTTGGCAGCAGGACAAAAAAAAATTCAAAATGCAATCATTTGATTAAGCTGCGGAAGGATCAACAAGCGTATTTAGTATAACAGATAGGCTGCTAAGTGCAGGTTTGGGATGCCCTGCGGCCTAGTGTTTTGGCAGCTGGACAAAAAACAATTCAAAATGCAATAGCTTGATTAAGCTGAGGATGAACAACGCTTATTTAGTATAACAGATAGGGTGCTACGTGCAGGTTTGGGATACACTGCGGCCTAGTGTTTTGGCAGCAGGACAAAACCCAATTCAAAATGCAATAGCTTAATTAAAATGAGGCTAAACAACGCTTATTTAGTATAACAGATAGGGTGCTACGTGCAGGTTTGGAATACCCTGCGGCCTAGTGTGTTTTGGCAGCAGGACAAAAACCAATTCAAAATGAAATAGTTTGATTAAGCTGAAGAAGGATGAACATGCGTATTTAGTATAACAGATAGGCTGCTAAGTGCAGGTTTGGGATACCCTGCGGCCTAGTGTTTTGGCAGCAGGACAAAAAAACAATTCAAAATGCAATAGTTTGATTAAGCTGCAGAAGGATCAACAAGCGTATTTAGTATAACAGATAGGCTGCTGAATGCAGGTTTGGTACGCCCTGCGGCCTAGTGTTTTGGCAGGGCGCGTGCCCGCGCCACTGGAGCGGGATTCAGGTAAGGTTTGTGGGCGTACTGGGGGGTTTCACACAGCGGTGCATCCCGATTTTGGATGCCCTTCGGGGAGGGAATGGATCGGCCCGGGAATCTTTTAGATCCTGCTGGGTTTTGGTCCACTTTAAATATAGCCCTCTCCCCTCTTACATAGCCTTCCTAATTTGCCTCAGTCCACCAGATACTAAATTCAATTCAGAGATCCCACGGCACATGTAGGGGGCCCCAAATCTGGAAGTCCAAAGGGCAAGCTGTAACTAGGCCCTGAAATCGAAATCTAAAGCCAGGTTAGAAGGTTCATTTTTAGAGGCAAGTTCCCCCCTTCTGCCCTCCCTGATATATATCATTCTATAACAGATGCCGAGTACCCGTGAACTACCCATGAGTGATCACCCACTCGTAGTTCCAGCACTCAGAGGATATTTTTTGCACCTTTTAACCTCCTGAAAAATGGCCACTAAGGGTGATGCAAAGGTGAAGATTGGGCAATATCCTAGGTTCTGCACACTAGCAAGCCTTACAGGGGAAATACTGATTCCTTGTGCCTCAAACTATGGAAAAGCATAATCTTGGCTAAATGAGAGGTCAAACAATCCTTTGCCACTCAAGCGGATAAGGTCAGACATCTTGACCTTATGTTCTTCCTTCCTTTTCTTTTTCTACATCTTTCTTTTCTGCTTTTCTTTTTGGCTATTTTTTCTAATCTATCTATGGCCAGGACGTGGGGACCTTGGAATGGGAAGGGTGGATTCATCTAACCCCATATACATAACAAGTAGTAATAGCTAAATTGTAGCAAAATTAGGGCCACATTAAACTTTAATATTGAATCCAAATGGACACGCTACAGAGTAACCAAGTTTCTGCCACAGATCAATGGTGAAAAAAGGTATCACTAGACCCTTACATTAGTGGTGAAACCAGTCATGATATGCATGTGACTGCATTCCAAAAAATAGGTTAGCTTAGGTTGGTCATAGAAAGCAATAATCATGCAAACAAGGGGCTGTAAACCCAAATGAAATATTAACACATCCAGTAGCCCACCTGATGTGTGTTCCATGTAAAAAAGTGATCTAACAGCTACTCTGTCTCTTGGTGCTCTCAGCATAAGTGAGCATGGCAAGTCACAGTGGGCCCCACAGCTGTCTATGACCACATGCTGATGACTCATCCTAAAGCTGTACCATGACATGTCGTACCCAGTTTAGCTTCAACTTTGTCATTCAAACAAATAAAACCTTTATTTTACTGGTTACCACCTTTAGGTCTTCAATGATTTTCTGTTAGAAAAGCTTCCGGTCCTGGGTTATCAAACAAGAATTATCTCCCATGGACCAGAAAGTGCATTTTAAAATGCCTTCCCCCAACCAAAACAAAGTGTTGCCATCTGTTGGGCTATAAAAGAGGTATCTGAGCTGGACCAATCACCCCCTGTGGCCGGCCTGGAAACTTAGAGATTTTAGGGCCAGCCGCTAGCCTGCGCCTAGTGCATGCTATACCGAATGCCCCACTTTGCGAGACCCCCTAGGGTGCATCTCTGCAGCTGTGCAAGCCCCAACCACGCCCAGCCATTCAGTTAGGCCAGGCGTGAGAGCACGACCTCTACGGGGGAGCTGGAGATGCAGCCAACGGCATAGACATCTATGCCTGCACAAAGCTTACATCAGCAGCTATATGCTGCACATTAGTATATGCCGCTTAAATCGCTGATTGAACTAGCGCCCGCGCATACGCCGTGGGAATGGCAAAAGGTGAGTGAAAGTGGGTGATCTAGGGGTTTCACACAGGGGAGCATCCTACATCAGGAAGGCCTCGGGGCAGGGACCAATTGCTAGGATAGTCAAATTCCTGGTTATTGGTCCACTTAAAACCTTTTTCTTTTTAAACAAATTCCCACCACCTCTTTGGCACTCTTTTAGTGTCATCCCTGCAGGTTTCACATTAGTTAACTCTGAGTTGTGGGAGCTCCTAAGCATTTCATAATAGCAGGTTAATGTGGGAGAGTCGCGCCTATAGCCCTTAATTGATACACATTGTTGAGTGTTCTGACCGCACATTAAAGTTGCATTTTTTCCTTACAGTTAATTACATTCAAATTGCATCCCTTGAATCTGATTTTTTTTCTTTATTATTAAAGAAGCAGAAATTTATGGCCTTCTCTCTAATTACGGTTCACCTGAAAAGCTAATTAAAAGACTATTAAAAGAAATGCATTTTATTTCTAATTACGCCCTCACAGTACACACTGGTGGAGAGGCTTACAGTCTGTGTTGTGTCAGCCTTGTAATTAATGCCGGAATGGAAATTCTGCTCTGTGTGAGTTGAAACTCCGGATAGTCAAACAGGGCTTTATCGTGAAGCCAATTTGTCATGTGTTAGGCAGGATTCACCTCGCCATTAGTCACCGCCGCTTAAATTAATTGTTGCTATGATTTATAAAATGTATACAATATGTTTCTTCTACATCGTTTAGATGTGCATGAAAATATAATCCATAAAACAACTAAGATTTTTTTATCACGATATAGGTGTAAAATTGTTGCATTTTAAGAGAAATAACCAAAAATGACTTTCTTGGGTATTGTTGATCTCTAGTGGGGAATCCTAATTTGGGATGCTCTGATGTGTGTATCCCCACAAATCACCCAAATGCTCACATATTCTGGGTTTCCACATGGGTCGCTCAGCCAATCAGCAGTGCTCGTGCCATTCAGAAGGAAATCTGAAGGGAGCAAGTGCTGCCAGTCGCCAGTCTTATAGACTGTAATACAATTGTGTCCAGGTGAGGACTGGCCGGAGTTCACTCACCTTAGTCTCACTGTACCTGCTAGTGACACAGCAGCCTTTGTTTTGCCCCTGCAATGCTATGGCCTGCCACTACAATAGTAACATTTAAACCAGACCTGGCACAGTTGGAAAAGAAAGGCAGCAGCCATTTTGAAGCCTCCTCCCCCAAATTACATAACTGAAATGCACAGTAACAGGAAGCAATCTAAATTGCCATAGAAAGGGATGCATATGAGGAATGTTTGTTGTGTTGGTCTGATTTAAATAATTTTTGAGTGTTGGTCCACTTTAAGGACCATCACTTTAAGTGTGGTCATATCCACCATGTCCATGATCTGTCCTTGCTATTCTAAAGCCACAGCTCACAAATGCAATTGTTGACTGGCTGTAAAGCTTCCTGGTGGCAGGGCTTAGCAGCTCATGTCCTGGACTGACCAGGATCAGAAAAGTCTGGGGCTGATTTTTTGCCCCTGCCCACCCCGGGTTGTGTGCTTCATTATTAATATTTTTTAGGCTATACTTCTGTAGTAGGGTAACCCTATGCTGCGACACTTGGGCCCTTATTTATCAAGGGATAGCGCCAGGTAGTGTCTCACTAGCGCCAGGTAGCACCAGCTATCGGCGGCTACCGACTCCAGAACGCCAGGCTGCTAACACAATCACGCATTTATCAGGCTAAATGAGGCTAGCGCCAGCGAGAGCGTCAGCTAGCGCAGGATTCATCATGTTGCAGACTTCAGCGAACAGCGCCGCTGCTAATCCCATCACAGCGGCAGGTATGACCTCTCGCTACCTGGTGCTCTCCAATGCATGTCAATGGAGAATTCTTTAAATATTCATAATTAATTGATATTAATGTTTTTTTTTTTTTTTTAAATGTCAAAAATTCTGTGACCACTTCTGCAATGTTAGATATTTTTTTTAAGGTATATTACAGGTCTGATATTAATGTATTCATATTACCAAATGTTTATAAAAACATGTTTATTTTTTTTAAACAAAAATATGGTTGTTTGGGGGTTAAAAAACTACTTTTAACCCATCGCCGCCAGCACTCTGGGGTTTAAACATGCATTTCACAGCGCGAGAATTTTTTGAGCGTGATTTGTTAATGAATATGCTGGGAGCCGTTCGCTATGGCCATTCGCTGTCATGCGCTCCCATACAGCGCGGAACCAGTCAAACAGCGACTCCTAACCCCGTATTCAACACTACCGCACACCGACTGAGTCGCTGTCAACAGCCGAACAACGGCCAAGTACAGCGAATACTAGCGGGCGGGCGCTGTGAAAATCACGCTACTGTCGCTCATCTGTCGCTACCTGGCGCTATTAATAAATCGGCCTCTTGGTTATCTGTTATCTGTAACTGTCAGTTTATGTGTAGCCAAACTCAGTTGTTATGTAAATTACGGGCTTTAAAACCCTTTGCTCCAATGTTGTGATGTGCTGAATTTCATTGCATTGTATACTGCACTTCCTTGGTTCAGGATTTCTCCAGGCAACATGATGGAATGTCAGTCTGGGCAGGCAGAGATATCTTCTACTTTTGTAATGTCATTCTCCAGGAGTGAACCAGCCTTACTCAACAGTCTGCTCTTTATTTCATGGTAAAGCTGTAAAAGTTCATCAGTTAAAGTTCAAAGTTAAAGAAAATCAAAACCAGGATTTTCACTATGTGGAATTACCCGCTGTGTGAAACCCCCCAGGATGCTTGTGAAAACACACAGTGCATATGCAGGCTCTGGTACAAGCTGCACTCTGTGGCATGCATATTAATGTGCCGTATACACCAGAGCTCCAGCATAGGGTGCCGACCAGCCTCTCTTTGGACCGAGGAGCACTCCCACCCCCAGCTTATCTGAATAGCTGGGCAGGGGTGTGCACCTCCTCTACAGAGCACTGCATGTTGCCTTTCTTAACTGCAGATTAGTTAGAAGTAGACCACTTATCTAATAATATAGACTGCATTAGAACATTTGTTGGTTCTTTGGTTGGCCATTGGCCATTTGGCTGGTTCTCTGTCTGCTTTTGGTACAGTTAGCTTTTTGGATTTGTCCATTTTAATTTATCAGTTTTAACTGTATTTTTTAGCATATATAATCGAACTAGAAGCCCGGGCTTTAGCCAGAGTAATTATTAAATATTACAGTATATAGTAAAATATTTGTACATAAAGCTTAACTCAAAGCCTCACCGTGAATGCTTGTTATTTTGCAAAAGTGAAATTGAAAACCAGGAAGTTGTGAGCGCTTGTATTATTCATAGCCAGGTCCCGAGATTTTCTTGGTCAGGCATGTGATCGGAAGTGCTTTGCATGTGCTTTTGGTTTAGCCGAGCAATTACAGTTTTGGCCTGCAAACTAGGCTCGGAAGTCGACCTGTGTTTGTACCTGTGTCATTAAAGAGCATCCCATGTAGTGTGCATGGCTGCACTGTCATTAACCTTCTTCTTACCTGCTTCCTGCTATTTTTTTCCCATACCTTCCCCCACGCCAGTATGACCTTCTGCACTATGCCTTAAGCTGAAATAACACAACATATTGCATATTTTGTTCCTAAAATGTTTAACCCTTTTAATTTCAGCCATGTAAAATTCCCGTAGTTGCCTCTCCTACCGATAAACGGCAGCCAGGTACATTCTGGACCTCCTCCTCTTCATCTGGAAAAACACAATTCAGTCACAAAGTTCAGCATTAGTACTCAATTTATTTATGGGTCATCCACTTACCTGGGAATTTCTGGCAGAAAAATGTCCTCACATGAGGCCTCTGTCTTCTTTTAAAGTCTGACCAGTGCTGAATTATTTAGGTATTATTGGGGCGTGTAGGACATCGGTCCCTGGCCATATAGATGTTGTACCACCTCCAATACCAACATCCTCTTGTCTTAGAGGTGGGCTCAGTCATACCGCTCAGTCATAAAAGACTGCAATGTGAAAACACGATCAAAATGTCAATTTAGTGTAGGCCATGTATTGTCCTAGTTTAGGTCCACATGCACACTAACCCTCCACTTTAAATTCATGTATCCCACATCTCCCCATGTGCGGTTTGGCTAGTGACCTCGCCAGTATGTGCATATGCACCACTGAGTAGGTACATGACGCTACTCCAAACTAGCATGTGCCTAGGCATCTCCAAATTGCTGTCAGCTCTCTTCTCCACCATTACTGTCATTGGCCATGCTGGGTAACCTAGCGGACCCACCTCTCCCATCCACTATTACTGTCAGATTGGGCTCGCAGACACAGCTCTTTAACCTAGTGGACCCAGATCTCCAGGCCCCCATGACTGGCGGATTTGCAGCTCTGACACGCCTAGGCAAAGTGGCCACCCAGCTCTCCTGTACTGTGTAACCAAGATAACTATGAATAAGTTAACAAAAACGCATTCAAAGAGGGGGTGCTCCCCCGAGAATCACAATTCATAGAACACAAAAGAAACACAAAAACTAAGTCTGGAAATGGGGCACACACTCCTGCAATATGATTGCCAAAATGTATTGATCAATATGCAAAAATTAAAAAATACAAATACTCAAACATCATACGACACTGTATCAATGCTCTGCATCATGTTTTTGGGGATAAAGGAGATCAGCAAATGACCCCACCCCTGAAAATAAATCATATGTTGTGTGGGGAAAGTCTGCCTACCAACCCTGTTAAGTTGCATTTTGTGTGTCTGCACAGGACCTACCAAAGGCTTTCACAAAGTATATCATTGGCTAGAAATGCCTGCTCTGTTATAGCTGGCTAAAACCTTTTAGACACGCAACAAGCTAGCAAGAGATGATGGTCAGAAAGCTTAGTAAAGCAATGTCAGACTGGGTGCATTGGGCCCACTAACAGAACTGGACTCAGGGGGCCCACCCCATTATAGTGCACTATCTAATCATATAGGGGTTGTTTCATAAATGCAACAGAGGGTATGATTTTATCGATAGTGTCCCAATAGTGTTCTGGAGTTTAGAGGCGTACTGGGGGTTTCCCCTGTTCCTTTTATAGACTGACAAATGTTGTGGTTATTATAGCCATTTGCCTTCTTTGTAAGCCACCAGGCTATTGTGTGATAATATCTCAGAGTGTTAGGTGTTCCTATTCAATGATTTCCTATTTTCTGCTGTCTAGGCACCGGTAAATTGTGGGGTTTTTAAAGGTGACATAAGAGTCCTGCTAATTGTTAACTTTGTATTTATGGCTCTGTCATAGTAGAATAACAGCTGATATGACCCGACAAGGAGCTTTTAAGTAGCATCAGAGCAATCTTTTAGAATTTGGAAAAGTAGAGTATTTACGTCAAAAAGCGCTTAGAAGCTATAACAAGAATCTATGTTAGCAAAAAAGCACAGCCTTCAGGGAAGTGCTCATATTAAAATTAAAGACCATAAAATAACCATATGTCATATAAAGAGCATTTCTTTGTATCTTTCAAAAAGCTTCTGCAGGTGTATAGAACAGTGTGTTACATGAAGCAGAAGAAGGTACATATTGTAGTTACAGTGCTTCTCTTGTTTTAAAAAGTGATAAAATCACTATACATGAAGGGCGATACTTCAGTGGTTTTTCATGTCTCTTGGAAACTACAAAAAACATTTCAGGTAAGGAGTTATGCCTGATTTAAAGACCTTGCCTTTCCATTGAGTAGTATCTTGGAGCGGTGTGTTCCACTATTGTTTTATTTTATTGTAGATTGGGAGATAATCCATCATAGACATGATTACTGTTGAGTAACCCATCGCCCAAAGTCAATATGAGCTCATTTACAGCCTCTCGAACCTTTGACCGAACACATCGTATTGTGCTTTTAAAGTTAAAGATTTCCATTCCAGCAGGAAACCTGCTTCTGGCCCGAGAAGCTCTAAAAAAATCAACCAATCAGTATAGTGCTAAATTTCTATCTCAGCCCGTCCCTTGGTTGAACTTGATAGACAGAGGTTTTTTTTTCAACCATATTAACTATGTTATGGTTATCCCTAGAATCCTATGGAGTGCCAGGTCATAATGCAGGCATTACACTTCACCACCAAGCTTGTCAGTCATGGCAATGCAGGATAGTGTGAAATTCCACTTCTGAATTACTTGCTGAAGGTAACAATGGTAGATATTGGGAGCAAAGCACGGTAAATAGG
The DNA here is from genome assembly GCA_027917425.1 of Gastrophryne carolinensis. Taxonomy (NCBI): domain Eukaryota; kingdom Metazoa; phylum Chordata; class Amphibia; order Anura; family Microhylidae; genus Gastrophryne; species Gastrophryne carolinensis. Next base: position 112,853,682 of record CM051237.1, on the reverse strand, counting down.
GAGGCGGTGAGAAGGACTCCTAAGAGTAGCCTGAAGATATGGGCAAAGGCCTGCAAGAAAAACAAGACAGCTGGTCCTCAATCAGCTGAACCAACACAGGCAATTATGGACCTATAGTTTGGAGGGATCAGGAGAGACCTTTAAAGCATCTGGTGCTGCAAACTTGACCAACGGCATTGTTTTAAGGTATCTTGCATAAAGAAAGCACCCTGAAAATAAAGATCATAGATGATTACTGAAAATAGATTCCAATTGCAAGAGACCTGGTGTTGTTTTTCCTGTCTAAGCATAAAGATGTTAAATTGAACCATCAGCATGACCTTTCAGGTAAGTCATGTTGCTTTCTGCCCCCCCCATTAACACTACTCTAACTCTGTTGCACCATTAAGTAATCGCTCCTCGATAATTCAGAGACATTGGGCTTGATTCAACAAAAAATGAAAACATTTGTTTTGGTTGGAAAATCAGATTGCATGCAAAAAACATAAGTAACATCAAATGATTCAACAAAGCTTAATAATTAAATTCATCCAGTTGAATAGGCTAAAAAATTTGGGCAAAAAATGTACGTTTCCATGCGAAAATGGCTTTAGCGAGTGAAAATTTCTGGAAAATAGTCTTGATTTTACAGCTGAAAATGGAATTTCTGAGAGTGTCTCTGGTGCTGAGAAGCCTTCACCCAAAATGGTGTATTTGTCTTTTACATTCCACACAGCTTCAGGATGGTCAAGTGATGTCCCAATGTAATATACGGTAACATTGTGAATTTGTGACAATTGTTTTTTAATGCACTTGTGCAAATAGTCGCTTTGTTATAAGGGAGCACATTGATCCATGTAATGCTAATTATGTCTTTAGTAATAGATCAAGGTAACTGGACTTGCTGTTTTGTTTTGTTATTCATCACACTATTCGGAAAGGCAGCTGGATGATTTGTGAAATGTACTTAAAGTGGACCAACACCCAGGATTTTGACTATCCTGGGTGTTGGTCCACTTGACCCACGTGACCTCGTCCGGCCAATGACAGCGCTCAGAGCAGCTCTGGTATGCACGTCCAAAGCCGCTTGGACGCGCATACCAGAGCGCTGTCATTGGCTGCGTCTCTCGCTTCCCTCTAACAGGGAGCGCTCCTGCGCCGGCCATTCAGAAAACGGCCGGCGCGGGAGCGCGCCCTGCTAGAGGGAAGCGAGAGACGCGGCCGCGTCTCGCGCATGCGCCGTTGGATCGCCGGTAAGGTGAGGATTGTGGGCCTCCTGGGGGGTTCCTCCCCGCGGGACATCCCGATTTCGGATGCCCCGCGGGGAGGGATCTGATCGGTCCGGGAATCTTATAGATTCCCGGGCCGATCCCCCCTGGGTGTTGGTCCACTTTAAGTAAAATATAAAAACGTGTTATTGAGTAGATTTATACCTGCACACCTACTGGAGTTAACTTTTTATAATTTTTATTTATTACTGTTTCAATCAAAATGAAGACAACTTATAGGCCCTCCCTCCAGATTACCATGCTGGTGCACCAGTCTGGTTCTGGTAACTAACTAGCCCCTTTAGCCTTTGGCCCAGGTTTGCTGCTCTGTCTGGGGTGTCAGCAGCGGTCATAAAAATATAAGTTAATTTTGCTTATCTTTTACATCTGATGAAAAAAGGATGTTGGCAATTGCTGACTTGCTTGACTTTTTAAGTAAAAAAAAAACATAAGGGAATGTGTTAAGTACGTTTTACACCTGCTCAGGGCAGCTGTAAATAATTTGTTCAAAAAGTCTAAACAGTACAGAATCACACTCATTTTTACAATTTTAAATTTCAGTTCTATTTTACGAAATTTTGACGATTTTTTCACTTGAGAAGACAAGTAAAAAAAAAAATAGTGTAGAAAATCAAGCTATTTTTTTTTCTTTGCTGAAGAACATGATTTTGAAAAAAAAATAAAAATGTAGTATTATTTTCTCAAAAATAGATACATTTATTGTTACCTTACTGAATCAAGGCCATTGTCTGAATCAACTATGTTGGAGTTCATGGACAGTGCAAGACCCACAATCCATACCTTATCCCATCATATGTGCCCCTTATTGTGACCTGTTTTTTTTTTTTACCAGATTCCTCTTATCCTTGGGGGATGCTTGATAATTATTGTTAGACTTGTTATAATATTTTGCCCAAATAAATGGAATGGAAACCTATCTTCAAAACAGGATCCTAAATAAGCACATAACAATTGTTGAACTATAACTAAATCTGGAGCCAAAAAGTGGGTTCTAGTATTGCCTACCTCACTAGGGTTGAATGACAGAAAACCAAAGTGAATATGTAGCACAGCGAGCCTAGAACCTGCATATATGGCAAACCCTCCTTAGCAGCCTTTCAGAGCCCACTGACTTATTGTTCATTATATTTTTACTATTTTGAATCCTTTTATAATCATAGACAGCTTGCTACTTGTAGAAGTGAAGCATGTGCTCCTACTAATTCGTTGTCCCTTAAAACATGTAAAAATAGTTTGACTCTGCCTTTGATGTGCATCATTGTCAAGGGTCTACAAGAAACCCTTAGGTTGTGCAAACAAGTGCATCTGCTTTGATTCTAACGGGGAGGCCGATTCATTAATAGCGGTAGGTAGCGACAGTTGAGCGACTGTAGCGGCATTTTCAGAGCGCCCGCTAGTAATCGCTGTGCTTGGCCGTTGTTCGGTAGTTGATAGCGACTCAGTCGGTTTGCCGTAATGTTGAATATTGGGTGAGGAGTCGCTATTTGTCAGGTTCCGCGCTGTATGGGAGCGCATGATAGCGACTGGCCCTAGCGACCGGCTCCCACCATATTCATTAACAAATCATGCTCAAAAAATTCCTGCGCTGTAAAATGCATGTTTAAACCCCAGAGCGCTGGAGGCGATGGGTTAAAAGTAGTTTTTTAACCCCCAAACCACCATATTTTTGGAAACCAAAAAAAAAAAGGTTTTTTAAATAATTTAGTAATATGAATACATTAATATCAGACCTGTAATATCAATTCTGTACAATTTTGTTTTAATTTTTTTTCCCTTAAAAAAATTATCTAAAATGGCAGAAGTGGTCACAGAATTTTTCACATAAAAAAAAAATTAATAACAATTATTAATATTTAAAGATTGTTCCATTGAAATGCATTGGAGCGTGCCAGGTAGCGAGAGCTCATACCTGTCGCTGTTCAAGGTCGGACGCTGGCGCTGTGGGCTGAGGCTGGAATAATGATGAATGAGTCGCTATATGGCACTATCTCAGTCGCTAAGCAGGATTGGCTTGATAAATGTGTGATTGTGGTGGGGAGCCGGCGTTCTCATGGCGGGGTCCGTCATTACCGGCCGCTCACCAGTCGCTACCTGTCGCTATTCCTTCATAAATAAGGACCTATATATCATATATATATGATCACCTTGACAACGTCATAGACGAAACGGCCATCGGTGAGCCGATTTTCTATTGATTTTACAAAAGCTTTCAAAGACTTAAATCAGGCAACTTTCCAGCCACCTTTGCGGCTTCAGTTTTAAACCCAGCAGTGAACCGGCTCTCCTCTCCACCTGCCTGCCCGCCGCCTAACTACGGTCGCCAGCTCAGATCTGATTACCCAAGGCAGCCAGACCAACGTCCCCTACACTTCTCCAGCCCAGAGGAAACCTCAGCACTGCTCCTGCCTGCGCCCTCTGCAATAACCGGCTTTTCAGTTTTTTCACCTGCACCCTCTGCACTACAACTTATACCACAGCCCATCCAGGCTGTGGTGGTAAGTAACTAGCACCGAGCATCAACTGTACTATTTTTCCTAGCAATTTTGATCAACTTACTGAAACTGCAATTCATACAATTTCCTTGAATTCGTTTACCATTAATTTAAAGGATATAAGTAAAACCACAGCCAATCCAGGCTGTGGCAGGGAATAAAAAACACAGAGCATATACTGTACTAATTGTTGCATCAATTTTAATCAACTTACCGAAGCTGTAAGTCATACAATCTCCTTATATTCGTTTTACCTTTAATTACAAGTTTTCACAACAAGATTTCCCCCACAACGGTTACAAGCCTCACAACACATCTGAAATCAGAACATTAAAGCAGACCTCAACTAATTATTCTGCACTAACCACCAGAACCCTTTCTGATGACATAATCATCTCCATCCATCCAAAACAGTCATCTACCTCAACTCACACCGCCTACCTGGACCTCAGGAACACCGCTTATTTCATTTCAGCACCGACCCACAACCTCTAAACCATCTAGGTTCCACCAACCACATTGCTCCAACTCGCTAGAAACTCAACTCACCCTGAACAAGGAATCATACACCACAAACCAGCTCAAAGAACTCAGAATACAAGGCCAATAGTGTAATCAACACTGACCAATCTGTATAACGCTACCTGAGAGGAGAAATCCCTCAGACAGCAAGATTAAAAATTCCAACATTTTTTGAGGCCTAATTAGCCAGAGGCAATGATACCTAGTTGTTTCTGATTTAATTAAAAGGTGGAAACACCCCCTCAAACAAAACCTCACTTTGGTAATACTATTGCATTTGTTTATTCATACTTTTATGTATATACACTAACCTATTTTTCCTCACAGGATTGCGGAGAACATTAACCGTTTATTTACTCTCCCTTTTAACCTGCCTTTTTATCCACAGCGCGCCTACACTAATCTCTTCTCCACCTAGGTCCACACCTAAGAACAGATTTAACCCATCTATATATCATATATAGTCGCTACCCCGAATAATGACATGTAGCACCACTGGAAAATTGCATCATATTATCACATTTACTGTTACAATCAAATAATAATATGATACACTTTTTTGCACATAGTTTACAGATATTATTAATTGGAAAAAATATGGGAATAACACAGTTCTTTATTCTAAACTCTCAATGGGAAGGTGTTTGCTTATTAACAGAATTCACCCAAGTACAAAATGAATGAAAATATGAATACCACTAATTATCAGCCTGTTCTGAGGACCCCCCACCATTACATGGTTCATGAAAACCTTATTTCTATATTTAGCATTATTTAACTATCTCCATAGCAGGACATAACTCAAAGGTCCAATGCGAAGTCAGCACTGTATAATGAGACCCCATGGGAGATATTTCAAGAATGCCCTTTGCTATGGAAGAATTATAGGTTGACAGATTTGTGAATGGCTTGTGATTTTGTCCACTGGTAGATTGTTATTTCCCAGTTTCATAAAAAAAAACAACTACATTGTGATATCTTCAGAGATGAGCAGAAACCAGGGTTAGGCAAGTGAGTTGCTTTCCAACACACAATTGAAGGACTTTACTGGTTTTTGTTAAGGCTTCTCTAAACTGTTGTTCCTCCATAACTGTTCCTTCATAGCTTCAAGCTTCTCTGTTCCCCTGAGAGTACAAACTGAAGAAAGATCTTATTGTCATATACATGTCCTATGTAAATAGGAGGAGACAATGTGCAGCAGGATGAGGGCAACTCTTTGCTGTCTAGTAAATAAGGGATTACATGCTTATGCAAAAAGATAAGATGTAAAAGTAAGAATTGTTCAACGATAACTTCGGCACATAGCCTTGCATTGTTCTAGAGATTAATTTACTTGTTGCAACTGTAAGTGTATTGTATTTAAGCTCATACCCTACTTTTGGTTGCTTTGGTCACTGTACCCTTCCTGTGATTTATATGTCTGCTGTATTACCTATCCTACTTTGACCCTTCCTATATTACAAAATAGTTTAATTATATGTCATAAACATGATTAACAAAAATATTAAAAAACATTACTTTATTACAAATACAAGCCGATCTGTTCAGCCTACTTGAGTATCCCTGACTGTCCCACAACTTCATATAACTGCCATATAACTATACAATTCAGCATATGAACTATATCCCACAAGGTGCTTCGGGACAGTTGCCTACACCACTTACCATTTACCCTAATAAAAGGCTACCGTAGACAGTGGTGTGCTTTGCCACCACGCAACCCATGCAATTGCATGGGACCCCCACCTCTCAGGGGCCTCTCAGAACTCTGCTGAGTGAACACTGGAAGCAGCTGGCATGTAATAGTGGTGTAATGCTGGTGATGCTGTCAGTGCTGGGCTACATGAGAAAGAAAGCTGCACCTCCCTATCATTTGTTCTTCTTTATTATTGTATTTTGATATATAATAAATGCCTTTGATTAGGGCCAGACACAACTTTGCATGAGGTCCCAGAAATTATAAGCCCACCCCTGACCACGTTAGCATCACTACCATCAGCCTTGGCAAAAAAACAAATATATACAGTAAAGCAAATGTTATTATGGAGCCTGTACATAAGTGGTGGATATAATTTTATCTGCTCCACGGCTGGCTCCTGTGTAAAAAAAAATAAAATCAATTTGCCACTGCTATAATAGAGATAGCAGCCTACCACCTCAGTGCTGATAGCTAAAGATTTGCTGTTATTCAGAAGCTGCTGGTGGACAGGTATGTTGTTTTTCTTTATTTTCTACATACAGGTGCACTTTAACATTTACACAGCACTTCCCTTCTCCCACATTTTAATGGCAATACTCACTATGGTTAATATAGTTAATATAGTATATTGCTGTTACAAAGCACTTTTTTTGTTTTGATAGGTACATGGCATCTATGGGCCCTACCAATGGGTTATTGATAGTACCAGTCTGGGATTCCCAGCTGAGTCAGCCAACGACAGTTATCCAGGGTGACAGTGACAGGGTCCACACTACCTGCTTCCTTCTAGATGCCCCAGCAGGGTTGGCGCTACTTCTGCATTCCCCGGTTTCACTAGGATTGAACGCAAAGGGGAATTTCCTTTTTGATTTGGGCAATTAAAAAAAAATCTCCTTTCGCAGGAATGTCACTTCCCTGATTTAAAGCTTTAAAGCCAGGATGAAGGGAGTATGGGGCCCTTTCTTTCACCACCAAAAAAACAGAGGCACATTGACAGAGACCCAAGCCCAGAAAACTTTGATTTGAACCCCAATGAAGATACCAGCAGAGATACAGGTTGGTCCATCGCCACTAACTTGGTGCTCCTCTAGGGGTGCTCATTTTTGTGGGCATCCTGACTGAAAACCAAACTAATTCTGAAGGGCATACTTTCTACAACCAGCATAACCAAATTAGTTTGCTCATGAGGTGCATCTTCTCTAGATATGACTATGTTGTATAAGCTGTTGCAGCAACGGCCATGTCTTGGGGCCTGCATGTTGGTAAAATGAAGTGTAGTGACTCTAACACATACCATATCCCTTTAATTGAAATGTTAAACAAATGATATTGCAACCATGCACGTCCCATTATTTGCGCAGAATTGGTAAAAAATGCAGTCAGCAGTTCATAAGAGCCAATCAGAAATTATCCCATATCCTGTTTTAAATGATAAGGTTGGTCTGGTCTGATGATGATCTGGTTGGTATGCCACGTGTTACTGCACTTTGAGTACATCATATCTCTTGTCATTGGCTAAAATAAACCTGACTATAGTATGCAATAAAATGAAGACATAAAAGCTTAATTGGCTGAAAACGATAGCTGTCAAGAGAAAGTGGGCATCACAGTCTAGTCACAGTCACACTCAATGGTTTTCAAGCCTTTTAATATGAGTCAACTAATGTAAGGTATTTAAATATTAAATGCTTTATTAATGATCAAAGTAAAAAGTTCTTAATGTAACTCTCAACAGCAGCTCTTTTCCACTAAGGCCCTACAGACTATGGATTATGCAGTCAGAATATATAAGAAAACATATGTAGAATTGTTTCATTGTAATTTGTTTTATTCATTTTTTTAGAAAAAATGAAAATAAGTTTCATCAAATGCACTGAATCAGTTCTTCCCTACATGATTAATTTAATTAGGAAAAATGGCATGACTGTGACAGGATCCTGGGAATGTGACTGGCACAAGAATCCTCAATTTTTTTGTTCATCACCAGGTTTTACGGATTTTTTTTAAACAAACTTTCTTTCTCTTCTGATCAAACAGACAGTAAGGCTAGAATTATTATTAGTGCTGTACACTGTAGTGATTATCTATTATGGAGCAGTAATGTTTTAATAACATAATCATATCTCTGGGGGGGGGGGGGCATGCTTATACCCTTAAAAATGTAAAAAAGCATGTGGTCCCCTCTCTTCAGCAAAACCAGCCGGGACTAGTTATGTGGGCTGGGCTTTTAGCTCAAATAGCCCATACAGGCACTGGGCTCTTCTGCAGTCACCTGGGCATTTGGGGTGTTGGTAATTGGGTGAGAGGTTTTGAACTGGTATAGGGGTCTCAAGGACCCCTTATCATTTCACAAAGTGAAAGAAACCACAGTAACTATTTTTCTTTACACTACTACCAGGGAAGTTCTGGCTGTAGAACTGGCACACCCGGAGCCACTTTTGTCATTTGAGGTCCGACCGGTGCTGCACAATTTGTGTTTGGGTGCAGACGTGCCGGTGTTCTCTGATCACTCAGATGGGCTTCCAATTTCCCATTTTCATGGGTGTTGGGCTTGAAGTTGTACTGCTCTGTTCTGCAAAGTCTGCAAAGTCAAAGTGAGTACAAATGTTAGTTTCCTGCCTGCCCTGACTTGGCCTAGCTTAGGTCCACATGCACACACCTTCCCCTTTAAAATCCGGTCTCTTACATTTCCCCCCTATGCAACCACCAAATGCATGTCACAAACAACACTAAGGCGTCTAAGCAGCATGTGCCTAGGCATCTCCAAAATGATCACCGCTCTCCACGCTGACAGTACTGGTGGATAGGAGTCGTGGACACACTTACGCAGTGATAGAAGTTTCCTGCAAACTGTAATTTGGGCCGGGGGGAGGATGACCCCAAACATTTGGCATAAACATGAGTGGCACCATGCACGGACAAACTGTGAGTGCTTGCCTGGAACACATGCTGCTCCACATAGCACAGAGATGAGATGGGCTTAACAACTTTTGCAGCCAACCCATTGACATAGGAGCAAAGGTGTTGTGCCCACACGTAGCTGTGGGTCCAGTGTGTAACCCATGTTGAGGATAGGAAGATGGCCAGCTAAGGAATGTTTTGGATTTATATTGCTTTGCCCTTGCCTTTCAGCCAGCACCCTGGACTATCCCTGCAGCAACCCCTGCACTTCTAGCTGCACCGTCTGCCGTGAATTCCCTGGAAGCACGTCTAGGCCTGGTCCATCCACCAGAGACCCACCCAGTGATGGGAGCCCAGACACAGATGAGGTAAATGTGTGGCCACAATGAACAAATGTCAAGGGGCAGGGGGAAGGAGGAGGGTGAGGCAACTGAAATTAAGACATTTCTTTGCTGTGTGGAACTGTTACCCAAAGCAAACAATAATGTTTCTCTTTCTCCATAAAGATGGTTCCTCTATTGCATGAAATCTAGGAGCTGGAGGAACAACCCACACATGAGACGGCACAAGATGATGCCCAGTGTTCTCCAGATGCCACCACCAACTGCTACCTGACCTTCCATTGGGCCCAAAACAATGCAGAGCCTGGAGCCTGGAGCTTTCATCCAGCAGTACCACCATCTCCCCAGAGTGCCCCAGAGGCCCCTGCCCCTGCAGCCAGGCAGCACCTGTCAAAGTCAACAGGTCAAAGTAAAATTCCTAGGTTTTGTTCCACTTTAACATTAATCACTAGAAATATTCCTGCATCGATAAAGAATTCTAAAATCAAAGGTTGACATAAGTTTGCCACTCATAATATACCAATAAATAAAATGACCAAGTCTAATATGTTTGCCTTGTTTGCTTCTTTTGGTTTTCTTCATCTATTTTTAGGTCAAATGTAGGCAGAGGATTTTCTGAAGGCTTCACAAACCTTCAATCACAGTTGTATACTTTGATTTTACACTTTGTCTACAGATGCCCTTTACATTTTAGCCATCTAACAAAGATAGCTTGGTCAAGGAGCTGACCCTGACTTGATAAGGGTCTACTTGATTGTCCTGTGTATTGACACACAACATTATACCATTTGCATTTCTTTTTATGAAAAAGAAAAGGTTCATCTTGTTTATCCAACATGACAGATGAACATTTATGCTTGCAAGGCAGGAACTAGCTGCTTCTATTTTAATGTTTATTCTGCTTCAGGGTATTGTTTTGCGATCCAGTCAACTATAACATTAGCGTTTAAATACAGCAGTTTAGGGGTAGGAACCTGCTTTACAATTACGGCAATTTATTTTTCAATTTACATGAACGGGAAACTAGCAATTATTATGACATTTTTTCAGGCAGCAGAGACATGAAAGCAAGGAAAAATAGCTTTACAAAGCGTGGCTGTATTTCTAGTAGTTTTCTTTTTGCGGCAGGCTTTATCCACATTAATAGATCTTCATTTAATGCACAGCCACCTGCTCCATTAGGCAAACACGCCGTGTCAGTTAAGAAATGTGCTAACCTTCTCTGGCCTTGAGCATATGAATACGTCAGTGACTATTTCTTTTCAGCTAGTCCACAGAGTAAACTCTGGCCTGACTGCTATGTTTAAATAATGTATTAACTGGAACTCGCCCCTTAACAGACATATAAATCATTTCACAGTTTTTAAAGGTGTGCAGAAATACAATGCCCGACTGAAGGTTCATCAGGAAACATTGCACACAGACTTCTGAGCAAGGCTAAGCCCCACACCTCACCTTCTAAAGAATAAGGACACCTTTTGCCACTAGAATTTCAGTTATAAAAACTCATTCTGTGTGTGTGTGCGTGTGTGTAGCCATTGCCTTTGCCAGTGTGCTGTGGCTTTTGATATTGTTTCTGATTTTTACACCATTTGTAAACTGGTAAGGGGGCCCATTGACCCCCACTATACTCTGTTCCAGATTATGAGGGGAGCACAAGGGGCGCACGTCCCGGGGCCTCCACAACTTGCCCTGAAAAGAGGGCTTTCAGCATCCTTTAGCTTATGGTCTGGTCCAGGGGGCTTTTCAGTCTTTGGTCTGACGGGCCAGCAACAAAGCTATCAGCGGCAGTGGGGGCTCCCCATGCCTGGGCAAGCCTTTTTTGTTTTTGCAAACCTGCAGCCAAATCCAAGACATGGCAGGATGGAGAGTCTACAGCAACACTACAGGGATGGGTGGGTGCAGACCTGTCAGTCGGCAGCCGCTCACTGCAGATAAGCCACTAGGCACAGCCCCTGGCAGCTCAATGTAGGGAACTGCTTTCTGTTGGACCAGCATGGCAAAGCAGAAGTTCCCGTGCTGCACACACCCGCACAAGGGTGGCACAAGGGACTCGAGCTGACGTTCCAGTAAGTGGCGGGTGCCAGACAACCACCAATCAGTTACTTGGCTGGACTATTATTTTAAAGGAAAAAAACTGTATCTGGGCCACAACCAGATTTTGTGGCCAGGGCCCTCCACCACACTTAATCTGGTCCTGCATATACTTGTCCAAATACTGGCAGCCACCTGCTCGGCATAGCATGGGTGGCTTGCCAATATTCCTGATACCCTTAATTTCTCCTGGGAAAAAGGAGTACAAAAGTGCACCCCTGGAGAAACCATAGTCATTTGGCCTTGCTTTATGGACATACTGGCCCCCAAGTCAGGCCCACCAGGCAGGGAACCCCAGATGGAGGTCGGGTGGATCTGTATTAAAATAAATAAGGGAAAGCCAGGCCAGATAATTCAGATGTTTTTCCCCATAGCCTATTATGGTGTTTTGCTTCAGAAGAGAGGACTTTTCAGCTCTTCACTGATCTTGACTGAACCTGAACCTAAACTATATTGCTTGGTGCAGTCGTGAAGGAACTTCATTGTTCAGTTCCTTTGTGCTCAGAGGATAATAGCTGTTAATGTGTCTAGGGCTTTGGACCCTAAATCTTTGTCCTGAAGCATGTGGCTTAAAGTACAGATGTCCCTGATGTGATGGGTTTTAAGTTATTCTCCCTGAGATGGGAACCTCCACTGAAACAGCTATTACTTTATCAGAAGAGAAGAACCAATGATCTTTTCTACCAGTCTTGTGATCCTCCTCAACCGAAGCCGTTCCTAAACAGTAGCATCGCGAAATAATAGGATGAAGGAAGTCCTTAGAATAGACCTGACCTGACTGTCACCCAAACATCACCTTTCTTCTGGTGAACCGTGCTCTATTTCCTCCTCATCTGCTTTCTCTGTTTCTTAGACTTGATTTTATAATGGTTAGTGGTCTGTACCCATCTTATAACTATTGGGAAACTTTCTGGGTGCTGTGTTCTTTATAGTTTAAGTTATTCTGCCAAGAAGCAGGTAGTGTTACTCTTTCTTCTTGGGTGATAAATCAGCTTAGTAGGTGTATAGTTGTTGTCTTTCCCCTGCTTAACCCTCCCCTACTTCCTCCTGCCTTGTGTCTGTCCAGTCTGTCTTAGTTTTTGTTTTTTAATTTAGTTCCTTAAGTTTTTGATGCAACTCTTGGTCTTCTTCTGTGGTTTGACTGCAGTCCAGGGCTGGTGCTGCAAGAGGGCATGTGGGTAATGTCACCCACCAGCGCCTATGCCTGGTGCCTGGGCTATTTGGCTCTGGGGGTACACTTTAAAAACAATGTAAACCAAAATACAATTGGGCATGTCAATGAAATTGGAAAAAAAGCATGTTGGCATTTACGTCATGGCTTTTTCAATGAAATAAGCTGATGTCATTCATTTGACTTACGCTGATGCAAAAGTCAAATATAAACTCTCAATGCGAGTAGGAAAGATCTCTCATGGAAGGGAACATTTTCACATGGCATTCTCCCACACTCTCTCTAGTGCGAAGTTGTTTCAAATATGTCCTCTGATTCATTCTCTCATGAAAGAATGCTTTTAAATAAAAGGGATTTTTAGGGAAGTCATGCCGTTATTGAGAGTTTTCTGTACAGTATTCTTCTTCAGTTTTTGCCTGTTAACAATATATGTAGTGTTTTTTTTGTTCTATTTGGACTGTTTATCTTTCCCACGTTGTATAATTATTACTTTGAAAACACCAAACATTGTGTAGCTGTATGTTGGGGTAAGGCTATGATTGTATTTTGTGCTTTACTGCTGGGTCATGGTTTTATATGCATTTACCTGTGTTGCTTTAGTATGGATTTATTGAGTATTGAATGAATTAGCTCAGGCAATAACTTACTTGGGCTAAGACACTACAATGTGACCAACATATACATATGATCCATGTGGCTTTATGTGTCATGTTGTTGTGTAAGTGAAATTGAATATCGTTTTGCTTTTAAGCTTAAAGGAGCACGATTGCCAAAAACTGGACGGAAGAAGAATCTGGGGTGACAATTTTTGAAAGTACTATTCTGCTTTTAAAGGTGAGAACTAACACATTCTAAAGGCCCTTCTCCTGAGCCAACCTGTGCTAGAATTATAGCTTATTGCTATTGCAATTGCAATGTTAAAGGAACATTACAGGCAAAGGTTTAAATTATCCTGCATTCTTCTCCCCCTTTGCTGGTTATCAGGGGCTGCATCTTTTATCCAGCCTTCATTCAGCGTGCTTTATATTGTATAACTCCTAGTAAACCCTATTCCTTCTGTTTCAATGTCAGGGTCCCCTCAGAGGTCTATTAATTTTGGGAACCCTGAAAAATGAGTCAGCAGAAGGGAGAAAGTTCTTTAGAGTTTATAATAGGATGCAAAGTGTTGGAGAATGAAAGATGCTGCCCCTGACAGCCAGCATGGGGCAAGAAAGATGCAGCCTAATATATCCCTTTTCCTGGAGTGTCCCTTTATAGTGCCATGCTGTTTCACATAGGTTGACAAAGGACTTTGGAAAGGAGTAGATCCCCCTGTAAACTTGAAATAGTACTCTCAAAAAACTGTCACCCCTGGATATTATTCCTACCAGGAGAAAAAAAGACTCAATCTTGATCTGATTTTTTTTTCAACTGTGGGGGTTATTCATGAAGGGATAGCTCCAGGTAGTGCTTCGTAGCAGCAGGCAGCGTCTGGTGAACACCGGGTGCTGTACGCAAAACCACATTTATGAAAGCGAATCTGGTGAGCTCCTCTAACAGCGCCATGTAGCGCCTGATGTATTATTACAGGCGGCTCAGAGTATAGCACCGGCGCTCTAGCTTCCAGAGTGGCAGGTATTACCTTTCGCTCAGTGTCGCTCTCCCATACATTTTAATGGACGTTCATTTGCTTGTGTTTGACATTTTTTTTTTTTGCTCAAATCATTGTGTGGCTGCAAACACTTTTATAATTTTTGGGCTTTTTATATTTTCATGCAGAATTGTAATTACAGGTCTGGTACTAAAGTGTTAATGTCACAGTGTTAAAACAATGTAATTCCATGTGTTTTCACTTTGTTACTGGTGTATATGTGTTCAAAAACAGACTTTAATCACACAGCATCTGGCGCTCTATGCTATAGCGACCAGATTTAGAGTGCCGACGCTGTGTGTGTCCTTTTTTGATAAGTATGGTGTGGAGGGCCGAGAGTCGGTCGCACTGAGCTGACGCTACCTCTGTCTCGCTGCATCGCTGTACTGGTGTTAGAGCGCCCAACACATATCACATTCATCAGTGCCGACCAGGTTGCTACAGCGACTTAGGCGCTATGAACAACTCTAAGCGCTGCTATACAGACGGTCATCTGCCGATACCTGGCGTTAGTAATGAATCAGCCTCTGTGTTACTCCTCCTCCCATTCTCGCTATGTTGTATGTTAATAAGAATTTTTGCACAATTTTACAATAATTTTCTATTTTTGCACTAGGTTTAGTGTGTTTATCATAGTTTTGGCTTGAATTATGTTGGAGCTTTGCTGCACGTTATACACAGACTACATGCAAACATGTATGGCATATAATAAATGAGTGATCCCCAAATAATTCTTACTATTAAATAAAGATGGGGGTCAGCTGAATGTACATTTCTGTGGCTATTATGTTTTTTAAATCTGTAACTGTTCTCATAATAATATGTTGTCTTTCACTAGCAGTGTCTAACCTGTAGTCTTATAGAGGCATGCACTGCCATATGCTCCATTTTTAAAGAGCATGCTGAATGTAATTAGGTGCAGGACGTGCCTATGAATGTAAGCAGCCTCTTTTATTTCATGTACCATGGCACATATTTACATAATTGGGATATCTTCTTCTAATTATCACTAAAGTACAGAGGAAATGAAGGGCCTGAATGGTGATAAATAGAGGTGGTGCTACTGTATGGACCATGCGTGCCTAGCCATGTCCATTGGCCATTTATATTCAACACACTGCTCGGGATAGGAAACGTGACGCTGTTGGTACTTTAGCTGCAGCTCCGGACACAGATGTTCTTCTAATCGATTGCTTGCGAGGCGCCATTATTGCCTCTTTCTGCATTCTCTCATCTGAGTCACCGGTGAAACAAGCACTGCAAAGTGTTTGTTATTTTACATTTAATTTGTAATCAAGGCAGAGAGGCTGGACCAATGAAAATCTGAATGCAGCCCATCCCTATAGACCAGGGGTACTCAACCACCTCAGGATGCCACAGGCATCCGGTCAGAGGTGAAGGTCCGGGTGGGGGCTGTCACGGAGGGTGGGTTGTTAGGAATCCATGCACTGGGGGGGGGCTAGATTCCACAGTCAAAACGAATAAAGGCTGGGGCGGATGGGGCAGAGCTGGGGGGGAGCAGGATTGGATGGGGTAAAGCTGGGGGGACAGGAATCGATGGGGCTGAGCTGGAGGGACGGAGATGGATGGGGAAGAGAAGGTGGGACAGGGATGGATGGGACTGAGCTGGGGGGAGCAGATGGTGGGATAAGAGTAGATGGCGCTGAGCTGGGGCAGCAGGATAGGATTGAATGGGACCAAGAGACAGAGAAACAAAGTTTGTGTGTACCTTGCAATGCCACTTTCCCTCCATGCAGTCCTATATATTGCAATGCTAGGTGCCAGGGAGCCATGACACTGGCCAGGAGAAAAAGCACTACATCGGCAATCGATTGCTTGCGAGGCGCCATTATTGCCTCTTTCTGCATTCTCTCATCTGAGTCACCGGTGAAACAAGCACTGCAAAGTGTTTGTTATTTTACATTTAATTTGTAATCAAGGCAGAGAGGCTGGACCAATGAAAATCTGAATGCAGCCCATCCCTATAGACCAGGGGTACTCAACCACCTCAGGATGCCACAGGCATCCGGTCAGAGGTGAAGGTCCGGGTGGGGGCTGTCACGGAGGGTGGGTTGTTAGGAATCCATGCACTGGGGGGGGGCTAGATTCCACAGTCAAAACGAATAAAGGCTGGGGCGGATGGGGCAGAGCTGGGGGGGAGCAGGATTGGATGGGGTAAAGCTGGGGGGACAGGAATCGATGGGGCTGAGCTGGAGGGACGGAGATGGATGGGGAAGAGAAGGTGGGACAGGGATGGATGGGACTGAGCTGGGGGGAGCAGATGGTGGGATAAGAGTAGATGGCGCTGAGCTGGGGCAGCAGGATAGGATTGAATGGGACCAAGAGACAGAGAAACAAAGTTTGTGTGTACCTTGCAATGCCACTTTCCCTCCATGCAGTCCTATATATTGCAATGCTAGATGCCAGGGAGCCATGACACTGGCCAGGAGAAAAAGCACTACATCGGCAATCAACTAAAGGGGGCAGCGCAGAAGCAACTGAGAGCCAGGCCAGGGGTCCAGAAATTTGGCACCGAGGTCCGCCAGTTGAGTACCGCTGCTTTAAACCATGCTGGGTGAGCACAGTGCTTTCTACATACCCCTCCTCTCCTCCATGTTCCTTGATTTCCTGCCCCTTACCTAAGTATCATGCCAGGTGCTCCCTGTATGCTTCCCACCCTCTGTGTTCCCTTCTGCCTCCTCAGGCATTACACCCCCCCCCTTAAGGTACCATGCTGACTTTTCCCATGTACCTCTTATACCTTACTCTTACAACATATGTGCAGAATCTGCAGTTCATTCAATAGGAGACACACTTCACTGAAGTAGCTTTTTCTTTCTTCTTCCCAGCTCATAAAGATCTTAAAGCTAGACTTTGACTATCCTTTTTATTCCCTGCCCCGTTGTGTGAAATCCCCCAGATCGCCTGATCTTACTCACCCTTCCCCAGTCCTATGGCGCATGCATAGCCTTTCATCCAGTCAGTGCACTCACTGACTGGATGCCACTCCTGCCTCTTCGCCGCTCCCACCCCTTCGTCCAAGAGCTCGTCTAAGGGAGCATGCCCACGCAGTCCATTAACAAATGCCTGGCACAGGAACGCGCCCTGCTAGAGGTATAGTGGGGATGTAGCCACTGTTCTTGAATGCACCGCTGGACTGGGAAAGAAGGTGAATTTCTGGGTGACCTCGGGGGTTTTACACAGCGGGCGCATGCGGGGCATGCTGAATCTGGATGCCCAGGGGGGAGCAAGTATGCCTGCCCTGGCTTTGGTCCACTTTTTTTCGGTTTCACCCGCTACAGAATCATCTAGAAAAAGAGATTAAGGGAATCCGCTTTTGTTTAAATAGCATATATGTGTGTGCAGTTACATTAAGAGTCACATACCAGAAGCTAATGGCTCAGTCACTTGGTACGACTCCCTGCCCACGCCGTGACGCCCCTCCTCGAAAGGTCCAGAGGCTGGTCGGAGGCTGCTACAGAGGAGGGGTAGGAACATCGCCCTGGAGATCCACCACCTTCACTTTCTGCTGCAGATTCATGCAGCACTGGTCGGCCTGTGCGCCTCCGGGTGCGTCGGATTCGGTACTCCATTTCCAACACTAGAAAAGAAAAACATTTATAAATAAAGGCCTACCTTCTGTATTATTTACATCTAGCATGCAATCACTATGTACTTACTTGGGAAATGGAGCCTGAAAAATTGCCACACGCGGGGCATGTGTAGTCGCTTCAGGTCCGACCAATGCTGCATGATCTGTGTATGGGTGAAGGTGGTGTCTGTCTCCTGCTGGATCCGGGAAACGATCTCCAGGGTGACGTTCCTCTTCTCAAACGAGTTGGGCAGGTAGTCGTACCTGCGCTGAAGCATCGGCTAAAAAACACAAAATAAACATAGTTGTTAGATCAAACTGCATACAAATATCTGTCACAATTAAATCAGTTGACTAAATGACATTCCCAGACATATTTCTAGCCTCAAACTATCCTTCTAGATGCAAGTGACTTGGTTCGCACATGTGTGCACTTCTGTTTTACAAGCTTTGAAAACAAACTTTTTGTTCCTGCGCTTCCTTAATGCCTAGGCATGCATTTAGATGGCAAATCAAAGTCCTTACAATACACTTAAGAGCATAATCAGCTCTTGTTGTTGGCAGGTGAAGATCGTGGGCGCCATCTTTCTTCTTGTCCGCAGCAGATAAGTAATGCCCCAGCGGTTTACGGGTTCCACACGGCCGAACAAACGGCTGTACGCACGCGTACGCGAACACGTCATTCTCAGGCATTAGTATTTAAAGGGTCCTGGACACACAGTTCATTCTCTTTGAGATTTTCAACATGCCAGCTAAAAATGTCACACCAGCCAAGGAGGCTACTAGCAAAAGACCCCAGCGGCTTGAGGAGCCTTCTTCTTCACGTTCGACCACTTGGTCACAACTACCAACTCCCAAGGTGCGGGAAACGCGCAGCCACAGTGGCCAACCCAAGGCGACATTGCCCACCAAGGCCACAAACCCAAACCAACCAGCAAAGCCAAGGAGGGAGCGGCTAAGAAAAAGCCAACAACAAAGCAGGCAGGTACGCCGGCAAGAAAGGCCACTAAAAAGTAGATTGTGAGAAGCCCCAGCCCCCAAAAAACACCCTCCCCTCCTCCCCGGCCTAGCACATTCCTTCATAAAGCATGCTCCACGGGCAAGGCCAGTAAGAGCCACAGGACCAGAAGCCCCAGCCAAGCCAGCTCTGCCTCTCCAGCTCCACGTGGGCATTTAACCACTAGTGGCAAGGCCACCAAGAGCCACAGGCCCAGAAGCCCCAGCCCAGCCAGCACTGCATCTCCTGAGCCACGTGGTAAAAGCTCCCATGGGAATGGAACCACTAGTGGCAAGGCCACCAAGAGCCACAGGCCCAGAATCCCCAGCCCAGCCAGCTCTGCATCTCCTGAGCCATGTGCCAGTACCTCCCATGGGCATCGAACCACAAGTAGCAAGGGCACAAAGAGGCACAGAGCCAGAAGCACCACACCCTCAAGCACACCCTCTCCTTCCCCACAAAATTACAGTTTACATGAGCTGAGGAGATGGTGCTGGCGTTGATACATCCCGTGGCATTAGAGGGCCTCTCTGGCAGATGGGACACGGACATCCCTACCATTCCTGCAGGTTAGTAATGTTAGTGTGTATTTGAAATGTTTTAAACGTGTGAAATGAGGCTCACAGGTAGATATGAACCAATGCCCCTAGGGAGTGGCTTGTAGGGGAGGTTACAGTTTTAGCTGGGTGTTTAATGTCTGCGGAATGTTCATTTTCAAATTTGGCAGGCCATACAAGACCTTGAACAGTATTTATGGTCACTATTAAAGTCTTTATCTTAGCAAAGCATTGCCTGTTATGTGAATCTAGTCAATCATATACAACACTTCCTTCTTTGTCTTTATCCCACTTGGGTTTTAGCTGTGCTTTGGTCTAAAATACTTGATCAGGGGTCAGGGAAAAGTCTACATAGGAAGAATGCCCACCAGCATACTCTGAAGACAAATGCTATTTGCAAGCTGAGTGTGGGCCCCTAATAGCCCTTTAGGGATGTGTGAAGCCTCATAACATGCAGTACATGCATGTTTGTCCTATTTAAGGTGTCCTATTTAAGGTAGAGGGTGAGGCATACATATAACAGATAATGACATTCATAGTGAAGGATACCTTGTCCCGTTGTTGGAGTTTGCATTCCTGCTTGGCCACGTGTTTTTTAAAGCATATGTAGTAATCCAGATCAGCAATGGATTTTTGGGTGTTTATGTGCCTTTTTATTTTAAACACAGCCCAGCATCAAGCCTCAGCAAGTGTGGAAGCCTCATCCAGTTTGACCATGTCGTCAACTTCCGTGCTTCCTAGGAGCCAGGAACAGATATATAACGGTATAGTGGACTTTGATGAAACTGCTGATGCATGTGAATGCACATGACTAATTTGCATAACAAATATATTTTGGGCCCAAACTTAACCTTTTTTTGCACATGTCCCAACAGACCCACACACTGATGGGACCTTCAGAACTGACCCCCCCCGGAACCTAATCTGCCACTGTCCCAACATGCTACTGCACCAAATCCTCTGCAGCAGAGTGAAGCTGGACTCATGCTACCAGCCCATCGGTAGCAGGCTGAGACTGAGCCTACAGTCCCCAGTGGCTCTGCTGCAGAGGATTTGCCGAGCACATCTGCAACTCTTGCTCGCCCTAGAGGTCCAGCATCTGCAGGCGCTCAAACCCGGGGAATTGGTAGATGTAGTCAGCAACCGACCAGTTTCGACCAGTTTCCCAGGGGAGGTGCGTGCCGATTCTGAAGTCAGCGTGGCGCCATGACAGCCGTTTATTTCGGCAGGTGACTCAAAGAACCACAGAGCAGCTTACTGCACAATTAGAGACATTAGAGACATTAAATAATACATTCACCACCATGCTGACAGAATTTAGGACGAGCAACAGCCACATGGCCACCTTAAGTAATAATTTCACAGCCATGCTCGAGGAAGTTCGAACAAGCAATAGACTCATGTTGGAACAGTGGTAGATTATGAATGCCACACATGCCCAGGTGATGGGCCACCTCCAAGGCCCACCACCAGGGTTTAATGGGCAACACCCATTTTAACAGCTATTTGACCTGTATCTTCGCCCATGTAGCTCATTAGAGTGCTGAGATACCCGACTAGCCAATGCCTGAGCTAAAGCCTCACTGAAGCTGCTGCTCAAGCTGCCACGCTGCAGGCTTGGGCCTAATGAAATTGTGTCTGGCTCATCCTGTTTGTTGGCAAGATTGGGGGACATTCTGGGCTGGGAAACTACTACCTTGAACCATGGCAATGATTGGACTGGACTTGCGTTTGGACTGGGGGTTAATGCTTGGGTGGGCCACTGACTTACAGGCGTGGATGTGGCATAGATATGGCTGCTTTCCACCTGTGCCTGTGGCAAATGTGGCCAAGCAGGAGAGGGTGTGTATGTTGCCCTACGCATTACTGGCCAAATATTCTCATGCAAATGCTTGCTCCCTATGTCTGTTTCTTTTATTGGTTATTGAAACTTCGGCCTGGAGTGCGTTACTTTAAAACTCCTGGATGTGGCCAATTGCTATGTGCCATGAGTGTGCACCAATGTATATTTCTGTTGTACTATGTATGTACATGAAGTCTGCGAGTGCCCTTCAACTCCAAATTTTCATATCCAAAAAATATATTGAATGTGACTTTAGCTGTTGTTGACTAAGTTGATGCATTAATGTTTGGGTTTTTTTGAGATTACTGAATGTTTTTCTAAACAAACATGGCAAAAAAAATGCATGAAGCTCAGATCATGTGCCAATATTTTAGTAATTAATTCATTACTATTTTTTAAAAAATAAAATACAAAAGCCTTCACAAAGGTAAATGAAAATGAAACAATTACATGCAACAAACACAGGAAAACCAAATTAGGAAAAAATGGGTGCTTATCAAATTGGCAAGAATAGCTTGGCCAGAGGCACTAGGTGTGCCACGGTAGTTCTCTTCTGGGTCCTGGCTGGGTGGAGAGGGGGGCAGATCCACATACTGGGGGACACGCTGCATGATGGCAAAGTTATGTAGGACACAGCAGGCCAGTATGATATCAATGACCTTGTTGGGGTCATACTGTAGTGCCCCCCCGGTATGGTCCAAACACCTGAAGCAAGTTTTTAAGAGGCCAAAAGCCCCCTCCACAATGGCCCGGGTTTTGCGGTGCGCCTGATTATAGGCGTCCTGTGCCGCATTTTGTGGCCGAAGGACGGGCGTTATCAGCCAGGGAAGTAGCGGATAGCCGGAATCCCCTGAAATAATAATAAAATATTTACATAAATTACACATTCAAAACAAAAATGTATGGACAAGCGGTCGTTCACCCTGACTAAGAGCATATCTTTAGCATATAGAGCATATCTATATTTTAGCCGCACCCTGTACATACAGATTGCTCACCTAAAAAAAAAAAGCCTAACACCACCTACTGCATGTTCTGAGCCTTTAAACATCAAAGATGCTGATTTAAACATCAAAGACGGATGAGGGCAAATCAGGCAGCCTGCAAACGGGAATTGGCTTAGGACTGTGCTGCTCAGCATTCTTGGATGTCTTACCTTTTCGGGACCCCAGATCTGCTTTGTCTGAGCCAAGCACAGCTCTAACCCGCCCCCTGCACTTTATCCCGCTCTCCTCTACTCAGTAAGTGTCATGCATCTGAGCAAAGATGGCTCCGACCCTATCATAAGGTCAATAACAGAATTGCAGCCGAGTGTGGGGAATAATAATAAGTAATTTACTAGAAACTAGAAATATCTTATTTTTAAATGCTGGGAAAACAGTTTGTAAGGGTTTGTGCTTTGCTAAAGATCATGGTTAAGGTCCGGTTTAACTTGTCATCAAGGGGTAAAACAGCCATAGCTTCAGACATGGGTCATCAACTATATTCATAGGCATACATTGAAAAGTGAATGACGTTATTTGCGTCAACTTACCAAGGAGCCATCCACCGGAGAATTCTCCAGACTCAAACCGACGGTACAATCCAGATCTTCGCAATATGTGCGCGTCATGGGAAGAGCCTGGAGACCCGGAGAGGACGCTAAGGAACCGCATGTCCGGGGCCACCACTGCTTGGACATTCAGTGAGTTGCCCATTTTGCGGTTCCTGGGAAAAAAGAAAAATAAAGAAAATTAGCAAGGCAAGGTAAACTACTCAAACACTAACTCCTAACACCCTCCCAAAAACCTGTTGGGCAATACAAATAAGACTAAGTACCTAAGTAGTTTTTAGCCAAAAAAGGGTATGTATGTTGGATCAAATAAAGATTAACTTTAAAATGACTAATTAAGGTCCACATGAAAATGTTTGGCTTTGGCCGACATTAAAAACATTGATGAAGCTATAGATGGTCAAATGGATCACAGGGACAATTTACAAGGAGTGATTAACCTATACACTGTCAAATGGGGCAAAGGGACACTTGAGAAAGATGGTTTAAGCTATACACGGTCAAATGGGGCACAGGGACAAGTTACTAGGAGGGATTAAGCTATATACTGTAAGCTTTTTCACAGGGACAATTTACAAGGAGGGATTAAGCTATACACTGTAAGCTGTTTCACAGGGACAATTTACAAGGAGGGATTAAGCTATACACTGTAAGCTGTTTCACAGGGACAATTTACAAGGAGGAATTAAGCTATACGCTGTAAGCTGTTTCACAGGGACAATTTACAAGAAGGGATTAAGCTATACACTGTAAGCTGTTTCACATGGACAATTTACAAGGAGGGATTAAGATATACACTGTAAGCTGTTTCACAGGGACAATTTACAAGGAGGGATTAATAGATTAAAATACAGTTTGGCTAAACTATATAACAAAATGACCGATTGAACTTACCTATAGATGTACTCGTCGGCTGCAGGAGGGACCAATGCAACGTGGGTGCAATCAATCGCACCCATGACGTTGGGCATGTCGGCGATATTATAAAATGCCAGCTTAAGCCTGTGCCAGGCTACCATGTCGTCTGTAAAATAAATATATTTCTGACTAATGGTAGCCATGCCTTCCAAAAACTTGGATAGCGCGTGGCTCAGCATAGGCTGGGACATCCCCACGGAGAGGGCACCCAGCCTCTGGAACGAGCAGTTCGCCAAAAATTGCAGGCAGCCAAGCATCTTGGTCATACCTGAAATTGCTTGCCCCTTCCTTGTGGTGCGGGCTAACCATGGCCACAGCTCACTATACAATTTATGGAGGGAAGCGCGATTAAGTCTGGTGAGCTCGAACAGCTGAACGTCATGCATGCCATCGATATGCATGCGTCGCCGGTGCAATCTGGCCTCGGCCCTGCTGATACTTGCAATGTCCATTAGCTGGAGGCGCTCATATTCCTCCACAAAGCCGCAAAACATGGTCAAAGCAAGATATACGAGGTCAAAATGGTCCCGTAATGGATCGCAAAGGAAACGGTTTTATAGGGCGGTGGTCCCTCGGCAATCAGCTCTCTGAATGAGACGCAAGCCCATAGCAAAAACGTAAGTTATCTGAACGAACGAAAAATATCAGATTTTGATGGGAAAATGATCCGAACTAATGCAAAGGATCCAATTTAGTTTCATTCATCGAAAGCGCATATACGCATGAGCGCGAACTAACGTACAAATGGAAAATGGAACGTAAAAACAAAAAAAAAAATTACAAACACACACAAAAACATACATAGCCAGCTATGAAAGTCCAGACGAATGTGTCTGAATCGAGCATATTCTTTCTTTGTTTCTGTCATTCATTTTGTGCTGTCGTTCTTTGTTTCTTTGCATCTATTTTTTATTTCGTTCCATCTATTTTTTTTTTCTTTTTTTGTGATTCCTTTTATCTTTTATGCTTACATTATTTTTTCTGTCATTCCTTTTATTCTTATGTTCCTTATTTCTCTTTCTGTCATTCCTTTCTATACTTTGTCATTCCTTCTATTATTTTTTCTTTTATTCTTTAGCAATATTCATCATACAAGCAACTTTATCGCCATGTATGAAGTGTTATACCACACCGCAATGGGCTCGCTGGAGCCGGCCCTGCTCAACGTTATTCAACAAAAGGGGGGCGGCAGCACTTGCGGTGCCTAGGGCGGCATGAACACCAAATACGGCCCTGACTAAGCCCCCTTCTGAAAATAATTCTATGTGTATGAATGTGTACATATGTAATTACCTGGCAAAAATAAATCTGACTCTGTGGCATTGTGCCATAGCACTGACTAGGGGGAACCATATCTTATTGAACTACAGTTATGAAGCATGTACATTAAGTTTCCAGTTTCGTAGAACACATAACTTTAAGCTTTTTACTTGATTAGGAAACAAACATGTGCAGTACTTTACCGTCTTTCTGAGTTTCTGGGGATCCCAAGGTGGAAAGTTCCCTACCATCAAAATCTCACTGCCATATGAAATGTCATTACTACCTCTGCCTTTTGACCTGTTAAGCGGTTTTCTCCAACGTGCCCATTATTTCTCCTTCAGTCATTGCTGAAAACCAGGCTGAAATCAATATGTCTACCTAAAGACTCTGAAGCCGGATTATTTCAGGAATTTGTGGAGAGGCTAATTTTATAGCCTTAGAAAAACTTTCTTACAACAAAAGGTTGAAAAATCACCTTCACCTGCCACAAGTCAGTTCTAAACAACTATTCCAAGTAAAAATGTATATTTTTCTCCAGTCACTTGCCACCCGTCCTTTTACTGGGCTCACTTGTGCTTCTGAAAGTGGATCAAAACCCAATGTGGGCTGGCCTGCCCCTGGGGCATTCCAAATCAGTAGTGCAACCCCCCCCCCGAGGCCTAGGGCACCACAAAACTCACCTGCTTCCTAGCTCCCTCACTGATGTAAACATAGGGTGGCAATATCCCCTGGGCTGTGCTTGTGTTCCTGCCCCCAACCATTGAAATAAGCTGTGAGTGGGAGCATCCCCGATGCTGGGGTTGTGGCCATTTTCACTCCAGATTGCCATAAACAGAGACATTTGTCTAACATTTCATGCACAGGAAATGCCTCTAATTGGATAAAACCCAGAAAAGTTTAAATCCCAGATTTTGTACTGATTTAGGTTCCACAATTTTCTTTTTTTATACAATTTGATGCCTTGCCAGTACAGTACAAGGGCGAACTGGCCATAGAGAAACCCAGGACATGACCGGTGGGCCGCAGTGCTTTGGGGCCAGTTAGGCTGCTGCTTTTGACACCCACATTCAATCCCTCCCCCCTTAGTCTCCCTCTCAGCCCCCTGTACCCAGCCCCACTGTACCCACAAGCCAAGGAAACCCAACCCCCAATGCTATAGCCCTGGCATCATGGTTGGGGGCCTAAGCAGGGTTGTCTCGGGCTGGCCAAGGTAAAATCCAAGGCTGATTTCTGGCCCCAGTCTGCCACTGCCTGTTGATGTCACTTGAAAAGTAAAAATGTTTTTAAAAAATTGGTGCATTACTCCTAGGTAACCAGGCTTTTGGATCCTCATCCTAAGCCAGGGTTACTCAAATGGCGGACCGCGGTCCGAATCCGGACCGCAGACGCCATTTGTCCGGACCGCTGCCCAGGGCTGCCACATCAGCCCGGGATCCGGCGGTGCCGGTGACAATTGCCGGCCATTGCCGGCCGGGGCTGTCAGTGCTGGGGGCGGGCACATGGGCGTGGCCAGGCCGGGGGAGGTGGAAGCGTCTCGGGCCTCGTAGACGGGCGGGGGGAGGAGTGGAGACGAAGAGGCGCGGGAGGAGGAAGGAGCCGAGAGCGCGGAGCTGGCGGAGGCTTCGGGCGGCAAGCAGAGCCCGCTGCACACACCTGGAGGCCCGGCATCAGAGCACACTGCTGCGCTGGCTGGAGGAGCGGCTGGCCCGGGGCGAGGAGGCCATTACCCGGGACCAGTTCTTCGAGCTGCTGAGAAAGTGCAAGGAGGTGAGATTCCTGTCCCCCATTTACTTCATGTGTAGAGTGCAAGCTCCTCAGCCAACCTGAGCAATGAGCTTTCCTGTCCCCCCACCCACCTGTCATTTACTTCCTGCTTCTCGCCCTTCTGTGTAGAGTGCAAGCTCTTCAGCTAACAACAGCTGACATGGGGGGGGTGTAAGTAAGAGTGCATGTCAGCTGTTGTTAGCTGAAGAGCTTGCACTCTACACAGAAGGGCGAGAAGCAGGAAGTAAATGACAGGTGGGTGGGGGGACAGGAAAGCTCATTGCTCAGGTTGGCTGAGGAGCTTGCACTCTACACATGAAGTCATGCACTCTTACTTACACCCCCCCCCCCCCGGACCTTCATCCCACGGCAGACCCTGGTAAGTGGACCTCCACTGACAGTAATTGAGTACCCCTGTCCTAAGCCTTTTGTCAGCTACCCAAAACAAAACTATATGGGATTAGCAATCTTTAATTATTAGACAGTTAAAGAGATAGATTGGCATACAAGCTGCATTTGCCACTCAAGTTCATTTTACAGTGTTCAGAGCAGTACATATGTGCATGTTCTCTCAATCTCCAAAACCATGTTTGCAGCCTCTACCTAGAAATATAGGTATAGCAGATTTTCTCAGACTCGGGCTGTTACTGGAGAGTGGAGCCCACCTTTGAGACCAGCTCATATCTATTTTAGGATTGTTCTTATTTAAGAAACATTTAGCGCCAGGTAGCAACACATAGTGGAGGGCGTTTTTCTTCAGCGCCACCAGCAAGTGATATATATGATGCGAAAAAATGTTTAGCACCACATATAGCGCCATGTAACGTTCCATGTATCAAGAGCACCGGGTGTTTTGAGATCTCAGTTCCCTACATTTTCCCATAGACTTAGGCCCTTATTTAAGAAGGGATAGCATCAGGTAATGGCTGGTTAATGACAGGTAGCGACTGGTGAACGCCGGACACGGCACGCAATTACACATTTATCAAGTAGAATCTGTTTAGCGACTGGGATAGCGCGATGTAGCGTCTGATTCATAATTTTCACAGCCTCAGCGAACAGCGCCAGCGTTCAGCCTTGCACAGCGCCAGGTATGACCTCTCGCTACCTGTCGCTCTCCCATACATTTCAATGGACGATCCTTTTCTTCTCTTTAAACGGGGTTTTTTTTTTTTTCTCAAAAAAATCACAAATAATTCTTTGACCTCTTCTGGCATTGAAATAGCAGTTTTTTCATAATTTTTTCATTTTTTATATATTTCCTCAGAAATGACATTACAGGTCTGCCATTAAAGTGTTCATGTTACAATGTAATTCTATATGTTTTCGCTTTGTTACTAGTTGATAGATGCTTGAAAACAGACTTTAAACACGCCGCCTCCTGCGCTCTGGGCTTCAAACAACTATTTTCCAGCGCCAGAGATTTTTGCAGCTGTTTTTTCCTGAATATGGTGTGAGTCGGTCGCTATGAGCAGTCGCTAACATGCGCTCCCATACAGTGCTGGTCAAATAGCGACTCCTCACAATGTATTCAACATTACTGAACAGCGACTTGGGCCCTTATTTATGAAGGAATAGCGACAGATAGCGACTGGTGAGCGGCCGGTGCCACGAAAACGCCGGCTCCCCACCACAATCACACATTTATCAAGCCGATCCTGCTTAGCGCCATATAGCGACTCATTCATCATTATTCCAGCCTCAGCCCACAGCGCCAGCGTCTGACCTTGAACAGCGACAGGTATGACCTCTCGCTACCTGGCGCTCTCCAATGCATTTCAATGGAACAATCTTTAAATATTAATAATTAATTGTTTTTTTTTTTTTTTTTTAATGTGAAAAATTCTGTGACCACTTCTGCCATGTTAGATATTTTTTTTAAGGTAAAAAAAAAAAAAATTGTGCAGAATTGATATTACAGGTCTGTATTATTGTATTCATATAACTAAATTCTGTAAAAAAATTTTTTTTTTGGGTTTCCAAAAATATGGTGGTTTGGGGGTTAAAAAACTACTTTTAACACATCGCCGCCAGCGCTCTGGGGTTTAAACATGCATTTCACAGCGTGAGAATTTTTTGAGCGTGATTTTTTGATGAATATGGTGGGAGCCGGTCGCTCTGACCAGTCGCTATCATGCGCACCCATACATCGCGGAACCTGTGAAATAGCGACTCGTCACCCCGTATTCAACATTACTGCACACCGACTCAGTCGCTATCAACAACCGAACAATGGCCAAGCATAGCGACTACTAGCGGGCGCTGTGAAAATACTGCTACAGTCGCTCAACTGTCACTACCTGCTGCTATTAATAAATCGGCCTCTGAGTCGCTATAAAGTAGCGACCCACGGCCGAGCACTGCGACTACTAGCGGGCGCTCTGAAAATGCCTGCTACAGATCTGTCGCTACCTGCCGCTAATGATGAATCAGCCTCCCCGTTAACCATTCCAGTTATGTTACATTTGGTGACTTTTGGTTAGCGTATTTTAATTTTTTTTTAGCCCTGTCATGCCCAGGGCATGATTATAGAATAAACATACGTATTATGAGTGTATATATGTGTGTGTATATTTGAATATGGACCAGCAGTTTCCCCTCCACCCGTGTGCCATAAAACACCCTCCTATATATAAACAGGGCCATGCAGCGTGTACATTCCAACTTAATTACGACTCTGTGATACTTCCTCTTTGAAGTGCCAGGCTGTTGTCTTTGCTCTGGCCATAAACCGGCAATCAGATAAGGGGACCTGGGAAATAGAATCTCCACCCCACCCTTAGGAATTCCATGGAAATGGAAGGTGTCCTGTTAAGCCATTTTTCCCTCCAAATTCTGGCTAACAAAAGCCAAGAGAGCTGACATGTTGGAGGGCATTACAAGCTAAGGACCTGGGATCATAAGATCGTCCCAAGCAACAAGCAACCACGGAAAGCTCCAACAAAAGGGACTGCGTAAGGACTCTACTTTTTGAACTGTTATTTGCTGTATACTCTTTCTGTATTTTTTGTATGTCATTTTATTGTTATAAATTACATCCAGCACTGTGATACCTTTTATCAGATTAAATGTTTAATTAATCAGCTCTAGTCTTTGACCTCTAAATAGATGAGCTCACCTTCCTGAGGGAAGCTCTGGTGATACACGTTTATTAGGGTTAATTGATGACTTGCTGGGACTAGTAGTCCCTGTCTGGGGGTCTATTGGCGTGTTAACCCTGGTACCATCACACTCTGTCTGGCGTATGGATAGAGCGTGATCGTGACAACTGGTGGCAGCGTCGGGATATATTTAGAGATTTTTAGTGCTTGTTGGATTTTACCCGAAAATCTTAAGCACTAAAAGAAATTTGCATACATCTTATTGTGTGTAAATTCCCAAAGACAGAGCTCAGTGCTGATCTAAAGACATACCAAAAAGAGTGCAAGACAGTTCTGTCCTTCCCATCTGTTGTTTTACTCCCTCTGCTTCATATCGGAAATATGGAGGCATATCGCAAGCAGTCCAAGCCCGCACTGGAGTTAATGTGCCAAGAAAAGGAGATCCCTACAGCGGGAAAGACCAAGGACCAGCTTATTGCCGATCTTGTGGAAAATGATGCCCGTGCAGCAGAGCTGAGTGATTTGAGGCTAAGTCCTACAGCGGGGACTGAGGGACACCACATTACTCCCCATCAGGACAGTACTTCACATGAAGCCTTGGACTCTTATATGCGGACTGCTTTACAACACCTTGGGGATGTGGATGCTAATATTAAACTCCAGTTGCTTCTTCAGTACCAAACAGCAGAAAGAGAGGCCCAGGCACGAGCTGCAGAAAGAGAGAGAGAGGCGGCAGAAAGAGAGGCCCAGGGCAGACATGAACTGGAGGTCCTGAGGCTGAGAGGGGACGCTTTATCCGCACGCAGTGATGTGCAGGGTGAGGGTGACCACAAACCCCGCTTGGAACATTTCCCCATGATGGAGAAAGATGGTGATTTGGACATATTCCTGAGAGGATTTGAAAAGGTTTGCCGGCAGTTTCATCTTCCTAAAGAGCAGTGGGGACGATACCTAACCCCACGGCTGCGAGGAAAAGCTCTGGATGTGTTTGCTTCTCTTCCCTCTGAAAGAGACCAGGACTATGAGGCAACAAAATCTGCCCTGCTAAAAAGTGCTAATCTGACTCCAGAAACCTATCGGAAGAAGTTTAGGACTTTACAACAGAGCACCACAGAGAGTTGCACTGAACATGCAGGTCAGCTAAGGACTGCATTCAGGCAATGGACTGGGGGCCTACAAGTCACCACTTATGAGGCCCTGGAGGACTTGATGGTTCTGGATCAGTTTCTCCAAACAAGGAGCTGTGAAGCCAGAGAGTGGATTTTGGACCGCAAGCCCAAGACAGTCGCAGAAGCCGCAGAACTAGGAGATGACTTTGCCAATAACCGTGCACCAACAGCGAAGCGTGGTCCTGCGCAAGCTGGATCAAGTACCTGGAAGGGAGCTGCCCACCCACAGAGTGCCAGTAGGTCAACTGGGAGATTCCTGCCGTCCACACCAAGAGCAACAGGAACCACGTCGGGTCAGGGGGACACCCGCCGATGTTACAGATGCAACAAGATTGGGCACCTGAGTGCCACCTGCCCCAACAAAAAGAATTCTCCACCGGCAGTTGAAGGACACCCAGCCGTTTTTCTGGTGTCTGGAACAGTGGAGAAAAGAGTGGATAACCTGCAGAGCGTAACTGTGGGTGACCGGGTGACCGTGGGTCTACGTGATTCGGGGGCCTCCTTTACCTTAGTGCGGCCTGAAGTGGTGGATACCGAGGACATCATCCCTGGAAAAACCATGGCTTTAAAAGGAATTGGAGGTGTGCGCCCGGCTGTACCCATGGCCCGTGTGTACCTGGATTGGGGTACAGGCAAAGGTTTGCGGGAGGTGGGGGTCTCTGAGGACATCCCTGTCAGTGTTCTGCTGGGGAATGATTTGGGTCGGATGCTATGCCATTATGCTCCAGAGGACACTGCCTGCACACCACAAGGGCTAGGAGACAGCCCTGATCGTTCTGAGGTACTGTACGAGACTTTGGGGGACACTGTGAAATGTGATAACTGGGAGGGAGTGCAGGGGGCTGATAAATGTTTACCTGTAACTGAACCAGTTGTGTCTTCCAAAAGTGGAGTGGGGTGTATTGTGAAATGTAATGCCAATGAGTTGCCTGTGTCAAAACCTAGCGGAGATGGGCTAGGGGGAGGGGTTGGTGGGCCCCTGGTGACAGGTAAGGATGAGGGACCAGCAGTGAATGATGTGTCCCCATCCTGTAAGCAGGAGATGGCTGAGGAGGAGGAGGGAGGAAGGAGTGATGTAGCTGTATATGAAGCCTGTAACGTTGTTATGTCCGGGACTGAGGGGGAGGAAGGTAAACCCCAGGGAGGTATATCAATGGTGGCAGTGGTTACACGTCAGCAGTGTGCCAGAGCTGCAGCTGTAAAAAGAAGGGAGGATGGTGATGACTCACAAGCCGAAGCAGAGAAGGGTGGAGATGGTAGTTCACCTGAGGGAAATGTGTCCCCTGATGCCACGAGGTGGGGGGAGGGCAATGAACATTTCCGGGAAGCTCTGCACAGTGATCCTTCCCTTGAAGGGCTGAGACAGCGTGCTGAGCAGCCAGGCGCTAACTCAGATGGGCATCGGGTATATTGGGAAAACAATATCCTGAACTGGGAGTCCCTTTCCAAAGACATGCTAGGGCCCCAGGAGAGAGAAAGGCAGTGGGCTGGGACAGGTAGCGCCACCTTGCAGCCAGCACTGCAGACAGACAACTCTGGGAGGCAGTTAGGAAGCCTAGCTTCCAGCTCCCCGGAAAAGCCAGGTGACCGAGCATTTGGGCCGAGTCAGGAGGGCCTGCGGCTAACCGCAGACTTCCTGAATCGTCCCAAAGCTGGGACTGTGGCAAAGGGAACAACCCCAGGCTCCTGGGATCTGCCACGCAGATCCAGGGCAGCCTGTATCAAAGCTGAGTGAGAGGCAGGAAGGATCAGGGGAGATGGAGCAAACTACGCATTGGCCTAACATGAGGGTCATTCCGGCCACATGCGGGCCCCTTCATCTTATTCACCAACATGTGGGAAACATGGCTGCTGGTGTCCCGATCACAGGAGTCCCTCTTTCAACACCTGCGTCAGGCGCTGGAACAGATGGATTTCCTGGAAACATGGACAGCCAAATCCCAGTGTTGCCCAATAATTCAGATGCAGAGGAAAAACATGCCCCTGGGCCCCTGTGCTTCTTACCTGGTGATGATGTGTCCCTACCTGCCTCGAGCACAGCCCCCCAGATGCCAACATTAGGCTTGGAAGCCCCAGGGCTTAGAAAGACTCTGCCTGCAGGCCCAGGCCGGCCTGAACCCACTACTGTGGATCCGGGTGGCACTAGGAACAAAAGCGACTGGGGACCTTTTCATCTCATCTTAGGTGTGCGTTTTGAGAAAAGTGACTGTGGGTCACTATTCCCAACTCGCCATCTTAAGGGGGAGGTGTCATGCCCAGGGCATGATTATAGAATAAACATACGTATTATGAGTGTATATATGTGTGTGTATATTTGAATATGGACCAGCAGTTTCCCCTCCACCCGTGTGCCATAAAACACCCTCCTATATATAAACAGGGCCATGCAGCGTGTACATTCCAACTTAATTAAGACTCTGTGATACTTCCTCTTTGAAGTGCCAGGCTGTTGTCTTTGCTCTGGCCATAAACCGGCAATCAGATAAGGGGACCTGGGAAATAGAATCTCCACCCCACCCTTAGGAATTCCATGGAAATGGAAGGTGTCCTGTTAAGCCATTTTTCCCTCCAAATTCTGGCTAACAAAAGCCAAGAGAGCTGACATGTTGGAGGGCATTACAAGCTAAGGACCTGGGATCATAAGATCGTCCCAAGCAACAAGCAACCACGGAAAGCTCCAACAAAAGGGACTGCGTAAGGACTCTACTTTTTGAACTGTTATTTGCTGTATACTCTTTCTGTATTTTTTGTATGTCATTTTATTGTTATAAATTACATCCAGCACTGTGATACCTTTTATCAGATTAAATGTTTAATTAATCAGCTTTAGTCTTTGACCTCTAAATAGATGAGCTCACCTTCCTGAGGGAAGCTCTGGTGATACACGTTTATTAGGGTTAATTGATGACTTGCTGGGACTAGTAGTCCCTGTCTAGGGGTCTATTGGCGTGTTAACCCTGGTACCATCACACTCTGTCTGGCATATGGATAGAGCGTGATCGTGACAAGCCCATTCAGCTGACACAGGATCCCTAGCATGTTCAGATTGTTTTTTTCTTATTTTTTATCTTATTTTATTATTATCCATGGCAAAATTGTGTTTTCATGGCTGCCAATTATGTGTCATGTCATTTGTGTGTCTCTGATCTCATTCCATGTGTTTTCACTTTGTCACTGTGCTGCCATCCTTTTTAAAAGCCTTTTTGCCATCATTGTATGCCTGAGAGTCACAGTTTTAGAGCGCCAGTGCTAGTGCTGTGGTGCTAGGTGCCTTAATATATTGTCCTAATGCTCAGTGGGAATGACATTACATTGTAAAGAAATAAATATTATCTTTAGTTCCGAGAAAGGAACATACAGATTGTGCCCTTATAAACTATAATTGCCTTTATTATTCTACTTGCAGATTCTGTGTAAAGCTCAGCGTTGCCTATTAAAGTTTATTAGCGATTATAATACTTATCAGCATATTTCTGTCTGAGCTTCTGGGGATCCTGATGTGGCCAAACTTACCATTTATAAAGGTCAAGCCATTTCCTGATTTAATTATTTCACCATTTAGCAAGACTAAAACAGTTGTGAATAAAGATGACAGACAGTTTTGTGATTTAGTTTGGTCTAAATTTATTTTATCCAGCTCCGCACTTTGTAAATGTGTCCTTATATATTAGTCTATAATGTAAAAACTATTTTAAAGCAGTCACTATCAGATTTGATGTTTTCCTCCCAGCAACCCCAAGCCTATCTATTGACATTATTGAGATATCTACCACTATCCTACAGGTAGCCCGATGGGTGTCCTAATTCTAGACAATTTCTTACCCCACTTCTGGCCCAGCCAGCCAAAAACCCAGACACCCCTGGTATGCCATCACTGCTGAAAGACGGTAATCCCACTATCAATGGCAATTTTAAACTTTGTTTTTGTTTTCAATTTGTTTGCAATAAAATTAAACAGTTTCCTAGCAACAATATGTTTACCTTAGCAATGTATGTCAAAGTGGTGTGTTAAAAGGTCAGATCAGAGACTTCCTGACTATAGCTTGCTAATCATCTGATTGGCTGAGACAGATACGAGCCCCCTTCTGCTCTAAACCAACCTCTTCAGATGGGAGGAAAACAATCTTGTGTTCCAGTAGCTAAAGGGTTACTGGTAATGTCCTCAGCTGGAGAGATAATTACATGTGTTTGTTTAGCTAAAGCTGCTAATGAGCTCACCTGTTACAGTGACTGTAACAGTGGTCAGTTGTAGTCAGAAAGGATACTAAGAGCTTTACTATAGGGAAAGAAAGACAGAGTTGGAGAAATATAGAAAACTTGGAGACAGCATGCTGATAAGTAAATCACAGATCTGGGGGCACAATCCTGAAATACATGTTTATTAAATTTACATTGCAGAAAAGAAAAACAATAAGACAGAATACCAAAAACTTGACAAAAGGGGAGTTTTCCTTTAAGCCTCTAAGCCCTGGGGATACCAATGCCTATGCCTGGTGCACTGGGTTAGCAGTTACGAGGAGAGAAGGGAAAAACAATAAAAAGAGGAAATACTTTAGGGGAAGCTGTTCAACAAAATTTTCCCTTACCATATATTTGGGAATACCCAAATGCTGAATAGTAGGGCAACTCTAAACTCCTTCCAAACTAAATGAGCACCGTTTGGCTTTTCACTACATACGGGGGTACAGTCCTGAAAAAGGGTTTTCTTAAAACCATAATTAGGGATGAGCGAATCGATCCGGACGAACCCGGATTCGATCCGAATTTCAGGAAAAATTCGATTCGGATCGAATCCGAATTTCCCCGCGATTCGATCACTCGAAGTTTTCCTTTAACATCCATTCATTTACATTACAGGCATTCTAAGATGGCGGGCGGGACATGTCTGGACATGTATCCCGCGCCAGTGCAAGCTGGGGCAGTCACATGCAGCCTATCAGCAGCCAGCAAGCCCGGTGACGTCACACAGCGGTATTTAACGGCGGCCATCTTGCTTTTCCTCATTTCTCTATTGCATTCGTGACAGACAGACAGAACGCTGTGTAGCTGAGGCAGTTAGACAGGCTGGAGACAGGCTGGAGACAGGGACAGACAGGGACAGGCTGGAGACAGGCAGGAGACAGGCAGGAGACAGACAGGAGACAGACAGAAAGCCAGGGAAAGGTAGGAAAA
This sequence comes from Gastrophryne carolinensis, assembly GCA_027917425.1. Classification (NCBI taxonomy): domain Eukaryota; kingdom Metazoa; phylum Chordata; class Amphibia; order Anura; family Microhylidae; genus Gastrophryne; species Gastrophryne carolinensis. The sequence continues at coordinate 112,817,636 of CM051237.1, read as the reverse complement.
ACGGAGCTGGCTGACAGGGAGATTTTTTTTTTTTCATCCAGCCTTTGTTAGCGTTTTCAGGCTGCTTATAGTAACTAACTGTGCATATATACTGAACTGATCTTAAGTCTGCTGTGAGGCATCCCATTCTGTGACTAAAGCAGCCTCTATTTAATAGCATAATAAACATTTGCACTTATTCTCATAGAAATCAGGCCTGATAAAGACACTTTTGCTGTGCATGCTCTCTGGTTTTTGTGGCACTGGCATCCCATTCTGTGACTAAAGCAGCCTCTATTTAATAGCATAATAAACATTTGCACTTATTCTCATAGAAATCAGGCCTGATAAAGACACTTTTGCTGTGCATGCTCTCTGGTTTTTGTGGCACTGGCATCCCATTCTGTGACTAAAGCAGCCTCTATTTAATAGCATAATAAACATTTGCACTTATTCTCATAGAAATCAGGCCTGATAAAGACACTTTTGCTGTGCATGCTCTCTGGTTTTTGTGGCACTGGCATCCCATTCTGTGACTAAAGCAGCCTCTATTTAATAGCATAATAAACATTTGCACTTATTCTCATAGAAATCAGGCCTGATAAAGACACTTTTGCTGTGCATGCTCTCTGGTTTTTGTGGCACTGGCATCCCATTCTGTGACTAAAGCAGCCTCTATTTAATAGCATAATAAACATTTGCACTTATTCTCATAGAAATCAGGCCTGATAAAGACACTTTTGCTGTGCATGCTCTCTGGTTTTTGTGGCACTGGCATCCCATTCTGTGACTAAAGCAGCCTCTATTTAATAGCATAATAAACATTTGCACTTATTCTCATAGAAATCAGGCCTGATAAAGACACTTTTGCTGTGCATGCTCTCTGGTTTTTGTGGCACTGGCATCCCATTCTGTGACTAAAGCAGCCTCTATTTAATAGCATAATAAACATTTGCACTTATTCTCATAGAAATCAGGCCTGATAAAGACACTTTTGCTGTGCATGCTCTCTGGTTTTTGTGGCACTGGCATCCCATTCTGTGACTAAAGCAGCCTCTATTTAATAGCATAATAAACATTTGCACTTATTCTCATAGAAATCAGGCCTGATAAAGACACTTTTGCTGTGCATGCTCTCTGGTTTTTGTGGCACTGGCATCCCATTCTGTGACTAAAGCAGCCTCTATTTAATAGCATAATAAACATTTGCACTTATTCTCATAGAAATCAGGCCTGATAAAGACACTTTTGCTGTGCATGCTCTCTGGTTTTTGTGGCACTGGCATCCCATTCTGTGACTAAAGCAGCCTCTATTTAATAGCATAATAAACATTTGCACTTATTCTCATAGAAATCAGGCCTGATAAAGACACTTTTGCTGTGCATGCTCTCTGGTTTTTGTGGCACTGGCATCCCATTCTGTGACTAAAGCAGCCTCTATTTAATAGCATAATAAACATTTGCACTTATTCTCATAGAAATCAGGCCTGATAAAGACACTTTTGCTGTGCATGCTCTCTGGTTTTTGTGGCACTGGCATCCCATTCTGTGACTAAAGCAGCCTCTATTTAATAGCATAATAAACATTTGCACTTATTCTCATAGAAATCAGGCCTGATAAAGACACTTTTGCTGTGCATGCTCTCTGGTTTTTGTGGCACTGGCATCCCATTCTGTGACTAAAGCAGCCTCTATTTAATAGCATAATAAACATTTGCACTTATTCTCATAGAAATCAGGCCTGATAAAGACACTTTTGCTGTGCATGCTCTCTGGTTTTTGTGGCACTGGCATCCCATTCTGTGACTAAAGCAGCCTCTATTTAATAGCATAATAAACATTTGCACTTATTCTCATAGAAATCAGGCCTGATAAAGACACTTTTGCTGTGCATGCTCTCTGGTTTTTGTGGCACTGGCATCCCATTCTGTGACTAAAGCAGCCTCTATTTAATAGCATAATAAACATTTGCACTTATTCTCATAGAAATCAGGCCTGATAAAGACACTTTTGCTGTGCATGCTCTCTGGTTTTTGTGGCACTGGCATCCCATTCTGTGACTAAAGCAGCCTCTATTTAATAGCATAATAAACATTTGCACTTATTCTCATAGAAATCAGGCCTGATAAAGACACTTTTGCTGTGCATGCTCTCTGGTTTTTGTGGCACTGGCATCCCATTCTGTGACTAAAGCAGCCTCTATTTAATAGCATAATAAACATTTGCACTTATTCTCATAGAAATCAGGCCTGATAAAGACACTTTTGCTGTGCATGCTCTCTGGTTTTTGTGGCACTGGCATCCCATTCTGTGACTAAAGCAGCCTCTATTTAATAGCATAATAAACATTTGCACTTATTCTCATAGAAATCAGGCCTGATAAAGACACTTTTGCTGTGCATGCTCTCTGGTTTTTGTGGCACTGGCATCCCATTCTGTGACTAAAGCAGCCTCTATTTAATAGCATAATAAACATTTGCACTTATTCTCATAGAAATCAGGCCTGATAAAGACACTTTTGCTGTGCATGCTCTCTGGTTTTTGTGGCACTGGCATCCCATTCTGTGACTAAAGCAGCCTCTATTTAATAGCATAATAAACATTTGCACTTATTCTCATAGAAATCAGGCCTGATAAAGACACTTTTGCTGTGCATGCTCTCTGGTTTTTGTGGCACTGGCATCCCATTCTGTGACTAAAGCAGCCTCTATTTAATAGCATAATAAACATTTGCACTTATTCTCATAGAAATCAGGCCTGATAAAGACACTTTTGCTGTGCATGCTCTCTGGTTTTTGTGGCACTGGCATCCCATTCTGTGACTAAAGCAGCCTCTATTTAATAGCATAATAAACATTTGCACTTATTCTCATAGAAATCAGGCCTGATAAAGACACTTTTGCTGTGCATGCTCTCTGGTTTTTGTGGCACTGGCATCCCATTCTGTGACTAAAGCAGCCTCTATTTAATAGCATAATAAACATTTGCACTTATTCTCATAGAAATCAGGCCTGATAAAGACACTTTTGCTGTGCATGCTCTCTGGTTTTTGTGGCACTGGCATCCCATTCTGTGACTAAAGCAGCCTCTATTTAATAGCATAATAAACATTTGCACTTATTCTCATAGAAATCAGGCCTGATAAAGACACTTTTGCTGTGCATGCTCTCTGGTTTTTGTGGCACTGGCATCCCATTCTGTGACTAAAGCAGCCTCTATTTAATAGCATAATAAACATTTGCACTTATTCTCATAGAAATCAGGCCTGATAAAGACACTTTTGCTGTGCATGCTCTCTGGTTTTTGTGGCACTGGCATCCCATTCTGTGACTAAAGCAGCCTCTATTTAATAGCATAATAAACATTTGCACTTATTCTCATAGAAATCAGGCCTGATAAAGACACTTTTGCTGTGCATGCTCTCTGGTTTTTGTGGCACTGGCATCCCATTCTGTGACTAAAGCAGCCTCTATTTAATAGCATAATAAACATTTGCACTTATTCTCATAGAAATCAGGCCTGATAAAGACACTTTTGCTGTGCATGCTCTCTGGTTTTTGTGGCACTGGCATCCCATTCTGTGACTAAAGCAGCCTCTATTTAATAGCATAATAAACATTTGCACTTATTCTCATAGAAATCAGGCCTGATAAAGACACTTTTGCTGTGCATGCTCTCTGGTTTTTGTGGCACTGGCATCCCATTCTGTGACTAAAGCAGCCTCTATTTAATAGCATAATAAACATTTGCACTTATTCTCATAGAAATCAGGCCTGATAAAGACACTTTTGCTGTGCATGCTCTCTGGTTTTTGTGGCACTGGCATCCCATTCTGTGACTAAAGCAGCCTCTATTTAATAGCATAATAAACATTTGCACTTATTCTCATAGAAATCAGGCCTGATAAAGACACTTTTGCTGTGCATGCTCTCTGGTTTTTGTGGCACTGGCATCCCATTCTGTGACTAAAGCAGCCTCTATTTAATAGCATAATAAACATTTGCACTTATTCTCATAGAAATCAGGCCTGATAAAGACACTTTTGCTGTGCATGCTCTCTGGTTTTTGTGGCACTGGCATCCCATTCTGTGACTAAAGCAGCCTCTATTTAATAGCATAATAAACATTTGCACTTATTCTCATAGAAATCAGGCCTGATAAAGACACTTTTGCTGTGCATGCTCTCTGGTTTTTGTGGCACTGGCATCCCATTCTGTGACTAAAGCAGCCTCTATTTAATAGCATAATAAACATTTGCACTTATTCTCATAGAAATCAGGCCTGATAAAGACACTTTTGCTGTGCATGCTCTCTGGTTTTTGTGGCACTGGCATCCCATTCTGTGACTAAAGCAGCCTCTATTTAATAGCATAATAAACATTTGCACTTATTCTCATAGAAATCAGGCCTGATAAAGACACTTTTGCTGTGCATGCTCTCTGGTTTTTGTGGCACTGGCATCCCATTCTGTGACTAAAGCAGCCTCTATTTAATAGCATAATAAACATTTGCACTTATTCTCATAGAAATCAGGCCTGATAAAGACACTTTTGCTGTGCATGCTCTCTGGTTTTTGTGGCACTGGCATCCCATTCTGTGACTAAAGCAGCCTCTATTTAATAGCATAATAAACATTTGCACTTATTCTCATAGAAATCAGGCCTGATAAAGACACTTTTGCTGTGCATGCTCTCTGGTTTTTGTGGCACTGGCATCCCATTCTGTGACTAAAGCAGCCTCTATTTAATAGCATAATAAACATTTGCACTTATTCTCATAGAAATCAGGCCTGATAAAGACACTTTTGCTGTGCATGCTCTCTGGTTTTTGTGGCACTGGCATCCCATTCTGTGACTAAAGCAGCCTCTATTTAATAGCATAATAAACATTTGCACTTATTCTCATAGAAATCAGGCCTGATAAAGACACTTTTGCTGTGCATGCTCTCTGGTTTTTGTGGCACTGGCATCCCATTCTGTGACTAAAGCAGCCTCTATTTAATAGCATAATAAACATTTGCACTTATTCTCATAGAAATCAGGCCTGATAAAGACACTTTTGCTGTGCATGCTCTCTGGTTTTTGTGGCACTGGCATCCCATTCTGTGACTAAAGCAGCCTCTATTTAATAGCATAATAACCATTTGCACTTATTCTCATAGAAATCAGGCCTGATAAAGACACTTTTGCTGTGCATGCTCTCTGGTTTTTGTGGCACTGGCATCCCATTCTGTGACTAAAGCAGCCTCTATTTAATAGCATAATAACCATTTGCACTTATTCTCATAGAAATCAGGCCTGATAAAGACACTTTTGCTGGCCAAAGCCCTACTGGACCCTGCCAGGTCGATTCCTGCCCGGGGCATCCCATTCTGTGACTACAGCAGCCTCTGTTTAAGACCATATAAGCATTTGCTCTTATCATATTTGAAATTAGCCTGATAAAGACACTTTTGCTGGCCAAAGCCCTACTGGACCCTGCCAGGTCCATTCCTGCCCAGGGCATCCCATTCTGTGACTAAAGCAGCCTCTGTTTAAGACCATATAAGCATTTGCTCTTATTATATTTATATTATAAGACACTTTTGCTGGGCATAGGCTTACTGCTGCCTGCCAGGTGCACTTCTGTTGAGGCATCCCATTCTGTAACATAGCATACCCCTCTTTATTTACACTAAGCAGCTCTCTTATTTACACTAAGCAGGCCTGTTGGAGGCTGAGTGTTACTGCTCACTTTTGGTGTGCATTATATTCTGTTTTATATAGACCCACTGCTGCCTGGGGGTTCTTAAAATATCACCTACTACCACGCCAGTTAGACTATGTCGGGCAGACAAGTGCCTGGAAGTGAAAAGAGGAGTGGCAGAGGCCAAGATTCCGCAGGCAGAGCTCGCATCAGACTGGGGGCCAGTAGCAGCAGGAGTCACGCTGAGAGACCTAATCTGCCAGTATCTGCTAGCGGTCGGGTCTCCACCAGTAACGCATCTGCCGTGGTAGATTGGCTGACGCGCTCATCAACAACATCATCACAACTTACATCTGAGACCCCCAGTCTAGGGTCGGTAGGTTCCTCTGACACAACCCTGAGTTGGCATGCCCCGAGAGCAGTCCCTGTCCTCCCATTGCCTCTGTCCTACGCCGTTCCCTCCCCCAGCGACGTATCCTATGCTTTGGGTTCAGCTCCACTCTTTAGTGAGGAGGACGATCAGATACAGGAGGACAGTCAGCAGCTACTGCCCAGCCAAGAAATGGAGGTGGCTTCTTTAGCTAGGCAGACAAATAGTGATGTGGACAGTGTCGTGGGTGCTGCGAGCGTTCCAGCTCCTGCGCCAGACACTGTTGACGAATCCACGAACATCAGTGACGTACAGCCACAACCTGGTGATGATGATGATGATGACGATGAAGCCGATCGCACTTGGGAGCCGGGTGATGAAGGGGCTTCATCGTCATCATCAGGAGAAGAGGGGCGCAGGTTGCCCCGGAGTCAGCAGCTGAGGCAGCAAGGTGGTAGCAGTCAGCATGGGGGCACAATTCCAAAGGCTGGAGCCGGCCGGGGCCGGGGCCGGGGTAGAGCACCTGCTGTGCGGCAGTCTACCTTATCGGGAGGTAGTGGAGCAGGGGTTCCTGGAGTTGGCAACAGCAGCAGTGAATCAGTGAGGCCAGGGGGTGGGAAAAGTAGCTACTCGGCAGTGTGGCAGTTTTTCCTGAGGCATCCGCAGGAGGGTAACATGGCCACATGCAAGATATGTAGGCAAAAGGTGAAGCGTGGCCAGGGTCCAAATGTTGGCACCACGGCCCTGCGTCAACATATGATGCGTCACCATAAAACGACCTGGGAGAACCGAGGCTCCCAAGGGGTGGTCCAGTCTGCTTCCTCACCAAGTGAGCTCCCAATTTCTGCCAGCCAAGGCTCCAGCACCTCAGCCGAAGGCAGCTGTGCGTCACACCCATCCTCTGTCGCTCCTGCTCCTCCTCCTCCTCCTCCAAGTCATGCATCCCGCCAGCAATCCATCAGCGAAGCCATGTCCAAGAGACAGCAGTATGCGCCCACTCATCCTACGGCGCAGAAGCTGAATGTGCTCCTGTCCAAGTTGCTGGTGCTGCAGTCGCTCCCTTTTCAGGTGGTGGAATCTGCACCTTTCAGAGAACTGATGGCTTGTGCCGAGCCGAGGTGGAGAGTCCCAAGCCGTCATTTCTTTGCCAAGAAGGCAGTACCAGCGCTGCACACTTTTGTTGAACAGAAGGTGGGCCAGTCCTTGAGCCTGTCGGTGTGTAGCAAAATACATGGCAGCGCCGACATCTGGAGCTGTAACTACGGTCAGGGGCAGTACATGTCGTTTACGGCCCACTGGGTGAATGTGGTCCCTTTGCAGCAGCAACTTGGACAGGTCACGCCGCTTCGGCCTCCGCGCTCTCTGCCCATTGGGCCTGTGACACCGTGCGACTCGGCCTCCTCATCCTCCGCCATCTCCTCACCCTCCACTGTAGGCTCAAGTCTCAGTGCCCCTCCAGTCTACCATGTGTGCAGGGCACGGAGGTGTCACGCAGTGCTTCACATGGTTTGTCTTGGCGAACGGAGTCACACAGGGGAGGAACTGCTTAAATGTATTCATCAGGAAATCCAAACATGGCTTACTCCGAGAAAACTTAAAATGGGAATCATGGTTACCGACAATGGGAAGAACATTTTGTCTGCGCTGCGCCAAGGAAGCCTGACCCATGCCCCCTGCATGGCTCACGTCTTCAATCTGGTTGTCAAGCGGTTTCTGAAGTGTTCCCCCCATCTGCAGGACATCCTAACAACTTCACGGAAACTTTGCATGCACTTCAGCCACTCCTACACCGCCAAACACACCCTTCTTGAGCTACAGCGTCAGAATGGTATCCCCCAACATAGTCTGATTTGCGATGTTTCCACCCGTTGGAATTCCACCCTTCACATGTTGGACCGATTATATGAACAGAGAAAAGCCATCACGGATTTCCTGATGATCCAAGCAGATAGGGGGACTCCCCTGTGTAACTTCAATGTCAACCAGTGGCAGCTCATACGTGACACCTGCCGTTTGCTCAGGCCCTTTGAGGAAGCCACTTTATTTGTCAGTCGGCAGGATTACGGGATGAACGACGTGATTCCACTGCTTCATGTACTACAGCACATGTTGGAAACCATGGCTGGTCAGGGCACTGGAGACATGGCGTTTACATCTTACGGCCACATGAACCCCGTTGGAGCTGAACTGGAGGAGGAGGAGGAGGAAGAGGAGGAGGAGGAGTTGCCCAGCGAAACACAGTTTAGGCTTGGCGAAATGGCTGGTTTATCTAGTCAGCGGACAGGAGAGGAGGAGCAGGAGCAGCCAGAGGAGCTAGAGGTTTTTGAGGAAGGAGAGACAGAGGACCCGGGCACACCGTGGCAGTATGCAGTGGAGATGGAGACAGGTAGTCCATCCGAGTCACTTGCGCAAATGGCACGAAGCATGCTCACATGCTTGCGTAGTGACCCCAGAATTGTTTCCATCTGTCGGCGGGATGACTTCTGGCTGTCCACCTTATTGGACCCTCGCTTCCGGCACAAAATGGGGGCATTTTTTAAACCCACCGAGAGGGAGGACAAACTCAACTACTACAAAGACATTCTACGTAGGCAGTTGGCCGATGCCTATCTGCGCCATGGTCCATACTCTCGCAGGTCTGACTCGAGGGGACCTCTGCGCTCACCTTCCACTGCCATGGCCGCTGGGGGGGTTGGCAGCAGCAGCAGCAGAAGCTCCATCAGCAGCAGCAGCCTCAGTCTTCAGTCGCTAATGAGTAGCTTTCTACACCCGCATAGTGAGGCTACTCATGAGCAGCAGGAAGACCTGGAGCAGGACCTGAACCAGCAGGTCATGTCATACTTTGAAATGACCATGCCAACACACCTTGAGGATCCGCTGGACTTCTGGGCAGCCAAACTTGATTTGTGGCCGCAACTAGCAGAGTTTGCCCTGGAAAAGCTGTCCTGCCCGGCAAGTAGCGTGCCATCTGAGCGGGTGTTTAGTGCGGCGGGGGCCATAGTTACGGCGAGGAGAACTCGTCTGTCAACTAAAAATGTGGAGAGACTCACCTTTGTCAAAATGAATCAGGGATGGATCAGCCAGGATTTCCACCCACCAATGCCTGATGCATGCGACTAGATTCAGCATGGTGCCACGTTTTACACTTTACAAATGGTGCAAAACATATTTATGTCTTTAGGCCATTTTTTGGGCTCCTGCTGCTGCTACTGCCAACTTCTGCCAACTCCAGGGTGTGATTCATCCAATTTTTGGGCTCCTGAAGCCAACTCCAGTGTATATTTGGGCTCCTGCTGCTGCTACTGCCAACTTCTGCCAACTCCAGGGTGTGATTCATCCAATTTTTGGGCTCCTGAAGCCAACTCCAGTGTATATTTGGGCTCCTGCTGCTACTACTGTCAACTCCTGCCAACTCCAGGGTGTGATTCATCCAATTTTTGGGCTCCTGAGGCCAACTCCAGTGTATATTTGGGCTCCTGCTGCTGCTACTGTCAACTCCTGCCAACTCCAGGGTGTGATTCATCCAATTTTTGGGCTCCTGAAGCCAACTCCAGTGTATATTTGGGCTCCTGCTGCTACTACTGCCAACTTCTGCCAACTCCAGGGTGTGATTCATCCAATTTTTGGGCTCCTGAAGCCAACTCCAGTGTATATTTGGGCTCCTGCTGCTGCTACTGTCAACTCCTGCCAACTCCAGGGTGTGATTCATCCAATTTTTGGGCTCCTGAAGCCAACTCCAGTGTATATTTGGGCTCCTGCTGCTGCTACTGCCAACTTCTGCCAACTCCAGGGTGTGATTCATCCAATTTTTGGGCTCCTGAAGCCAACTCCAGTGTATATTTGGGCTCCTGCTGCTACTACTGCCAACTTCTGCCAACTCCAGGGTGTGATTCATCCAATTTTTGGGCTCCTGAGGCCAACTCCAGTGTATATTTGGGCTCCTGCTCCTGCTGCTGCCAACTTCTGCCAACTCCAGGGTGTGATTCATCCAATTTTTGGGCTCCTGAAGCCAACTCCAGTGTATATTTGGGCTCCTGCTGCTGCTGCCAACTTCTGCCAACTCCAGGGTGTGATTCATCCAATTTTTGGGCTCCTGAGGCCAACTCCAGTGTATATTTGGGCTCCTTCTGCCCCTCATAGTGATGCCACTTCAACTCTCTGCAATTGTGCCGCTCTGCGATTCTATTAGCGATGCCTCTGATCTGCATGTGATATTTCTTCAAAGTATTATTTAACAAACCCAGCACGCATCCTGTGCGTGTTACAGCAAGGCTGAATGGTTTACAACCCTATTGAGGCTGTAGGAGGCTCAGAAATAGCCGTTTTTAATAGCGATTCGTCGCGAATTTATTCGGGTCGAAACGATTTTTGTCGGAAAATTCGGCGAATCAGTCGAATCGAATTTTTCAAAAGTTCGCTCATCTCTAACCATAATGTAAGAAAATGTGTGCAATTACATTTTAGAAAGGTTATTGTGCTATTTATTATCAATCAAATAAAGGGACTATGCAATTGCAAAGTTTTTGGTTCGAATTTTTAGTTTTTTCCCTGCTCTTTAAAGAGGTCTGCTTCACTAAATCGCATCCAGGTTTGGGAATTGTTCATTTTTTCAGCCTGTGTTTACAAGCTGTAACTGTTACACTAGCTTAGCTATCATTGGGAATTATCCAAATGATTTTTAGTTTGAAAAGCAATGAGAGCCTTTGGGAGTCTCTCTCATTTAGCAGACAACAAAGTGGAAAATACATTGTTTTCTTTTATTTAAAAATACCCTGTGATGAGCTAGTTCTAAAGCTGAGTGGCGAACTGCTTCTAAAGAGTTATATATATTTCATTTTAGAAGTTTGAAAGTGGCCTATGGGAGACTCAAACACATTAAAAATCAAATCTTCAAATGGTTCGCCATAGGTTGCTGTTTACTTTTATAAAAAAAATTCTACCCACCTATTGCCCCTCATCTGTAGAACTGCAATGACTGAACAGTCTTACACGCTGGTAGATGAGAAGATACTACAGACACATACAGGTGCATTGGAAAAAATTAGAATATCATCAAAAATGTGTATATTTTTAGTAATATAGTTGAAAAATTAAAATTCATTATATTGAGTCAATACAAACAGAGTGAACTCTTTCAAGTGTTTTTTTATGTTAATGTTGATGATTAGGGCTTACAGCCAGGGAAAAAACAAAATTCAATATCTCAGAAAATTAGAATAATTAACCCAAAACAGCTACAAAAGCTTCCTAAGAGTTTAAAAAGGTCCCTTAGTCTCGTTCAGTAGGTAACATAATCATGGGGAAGACTGCTGACTTGACAGATGTCCAGAAGGTAGATATTGACACGAAAAGTAGGGTATGCTACAAAAGGTTATTACTAAAGAAGCTTGCTGCTCACAGAGTGATGTATCAAAGCATAATAATGGAAGGTTGGGGGAAAGAAAAAAGTGTGGTATAAAAAGGCGCACAAGCAACTCGGATAACCGCAGGCTTGATATGATTGTTAAGAAAAGGCCATTCCAAAATTTGGAGAAGATTCACAAGGAGTGGACTGCTGCTGGAGTCAGTACTTCAAGAGATGTATCCAGGACATGGGCTACAAGTGTTGCATTCCATGTGTCAAGCCACTCATGACCAATAGACAAGGCCAGGCGCATCTTTCCTGGGCCAAGGAGAGAAGGAACTGGACTGTTGCTCAGCGGTCAAAGGTGTTGTTTTCAGGTGAAAGTAAATGTTGCATTTCATTTGGAAATCATGGTCCTAGAGTCTGGAGAAAGAGTAGATAGGCCCACAATCCAAGCTGCTTGAGGTCTAGTGCGTTTCCACAATCAGTTATGGTTTGGGGAGTCATGTCATCTGCTGGTGTTGGTCCACTGTGTTTTAGCAAGACCAAAGTCAGCACAGCTGTCTACCAGGGAATTCTAGAGCGCTCCATGCTTCCCTCTGCGACAAGCTTTTTGGGAATAGATTTTCCAACAGGACTTGGCACCTGTCCACACCAAAAGTACCAAGACCTGATTTAATAACCACAGTATCACTGTGCTTGATTGGCCAGCAAACTCACCCGACCTTAACCGGTTTCCACTCAAATTATTCACAGATGCGTCCTGAGAGTTATTTGGCCAGGCATATGTGATCGTAAGTGCTTCGTGTAGGCATACGGTTTAGCCGAGCAATTACAGTTTTGGCCTGCAAACTAGGCTTGGAAGCTGAGTTTGTACCTGTTTCCAGCCGCATGTTGCATGAGTCCTTCAATCTCACTGCCCCCCTTCCTTGGGGGCATCCCACGTTTGTGCCCCTCCCTACAGGATGACTTACCTCCTCCTTGTTGGTTCCTTGAGTAGCATCCCATATAGTGTGCATGGCTGCACTGACACTCACCTTCTTCTTCCTGTTTCGCCTGGTTGTGTGAGGGGTATCACATGAAGTGTTTATGCCTGTATTGTGAATTACTTTCTCCTTGTTGGTTTCTGGCATGTCGTCACCATCCCTGCACTGTCACTCACCTTCTTCTTCGGTGTTCTTACCTGCTTCCGCCTACTCTTTTCCGACACCTTTCCCCACCCCCTTATTGACCTGCTGCACCCTGATTTAAACCAGACCAACACAAAAAACAGTGCTCATATGCATCCCTCCCCAAGGCAATTTAGATGCTGCAAAAAAATAATTTACCTTTTTTTAACTCCTGCTCTAGTGAATTTTAAAAACAAAATGGCGATTCATGGTTGTGCAGGCCACCTACAAACAGGAAGTGTAGCTGGGCTTCCTGTTACTGTGCATTGTCAGTTATGCCAGTTAAATCCAGCAGCATGGCTGAGATGCTGGGAGAGGAAGCTCCAAAATGGGCGATACCTTTCTTTTCCAACTGTGCCAGGCTGTTGGTCCGCTTTAAGCCTGTTTGGATATTAAAGGACACCCCACGGCATATTTTGTTTTTAAAACGTACATTTTTTTATTTACATTTTTATTTATTATTTTTGTGTGAAATAAACCATATTACAATAGAAACTTTTGGTTAAAAAATCTAAAATTTCAAGTCTAAACACTTGGTTAATTTGTGGGTCCCTGTCTCAATGGCAACTGTAAAGACAAATTAAACGCATGTCAACATCTCCTTTAACACATGTTCCAGTTCTTCCTGGGAAATGCCCCCCAAATGCTCACTACTTACAGCCACATTGGCAGGGCAGTATTTAGGATTTGTGTCGCCCTAGGAACTTTTTGGTCATGCAAATGCCTGTGCTGGCCTGTTAAATAAACTCAATTGTTTCCCAATTAACCACTCACATGTGCATAAAAGCGCACACCTGACCCCTGAACTTTGATGACAGAGCTTACTTGGGGAGTTAAAATGCCCAAACACCGATACCACCACATTCCCAGAGCCTGGAAGACCGGCATTGCCGAGGGAAACACAGCCAGCCAAGGCAATGTAGCCCCAGCCCAAGGCTCCACCGCTCCCTGCTGCCAGCCACACTTCCCACTCTGAGCAGGTCACCTGCAGCAGTGTGGCCCGGCAGCAGTGGGAGAGCCACACCCAGGGCTCCCTGGGTTCCTGGCACACCCTACCAGGTTCCAGCCACTGGTCAGGACACCAGAGTCCAATGCGGACCCCAATGCAGAGCAGCAGAACCTCTGCCAGGGGTCCACTGGGAGTGGGCTCTGTGGCTTTGCATCCCCAACCCCCACCAGCAGACACCAGCATCTGCCCCCCAGACCGGACATACAAACAGCAAGGGGGAAGCTGAGCGGGTAATTTACTAGTCTAGTTGGAGGTCCTTCTCAATGGGTTGTCAGACAACTTTTACAGGTTGGCTGGGGCCCAGTCCTGCTCAATGGGTTGTCAGACAACTTTAACAGGTTGGTTGGGGTCCAGTCCTACACTACCCCAAAAATGCTGCGGGATGATCTGTGGCAACAGAGTGCAGGGCCAGAGGCCAAAGATGAGAAGCAGGTCTCCAAAAAATGGGACAATCTTAAAATGATGGTCGAGAGAAAAATCAGCATGAGACAGGCTGTGGGATAAGTGGTGAGGGACAAGAGGGCTGCTTTATGGGTTTTTCTTGGCATGGTGTTGCCAATTAGAGATGAGCGAACTTTTGAAAAGTTCGATTCGGCCGATTCGCCGAATTTCACAAAGAAATTTGGGTTCGGCCGAATCGAACTTTTACGAAGTTCCCCATCATAAATGCCGGCATGGTGGGAGCGGGCCGGCCGGCCCGCTCCCACCATGCCGGCATTTTTTTTTTTTAATTTCAGGAAAAATTCGATCGGCACGAACCACAAAATATTCGGGTTCGTGCCGAATCGAATATTTCCTGAAATTCGGAGCGAATTCCGGTTCGTCCGAACCGGTTCGCTCATCTCTATTGCCAATCATGGAGACAAACTGGCGGGCCAATAGCACCATTTTTTTGCTGCAATTCCAAATGGAGCTGAATCAGAACTTTGAGACACTGCCGGGCCAAATTGTGGTGCAAAATGAGAACACCTCTATAATGCTGGCCCTCCTAGAGGCCAAACAACCGCCAACCAAGGAGGAACATGCAACCTCTCCATAATCAGCACTGGTGGACTTTTTAGTTTAACGCTTTTAGTGCTGGTTAGCACCAATTTTGTTTTTTGTTTAACAAATAACCTGGGTTGAACTTTGTAACAGCAATTTTTGGGTCACAGTGTTTTGTCCCCCAATAAATTAGACTTCTAATAAATTTGTTTTGTATGTTGCTTTACTCACCACCAAAAGAAAACAAAGGGGGGTCCTGCATCAAACACAACCAAGAAAGAGAAAAAAAACAAACAATTTATAAAAATGAGAAAGTGTCAACCAAATGTTGATGGGCTGACTGTCCTGCATGGCTCTGTGTGTCCTGGAACCTCCGGGGCTGTGCCAGGGGTTGTCTCCTCCACATTTGAGGGCACCCTCTCCATCATTGCAAAGTTGCGAAGGGCAATGCACACCACAATTATCTTCACAACCTTAGCAGGTTTGTACTGCAGCACTCCTCCCAATGTGATCCTGGTACCTGATTCAAGAGGCCGAAAGCCAGCCCAACTACTGTGGCAGTGGGCCATGTATGACTCCTGGGCTTGCGTCTGCAAATTCAAAAAAGGTTTGAGGAACCCCCAGTAAAAGTAAAGATGATGAGATAGGGGGGCACAGTTGCAAGAACAACCAGATTTACTTGGGCGTTAGACAGACAGTTGCCATTATAAACTAAAGTTAAGGAGCACTACAAGGACCGAGACGTTAAACTAGCAACAGAGCGAATGGGGACTGAAACTAGGCACATGAGCAGGGGGGCAGGGAGACCTGGGGAATAGGCCCCAACAATAAACAACAGAAAAAAAAATATGGGGCCTAGCTGATAACAACATTCAACATTGCAAATGCAAGGCTAACAATAGAAATGCAGAACAACAATAATACATACACTTACCTAGATACACTTACCTAGAAGCCAACCACCACTCAGATCGCCACTCTAATACAGACTATACACAATGGATCTCTACAAGATGAATACGTCGGGGGTTGATCCAGGGAATCAATCCAAGGTCAGGGGAGCAGAAATTAAGCCTAGCATACACACAGGAGACTTAGCAAAAAAGAGGACCAAATAGCAGCTAAACATACTGAAACATATACTTCTGAGCAACCGGAAGCATCAGAGCAACATGCGTGCAATTGATGGTGCCCATGACATTCGGCATATTCACCAGGTTGAAAAAACCATCTTCACCATATTCCAGGCCGCCATGCTGTAAGGAAAATTTCTCCTGCAGGACAACCATGCCATCACAGGGCACAGCTCAGTGAAGGCTGGAACATGCCAACAGACAATGCCCCTAGCCTCTGGAGGGAGCCATTCGCAAGAAATTGAAGGCGGACAACCAATTTGGTCATACCGTCAATCACATGCCCCTTTCTTGTGGCGGAAGAAAACCATGGCCGCACCTCTGACTAAAGCTTCTCAAGAGAAAGGCAGTTCAGTCTTGTAATCCGAACACCTGTTGATCGGACATCCGATCATAGAAACATAGAAACATAGAAGGTTGACGGCAGAAGGAGACCATACGGTCCATCTAGTCTGCCCTTATGTGTATACTGTAAGTACTCTTTATCTTAGGATAGATGTGTGCTTATCCCAGGCATGTTTAAATTCAGTGACTGTTGATGTTTCAACTACCTCTGCTGGAAGTTTGTTCCAAGCACCTACTACTCTTTCTGTAAAATAATATTTTCTAACATTGCTCCTGATCTTCCCCCCGACTAGCTTCAGGTTGTGCCCCCTTGTTCTATCGTTAAGTTTCTTCTTAAAAACACTTCCCTCCTGAACCTTATTCAATCCTTTCACATATTTAAAGGTCTCAATCATGTCCCCCCTCTCCCTTCTTTCCTCCAGACTGTACAAATTAAGTTCTTTAAGTCTCTCCTGATAAGTTTTAAGTGTAAGTCCTTCCACCATTTTCGTTGCCCGCCTTTGGACACGTTCTATTTGAATAATGTCTTTTTGCAGGTAAGGTCTCCAGAACTGCACACAGTATTCTAGCTGTGGCCTTACCAGGGCTCTATACAGCGGCATCACAACCTCCCTCTTCCTACTGGTGATGCCTCGAGCTATGCAGCCGAGCATCCTGCTTGCTTTTCCCATCTCCCGATTCCCCATCTCCCGATTTCCCATTTCCCGATCGATGTCCAGGCGATGGCAGGTATGCCTAAGCTCTGGAAGCTACGTGGTAAAGCAGCCCACGGCACTGCAGACAGTCGTACTCTTTCAATAACTTGTCAAGGGCATGATCAACAATGTGTATGCCAACCAGTTCACATTCCTGCATGCAAATAGAGGGCGTCGTTTGCCACCGGAAACCTCAGGTTTTTATCGGCCCAAAAACGGTTAGTTCAGGGCTCTAAATACCGTGCCAGTGTAGGCAAAACCCATAAACCTGCACATGTGAGAACATTTGGCTTGACTGGTATTAATACGACGAATATTCAGTTTTCATGTACGCTTACCGAAAAATCCAGGAAAAAAGTCGAAGAAAAAACATGAGCCGAAATAGTACGACCCACAAATCTGGCACAAACCGGGTCTTTTGGGCTATTCCAGCATGCAGTAATACATACAGGAGAGGCTCTGAACCAGGCTTTATAAGGACTGTAAGCTCATCCATATGCTTGTTGTATGTGCTTCCCTATCATACCAGCAGCAGCCTAGCTTGTGACATGTTGCTGCTTCTATCTTAAACTGACGCTACCAATTAATCAGTACTACAACCCTATCTGAAGCACACCAAGCTGTATCCCAACCATATCTGCAGGCTACTAATCTTTACCCCAAAACTATGTGCATCCTACTGATCTGTACCCCAACCCTACATGCAGCCACTCAGCCTGTTCCCTGCCTGTGACTGACCTGTATCCCAACCCTATCTGCAGTCAACCGATCTGTACCTCAACCCTATTTCTTTCTCCATATCTACAGTCTATATATATATATATGGGTGACAGGGTGATAACATTGCCACGGCCAGTGCAGGCTGCAAGTTGCTTTAGATAAACCTTAGGGACAAAAAAAACGTTTGAGTGGTCACTTCCTTTAAGCTGGCCACAGGTGCATGTCTTTCTAAGATCCCTAGAAAATGAAACCAACAGCTATCCATTGTTAATTGAGTTTATTGCATGGAGTTTCTATTTTTATCTTTTTATCTATATTCTTTAATACCAAAATGTTTTCTTTTTTGAAATTACTGTTACAAATGCCAATGTTTTCAACTCAGGTATCAGATTGGAGAAGGGGGAAATGTACAATGCAGGGCCCAGCAGAAATATATAGCTATGTGTTAGTCATGGAAGCAAAGGATGGCTGGAGGAATGGAGTTAGCTGAAGAACATCCATCCACCTCTTCTTTTTGAGGGGAATAGACATCATAGACATCATGGGATTTCTTCTGGCATCAAGGTCATACTGGGCTGGACTCTGTAAATAAAAAATGAATCAAGAAAGAAAAAACATCAGGAGAGTGTAATAAAACAGACATGGTATTTTAAAGCAATATTTGCCAATGCATGAAGCTCTGAAAATAATTCCCTTGTTCACTCTATTATGTAATACCAGTGGCCACTTTGTGAATGTATTGGTGGGGCCCATGGTCACATAGCCATCACAAAGTCTCATACAGTCAGTTCACTAAGGTATAGGTTAGCCCTCTTGTGTGTAAAGTGGCTACTAGGTAGACCTCTGACCTATCAAAGATTCAGTCTGTGTCAGCACACTGGAGTGAATTGAAACCTACTTTAATTAGAACGGACTTAAACCTTGGTTCAGATGAACCAGGGGATTGAGACATACACATAATTATTAGCCATAGTGGAAGGGTAGAAAAAGTTAGGGCTGGTCTGTAGCCAAGCTTAGTAAAAACTAAGGGCCCAACAAAGATGGGGATAACTAAAACTAGTGCAGGGACAGATACAGTAGAGCTAAAAAAGACATGGACAAGCAAATAGTAGCAGGAACATAGAATAGGAACTGGTATTTTGAATGTGGACTAGAACTAGTTTGCTGGACTACAGAGACAGCCAGCATTCACATGGAAACTAGAGTTGCTGACTCCCTCACAACCCCTAGACAGAGACCCAGAAATCTTTTTTTGTTCTTATTTAGCAAACTCATTGATTGCAGGATAGTCACAACAGAGGCAGTATTAGCTCCTAATGCTGAGGCCAGGGGCCCAGATATGGTGCAATGCAGGAGTGACGTGCATTGTACCATATCTGGGGCTCCATCAGATTTTGTGGCCTGCACCATGCTAAATCTGGCTCTGGGAACAGCTTCAGAAGGCTCAATGTCCAAACAAGAGAAAGGAAGACACAGGTCTAAAAAAAGGTCAGATACTTAAACAGGGACCATGTAGGTACAGGCTCAGAATTGCAGATGCCTACATAGGAACATAACAGGGTTGTGTTCAAGACAGAGTCACAAGCAAGGCTGTAAACCACATCCACAATACAACATTAGAGAAATGGGGTTTTGAAAGTCACAAAAATCAAACACTGGTGATATGGGCAGGAACAGCCTGGAGGTAAGATTATTGCTACAGTAGCAGTGACACTGACAGAAACTAAAATACACAGAGATGGTGGGATCACATCCTGCACAACCTCACAACCTGGAAGGAAGAAAAAACTATTCAATTTTCTAAAGTAAAAGTTGTCTTTTAAGTCTATTAAAAATAATTCTACCTGTTTGTGCTGTATATTAATCTGTTATTTGCTTCAAGCCTTAACTCTTTCACTGTCTGATACACTGTATCTTTCTAGTTTAGTCAATGCACTGGAAAAGTAATAAGCAATATGATGCAAATTCCTAAAGTGGGGGCAATTATTTCCTAAAATTGTTGCACAGCTATAAACTAACTAAAAAGGATATTTTTAAAGTGTAACAAAACCCAATGCAACTGGTCCTGGAATGTAAAAAGTTCCAGGGCTGGCCGCTGGCCTTCCCCATGGGGCATTCAAACTCAGGATGCTGTACTGGGTGAAAGTCCCCAGGAAAGTCCCCCCAGGCTTCCTCACCGATGAAAACATTGGGCAACCGCATCCACTGCATCTTTCGGCTGAGTGCGTGCACCCGCCCCCAACCGTGCACTGCAAATGTCTCTGTGTGGATGAGAGCATGTGCATGCGCCATAAGAGTAGAAAAAGGTGACTTTGTATGGTCGATCTGAGGAGTTCAGAGTGGAAAATCCCAAATCAGGATGCATCAGGAGCAAAGAATAATATACTGGAAAGTCAACATGGCGCCATGGCACATCAAGATGGCAAGTTCCCTTCTCTTTAAATTAACATCATACACTAATTTACTGTTTACCAAATACATTAATGTACCACATGTTTTGCCCTAGAGGACACACCTAGGATTTGGAGGAGGAAAATGAGAAAATAAATATTCTGAACCAAATGTTGTGTATTTTGGCATCCCCCCATCGCCCATGGCCAGTGTAACATTCCTCCCTCACTTTCCTCATAGGCAATGTGGCATTCCCCCCATCCCATTGTCATAGGGGGTGTGGCATTCCCCCTCCCATTCCCATAGGCAGTGTGGCATTCCCCCCTCCCAATCCCCATATAGGCAATGTGGCATTCCCCCCTCCCAATGCCCATATAGGCAATGTGGCATTCCCCCCTCCCAATCCCCATATAGGCAGTGTGGCATTCCCCCCTCCCAATCCCCATATAGGCAGTGTGGCATTCCCCCCCTCCCAATCCCCATATAGGCAGTGTGGCATTCCCTGCCTCCCAATCCCCATATAGGCAGTGTGGCATTCCCTGCCTCCCAATCCCCATATAGGCAGTGTGGCATTCCCTGCCTCCCAATCCCCATATAGGCAGTGTGGCATTCCCTGCCTCCCAATCCCCATATAGGCAATGTGGCATTCCCCCCTCCCAATCCCCATATAGGCAATGTGGCATTCCCCCCTCCCAATCCCCATATAGGCAATGTGGCATTCCCCCCTCCCAATCCCCATATAGGCAATGTGGCATTCCCCCCTCCCAATCCCCATATAGGCAATGTGGCATTCCCCCCCCCTCCCAATCCCCATATAGGCAATGTGGCATTCCCCCCTCCCAATCCCCATATTGGCAGTGTGGCATTCCCCCTCCCCGCGGAGAAGAGGTGGTGGAGACAGCACGAATGGCAGATAAAGCTGTCTCCGCTGCTCGTGCTGTCCCTGGCGCTTCTTCTCCACAGCGCCAGCACACACAGACGACTGGCTTCATACAGCGGTGGGCGTGGCCGAAGCTCGATCGGCTCCACCAGGCAGCAGATACACGGAAAACGCTGGGGACAGCGCAAGTGGGAAGGATGAAAAGGTGAGTTGACTTTTTTCCATTTTTTTCCACATTTGCCTGATAAGACACACTGACATCCCCCTCCCCCCCCCCCCCCCCCCACGCATTTTTAGGGAAAACCATGTGCGTATTAAAAAATACGGTAAGTTAAAGCTTTACGTTCTGCTTGTGATGTGGTTGGGCTCCTATTAAAAACTGGACCAATAGTCCAGTCCTGGCTGTCCTTACCCGATGTCCTGCTTGTGCACAAAATACAGGGCTCCTGTGGTAGTGACCCCATTTCATTGCGTGCTATCACTTTGTTTTCAAGTTATACTATTAAAATGGCTTTCTATTTTCTTGTGAGCTGATGATTACCTATTGCTGTCGTCTTTTTATCTATAACCCCCGCCCCTCAATTTCCAGGTGTGTCTGGACTATGTGTCTATATTTAATACTGTGATAGACAGTGATATCGCACTGCATCAAAGCTGTTATTATGATAATTACTGTGAAATAGGTTTATATTTATACATGCTAGCAATCATATGTAAGCAGAGAGAAGAGAGGAGAAAAAAATAAATTTATAGCACCAGAATTCTTGAATACTCGTCCCTGTTATGGGGATGGTTACAGATTGGAAAGTAAATGCTGTTTGGCAAATCAAAGTTACATCATGACAAAGGGAAAGGAATACAACCATTACCTATTACCTTTTTTATCAGGTGCTTTGTATTGTTTATTTATCCCAAGTATCACCACGGCAGTACATAGGAGTTGTCAGTCACCCAAATCTGTATTCAGTTACCAGTAGTTCAAACAGCCACGTAAAGTGCATAAAGCAATAAGGAGCATATACTGTTTTGTGTTTATGGATCAAATCAGCCTTGGGTAAGGTATAGATGGCAGCAGATTGGGTTGGGTTACAGATTAATGGTATGTGCTGTGTACCACCCCATAGGATCTAGGGTACCACCAGTTGTACCACCATTGGTTGGTAAACACTGGTAAAAAAGAATACAATTAATTGGCTGACCAGAGAAACTGATGGTAAATCTGCCATTGATAGCAACTGAATCATAAAGAAGAGTGAAGGAGAATACATGCAAGGAAGGAGAAGACATGCAATATATTGCCTTAATATGGACATCGATCTGCAACATCCTCTGCCTTGACTGCTCTGACCATTTTGATCAGCAATGCCAAATCACTTGCCAACAGCCTTATTTAAGAAGCGTCAGCGCCACGCAGCGCTATTTTTTTGGCCTCAGCGGGACTCATTGTCAGATTTAACTACTGAAAGAAATGCTAACGCAATACAGCCACCGGCTAGCATCTTTTTTAAAGTGTTTGGCAAGTCAAATGTTAAAAAAATAAATCACTAGCTTGCCTTTCATTAAGTGGCTCTAGCGCTCTGCTTCCTCCTCTGTCTTTCTCCTTAGGGAAGAAAATCACCTCTTCATTCAGCTTTCCGTCCCCACCCCACTGACCTGGTCCATCAATAAACCTTCAGTGGACCAAGAAAAGAAAGACCCCCAACTCCCTGCCCAGACGTCATGATTGGCTGCCTCTCTCTGCAGCTTTGAAACCCTGCTCTCCTCTCTCATCTCACACTCTTCACAGTGTGCTTGCATCACATTGCTGTTGCCACACCCATTGTTTCACTTCATTATTTCTCTGCATCTCCAATGCTCTAATACTTTTAAAGATAACTTAGGAACTACAGGGTTTGTTCGAAAACGGATTGTAGTTTAGGACAGAGCAACGTGTAACCTGAGACAAAGGGATAACAATCAGGCTTGCCTTTAGTGTAACTTTAACGCTGAAAATGATGCAGCACCGGGCGCTCTGGTTGAAGCTGTAGGTCAAGATCCCATAGAGCACAATGGGCAGAACTGGATTGAAGTGTTTAATGCTTATAATTAATATTAAACACATTAATTTGTTCAGAATTTGCATTAGGACTGGGTTAATAAAAGAAATAAAATGTTTTTGCGTTATTAAAATTGATTTTAATGTCTTCTTTTGCTTAACAATGTGTAATTTGGACACCAACAACTATAATGCTGCCTAAACGCACTGTAAAGTTTGTCTCCCTTGTCCCCAGCGGTGATTTCTTATAACTGTAATGACTAAACACTGATCAGTACCGCAAAGATTTTAAGAAGGAAAACATTCATAAATATGCTTGGGAGAACCAGAAAAACAGTGGTACAAAGTGGCATTCACTGGCACTGGGATAATCGGTCGGGGGGTCCAACAGATGCTGCCATAGGCCGGCCAACAATCAAAGTGCCAGCGCCAGATAAGACAGGAATGCTGGTGCTCAGAAGCTAGCGCAATATCCACAAAACAGTTGCTAAAAGCCGTACATCATAAATTAGGTCCCAAGTTGTACACATAAAAGAAGTTAAAAATGAACATCCTTTACTACATAAGCAATGTTCAAAGTTCATTTTAAGGATTGAAGCTGTTAAAGCTAACCTACACTGGGTTTGATGCCGAGAGCGACCGTGTAATAGCTGGACAGGCTTACCTATGGCACCTTAAGGCTCCACTCCCTGCGGACCTACACAAGTTGCATGGGAGGGTGTAGGCAAGTTTTAAAACATTATTGTAAACTAAGCAAAAGGTGCCCCCCTTACCCTACTTCATATGCTGACCTGGTGCCGAGGGGTCATTTTGTTTGCTTACCCTGAGCTGATACCCACCAATGTCATCAGAGAAAATCTCCCCAGCTTAAAGTGGACCAACACCCAGGATTTTGACTATCCTGGGTCTTGGTTCACTTCCCCGGGGGTGCCCCTCTATGTGAAACCCCCAGATTGCGAGTAAAAACTCACCTCACCCTGCTCCTATGGCGCATGCGTGCCCGCTCGTCCAATCAGTGCGCTCGGAGCCGCTGTGGTATGCGCTTCAATGAGACGTCTTACCACAGTGGCTCCGAGCATGGTGGTGGCCGTGCATGCGCCGTTGGATCGGGATCTAGGTAAGGTTTCTGGGCATCCTGGGGGGTTTCACACAGCGGGGCATCCCGATTTTGGATGCCCCGCGGGGAGGGATCGGATTGGCCTGGGAGTCTTATAGATTCCTGGGCCGAACCGCCTGGGTGTCAGTCCACTTTAAACATTAAATGCCAACTCCTTTCAGAAGCTGTGCCTCCAGTGTGGTGCAGCTGCAGCAGGTGCTGGTACCTGGGCAGCAGGTCGTGGCGATGGAGTCAGTACCCCATGGCGATGAAAGCGGTGGAGGCAGCAGGTCGGCGGTGGGACCAGCATCTCTACCACTGATGCAGCCACCACTGGGGAGGGCCTTTCACTAGTCCTTGCTGAAGCAGAGGACTAAAGTCCCGAAGAAGATGTCTGCAGCAGTGCCTGACCAGTGGATTGGACATGGATTGGGAGGTGAGTGTGCATATGGCCCAGACACTGCAATTCACAGGTAAAAAGTTCTATGGGGGCGTGTTGCGGGTGTTCTGTGGACAAAACGATGCATGCGTTGCAGTGCACTGACCTCATAGTGCCCAATTATTTTACTGGGCTGTGTCTTTCAGCAGGTTAAGTGCAGCTTCTAAAAAAAGGGACTGACAGAAATCAGGTGAGTAAGCAGGGGCTCTATGCTTCGTAGTCCCTTTGTTTTTAACAAGGAGAGATTTGAATCATGCTTAGAGATGAGCGAACTTTTGAAAAATTCGATTCGACTGATTCGCCGAATTTTCCGACAAAAATCGTTTCGACCCGAATAAATTCGCGACGAATCGCTATTAAAAACGGCTATTTCTGAGCCTCCTACAGCCTCAATAGGGTTGTAAACCATTCAGCCTTGCTGTAACACGCACAGGATGCGTACTGGGTTAGTTAAATAATACTTTGAAGAAATATCACATGCAGATCAGAGGCATCGCTAATAGAATCGCAGAGCGGCACAATTGCAGAGAGTTGAAGTGGCATCACTATGAGGGGCAGAAGGAGCCCAAATATACACTGGAGTTGGCCTCAGGAGCCCAAAAATTGGATGAATCACACCCTGGAGTTGGCAGAAGTTGGCAGCAGCAGCAGCAGGAGCCCAAATATACACTGGAGTTGGCTTCAGGAGCCCAAAAATTGGATGAATCACACCCTGGAGTTGGCAGAAGTTGGCAGCAGCAGCAGCAGGAGCCCAAATATACACTGGAGTTGGCCTCAGGAGCCCAAAAATTGGATGAATCACACCCTGGAGTTGGCAGGAGTTGACAGTAGCAGCAGCAGGAGCCCAAATATACACTGGAGTTGGCCTCAGGAGCCCAAAAATTGGATGAATCACACCCTGGAGTTGGCAGAAGTTGGCAGCAGCAGCAGCAGGAGCCCAAATATACACTGGAGTTGGCCTCAGGAGCCCAAAAATTGGATGAATCACACCCTGGAGTTGGCAGGAGTTGACACCAGCAGCAGCAGGAGCCCAAATATACACTGGAGTTGGCTTCAGGAGCCCAAAAATTGGATGAATCACACCCTGGAGTTGGCAGAAGTTGGCAGCAGCAGCAGCAGGAGCCCAAATATACACTGGAGTTGGCCTCAGGAGCCCAAAAATTGGATGAATCACACCCTGGAGTTGGCAGAAGTTGGCAGCAGCAGCAGCAGGAGCCCAAATATACACTGGAGTTGGCTTCAGGAGCCCAAAAATTGGATGAATCACACCCTGGAGTTGGCAGGAGTTGACACCAGCAGCAGCAGGAGCCCAAATATACACTGGAGTTGGCTTCAGGAGCCCAAAAATTGGATGAATCACACCCTGGAGTTGGCAGAAGTTGGCAGCAGCAGCAGCAGGAGCCCAAATATACACTGGAGTTGGCCTCAGGAGCCCAAAAATTGGATGAATCACACCCTGGAGTTGGCAGGAGTTGACAGTAGCAGCAGCAGGAGCCCAAATATACACTGGAGTTGGCCTCAGGAGCCCAAAAATTGGATGAATCACACCCTGGAGTTGGCAGAAGTTGGCAGCAGCAGCAGCAGGAGCCCAAATATACACTGGAGTTGGCCTCAGGAGCCCAAAAATTGGATGAATCACACCCTGGAGTTGGCAGGAGTTGACACCAGCAGCAGCAGGAGCCCAAATATACACTGGAGTTGGCTTCAGGAGCCCAAAAATTGGATGAATCACACCCTGGAGTTGGCAGAAGTTGGCAGCAGCAGCAGCAGGAGCCCAAATATACACTGGAGTTGGCCTCAGGAGCCCAAAAATTGGATGAATCACACCCTGGAGTTGGCAGAAGTTGGCAGCAGCAGCAGCAGGAGCCCAAATATACACTGGAGTTGGCTTCAGGAGCCCAAAAATTGGATGAATCACACCCTGGAGTTGGCAGGAGTTGACACCAGCAGCAGCAGGAGCCCAAATATACACTGGAGTTGGCTTCAGGAGCCCAAAAATTGGATGAATCACACCCTGGAGTTGGCAGAAGTTGGCAGCAGCAGCAGCAGGAGCCCAAATATACACTGGAGTTGGCCTCAGGAGCCCAAAAATTGGATGAATCACACCCTGGAGTTGGCAGGAGTTGACAGTAGCAGCAGCAGGAGCCCAAATATACACTGGAGTTGGCCTCAGGAGCCCAAAAATTGGATGAATCACACCCTGGAGTTGGCAGAAGTTGGCAGCAGCAGCAGCAGGAGCCCAAATATACACTGGAGTTGGCCTCAGGAGCCCAAAAATTGGATGAATCACACCCTGGAGTTGGCAGGAGTTGACACCAGCAGCAGCAGGAGCCCAAATATACACTGGAGTTGGCTTCAGGAGCCCAAAAATTGGATGAATCACACCCTGGAGTTGGCAGAAGTTGGCAGCAGCAGCAGCAGGAGCCCAAATATACACTGGAGTTGGCCTCAGGAGCCCAAAAATTGGATGAATCACACCCTGGAGTTGGCAGAAGTTGGCAGCAGCAGCAGCAGGAGCCCAAATATACACTGGAGTTGGCTTCAGGAGCCCAAAAATTGGATGAATCACACCCTGGAGTTGGCAGGAGTTGACACCAGCAGCAGCAGGAGCCCAAATATACACTGGAGTTGGCTTCAGGAGCCCAAAAATTGGATGAATCACACCCTGGAGTTGGCAGAAGTTGGCAGCAGCAGCAG
The DNA here is from genome assembly GCA_027917425.1 of Gastrophryne carolinensis. Taxonomy (NCBI): domain Eukaryota; kingdom Metazoa; phylum Chordata; class Amphibia; order Anura; family Microhylidae; genus Gastrophryne; species Gastrophryne carolinensis. Next base: position 112,790,665 of record CM051237.1, on the reverse strand, counting down.
CAGGGGCCCAAATATACACTGGAGTTGGCCTCAGGAGCCCAAAAATTGGATGAATCACACCCTGGAGTTGGCAGAAGTTGGCAGCAGCAGCAGCAGGAGCCCAAATATACACTGGAGTTGGCCTCAGGAGCCCAAAAATTGGATGAATCACACCCTGGAGTTGGCAGGAGTTGACAGTAGCAGCAGCAGGAGCCCAAATATACACTGGAGTTGGCCTCAGGAGCCCAAAAATTGGATGAATCACACCCTGGAGTTGGCAGAAGTTGGCAGCAGCAGCAGCAGGAGCCCAAATATACACTGGAGTTGGCCTCAGGAGCCCAAAAATTGGATGAATCACACCCTGGAGTTGGCAGAAGTTGGCAGCAGCAGCAGCAGGAGCCCAAATATACACTGGAGTTGGCCTCAGGAGCCCAAAAATTGGATGAATCACACCCTGGAGTTGGCAGGAGTTGACAGTAGCAGCAGCAGGAGCCCAAATATACACTGGAGTTGGCCTCAGGAGCCCAAAAATTGGATGAATCACACCCTGGAGTTGGCAGAAGTTGGCAGCAGCAGCAGCAGGAGCCCAAATATACACTGGAGTTGGCCTCAGGAGCCCAAAAATTGGATGAATCACACCCTGGAGTTGGCAGGAGTTGACAGTAGCAGCAGCAGGAGCCCAAATATACACTGGAGTTGGCCTCAGGAGCCCAAAAATTGGATGAATCACACCCTGGAGTTGGCAGGAGTTGACACCAGCAGCAGCAGGAGCCCAAATATACACTGGAGTTGGCTTCAGGAGCCCAAAAATTGGATGAATCACACCCTGGAGTTGGCAGAAGTTGGCAGCAGCAGCAGCAGGAGCCCAAATATACACTGGAGTTGGCCTCAGGAGCCCAAAAATTGGATGAATCACACCCTGGAGTTGGCAGAAGTTGGCAGCAGCAGCAGCAAGAGCCCAAATATACACTGGAGTTGGCTTCAGGAGCCCAAAAATTGGATGAATCACACCCTGGAGTTGGCAGGAGTTGACAGTAGCAGCAGCAGGAGCCCAAATATACACTGGAGTTGGCCTCAGGAGCCCAAAAATTGGATGAATCACACCCTGGAGTTGGCAGAAGTTGGCAGCAGCAGCAGCAGGAGCCCAAATATACACTGGAGTTGGCCTCAGGAGCCCAAAAATTGGATGAATCACACCCTGGAGTTGGCAGAAGTTGGCAGCAGCAGCAGCAGGAGCCCAAATATACACTGGAGTTGGCCTCAGGAGCCCAAAAATTGGATGAATCACACCCTGGAGTTGGCAGGAGTTGGCAGCAGCAGCAGCAGGAGCCCAAAAAATGGCCTAAAGACATAAATATGTTTTGCACCATTTGGAAAGTGTAAAACGTGGCACCATGCTGAATCTAGTCGCATGCATCAGGCATTGGTGGGTGGAAATCCTGGCTGATCCATCCCTGATTCATTTTGACAAAGGTGAGTCTCTCCACATTTTTAGTTGACAGACGAGTTCTCCTCGCCGTAACTATGGCCCCCGCCGCACTAAACACCCGCTCAGATGGCACGCTACTTGCCGGGCAGGACAGCTTTTCCAGGGCAAACTCTGCTAGTTGCGGCCACAAATCAAGTTTGGCTGCCCAGAAGTCCAGCGGATCCTCAAGGTGTGTTGGCATGGTCATGTCAAAGTATGACATGACCTGCTGGTTCAGGTCCTGCTCCAGGTCTTCCTGCTGCTCATGAGTAGCCTCACTATGCGGGTGTAGAAAGCTACTCATTAGCGACTGAAGACTGAGGCTGCTGCTGCTGATGGAGCTTCTGCTGCTGCTGCTGCCAACCCCCCCAGCGGCCATGGCAGTGGAAGGTGAGCGCAGAGGTCCCCTCGAGTCAGACCTGCGAGAGTATGGACCATGGCGCAGATAGGCATCGGCCAACTGCCTACGTAGAATGTCTTTGTAGTAGTTGAGTTTGTCCTCCCTCTCGGTGGGTTTAAAAAATGCCCCCATTTTGTGCCGGAAGCGAGGGTCCAATAAGGTGGACAGCCAGAAGTCATCCCGCCGACAGATGGAAACAATTCTGGGGTCACTACGCAAGCATGTGAGCATGCTTCGTGCCATTTGCGCAAGTGACTCGGATGGACTACCTGTCTCCATCTCCACTGCATACTGCCACGGTGTGCCCGGGTCCTCTGTCTCTCCTTCCTCAAAAACCTCTAGCTCCTCTGGCTGCTCCTGCTCCTCCTCTCCTGTCCGCTGACTAGATAAACCAGCCATTTCGCCAAGCCTAAACTGTGTTTCGCTGGGCAACTCCTCCTCCTCCTCTTCCTCCTCCTCCTCCTCCAGTTCAGCTCCAACGGGGTTCATGTGGCCGTAAGATGTAAACGCCATGTCTCCAGTGCCCTGACCAGCCATGGTTTCCAACATGTGCTGTAGTACATGAAGCAGTGGAATCACGTCGTTCATCCCGTAATCCTGCCGACTGACAAATAAAGTGGCTTCCTCAAAGGGCCTGAGCAAACGGCAGGTGTCACGTATGAGCTGCCACTGGTTGACATTGAAGTTACACAGGGGAGTCCCCCTATCTGCTTGGATCATCAGGAAATCCGTGATGGCTTTTCTCTGTTCATATAATCGGTCCAACATGTGAAGGGTGGAATTCCAACGGGTGGAAACATCGCAAATCAGACTATGTTGGGGGATACCATTCTGACGCTGTAGCTCAAGAAGGGTGTGTTTGGCGGTGTAGGAGTGGCTGAAGTGCATGCAAAGTTTCCGTGAAGTTGTTAGGATGTCCTGCAGATGGGGGGAACACTTCAGAAACCGCTTGACAACCAGATTGAAGACGTGAGCCATGCAGGGGGCATGGGTCAGGCTTCCTTGGCGCAGCGCAGACAAAATGTTCTTCCCATTGTCGGTAACCATGATTCCCATTTTAAGTTTTCTCGGAGTAAGCCATGTTTGGATTTCCTGATGAATACATTTAAGCAGTTCCTCCCCTGTGTGACTCCGTTCGCCAAGACAAACCATGTGAAGCACTGCGTGACACCTCCGTGCCCTGCACACATGGTAGACTGGAGGGGCACTGAGACTTGAGCCTACAGTGGAGGGTGAGGAGATGGCGGAGGATGAGGAGGCCGAGTCGCACGGTGTCACAGGCCCAATGGGCAGAGAGCGCGGAGGCCGAAGCGGCGTGACCTGTCCAAGTTGCTGCTGCAAAGGGACCACATTCACCCAGTGGGCCGTAAACGACATGTACTGCCCCTGACCGTAGTTACAGCTCCAGATGTCGGCGCTGCCATGTATTTTGCTACACACCGACAGGCTCAAGGACTGGCCCACCTTCTGTTCAACAAAAGTGTGCAGCGCTGGTACTGCCTTCTTGGCAAAGAAATGACGGCTTGGGACTCTCCACCTCGGCTCGGCACAAGCCATCAGTTCTCTGAAAGGTGCAGATTCCACCACCTGAAAAGGGAGCGACTGCAGCACCAGCAACTTGGACAGGAGCACATTCAGCTTCTGCGCCGTAGGATGAGTGGGCGCATACTGCTGTCTCTTGGACATGGCTTCGCTGATGGATTGCTGGCGGGATGCATGACTTGGAGGAGGAGGAGCAGGAGCGACAGAGGATGGGTATGACGCACAGCTGCCTTCGGCTGAGGTGCTGGAGCCTTGGCTGGCAGAAATTGGGAGCTCACTTGGTGAGGAAGCAGACTGGACCACCCCTTGGGAGCCTCGGTTCTCCCAGGTCGTTTTATGGTGACGCATCATATGTTGACGCAGGGCCGTGGTGTCAACATTTGGACCCTGGCCACGCTTCACCTTTTGCCTACATATCTTGCATGTGGCCATGTTACCCTCCTGCGGATGCCTCAGGAAAAACTGCCACACTGCCGAGTAGCTACTTTTCCCACCCCCTGGCCTCACTGATTCACTGCTGCTGTTGCCAACTCCAGGAACCCCTGCTCCACTACCTCCCGATAAGGTAGACTGCCGCACAGCAGGTGCTCTACCCCGGCCCCGGCCCCGGCCGGCTCCAGCCTTTGGAATTGTGCCCCCATGCTGACTGCTACCACCTTGCTGCCTCAGCTGCTGACTCCGGGGCAACCTGCACCCCTCTTCTCCTGATGATGACGATGAAGCCCCTTCATCACCCGGCTCCCAAGTGCGATCGGCTTCATCGTCATCATCATCATCATCACCGAGTTGTGGCTGTACGTCACTGATGTTCGTGGATTCGTCAACAGTGTCTGGCGCAGGAGCTGGAACGCTCGCAGCACCCACGACACTGTCCACATCACTATTTGTCTGCCTAGCTAAAGAAGCCACCTCCATTTCTTGGCTGGGCAGTAGCTGCTGACTGTCCTCTATCTGATGGTCCTCCTCACTAAAGAGTGGAGCTGAACCCAAAGCATAGGATACGTCGCTGGGGGAGGGAACGGCGTAGGCCAGAGGCAATGGGAGGACAGGGACTGCTCTCGGGGCATGCCAACTCAGGGTTGTGTCAGAGGAACCTACCGACCCTAGACTGGGGGTCTCAGACGTAAGTTGTGATGATGTTGTTGATGAGCGCGTCAACCAATCTACCACGGCAGATGCGTTACTGGTGGAGACCCGACCGCTAGCAGATACTGGCAGATTAGGTCTCTCAGCGTGACTCCTGCTGCTACTGGCCCCCAGTCTGATGCGAGCTCTGCCTGCGGAATCTTGGCCTCTGCCACTCCTCTTTTCACTTCCAGGCACTTGTCTGCCCGACATAGTCTAACTGGCGTGGTAGTAGGTGATATTTAAAAAAACCCCGGGCAGCGGTGGGTCTATATGAAACAGAATATAATGCACACCAAAAGTGAGCAGTAACACTCAGCCTCCAACAGGCCTGCTTAGTGTAAATAAGAGAGCTGCTTAGTGTAAATAAAGAGGGGTATGCTATGTTACAGAATGGGATGCCTCAACAGAAGTGCACCTGGCAGGCAGCAGTAAGCCTATGCCCAGCAAAAGTGTCTTATAATATAAATATAATAAGAGCAAATGCTTATATGGTCTTAAACAGAGGCTGCTTTAGTCACAGAATGGGATGCCCTGGGCAGGAATCGACCTGGCAGGGTCCAGTAGTGCTTTGGCCAGCAAAAGTGTCTTTATCAGGCCTAATTTCAAATATGATAAGAGCAAATGCTTATATGGTCTTAAACAGAGGCTGCTGTAGTCACAGAATGGGATGCCCCGGGCAGGAATCGACCTGGCAGGGTCCAGTAGTGCTTTGGCCAGCAAAAGTGTCTTTATCAGGCCTAATTTCAAATATGATAAGAGCAAATGCTTATATGGTCTTAAACAGAGGCTGCTGTAGTCACAGAATGGGATGCCCCAACAGGAATCGACCTGGCAGGGTCCAGTAGTGCTTTGGCCAGCAAAAGTGTCTTTATCAGGCCTAATTTCAAATATGATAAGAGCAAATGCTTATATGGTCTTAAACAGAGGCTGCTTTAGTCACAGAATGGGATGCCCCAACAGGAATCGACCTGGCAGGGTCCAGTAGTGCTTTGGCCAGCAAAAGTGTCTTTATCAGGCCTAATTTCAAATATGATAAGAGCAAATGCTTATATGGTCTTAAACAGAGGCTGCTTTAGTCACAGAATGGGATGCCCTGGGCAGGAATGGACCTGGCAGGGTCCAGTAGTGCTTTGGCCAGCAAAAGTGTCTTTATCAGGCTAATTTCAAATATGATAAGAGCAAATGCTTATATGGTCTTAAACAGAGGCTGCTGTAGTCACAGAATGGGATGCCCCGGGCAGGAATGGACCTGGCAGGGTCCAGTAGTGCTTTGGCCAGCAAAAGTGTCTTTATCAGGCCTAATTTCAAATATGATAAGAGCAAATGCTTATATGGTCTTAAACAGAGGCTGCTGTAGTCACAGAATGGGATGCCCTGGGCAGGAATGGACCTGGCAGGGTCCAGTAGTGCTTTGGCCAGCAAAAGTGTCTTTATCAGGCCTAATTTCAAATATGATAAGAGCAAATGCTTATATGGTCTTAAACAGAGGCTGCTTTAGTCACAGAATGGGATGCCCTGGGCAGGAATGGACCTGGCAGGGTCCAGTAGTGCTTTGGCCAGCAAAAGTGTCTTTATCAGGCTAATTTCAAATATGATAAGAGCAAATGCTTATATGGTCTTAAACAGAGGCTGCTGTAGTCACAGAATGGGATGCCCCGGGCAGGAATCGACCTGGCAGGGTCCAGTAGTGCTTTGGCCAGCAAAAGTGTCTTTATCAGGCCTAATTTCAAATATGATAAGAGCAAATGCTTATATGGTCTTAAACAGAGGCTGCTGTAGTCACAGAATGGGATGCCCTGGGCAGGAATGGACCTGGCAGGGTCCAGTAGTGCTTTGGCCAGCAAAAGTGTCTTTATCAGGCCTAATTTCAAATATGATAAGAGCAAATGCTTATATGGTCTTAAACAGAGGCTGCTGTAGTCACAGAATGGGATGCCCTGGGCAGGAATGGACCTGGCAGGGTCCAGTAGTGCTTTGGCCAGCAAAAGTGTCTTTATCAGGCCTAATTTCAAATATGATAAGAGCAAATGCTTATATGGTCTTAAACAGAGGCTGCTGTAGTCACAGAATGGGATGCCCCGGGCAGGAATGGACCTGGCAGGGTCCAGTAGTGCTTTGGCCAGCAAAAGTGTCTTTATCAGGCCTAATTTCAAATATGATAAGAGCAAATGCTTATATGGTCTTAAACAGAGGCTGCTGTAGTCACAGAATGGGATGCCCCGGGCAGGAATGGACCTGGCAGGGTCCAGTAGTGCTTTGGCCAGCAAAAGTGTCTTTATCAGGCCTAATTTCAAATATGATAAGAGCAAATGCTTATATGGTCTTAAACAGAGGCTGCTTTAGTCACAGAATGGGATGCCCTGGGCAGGAATGGACCTGGCAGGGTCCAGTAGTGCTTTGGCCAGCAAAAGTGTCTTTATCAGGCCTAATTTCAAATATGATAAGAGCAAATGCTTATATGGTCTTAAACAGAGGCTGCTGTAGTCACAGAATGGGATGCCCTGGGCAGGAATGGACCTGGCAGGGTCCAGTAGTGCTTTGGCCAGCAAAAGTGTCTTTATCAGGCCTAATTTCAAATATGATAAGAGCAAATGCTTATATGGTCTTAAACAGAGGCTGCTTTAGTCACAGAATGGGATGCCCTGGGCAGGAATGGACCTGGCAGGGTCCAGTAGTGCTTTGGCCAGCAAAAGTGTCTTTATCAGGCTAATTTCAAATATGATAAGAGCAAATGCTTATATGGTCTTAAACAGAGGCTGCTGTAGTCACAGAATGGGATGCCCCGGGCAGGAATGGACCTGGCAGGGTCCAGTAGTGCTTTGGCCAGCAAAAGTGTCTTTATCAGGCCTAATTTCAAATATGATAAGAGCAAATGCTTATATGGTCTTAAACAGAGGCTGCTGTAGTCACAGAATGGGATGCCCTGGGCAGGAATGGACCTGGCAGGGTCCAGTAGTGCTTTGGCCAGCAAAAGTGTCTTTATCAGGCCTAATTTCAAATATGATAAGAGCAAATGCTTATATGGTCTTAAACAGAGGCTGCTGTAGTCACAGAATGGGATGCCCCAACAGGAATCGACCTGGCAGGGTCCAGTAGTGCTTTGGCCAGCAAAAGTGTCTTTATCAGGCCTAATTTCAAATATGATAAGAGCAAATGCTTATATGGTCTTAAACAGAGGCTGCTGTAGTCACAGAATGGGATGCCCTGGGCAGGAATGGACCTGGCAGGGTCCAGTAGTGCTTTGGCCAGCAAAAGTGTCTTTATCAGGCCTAATTTCAAATATGATAAGAGCAAATGCTTATATGGTCTTAAACAGAGGCTGCTTTAGTCACAGAATGGGATGCCCTGGGCAGGAATGGACCTGGCAGGGTCCAGTAGTGCTTTGGCCAGCAAAAGTGTCTTTATCAGGCCTAATTTCAAATATGATAAGAGCAAATGCTTATATGGTCTTAAACAGAGGCTGCTTTAGTCACAGAATGGGATGCCCTGGGCAGGAATGGACCTGGCAGGGTCCAGTAGTGCTTTGGCCAGCAAAAGTGTCTTTATCAGGCTAATTTCAAATATGATAAGAGCAAATGCTTATATGGTCTTAAACAGAGGCTGCTGTAGTCACAGAATGGGATGCCCCGGGCAGGAATCGACCTGGCAGGGTCCAGTAGTGCTTTGGCCAGCAAAAGTGTCTTTATCAGGCCTAATTTCAAATATGATAAGAGCAAATGCTTATATGGTCTTAAACAGAGGCTGCTGTAGTCACAGAATGGGATGCCCTGGGCAGGAATGGACCTGGCAGGGTCCAGTAGTGCTTTGGCCAGCAAAAGTGTCTTTATCAGGCCTAATTTCAAATATGATAAGAGCAAATGCTTATATGGTCTTAAACAGAGGCTGCTGTAGTCACAGAATGGGATGCCCTGGGCAGGAATGGACCTGGCAGGGTCCAGTAGTGCTTTGGCCAGCAAAAGTGTCTTTATCAGGCCTAATTTCAAATATGATAAGAGCAAATGCTTATATGGTCTTAAACAGAGGCTGCTGTAGTCACAGAATGGGATGCCCCGGGCAGGAATGGACCTGGCAGGGTCCAGTAGTGCTTTGGCCAGCAAAAGTGTCTTTATCAGGCCTAATTTCAAATATGATAAGAGCAAATGCTTATATGGTCTTAAACAGAGGCTGCTGTAGTCACAGAATGGGATGCCCCGGGCAGGAATGGACCTGGCAGGGTCCAGTAGTGCTTTGGCCAGCAAAAGTGTCTTTATCAGGCCTAATTTCAAATATGATAAGAGCAAATGCTTATATGGTCTTAAACAGAGGCTGCTTTAGTCACAGAATGGGATGCCCTGGGCAGGAATGGACCTGGCAGGGTCCAGTAGTGCTTTGGCCAGCAAAAGTGTCTTTATCAGGCCTAATTTCAAATATGATAAGAGCAAATGCTTATATGGTCTTAAACAGAGGCTGCTTTAGTCACAGAATGGGATGCCCTGGGCAGGAATGGACCTGGCAGGGTCCAGTAGTGCTTTGGCCAGCAAAAGTGTCTTTATCAGGCTAATTTCAAATATGATAAGAGCAAATGCTTATATGGTCTTAAACAGAGGCTGCTGTAGTCACAGAATGGGATGCCCCGGGCAGGAATCGACCTGGCAGGGTCCAGTAGTGCTTTGGCCAGCAAAAGTGTCTTTATCAGGCCTAATTTCAAATATGATAAGAGCAAATGCTTATATGGTCTTAAACAGAGGCTGCTGTAGTCACAGAATGGGATGCCCTGGGCAGGAATGGACCTGGCAGGGTCCAGTAGTGCTTTGGCCAGCAAAAGTGTCTTTATCAGGCCTAATTTCAAATATGATAAGAGCAAATGCTTATATGGTCTTAAACAGAGGCTGCTGTAGTCACAGAATGGGATGCCCTGGGCAGGAATGGACCTGGCAGGGTCCAGTAGTGCTTTGGCCAGCAAAAGTGTCTTTATCAGGCCTAATTTCAAATATGATAAGAGCAAATGCTTATATGGTCTTAAACAGAGGCTGCTGTAGTCACAGAATGGGATGCCCCGGGCAGGAATGGACCTGGCAGGGTCCAGTAGTGCTTTGGCCAGCAAAAGTGTCTTTATCAGGCCTAATTTCAAATATGATAAGAGCAAATGCTTATATGGTCTTAAACAGAGGCTGCTGTAGTCACAGAATGGGATGCCCCGGGCAGGAATGGACCTGGCAGGGTCCAGTAGTGTTTTGGCCAGCAAAAGTGTCTTTATCAGGCCTAATTTCAAATATGATAAGAGCAAATGATTATATGGTCTTAAACACAGGCTGCTGTAGTCACAGAATGGGATGCCCTGGGCAGGAATGGACCTGGCAGGGTCCAGTAGTGCTTTGGCCAGCAAAAGTGTCTTTATCAGGCCTAATTTCAAATATGATAAGAGCAAATGCTTATATGGTCTTAAACAGAGGCTGCTGTAGTCACAGAATGGGATGCCCCGGGCAGGAATGGACCTGGCAGGGTCCAGTAGTGCTTTGGCCAGCAAAAGTGTCTTTATCAGGCCTAATTTCAAATATGATAAGAGCAAATGCTTATATGGTCTTAAACAGAGGCTGCTGTAGTCACAGAATGGGATGCCCCGGGCAGGAATGGACCTGGCAGGGTCCAGTAGTGCTTTGGCCAGCAAAAGTGTCTTTATCAGGCCTAATTTCAAATATGATAAGAGCAAATGCTTATATGGTCTTAAACAGAGGCTGCTGTAGTCACAGAATGGGATGCCCCGGGCAGGAATGGACCTGGCAGGGTCCAGTAGTGCTTTGGCCAGCAAAAGTGTCTTTATCAGGCCTAATTTCAAATATGATAAGAGCAAATGCTTATATGGTCTTAAACAGAGGCTGCTTTAGTCACAGAATGGGATGCCCTGGGCAGGAATGGACCTGGCAGGGTCCAGTAGTGCTTTGGCCAGCAAAAGTGTCTTTATCAGGCCTAATTTCAAATATGATAAGAGCAAATGCTTATATGGTCTTAAACAGAGGCTGCTGTAGTCACAGAATGGGATGCCCTGGGCAGGAATGGACCTGGCAGGGTCCAGTAGTGCTTTGGCCAGCAAAAGTGTCTTTATCAGGCCTAATTTCAAATATGATAAGAGCAAATGCTTATATGGTCTTAAACAGAGGCTGCTTTAGTCACAGAATGGGATGCCCTGGGCAGGAATGGACCTGGCAGGGTCCAGTAGTGCTTTGGCCAGCAAAAGTGTCTTTATCAGGCTAATTTCAAATATGATAAGAGCAAATGCTTATATGGTCTTAAACAGAGGCTGCTGTAGTCACAGAATGGGATGCCCCGGGCAGGAATCGACCTGGCAGGGTCCAGTAGTGCTTTGGCCAGCAAAAGTGTCTTTATCAGGCCTAATTTCAAATATGATAAGAGCAAATGCTTATATGGTCTTAAACAGAGGCTGCTGTAGTCACAGAATGGGATGCCCTGGGCAGGAATGGACCTGGCAGGGTCCAGTAGTGCTTTGGCCAGCAAAAGTGTCTTTATCAGGCCTAATTTCAAATATGATAAGAGCAAATGCTTATATGGTCTTAAACAGAGGCTGCTTTAGTCACAGAATGGGATGCCCTGGGCAGGAATGGACCTGGCAGGGTCCAGTAGTGCTTTGGCCAGCAAAAGTGTCTTTATCAGGCCTAATTTCAAATATGATAAGAGCAAATGCTTATATGGTCTTAAACAGAGGCTGCTTTAGTCACAGAATGGGATGCCCTGGGCAGGAATGGACCTGGCAGGGTCCAGTAGTGCTTTGGCCAGCAAAAGTGTCTTTATCAGGCTAATTTCAAATATGATAAGAGCAAATGCTTATATGGTCTTAAACAGAGGCTGCTGTAGTCACAGAATGGGATGCCCCGGGCAGGAATCGACCTGGCAGGGTCCAGTAGTGCTTTGGCCAGCAAAAGTGTCTTTATCAGGCCTAATTTCAAATATGATAAGAGCAAATGCTTATATGGTCTTAAACAGAGGCTGCTGTAGTCACAGAATGGGATGCCCTGGGCAGGAATGGACCTGGCAGGGTCCAGTAGTGCTTTGGCCAGCAAAAGTGTCTTTATCAGGCCTAATTTCAAATATGATAAGAGCAAATGCTTATATGGTCTTAAACAGAGGCTGCTGTAGTCACAGAATGGGATGCCCTGGGCAGGAATGGACCTGGCAGGGTCCAGTAGTGCTTTGGCCAGCAAAAGTGTCTTTATCAGGCCTAATTTCAAATATGATAAGAGCAAATGCTTATATGGTCTTAAACAGAGGCTGCTGTAGTCACAGAATGGGATGCCCCGGGCAGGAATGGACCTGGCAGGGTCCAGTAGTGCTTTGGCCAGCAAAAGTGTCTTTATCAGGCCTAATTTCAAATATGATAAGAGCAAATGCTTATATGGTCTTAAACAGAGGCTGCTGTAGTCACAGAATGGGATGCCCCAACAGGAATCGACCTGGCAGGGTCCAGTAGTGCTTTGGCCAGCAAAAGTGTCTTTATCAGGCCTAATTTCAAATATGATAAGAGCAAATGCTTATATGGTCTTAAACAGAGGCTGCTTTAGTCACAGAATGGGATGCCCCAACAGGAATCGACCTGGCAGGGTCCAGTAGTGCTTTGGCCAGCAAAAGTGTCTTTATCAGGCCTAATTTCAAATATGATAAGAGCAAATGCTTATATGGTCTTAAACAGAGGCTGCTTTAGTCACAGAATGGGATGCCCTGGGCAGGAATGGACCTGGCAGGGTCCAGTAGTGCTTTGGCCAGCAAAAGTGTCTTTATCAGGCTAATTTCAAATATGATAAGAGCAAATGCTTATATGGTCTTAAACAGAGGCTGCTGTAGTCACAGAATGGGATGCCCCGGGCAGGAATGGACCTGGCAGGGTCCAGTAGTGCTTTGGCCAGCAAAAGTGTCTTTATCAGGCCTAATTTCAAATATGATAAGAGCAAATGCTTATATGGTCTTAAACAGAGGCTGCTGTAGTCACAGAATGGGATGCCCTGGGCAGGAATGGACCTGGCAGGGTCCAGTAGTGCTTTGGCCAGCAAAAGTGTCTTTATCAGGCCTAATTTCAAATATGATAAGAGCAAATGCTTATATGGTCTTAAACAGAGGCTGCTGTAGTCACAGAATGGGATGCCCTGGGCAGGAATGGACCTGGCAGGGTCCAGTAGTGCTTTGGCCAGCAAAAGTGTCTTTATCAGGCCTAATTTCAAATATGATAAGAGCAAATGCTTATATGGTCTTAAACAGAGGCTGCTTTAGTCACAGAATGGGATGCCCTGGGCAGGAATGGACCTGGCAGGGTCCAGTAGTGCTTTGGCCAGCAAAAGTGTCTTTATCAGGCTAATTTCAAATATGATAAGAGCAAATGCTTATATGGTCTTAAACAGAGGCTGCTGTAGTCACAGAATGGGATGCCCCGGGCAGGAATGGACCTGGCAGGGTCCAGTAGTGCTTTGGCCAGCAAAAGTGTCTTTATCAGGCCTAATTTCAAATATGATAAGAGCAAATGCTTATATGGTCTTAAACAGAGGCTGCTTTAGTCACAGAATGGGATGCCCTGGGCAGGAATGGACCTGGCAGGGTCCAGTAGTGCTTTGGCCAGCAAAAGTGTCTTTATCAGGCTAATTTCAAATATGATAAGAGCAAATGCTTATATGGTCTTAAACAGAGGCTGCTGTAGTCACAGAATGGGATGCCCTGGGCAGGAATGGACCTGGCAGGGTCCAGTAGTGCTTTGGCCAGCAAAAGTGTCTTTATCAGGCCTAATTTCAAATATGATAAGAGCAAATGCTTATATGGTCTTAAACAGAGGCTGCTTTAGTCACAGAATGGGATGCCCTGGGCAGGAATGGACCTGGCAGGGTCCAGTAGTGCTTTGGCCAGCAAAAGTGTCTTTATCAGGCCTAATTTCAAATATGATAAGAGCAAATGCTTATATGGTCTTAAACAGAGGCTGCTTTAGTCACAGAATGGGATGCCCTGGGCAGGAATGGACCTGGCAGGGTCCAGTAGTGCTTTGGCCAGCAAAAGTGTCTTTATCAGGCTAATTTCAAATATGATAAGAGCAAATGCTTATATGGTCTTAAACAGAGGCTGCTGTAGTCACAGAATGGGATGCCCCGGGCAGGAATCGACCTGGCAGGGTCCAGTAGTGCTTTGGCCAGCAAAAGTGTCTTTATCAGGCCTAATTTCAAATATGATAAGAGCAAATGCTTATATGGTCTTAAACAGAGGCTGCTGTAGTCACAGAATGGGATGCCCTGGGCAGGAATGGACCTGGCAGGGTCCAGTAGTGCTTTGGCCAGCAAAAGTGTCTTTATCAGGCCTAATTTCAAATATGATAAGAGCAAATGCTTATATGGTCTTAAACAGAGGCTGCTGTAGTCACAGAATGGGATGCCCTGGGCAGGAATGGACCTGGCAGGGTCCAGTAGTGCTTTGGCCAGCAAAAGTGTCTTTATCAGGCCTAATTTCAAATATGATAAGAGCAAATGCTTATATGGTCTTAAACAGAGGCTGCTGTAGTCACAGAATGGGATGCCCCGGGCAGGAATGGACCTGGCAGGGTCCAGTAGTGCTTTGGCCAGCAAAAGTGTCTTTATCAGGCCTAATTTCAAATATGATAAGAGCAAATGCTTATATGGTCTTAAACAGAGGCTGCTGTAGTCACAGAATGGGATGCCCCGGGCAGGAATGGACCTGGAAGGGTCCAGTAGTGCTTTGGCCAGCAAAAGTGTCTTTATCAGGCCTAATTTCAAATATGATAAGAGCAAATGCTTATATGGTCTTAAACAGAGGCTGCTTTAGTCACAGAATGGGATGCCCTGGGCAGGAATGGACCTGGCAGGGTCCAGTAGTGCTTTGGCCAGCAAAAGTGTCTTTATCAGGCCTAATTTCAAATATGATAAGAGCAAATGCTTATATGGTCTTAAACAGAGGCTGCTGTAGTCACAGAATGGGATGCCCTGGGCAGGAATGGACCTGGCAGGGTCCAGTAGTGCTTTGGCCAGCAAAAGTGTCTTTATCAGGCCTAATTTCAAATATGATAAGAGCAAATGCTTATATGGTCTTAAACAGAGGCTGCTTTAGTCACAGAATAGGATGCCCTGGGCAGGAATGGACCTGGCAGGGTCCAGTAGTGCTTTGGCCAGCAAAAGTGTCTTTATCAGGCTAATTTCAAATATGATAAGAGCAAATGCTTATATGGTCTTAAACAGAGGCTGCTGTAGTCACAGAATGGGATGCCCCGGGCAGGAATGGACCTGGCAGGGTCCAGTAGTGCTTTGGCCAGCAAAAGTGTCTTTATCAGGCCTAATTTCAAATATGATAAGAGCAAATGCTTATATGGTCTTAAACAGAGGCTGCTGTAGTCACAGAATGGGATGCCCTGGGCAGGAATGGACCTGGCAGGGTCCAGTAGTGCTTTGGCCAGCAAAAGTGTCTTTATCAGGCCTAATTTCAAATATGATAAGAGCAAATGCTTATATGGTCTTAAACAGAGGCTGCTTTAGTCACAGAATGGGATGCCCTGGGCAGGAATGGACCTGGCAGGGTCCAGTAGTGCTTTGGCCAGCAAAAGTGTCTTTATCAGGCCTAATTTCAAATATGATAAGAGCAAATGCTTATATGGTCTTAAACAGAGGCTGCTTTAGTCACAGAATGGGATGCCCTGGGCAGGAATGGACCTGGCAGGGTCCAGTAGTGCTTTGGCCAGCAAAAGTGTCTTTATCAGGCTAATTTCAAATATGATAAGAGCAAATGCTTATATGGTCTTAAACAGAGGCTGCTGTAGTCACAGAATGGGATGCCCCGGGCAGGAATCGACCTGGCAGGGTCCAGTAGTGCTTTGGCCAGCAAAAGTGTCTTTATCAGGCCTAATTTCAAATATGATAAGAGCAAATGCTTATATGGTCTTAAACAGAGGCTGCTGTAGTCACAGAATGGGATGCCCTGGGCAGGAATGGACCTGGCAGGGTCCAGTAGTGCTTTGGCCAGCAAAAGTGTCTTTATCAGGCCTAATTTCAAATATGATAAGAGCAAATGCTTATATGGTCTTAAACAGAGGCTGCTGTAGTCACAGAATGGGATGCCCTGGGCAGGAATGGACCTGGCAGGGTCCAGTAGTGCTTTGGCCAGCAAAAGTGTCTTTATCAGGCCTAATTTCAAATATGATAAGAGCAAATGCTTATATGGTCTTAAACAGAGGCTGCTGTAGTCACAGAATGGGATGCCCCGGGCAGGAATGGACCTGGCAGGGTCCAGTAGTGCTTTGGCCAGCAAAAGTGTCTTTATCAGGCCTAATTTCAAATATGATAAGAGCAAATGCTTATATGGTCTTAAACAGAGGCTGCTGTAGTCACAGAATGGGATGCCCCAACAGGAATCGACCTGGCAGGGTCCAGTAGTGCTTTGGCCAGCAAAAGTGTCTTTATCAGGCCTAATTTCAAATATGATAAGAGCAAATGCTTATATGGTCTTAAACAGAGGCTGCTTTAGTCACAGAATGGGATGCCCTGGGCAGGAATGGACCTGGCAGGGTCCAGTAGTGCTTTGGCCAGCAAAAGTGTCTTTATCAGGCTAATTTCAAATATGATAAGAGCAAATGCTTATATGGTCTTAAACAGAGGCTGCTGTAGTCACAGAATGGGATGCCCCGGGCAGGAATGGACCTGGCAGGGTCCAGTAGTGCTTTGGCCAGCAAAAGTGTCTTTATCAGGCCTAATTTCAAATATGATAAGAGCAAATGCTTATATGGTCTTAAACAGAGGCTGCTGTAGTCACAGAATGGGATGCCCTGGGCAGGAATGGACCTGGCAGGGTCCAGTAGTGCTTTGGCCAGCAAAAGTGTCTTTATCAGGCCTAATTTCAAATATGATAAGAGCAAATGCTTATATGGTCTTAAACAGAGGCTGCTGTAGTCACAGAATGGGATGCCCTGGGCAGGAATGGACCTGGCAGGGTCCAGTAGTGCTTTGGCCAGCAAAAGTGTCTTTATCAGGCCTAATTTCAAATATGATAAGAGCAAATGCTTATATGGTCTTAAACAGAGGCTGCTTTAGTCACAGAATGGGATGCCCTGGGCAGGAATGGACCTGGCAGGGTCCAGTAGTGCTTTGGCCAGCAAAAGTGTCTTTATCAGGCTAATTTCAAATATGATAAGAGCAAATGCTTATATGGTCTTAAACAGAGGCTGCTGTAGTCACAGAATGGGATGCCCCGGGCAGGAATGGACCTGGCAGGGTCCAGTAGTGCTTTGGCCAGCAAAAGTGTCTTTATCAGGCCTAATTTCAAATATGATAAGAGCAAATGCTTATATGGTCTTAAACAGAGGCTGCTTTAGTCACAGAATGGGATGCCCTGGGCAGGAATGGACCTGGCAGGGTCCAGTAGTGCTTTGGCCAGCAAAAGTGTCTTTATCAGGCTAATTTCAAATATGATAAGAGCAAATGCTTATATGGTCTTAAACAGAGGCTGCTGTAGTCACAGAATGGGATGCCCTGGGCAGGAATGGACCTGGCAGGGTCCAGTAGTGCTTTGGCCAGCAAAAGTGTCTTTATCAGGCCTAATTTCAAATATGATAAGAGCAAATGCTTATATGGTCTTAAACAGAGGCTGCTTTAGTCACAGAATGGGATGCCTCACAGCAGACTTAAGATCAGTTCAGTATATATGCACAGTTAGTTACTATAAGCAGCCTGAAAACGCTAACAAAGGCTGGATGAAAAAAAAAAAATCTCCCTGTCAGCCAGCTCCGTTTTTCCTACCTTTCCCTGGCTTTCTGTCTGTCTCCTGTCTGTCTCCTGCCTGTCTCCTGCCTGTCCCTGTCTGTCCCTGTCTCCAGCCTGTCTAACTGCCTCAGCTACACAGCGTTCTGTCTGTCTGTCACGAATGCAATAGAGAAATGAGGAAAAGCAAGATGGCCGCCGTTAAATACCGCTGTGTGACGTCACCGGGCTTGCTGGCTGCTGATAGGCTGCATGTGACTGCCCCAGCTTGCACTGGCGCGGGATACATGTCCAGACATGTCCCGTCCGCCATCTTAGAATGCCTGTAAATGTAAATGAATGGATGTTAAAGGAAAACTTCGAGTGATCGAATCGCGGGGAAATTCGGATTCGATCCGAATCGAATTTTTCCTGAAATTCGGATCGAATCCGGGTTCGTCCGGATCGATTCGCTCATCCCTAATCATGCTCATCGAATTCTACATTTTATTTGATCAATGTTCTGATAAACACACCTTTTCAGGCATCTGAACGCTGGCAGAGAATGTTCTACAGTAGGGCAGATCACCACCAAAATGAATCCAGGGTCTACCAGAAATGTGTCTAAAATAACAGTTCAGAGAACCCTACTGTGTATGGGACACCAAAGCAGACTAATGATCACTGCAACTTTACTAATAAAATTGCACCTGCAGATAATACCTGATCCTAATATAAGCATATATCAGGATGGTGCACCAGACAACCAGTTGGGACTGGCAGCCCAGGAGCTGAGGCCCTTGGTCCAGGTACAATAACACCCCCTATGCCCTATGGCATATATCTCATGCTTCTTCAAGGTGTACCCAGGGCACCAGGTTTCTCCACAAGCCCTCTGACCAGCATGTTGTTTTGCCAACCCATCTACCCATTGAGCCCCCCCCCCCCAGAGATCTCCTACCATTCAAGTAAAAACAAGGATTTTACATCTATATTTAGTTTACTCTCCTCCACCTCTCCAGTAACTTCTCCAGTACCGGTTGGGGTCCTCTCAGTGTCTCTCTGGCATCTCCCAGGAGAGCTTTAGCAGCTCATGTGATGTCGACAAAGAGTGATCAAAGTGACTGATCTGCCGGAATTTGGGCTACACAATGACAAAGGTCCCCCATCCGTATGCCCTGACATCCCATCAGGGCTAATGGCAGACCACCAGGGAGGAAGTCTTTAGTACATTAGTGGTGGGGGACCTCTGGTGACTTCCCTTCATGTGACTTTGGAGGGGAGGGGCATGGGGGGAATCTCCCGGGAGATGGAAAGGCAACCTGTTGGACATGCTGGTCGGTGGCTTGATGATAGTCTCTGCCTGACTGTTCCCACCCCCACCAGCCAGGAGGGGGAAAAAAAGCTTGGTACCCATCAGAATGAGCCTGGCGTTAGGGGTACACCTCTAAGAGCACCAGACCTGTGCCAAATGTCATAGGGGATGGAAAGTCACCGGGACCAGAGGATGGCTGTTAGCCCCTATGCCTGGGGCACTGGACTGGTATTTACAGTCACCGGACTTACCCAGGGTAAAAGTGTTTATGACCAACATTTAAGTATGTTTCAAGCATGTATAAACACATGTAATGTTGTCTCTTATTTAAATGATACCTTCATTTATCTCATGTCTTTTTCTATAAAAAAAATGTGAATATAAGAGATTTGGGGAAAGTTTACCGCATCAAGGCCATAGTCATATACTGAAATAGCATGCCTCTAAACAGAGAGATTATTTGCTAACTGTATGAACAGTGTCTTGTCTGCATTGTAGTAAACATGCAGGTTTCTTGAACAGATCACTAGATACATCCCCCTAATTACGCTGCATCCTGCCGAGGAGCTTGACCCTGATTCACACATAATAAAAGTCACACCAAGTCCATGACAGTGGTTCCCATTTTCTCTTGACAAGCAAACCGCTTGCTACTCAACTCTTTTTTGTAGAATGCGAATGTATTCCTGTTATTATTAGGTTGCTAATTGGCACACGAGAATTTGAAGTTAGCAGAGATTGTATGTAATAAAGCAACACTCACTGGAATACATGCATACATTGAGGAACAGATGGAGGTGGAAATCCCAATTAGCTCTGATCTCCCTGTGGCGTAAGCTTAGAGAGTCATGATAAATTACAGTGGTAAGTTTACTGAAGACACTATGAAGACAAGCTATTTCCAGTAATTGAAAGTGAAAATTGTTCCTAAATGTAGCTGTGCTAAAATAGTTCTAAGTAGCGATACTTTCTTAACAGATCAATGTGTGCAGGGCCCAATGGACATCTTGCCACCAATGCTAAAACATTTGATTGCAGTCTTGATATTGGGTTGTGTCTAGGCAAAGACAACATTTAAGGGGGTCCCAGCACTCAAAACTATCCAGCACTAGTTAAAAAAAAAAAAAAAAAATCTTAGTTACACACATATGGCTGACATGGAGTTGCTTAGATTTAATTAACTGTTCTCTGTGTTTATTTGCCCTACCCACGTGTACCACCCTGGTCAGTTATAAACTGGCCGAGGAGCTGCCGTGTTTTCATTTTTGTCAAGGAAAGACCATCATCACTGTAAGAAAAGCATCATGATATCTGTCACCATTTAAATTACACAACCCATTGGTGTCAAATATGAAATGCATGCATATGTCTCCAACGAACCTGCCATGCAGCCCCCCCGCCCCCTTACCTGGCACCGTTGCTGGCACTGGCACTGCCTTGAATCGTTCTAAGTACTATCGCAAAAAAAATACTTTATGGCTCCCCAGTCTGTACAATACTTGGGACCAGCAGCAATTTTCACTGCAACACTAATGGTACCATGCAACAACGTCACCATTCTAATATATAATATGGGCTATCCAGTGCAACGGGATTCATTTAGATTGTTGGGTTAGATGCTGAATGGATCCAATGATGCACACAGTGTTTTTTTTTTAAATAGTCCTATACTTACTTGATAAACCCCTTCTCCAATTCCTCCCCAGTGCTAACCCGATTCTATAGAATGTTCACCTGGTCCATGGGACCAGGGCATGAGTCCTTTCATTTGCCCAAAGCTTTGATCTGTTTATTCGGTAGCTGGTGATGTTGCACTGCGAGGATCCTGGGGGACCTTTTGTCAGGCATTTGTGAATGGATAGCACAGGCACACTCCTCGTTAGAGGGTAGCGGAGGATGCGGCCACCAGCGCGCTTGAATTAGACTAGCTCCTAGACAGAGGGGCTCGAGCGGATCCAAATGCGCTGATTCAATGAGCGACCGCACATGCGTCGTAGGACCGGGAAGAGGTGAGTTTGTTCGGGCATCCTGGGAGTTTCACATAAAGTCAAAATCTTGGGTTTTGGACCTTTTGGAGTGTATGTTGGACTTTTTAACGGAACAACCTGTAAAAATACTTCCAAAAGCCATTCGACTGCAATCAAAATAGCTCCTGCAGAAAAAGTCTGTCTTAATATGGTTGTTGCCTTAATATTATTTTTCATTCTTCAAAAATATTTTTGTTCAAAGAATCCAATTTATGATAGTAGAGGTTGCATTGTCCTGATTTCTGGAGATGGGTGTAAAGACACACCCTGAAAATTAGGGGAAGAGATAACCCAATGGAATCTAATGGAATATGAAGAGGGAGATGTGAAGGGAATCTAGAAAAAAAGAGAGAGACAGAAAGGAAGCCGGCAAGGAGGGAACAAGAAAAAAATGAGGGAATACTGAAAAAAAGAGAAAAACTGAGGAAGGGAAATGAAAAAGAGTAGGGGATAAAATTAAAAAAAGACATAAAGAAGGGAATATGAAAAAAGAGGATGATGTGAAAGGTGTCAGGAGAAAGAGATAAAGAGAAGGTGCAAAAGCAAGGTAGAAGCAATGTATAAATATAAAGTAAAATTAGAGGATGTGAAAAAAGAAGAGGAGAAATCTGTAAAACAGGAATAAATGTGGAAATTAGAAAGAGGAGGAGGAAATACATTAAGAGGTTTATATGCACTCTGTTTTATAATCTGTCTGTAGAAAGACTTCTCTTCCTTCCGCCGTTTGCCAATCGCAGGAAACAGCACAGTGCAGGTATTAACATTGGAGCACAAGGCTGTTCTGTTCTCTTATTGCAAATACTAAATAAAGCTTTGGGGTGTAAAAGTACAAGCCTCACTTAATTTTTCTTACTGAAGCCTTAAAAGCTCACTGGAGCTTATATTTGCCAAAGAGTGGTCTCAGGGTGGCCATACTGAGGCCATTATTCCCTAGAATTGCGCCTAAAACAAGTATAGCTAACTTTAATTGGGCCATGCAGTCATTAACTAGCAAGCGATACTAAGCGCTTGTAATTGCTGGAAGTACTTGTTATTATCCCGGAGATGGCCAAACAAGTTTGCATATCTCTGTAATCTGCAGAAATTCTTATACTTTCTCATTTAGAGGAGAGCAAGCCTATGACAGCACTTGTCTTCAAACCACCAATGCCCTGGACTTACAGGCATGCAGGGGGCCCATGCAGGGATCTGATTACAGTTAGTTTACTTTCGTGTAACAAGCTCTTTCACATTGCTCTTCATTAGGGATGAGCGAACCGGTTCGGACGAACCGGAATTCGCTCCGAATTTCAGGGAAAATTCGATTCGGCACAAAAACAAATTTTTTTGGGTTCGTGCCGATCGAATTTTCCCTGAAATAAAAAAAAAAAATGGCAGCATGGTGGGAGCAGGCAGGCCGGCTACGCTGTCAGCGGGCGGCGGAAGCGGGCCGCTGACAGCGCAGCCGGCCTGCCCGCTCCCACCATGCCGGCATTTGTTTAAAAAGCAAACACCTGCATGGTCGGAGCGTGGAGGCCGGCGCCGCTCTCAGTCACCCTCTGATGACACGTCCTCTGATGACAGCTGAGAGCGGTGCCGGAGCGTGGAGGCCGGCGCCGCTCTCAGCTGCCGGCTGCAGGTAAGTGTTTGCTTTTTAAACAAATGCCGGCATGGTGGGAGCGGGCAGGTAAGTGTTTGCTTTTAAACAAATGCTTCCGCCGCCCACTGACAGCGTAGCCGGCCTGCCCGCTCCCACCATGCCGGCATTTTTTCTTTCAGATGAGCGATTCGTGAAAGTTCGATTCGGGCGAACCCGAATTTCTTGGGGAAATTCGGTGAATCGCCCGAATCGAACTTTCAAGAAGTTCGCTCATCTCTACTCTTCATCCAATCAGTTTTAAAAAGGAGCAGTCAAGTAGGGTTTCGTTTAAAATGAATACAATCTAATATATATATATATATATATATATATATATATATATATATATATATACTTTATATTTATCAGTCCTAGAAATTGAAATGAGATTTATTCAACTGTAATTTATGCTTGTAAGATCAACCGTTACAATATGCTGTTTTTATGCCTAATTTGTTAAAGTGATCACACACCCATTTTCTACATAAAGGGTGTGGGACCTCAATTTCAAGACTGCTGATGCCCCCCAGCGCATAGACCCCCACAATTCTTAACTGAACTGCAAGCCCTAGGCAAAATGCAGCCCCGCGAATGACCAGCAGTCACATGGACTGGGTCACTTTCTCTTTCCCGGAGTGGCCGCTGGCAGCCAATTGAGGGGCCACATTTTGCCAGTGGAACAAGGATCATTTAAGGGTTGTGGAGGTCTATGCACGGGGGGGGATCAGTAATCTGGATGCCACTCAGAGAATGTCACAATAGGGTCAATTCATGGTTGGTGCATAAAAACATGTGACTCCACATGCGCCTAGTTGCGCACACCAAATGGCTTGCGTTTGGAGCAAGCATTGATTCCCTCTTCTTGCGTTAATTTGCACCTTCCACAAGGAAAATCTGCTGTCTTGAAGTGCAAATGACCCTGTCCCATGCACATTTGGCCAACTAAGCGCTTATATGCTCCCGACGGTCCCCCATGTTTTTCCCCTTTCCTTTACTGTTTCTCCATAGTGATTTGATCTCTCCAGCTTCTTCTCCCCAGTTCAATCTCTTCAG
The DNA here is from genome assembly GCA_027917425.1 of Gastrophryne carolinensis. Classification (NCBI taxonomy): domain Eukaryota; kingdom Metazoa; phylum Chordata; class Amphibia; order Anura; family Microhylidae; genus Gastrophryne; species Gastrophryne carolinensis. The sequence goes on along the minus strand of CM051237.1, from coordinate 112,767,434 downwards.
CATTTTGTAGTGTATTCTCTGGAGAACCTGTGTTCTCCTTTTTTCTTTGGGGGGGGGGGGGTGATTTTATCGGGGATATTTTGATTCCACTTAACTCTTAATGTAATTTTGTCCAATGTCCCAGATGTTCTCTTTAACCCTCTTTTCCTCCTCTATTCGGTTTCCATAATAATGATTCCGAATTTTACTATAATTTTTTCTGTTTTTTGTTTTTGCTAAACTTTGGTCAACAACATACCTCCCTTGTTACATCTCCTGGGCTTAATAGCAAATATAACATAAGGCCTGTAATACAAGAAAAGGCAGATATGAGGTCTGAGCGATTAAAAATTATTTGCATGGCAGTTTGTATCAGAGATAAACTGCAGATATGATGCAACTGGAAGAATTTAGAGGTTTAAGGTGGTGATCTGACATCATGTTTCAATTTGTGGAATTTGGTTCCACCCCCCCTCCCCCCCCAAAAAAACTAGGGACAGTAAAATGTCCAATCGTCTGACTGTGGTCAATCTACAACCAGGACCCTTCTCCGGCTCATTGGCTGATATGTTGTAGTGGAATATAAGGATTGGCTGAGCATTTTTTTTTTTTTTGGAAAAGAGATCCAAGTTGTGCTTCATGCGTATGTTTTAGGAAGGGGCTACACAAACTTACACAAAGAGAATAGCATTGAATGCTACAGAGATTTGTTCCTCAGAAGCCTGCATACATTCCATACCCCTAAACCACACCATTGCCCCACACAAAATCCTGTAAAATACTTAGTTTAACTAATAGCCCCACTTCGGGTCCCCCAAAAAATGGTCAGTTTGGTCACATGAGTTTTCTGCTCTTTGTGGCAAACTGTTTGTCTCATGTGAATATCTCACCTCTCTTTAATGATTACCCTACCGGGGTTTATTACTTACTAATTTGAGAAAAAAGTCTCTACTTGATTAGAAAATCTCTACACTTCATCTGTAAATCATATCCACCTCAAACCTTGATCAGGTGCATTTTTTGCACTTTATTGTAGGCAGAGTAAAGTTTGTCATTAGCAAGTAACTATGGGGATGAATTTGCTACATAAGTTGGCGAGCCACCTCACGCCAAGCGGAGAGATCACCATATTTTAGTGAATTACCCCCTTCGTGAGAAATGAAACAAACTGTTATTTGTAGAAATTATTTTCCACTAGAAACACAATTGCTGAATAGGAAATAAATGATGGTGTAATTTAGTGCACATTAACAGACAGACTCATTATCTGCAGTAAAATGGCTGGTGATTACTCCTTGTTAAACATTCGTCTGTTGTCTTTGTACCATCTCTGAAAATACAGTAATGAGTGGTTAAAATGCTATTTACTGCTCTACTTAGTTTTAGGTAAACACAGTTTCACAGCCCTAGTGTATGCAACAAAATAACAACTGGAGGGTAAGACGGTCTACGCAAAAATACTTTCATTTTGGTGCCTTTCCTTGTGTTGTGTTATATTGGGATTTTCATTGAAGGTAACGAATGTAAGATAGAAATGCAGATAACATGCATCCTGCCAAGCAGCAACCCGATTGGGAGTGAACTGAAGCCATAGAAAATAATACAATCTTAGCTTTAAAGTTGGCAATCCACCTGGGAGCCAACTGCCACATGTGGCTAGCTAAGGGTGCAATCCATTGAAGGATAAGCAAGAACATAGCATTTCTCTATTCTACTTGGAGAAATGCTATTAGCATTATGAATTTATATACCCCCTCAGCCAATACAACACCCTTGACCCATCCCTTACAATTAGAGATGAGCGAACTTTTGAAAAATTCGATTAGACTGATTCGCCGAATCAGTTCGACCCGAAATTATTTGCGACGAATCGCTATTAAAAACGGCTATTTCTAAGCCTCCTAGAGCCTCAATAGGGTTGTAAACCATTCTGCCTGGCTGTAACACGCATAGGATGCGTGCTGGGTTAGTTAAATAATACTTTGAAGAAATATCACATGCAGATCAGAGGCATCGCTAATAGAATCGCAGAGCGGCACAATTGCAGAGAATTGAAGTGGCATCACAATGAGGGGCAGGAGCCCAAACATTGCTTTAAAGAGACACTGGAGTTGGCAGCAGCAGGAGCCCAAAAATTGGATGAATCACACCCTGGAGTTGCAAGCAGCAGCAGGAGCCCAAACATTGGCTGAAAGAGACACTGGAGTTGGCAGCAGCAGGAGCCCAAAAATTTACTGACACACCCTGGAGTTTCAAGCAGCAGCAGCAGCAGCAGCAGGAGCCCAAACATAGCTTGAAAGAGACACTGGAGTTGGCTGCAGGAGCCCAAAGATTGGATGAATCACACCCTGCAGTTGCAAGCAGCAGCAGGAGCCCAAATATTACTTTAAAGAGACACTGGATTTGGCAGCAGGAGCCCAAAATTGGATGAATCACACCCTGGAGTTGGCAGCAGCAGCAGCAGTAGCAGGAGCCCAAACATTACTTTAAAGAGACACTGGGGTTGGCTTCAGGAGCCCAAAAATTGGATGAATCACACCCTGGAGCTGGCAGCAGCAGCAGCAGCTGGAGCACAAACATTACTTTAAAGAGACACTGGGGTTGGCTTCAGGAGCCCAAAAATTGAATGAATCACACACTAGAGTTGGCAGCAGCAGCAGGTGCCCAAACATTACTTTAAAGAGACACTGGAGTTGGCTTCAGGAGCCCAAAAATTGGATGATTCACACCCTGGAGTTGGCAGCAGCAGCAGCAGCAGCAGGAGCCAAAACATTACTTTAAAGAGACACTGGGGTTGGCTTCAGGAGCCCAAAAATTGGATGAATCACACCCTGGAGTTGGCAGCAGCAGCAGCAGGATCCCAAATATTACTTTAAAAAGACACTGGAGTTGGCTTCAGGAGCCCAAAAATTGGATGATTCACACCCTGGAGTTGGCAGCAGCAGCAGCAGGAGCCCAAACATTACTTTAAAGAGACACTGGGATTGGCTTCAGGAGCCCAAAAATTGGATGAATCACACCCTGGAGTTGGCAGCAGCAGCAGCAGGAGCCCAAACATTACTTTAAAGAGACACTGGGGTTGGCAGCAGGAGCCCAAAAATTGGATGAATCACACCCTGGAGTTGGCAGCAGCAGCAGCAGGAACCAAACATTACTTTAAAGAGACACTGGGGTTGGCTTCAGGAGCCCAAAAATTGGATGAATCACACCCTGGAGTTGGCAGCAGCAGCAGCAGGAGCCAAAACATTATTTTAAAGAGACACTGGGGTTGGCTTCAGGAGCCCAAAAATTGGATGAATCACACCCTGGAGTTGGCAGCAGCAGCAGGAGCCCAAACATTACTTTAAAGAGTTACTGGGGTTGGCTTCAGGAGCCCAAAAATTGGATGAATCACACCCTGGAGTTGGCAGCAGGAGCCCAAACATTACTTTATAGAGACACTGGGGTTGGCAGCAGGAGCCCAAAAATTGGATGAATCACACCCTGGAGTTGGCAGCAGCAGGAGCCAAAACATTACTTTAAAGAGACACTGGGGTTGGCTTCAGGAGCCCAAAAATTGGATGAATCACAGCCTGGAGTTGGCAGCAGCAGCAGCAGGAGCCCAAATATTACTTTAAAGAGACACTGGAGTTGGCTTCAGGAGCCCAAAAATTGGATGATTCACACCCTGGAGTTGGCAGCAGCAGCAGCAGGAGCCCAAATATTACTTTAAAGAGACACTGGGGCTGGCTTCAGGAGCCCAAAAATTGGATGAATCACACCCTGGAGTTGGCATCAGCAGGAGCCCAAAAATTGGCCTAAAGACATAAATATGTTTTGCACCATTTGGAAAGTGTAAAACGTGGCACCATGCTGAATCTAGTCGCATGCATCAGGCATTGGTGGGTGGAAATCCTGGCTGATCCATCCCTGATTCATTTTGACAAAGGAGAGTCTCTCCACATTTTTTGTTGACAGACGAGTTCTCCTCGCCGTAACTATGGCCCCCGCCGCACTAAACACCAGCTCAGATGGCACGCTACTTGCCGGGCAGGACAGCTTTTCCAGGGCAAACTCTGCTAGTTGCGGCCACAAATCAAGTTTGGCTGCCCAGAAGTCCAGCGGATCCTCAAGGTGTGTTGGCATGGTCATGTCAAAGTATGACATGACCTGCTGGTTCAGGTCCTGCTCCAGGTCTTCCTGCTGCTCATGAGTAGCCTCACTATGCGGGTGTAGAAAGCTACTCATTAACGACTGAAGACTGAGGCTGCTGCTGATGGAGCTGCTGCTGCTGCTCCTGCCAACCCCCCCAGCAGCCATGACAGTGGAAGGTGAGCGCAGATGTCCCCTCGAGTCAGACCTGCGAGAGTATGGACCATGGCGCAGATAGGCATCGGCCAACTGCCTACGTAGAATGTCTTTGTAGTAGTTCAGTTTGTCCTCCCTCTCGGTGGGTTTAAGAAATGCCCCCATTTTGTGCCGGAAGCGAGGGTCCAATAAGGTGGACAGCCAGAAGTCACCCCGCTGACAGATGGAAACAATTCTGTGGTCACTACGCAAGCACGTGAGCCTCCTCTTCCTCCTCCTCCTCCAGTTCAGCTCCAACGGGGTTCATGTGGCCGTAAGATGTAAATGCCATGTCTCCAGTGCCCTGACCAGCCATGGTTTCCAACATGTGCTGTAGTACATGAAGCAGTGGAATCACGTCGTTCATCCCGTAATCCTGCTGACTGACAAATAAAGTGGCTTCCTCAAAGGGCCTGAGCAAACGGCAGGTGTCACGTATGAGCTGCCACTGGTTGACATTGAAGTTACACAGGGGAGTCCCCCTATCTGCTTGGATCATCAGGAAATCCGTGATGGCTTTTCTCTGTTCATATAATCGGTCCAACATGTGAAGGGTGGAATTCCAACGGGTGGAAACATCGCAAATCAGACTATGTTGGGGGATACCGTTCTGACGCTGTAGCTCAAGAAGGGTGTGTTTGGCGGTGTATGAGTGGCTGAAGTGCATGCAAAGTTTCCTTGAAGTTGTTAGGATGTCTTGCAGATGGGGGGAACACTTCAGAAACTGCTTGACAACCAGATTGAAGACGTGAGCCATGCAGGGGGCATGGGTCAGGCTTCCTTGGCGCAGCACAGACAAAATGTTCTTCCCATTGTCGATTCCCATTTTAAGTTTTCTTGGAGTAAGCCATGTTTGGATTTCCTGATGAATACATTTAAGCAGTTCCTCCCCTGTGTGACTCCGTTCGCCAAGACAAACCCTGTGAAGCACTGCGTGACACCTCCGTGCCCTGCACACATGGTAGACTGGAGGGGCACTGAGACTTGAGCCTACAGTGGAGGGTGAGGAGATGGCGGAGGATGAGGAGGCCGAGTCGCACAGTGTCACAGGCCCAACGGGCAGGGAACGCGGAGGCCGAAGCGGCGTGACCTGTCCAAGTTGCTGCTGCAAAGGGACCACATTCACCCAGTGGGCCGTAAACGACATGTACTGTCCCTGACCGTAGTTACAGCTCCAGACGTCGGCGCTGCCATGCACTTTGCTACACACCGACAGGCTCAAGGACTGGGCCACCTTCTGTTCAACAAAAGTGTGCAGCGCTGGTACTGCCTTCTTGGCAAAGAAATGACGGCTTGGGACTCTCCACCTCGGCTCGGCACAAGCCATCAGTTCTCTGAAAGGTGCAGAGTCCACCACCTGAGAAGGGAGCGACTGCAGCACCAGCAACTTGGACAGGAGCACATTCAGTTTCTGCGCCGTAGGATGAGTGGGCGCATACTGCTGTCTCTTGGACATGGCTTCGCTGATGGATTGCTGGCGGGATGCATGACTTGGAGGAGGAGGAGGATGGGTATGACGCACAGCTGCCTTCGGCTGAGGTGCTGGAGCCTTGGCTGGCAGAAATTGGGAGCGGCGTGCCACTCGATGAGGAAGCAGTCTGGCCCACCTCTCCGGGGCCTAGGTTCTCCCAGGCCGCTTTATGGTGACGCTGCATATGTTGACGCAGGTCCGTGGTGCCAACATTTGGACCCTGGCCACGCTTCACCTTCTGCCTACATATCTTGCATGTGGTCATGTTACCCTCCTGCGGATGCTTCAGGAAAAACTGCCAGACTGCCGAGTAGCTACTTTTCCCACCAACAGGCCTCACTGATTTGCTGCTATTGCCGCCAACTCCAGGAACCCCTGCCCCACTACCTCCCGATAAGGTAGCCTGCCGCGCAGCAGGTGCTCTACCCCGGCCCTTGCCCCGTTTGGCTCCAGGCTTTACAATTGTGCCCCCATGCTGCCTGCCAACCATGCTGCTAACACCTTGCTGCCTGAGCTGCTGACTCCGGGGCAACCTGCGCCCCTCTTCTCCTGATGATGACGATGAAGCCCCTTCATCACCCGGCTCCCAAGTGCGATCGGCTTCATCGTCATCATCATTATCCCCGAGTTGTGGCTGTACGTCACTGATGTTCGTGGATTCGTCAACAGTGTCTGGCGCAGGAGCTGGAACGCTCGCAGCACCCACGACACTGTCCACATCACTATTTGTCTGCCTAGCTAAAGAAGCCACCTCCATTTCTTGGCTGGGCAGTAGCTGCTGACTGTCCTCTATCTGATCGTCCTCCTCACTAAAGAGTGGAGCTGAACCCAAAGCATAGGATACGTCGCTGGGGGAGGGAATGGCGTAGGACAGAGGCAATGGGAGGACAGGGACTGCTCTCGGGGCATGCCAACTCAGGGTTTTGTCAGAGGAACCTACCGACCCTAGACTGGGGGTCTCAGATGTAAGTTGTGATGATGTTGTTGATGAGCGCGTCTACCACGGCAGATGCGTTACTGGTGGAGACCCGACCGCTAGCAGATACTGGCAGATTAGGTCTCTCAGCGTGACTCCTGCTGCTACTATCCCCCAGTCTGCTGCGACCTCTGCCTGCGGAATCTTGGCCTCTGCCACTCCTCTTTTCACTTCCAGGCACTTGTCTGCCCGACATAGTCTAACTGGCGTGGTAGTAGGTGATATTTTAAGAACCCCCAGGCAGCGGTGGGTCTATATGAAACAGAATATAATGCACACCAAAAGTGAGCAGTAACACTCAGCCTCCAACAGGCCTGCTTAGTGTAAATAAGAGAGCTGCTTAGTGTAAAAAAGAGGGGTATGGTATGTTACAGAATGAGATGCCCCAACAGCAGAGCACCTGGGACCAGTAGTACTATGCACAGCAAAAGTGTCTTTATCAGGCCAAATTACTTTTAGAATAAGTGCAAAGGGTTATAGTAAATAGATGCTGGTGTAGTCACAGAATGGGATGCCCCAACCGGAGTGCACCTGGCAGCAGTAGTACTATGCACAGCAAAAGTGTCTTTATCAGGCCAAATTATTTTTAGAATAAGTGCAAAGGGTTATAGTAAATAGAGGCTGGTGTAGTCACAGAATGGGATGCCCCAACCGGAGTGCACCTGGCAGCAGTAGTACTATGCACAGCAAAAGTGTCTTTATCAGGCCAAATTACTTTTAGAATAAGTGCAAAGGGTTATAGTAAATAGAGGCTGGTGTAGTCACAGAATGGGATGCCCCAACCGGAGTGCACCTGGCAGCAGTAGTACTATGCACAGCAAAAGTGTCTTTATCAGGCCAAATTACTTTTAGAATAAGTGCAAAGGGTTATATTAAATAGAGGCTGGTGTAGTCACAAAATGGGATGCCACAACCGGAGTGCACCTGGCAGCAGTAGTACTATGCACAGCAAAAGTGTCTTTATCAGGCCAAATTACTTTTAGAATAAGTGCAAAGGGTTATAGTAAATAGAGGCTGGTGTAGTCACAGAATGGGATGCCACAACCGGAGTGCACCTGGCAGCAGTAGTACTATGCACAGCAAAAGTGTCTTTATCAGGCCAAATTACTTTTAGAATAAGTGCAAAGGGTTATAGTAAATAGAGGCTGATGTAGTCACAGAGTGGGATGCCCCAACCGGAGTGCACCTGGCAGCAGTAGTACTATGCACAGCAAAAGTGTCTTTATCAGGCCAAATTACTTTTAGAATAAGTGCAAAGGGTTATAGTAAATAGAGGCTGGTGTAGTCACAGAATGGGATGCCACAACCGGAGTGCACCTGGCAGCAGTAGTACTATGCACAGCAAAAGTGTCTTTATCAGGCCAAATTACTTTTAGAATAAGTGCAAAGGGTTATAGTAAATAGAGGCTGGTGTAGTCACAGAATGGGATGCCACAACCGGAGTGCACCTGGCAGCAGTAGTACTATGCACAGCAAAAGTGTCTTTATCAGGCCAAATTACTTTTAGAATAAGTGCAAAGGGTTATAGTAAATAGAGGCTGGTGTAGTCACAGAATGGGATGCCCCAACCGGAGTGCACCTGGCAGCAGTAGTACTATGCACAGCAAAAGTGTCTTTATCAGGCCAAATTACTTTTAGAATAAGTGCAAAGGGTTATAGTAAATAGAGGCTGGTGTAGTCACAGAATGGGATGCCCCAACCGGAGTGCACCTGGCAGCAGTAGTACTATGCACAGCAAAAGTGTCTTTATCAGGCCAAATTACTTTTAGAATAAGTGCAAAGGGTTATAGTAAATAGAGGCTGGTGTAGTCACAGAATGGGATGCCCCAACGGCAGTGCACCTGGCAGCAGTAGTACTATGCACAGCAAAAGTGTCTTTATCAGGCCAAATTACTTTTAGAATAAGTGCAAAGGGTTATAGTAAATAGAGGCTGGTGTAGTCACAGAATGGGATGCCCCAACCGGAGTGCACCTGGGAGCAGTAGTACTATGCACAGCAAAAGTGTCTTTATCAGGCCAAATTACTTTTAGAATAAGTGCAAAGGGTTATAGTAAATAGAGGCTGGTGTAGTCACAGAATGGGATGCCCCAACCGGAGTGCACCTGGCAGCAGTAGTACTATGCACAGCAAAAGTGTCTTTATCAGGCCAAATTACTTTTAGAATAAGTGCAAAGGGTTATAGTAAATAGAGGCTGGTGTAGTCACAGAATGGGATGCCTCACAGCAGACTTGAGATCAGTTCAGTATATATGCACAGTAAGTGTATAAGCAGCCTGAAAACGCTAACAAAGCCAGTCAGACAGCCAGTAACACTCAGGCTGGATGAAAAAAAAAAAAAATCTCCCTGTGACTGCCTCCGATTTTTCCTAACTTTCCCTGCTTCTCGCTGACTTCCTGCCTGTCTCCTGCCTGTCCCTGTCTGTCCCTGTCTGTCTAACTGTCTCTCCCTGACTACAGCAGCGTCCTGTCTCTCACGAATGCAATAGAGAAATGAGGAAAAGCAAGATGTCAGCCGCCTTAAATAGCGCTGTGACGTCACCGGGCTTGCTGGCTGCTGATAGGCTGCATGTGACTGCCCCAGCTTGCACTGGTGCGGGGTAGATGTCTGGACATGTCCCGTCCGCCATCTTAGAATGCCTGTAATGTAAATGAATGGATGTTAAAGGAAAACTTCGAGCGATCGAAGCACGGGGAAATTCGGATTCGATCCGAATCGAATTTTTCCTGAAATTCGGATCGAATCTGGGTTCGTCCGGATCGATTCGCTCATCCCTACTTACAATGTTTGTTACAAGTCACCAGTCCTAATCAAGTCCTAATTACATTAAGAAAGAGACAAATAAAAAAATACAACATGGCTTGAATTAATAATAGATTAATGTATGTTTGGTAACTGTGAAGAAGCAGCATCATAGTGAGATACCTTCATATTTTGGATATTTTGGAAAACCTATATATTAAAACTATTGTTTTAAAGTGGACCAAAACCCACGGCCCAACAGCCCTAAAATCTATAAGATTCCAGGGCTGCTGGATTCCCTCCACCCTGAGCATCCAGAATCGGGATGCCCCGCTGTGTCCGACAGCACATGCACCAGCTGCGGCCGCATCCCCACTATGCCTTCAGCATGGTAGGTGCCCACGTCAGGCATTTGTGAATGGCTGGCACAGACACGCTCCCTGTTAGAGGGTAGCATGGGATGTGTCTGTCAACACGCTTGGAACCGCTCGTCTTAGATAAGCTATTAGACAAACGTGCAGGAGCGGATCTGAGCATGCTGATTGAATGTGAGGGATGCACATGCGCCATAGGACCGGAGAAGGGTGAGTGAGATCAGGCAATCTGAGAGGTTTCCCCTACGGGACATCGCAGATCGGGGTGCCCGGGGGCAAGGATCAAAACCCAGGATAGTCAAAATCCTGGGTTTTGGTCCACTTTAAAGGTCAGCAGAATACTAAATCATTTTTTGTGTTCTCTATATTTCAATGGACTTTTGAGATGTCAGAGCTTGTGGAGCAAAAAAAAAGACTTAGGGGGTTATTTAAGAAAGGATATCGCCAGGTAATGCTACGTAGTGGCACATATTGTCTGGTGAATACCGGGCACTGTACGCAAAACCACATTTAATAAAGCAAATCTGTCACATGTATTACTAGAAGCAGCTTAGTGTATAGCGCTGGCGCTCTGGGTTCAGGAGCGCCATTTAGTACCTGCCGCTCAGTGTCGCTCTGCTATACATTTCAATGGGGTTTTATTTGGTTGTGGTTAAATAGCGTGTTGGGCAATTAAAATGTAAATTTTTTTGCTCAAATCATTGTGTGACCTCTCCTAGCCTGCAAACAAACATATATATATATATATATATATATATATATATATATATATATATATATATTTGTTATACATATTTTAATGCAGAATTGTATGTGCATGTCTGGCACTAAAGTGTCATTGTCACAGTGTTCAAACAATGTCATTCCATGTGTTTTCTCTTTGTTACTGGTGTATATGTGTTCAAAACCAGACTTTGATCACACACCGTCTGGCGCTCTATTCTACAGTGCCCAGCTTTAGAGCGTCGACGCTGTGTGTGTGAGTGCCGGATGCACTGAGCTGGTGCTACCTCTCACTAGCTGCATCATTGTCCTATTGTTAGATGTGGTGTAGTCTTGGGCGCTTTGACTTTAGGACAACACCTAGTGTTCTCCATTGGCTCTGCAGTCTTTTACAGCACCCACCACACATCACATTCATCAATGCTGGCCAGGACCAGGGTCAGGTAATAAATCATCCTCATAGTTAATTTGACCATAATACAGCAACTGTACAATGTTTTCACCCGACTTCACCTGTCCAGCAGGTCCACTTTAAAGGTCAGCAGCATACCAAATCATTTTTTGCGGTTCTCTATATTTTAATGGACTTTTGAGGTGGAGCAAAAAAAAGATGGGAGCCTGATTGGTTACTAGCACCAGGTATCGGCAGATGAGCGTCTGTATAGCAGTGCTTAGAGCGACCGCTAGTATACGCTGTGATCGGCTATCGGTGCCTCAGTCGCTCTAGTAACCTGGCCAGCATTGATGAATGAGATGTATGTTGGGCGCTCTAACACCAGTACAGCGTTGCAGCGAGTGAAAGGTAGCGCCAGCTCAGTGCGACCGACTCTCAGCAACTCACACCATATTCAACAATAAAGACAGACTCACAAAGCGTCAGCGCTCTGGATCTGGTCGCTATAGCATAGAGCAGCAGACGCTGTGTGATTAAAGTCTGTTTTTGAACACATATCTACGCGCAACAAAGCGAAAACACGGGAATTACATTGTTGTAACACTGTGACATTAATACTTTATTGCCAGACCTGTAATGACAATTGTGCATAAAAATATAAAAAATATAAAACGTTTTCAAAAATGACTCTTTCTAGACCAGAAGAGGTTACACAATTATTTGAGATAAAAGAAAAAAATAAAAAGACTAAAAGGAAACGTCCATTGACATGTATGGGAGAGCGACAGGTAGCAACAGGTAATACCTGGAGCTCTGGAAGATAGAGCTCTGGCGCTATACGCTGAGCTGTCTGTAATGATGGATCAGATGCTACATGGCGCTGTTAGAGGCACTCACCAGATTCGCTTTCATAAATGTGGTTTTGCGTACAAGGCCCGGCGTTCACCAGATGCTGCCTGCCGCTACGAGGCACTACCTGGCGCTATCACTTGCTGAATAAACCCCTTAGAGTTAATTTGATCATAATACAGTAACTATACCATGTATTCAAGAAAACCTACACCTTCACCTGTCCAGCAGGTTCATAACCCACCTACTCTTGCCTCCAAGTGCCACAGCCAAATATACCCATCTTGCCAAGGCCATGCCTCTGTAAAAGAGAGGCCAGATACCCTGCAAGAGGAGGTGGCAAACATTGTAGTGGGGACTGGAGCATTTGGCTCCCTATGCCAAGTTGGTGGCAGGGGGAATGTTTTGAGACAAACTTCCAAGTGTCATTAGTAGTTAGTTTATTAACTATTAGTCTGGTTAGGTTAAACCATACTCTGAACACTCAGAAATGACTTAAATCAGACCAAAACAACAAACAGTGTTCATATGCATCCCTCCCCCGGGGCAATGTAGATTGCTGCACATAGAAATGTACCTTTTTCTAGTTCCTGCTGTAGTCAATTTTAGAAACAAAATAGTGGCTCATGCATTTGCAGGCCACCTTCAAACAGGAAGTGCTGCTTGTGTTCCTGTTACTGTGCATTGTCAGTTATGTCAGTTGAATCCAGGCAGCAACATGGCGGAGATACTGGGAGAGGAAGCTCCGAAATGCTACCCTTCTTTTCCAACTGTGCCAGGCTGTTGGTCCGGTTTAAGTCTAAGAGCCAAAATAATACATTTTTTTGGGACACTAGTAACTGGCAAGTACAAGCAGGCACCACAAGTAGAATAGGTTATAGTTTCAGGGGTTCAAAAACAGGACCCTGTAGGTCTCTATTACAGTATATTATTTCTATCAAATCCAGAATATCTTGTTCAAATATTGGCTATAAAGAGGAATTTATTTAAAGAAAATGCACAGCTAAAATGGTCCAACATTAAAGTGAATTCATTGTTTGGGATGCCCCATCGTGTGAAACATCATACAGGCTGATTCATTAATAGCGGCAGGTAGCAACAGATGAGCGACAGTAGCGTTATTTTCACAGCGCCCGCTAGTATTCGCTGTGCTTGGCCGTTGTTTGGCTGTTGACAGCAACTCAGTCGGTGTGCGGTAATGTTGAATACGGGGTTATGAGTCGCTGTTTGACAAGTTCCGCGCTGTATGGGAGCGCATGACAGCGAACGGCCATAGCGAACGGCTCCCAGCATATTCATTAACAAATCACGCTCCAAAAATTCTCGCGCTGTGAAATGCTTGTTTAAACCCCAGAGCGCTGGCGGCGATGGGTTAAAAGTAGTTTTTTAACCCCCAAACATATTTTTAGAAAAAAAAACATGTTTTTCAAAACATTTTGTAATATGAATACATTAATATCAGACCTGTAATATGAATTCTGCACAATTTTTTTTTTTTTTTTTTTTAGCTTAAAAAAAAATCTAACATTGCAGAAGTGGTCACAGAATTTTTGACATTAAAAAAAAAAAAAAAAAAATTAATAGCAATTAATTATGAATATTTAAAGTTAGCTCCATTGAAATGCATTGGAGAGCGCCAGGTAGCGAGAGGTCATACCTGTCGCTGTTCAAGGTCGCTCGCTGGCGCTGTGGGGTGAGGCTGGAATAATGATGAATGATTCGCTATCTGGCGCTCTGTCAGTCGCTAAGCAGGATCGGCTTGATAAATGTGTGATTGCGGAGGGGAGCCGGCGTTCTCGTGGCGGTGAGCGTCATTACCGTTCGCTCACCATTCGCTACCTGGTGCTATCCCTTGTTAAATAAAGGCCATAGTCTCATAGACTCTGTGACCACTTTGGTCTGTTTGGTCTGTCATATAAAAGACACCCACCAAGCTTTTAAGTCCAAATTGAACCCTTACTGGGGTCTATTGTTACTGTCTCCTAAGAAGTTGTCTAAGAATAGACAAGAATACTAAGAATAGTACCAATCTACAGAGTACTATTACCTCATTGGGGTAAGAAACTGGGGTGGACAGAAGGAATTTCTTGAAACCAAAATATAGGTTTAATATATAAATAACATTGTTAGCTCTGTCTAGGTGCCATGATGTGATATTGACCTTCACTGTATGCTTGCTGAGGTCACTAAACAGGACCTTCGACATTATTTAATGAAAAGCCCAAGCTGTTAAAAAACTATTCCTCAGCATCTAAAATTAATATAATTTATGTTTTAGTCACTTACATGTTATTCTTTCCCCACTGGGCTGCAACTCTGTTCAGGACTCTAGGATAGGGCGTTGCACACACAGAGTAGAACTGGGATCAGGAAAAGGACAACAATCCCAGAATGCAGAGCAGCACAATCAGAAGACACTTCCTGTTTGCAGGCAGCCTGAGACTCAATGGGCCACTATCTTGGATGTTTAAAGGCTCATAACATGCAGTAGATGCAGATAGGATGATTTTTAATGTGAGCAATCTGTATGTACACGGTGGGAGAAACATATAAGATATGCCCTTATTCAGGGTAGGTCTGGTTTCAATAAAGCATTTAAAAAAAACACAATAACATCATTAGGATGCCAGGATTAAAAGTATTCTGGCCTTCAACGCTGCAAAGCCTTGAACATAACACCTGAATCCTGAACACTATTTTTAGCAACTTTTAATAACTCTCTGGCCTTAAATAAAAGACATACAAAGTCCTTATATATCTAATTTGCCAAGCAATAAAAGATTAATCTCCTCCTAAATTAGTTTCCCTTTTATTATGAATTAAGTGCAGCTCTCTTCAAAAGCTCATCATTTCTTGAGCTAAGGATTTATCTCCACAAGATTATCTTTCTAGGAGTGAGAGGAAGATTTACGCCTCGTTCCATATTTCCAAGGCAATTACTTTTGAAAAACACTTCCACGCAGATAATAATATGTATACATGGCTTGTGGAATTTAATCAGTTTACTGGTTACTGTCTGAAAGATGGGAGATCTGAATCTTCGGCTACAGGTAATCTATGCATCAAGTTGTGGAGGAACAAATGCATTCAATTTTAGATTTCCAAAGCTTGCAGTACGGGGAATTCAGGCTTTGGCCACAGCATACAAAAACCAGATTCGCTGAGGCTCGGTGTACTGACAGTTGGAGACGCCAAGTAAAAATGATGTTTTCTATCAAACGATTTTATTGTGAAAGTTGGAAATGATTTTTTCCTCCCTGGCAATGCCATTTAAATAAATGCGATTAACAGAGAAGGAGGAGATAAAGCCTTGGCTCCTTTCCACGTTCATGTCATTTTCCCATTTAAATGCACCAGCCAGTTGCCTTCAAGCAGTTGATGGGCTACTATAATTTAGTTAAAGCTGCTTTGAATTTTCTGTGGTGCATTAAACAACATACTGTTTAACTCCTCTACTGCCAGGGAGAGGATCATGCAGGTAAAATAGCTGTGTTAAAATGTTAGAAATGATTACACACACATTTAAACTGACACTTAAAGCTGACCTTTACTCTCCTGAAACAAATTCCTTCTTTGATCACTACCCCTGATTAATATAAAGGAGGAAATATCCTCACCTGGGTGATGCTGGGATGTCTTCTTCTTTGCTTGAAGTTCTACTGCTAGAACACGGATAACCGCAGAAGTCCTAGCAGAGTTTAAGTCACTGCCACTGTGAAGACACAACTGACTTCATAGACCAATCAGGGTTAGCTGGTTAGTGGAGATGGGATGGAGGCGGGGCCGGCTCTAGGTTTGTGGGAGCCCTTGGGCCGGAGAGTCTTAGTTGTGTGTCACATGATGTAACCTTTCAGTTCCGCTGCCAAAATGGGACATCTTCTGCTGCTGAATGCCCCCCAGTTCTTATTGCCTTCCCTATAGCCACAAATCGTCCTCTAGTCCTTGTTGCATTCTCTATTCTCTGGCACTAAACATCCTTCAGCCCTTACTGCTTGTTCCGCTGCCACTAAAGACTCCATCATTGCTATAGGTCGTCACCTGGTTCTCGATACATTCTGAGCTTCTATCAACTGTCCTCCATTCCATGCATCTTCTACATTGTTGCTGATCATCGCCTGTTGCTGAGCCCAGTCATGAGCAGGTCTGCAAAAAACACCTGGCCTTCGGTGGTTCGGGTTCACTGTAAAATAATACCATGGGCAAGCAATAATACCTAAAGATGCCAGGAGCCCTGGCAATTGCCCATGTTTGTCCAGTGCTGGTGCCAGCCCCGGATGGAGTGTTTTCCTTTGGATAGTATATGACCACTTTAGGGGCAGTTCCAAGCTTAACTTAATTCTGTCTTTTAGTGGTATATTGTATAAAAGGCAGCCACCCATGCATTACTAAATGTAAAACTTAAATGGACAGTCCAGACTGGGAAACAAAAGAAGGTTGGTTGCAGAAGGAGACCATATAGTTTGTTTAGTCTGCCCTTATGGGTGTATGTTATCTTACGATAGATGTCTGCCTATCCCAGGCTTCTTCCAGGCATCTTTAAAGTCCTTGTCCAGGCACACACTAATTTCACCTAACTTATCTCTTGTTGGGAACAGTGTAAATAAGCCATTTCAAAGCATCTCAAAATCTCTGATGTATTCATCGATTCATGGCTGAGCAGGGTGTGTCATGGGGCAGCTGAGTCATGAAAATTCAACTGCTATTCTGCAATACAGAAGCACATAGGTCAGGCATCAGGTGAGCTGCTTACTGTGTAATTATTGTCATTGGGTTTACAGTTCCTTTAAATTCACTTACTAATGCTTTTTGAACTACCTGTGCTGGAAGTTTGATCCAAGCATCTACTACACTTTCAGTAAAATAATATTTTTTAAAGAGCAAGTCCGGCCAGACTGCCCAATTTAAAACCACCCCCACCCTGCCACCCCTACCTATCTCTAAAGCAGGGCAGGTCGGGCGGCCACATTAATGGCATGGGGAGTTTCTGGTCTGATGGTATCATGTAGCCCAGGAAAGATGGCACCACCCTGTGTGGTTATTGGGTGATGGGCACAGCTGGATTACAGCCAAGGTGAATGGATGTAGCTTCAGGTAGTGGCCACTTTTTAAAAACCCTCCTGAAGTCATTATTTTTTTTTACATATTGAAAGGTATATCTCCTCTCTCCCTCCAGACTGAACCACTTACCTGCCAGTCTGCTGAGGATGGCAGCTTGCCGATTTCAAAGCTGTCAGCTCCCTCCATGACAGTGCTAATTTAAAGGAGTAGGCAAAGAATTACTGAAGCATGTTCTCTGATGTAGGCAGGAAGAGAAACATGGACGTCTTTACCGAAGGTGAGTTTTATTTTGCCCCCATGGGTCAAGTCATTCACCAATCTGCCATGCTGCCTGATCAAGTGTCCACAGTATTCAGACCCTGGAGTCTCTACCTCTCTCAGCTGTCACTTTGGCAGTAATAATACATTCTAATTGCTCTGCTGCTACAGCAATCTGGCATGGCACTCACCCTTCCCCGGTCCTATGGTGCATGCACAGCCCTCTGGTCCAATCAGAATGCTCAGAGTCGCTCCCATCCCTTCGTCTAATAGCTCGTCTAAGGCAAGCACGCTGGTGGCAGCTTCTCTCGCTACCCTCTAACAGGAAGCGTGCCTGCGCCGGCCATTCACAAATGCCTGCCGCGGGCATTAGCCCTGCTAAAGGGATAGTGGGGATGTGCCGTTTAACCAGGAAAGAAGGTGAGTTTCTGGGTTACCTGGGGGGTGGGAATTCAGAAGCCCTGGAATCTTATTGATTTCATGGCCGTTGGGGCCTGGGTTTTGATCCTCTTTAAGCAGACTGTATGCCTGGGCGAGACAGCACCCTCCCAGTGTGTAAGTCGAAAAAAAGTTGGAGAAGTCTACCAACCAAAAGCATTCATGCACACTATTATACCAAGAAGAATGGTATCTGTGGTCTTTTAGCTGTCCCAGCTGTTCACTAACCCCCTACATCATCTGTGCATCTCTGAGAGTTGGGATACTTTTGCATGGTAAGTTATTGTGGATAACTGTTGCTTTGAGTACCACGCTGTCAGCTCTAATTGTATCCCCTGTCATCCTTACCTCTTCTTCATGCTGCTATGTTGCCACCCTTGCTGCTGCAGCTGCTTCTCTGCCATCTATTTTACCACGGCAGCTGTCATCTCCATCACAACTGCCAGTTGTCATCTTCTCTTTTGCTCTTTCTCTCTCTATCTTCTATGACACTTTATGCCCATCCCTCCTTTTTTTCCCACTTCATTTCCCACCAGCTATCAATGTCACCACAACAGCATCTCTACCTTCCAGCTGTCATCCTAGCTGCCGCTGACGCTTTTCTCTCCATCCTCCCTGCTGCCACTTGTCTCTGGCAAGCTGTCATTGCATGAGGATTTACTAATGCAGCTGAAAAAAAATGATGCCCATGTAGAATTAAATTATTCGCTCAACTTTACTCTTTTGCTTTCACAATATGATGTCTGCTAAGTTAACATTGGAGATACCAAGCACTGTTTATTTTATAGCTTGGTATACGTAATGATATGGATTTGATGCTGTCTTATTTATACTGATGATAGTATATGTAACAGACCATGGTTTCCACACCAGGGCTGCAGGTGCCACTGGTGGTAAGCAAGATCCTAACAGACGCTACTAGGAAAGGCTGCACCTCAACCTAATCTGCTGCCATCTATTCTTTACCTATCTATTCTATTCTTTAGCTATTCAAAATAGCTCCTAAAGATGTGTATTTTAAGGTGACTGACTTCCTATACACACCAACAAAATGATACTTGCGATAATATGAAGGTGTACTGTACTTCATAATATAGATAACAATGTTTACTTTAGGGTATAGTTTACACTGATGTTTACTGATGTTTAGTGACGCTAGTACCACTAGTGGTAATGAAACTTTCTTCTGCTGGAACTCATGGTCACCACAGGATCAGAGGCTAGGGGACATGAAGTTCTGTAGACAAGCTGCTACATTTGGTGGTGGCAAGTAGTGTTCAAGAAGTATAGGTCCATAGGTTTCACAGGAAGAGTGTAGATACTGTATAGATGACATACCTTGTATAGGAAGCTTAGTCTTGCGGCACATGCTTCTTCTGCTGCTTGTTAATACCCCCCGTTTATGCTCCACATGTGAAAAGGACCATTATGTTACTCTGCCAGGATGGCAGAACAAACTCTCCACTGGCACATACTGCTCTGTTGGACCAGACAGGTTATATAGAGTAGTAGTAGATCTTTTTTAAAGTGGACCTACACCCTCCAGGTAAAATTATGTGTTAGGTGGTTTGAAAATAGGAAAAAAACATTTTGACACATAGGAGTTGATTCAGTAAGAGTAAAAAAAAATTCTCTAGGTAGTAAAAGATTCACCTTAGGTGAAAAGCATGATAATGTCACTGTTGCTGAATCACCAGCTAGGAAGACAATGAAAGTTAATGCCTTTCTGATGCTTTTTACACTAGCAAGAGAAATATTTTCAATTCTTACTAAATGGAGCACGTAGTCAGGTTCCTAGGTACCTCTAGTACTCCAGCAGTAGTTAGAGTTCTTAGCTATGCAGAGTTTCTGTGGCCCTTTTATTTCAAAATCAGGAGGATTCCTCAATCAGAGGGACAATCTCCTTTCCCTTCCTAACCTTTCCACTTTTAGGTCATATTATAAAAATACTATATAATTGTATATGTTTTATATGGTGCAAACACTGTGGGTATATGTTTTACATTTTATTAATTTGTGTTTCTTGAATTGGATTGGGACCAGATTTTCCTGTTATGTAATGAATATCCAACCACGCCGCACAAGCCACCAACACTACTAACTATGCTTCAGTTATCAATAAAGATACTCTAGATCTGCCATGGTGTTAAAGGGTCACTCCAGCTCCTGCCCCCTTTTATTAATTCTAAAGCATGTGTGATTAAGCAGATAAAAAGGACACTCACCCCTCATTCGAAATCCTGCTGCGAAGTCCGTGGTGCTGCAGCGATTGCACGCCGCCATTTTCTCAAAGTACTTGCCGACGTGCTCTACACATCATGTTCCCATCCGCCCATTCGTGTGAATGGATGGGCAGGAGTGCCGACTCCAAGAGCCCAGCAAAGACTTAAAAAAAAAATATATATAGTAATATATATAGATATATATATATATATAGTAATATATATATATATATATATATATATATCAAAATAGATAGATACATAGATAGATACATTTTTTAATAGCGAGAGAAACAGATGGAACCACTTTGTTTTGTTATCTGTGTGTAACCAAATATAAAAAAGTGCTTTTTATAGCTGGGTTACCCATAAAAAATGGCTCTAACCTTCACTTACTTAATTCTAGATTAACAAATTGATTAGATAATACTAATGACTATATGTGAAATTCTTTATTGGTCTTTGCTCTCTTTAATTGAATCTTTCTAAAGCAGATTTGATGTTTTGATTAATTAATAAAACTGCTTAATGTAAGTGATAGTTAAAAACTCGTAGGCAAGCTACTTTAAAACTCACTGAAATACTATTTATAAAAACATGAAAAGTGTCAGGGCGAACAACTTACATATACCTGCCAGCAGCTCCAGTGATGTTTCTCAGGTCTGGTGACATTGCCTGACAACTGCTGGACAGCACCTCTACCTGGAGACTCTGGGAACAGCATGAGCTGTGTGGTCCCTCTTTTTCCTCAACCTCTGGTGCCTGGCATTGCATCCGGCCAGTGTACCAGCTGAATGGAGGGTGGGTAATTTAAAGTCACTGGCCATATTGTTCAACCTGCATGCTGTTCCAATCCTGCCCTGTCAGGGAGGGTCATGCTAATTATCTGTTAAAGCCGGACACACCAGCAGTGTGCCTTGTGGTGTAAATTGCAACCTGCATCTTTTTAGTTTTAGAGCACAATATAGGGCAATACAATATTTTGCATAATATGTTGGCATTTTTTTCTGCATACCCATAGGGCCCAAAATCCTAAAACAATAACCAAGCCTCATTGGAAAAGTCATGTACTGTATGTTTTGACAAATAAAACGCATTGTGACATGCCCCCCTCCCAATCCCCATAGGCATGGTGGCATTCCCACCATCCCATTCCCCATAGCCAGTGTGGCATTCCCTCCTCGGAATCCCCATAAGCAGTGTGGCAATCCCCCCAATCCCCATAGGCAGTGTGACATGCCCCCTCCCAATCCCCATAGGCAGTCTGGCATTCTCCCCTTCCAATCCGCATAGGCAGTGTGGCATTCCCCCTCCGAATCCCCACAAGCAGTGTGGCATTCCCCCCTCCCATTCTCATTGTAGGCAGTGAGGCATTATCCCTCCCATTCCCCATTAAAGGCAGTGTGGCATTCACCCCTCCCATTGGGCAATGTGGCATCCCCACCATTACATTCCCAAAGGCAGTGTGGCATTCCCCCCATTTCATTCCCATAGTCATTGTGGCATTTCCCCCACTCCCCCACCCCATTACCCATAGGCAGTGTGGCATTCCCCCCTCCCATTCCCATAGGCAGTGTGGCATTCCCCCCTCCCATTCCCATAGGCAGTGTGCATTCCCCCTCCCATTCCCCATAGGCAGTGTGGCACCCCCCAGCCCTATCCTATAGACAATGGCCCATCCCCCTCCCATTCCCCATATGCAGTGTGGTATCACCCCCATCCCATTCCCTATAGACAGTGTAACATCCCCCTCCTATTCCCCATAGACAGTGTTGCATTCCCCCCATCCCATTCCCATAGGCTGTGTGGCATCCCCCACATCTCATTCCCTATGGACAGTGTGGTATTCGCTCCCTCCTATTTCCCATAGTGTGACATTCCTACAATTCCATTTGCATAGACAGTGTGGCAGAGTGCCCCCTACCACCCACAGGATGCTGATAAAGAAAAAAATATTCAACTTACAAAGTCTTGCTCATGCACTAATAGAGGATGGGCGGCCGGACAGGGTTGCAATTCACACCACTGGTGCACCTAGTTTTGCCAAATAATTAGCATGTCCCTCTAGGTAAGCTCTCTCTGCTTGCTGCCAATCCTTGTTACTGACTCTGGCTTGTCTTACTTTGAGAGTCATGCACCACTGGAGGGGAATGAGGGCAGCTTGCACATGTTCCAACTTCCGTAGGCGGCGAGAGCCGGGGAGCACTGCGTCACTCTGAAGAAGCTCGACACGGGCCGGCTGGAATGGGTAAGTTTCTTATAATGTGTTTGGTAACATGGATATCATTATAAAATTATTTAGGTAAGATCAGCTTCATTTGTTTTTTAAAGTGCAAACCAATAATGCAAAAAGATGATCTGTGCGTATTAAATTGCATTGATATCTGTTTGGGCACATTTGAGCAAAACAACACCACAGGCATGGCAAAGACAAAATCCAATTGGGACAGTTCCAGTTGATCTGCTGTGAACAGAACTTCTTGTTCAGAAGCAACACCAGTTGCTTGCTAGGTCATGGCTCTCAAGAAGAAGTTCTTTACCTAGAGACCACGATTGTTCAGCTGTTAGCCTAACATCTTATTCTTTCTGTCAAATTAATTGCTCACATTAGTGTATAGTATATCACCCAAGCAGGGTCACAGTCATAAAAAAAACAAAAGAATGTTGACTTTGTTGACACATATCACAACCAAATCTAAAATGTCAAGGTCATTTGAGCCAGCTAAATAAAAAGTATTCAGATAATCCTACAAGACCAACAAAATGTCCATAAAGTCTTATCATTGCTGGCAGTTCGAGGGCTTGCCGCTTATCTGCTCCCAGTGCATCCTGATCCGACATGCCCTGTTGTTTTCCTTTGAATCGCCCCCAAAAATACCTTTCCTGGGCTGCATAGTGTTTTCATGTCCCTCAGCCTCATCTTCAGCTTTCCTTTCGATGAGGCACTCTCCAGTGCCCAGCTAATCAGATAGTCTTGGGGTAGGAGCATGTCTCAGACTAGAGAGATGCCAAGGATGTGGCCAGCAAGCATCAGCCAGCAGATTTAAGATCAGCCAATCCACAATCTCAAACCTGCCAGATGGGCATGGCTACGGTGGCTACAAAGTTTTTGTTTCATTTAAACTGAGCATCCACTGAGCCAGCATAGACTGGTAGGTATAATGCCTACTTTCAGACTCTCATGGAGAATTAAATATCTACTCTGGAGATCCAGTTGGTGGGACGGTGGGTTAGATCCACATGAAATGAAAATCGATGTTACTACTAAAAACTGGAAAAAAGCAAATCAATAAATTAGGAAGTAAATATCATTGGTGTAATTAGATATGTGCATTCCCAATGCCATAGCTAACTAATAACAACCAATACTATCCCCTCGATTCAAAGAGCAAAAGTTAATTGATTTCGGATCGAGAATCGTAAGTTTGGGTGGGTGTTTGTCATTTTTTCCTGTTTTTTTGGCCATTTACGACTCGCACGAGCCTACGTTCGAATGCGTATATGCTCTTACGATCATCGCAAGTTCGTTCCTAAATTTTAGGATCAAAACGTAAAACTTAGGATCAAATCCTAAAACTTAGGATGAAAACGTAAAACTTAGGATAATTGGATGTGTTTCGGTGTGATTCAGAGAACAGTTTTCAAACCTCTAAATACGTTTTAAAAGAAAGCCACTGCCGACACCTTTTAGCAGTCGTATTGCTGTTCTGGAACAGGTTTTTTGGCTATGTGGAGGAGTCTGCGCGTCTTGAGCTGCAATGAACTGCATGTATCAGCATGGCCGAGGCCATAAATTGTATTGCAATGCATACCTGATTCATGTATGCCTTATAAAAGCATTTTAATGTGGACCTTAATTAGTCCTTTGCATGTAAACCTTTATTTGGCAATATATTAGCGTCAATTAAAGAAACGTATGTCCTTTGTTATTTATTTTTAAATTGATGTACTAGAATAATATTTTTAGATTGCATTTATTGGTGTAGTTGTTTACCTTTGCTTTGTTTAATTATTTAAGCACATCTTTGGTCAGATGCATCACACTTACTGAGGAGAGGAGAGCGGGATAAAGTGCAGGATGTGGGTTACTGCTGTATTTTGCACAGACACAGCAGAGCTGGGGGCACGGAAAGGTCAGAAATCAAAGAATCCAGAGCAACACAGTCACAAGGCCCTTTCTGTTTGCAGGCTGCCCGATAATACCTGAGCCGCCATCTTGCCTGTTTCTAGGCTCATAACATGCAGAAGTTGCTGGGTGTTTTTTAATATTTGAGAGCAATCTGTATGTAGAGGGTGTGGGTAACCACACCAAAAATGTAAAGTTGTACCATTTGAAGCCCAAATATTAAAATTAAATCCACAAGTAAAAAATGCAAGTTAAGTAAAAATTAAACAAAGTAAGATTTACTTATGCAAATGCATTCATTAATGGTTGGTTACTACAAAATGAATGAAATAAAGAAAAATAAAAGACCAAATATTTAGAATGCACTTTAATGAGGTAAGTTTGTAGTGCGGAGCCGCAAGATCAGAAGGATTTACGTCCAGACAAAAAAGGAAAAAGGGCAAAACCAATTGTTGCAACCTGAGAAATGAAACGGAAAAATCAGGATGGAAACTGACATAGGTCTGATTCCCGAACTGCCATACGAACGGACGTATATTTTAGGATAGAAACGTATTTGCTTATAGAATCACTCGCAAGTTCATACGAACGCACGAGCGGACGTGAAAAATAGGATGATCGGCACCAAAATCCAAGCTGTTACATGTTTCTTTGAATCGACCCATATGAGTCTAGTAGTAGCATTTGATAGTTGATATTTATACAGCCATAGTACTAGTATAGAATTTGCCATATAATGCAAAAAATGTGGTGGCCACAATGTGATTGTAAAGTATATTTTTTGGTTTATTATTTGAAAAAGTAAGACTATTATAGATTTGGCTCCCTGCTAAACATCAACCAGGTATACGTTAAAATATTTCAGCTGAGCCGAATTAAAGGCACTGTTTTGTCATTTACTTTCATACTCAGATGTCATGCTGGCTCTAATGACAGCTCTGCCACACAAAGTACAAATAAATGACTGCCCTTCGAGTGACCTAAAAAAAAAGGTATAATGCCCTGCAAGTCTATATATGTCACTAGGAACACGCTGCTTTAAATGGGTTCCAAACTGAGCTCAGTAATCTCTTACTGTTACTTCCTACAAGTAATGAGCCTGGCTGCCTTTTATTTAAAAGCTGAACTCCAACTGAGTTCATTGCTATTTTACAAGCTTTCCAGTGAGACAGCATAAAAATTAAAATCTGTTTGCCCCCGCCCAAACAATCATGCCAGCCGAAATGGAAAATACACAGCTTCTACATGTATTACCAATGTAACAACATTTTTCACAGGTATGTGTTTTTAAGGAATTGTCATTATAATGTGGGGCCTACCTTATAGTATGTCTATAGCGAGGGTAAGTACCACGAGTGGGAAAACATTTAGCTATACTATAGGTTTCGGGATTCCTGTGGTGGCTTGCTACTATATTTCAACCCTCCCTATACAGCCATTAACTTGTGCTGACTAAAGCCAAAAGCTTGAAACATCGAAAGTGGGAGTGGAAATCAGTCATAAGGCTAATGGCAGAAAGATAATTCCTCATTGTAGACACTATTACTAGGGATGAGCGAATCGATCCGGACGAACCCAGATTTGTTCCGAATTTCATGAAAAATTTGATTCTGAACGAATCCGATTTTCCCCCCGATCCGATCGACTGAAGTTTTCCTTTAAACTCCATTTATTTCAATTACAGGCATTCTAAAATTGTGGAAGCACATGTCCGGACATATCCCCTGGGGCAAGGTATCATGGGTAAGTCACATGTAGTCTATCAGCAGCCAGAAAGCCTGGTGACATCCCCATGCTATATAAAGCGGCGGCCATCTTGCTTGTGCGCATTTCAGCCTTGCATTGTGGCCAGAGCACAGCTCGTTACAGACAGGGACAGAGAGTTAGAGATAGGTAGGGAGAGACAGAGAGGTAGACAGAGCCAGGGAAAGATAGGGAAAAACCGGAACCATACGGCTTAGAAGTGACAGTGACATTTTTTTTTTCATTAGCCAGATCAGTTTTCAATTCAATTTCAGTTCTTTGTGCTGTAAATCTGCCTTTCCACTGTGCATCCCATCTATGCAGTGGCCTATTTAACCCTATCTGTTACACACAAGCATTTATCATAATATAACTGGATTAGTTTAAATATTTTTTGGTCTGCCTTTAACAAAAAAAAAAACACCAGCCCACCTGGGTATCCCAAACCTGCACTTAGCAGCCTATCTGTTATACTAAATACGCTTGTTCATCCTCCTCAGCTTAATCAAAGTATTTCATTTTGAATTGGTTTTTGGTCTGCCTTTAACAAAAAAAACCAGGCCGCAGGGCATCCCAAACCTGCACTTAGCAGCCTATCTGTTATATGGGGAGGCCGATTCATTAATAGCGCCAGGTAGCGACAGATGAGCGACTGTAGCGTGATTTTTTCAGCGCCAGCCAGTATTCGCTGTGCTTGGCCGGCGTTAGCTTGATGACAGCGACTCAGTCGGTGTGCGGTAATGTTGAATACGGGCTGGGGGGGTCGCTGTTTCACAGGTCCAGCGTTGTATGTGAGCGCCTGACAACGAATGGCCAGAGCGAACGGCTAGCTTCATATTCATTAACAAATCTCGCTGTCCATTCCTTGTTTAAACCCCAGAGCGGCGATGTGTATTAACTAGTTTTTAACCCCTAAACAACCATATTTTTTGAATGTAACATTATACATGTTTTTAGAATCATTTTGTAATATGAATACATTAATCTCAGACCTGTTTGATCAATTCTGCACATTTTTTTTTTACATTTTTTTTTTACTTAAAAATAAATCCTAAAATTGCAGAAGTGGTCTCCGATTTTTTGACATTAAAAAAAAAAAAAAAAAAAAATTAATACCAAATAATTATAAATAATTATAGATTGCTCCATTGAAATGCATTGGACATCGCCAGGGAGCGACAGCTCATACCTGGCGCTGTGAGGGAATTTGCAGCGGCGCTGTTCGGTCCAGGCGGCTTCATGATGAATGCCGCGCTAGCCGTCGCTCTCGCCGGCGCTAGCCTCATTTTGCTTGATAAATGCGTCATTGTGACCGCCGCCGGGTGTACTTGAGTCGGTAGTCGCCGTTAGCTGCCGCTACCTGGCGCTCGTCAGACACTACCTGGCACTATCGCTTGATGAATAAGGGCAAAAATACGCTTGTTCATCCTTCCTCAGCTTAATCAAAGTATTGCATTTTGAATTGGTTTTTGGTCTGCCTTTAACAAAAAAAACACCAGGCCGCAGGGTATCCCAAACCTGCACTTAGCAGCCTATCTGTTATACTAAATATGCTTCTTGATCCTCCTCAGCTTAATCAAAGTATTGCATTTTGAATTGGTTTTTGGTCTGCCTTTTACAAAAAAAACACAAGGCCGCAGGGCATCCCAAACCTGCACTTAGCAGCCTATCTGTTATACTAAATACGCTTGTTCATCCTTCCTCAGCTAAATCAAAGTATTGTATTTTGAATTGGTTTTCGGTCTGCCTTTAACAACAAAAAACCAGGCCGCAGGGCATCCCAAACCTGCATTAGGCAGCCTATCTGTTATACTAAATACGCTTGTTCATCCCTCCTCAGCTTAATTAAAGTATTGCATTTTTAATTGGTTTTTGGTCTGCCTTTAATAAAAAAAAAAACACAAGGCCGCAGGGCATCCCAAACCTGCACTTAGCAGCCTATCTGTTATACTAAATACGCTTGTTGATCCTCCTCAGCTTAATCAAAGTATTGCATTTTGAATTGGTTTTTGGTCTGCCTTTAACAAAAAAACACCAGGCCGCAGGGCATCCCAAACCTGCACTTAGCAACCTATCTGTTATACTAGAAACATAGAAACATAGAAACATAGAAGGTTGACGGCAGAAGGAGTCCATCTAGTCTTCCCTTATGTCTATACTGTATGTACTCTTTATCTTAGGATAGATGTGTGCTTATCCCAGGCATGTTTAAATTCAGTGACTGTTGATTTTTCAACTACCTCTGCTGGAAGTTTGTTCCAAGCATCTACTACTCTTTCTGTAAAATAATATTTTCTAACATTGCTCCTGATCTTTCCCCTGACTAGCTTCAGGTTGTGCCCTCTTGTTCTATCATTAAGCTTCTTCTTAAAAACACTTCCCTCCTGAACCTTATTCAATCCTTTCACATATTTAAAGGTCTCAATCATGTCCCGCCTCTCCCTTCTTTCCTCCAGACTGTACAAATTAAGTTCTTTAAGTCTCTCCTGATAAGTTTTAAGTTTAAGTCCTTCCACCATTTTCGTTGCCCGCCTTTGGACCCGTTGTATTTGAATAATGTCTTTTTGCAGGTAAGGTCTCCAGAACTGCACACAGTATTCTAGCTGTGGCCTCACCAGGGCTCTATACAGCGGCATCACAACCTCCCTCTTCCTACTGGTGATGCCTCGAGCTATGCAGCCGAGCATCTTGCTTGCTTTTCCCACTGCCTGGCTACACTGTCCACTCATCTTGCAGCTATCAGTAATCAGTACCCCTAAATCTCTCTCCTCCGAGGTCCTGGCTAACACAGTGCTGCCCATACGGTACTCATAGCAGGGATTCCTTCTACCCAAGTGCATGATTTTACATTTAGAGACATTAAACTCTAGTTTCCACAGTTTTGACCATCCATCCAGTAAAGCTAAATCATTTTCCATGTTGCAGACACCTCCAGGAATATCCACCCTATTACTAACCTTTGTATCATCAGCAAACAGACAAACTTTTCCTACCAAGCCTTCTCCTATGTCACTTACAAATATATTAAAAAGAATGGGGCCCAGGACAGAGCCTTGCGGCACACCACTTGTAACTCGCCTTTGTTCAGATTGCACACCATTTACAACAACGCTCTGATACCGATCCCTCAGCCAACTGGAAATCCACTGAACTATCCAGGGATTGAGTCCTACCTTCAATAACTTATCTATGAGCTCCTTATGAGGTACAGTGTCAAAGGCTTTGCTAAAATCCAGATAGGCGATATCCACAGCACCACCTTCATCTAAAACTTTAGTGACATTGTCAAAGAAATCAATAAGATTGGTCTGACATGATCTGCCCTCAGTAAAGCCGTGCTGTTTTGGGTCCAATAGGTCATTAATTTTTAGATGGGAAATTATCTGTTTTTTAAGAGTGTTTCCATTAATTTGACCACTATAGATGTTAAACTAACTGGCCTGTAATTACTGGCTTCTTCTCTACTCCCCTTTTTATGGATTGGTACGACATTGGCCATTCTCCAATCATCTGGAACCTCACCAGTTGAAAGGGAATGGTTAAGTAAATCAGTCAGAGGGGCTGCAATCACAAACCTAAGTTCCCTTAGAACTCTGGACCCATCGCCTTACTTACCTTTAGATGTGCCAGCTCGGATAGGACATCAGCCTCCAGAAACTCCGCAGCTGTGCCCTCCCAGCGGGATGCTGTGCTATGGCCATGCCTGCTACTATCTGAAAATACCGAACAAAAGTAGCTATTCAGATGGTCAGCCACAGCCTTATCTCCGTCAATATATTTATTTTCCCTATTTCTAATTTTTGAGACTGCATTGTTTTTCTTCTTTCTGTCACCAATATTTCGGAAAAAGGTTTTATCTCCCCTCTTCATAGATTTGGCCATTTTTCCTCCTTTTGCCCTTTAGCAGTCCTTATAATCAGTTTTGCTTCCCTCTGTTTAATTTTATACACCTCTCTGTCAGCTACACTTCCACTTACTTTATACTTCTTATAGGCAGACTTCTTATCTTTTATGATAGTGCTGACTTCCCTAGTAAACCATAATGGTTTCTTCTTCCTTTTATTCTTGCTAGTTTGTTTCACATATTGCTTAGTTGCCTTTAAGATGGCCATTTTTAATAGTGACCACTGGGCACTCACTTCTGCTACTCTGTTTCACTCACCTAATTTTCTTTCTACATACTCCGCCATATCCTTGAAGTTTGTCTTCCTAAAGTCTAGCACTTTGGTTCTGGTGTGTGATTGCACAATGTCTGTTTTTATTCTGAACCATAAGCATTGATGGTCACTGGAACCCAGATTTTCTCCAACCCTGACCTCGGACACCAGATCCCCATTGGTCAGAACTAAGTCCAGAATGTTATCTCCTAGTTGGCAATGTCACAAGTTGTTTTAGAGACACTCCATTAAGTGCCTCTACTAAATACGCTTGTTCATTTTCCTCAGCTTTTGAATTGGTTTTTGGTCTGCCTTTAACAAAAAAAAACACCAGGCCGCAGGGCATCCCAAACCTGCACTTAGCAGCCTATCTGTTATAATAAATACGCTTGTTCATCCTCCTCAGCTTAATTAAAGTATTACATTTTGAATTGGTTTTTGGTCTGCCTTTAATAAAAAAACACCAGGCCGCAGGGCATCCCAAACCTGCACTTAGTAGCCTATCTGTTATACTAAATACGCTTGTTCATCCTTCCTCAGCTTAATCAAAGTATTGCATTTTGAATTGGTTTTTGGTCTGCCTTTAACAAAAAAAACACCAGGCTGCAGGGCATCCCAAACCTGCACTTAGCAGCCTATCTGTTATACTAAATACGCTTGTTGATCCTCCTCAGCTTAATCAAAGTATTGCATTTTTAATTGGTTTTTGGTCTGCCTATAACAAAAAAAACACCAGGCCGCAGGGCATCCCAAACCTGCACTTAGCAGCCTATCTGTTATACTAAATACGCTTGTTCATCCTTCCTCAGCTTAATCACAGTATTGTATTTTGAATTGGTTTTTGGTCTGCCTTTAACAAAAAAAAACCAGCCCACCTGGGTATCCCAAACCTGCATTAGGCAGCCTATCTGTTATACTAAATACGATTGTTCATCCCTCCTCAGCTTAATCAAAGTATTGCATTTTGAATTGGTTTTTGTGCTGCTGCCAAAAACTCTAGGCCACAGGGCATCCCAAGCCTGCACTTAGCAGCCTATCTGTTATACTAAATACGTTTGTTCATCCTTCCTCAGCTTAAAGTGGACCAACACCCAGGATTTTGACTATCCTGGGTTTTGGTCCACTTCTGCGGGGCACCCCGATCGGGGGTGCCCCGCTGTGTGAAACCCCCCAGAAAGCCCAATAAACTCACCTCTCCCCGCTCCCACGTGACTGCCTGGTCCAATCTCCGCCAACGTCCAGGCGGGGAACAGGAACGTCCAAGCGGCATCCGCCGCCGCCGCCGCCTCCCTCGCGTCACTTTCGGCGGTGGCGGAAGATAAGGTAGGTGATTTGGTGTGTTTGGGGGGTTGCACCCCGCGGGACATCCCGATCTCGGATGTCCGGGCCGATCACCTCTTATAGATTTCCGGGCCGATCACCTCTCGGTGTTGGTCCACTTTAATCAAAGTATTGCATTTTGAATTGGTTTTTGGTCTGCTGCCAAAACACTAGGCCGCAGGGTATCTCATATTGCCAATTTTCATAGTATCTGGTGCAGAGAAGCAGTCCCTCGCTTTATTTTGCTTCTTCTTTTTAAAGTAAACACATTTTTTATCGTACCTATTGCGCATTTCAAATACATAAAAATGTCAGGCAGACAAGTGCAAGGATGTTCAAAGAGGAGTGGCAGAGGCCAAGATTCAGCAGGCAGAGGTCGCAGCAGACTAGGAGCGAGTGGCAGCAGGAGTCACGGTGAGAGACCTGATCTGCCAGTATCTGCTAGCGGTCGTGTCTCCACCAGTATCGCATCTGCCGTGGTAGATTGGTTAACGCGCTCATCAACATTATCACAAGTTACATCTGAGACCCCCAGTCCTCTGACACAACCTTGAGTTGGCATGCCCCGAGAGCAGTCCCTGTCCTCCCATTGCCTCTGTCCTACGACATTCCCTCCCCCAGCGATGTATCCTATGCTTTGGGTTAAGCTCCACTCTTTAGTGAGGAGGACGATCAGATAGAGGACAGTCAGCAGCTACTGCCCAGCCAAGAAATGGAGGTGGCTTCTTTAGCTAGGCAGACAAATAGTGATGGGGACAGTGTTGTGGGTGTTGCGAGCGTTCCAGCTCCTGCGCCAGACACTGTTGAGGAAACCGAGAACATCAGTGACGTGCAGCCACAACTCGGTGATGATGATGATGATGATGATGATGATGATGATGATGAAGCCGATCGCACTTGGGACCCAGGTGATGAAGGGGCTTCCTCGTCATCATCAGGAGAAGAGGGGTGCAGGTTGCCCCGGAGTCAGCAGCTGAGGCAGCAAAGTGTTAGCAGCATGGTTGGCAGTCAGCATGGGGGCACAATTGTAAAGCCTGGAGCCAAACGGGGCCGGGGTAGAGCACCTGCTGCGCAGCAGGCTACCTTATCGGGAGGTAGTGGAGCAGGGGTTCCTGGAGTTGGCAACAGTAGCAGTGAATCAGTGTGGCCTGTTGGTGGGAAAAGTAGCTACTCGGCAGTGTGGCAGTTTTTCCTGAAGCATCCGCAGGAGGGTAACATGGCCACATGCAAGATATGTAGGCAGAAGGTGAAGCGTGGCCAGGGCCCAAATGTTGGCACCACGGCCCTGCGTCAACATATGATGCGCCACCATAAAGCGGCCTGGGAGAACCGAGGCTCCGAAGAGGTGGTCCAGCCTGCTTCCTTACCAAGTGGCACGCCGCTCCCAATTTCTGCCAGCCAAGCTCCAGCATTTCAGCCGAAGGCAGCTGTGCATCATACCCATCCTCTGTCGCTCCTCCTCCTCCAAGTCATGCATCCCGCCAGCAATCCATCAGCGAAGCCATGTCCAAGAGACAGCAGTATGCGCCCACTCATCCTACGGCGCAGAAGCTGAATGTGCTCCTGTCCAAGTTGCTGGTGCTGCAGTCGCTCCCTTTTCAGGTGGTGGACTCTGCACCTTTCAGAGAACTGATGGCTTGTGCCGAGCCGAGGTGAAGAGTCCCAAGCCGTCATTTCTTTGCCAAGAAGGCAGTACCAGCGCTGCACACTTTTGTTGAACAGAAGGTGGGCCAGTCCTTGAGCCTGTCCGTGTGTAGCAAAGTGCATGGCAGCGCCGACGTCTGGAGCTGTAACTACGGTCAGGGACAGTACATGTCGTTTACGGCCCACTGGGTGAATGCGGTCCCTTTGCAGCAGTAGCAGCAACTTGGACAGGTCGCGCCGCTTCGGCCTCCGCGCTCCCTCCCGTTGGGGCCTGTGACACCGTGCGATTCACCCTCCTCATCCTCCGCCATCTCCTCACCCTCCACTGTAGGCTCAAGTCTCAATGCCCCTCCAGTCTACCATGTGTGCAGGGCACGGAGGTGCCACGCTGTGCTTCACATGGTTTGCCTTGGCGAACGGAGTCACACAGGGGAGGAACTGCTTAAATGTATTCATCAGGAAATCCAAACATGGCTTACTCCAAGAAAACTTAAAATGGGAATCATGGTTACCAGCAATGGGAAGAACATTTTGTTTGCGCTGCGCCAAGGAAGCCTGACCCATGCCCCCTGCCTGGCTCACGTCTTCAATCTGGTTGTCAAGCGGTTTCTGAAGTGTTCCCCCCATCTGCAAGACATCCTAACAACTTCAAGGAAACTTTGCATGCATTTCAGCCACTCATACACCGCCAAACACACCGTTCTTGAGCTACAGCGTCAGAACGGTAGCCCCCAACATAGTCTGATTTGCGATGTTTCCACCCGTTGGAATTCCACCCTTCACATGTTGGACCGATTATATGAACAGAGTAAAGCCATCACGGATTTCCTGATAATCCAAGAGGATAGGGGGACTACCCTGTGTAACTTTATTTGTCAGTCGTCAGGATTACGGGATGAACAATGTGATTCAACTGCTTCATGTACTACAGCACATGTTGGAAACCATGGCTGGTCAGGGCACTGGAGACATGGCGTCTACATCTTACGGCCACATGAACCCCGTTGGAGCTGAACTGGAGGAGGAGGAAGAGGAGGAGGAGTGGCCCAGTGAAGCACAGTTTAGGCTTGGCGAAATGGCTGGTTTATCTAGTCAGCAGACAGGAGAGGAGGAGCAGGAGCAGCCAGAGGAGCTAGAGGGTTTTGAGGAAGGCGAGACAAAGGACCCGGACACACCGTGGCAGTATGCAGTGGAGATGGAGACAGGTAGTCCCTCCAAGTCACTTGCGCAAATGGCAGGAAGCATGCTCAAGTGCTTGTGTAGTGACCCCAGAATTGTTTCCATTTGTCGGCGGGATGACTTCTGGCTGTCCACCTTATTGGACCCTCGCTTCCGGCACAAAATGGGGGCATTTTTTAAACCCGCCGAGAGGGAGGACAAACTGAACTACTACAAAGACATTCTGCGTAGTCAGTGACTCGGGGGGACCTCTGCGCTCACTTTCCACTGCCATGGCTGCTGGGGGGGTTGGCAGGAGCAGCAGCAGCAGCTCCATCAGCAGCAGCCTCAGTCTTCAGTCGCTAATGAGTAGCTTTCTACACCCGCATAGTGAGGCTACTCATGAGCAGCAGGAAGACCTGGAGCAGGACTTCAACCAGCAGGTCATGTCATACCTTGACATGACCATGCCAACACACCTTGAGGATCCGTTGGACTTCTGGGCAGCCAAACTTGGCTTGTGGCCGCAACTAGCAGACTTTGCCCTGGAAAAGCTGTCTTGCCCGGCAAGTAGCTTGCCATCTGAGCGGGTGTTTAGTGCGGCGGGGGCCATAGTTATGGCGAGGAGAACTCGTCTGTCAACTAAAAATGTGGAGAGACCCACCTTTGTCAAAATGAATCAGGGATGGATCATCCAGGATTTCCACCCACCAATGGCTGATGCATGCGACTAGATTCAGCATGGTGCCACGTTTTACACTTTCCAAATGGTGCAAAACATATTTATGGCTTTAGACCAATTTTTGGGCTCCTGCTGAGGCCAACTTCAGAGTGTGCCTTCCAGCCAATTTTTGGGCTCCTGCTGATGCCAACTTCAGGGTGTGCCTTTCAGCCAATTTTTGGGTTCCTGCTGCTGCCAACTCCAGGGTGTGTCAGTAAATTTTTGGTCTCCTGCTGCGGCTGCTGCCAACTCCAGTGTCTCTTTAAAGTGGACCAACACCCAGGATTTTGACTATCCTGGGTTTTGGTCCACTTCGGCGGGGCACCCCGATCGGGGGTGCCCCGCTGTGTGAAACCCCCCAGAAACCCCCAAAAACTCACCTCTCAACGCTCCCACGTGAGCGCCGCAGCCAATCCCCGCCAACGTCCAGGCGGGGATCAGGAACGTCCAGGCCGCTTCCGCCGCCGCCGCCTCCCGCGCGTCACTCTCGGCGCGCGCGCGCCCCCGCCGGCCATTCACAGAGGGCCGGCGCGGGCGCGCGCACGTCTGGAGGGGTGCGCGGGAGGCGGCGGCGGCGGAAGCGGCGGCGGATCAGGTAAGGCGTTTTTGGGGTTTCTGGGGGGTTTCACCCCGCGGGACATCCCGATCTCGGATGTCCCGCGGGGTGGGGGGTGATCGGCCCGGGAATCTTATAGATTTCCGGGCCGATCACCCCTGGGTGTTGGTCCACTTTAAAGCAATGTTTGGGCTCCTGCTGCTGCTTGCAACTCCAGGGTGTGACTCATCCAATTTTTGGGCTCCTGCAGCCAACTCCAGTGTCTCTTTAAAGTAATGTTTGTGCTGCTGCTGCTGCTGCTTGCAACTCCAGGGTGTGATTCATCCAATTTTTGGGCTCCTGTAGCCAACTCCAGTGTCTCTTTAAAGCAATGTTTGGGCTCCTGCAGCTGCTGCTGCTGCTTGCAACTCCAGGGTGTCATTCAGCCAATTTTTGGGCTCCTGCTGCCAACTCCAGTGTCTCTTTCAAGCTATGTTTGGGCTGCTGCTGCTGCTGCTTGCAACTCCAGGGTGTGATTCATCCAATTTTTGGTCTCCTACTGCCAACTTCAGTGTCTCTTTAAAGTAATGTTTGGCTCCTGCTGCTGCTTGCAACTCCAGGGTGTGATTCATCCAATTTTTGGCCTCCTGCTGCCAACTCCAGTGTCTCTTTAACCCTTTAAGTGCCAGCCTACCTGCAGCTTTTGTCACCCTTTGTTGCCAGACCACGTTTCACTATTTTGCGCTACATATGTTCAACCTTGATTTTTGAAGGGATTTCCAGGGATTTTCCAGGAAAATTATATATTGTTTTTTTCAGCAGAGTCTGAGCTTCAACATGCAATATCTTGTTTGGCCTTTTTTAGGGTATTCTCAATACTTTTGGGTGAAATATGTGCAAAAAAATTAAAAAAAAAACTATTTTTTACAATTTGTAGTGTTTTTTGTAATAAAAAATGTAGGTTTGTCAATAAAATTTTATTGCGTGTGAAACCCCAATTTCTCCCGGTTACAGCGGTACCACATATGTATTGGTAGACACTCTTTCCTGCCCAGGAGACTCCCCCAAACTGAAACAGCGCTTTAGGAGATTTTCAGATAAAATACAACTATGCTACGCGCTAAGCGCACCTTGCAGTTTTTCCAGAAAAACAACCCTTTAAATTTGAAATACCCCCCACAAATGATATTTTCTCTGGAAGTACACACCTCAAGCTTTCTAGGCGTACCAGGCTTGTTGACATGGGCGCAGTTTTCTGGAAGTAATCCCTCAATCAATTCTTTGGTTGCACAGAGTTTCCCTAAAAAGAATAAAAAAGAAGAATCAAAGCCACATTTTCCTAAAAAAAACTATATGCAAACAAGAAAAAACAAGTAAAATCTGAAAAAACAACATGCCCCGAACAGAACGATACCCAACATGCATAGGTACTGTCAAGGGAAGAGTTGGCAAACACCCCAAAGTAAAGCGTGCACATAACGGTAATTGTACTTGAAATTTTTAGCTCTGCTGACAAAGTGCGCACCTTGCAATTTTTCAACCAAAACAACCCTTTACATTTGGAATATCCCCAATAAACCATATATTCCCTGAAAATAAACATGTTAAGCTTTCTAAGTGTACTGAGCTTGTTGTAGTGGGCTCATCTTTCTGGAAGTAATCCATTGATTGCACAGGGTTTCCCTAAGAAAAATTATAAAAAAGCAGAATAAAAGCCATGTTTTCCTAAAATATCAATATGCAAACAAGAAAAAACAAGCTAAATCTGAAAGCGCAAGGTCCCCCGAGCAGAACAATACCCAACATGCATAGGTACTATTAACCCTTTTAATTGCCAGCCTACTTGAATTTTTGTCACCCTCTGTTGACAGGTCATTTTCCCCATTTTGCGCCATTTTTAACCGTAATTTTTGCTGGAATTTCCCAAAAAATTATATACATATTTTTTGCAGCAGAGTTTAGGCTTTAACGTGAAATGTCTTGTTTGTAATTTTTCTACTGTTTTTTTAATATTTTTGCGTAAAAAAACAAAAAAATAAATGAAATTATATTTTTTAGACAATTGTCTCCTTTATTTTAAATATAAAATTTGTTTTTATTAATGAAAACCATATTGCATGTGATAGCCCCATTTCTCCCGATTACAACGGTACCACATATGTATCAATAGCCCCCGCATTCTTGCCCTGGAGACCCCCCAAACTAAAAAGAGCACTTTATAACATTTACAAATAAAATACAACTACTGTACACACTATAAACATAAGGGTTAATTAAAAAAAAATGACATAGGGTCCCCCTAACCCTTAAAATTCCCAAAATTGCCCCCCCCCCCCCCCCCCCGGGAGGGGGGACCATATGTCTTTTTTTTTAATTAACCCCTTATGTTTATAGTGTGGATAGCAGTTGTATTTTATTTGTAAATGTTATAAAGTGCTCTCCCCAAAAAAATGACATAGGGCTAACCCTAACCCTTAAAAATCTCAACAAAATTGACATAGGGACGACCCCATTTTTGGGGGAATTTTAGGGTTTAGGGTCAGGCTAACCCTAACCCTTAAAATTAAAAAGAAAATTACGTAGGGTCCCCCTTACCCGTCATAACCAGCTCGGGACCAGCTATGGGGGCTTGTAGAAGATCCAGTGTGTTGTCCAGCCAAGCGTGAATTTAAAAATTAGCTTTTAATAATTTTGCTTAAAAAGTCATAATCAGCCCATGTAGAAAAAACACATGACACCCTGCACCTAGTAGCTCAATTGGTGCAGATAGGGGACCATACGTGACGCGTTTCGAGCCACTACGGGCTCTTAATCATACGATATGGGAGCTTGTAGGAACAGAGTGGAGGGGCCAGCTTTTGTGGCCCCCCACCCTGCAGCGTACAAGCCCACATAGCCTGTGTGGGCCCAGGCTCTTCTGCCCCCCCCCTGGGCTTTGGGGAGGCAGGTAATTGGGGGTGCGGGGGTAAATGGCAAGTCACCCACTAGTTGCGGGTGACTTGCCAGCCCCCAGCCTTGTGAACTGGTACAGGGGTCTCATGGACCCCTTACCAGTTCACAAAGGGTTAACATTAAAAAAACACACTGACACATAAGAACTTTTTTTTACTTTACTTACCTCCGATGATCGTCAGCTCCTTTGTCCCTCGATGTGATGACAGATGCGATCATGCTGGCTGCAGTAGCAGAGGGGCAGGTGATGATCTGTTCACCTGCTCCTCTGCTCTTGTGGCCAGCATGATCGCATCTGAATGAAGAGCAGCAGGGAGCCAGGACGACACCCGGTGAGTGATGTCATAAGCTCCAAAGGGGCGGGGCTTAACGGAAAGATGGCGGCGCCCGTCGGGAGAGGAGGGGGAGAGCCCTTTCAGGCTCTCCCCTGAAGCTGAAGAGCCGGGGGGGGGCAAAGAGGAGAGCCAGGGTGGGGGGCGAAAAGTGAAGAGGAGACCCGGAGGGAGGCAGCGTGACTGCAGGTAAGTAAATGTCATTTTTAATTTTTTTTTTTTTTTTTACAGTTAGCAGCTGCTGCTGCCGAAGTGGGGGGGGCGCTATTCCAGGGGCTCCCCACGGGGGATCGGATGGCACCAAATTAAAGAGGAGACCCGGCTGGATCCAACAAGGGGTCAGGTGAGTATTTTACTTTTATATATTTTTTACTGTGGGGGTTTAAAGTCAGCTACGTGAGTCTCACGTAGCTGGCACTTAAGTGGAGTAGAGGCAGCTACGTGAGACTCACGTAGCTGGCACTAGAAGGGTTGAAGTAATGTTTGTGCTCCTGCTGCTGCTTGCAACTCCAGGGTGTGATTCATCCAATGTTGGGGCTCCTGCTGCCAACTCCAGTGTCTCTTTAAAGTAATGTTTGGGCTCCTGCTGCTGCTTGCAACTCCAGGGTGTGATTCATCCAATTTTTGGCCTCCTGCAGCCAACTCTAGTGTCTCTTTCAAGCTATATACCAATAGCGATTGTGGGTATCTTACAACCCACTAGTAAGAACGACCCTCCCAATGGGTGTAAGTGATACTGGACAAAAATAAGACATAAGGGGAAAGGGGGATGCAAAGTACTGCTTGTGAAAAATGTGCTCCCCTGACAGTGGGAGCACGCTCACGGCAGGTTAGGGCTGATATGGGAGGTGGGCCCACATGAAATGACTAGTACAACAATAGAGAATAGGGGTTACTAGGGCTCCACAACCCTATAACCTTGCCCAAATAATTTGTTTTTATAACCTTTATTGTTGATAATTTGGGCGAGGTTATAGGGTTGTGGAGCCCCGGGTCCTAGCCTGGGACCAAACTAGGGGAGGCCCAGTAACCCCTATTCTCTATTGTTGTACTAGTCTTTCAAGCTATGTTTGGGCTCCTGCTGCTGCTGCTGCTTGCAACTCCAGGGTGTGATTCATCCAATTTTTGGCCTCCTGCAGCCAACTCCAGTGTCTCTTTCAAGCTATGTTTGGGCTGCTGATGCTGCTGCTTGCCACTCCAGGGTGTGATTCAGCCAATTTTTGGGCTCCTGCTGCCAACTCCAGTGTCTCTT
Organism: Gastrophryne carolinensis; assembly: GCA_027917425.1. Classification (NCBI taxonomy): domain Eukaryota; kingdom Metazoa; phylum Chordata; class Amphibia; order Anura; family Microhylidae; genus Gastrophryne; species Gastrophryne carolinensis. Next base: position 112,727,685 of record CM051237.1, on the reverse strand, counting down.
TCAAGCTATGTTTGGGCTGCTGCTGCTGCTTGCAACTCCAGGGTGTGATTCATCAAATTTTTGGCCTCCTGCAGCCAACTCCAGTGTCTCTTTCAAGCTATGTTTGGGCTCCTGCTGCTGCTGCCAACTCCAGTGTCCCTTTAAAGTAATGTTTGGGCTCCTGCTGCTGCTTGCAACTCCAGGGTGTGATTCATCCAATTTTTGGCCTCCTGCAGCCAACTCCAGTGTCTCTTTCAAGCTATGTTTGGGCTCCTGCTGCTGCTTGCAACTCCAGGGTGTGATTCATCCAATTTTTGGCCTCCTGCAGCCAACTCCAGTGTCTCTTTCAAACTATGTTTGGGCTGCTGCTGCTGGTGCTGCTTGCAACTCCAGGGTGTCATTCAGCCAATTTTTGGGCTCCTGCTGCCAACTCCAGTGTCTCTTTCAAGCTATGTTTGGGCTCCTGCTGCTGCTGCTTGCGACTCCAGGGTGTCATTCAGCCAATTTTTGGGCTCCTGCTGCCAACTCCAGTGTCTCTTTCAAGCTATGTTTGGGCTGCTGCTGCTCGCAACTCCAGGGTGTGATTCAGCCAATTTTTGGGCTCCTGCTGCCAACTCCAGTGTCTCTTTCAGCTATGTTTGGGCTCCTGCTGCTGCTGCTCGCAACTCCAGGGTGTGATTCATCCAATTTTTGGGCTCCTGAAGCCAACTCCAGTGTCTCTTTAAAGTAATGTTTGGGCTCCTGCTGCTGCTTGCAACTCCAGGGTGTGAGTCATCCAATTTTTGGGCTCCTGCTGCCAACTCCACTGTCTCTTTAACCCTTCTATTGCCAGCCACGTAAATTTTACGTGGCTGCCTCTCCAACCGTTAAACGGCAGCCACGTAAAATTTACGTGCCTGGCTTTGCCCCCTGCTAGCGCCGGTAAAATAAAAAAAAAAACACTTACCTGACCCCTCATTTGAACCGGTCGGGTCTCCTCTTCACCCTGGGGGGCTCCGATCCCCCGTCGGGGCTCCTCCGGAGGAAGGGGAGAGCCCGGAGTAGCCCCCCCCCCCCCGTTTTTGCGGCCGCTGGCTTTTCCTGCAAAAAAAAAAAATGACATTTACTCACCTCCATGTGCGCTCGATCGCGCCGGCCCTCCTCTTCACCTGGGGGGCCTCCGATCCCGCCCCCCAGGGCTATCTATCTTCAGGAGAGAGCCTGTCAGGCTCTCTCCCCTCTTCCTCTGATGGGCGCCGCCATTTTGCCGTGAAGCCCCGCCCCTTTTGGGGGCGGGGATTATGACGTCACTCGGGCCGGCGTCTTGACAGCTCCAGGCCTCTCAGCTTTCAGATGCCGGTGATCGGTGGTGAGAGAAGGAGGGGACAGGAGATTCTCTGATCTCCTGCCTCCCCTTCTCCTCTGGCTGCCGATCACCGGCATCTGACAGCAGATCAGCGAGGGACACAGGAGCTTACGATCGACGGTGAGTAAAGAGTTAATTTATTTTTTTTTTAATAAAATTATTTTTTTCTGTGTTTTTTGTTTATTTAACTGTTAACCCTTTGTGAACTGGTAAGGGGTCCATGAGACCCCTGTACCAGTTCACAAGGCTGGGGTCTGGCAAGTTACCTGCCCTAGCGGGTGACTTGCCATTAACCCCTGCACCCCCAATTACCTGCCTCCCCAAAGCCCAGGGGGGGGGCAGAAGAGCCCGGGCCCACATAGGCTATGTGGGCTCGTAGGCTGCAGGGTGGGGGGGCCACAAAAGCTGGCGCCCCCACTCTGTGCCTACAAGCCCCCATAGCTGGTCCCGGGCTGGTTATGACGGGTAGGGGTGACCCTACGTCATTTTTTTTTTAATTTTAAGGGTTAGGGTTAGGGTTAGCCTAACCCTAACCCTTAAAATTCCAAAAAAAAATGGGGTCCCCCCCTACTTTTTTTTTTTTTCAGTGGACCAACACCCAGGTTGATCGGCCCGGATCAGATCCCTCCCTGCGGGGCATCCGAAATCGGGATGCCCCACTGTGTGAAACCCCCCAGGACGCCCCAATCGCCTTACCTTATCCCCGTTCCAACGGTGCATGCGTGGGCCGCATCTCGCGCTTCTCTCTATCAGGGCGCGCACAAGTGCCGGTCGTTTGTGAATCGCCGACGCGGGCGCGCTCCCTGTTAGAGGGAAGCGCGAGATGCGGCTGCCAGCGCGCTCAGAGCCGCTGTGGTTGTCCGTCCCTTGTACGTGCATACCACAGTGGCTCTGAGCGCTCTGATTGGACGAGCGCTCGCACATGCACCGTAGGAGCGGGCTGAGGTGAGTTTTTTTATACCTTTCTCGGGGGTTTTACGCAGCGGGGCACCCCCGCGGAAGTGGTTCAAAACCCAGGATAGTGAAAATCCTGGGTGTTGGTCCACTTTACGGGTTAGGGTTAGGCTAACCCTAACCCTTAAAATTCCCCCCCAAAAATGGGGTCCCCCCACCCCCTGGGATTAAAAAGAAAAAATTTAAAAAAATTAAAATTTTAAAGAATTAAAATTAAAAAGAAAACTACATAGGGACCCCCCCTCCCGGGGGGGGGACCCCACTATTTTTTTAATTTTTAGGTTTAGGCTTAGCCAAAAATTCCCAAAATAAATTGGAGTCCCCCCGCTGGGAGGGGGGTCCCTATGTCATTTTAAATTAACCCCTTATGTTTATAGTGTGGATAGTAGTATTTTATTTGTAAATGTTATAAAATGCTCTTTTCAGTTTGGGGGGTCTCCTGGGCAAGAATGAGGGGTTATTGATACATATGTGGTACCGTTGTAATCGGGAGAAATGGGGCTATCACATGCAATATGGTTTTTATTACTAAAAAAATGTTTTATTTAAAATAAAGGAGACAATTGTTTAAAAAATATTATTTTATTTATTTTTTTGTTTATTTTTAAGCAAAAATATTTAAAAAACAGTAGAAAAATTACAAACAAGACATTTAATGTTAAAGCCTAAACTCTGCTGCAAAAAAAATATATATATTTTCCAAGAAATTCCAACAAAAATCACAGTTAAACATGCCGCAAAATGGGGAAAAATGACCAACTGAGGGCGACAAAAGTTCAAGTAGGCTGACAATTAAAAGGGTTAATAGTACCTATGCATGTTGGGTATTGTTCTGCTTGGGGGACCTTGCGCTTTCAGATTTAGCTTGTTTTTTCTTATTTGCATATTGATATTTTTGGAAAAGGTGTTTTTTATTCTGCTTTTTTATAAATTTTTTTGTGAAACCCTGTGCAACCTAAGAATTCTTCAAGGGATTACTTCCAGAAAGATGAGCCCACGACAACAAGCTGGGTACGCTTAGAAAGCTTAAAATGTGTACTTTCAGAGAATATATGGTTTATGTGGGATAATACAAATGTAAAGGGTTGTTTTGGTAGAAAAAGCACAAGGTGCGCACTTTGTATGCAGAGCTGAAATTTTGAAGTAAAATTACCGTTACGCACATGCTTTACTTTGGTGTGTTTGGCAACTCTTCCCTTGACAGTAGCTATGCATGCTGGGTATTGTTCTGTTCGGGGCATGTTGGTTTTTCAGATTTTCAGTTTTTTTCTTGTTTGCATATAGTTTTTTTTAGGAAAATGTGGTTTTGATTCTGCTTTTTTATACTTTTTTTAGGGAAACCCTGTGCAACCAAAGAATATATTGAGGGATTACTTCCAGAAAACTGCACCCATGTCAACAAGCCTGGTACACCTAGAAAGCCTGAGGTGTGTACTTCCAGAGAATCTATAGTTTGTTGGGGGTATTTCAAATGTAAAGGGTTGTTTTTCCTGAAAAACTGCAAGGTGCGCTTAGCACGTAGCATAGTTGTATTTTATCTGAAAATCTCCTAAAGAGTTGTTTCAGTTTGGGGGAGTCTCCTGGGCAGGAAAGGGTGTCTACCTATACATATGTGGTATCGCTGTAACCGGGAGAAATTGGGGTTTCACGCGCAATAAGATTTTATTGACAAACTTACATTTTTTATTACAAAAAAACACTACAAATTGTAAAAAATAGTTTTTTGGGGGTTTTTTTGCACATATTTCATCCAAAAATATTGAGAATACACCTAAAAAATGACAAACAAGACATTTCATGTTAAAGCTCAGACTCAAAAAACAATATATCACTTTCCTGGGAAATCCCTGGAAATCCCTTCAAAAATCACAGTTGAACAAAGGGAGCGCAAAATAGTGCAAAATGGTCTGGCAACAGAGTGTGACAAAATCTCCAGGTAGGCTGGCAGTTAAAGGGTTAAAGCAATGTTTGGGCTCCTGCTGCTGATTGCAACTCCAGGGTGTGATTCATCTAATTTTTGGGCTCCTGCTGCCAACTCCAGTGTTTCTTTCAACCAATGTTTGGGCGGCTGCTGCTGCTTGCAACTCCAGGGTGTGATTCATCTAATTTTTGGGCTCCTGCTGCTGCCAGCTCCAGGGTGTGTTTTTCAGGCCCCTCATAGTGATGCCACCTCAACTCTCTGCAATTGTGCCACTTTGCGATTCTATTAGCGATGCCTCCGATCTGCATGTGATAAATATTTACAGTATTATTTCACTAACCCAGCACGCGCCCTATGCGTGTTACAGCAAGGCAGAATGGTTTACAACCCTATTGAGGCTCTAGGAGGCTCAGAAATAGCCGTTTTTAATAGCGATTCGTCGCAAATAAATTAGGGTCAAAACGATTTTATGTCTGAAAATTCGGCGAATCAGTCGAATCGAATTTTTCAAAAGTTCGCTCATCTCTAACTATTACCTTCATGAAGCAGGAGACTAGTCAAGCAATACAACTAAATACAAGTCCTTTTCAAAGGCTACTGGCTTCTCTAAATGTACCTTTTTATTTCGATTTTCCCAACTAAGACACTGCCTGCAGGCACGATTTTTAAGGTAATAACCCCATGCTGATGAAATCCAGATCTGACTAGATCCAGGTAGAGTTAAGGACGGGGTATAAGGATTGTACTCCAAGCATATATTTCACCAATAAGCATTAACAATTAGACAATTTGCAATGTCTCCAGTATTGGGAATGAGACCCTAGGTGGCCAATTGCTAGCCCAGGCGCTATACCAATGGCCCATGGATGGTCAAAGGGGTCTGCCACTTGCCGCCAATGGACTCCAGGAAGGGACTGTGAGGGTAGTAAGACATGCTCCAGTATGAACAGCTAGAACAGAACCACTGTCCCTGGGACTTTTTCCAAATTTTGGATGGTAGAGGTGGCGCAATGACCAGGTTAACACTTTGAAAAAAATAAGTGGGTTTTGGTTTGTTTGCGCACTCAGTCTCTAAAATGTTAGCTCTCACTGCTGTAGGCATTATACCATTTATTTTTTAAATACTGGATTACAAAGGGAGTAAGCAATAGTAACTGTATAAAAAGTAAAGAACCTGAGATAAATGTTTTTAAGATTGCCTTTTGGTAAGCTTTAGTCAGACATCTGCCTGTCCAGCATGCGTTCCTTTAGCTGTTTATTTGCCAAACCTGGGAATCTGAAATATGAGCTGTCAGGAGCCTCTGAACAAATCCAGTACAAGGCAACAACAAAATAAATAAATAAAGGCGAGCGAATGCTAAGCTGGAATTTTACTGTTGCTATAGAAATGCTGTGATGAAAGTGACAATTGAAAAGCATCTTGTACTTGATAGTGACAATGAAAGAGACAGAATTATCGGCATAGAAAGCAGGGGTGAATAATAAAGAGGAGATGGAGAAATGTGGTGCGGGAGATCTGGTCCGTCAGTAAGTACGCCATGCTGGCAAGTGTCAGCTTATTTATATTCTGTTAATGCAAAACAGCATTGCTCTGTATTTGCACTTATCTCTTAATTGAACTCAGTGTTCTCTACAATTACTATACAAAGTTCAAAATAGTGAATTATGCAAAGTAGCTACTAGTTTGTTGCATTGAAATGACTCAGAATAAAGACATTAAAGTGGGCCAAAACCCACCCAGGAGTCTATGTGACTTCAGGGAGGGCTTACTTCCTCCCCTAGGGGCATCCCAAACTGGGATCTCCCGCTATGAAAAACCCCCCAGGGCATGCAGTAAACTCATCTTTCCCGCAAGGCCACGGCACCTACGTGCCAACATCATTCGCTTACCTCCTCCGCTGTGCATGGCTGTGTGATGCCGGCGGCGCTCACAAGTCCGGCTAGAATTCCAGATGGCCCGAGGAAAGATAAGTGGACTCAGTGACCTGGGGGGTTTCAAACAGCAGGGAACCCCAAACCGGGGTGCCCCATGGGGACAGACCAAAACCAGGATAGTAAAAATCCCAGGTTTTAGTCCACTTTAAAAGCTAGTAAATAGTTTTGATATGTTCCAGGGAAACAATAGTTTTACTGAAAAATAGCTAATAGCACAGGTGAATGCACATGAAAAGCTATTTAAAATACCAAGCTGAGGCAAAGCTCCTCGTGGAGGACAGAATGTCACCTTATGTGGCAAGTGATCTGTCTCACATAAATATGACCAGATACCCCGCTTTCAGTGGGACAGTCCCACTTTTATTTAAAACATTTTATCCCAATTACCTGCATCTTTCTTGGACAGAGGGTCCTTGGGGTATGTGACTGGGGGCAGGGCTACAGATGCTTACACACATGAGTGGCATAGAATGGATATTTTGTACTAAAAAATCCCATAAATAAGCTACATCACTAAATCACACTTACTATGCCCATCACCCACAAACTGGTTTAAGCTGTTTGACCCCCTTGCACAAAATGGTCAGTTTACAACTATAGTACTTACCACACAGAGTTTCTAATAAAGTGAAGGGTTCAAGGTAAAGAGTGCTATCTTAAATCAGGAAGTGACACATGGCACATACGGACCAAAAACCGGATAAACCTTTTGGTGGGGGCCTTTTTCATCTCTGTGCCATCCAAAGTTTTCAGAAAGCCAATGAGAGTGCAATGCTTGATATAAAGTCGCACTGAGAGTAGTAAAACCTTCACTGTGAGTTTTTAAACTTGTGCTCCTCCTGTTCAATGTAACAAGCAGGGCCAACCAGCTCCCAGTTTTGTTACATTGTAAACAGGCAGATATATGGCTGCTGTGATAATGTATCAATGACTGCACCCTGCAATTACAAAACAATTAGCTTCACAGCTTACAGACAGCTTACTGTGACGTGTGAGTGATGTGTAAGTGATCTCTCCATTGCACTCTTAAAAATGCTGTATCTGTAGCTTTTAGTATTTACACAGTATTTACAGGTACTCTTTACCTTGTAGCTTTGAATAGGGGGCTTTTCATTATTAGTGATGAGCGAGCCGGAACTGCAAAGTCCCCACACCTGAACACATAATTCAGCTGAACCCGGAAAGCTGGATGACTGGCTGCTGAGCATCCAATCAATCTGCTTTAGAACATAGAAATCACAGCCCACAGCCCATACTGAGCATGGCTGTGATTGTCCAGGAGTGACAAGTGACCCTGCTGTATAAGAGGCCTGTTACAGTGATGTAGGTTGGCCAGGGAGAGGCTGTAGCTGCAGTGAGAGACAGTGAGGGACCTAGGAAAACTTAATAATTATCCTTAGATAATGAGTAGGGATGAGCGAATCGGTTCTAACGAACCTGAATTCGCTCCGAATTTCAGGGAAAATTAGATTCAGCAAAAACCCGAATTTTTAGTGGTTCGTCCTGACCGAATTTTCCCTGAATTAAAAAAAAAAAAATCCCGGCATGGTGGGAGCGGGGAGACCAGCTGCACTGTCAGCGGGCGGCGGAAGCCGGCTTCCGCCGCCCGCTGACAGCGCAGCCGGCCTCCCCGCTCCCACCATGCCGGCATTTTTTTCAGCAAACACTTACCGGCATGGTGGGAGCGTGGAGGCCGGATGCGCTGTCAGCTGTCATCAGAGGACGCGTCATCAGTGTTTGCTGTATAGTGGGAGCAGGGAGGCCGGCTGCGCTGTCAGCGGGCGGCGGAAGCCGGCTTCCGCCGCTCCTGCTGACAGCGCAGTCGGCCTCCCCGCTCCCACCATGGCGGCATTTTTTTTTTCCATTTCAGGGCTTGGTGGGAGCGGGGATGCCGGCTGCGCTGTCAGCGGGCGGCGGAAGGAGGCCGGCTGCGCTGACAGCGCAGCCGGCATCCCCGCTCCCACCAGAGATAAGCGATTCACTAAAGTTCGATTCGGACGAACCCGAATTTCTTTGAGAAATTCGGCGAATCGCCCGAATCTAATTTTTGAGACGTTTGCTCATCTCTAATAATGAGGGACAGCAAGTTAACAACAAGTTAATCATAACTGTCCTTTTCAGGGCACGTCCAGGAGGGAGAAGAGGCTCAAATACTGGGGGACAGAGAAATATCTGTTAATTGTTCTTTTCAGGGCACTTTCAGAGGCGAGAGGAGGCACATAAACTGAGGGACAGAGAAACATATAACTGTCCTTTTCAGGGCACTTTTAAGAGGGAGAGAAGGCCCAAATACTGAGGCACACAGAAATATCTGCTAATTGTCCTTGTCAGGGCATTTTCAGGGGGCAGATGAAACTCATTTGCTGAGCCCCAGAGAAACATCTATATGTTCATTTCAGGGTGCTTAAGGGGGAGGCTCATCTCCTGCTACTGAGTGATGAGTCATCCCTGTTCAATTTCTGGCTCTCTAAATTGGATATGTGACCAGAGCCTTACAATCATTAACATGACCCAGGTGTGGATCCTGGAAGTAAATACAAACAGCAATAACCAATTGCTACATGCTCAGCGGCTTTCTGAGCGTTGGGATATCATAATAATGAAGAGGAATGATATGCATGGCTCCACCTATTCACCCAGGATAATGAACATAGAGGCTGCTCTTGGTCTTTGTGCGCCATGTAAATACTTTTCTTTTTGAACAAAGCCTTCTTTAGAGCCTCCATCATTGTAGTAGAAGTTAGATACATTATTGATCTCAGTGTGATATCTGGGATGTGAGACTTAAAGGTAAAGTCCACTTCTTTAGACCTTTCTTAATACTCTAGCACTGGGCAGTCTTAGTGGTAACTAGATGATCTGCATACCATACCACCACTCCTGCCCCAACATTCGTCTCCTGCAACCTCAATTTGTAAAGCTGGGAGCTACTCTTCCAGGTTACAGCTGGTGGGTAGGCATGGTCTCTGTAGGGCCGGCTCCCATTGAAAACAATCAGTGCCTCTGTACATAGCAATTCCTGGAGTTGGGAGATGCCCATTGTTTTCACCTGCAGATCGGAACCCAGAACCGCATCTCCCGGCTTCACAAACCAGGACTGAGGGGAACTGATCAATGTTCCGAGAGCACTGGTAAGGTAAGCAGATATTCTTCCTACCTCTTGGACTGCCTAACACTGGAGTTTTAGGAAAAGTCCACAGTAGTGGACCTTTTCCTCAAACCTCCTGCAGCCGAGGTCCCATGCAGAGTTGTTTTCTGAAATGCTGCACATCCTCAGCTGCCAGTCTGGTATGCTCCCTGACCTGCTCCTGGGTGCAACCATGCCTTCAATCCTGAGGGCATGGTCCAAAAGTGTGAAGAGTTAAGAGCAGGATGCACCACCCAATCATACACTTGGAGAAGCTCCTTTCAGCAGTGGTTTGCCATAACAAGCAGGAACTGGCAGGGGAGCACACAGTCAGCACTTAGACTGTCAGATGGACACACAGCATGTGCAACTTTGTGTGGGATCAAGACTAAAGAAACATAGGTCAGTATAGGGCTTTTTTAAATTTTTCCGACAAAAACAATGTATATTGGAGTCAAAATTGTGCCAGACTTTAGTAGAGACTTTAGTAAGAATGACCACCTACAGAACAGTGCTCTTGCACAAAAGGTGGGGGGAACTATACACATTTTAGTGAAGGATGTTCTCAAACACAAAGCACTTTTTATTTTATCAGGCAAAACATATCAGATTTGATGACCTAAACAAACACAGTTTTTAACAGCATGAAGAAGATGGAAACACGTGCCAGACAAAGCCTTGAGTTTTTATTTTATTTATTTTTTTCTACATATTTGTAAAGAGGTGACACACCCAAAATATATATTTCATTACTGACTGGTATCTCTCCTTTTCTTCTCTCGATTCAAAGTGTACTCTTTGAATTTCCTGATCTTTGTTGTTTTGCTTGATTAGAGGATAAATTAACTTTCCAGGATAACCTCTCTATAACAATGGAAGAATAACACTTTTTAGGACAGCAGGGCTGCAATTCAGTATTACCGGTATTAAGCTGAACAAGACAATACACACAATTGCAGGGATAGTGGTTTGCCTGGAACATTAGTAAATTAATTCTGCTTTCTAGACAAAAAGTCCAAGTAGCCACTTACCCTTATAGTGAACTTAAACTCCCGGTGCCAACTTCGTGCCAGGTAAGAGTTGAGTCTGCAGGGGCCATAACCCACCTAGTCCCAATAGACATGAGGCCCTAAATTTAAGGGATAACTTTTCCTCATGAAACTCATGGAGCTTTTATGGTGCGTGACAGGATCTAACTGTCTGAAAGAACTATGGTGGAAAAAAGTGAGCATTTCTCTAATTCAGGGCTTACTGATAGAGTGAAGGGGTAGGTTAGGTTAATTTAGCACCCCTGGGGAGCAGGACACTCCATGGCAGAGTTGCAAAATAGTTTAGCCATACATTCCTATTTGGAAAAAGTATAACATATGAAATACATTAATTAATGATGTCATTACACTTTGGATCTAATAGAAATTGCATAAAGGCTTTTATTTCAGAGCAATGGCTCATTGATTTATTAGATAGTATACTCTAACAAGCAGTGGGCTCATACTTTTAGCCTCTCTGTTATGATCTGTAATGTTAACATTTCATGAACAAAGTTGTACTGTAAAGCTCTACAGAAATGGATGGCACTATATAAATAAAAGATGATAATAAGAAGATAAAAAAGTAATACTTGGGTATCTTCCTTAGAGCTGAGAACCAAATATTTAGACTACAGTTTCAACACTGTTTAATAGAAGACGTACAAAATCCAGGTTCTCACCTCATGAGCTAGAAGATTTTGCTGCCAAGTTGTGCATTAAATTATTCCACACAGATATTAAGATGACCTTAGGTTAAAACAAATAAGCCCAGTGTCCTTTGTGACATGTTACTCCATTATCACACCATAAAAAAACAGAAGATGTACTCATTGTCCTCTTCCTTGAATGGTTTCCTGATGCTGCAAAGCTTCTGACTTTCCAGGTGAAGTTCCTTTCCAAAGAGAACTCAACCACGGTATGTGTTGAAAAGGCCCAAGTCCTTTATATACATAGAATCCACAGCTCTGGTATTTTTTTTTATTATTTTCGACATACAAGACACAAAGGTAGACACAAGGTCAGGTAATCTTCCTGATTTTTAAAGTTTTTTTTTCTCATTTTTGCCAAAAAAATGCAAGCAAAAGAAGAAGAGAATAATGTTTGTTCTTCCATACAAACTTATCTTCAATATGAAGACAATCAAAACAATAAAGAGAAGATGGAAGCGTGCAGAAGGCCTCCCTCCTTAATGCAGCAGCAGTGTCAGAAATTAGGATACATGTGGCATCCATTCATGGGTAAAGCGGGCAAAATGTGGCATCCTTCATCTCTTTGCAATTGTGTGATAATAAAATTAAGCACCTTTATCCAACCATCCAATACTACTGATGCTGACATACAAGACATTTTCAAGTAGCATCTGTCTTTTAAAATCATAGCGTACATCCTTTGGCAGATGTTCCCGTAGATCTTCACTGCTCCATTTATGAGAGACGATCAAAGTATTGGCCTTACGTTTCCTGACATGTAGTCCAACATGGATCCTGAAGTGTTACCTATTGAATTGCAAAGTTATCTTCTCCCACTGCCCAAACCCTTCATTATCTTCAACCTCTTCTCTTTCCCTCCTCCACCCTTGAGGGCTTCCTCACCCAGCCCAAAGTCTTATGCCATAGATGTGGGTGATTGACTCATTTGGACCCTCATGGATTGAATACAGTTCAGAATTTTTTTCTGGTGTCCAGCTAATGTAATTCCTATCCTCAGAAGGTCCCTAGAAAAGACAAAAAACTGTTCAGAAACAATTCCTAATAATTACATTCAATGTGATGAATGTCATAAAAGCTGGCCATTAAAATGTTAGTTCAGCCAGAGGTTCAGTAGAAGAAAACTGGTTAAAAGACTTCTAGTCCTGGCACTAGGAATGTCCTCACTCCTTTCTGGCCCCACATGTAGACAATTAACAAGCCAGCGAGACAGAAGTAGACTGGATCACAGGGCTCAGCTAAGTTACAACCTACTTCCAGCTGCAAACTCTAGTTCAGGTCCCCACTGATTTCAATGGGGACTACAGTTCAGGTTTGGCAAGTTTGGGCCGCCCAAACTGAACTTTTGTTCAAAGTTTGGCGGAACTTGCCAGGGGGTTCGCTCATCAGTAGTCATCAAGGGAAAAATAACCCAAAAATGCTATTAGCCCATGTCATTAGAAAAAGCAAGCACACCTTTCATTTAACTTGCTAATACATAGGACATTGCAAGCATTTATTTGGTGACTGAAGCTGAAAGTTGTAAATAGGACACAGTTCTGTACTGTACCTTTGGGTGCACTTTTATGTGTGAATTGAAACATACATGTGAGTGAGCTTTTCCTACACACAAAAGTGCACCTGTGATGGCACATTTTTCCAGGTACATACTTTTTCCATTCAAGTAAGAATAGTTTCTTGAAAGTTTGGAAACAACAGCACTCTATGGGGTATGCTAAAGATTTGCCATTTTTTCTGCATACCCTGTAGGGTGATCTGGTTTCCAAACTTTCAAAAAAATATCCTTGCCTCTAACCTGGAAAAATGCCCCATCATAGACGCCGGTGTTTTTTTTTTAAGCAAGAAAATTTTACTCAGGTGGAAGTTTCAGTTACACCCAAAAGTGCACCCAAAGTTAAACCTACTTCACAAAATACATAGCATGAACCCCATTGTGTTTTTGCTTGTACACTGCTAAGCATGAGCAGTAAACAATTTTGTTGTGCACCCCCCACTGCCAGTCAGTTTGGGTCATGCTAATTAAATAAGACCAAAATCCATTACATTTGTTAATTTGTAACCTGCTGATATTGCTATCTTGCACATTATAATGAAAGTAAAAATATCACACATTTTCTCCTGGTGCTGAATCACACCAATGTCCATGTGCATAAACCATAAAAATAAACAGGTAATATTTGCACGTAACTGATGCTTAGACCTGCCTCCCAGTAGGAGCATTACTGACATAGGTCAGTTTGTAGCATTGACATGAAAAGCTTTTCCTCCACCAGAGAGTTCATGAAAACATTGGCTTAATTATGCACTTACTCTGGTGTCATTTGGGCAACAAGCTGCAGAGAAGTGAAACCAGAGGTCAAGAAGTTATCTCTGTACTGTCCCATTTTAATAGCAGTCAACCAATCATCTACTGAGGTAAAGGCTGTGAAGTCTGGGATGGAGCGGTCAAGCAGTGGCTGGGAAGGCCTGCAAGAAAATGTAAAAACCTATTAGAGGAAAGTGACACAGGGTAAAGAAAGATGCCCAATACCAGTAAAGAAAAAATAAAATATACAAAGTAATTTAAGTATAATTAGTGAGTATATTAAGGTGTACTTGTTGTTTAGCAGTATGACACACAAATTAGAGTGAGTGTAGCACAACCTTGACATGAAGGGTGTGCTTCCTCAGAAACCACAAGTAGCAAACTTACAACACCACCAGAAGGGGACACAATCCATGGATATGTGAAAATAGTACTTAATACATTATTTTATTGTTTCAAGAAAGAGACAGCTAAACAGACTATATATATTCAAAAACAACTGCTACCAAACCCAGGGCCAACCAGTTATTCAGGTTTAATATTAGTGCTATGAGGACAATAAATAACTAGAAATTGTTATATAGCGCCATCAACTTCCGTAGCGCTTTACAAGGTATGAATTCAGACAGGGTAAAACATAATAGTACAGAGAACAACACAAAATTAGATGCCACAGGTTAAAACCAAGTGTTATGAGCACAGGAGACAATAGGAAAGAGAGCCCTGCCCTTGCGAGCTTACAGTCTACAGGATGGGGGTGGAGACAAAGGGGACGGGGTCACAAGTGGTAGAGCTTGAGTATGGCTGCATGTGCCATTGAAGGTTATAGGAGTTGCTTAAGCCAGGTCATATGCATGTCTGAAGAAGTGAGTTTTGAGGGCGCTTTAAAAGGCTTGAGTTGCAGTTATTGTAAGATTATTTACAGAAATTGTGGTGTTAGAGAGGGGAGGAGAGTGAGATGGTGGGAAAATGACCAGTTCAGTTTTGTCCATGTTCAGTTTAAGGGAGCGAGATGTCATGAAGGAAGAGATGGCTGTTAGACAGTCAGGAAGGCGAGAGAGGAGAGAAAAGAGATTCGGGCCAGAGAGGTAGATCTGAGTGTCGTCTGCATAAAAGTGATATTGGAAGCCTAGCGAGGTTATTAGGTAGAAATGATTTCAATCTAAATACAGTAATGTCAGATTAAAGAGATAAAGTGTAAACCCAGAAAAAAAATCCAATCAATATTAAAGAGGAACATCCGGGGAGGTTAAAATTTCCCCCAAACCTCTATAAGATTCCTGGGCTGATCGATTCCCTCCCCCGGTGCATCCAAAATCAGGATTCCTCGCTTATCCCACTAGCAGGACGTATGCCCGCGCCAAGCATTTGTGAACGGCCGGCGCAGGCATGCTCCCTATTTGAGAGTAGCAGGGGATGCGGCTGTCAGGACACTTGGAGCTGCTCACCTTACACAAAGGCTTAGATGACATGGCGTTAGCGGATCTGAGCAGCTGCACATGTGCCGTAGGACCGGGAAGAGGTGAATTGGTTTCAGGGACCTGGGGGGTTTCACACAGCGGGGCACCCCCAATCAGGTTGCCCCAGGGGCAAGGACCAAAACCCAGGATAGTCAAAATCCTGGGTTTTGGTCCACTTTAAGACTAGTGAAGAGAGATGTGGTGTAAGTGTGTCTGTAACTGTAAAGATCTTTAGTACATGGAGCTGGCTTCCTTAGCACAGCAACAGCAAAGCTAAAGCTACCTCTAACAAGCCTAAATGGATATCATAACAACAAAGTTCACCAATACGCTTTTCTTCTAACACAAAAAATGCAGCCATTTTTCCATATTTCTCTAACTGACAATATCCCAACAATCAGGCTGGACTCACACAGTAGGGATGGTGGCCACTGTTTTCAGGCTGGATGGGTTCCTGATCATCTTGTCCAGAGTATTGACAATGTCCCCAAAGCGTGGGCGGCTGTTCCGATCCTTCTGCCAACAGTCCAGCATGAGCTGGTGTAGGGCAGCTGGACAGTCCATGGGGGGAGGCAGACGATAATCCTGCTCGATGGCATTGATGACCTGTGAAAAGAGGGAGAACATGTGAGAACATAGCAATTATAAACCAAATTGTAATAAAACGGTAGACAATAAGAGCCAATGGCTGAACAGAGGACTGTAAACCAAGCATGCTAATCTTCAGAACAAATCCTGACATCCAGATGAGTAATGCTAGGAAATGTTAAGTGCAGAGAAATAATTCAGACAGGTGTATATATTTAATATATACAATTATACAAATTATATAATTTTATACACCCAGGATGCTAGGTAACCACGTTAATAGCAAACTAGTAAGACTGCCAACATTTTCTAAAATGTGATCATCCCCTGTGCAGGGAATCATGTGTCCCACAAACTATGATGCTGTAGAGGTAGGGTTCCAATCACCTTTCACAGCAATAAAAGGTGATCATGCAAAAATTAAAGTTAGAGGTTTAGCTACAGAAAATGGGTTATATTCCAGTTTATACAGTTTTATTCAGAAGCACATCCAGATGAATGATTTTAGTAAAATTGTTTTAAAACAGGACATCCCCTCAATCTTTAAGCTGCACAAAGCTGCTTTTGCTGGCTAGATACTACTGGTATGAGGTGGAAGGGAGGCCTGTTGATGTTAAAAAGGAAGACCAGTCATTTTTGCTCTCAGAACAATAGAGACATCCCTATGAATGCCTTGTTGTGCAGCTCTGCCTTTAACACACCATGGCAGCTCTACCATCAGTCAATTATGGTTTCCAGGTTGATGGGAGCACACTTAAGTGCAAATATGCTGGGCGAACAAGATGCTAAAAGTCACATGGGGGGAATGCCCAATCTTCGGGCCTGCTAGGCAGCGATGTGCACTGGGAATTCCAGATTGGGATGCTGTGGGCGTAGGTGGAAGTTCCAATTGACCTTACCTTATGTAAAAATTCAAGGCTCTGGCCATGTCGGTGCATGTGACTGACCACACCTTTACCCCATATAGGAAGTCAAAGCTAGACTATCATGACTAGACCAGAACTGGAAAAGCATACTATCTATGGCCTCAACAAGCTCAGCAGACACAATATGAAATTAAATTATCGCTGACAGAAACATATACAATATAAGGCAGGCATTTCATCCTATATCAAGTTTTGTCTAGCATATTATAAAAAAAGTAGCCTAGTTCTCTGCTACATACCTCACTTGTTATAATTACTCAATGGCACAACAGTTTTGATCTCCCCTCCAGTCAAAGACTGGGCTGCCGCAGGTTAATCAAAGGCGCATACTGTTCAGGGCATTGTTCTACTCTCCCGTTCATTATATCCACCGCTCAATGCATTACTGTAAGAGGCGAGCATCTCCACTATCTTGAAATGTTCAAAGCTTCCTCAAGTCCAATTACTTCCCAGCGTATTGGCTGCACTTTCCAATTTTCCTGCTTTATGTGGAGCCTTTTCTTCTTTTTCAGCCTGATCTATCTGACACAGCAGTAGTTTTCGGCACTCACCAGTCAGCCCTCCCTCGCACTTTCTCATGCTTTGATTTGTGCAGTGTTGAAACAGGATTCTGAAAATATACAAACCCTATGCGCTCTCAGTCCTCTGAAGGGGGGCGCCTTGTACATTGCCGATTGCTACCTGTCACCACTGTACCAACCATGAAAGAGCAGATCTTTTTTACTAAATGCAACCAAAAGACTGTTTTTTACACCACAAAAGACAAAGGTTTTCCCCAGGGTGGAAAAACATTTTTGTAACCTTTATTTTTCGAATTTAACGTTTTTAGAGAATACATAAAGGTTTAACCCAGCTAGAGATCTCACTAGGATTTATAGGGAATGGGGACACCACGAAGAGCAGATTTGGTAGCATGTATTTTAAAATGTATTGACAAAATAAACTATAGTGTTTCTAAGGATTTTAGGATTACCAGTGTGTGTTGAAACTAGAAAAACCTCTGGTCAAAACCAGAGGTGTCTACCTGTGTCTTCTTCATATATGGGCATTAAAGCGTAACTTCATTTGAATATTTTATCTCTGCTATCATGTTTTCTGCAGATTGGTCTGGGCCACTGGTAATGGTGTCGGGCATACTACTGGCCCATATTGCTCTCAGTCAAGGGAAGTGGGCACATAATGGCACAAGCTGATATTGGATAGGAGCAGCACTATAGAATGGGAGGTGGCTTTTTTCCTTCCGGCGCTAAGAGCTATTATACCTAGAACCTGCTCTGATCCTACACTCTATCCAAAAACTGAAAAGGTAGTGTTTGGTCTGGCATGCTGATGCCCCTGGGTCTTAACAAGGGCAAGGATAAGTTAGAGGAGAAGAGTAGGTAGAATCATTATATTCAAACGACAAGTAAAGAGTTTTCAGTGGCTGGAAAGTTGTAGCAAATAGTGCTGCTGGTGTCTTATCCCCCCAAACACACACTTCATATAAAACAAAAATAAAAAAACTGGGCTGCAGATGAGCTTAATGTAACTTGAGGTCTGAAACTGGGAAAACAAGAACTGTATTGACAGGTAGTATTTTTTTCACTAGTTTTGCAGATGTCAGATTATTCCATTTAAAAGTAACAGATACATTGCAAATAACTACATATGAAACTAAATTTCCTTACATCTTGATTGGACATATCCCAGTATGGCCGTTCTCCGAATGACATCACCTCCCACATGACAATGCCGTAGCTCCAGACATCACTGGCTGATGTAAACTTGCGATAAGCAATAGCTTCGGGTGCAGTCCATCTCACTGGGATTTTCCCACCCTGAAATATAAGTTTGAAGTAGCTAAGCATCATAAAATCATGAATCAAATTGCATGCTGCTGTTGTTGCGAAATAAGCACGTAAAGTTCTGTTAAGGCAGATATTGGTTCCAAATGCTCTCTGCTGAGGTTGTGAAGGCAAATTCAAACTCAATGGGTTTTTGGGTTTAGTAACCCTTTAAGATTAGAAACATAATTAGGCAGAAGAAAGGAGAAGCTAAAGTGAAGACAAACATTAGGTCTATGCAAAGCAAACCAGAGAAATTAAAGGTAATTACCATATGTAACATAGTATGTAAAGCTGAATAAAGACTTTAGCCCATCCAGTTCAGCCTGTTATCTCCTTCCAGTGGCCTAGTAGCCATAGCTGGAAATGTTATTACATGCAAGGAAGGCATCCAGGTCACTTTTGAATGTTTTTACTGTATCCTTCATATATTCATACATCCTTCATATATTTATACATAGTTATTAGATCACCCCTCAGGCATCTCTTTTCAAAGTAAATAAACCTTACTTTGACAATCTTTCGGGGTAATCTAGTCCCTGAACTCCATTTATTAACTTAGTTGCCCTCCTTTGAATGTGCTCCAGTTCAGATATGTCTTTCTTATGCACAGGTGCCCAGAACTGTACACAGTACTCCATATGGGGTCTGACCAGTGACTTGTATAGGGGTAAATGATTCTCTGGTCATGGGCATCTATGCCCCTCTTGATGCACCCCATGATCCTGTTTGCTTTGGCAGCTGGTACCTGGCCCATAAACTTGAGGTGCATTTGCTGCGGTGCACCACAAACAAAAATGCAGGATGATGGGCTCTAGAGCACTGCACAGATGTGATCTAGACTATTTGCTATAATGGACAGTGTATTTCATACTTCAGAGGAGTAGCTAGGCTTTCTGGCACCCAGGGAAAAGTTTCAAAATGGTGCCCCCCATCCGTGCTCAGGCCTCCCTTTGGCGCCCCCTGACCTGCTGCACCTGGCGCACATGCCCCCTCCACAGCTATGCCCCTGCATATATTTTATTTTGGTTGCACTAGTGCAGCCAATATGCATAGGTGTGATCAGGTCCCTAATGCAAAAAATACATCTATGTCTGACTGCATCATTCTTTGGCAGCTGTTTTAAAATCCTGGATTACTATAAAGCTCCCCAATTGTATCACAGGGCTTAGATTCTCATTCTGGAAGCCGCAATGCACAAAGTGGACCATGTCTGCATTAACATTATAATAGACACAGCTACAGCTACAACAATGCACATGTCAACACTCAGAAGGACACAGTGGACTGCAGTATAAAACGATTGTTAATTATGTTCCAAAACTCAACAATTCCTGTTTCTTCCTAGGTAAGGTACTGTATCGCAAGGCAGCAGCTCTCGGCACCGAGCAACTCTATTAATATTGCTGCTTATTTCAAGGGCAGAGGGAACCTTGACTCGAAGGAAATGCATTTAATCTAGTGTGATAAAGACATCTCATTCAAGACCGCACCACATCTTCTAAGCAATGAATTCTCACCAGCATCTGACTAACATAAACTGAAAAGTGCTTTATTCACTCATCACTTCCGAGAAATAAGCTATGCATTATGGATAAGATTTGCAAGGGATTACAGAGCTCCAAAAAAGTGAAAAAGTGGGGCTACAAAAAAAAAGGAAACAAGAGTATCTGTAACACTGACCAGATGTGAGCTGAGCTCAAAGACAAATTTTTCTCATTTAAGCAGGCATCTCCATTACCTTTATTGAGAAGAGATTTGCTATTATTTATTGTAAGTAGGGGGTTGAGCAAGTTATTTCTTTCATTTAACAAAGATTTATTTCTAAGGCGCCAGCCTGTGAGTTTTAAGATTACTCGACTAAATAAAAAGGTCTTGTGGATTAACCTCTTTAGGTTCTAAGAACATTTCTGTTCTACCATGAAAACTGAATTTGCCACCAGCCATAAGCTGGATTCTATCAACATTATTAAGTAGAGCAGGATTTTCTGCAACCTGCAACAAATATGTTTGAATCCCCCATAGGCCACTGTTATTTTCAAACTTTTAAAATAATATATATATATATATATATATCAAAAATCATTTGGATAACATCCCATGTATCTAAATGTTGAATAGACGTGCATTGGGCTCAGGTTGATTGGTAGTGGCCCAAAAGGGAAAGAGGTCTCCTGATGTCCAATCACTTGATAAGCAGGATTACTGTACATAACATATCCTACAGTGAAATTAACAAGAAAATAAACCCTTAAAAGAACCTTCACCCAAAACTCAATTTGACAACAATTTGGGATTGGGGTGCCACACTGAGCATTCCATCTCCAATAGCTGCCTGCTTACCAGTTCTGTATTTCTTGCCAATCACATGACAGTCAGTAGCCTGTATGGTTCACCGAGTGGGTTTACACATTAGTGTACCATCTATTGCATAAGTGGAGACATTGTAAAAGAGGTGAGCATTGGGCTGATTTTGGGCAATGGGCAGGAATGTGCGTCCCAAATGTGGATGCCAATGTGATGTCAAATGGACTGACTGGAGGTCTTCTTTATAGTTCATTATAAATTAATATAAGGCAACACAAAAGGTAACAAATTAATGATTTTTATTAATGATTGATCCCAATAATAAGACATAATTTACACAAGGGGTAAATGTGATTCTACCATAAGGAATGCAATAATGCCAAATGCAATAGTGGTAAAATCAGAGGAGTATTACGAGCACAATTCATTTTCCATGGCTCTGTTCTGACTTACCTTATGAGTTAGGAAGTAATTTGGAGTTTCCGCCCCCTCTGGCTAATTACTACTGCCTGTGATTTTTGCCTTGCCATGGACCAAAATGTATGTTATATGTCTAATGGATTTTTGCATAGGCACTCTTTAGCACCGATCATAAACAAAATGATGCCCTGGGTGCGATACACTCCTAATTGTTTTTTTTTTCTTCACATGATCTTAGTCTAATATTGAAAAGGTGCTATAAAGCTGTCATTGCCAAGCCATAGATTATGCTCGTTGTTTTCTCTGTGACTTCTTGCACCGCTGATGTTTAGGGGGTGCGATAATGTCAACAAAGCAGCGTAGCATTGTGTACCAATGGATAATTCTGCCTAATACCAGGCTTCCTTTTACATTTTAAACATAGGGTTGCGGGCGGGGGTTAAGGATTATCTTTATCTTCAGTGATTTTTGACTGGAGGCCCACTATAAACTGACTGCCATGTTTTACAGTATAAAACATTGCAGACCCCAAGTTTTGCCCTTCACTACTGATGCTATATAATAAACCTGAAAACGTTTTTTTAGCTTTGAGCTTACCAGGGAGCTGGTATATGTTGGGTCGGATGTATCATCTTGCAGATAGCGAGACAGTCCAAAGTCAGATACTTTACACACTAAATTGCTGTTCACTAGGATGTTCCTGGCAGCCAGGTCTCGGTGTACATAATTCATTTCGGATAGGTACTTCATGCCAGCTGCAATGCCTCTGAGCATTCCCACCAGCTGGATCACTGTGAACTGCCCATCATTTTGCTAAACAAGACACAAAAAAAAATCAAATGAGTATTTATTGAGAGTCTAAAAGTACAAGCTGCCCTTGTATAATAATACAAAAAGTCCTTCAGGAATATTGCAACAAAATTACCTTTAATCTGAAAAGATTTTTTTTACCACATAGAAAAAATGTTGCAAATGTTCTACAAAAAGCCCCTTCGGCTAATAACCTTTGTTCTCATGCCAAAAAATAGAGCTTATTTAGCTGACAAACAGTAAGAGGCCGATTCATCAATAGCGCCAGGTAGCGACAGATGAGCGACTGTAGCGTGATTTTTTCAGCGCCAGACAGTATTCGCTGTGCTTGGCCGGCATTAGCTTGATGACAGCGACTCAGTCGGTGTGCGGTAATGTTGAATACTGGCTGGGGGGTCGCTGTTTCACAGGTCCAGCGTTGTATGTGAGCGACTGACAACGAATGGCCAGAGCGAACGGCTAGCTTCATATTCATCAAAAACTCACGCTCCGAATGTGCTGTCGCTGTCCATTCCTTGTTTAAACCCCAGAGCGCTGGCGGCGATCTGTATTAAATAGTTTTTAACCCCTAAACAACCATATTTTTTGAATGTAACATTATACATGTTTTAAGAATCATTTTGTTATATGAATACATTAATCTCAGACCTGTTAGATCAATTCTGCAGTTTTTTTTTTTTTTTATTTTTTTGACTTAAAAATAATTTCTAACATTGCAGAAGTGTTCTCCGATTTTTTGACAGTAAAAAAAAAAATTAAAAAATTAATCCAAATTAATTATGATTAATTATAGCTTGCACCATTGAAATGCATTGGACATCGCCAGGGAGCGACAGCTCATACCTGGCGCTGTGAGGGAATTTGCAGCGGCGCTGTTCAGTCCAGGCGGCTTCATGATGAATGCCGCGCTAGCCGTCGCTCTCGCCGGCGCTAGCCTCATTTAGCTTGATAAATGCGTCATTGTGACCGCCGCGGGCGTACTTGAGTCGGTAGTCGCCGTTAGCTGCCGCTACCTGGCGCTCGTCAGACACTACCTGGCGCTATCGCTTGATGAATAAGGGCATAAGCCACACGGTCTACTGTGCTACAGATATACAGGTACACTACAATAAGCACGGCTTGTTCTGGACACCGCGTGCCCCACTATCCAAAGCAGAAGCCAGAAACATTGCAATTCAATATATGAGCCGCAGTAACCAAAAATAATAATACATATTATTAATGGAGAATGTCTGTACCCTGTTTGTATTTTCTACCTTGTACAGCGCCATGGAAGATAATGGCTTTAAAAATGAACGATAATAATAATGTAATACATGTTCTTGCTTAACAAAGCACACACCTTGGTACATGGTTTCTGTGATATTCCTACAAGAAATAATGTAAGTGTGGCACTGCAGCTATTTGGAAGTCAGAGTCACACTACACAGGTATAGTCATGTAACTTCTGTTTCCACTTGTAGACAATATAATCCTTTCCGGGGTACCACTTGCATTCCTAAACTTTCCGTTAAAACTCTGTGCCAGGAAGGGGCCTATTCCACAGGGATCCCAAACTAATCTAAATGTTCTACTCACACCATCAGTAAGTTAGCCCTAAAGGGACGCTCACCTTCTCCAAGCTGAGCTTTATCTGTAGGACCACAGGAAATAGAAGTTGTGCTTCACTGTACTTTGCCTGTTTTCTGGTTTCCATATACAGAGCTCCCTTTGGGAAATATTAGGTATAATTATGAGCATAGAGAGAAGGTGGATTAGAGTTCTTGAAGACCTGGACCCTACCTGGCACAGATTTGGCAGAGAGGATTGAGATCAACTTTAATGGGAGCTGATATACCCACTCTCATCAGACATGCCCCTGAAAACTGCTGCTTCATGGGGGCCCTAAACGTCTGTCAGAAGTAACTTGATGGGTCAATAAAAAATATTTTTAAACTCAAAATTAGAATAAGAAACCAATATGTGGTGGTGCTACAGACTATAAGAATTGAATATTAAAGAAAGTTTGCTTTTAGCATCTACCATATTATAATAATTAGAATCAGCCTGAAAACAATTGGTAGGTGAAAAACTCAGTAAGGCTCTTAAAGTGGACCAAAACCCACGGTCATCAATTCCCTCCTCCCGGAGAATCCGAAATCAGGATGCCCCACTGTATGAAACACCCCAGGCTACCTAAACACTTACCTTCTTTCCCAGTTCAACAGCACATCCCCGCTATCCCTGTAGCAGGGTGCATGCCTGCACCAGGCATTTGTGAATGGCCGACGCGGACATGCTCCCTGTTAGAGGCTAGCAAGGAATGTAGCCATCAGCGTGCTCGGAGCCGATTGCCTTAGATGAAGCCTTAGACAATGTGACATCAGCAGATCCGAGCACACTGTTCGGACAAGCGGCCACGCATGCACCAATAGGAAGAGGGGAGTTGGTTTCGGCAACCTGGGGGGTTTCACACCAGGGGCAAGGATCAAAACCCAGAATAGTCAATATCCTTTGGTTTTGATCCAAGTTGGCTGGGGTATCACTAAGATGAAAGACTGGAGACCTGTTTCCCCCTAGGCAAAATGCGTATGTTTGATCCACACTGTCTATTAGCCAAAATTTTTAATATAAGATGTAAAGTAAAACGCTGGCAGCTTTTCTATTTGCCACCATCTCTTCCTCCTCAAGACCCATTCCAGTTTATTTCAGCATCAAGTAAATAGGAAGGTCTAAATAGGGAGGTCTTACTCGCTCTCGGGTCCAAAAGAAACAATAAGTGATTACAAACAGAAATTCCTGACAAGAACAGTGGATGGAGAGCAGAGGAGACATAGTGTTGTGGAGTCCCCCGTGACATATACAGGTGTCTCTGTGTCCTGTCTAGATGAACTATTTAACCAGGCTGAGCTCCTCTCAGTGTTAGGCTCCTTCTCAGACACAGGAGGCCCCCGAGGACAGGATCCTATAACCTACTTTCAGCAGGAACCAAGGTTCCAATTAATATCCCTATTTTTATCCTGAAAATTAGATTTTTTAGGTCATCTGCAGCCAGCGTTTCCCTGGTACTTTATCTTCCCAATCACACTGCGGTGTCTCCAGACAACTACATCAATATAGGACAAGCATGCTCACTGTATGTATTCCTGTTCATGTCTGAGTAGAGCCATTTATTAAGATGTGCAAAAAAAGGCTTCTGGTTTCTAAAGATAAAAACAACGGTATTGTGTAAGCTACAAACAAGTAAAAGGCTGCAAACAATCCCCATGCACCTATCAAATGTAACTTCTAGAGCATATATAAGGATCTACTCCAATTTAAAAAGAAAGTGTTGTAGCCAGATCAATAAATGAACATTCTGCCATGAATAACAATGGATTATATCGCTATTCAGTATACTCTTCTGGCAAGATTGGCATAAATGCTGGTGGGCGTGGAATGTATGTAGGATGGATTTGACATCTCTATACAAAAATAGCTATTTTCAGCTAAGTCTAGCACAGCATTGCTACTTAAAAAGCTGTAGGTACTTACTTGTCATCACTTCAATCACCACTTGAAATGATGGAGCCGCCATAGAAAGTATTCCTAGCAAAAGACCACTTAGACTTGAATCTAGAAGTGTAGCATACCTATCCCTTCATAGTGGGCAAGGTATTCTTAACCAGCAGTTTGTATATCACTGGTGGTAAGTGAGATTCTATCAGGTGGACTACAGTGAGGCTGCAAAATGATCTGTACCCCAACCAGATGTACTACTATTAAAACTCTACCAAAGCCTGACTTGCTCATGAAGTATAAACAGTTACATCAATCTATGTGCATTTAGTGCAAGTTTGTTTTGTGCGTTTTTAACAGTTTTAGGTGACACAACACACAACACACACGTGGTGGTACTTGAGATCATTAGAAAGTGAAAAGTAGTACATGAAAAAGATTGTGAGCCCCTGCAGTAGCACAATGATGGCATAAAGAAGAACATTGGGGGAGTTTAAAACCTCTGCCAGGCCTCATTGATCAGCTCCCTCCCTCCAGTTTTATCCTTGGGAAATATTAACTTACCTTGCCAAGGGATCCATCGTCTATGTCCCTCAGGTTCTGGACAAAGTTCCGACAGGCAGTGCCATCTTGCATCGCATAAGGCACTGCACGTGGCTCCCGTTCTTGCGCCTGCGCAGTCCCCATTAATGGGATGCAATGGGGCCACCCGCAATCCCATGAGACTTCACTGATCTGCACGGGACTCTCACAAACAAACGGCTAAGCCGGGGCAGAGATCGGGCCCTGAAGCAGCCGGATGTCACCGCAGCAGGCCACGGCAACATCAAAATGGTAAGGGCCGATGGGGGGGGGGGGGATTAGCCCTTTTTTATTTTAAGCCTCTTCCACTTTAAGCAAATTAGACTTATTACTAAGCTTTACTCTACATGACACATCCAATGTCTAAAGAAATAAAAAAATATGTCTAAATATGTCTAAAGAAATAAAAAAATATTACTAAGCTTTAGTCTGCATAGTTAGGCTTTCCATAAGAAAAACCTTCCCCACTCGAAGAACCCTGAAGAACCCAATTTGTTTTAAACCTATTCCTTTTGTATGTTGACATACTGTATATCTGTAAGATATTTTAATTGGGGTCTGTGAGTTGTAGTATTATTTGTTTTAGATTTTGGCTGCTTTGTTATGCATAATGTAGAGATTAAATGAAAGCAGCTTACTCGCAAGAAGGAATCCAGGGCTCCGTTTTCCATAAACTCTGTAATAATCATGACTGGTCGGCTTTTGGTCACCACACCTTCCAGTCTGATAATGTTTGGATGATCAAACTGGCCCATAATGCTGGCTTCACTTAGAAAGTCCCGTCTTTGTTTCTCTGAATATCCAGCTTTGAGGGTTTTGATGGCCACATAGATTTCTCTCTTCCCAGGGAGCTTTAGACGACCTTTGTACACCTCTCCAAATTCACCTGTGGGGTACAATCATACATGCATGAACACACAGCATGACATTCAATGGAACTTCAATCAACACATTGGCTCAACGTATTCATTTTAATCTCTAATACTATATATTTTTAATGACATAGAAAATGTTTTATTATATTTTCTTCTTTTTGTTATTTTGCATCACTCACATACAAACAACCTTGTAAAACATACAAACTTAAAGCAGAACAAAAACCCCGGGATCTTTACTATCCTGGGTTTTGATCCTTGCCACAGGGCATCCCGCTTTCCCCCATAAAACTTACCTTTACCCGGTCACACGTGAGGGCTCCTGTATATTTATGCCCGACATACAGTTTTGTTTAGACACAGAGTCCGGCAATTGGGAACAGGAAGAGCAGAACCCCCAATTTCCCTTCAGACAGCCAATCTAAATGGCTGGTCGTGGAAGCACACCTCAGACCAAAGATGCTGAGGATTTGATTGGCATTGTTGACATCACCATGGGGGCCAGGGAAAAGATGAATTTTGTGGTGGCCCAGTGGGGTTTCACTCAGCAGGGCATCCTGGTTTGGGATGCCCCCAGGGAAGGCCATTGCCCAGCTGGAGTCTTTTAGACTGTTCTGCTTTAAAACTAGGCCTGTAAGAGGAAAGTTCTTCTGCTGGCAGTCTATGGAATCTCTCACATTTTAAACTTTACAGTTCTGACATACAGGTAAACAGTCACATACTTGTTTAGTTTAAAACTATGGCTAAAATGTAAATACATTTTTGGTAAGGAAAGAAAATTGCCTACAGCACAAGACCTAGTTCAGCACCTAGCCTGAGGTTTTTAACTTAGAGACATGGAGACTTGGAGACACTGAAATATGCACAAATATAGGTGATATTTCGCCATATACAGATTTTAATGCCCATTTAAGCAGACTTCTAGTTAGGAAAATAACATTTAGAAATATTCTCCCATAACGCCTCCCTTCTGTTTGAGAGGGCTTAACCCAGCAGATGTTGTGAAATAGCTGCACTCCTAGAATTACATGGGATTAGCCATCTTGGATCACACCTGCGAGCTCTGCTTACACATGAGCATGCATGGGGGAAAGCCTTTGCTGGTACACATACACACTGCAGCTGAGCTTCCTTATGATCAGCCCAACCAGCCAGAGAGAGATTTTCACACAGAATGTTAGAAGGAGATAAAATCCTCCTCTATAGCTGCACTGATGTAAAGAATAGCATGGCTGCAGTGTGCCTGTGTGATATTGTTTCTCCACACAATGCAGGCTGTCAGCAGTTTGGGATTTTTCTCACACTCATACACACTGAATAACCTGCTGCTGGAGGGGATAAATGTAACTATGTATCAATGTAAGTGGCTGCCACGGAGTTTATACAATGGTTTAAGAGCCTTACGAGCAGTGCTGAGTCATTAAAGCTGATGGTTTTTTACATATGGTTAGAAATAAAGCATTATTTCAATGATATTTAGGGTAATTTTGACTGTGGGCTGGGTTTTTCAGAAGCAGAGCTGTCAAAATTGTGGCTCCCATGAAGTGGAAACAGAATCTGCCTGCTGTTCCACAACAGGGACGTTATCCCCTCTGAAATAGATTACATCACTGATTTCGAGGGAGTTTTAGGGGAGCAGTTTACTAAACATTGATCTTTTTGACTGGGGGTCATAAAAGGTCCTAGTCCCAACAAGGTGTAACTTATCAGCACTTCAGAAAAAATATGTCGTCCCCACTAGTAGGGAGGTTGGCTCATCACCCCAAAATATATGTGTTAAATGTTACTCACCTGCCCCAATGACTTCCTCAATTTTCACAAAAGAGACATCAATCTCCTTAGCAAATTCCCGCACAGCTTCATTGGGATCTTCATAAGTGAAGGGATCAATGTAAATTTTCATTCCTGGAGATCCTGGAAACAAAAGAAAACACATTTTTATAACTTTTATATTTAATAAATATTAGTTTGATATGCCATACTTTTAGATACTGAACTCCTAATACTATTTTTCCTATAAAGTTAAAGTTGTTGAGAGAATCTTAATATAGGAACAAGATTAAGAGCCCAAAATGCATCACACATGCATATGCTCAGATGCAGTTGCTAACTGATTTGTATGTAGTGCATGGATTGGGCAACGGTCTTACAGAGGAAGTTCAAGTATTTTGTAACACTCCACTTACCACCCCCCTGCTAAGCCCAATTAAGGCAATAACATAAACATGCAACTAATTGTGGCGCAATCTGCACAGACGATGATGCTGGGATCTTGAGTGATAGGTCAGTCATCAAATCCCGTGCAGCAGTGTGATTATACTGGTCTGTCGCTCAGGTACAGTTGTCACTCTAATCTACAGCTGCCATGAAAAGGGGAGGATTATTGGGATCAGGTGATGTATTATTATTTGAAAGCCCAAATTGAGCTTATCACGGGGGAAGGGGGGAGTTAGCTATTTTCCACAATTTGGGATGCTCTACAGACTATTTCTAAACGTTAAGCTCAAAAATGGGCTTCTATATTTTAAGCAGAGAAGAACTCAATACACACTCTCGAGACACATACATAGGCTCTTATCCAATCAGAACTCACAGCCATGCATATTCATGCCTGTCAATGGAACGATTGCTGGGCAACACCTGCTGGTTTCTCCACCCACCGCCAGCCATTCAGATATGATGACGGGGCTCCAATAGTGTGGCATATGTAAAGGATGGTTGTTAATGGGCGGTGTGACCTGTGGGCACTTTCCTTTCTTTTTCTTGTGAGCTGTACCCAAATGCATCTGCACAACATATTATAAGGGGGTATTGCAGCAATTTTCCGTGTATAGGTTTCACACAGGGCTGTGGATTTCACAACTCTAGGCCTGCTTGTGCAGGCCACTGGCAGTCACCTACAGACAGAGGAATGGCACACATGCACTTTCTATAGTGCGGAAATACAACAGTGGAACAAGGAGCAGTACGTTTATTAGCCTGTTTAAATAGAATGAGGCCTAATAGGGAATAAGAGAGGTCCTTAAAGGGAAAGTCCACTTTCAATGGCATTTTTGTGCGCCAAAAGGACGACCTTGAGGTGCTGAGCTTATCCCATTTTTTAATTCTATTTTTCCTTATGTTTGCCAATGTGTGCTTTATGGAAGCAATTTTCACTGCCTTCAATAGTACACCAAGCTCTACAAGAAGAAAGAAGTGAGCCCTGTACACACAAAACACTGCTGCTATGGCCGCAGTTGAGGTGAAGGAGCATGCTCACACTTACACATGTCCAGCAGCAGTGTTCTATGTTCTAAGTGTTATAAGTGCTCACATCTCTCTTGTGAGACTTGGTATATGGATTCCAATAGCAACAGATTGCAGTATAGGTAGCTTGCATAAAACACACATTTGCTATCAGTATCCTGAGGACCTCATTTTGGCACACACAAATATACAGTTTTTAAAATGCCATTGAAAGTGGACTTTCCCTTTAAGCTTTTATACATCTTAGGACCACTTTAATATTTCTATGTTTGTGACTTTGGAATTGACAGCCAATAATGTGATATAATCTGAAAAAGAAATACTCTCCTTTAGAGAGTATGATTAAATCTTTAGCCTTCTTGGTTCAGCCTGTGAGAAAATGTAAATTTGATATGACATTGATACTGGATCTTCTATTTGCTTACTCCACTATTAATCTTTTCTTGTGAGTGTCTTTCTCTAATCGGCCATCAGTCTTTTCTTCCTCCTCACCGTACATTCGGATCTCATTCGGATCACTTCCTCTCTCTCTCTCGTAGAAATCTTAATTCCTTGTCCCTCATCACTCATCAGTCCTGCCTTTTTCTACATCCTATAATGAGATCATGCTTCTGTTATTCCTCCTCCTTCCGTCCTCCTGTGTCCTGGGTTAGGGAAGGTTCGTTCCTTGTTTTCCAGGTTCTCTGTTCCGTGTTGTCGATAATAAGCACTTTGTAACTAAAAATTCAATTTGGTGTTCTCTGTTCTGCTTCCAGGAACTCATTGGCATTTGAGTATCAGCTCGATCATTTGTTCTTTCACAGCCCGAGATGACAGCAACACATGGCAAAGGAGGTTAATCTTTCCGATCTTAGCGGGTTAATTAATTCTCACCCTGGCTCCAGCCAAGAAGCTTTCTGGGGAAAGGACGGACATGATTTCTGGCTCTCCCCTCCAGCAAACAGGTCTGTTGTAAACAAATTGGCCAATAAGGGATGTGTTTATTTGCCCAAATGACGGTAACACGGGCTGGCGACAACATTTACATGTTTTATTGTGAAAGAACCTTTGCATAATGCAAAGTCTTGAAAGCATAATGCCGCCACTGATTATGTTTTCAGGGATAAATGCAACATAATCAAAATATAATTATAATATTTGCCTGATTTTTTCATGTCTGCATGTATTTCCGCAGTCATCTAAACCATCTTCTGACTACAAATCATGCTCCTTCCTTCTGAATGCAACAGAACTGGCAAGATTCTTATGCAGCCAGGTTATCGTAGAGCTGAATTATTGACTATGTTTTGATTCAAGCCATTATGCTAGCCAGCTGACTGATGTACTCCCCATGTGCTTAGCCCAATCTGGGCAATAAAATAATAAAACAACTTACCTGATCATCACAATCCTCCCCTGATTTCAATCTGGGGCAGCTATAGACCTGAGCAACAGACGTAGGCAAATGACTAGCACACCCACACTGCTGCACGGGATTGGGTAACAGACCTTATCCACAAGATGACTGCTCCTAGGGCCCAAGCTTTAAGCGTTCTATGGCACTCATTATTATGCACAATATGGAGCACTGATTGAAGCAGAGCCCCCACATACGCTATAAATTCCGGGTTTTATTGCTCTTCAACACTCCCCCCCCCCCCCCCCCCCCCCGGAATGCTGGAAAAAAACATTAACCTCATCTTTTCTTGTTCTTATGGGCTAACTGCACAGACAGTCCATATAATCCCTGCTGGTCAATAGGTTTTCACCCAACAGGCATGCACAGTGCTGTGTTCACCATCCCTATGCTACCCCATCACTATGTTCCCTATGCTGTTGTCATAGAATAGGAAGCATTTAAAAGGCTGTGCCCCCCATGGGCACAATCAATAGAACTCTTAGAAGACCATTGATAGACTGAAAGAGTCGGTGGGTATGCGCAGAAAGATATGGCATGAATCTCCTACATGGGAAAATAAATAAAGAAGCTGACCTGGACAAATTAGCTGTTGGGAGAAGTAAAGTGAGTATCCTATAGTTTTAGGAGTGTACTGGTTCACAGGGACACTAAACTAACCTATTCCAGCCCCTCACACCATCCGTGAGACATATGCACCTTTTACTACCAAAGCTTACTTCGATAGGGAACAGAAAATAGCTGCGCACACATGCGGCAGTTGCACCTCCTTCACTGGGAGACATGGAAGTTCCATGTCTGATATTGTCTTTCAAAGTATCTTTAACTGTAGGGGCATCCCAGAACAGTATCCAACGGGGATAATTGTTCAAAGTACTTTGACTGGAGATACGCTTTAAGCCGGTATATACCCTGTAAGCTTGTATTTTTTATGATATAGTAAGTTAAGGATACATATTCAGTGAGCCTAACACTGTCAGTTCGCATCACAAAGCAGAAGAATTTAGCCCACAACCAGCATAAGTAAAAATGCTTAATATATATAAAAATATATCTCTCCCTCTCTCTATATATATATATAACGCCCTATGTGCGTTGCCATCCTCTATCTGTTTGCCTATGCAGACAGGCCTCACACATAGTGTATGACTGATGTCAGCTGAGGCTCAGCAGCCAGGCTGGTGTGAGAATGTGGGCCATGCTCAGTACTGAGACTGACAGATTGGGGACAGGCTGTGTAGTGCAGCCTGGCTATCATTTACTCTGTCATAAGAAACCTATTAGCAGATAAATGAACGGACAAGGCAAGTAAGAAATCAGGAATCAGCACATATGATGAGGACCTGTGTTTGGAGGCCACATTCGGGAGCTGGCAGGCTCAGATTGATGTGGGTTGGTCGGTGTCCTCTGCTGACTTTTTGTTTTAACAATATAAAAATAGTTAATTTTCATGTTCATGATACACAAAGTCTCATTTTATACTGAAGGGGGGCAACTAAAAAAGAGCAAATCGCTGCAGATCACCTGATCCCAGTACTCGCTTGCATGCTTCCCTGGTGCATTTCGGCGGTTGTACTGGGAGACCGCTGTAGGGAGGATGTATGATTGTTGGGAATTAATTTCCCCAACCGCTGTGCTGTGCTTTGGATGCCCACTCACTAATGATTTAAGGAACCCAGCAGTCTAATTTGACTGGAGCGTCATTCTAAAAATGTCCGCACCCTTCAGTGAAGTGCACCAATGCTATTTTATAAAGTTTATAAAGTGGACAAGTCAAAAAATGCTTTGTTCAATCTCATTTTTAGGTTTTCTCAATCCTGAAAAACTGCTAAAAACTGCAAATTCAGTTATTTGGCAACAGTCATGTAGGGCAGCAGGGTATCCCAAACGGTGGTGTCCTGGGAGTGCTGGGGTAAGCAGACCTCTAGCTATTTTGAATGGCAGTCTACCTAAGTCCTGATATGTCTAGATTTGGGGGGGGGGGGGGTTCTAAATCTGTGTGGTCAAAGATGGATAGAAAAGCCTGTAGGTTGGTACCAAAGAAATACAATGTTGTACTCTACTATGATTGTTGGTCAGATAAGTTACCTGTATATAGAACTCAAGATTAGGGTAGACCTAAACACCATTTAGATAAAGCTATTAGCTAAAAATAATTTAGCTTAGTGCTCCCATAGTGCTAAAGTAATACACATTACTAAAGAAAAACATCTGTTTATAATGTAGATGCTGCCTATAAAACAATAATGCATTACTATAAATGAGGGGGGTCCTTTCACTCTAAAATACAAAGTTTTGTTCTAGCCAGGCCTGACAATGTGAAAAAAAACAAAAGCTTACATGGAGTACAATAACCACAGGTCCGGTTCTAGGCCAGAGGTGTATAACTTATCAACTTCCCAGATTGAGTCCCTTACCCCAAAAGATCTGATCTCTATTCACCCATCCTTAGTTGTAGTGACTGCAGCACCCCAATGCATTCACTGAAATAGAGGGGGTGTGCAAAGGCCTGTTATGTCCCCTCCAATGCAATGGGCATTCATTACAAAGGCAAACGGACCTGCATGGCGTGAGACTCAATCTTGTTATTCAGTGACAATTTAAACCACTGGACAAGGACTGATCAGCTGCGGGGGAGAAAGGGTGAGTGAACTTTTATTATTATTCTACTTAGCATTAATAACCTCTGCAAAAAAGTGGAGAGAACCTTTCATTTTTTTTTAACCAACCCCCCAGTTTGAGTCAAGTGTATATGGGGCACCTTACCTCTCCCAGTGCTGTAGTGCTGTAGCTTGTCACTGTACACGGCTTCTTTACTGTATGTTCTTTTCCTGAAATACAAAACAACACTAAACTTGAAAAATGTTGGCACAGAGTCACAAGCTGTCTTTTGTTTTATACAAATGAAGAGAAGAAGGCCATTTATAAACCGTGCATGCAGAGCTTATCCATGGAAAGAACCAAAATAGAAAATGGCTGTAAGGCGAATAATATAACAAAATATATAAAAAGAATAATACAGTATATAACATTTTGCCCCCTTTTCTGCCAATGATGTCTGTACACAGTTGTAAGCTCATGTTTTTTCCTTGATCTCTATTTGTATTTGTAGTTTTTGCTTGCACCCAGTTACCAACAAAACCCACAAGGCTGTATCCCCAGCTTAAAAGGAAAGTCCACTTCCAATGGTATTTTTTAAAGTGTATATTTGTTTTGACCTTATATAGCTATTTTATGTTTAATTTTTAACGTTACAACAGTTGTGTTTTATAGAAGCAGTTTACACTACCTGTGATCTTTTGCTATTGGCAACTGTATACCAAGTCTGTACACCAAGATCTACAAAAAGAGAGTTTGCTCCTGCCCCCAGTATATCTGAATGGCTGGGCAAGGGATCGTGGCTCAGCTGTATGGAAGCTGCAGGTGCGTTGTTGATATACAATGTACCCCAGCAGGGATATGTCCTTGTTATATTGAAAAAACAGCAGCCACAGAACCGCCTATTACAATGTTCCAGAGCAGTGAGCTGGTGAGCATTTAATATTGTAGAGGCATAACATTGAGTACTGCTGCCTTGTTAGCAAATATTATGCCCTCTTGCTCAAACTGCTCCCTAATTGGTTCCAAAGAATTCAAACGTTTTTTGACCAGTGGGTTGATAAAAAAAGGTTAGGCCAGAATGAGTACTCACCTGCTGCACACAATTGAGATAGCCACCAAGGAAACAATGAAGACCACACCAGCAGCTGCTGAACCCGCAATCAGTGGGAGCTGTTCTCTGAGCTCCGATTTGTAATCCTCTAAAACAAAAATAAGAAGAATTACAGAGGAGGCTGTCATTTTGGCCTACAACAAAGAGACCTTTGTACTAGTCTATCATCCGTGTCAAGAAGAACATGCACAATACCTGGACCTTGACTCCAATATTAATTATATATGCTCCCTGTGTAATTCATGTTGCACCATCTGAAATGTCAAGTCTCTATTATTTCACGTCCCACTCCTCACACAGCAAAGGTCAGAGAATCTGTCAGGAACCTATCTTCTGGTAATTTCTTGTGTATATACAACATAATAATGCTTCCAATTGCAAAAGACATGTATTATCAGGCTTTTGGCAAGCTCAATGTATGATCAGAAACTTAACTCTTTGTTGAACAAGCATGTGGAAATCTACACAACTACTAACCATGTACAAAATATATCACTAAGAACTGTAGTATATGTGTAATGAAGTGTATTGGTTTAAATAGAGGGAATCCAAAATCAGGAGGGCCCAAGAGCAGAGGCAGACTGCCAAAATTGGCCAGGGAATTTACTGAACCAGCTTATGTGTTTCCTGTCTATCCTACGAATGCATTTGTCAGCCTAGACTCAGATCTGGCACCATCTAATAGACCAGTGCTGATTTTGCCCCCAGCCCCTGTCCTCAGGACCTCATGTTAAAGGAGGACTATGGTGTAAAAATTACCCAGTTATAAAAATTCCTATAAATATGCTGGATGGTGGAAAGAGCGGTCACTTATACACCAAGAAATATCCAACCAGGCTTGTTTTTTTCTTTTAATGGTAGGATGAGGAATTTAGGGGGGGGCAGGGTCAATCACCCCTGATACACTTTCAGGAGAAGAAAGCTCAAGCTTGGGTTTTATTCAGTTTGAGTGTATAGGTGACTCCTCCTCTCAGCCGTATTAGACATATTTTTAATATTACACAATTTTGTGATACAACTCCTTTTTATACCAAACATGTAAAATTTACGGTTAAATGTTATGAGGCTGGCATTTCCTCCTTTAGAAGCGCCCCCCCCCAAAAAAAAACAAAAGTTAACCTCCACCCAGGATCCAGCGATGGGTGTCTCCTCTTCCCCGGTGAGTCTCCGATTGCAGTTTCCGGGTCTTCAGTGGGGCAAAAAATGTTGATTCTCTGCCCCCGTGTGCGGATTCTGACAGCTCCCTCTCCACTGCAGGGAAGGGCCTTTTATACTGGCTTTTTATACTGGCCTTCCCTGCATTGGAAGTGAGCTGTCAGAAGCCGGGGTGAGTATCAGAAGCCAGAAGAGGTGAGGGAGTTTTATTTTATTTTTTTTAAATCTCATAAAGCCCTCTTTTCAGTTTGGAAATTCTCCTGGGTAAGAACAAATAGGAAAAGAAAAATCACATTTTT
This sequence comes from Gastrophryne carolinensis, assembly GCA_027917425.1. NCBI lineage: Eukaryota > Metazoa > Chordata > Amphibia > Anura > Microhylidae > Gastrophryne > Gastrophryne carolinensis. The sequence continues at coordinate 112,691,305 of CM051237.1, read as the reverse complement.
TACCCAAACATTTTGAGCAAGCACTGAAAGGAGGGCTTCCGGACATTTCATGTTAAAGTTCAGACAACATATAATTTTTCTGGTAAAACCTGAAAATTCCTGCAAAAATCACAGTTAAACCTATATATAGCGCTGTGCTGAAAAATTGTCTGGCTACGGAGGGTGAGAAAATATGTACATAGACTAGCATGGAAAGGGTTAAGCAGTGGAGGCAATAATTCAGATACAACAATTTATAGAACATCACATCCCTGCCTTAAAAGCAATAGTGGCCTGTAGATATTGAAATAAGCATTATTACAAATGGGCTTTGCTAAGATTTGAATTAAATGGTTCAGTACCAATAGATATCAGGCAGGTGTTGGCTGTTACAGTGTAATTGAGGATAACTTTGGGGGAAAAAAAAGGAAATGAAAGAAAATGAAAAGTGTCAATGTCACATTTTTGGGTGATGTGTTAACCTCTAACCCAGCCTGTTTAGATTTCTTCATCAAAGATGGGTGTTGTCCAATGAAGAACAATGACCTGTCTAAACTCCCTAAGATAAATCTAACGAACTCTATCTCATTACCTCCTGCACTTCCTGTGGATGTCATATATCCTTCCTGCTCCTGCTCTCATTTACCAAATTTCCTTCTTGCTCACTTTTCATAGCTGACCTGTCTGACTTTCGAGTGAGCTGCCACAACTATTGCCTATAACTATGAATCACTTACAGTAATGAGCACAGAGACAACAATGAGGTGGTTCTTCCTTGATTGACCCTATTTCCACATTAAGAATGAAATTATGGGGTGACGAGCTGGAGGTCAGGAGTAAACAAAAGCCTGTGTTAAAGATGAATGACAATCTGAATAGAAATAGGATGGCTATTCAATTTTACTTGGGTATCATGTTTGCTTTACACCAAAGGAAAACTTTGACGTTTAACCTATAATGATCAGAGACTACAACTATTTTTACTATGAGTAAGATATGCTACATAATGAAAACATATCAGTTAAAACTAAAAGCTTCAATATATGTTGGTTTATAATGCCTCTAATGAAATATCCTTACTATGGCCAATTGTTGACATAATATTCCAGCTGTTGATGTTCCTCATTTCATTGTTCATCATGCAATGGAAAAATTAGCTTGGCTATTTCCACTGTGGCCACAAACTATTAATGACAAATCCTTATTTTGGGTGGACATGTTTAGACGTATTAGTATTTATTTCAGTATAATTAATATATCTTCTATTGAAGTAGGCATTGGGGAGCCTCATTTATCAAGCAATACCACTTAGTGATAATATTTTTGCCTCAGCGCCACTCAGAGTGCAACTTAACAAACAAGTGCCAATATGACCACCAGCCTGCATCTATTTTATCACTAGTGCCATATAGTTCGCAGAGCCAGGCACTCTTGTTTAAGCTGCGGCAGTTTAATAAGGCACTGTCGGTTAATATCAATAAGTGTATTGATAAAACGCCGACCAGCAGGTGAAAATACAGCGCCAATTGTTTCAGCATGGAAAAAATTAATAAATACGTTGTGAAGCACCTAAAAGACGTCAGTACAAGGTGTTGGTTACTGGCGCTCGGGTCCAACAGGCGCTGAAACAGGCCGGCCAATATCTAGTGCAATAATTAAAGCTATAACAATGGGCACTGTGACTTCCAGCACCAAGAAAGAGATGGCACTCCAAAAACTGGCACTATGGCAGCAAAATTACGCTAAATGGCGCACTTCTTAAATAATGCCCAGAATGTCAGTGTGGCAGTTGTAGATTTTTTTTAAATTGGGAAATACAAATCCTTTTTAACATGATCAATTTAACAGATCAATACTAATCAATACTAATAGTGATTCATCCAACAAAATATAAACTATCGCCTGCATATAATATACTTTCAAATGGCATGCATTGCAATGCATGCGTGTAATTTGGCCTTTAGTAGAAATGGCAAAGCTTACCATGAGGAATTCCTGTCCATGGTGGTTCTTCCTTAGAGTGATATAAAGTTATTGTTTACACAGCATTAGGCAAGCAGGGCCATTTAGTCCTTTATATTTATTGTTGAAACTGCTGAATTTGCCAGAATATTGCTAGGTTTTGGGAATGTTAGAGCCAATGAAATGTGATTTTGTCAGTGATCCCATTGGGTTCACTACCTGTTTTAAATTGTAACTGAAAAGTACATCTTGGACAGTTTGACAAGGGTGAAAAGTGACACCCCTCAGTTCCCTGTTGCAGCTTTAGCTTCTCCATTAGATTACCTTTTTGTGTGATTACTACAGACAGTAATAAGACTGTATCTACCAATAGGGTCAAACACTACAATAGAACATCAAACTAAACTTGAAGTCAAATAAGTCTTTAAGACTGATAAATATCCACCCTTTGAGGCCTCCTGCATTGGCATGCCCTGTTGCTTAATGTTCCCTAGGAAGCCCAAAATAGGCTTTCAATACGTACTCTCTGGGGATCCTGTGGCATGTCAACAACAGGCTTTACTCCAGAAGGCAACTGGATCTGCCTCACTGTGCACATACAGCAAATTTGATAGACATCAGTGGTCCTGTGGGCTGCAAGAGTAGCACCGGAGTGCCGACAAGGTGTAAAGCAAATATTGGGAAGCCCGGGGAGAGGCTAATCAGGTCCCCTTTAAGTTGAATCCGCTTGAAATTAATTATTTTAAAACATTTAAAATAATATATTGGTTATATTTTATATGTTGCATTTATATTTTAACTAGTATTGCTGTCCTCATCTGAGCCTTCTTATGTTTTGAATTGTCCTTTTGCAAAACTGAAAGTCAAAGTGAGAACTAATTTGACTACTTTTCCTTTCTCTGGGGCTTAATGTAACATCAGTAGCTAAGCAGAACTGGCAGATACGGTGTTAAGAGTTTTGGAACAATACAAAGCACAGCATCCCTCTTGGCACTTTAACTTTCCTTCCTGATGCCCAGACTTGGTAAGGAAAGATGCCCAGCAGAGTTACGCATGCAACAGCTTGGCTCACGGCCTCGTGCCAATGTGGGCGGAATGTTTCCGCTCGTGGAGGAGAACCCTCGTGCCTTTCAAGCAGTGACACATGTGCTGGGATTTCATTATTAACACAAGGAAAAAAATGAAATGTAATAAACTGCAATTGTCTAAATGAGTGACAATCAATTCAAACCAGAATAAGCCAAGTCAAGTTAACAGACATTTGTCAATGCAGCGCTGAAAGATCATGCATGTAATTACAATGTATGACTAGTGTAGACAATTATATGTATGAAACACTCGGGCTTGATGGGGCTGAAACCTTTGGCAATATGAGTTCCTATTTTACACTTCATTGCTAACATATGAACATGTTGTTGTGTCAATCAATTCTTCACATTATGACACTAAATCAAATGACCCATATAGATTACTAATTTTCATTAATATAGGGCCAACATACATTACAAGGAAACTTAAAGCGTTCTATTGGAGGGTTGCATTATGATGGACTGTATATCATGTATATCACATATTAGAAAGTGCTGTTTAAAATGTGCACATATACACAAATAGCCATAGTACAGAAAACGACATTCAAATTTATAAAAAAATGAAAAAAATATTTGGCTTGACAGGTTCTTTAGTCCAGGCATCTGATCTGAAGGAAGAATGTATTTTTCAGGTATAACCAGCCACAGTTGTCTAAAGGGTTTCCCTTTCTTTCTCATAAGGATTGATTCATGAGTGTGAGTCATTTTTTACTATTTTTGAACAAATTGCACAGCTAAATATGATGCTGAATTGCACTTTGGGAATAAAATCGAAAAAAAAAGTGAAAGGGAAAAAAACAAGAGTAAAAACATTACTCATGTCCATGAATCAACCCTATAGACATGTATGGTGGTTTCCTTAGACTTTAGGGACTTTCTTTTTTTACCACACACCACACATGTTAGTGCCTGATTAGTAAATAATCAGAAAGGATTTATGTAAAACTTAGGCCCAGGAATTTTTGCCAGTACTACTTTTAGGGCCTAATTTATAATGTGTGTCTGTCCACACCGGTTTTGTGGCTATAGCTCCAGTTCCAGAGCGCCAGCATTTTTTTCTAATCTGGTGATGTGCTGTGGTCTACATTGGTACTACAGAGAATGCTATTGGGATAGTTTGGATTGTTGCACTAGGTATTGGTTGGCCTATGTCAGTAACTGTTGCACCTGCTGCCGATTATCCCAGCACACGGTGAGCGCCACTTTATCCTGCTATTTTACCGGCGCTTTCCAGCATATCCATTAAATCTTTGGCGCTGCAGGTTTTTTCCAACTGTGTAAGGCTGTTGGTCTGGTTTAAGTCAAGTTTATTATCTAATGGGTTTTGGCTCATATTGTCCAATTTGCTTCAGAGTTGGGATCAATGCCTCTGCATAGATACTTACAATTACCAACCATTATAAAAACATATAATGTTGATGTCAGAAGGAGACCATATGGTCCACCTAGTCTGCCCTTTAGTGTGTATGTCTACATTATAAAACATTTTGTTTGCCCATCTATATATTTGAATAATTTATTACATATTAACAGTTGAAATGGTTGTATCCTTAGGTACAGGCATAGGTACAGAAATACTCCAGCGCAAGTATCACAGAGCAGCTGCTAAAATGCCATTACACTTACCATCAGTCAGTGTTTGGAAGCACATTTTGCCGCTGTATTTTCCATACCCTGCCACTGTGCGTGCCCTGACCTGCACCACATATACGATTCCAGGCTTCAGTCCTTCTACAATGGCTGTATTTGTCTGGCTTCTTGCTATAGAAGAGTTAAACTCATTTTGATCCTGTTAAAAAGAGATGACATAAAGCTGAAAATTAAATTTTAAATTAAATCAATTTAAAATGTAAAATAGAAAGCCATATCATTATATATTATTGACTATGAACACAGTTAATATTCAGAAAAGCTTGTTGCAATTTCCTTTGGAAATGAGTGTGAATAAAGAGTTATCATTATTTATGTATTTATTTATAAAGCAGATTTCTCAAGTGGAAAAGTGGTGCAGATACGCATAATGTTAATGCATGCCAGGTGGGGGGCATCTTTTTTGTCCAATATTTTATGGCTGATGGGGATAAGGTATGATGAAGGATCAACAGTGTCCAAAACCTGTTACGATCCTCTGTGATTTTATCTTCTTCATTCTCTAACAACTACAAGTAACCAATTGCCTTGTGGAGCTATAGTAAAAACCATAAGATCAAGTGGTAAGAAAAGTGTACTGGTTATGCCTATATCAATAACAAGGCCTGTATATATGGCATCAGGGGAGAAAGCACTCGATAAGCTGATACCTCAAGGTGTCTATGTGTTTGCTTTGTGCCAGCTACTGGATTTTATAGTTAAGATAGGTGTTAATTTACAAATAGTAAGGGAACACAACAAGATCGGATGAGGATATTTTACAGAGCAAAGTGTAAAAACGATGGTTTTTTTTATGCATTACCTTCATTGGTCTCATAGAAGGTAAATTAAGTTAATAATCCAAGAAATATTTCAAAATTTATTATCACTAGTCTAAAAAAAGCAATTACTGGTAAACTGTCAAGAAGGTAACCATGTATAATCTAATTGCTATTAACATGTAATGAGTATCATTCCTTAAAAGCAACGGACAAAATGGGCAATGAAATGTGTGTATGTATATATGTATGTACATTTCTAGCAAGCTTTTAGTCATTCAACGGCCAACAAAAAAAACAAAAGGGTACTTATCTGTTGTCCCCCACCACTGATCGGTGCTAGTATGGCGATCAGCAACTTTCCTCTTAACTGGATACAAGGCCACGCTGCATCACCCCACCATCACACAGGGGCATTGCCCGGTCCTCTTCATTCACTACGCCATCAATCCCGACCACATGGCAGACAGTGTGGGAAGCATGGGCTGAGGTGTGAACTCAGATCCAGCAATCAGGGGAGATGATCACCGAACTAGCACACATTAACAGCAAGGGAAGTATCCTTTTGTTTTTTCATTGGCTGCTGGATGACTTTAAGTGTGATTGCATCTTTGAATTTCTGAAACCTTCCTTTCCACAGACGAGATCATTTTATTGACTTTTGTTAGCTTACTTTTTTTTATGTTATTTTTGTTATGGCCATCCAAAATTATAACGTCATCATCGTTGAAGCCATTTTTAAATAGCATTCAATCTCGGTACAATCATAAAAAGGTCTATTCAGCAACAGGTGAAAAAGTGCACTTTGGAGTAAAAGGTTGAAACATAAAATAGACGTGCAATTTTTTTATTCCTTCCTAGTGCACATTTGGCTCCAGGCACCAAGAATGAATAACCACGGTGCAAAAAGTACTTTTCTTGAAGTAAAACCTGCCATTCTTTTTCATTTTTTCCCTAGTTTAACTCAGTACCAGATGTAAAATGAGTACTTGGGTTTCATTTTACACCTAAAGTGCATTTTATAATGCAAAGCGCACTTTTTTCACCTGGTGCAAAATCATTCCGATTATGTGTCTCAAAGGTAAATGGCAGTGATGAGGTAGTGATCATCATAAACTGTTTGATTGCCAGCCTCTTGCCTTGTGTTTTATCCCTTTTTCTGCTAAGTTATAAATTACTACTAATAGGGACATAGGCAAACAATATCTGTCTTAAAAACACCCTTTTCTGTGGTGGACAACACAGAAAATAAAAGTGGCCTTGTGCCATTATAAGCCAAAAAAAAGAAAATAATAGACAATGCATCAATGACTATGTACTATAGCTTCCAAGAATTGAACCAGCAATTGATCTTGGTCTACCTAGTGACATAAAATGCAGAGTAGTTCATTCCCTTAAGGAGCAGCCTTAGAAGTATTTAACTTGCTATACATGTGCAATTTTCACATTTAAAGTGACCATAGCTCACGCTGTTTTATTTAATCATAACAATTTGTTTACACTAAAAGCACTTGAGCTGTAACTCAACTGCAGCTGAATTTCCTATTGGCTCCTAACTGATCACATCACCTTCCTCGACTAATAGGATATCTATGAAGGCAAAAAGCACTGGCAGTAGCAGCCAAGTTTTACATTATTGAGTCAGTAAAGATTGTACACTTTATGGCACACTAATGCAAGCAACTTCTATAATCATTAAAGCTGTGAAGAGGGTGTTAATGGCTTGGGGCTGTTTACTAGCAATCATGCAGCCATTTATTTTTGAAAGGCTGTTGCAAAATGTGGCCATTTAAAGTAAAAGTATGTTTTTATCATAGAATATGCCGGAGTAACCTTTTCATAATAGCGGATCTCATAGTCCAAGATAATTCCGTTGGGCTGCTCTGGCTGAGGCCAAGATAAGGTGATGCTCTTCATGGTAGCTCTGACCTGGTGCATAATGGGGACGGTGGATGGAGCTGTTGAAATAGAAGGACAGCACGGTAAGATACAAGTTATTAATGATTAAACCAACACCCAGGCAAAGAAAACAGATATTTACATTGACAATGATGCCATTTCAGTGCCGTGAAAGATCAGATCACTACAGATCCCTCACCATAGAAAACCAATAAATGCAGCCAAAAGAATATCAGATCATAATCTAATATCATAATATTTATGTTAGGCTTCTTCCTATTTTTTTCTCCTGTTATTGGTTGTGCAAACAAAACCTGCCTAATGCAATACACATTGGTTTACAGATATGCCTTGTATATGCTCCTCATTATGTAGAACAAAAAAAACAAATAATGTTCTTTTGTATATATTTGTTACAGGATTCGAGGTCTACAACCCGCCCCCCCCCCCCCCTTTATTCAATAGGAATGAGAAGCGATAAGAGCTGTAGTTATCAATACTGCTATTTATAAAGCACAATCTAAAGTGCAAGGGGTGAAGACAAGAGGTTGGGTATATATTAAGCTTGGTCCACAATAGGACAATAGGCTTGATTCATGGCCGTGCACCTATGCATTTGCGCAAAGAGTCCAGGCTTCCTCCTGTTTTCTGGTCATCAAAGTTTGAAGAGCATTGTTTAAGGCAGAAATTTGCTCAGTGGGAAATAGGCGCGCCAATGTGGAAACCTGTGCCTGAAATGCTCCCCAAGTGCAAATTTAGTGCCCCAAACTGGTGCCTGTGACTGATTTATGGGGTGTTTAGAGAGCAGGAAAGAGTGCGCAAATGTGTCCACTTCAAGAGTGAATTTCCTCCAGCAAAAATCTGGAGTAAACTGCTGACTTTTTACCAGCTAACATTGCTAAGGAACTAGCATTTAGCAACGCTTAGCAATGAAAGTCTCAGCCGCAAGTTTATTCTAGTAATTTTTACCTTTTTTGGGGGTTTGCGTGAGGATAAAAAATAGTTAAAAGTTGTCAAAGTTTACAAATCTCAAAATGTGTAATAATGAAAACACCAAAAAGGTGGACATTGGGCCCCAAAGATCAAGAGTAATAAAAAAAACATAAGTAGCACCATTACTAAAGTGGACCAACACCCAGGGGTGATCGGGCCGGGAATCTATAAGATTCCCGGGCCGATCACCTCCCTCACCGCGGGACATCCGAGATCGGGATGTCCCGTGGGGTGAAACCCCCACAAAACCCCAAAAAAACCCGCCTCCCACGTGCCCCTCTAGACGTGCGCGTGCCCGCACCGGCCGTTTGTGAATGGCCGGCGCGGGCCCTGTAAGAGTGACGTGCGGGAGGCGGCGGCGGACGCGCTGTCTTGTCCGTCGCTGTCACCCGCTTGTCCGTCGGCGGGGATTGGGCGGCGCGGTCACGTGGGAGCGTGGTGAGGTGAGTTTTTGGGGCTTTCTGGGGGGTTTCACACAGCGGGGCACCCCCAATCGGGGTGCCCCCCCCGAAGTGGACCAAAACCCAGGATAGTCAAAATCCTGGGTGTTGGTCCACTTTAAGCAACAATATGCAAAACAGGGCAGGGAACATCTGGGACTAAAGAGAACATCTGGGACTAAACATTTGGAAAAACAACATTGGATGTGACCTGGAATCAGGATATCTCAAATAAAACACGACACCTAAAAATAAGGAGAAATATGCACCTAAATATTTCTTTACAGTTTGTCAATTGCAATTTTGTCTGCAAGCGCATGCCGTTTGGTGCGATCCGCACGTGCGCCTAGTGTGCTCACAAAGCTGTGAATCGGGCTCCTAGGCGTATGCTGAATCGCACCAACCATGAATCGACCCTAATAAGACATAAAAACATGATTTCTAAGCTAACATTTTATACTGCTGGTTTCCTAGGAAAATCAATGCTAACCAGAGAGTAGGTTTTACTTTATTCTATGTGCCAAGATGTGAGTCAGCCCCTCTCATGTTACTTCTGGCAGGGCCTTTAGCTCACTAGTAGGGATAAGCAAACATTTGGCTTTGCTGTGAAAGTGAAACCCTATTGGCTGTTGTAATTCATACTGAGCTAACATAGTGTTGATTTGTCTTATGAGGTATATAATGAAATATCATCTTTGCTAAGGACTGACTTGAAGTAAACAGGACTGACTTATTACAGTCTACAATGTATATGATCAACATCAAAGAACAGACATGTTTCATATCTAAAAATGTGTTATTTCTTCATGCATGAAAAGCAATTTTAGCCAACAATTTAAAGAATAATCATTAAAACACATATTTTAAAACAGGCCAATAAGGAAAATTTAGGGCATCTCAGAAGACCAGGACACTTGCAGCATTGATGTCATAACTGAAAGTGAGATGGGGACTATTTATGGTACAGGAGGACTTTAAAGCCTATTTATAGACACTCCAATTCCTGCCTGTGTGTGTGCTTGGACAATATTGTAGTTTTGGCTACACAGATACTAGAGGGCCTTCTCTAGCCACTGATCATCATAGACAAAGCCATGTTGCATTTAGAAATTCAGCAGTGTGCTCAGTTATTCATGTTCGTGAAGCAAACATTTCAGCAGATGTACATTTCCAAAGAAAAAGCCTTTATTATTCTTTGCGAAACATGATGCCATCATAGAGAATCTTCTAATTCCTCAAACCCAGGCATTCCCACCGCTTACTTTGCCCTGCATAATGCCTCATTTTAGAGGTCAGCTCTGTTTGGTGCTTCTATATGAGTTTTCTCTCTTGAGTGCAAGCAGGAGGCAGAAAGCTGATGCTTCCTCTGTTTACCCAGCTCTCCTCTAATCCGCCTTTTTTGTTTTCTATTCCCATCCTTTTGGAAAAGGATGTTAATTTCCTGAAATTAAGCACTTAACTTGATTGCTGTTTTGTTAATTGCAGGCTTCATAGCTATGGCACTGTTGCGTGGTTAGCATGGATAATGCAGTGAAGATCCAGGAAGCTCTAGCAACAAGATCTCTGCTCATTATCCTATAAACCTCAATACTCAACATCTCAGCAAGGAAGCACGCAGGGGTCTGCTGATACTTTGGTGTTTACAACTGGGCAACTAGCAGATAACTGTTTTTACTGTACGGCAAGCAACATCATGCTTAGAGTCTACAGGCTCTCTTCTATTAAACAGCACCCCCTAACACTAAACATATACATTTGGGGGTAGATTTGTTAAGAGTATTTTTCTTTTTATCAGAAAGTGATCTATGATCCTGAATGTTGGAAGAAAAAAAAAGATCATTATTGGATGTTTAAAGCAGGCAGCTGAAGTATTATGAAAACATATTAAACTAGTTTTCTTAAAATGTGTATATATGGCCATTGTATGCTTGCACACATATAGTGATCTACTATATAGCAGTGTCTTGTTATTTTTCTGCTTGGACATCTTTACTTCCCACTGGCATCATGTAATTCAACAACAAACATATTTCTTACCCACATTTTACAGGGTAATTCTACCTCCAACTGCATTTTTAAAAGTGTTCATTATTGTGTGCCCAAATAATGACATCAAGTTGCTGAGTTTACCTTTTAATTTAATTTAAGACCTCTTTATTTATCTGCAACTTTGTGTTTTAAAGATAAAGGTCTCTAGCAAGAATGTGTTTAACAAAACTAATTTGTTTGGTGTACAGAGCAGGGGATTCCTGACTTTATCTTGATAACTGTCTGATTGGCTGAGGCAGAGATGATACTCCACATTCATAAACTCACTGGTTTTGCCCTACTTCGTCAGATGCCAGTAACTCTTTAGCTCAATAGCCCTTGGCAACCTCAGGTAAGTTCATCCATTGCTATGGGGGTCATGCTAAATGTTTGGTGAAGCCACAGTGTGACCTCCGGTGTGCATTGTGGTGTGGATTGCAACCTGCATGCTGATGAGCTTTTTAATGATAAATTAAATGATGATGAAAAAAGTGCAAAAGTATTTGTCCTACATTTTCCCCCAAATATCACCTGTACATTTTTCCAGTTTAGGTACATTATTCTACAGTGATGTAAGAATATTTATTAACGTTTGGAAATAACAGCACCCTATGGGCTATGCTAAAAATGTTATTAAATTATATTCTGCATAGCCCATAGGGTGCTGTTGTTTTCAAACTTAAAAACAAATATCCTTACCTTACTGGAAATATAATGTGCAACAACTATAAACATACCCCATCACAGGTACAGGTCATTTTGGGTGAAAAAGTAGGGAAAACTGTTTTGGCACTTTTTTTGTGTCTATACACTTAGATGCAGGTTGCAATCCACACCGCAATGCACACTGCAAGTCACACTGGCTTCACCAAATATTTAGCATGACCCCCTATGTGTGTCCCAAAAACAGGGAGTTCTCACTGTTTAAAGTAGGCCTGCAGGAAAAAGAGGTGCTGTGATGTGGGTGTGCAGCTTCCAATACATTTGCAAATATGTGCAACAAAACCTCTCTGTTTGTTGCGGCCTGGTGAGCATGCGAGTGCCGGGGTATTCGCTTTTGTATTGTCTGTGTCTAATTGCACAGCCCAATGTACACCACCCAATCCAGATATAAATGTATGGTGCTGCTTTCCACATCCTTCCTATCAGTCCTATACCATTTAGTGTATGTGACTTCTTAAATTGGAAGGAAGGAGAAGTTCAGGGTGTCAGGCTGGCTGGCATGTAGCTAGAAGGGAAACAGGCTTAGATATAAATATATGTCTGTGGATACTTTGCCTCTATATCAGCGATACTCAACTGGTGGACCGGGGTCCGAATGCGGACCTCGGCACCAGATTTCCGGATCCCTGCCTTCAGTTGCTTCTGTGTTGCCATGCTCAGAGCTGCCCGCTTGATCGGCAATGTAGTGTCTCCCTGCCAGTGTCATGGCTTCCTAGCATTGCAATATAAAGTACTGCAGGATGTGGCATTGCAAGGTACAAGCAGCCTTTTTTTAGTTTTGCCTGGGAAATCTATAGCCCCCCCCCATTGTGCCGATTTATAACTATCCACCCCCCCTGCGACAGTCTTCCGCCCGGACCTTCATCTTTCACCTGCCTTTAAATGGACCCTTGCAAGAAGTGGTTGAGTACCTCTGCTCTATATAAAAAGGAATTATAAAGAGAAGAGGAGCTAGTTCTAATTTAAATGTCTCTTGGGAAATACCTCCCAAAGTCTTTGCAAAATAGGAAAGGGAAAAGTATACAAATAATTATAACTACCAGTAAAAAACAAATACTGGCACTGCCAGGTCAGTGGCCAATAAAGTAAAAAAAAAAAAATACAGGCCAGGTGGCGACCCTATCTGTAAATGAAGCACAATAGACTGGAATTCTGATCTTAAATGACGCAGACAGTCTGAGGACATGTGCAAGTCATTAAGAAATGAATATCTGGACTAAAATGTATGATACGTGGGATTTTGAGCAGATTCATCAAATAAATCCACAGATAAATGGTAATACTAAGATACTGTGAATGCTCTTGATGGATGCGTGTGCATAAATGGATATTGAAACTAGTTACTTATGTGACACAAATAAAAATATGAAGAGGCGACAAAACTCAAGATAATATGGATGGATGCGAGACTGAAAAACATGACAGGCGAGATAAGCAAGTGATAGGCTCGGGGTGAAGGAGAATGTGGAATACGTGAGCTTCATCGCTAACAGCCCCTCTGTGCTGTGCTGGCTGGACTCCAACAACACTCATTCTATCTTTGTAATCTCTCAAATATTGTCAGTTACCTGATTAGATTTTAATGCAGTTTAATCACAATGGACTATGGACTATATAAATTAGAAGTGTGCACACATTGAGAGTTGTTTAAACTGTTCACCTTCATTTTATTTTCTATATGTAATGATTTTCCTTGTCATTCTTTGTTTTCTTGACCTTGAAATAGCAAATTTATTTCATGTTGTCTTCTCAATTAAAAATTACTTTATACTAGATGTAGCTGTAATTTGTTAAGTAATAATTTAAATCCCATAGCTTAAAGTGCACCTTTACTCAGAAAGAAAGTTCATGTAGATACCTTCCATCCCCGGCCATATGCCCCAAAACAGCCTGTGTGTCTTTTTATACCTCAGCTTTTGCCCAATACCTATAAAAACACCAGGACAAAGTAGTAGAGAAAGTAGTATTATGGTGAATGACCCGCCATATGCTAATTAATTCACTTATAACCAAACTGTCACATAATGCTTGTAGGCTTATATGTTCAATATTTTTATTGTCTTTGTTTAGCATTGTTTCAGGTGTGGTCCCCCCCCTCCCCGTAATACTTACCTTCCACATCACAGCATCGATCCCGCAATGCTGGGTGGACAGGAGTGCCTGTGTGGTGTGCTCGCGGCCGAGCGCGCGGCTGGTCGGCGCCTCCTACTGCAGGGGAGTGTGTCCGGCCTGCTGCGTGCCCGGCCGCGCGCTCGGCACTGACACTTCCTAAGTTTGCGGCGCTGCCCTTACAGCCGCTCCCATTGGCCGGGCGGGGCACGTGTTTGGGCGCTAAGCGGCAGCTCATTGGCCAGCTGTTCACGTCCCGGGGTGTTTAAGGAGGGGGAACCGCACCACAGCTGATTCACCCTGGCGAAGTGTCGCTGAGACACGCAACGCTTCGGTGGCGGCTGTGGCGGGGGACCCGGACCTATATTGGTGATTGGCAATTTTCTCATTATTCTAATTAATTTGACCTAATGTGAGTTTGCCAAGCTATGAAGTATTCACTCTTTTACTCTTAATGCACAGCACTTTATGGTTAACTAGCAACATTGCACACTGCTTCTAGTATTGTAGTTTTGCACTTTATTAGCACAGTTGCTTTAGCACATTGTAACTTTCGTTGTCTTCAACACTAAATAAATATTAACATTCTACATTTGTATATTATAATGAATTTATTTATTTACACTTGATATACTCTCTATCTATATATGTCTCTTCATGCATTGGTGACCCATTACTGATATTTATTACACATAATTTTATATATTTATTCATATAGTGTCCCTTTCCTGGTGGTCCCCCTCCCCAATTATTGTTGTTTGTGTATGTGTTTTTTAACTGCGTCTTTTTATTGTATGTTGCATTGATTTATAGATGTCCAATTAATTAATAAAATAATTTATTGAATTTTGAGTGCGGCTCATTATATGGGATGGAATTTGGGGATATATCTAGAATCCCAGCCCTAGACTTCCCACTATATCTCAGTATATCCCATGAGCCTGCACCATCATTGTATATCTGGCAGAGTATATCCACCCAGCCCTTTGACATAATGGCAGTTAGGCTGAAGTGCTCCCTATTGCTGAGCTGTGTGTACTCTAACTAGGGTTGCCACCTGGTCGGTATTTTTTTTTTTAATTTACTAGCCACTGGCCTGGCAGTGCCTGTATTTGTTTTTACTAGTAATTGCAGGTATACTTTTTTTCTCAATTACCAGTAAAAAAAAAAAAAAACCCAGCACCGCCAGGCCAGTGGCCAGTCATTTTTTTTTATTTATTTTTTTTATTTACTGGCTAAAGAGACAATTTTGGCAGAATAGCCTTTGATATCAATGGTGTTCACTGGTATATACAGCAAACAAGGACACAGATTTTTTTACGTAAATATGGCAAACATGGACAAATACTTGCGGATGCCCGAAACCACAGGCAAAGTGTTTGGTAAATCAGACCCTGTGTTCAGTAGTCCATGCTGACAAGCAGTTAAATCAACAAATTAAATAAAAAAAGTGTTGATGGTATGTTCCTCAAAGCAAGACTTACCTGCTTGGTTGGTCGTGATATTTACAGAGACGTGTTGGGGAGGGAAAGGGCTTTTATTTGTGACTCCGTTCACCGCCTGGATTTCAAAAGTATATGGGGTGTGTGCCCATAAATTGCTAATGAAGACACGAATGTCCGTCAAACCCATCTGCCGGGGAACAAAATCCACATTGTCATCACATCGTGAGCAGCTCCTCCGGTCTGAACGACATTTCCTACAGATGATGTTGTAGGTGACATCGTCCCTGCCTCCAGTTTCACGTGGCGGGTGCCACTCCAGTGTAATAGAGGTTTCATTCACTATGGAGATGACATTACGAGGACCAGAAGGAACACCTTCAAAGACAGAAAAACAGTAAATATTAGTTTTTATATACATAGACCTGTATCTTCTCAATCTCCCAACTACAGCCTTTTGAAATTGAACCCCACACAACATTTATACATTTAATCAGGTAACCACAGGTTTTACACTTAATTAGGTAACCACACAGTGGTTACAACATTTATACACTTTCTCAGGTCACCACTCAACAGTTACCTGGGGTAGGGCTGTCAAAGGGACACTACTTTTGTCTTGGTGACACCCTCAGTTTGTTTCATTTTTAGATTCACATAGATTCACATAGCAAAAGATTTTACCCAAAGCTGAAAAAAGGGCCTCAAAATAAAAAGGACTGAAACGCACATCACATTAAAACACAGACAGGGGGTCTAAACTTTCTGTACTCTACACAAAGGTTAAGAAGAAGTCACCTAACATAAGGCTTTGTTAGGGGTCACATTTTTTTAGCTAAGATGTGGAATCCATAGGGTATATGTCATTTCATGATTTAGAAATTAATTACAAAGACTTCTTAAGATATACTCTAGAAATCGCATACTTATTTTTTTTCTGCAGAACACTGTCAGGAACCGCTTACCTGATCCCCGTTCCAGCGACGTCTCCAGGCGGCCAGCTGCAGCTGTCACTGTGCGGCGACCGCGCCGAACGGCGTCGGCTCCAGCAGCGTCGGCTCGAGTGGCGCCCAGCTCAGCCACACCCCCCGCTTCCTCCTCCAGGAGACGTGCTCGCGCGCGGCTGCGAGCACGTGTCTGTTATGCCCTCCGGCGGCGCTGTGCGGCGCGCACCCGCCGGAGGATCAATTAAAGGGTTAATGAATCCTAGGGGATTGAGGGCTTCGCCCTCTTCTGCTCTGCAGCCAATTACCCTTGGAATCCTATGTGCTCCAATCAGTACACTGCTTCCCTCAGACCTGTTCCTATAAAGGCAATTCCCTCTCAGTTGTGAATTGCCTGTGATAGCGCTCAGAACCCTGTGTTACCTACTCCTGTGAAGTCTAGCCTGTTGCCGATTTGATTGTACGACCATTCTCGATCCTGAATCCTTGTTGCCGACCTCTGCCTGAATTGACGCCTCTCGATCCTGAATCCTTGTTGCCGACCTTTGCCTGAACTGACGCTTCTAGATCCTGATCCCCAGTTGCTGACCTCTGCCTGAACCCCGACTACGTCTTGCCTGACCCCTGGTGCCGCTACAACCTCTGCCTTCCCGTTATCGACCTATTGCCTGTCTCTGGACTTCCGTCACTCACGCTCTTGCTATTGGTTCTCCAGTCCTCCCACATATAAGCTTACATCCTTTGAGCCATTAAGTCCTGGGGGCAACCGATCCCGGGTAGGCGTATCTTGCGTCCCGGCAAGCGGGGGCTCCTACAGGTGAAGCTGGCTGTGGAGATTGGGGGTTGTGAGCTTATTAAGAGGGCTGGAGTTACCCCGAGCGTGACATTATCACAGGCCCAAAAATGGATGACCTGGTACAGCAGGTGCAAGCTATGGCCACAGCGATCAACCAACTCGCTCAAAGAGTGGCCACTCAGGAATCTCGTCAAGTGCCAACTTCCTCTGTACCACCTCATTTCTCCGAACCTAAGATTCCACTGCCTGAGAAATTTTTTGGAGAACGAGCAAAATTTTCCAATTTCAAGAATGCCTGCGAACTATATTTTAAGTTAAGGCCTATCTCCTCTGGCACAGAGGTCCAACGAGTAGGCCTAGTCATTTCCTTGCTTCAAGGAGACCCACAGTCCTGGGCCTTTACTTTACCGTCCCATGACATTGCTCTACAATCAGTGACTGCCTTCTTCAATGCTATGGGCGTTTTATACGCCGATCCAGATATACAGTCTACCGCAGAGAATAGGCTTCGGGCCTTAAAACAAGGACGGAATTCGGCTGAAGACTACTGTGCTGAATTCCGCCGCTGGGCTATCGAAGCTAGGTGGAACGATCCAGCTTTGTGTAGTCAGTTCAGGGTGGGACTGTCGGATAGCATCAAGGATGCCTTAGTCAATTTTCCCCCGCCAGCGGACCTAGATCAATTAATGCAGGTCTCCATTAAAATAGACCGACGTCTTAGAGAAAGGGCCAGGGAGAGAGTCGGGGCTCCCACGTCCTTTAGACCAGTCCAGAGTCATAGATCCCCGGTTCCCCGTGGAGAAAATACCTCATCATCTTCCCAGGAAGAACCTATGCAATTAGGGAGAACCCGCTTATCCCAAGAGGAGGAGGAAGCGGGGGGTGTGGCTGAGCTGGGCGCCACTCGAGCCGACGCTGCTGGAGCCGACGCCGTTCGGCGCGGTCGCCGCACAGTGACAGCTGCAGCTGGCCGCCTGGAGACGTCGCTGGAACGGGGATCAGGTAAGCGGTTCCTGACAAACACTTAATGTCAGAATTGATCTCTTGTAGTACTGCAGGCTGAACCGGGCTAGGTGCGATGTTTTTAACTTTGAAGCTGACCACCCCCTTGGAAACATCTCAGCAGCCACCACTGATAAATACATGAGTGGTGGAAACTCATGTGACATGCACCCTTTATACCAACCAGGGAGACTTCATAGGATCCAGGACTGGTAGGTAAGTGAACTGCGTTTGCCTTGACCTAGTCTTTGTTAAGTTTGGGGGTGCTCCTTTAGCTTCAATGGGATCCAGGAGCATGCACACAGCAGGGGATGCCACACTGTGAGGCCTCACTTTGGTGACCGTATAAAGCGCTGACATTGTCTATTGTTAAAGATACTGTCCAGGCAACAAAAAAAATATTTTGGCTCCTTGTAAAGGACATGAGAATGACCTGCTTTTTCTTTCAAACTGCAATGCTTTTATAGACTCAGCCGTGCTTCTATATTATTTTCCTTTACTGATATTAAATGGATCCGCTGGGATTCTATTTTCAGCATTTTCTATTCGTTCAATAAAGTATTACTTTGTGACTTTGTGAACTCATTTTATTTTAACACTTCAGCCCACAGCACGTCATCTAGCATCCCTCTTAGTATGGAAAAGCTGTCCTTTTGAACTCTGCTGTAATGTTAATACAGTGCTAACACATCTCTGTTTTCAGAAATCTTTGCCGTAAGACCTAGCTCCCAGTCAATGGACGATTTGCCCAAGGATTACTTTCTCTTAAACCCAACTAGTACTGTGGTTTGGATTTAGGTCATGGTTAAAGTTTTTGTACATAACATATTAGCTGTGGAAATCAAAATACCCCCCCCCCCCCCCCTGAGGTTTACATTCCAGCAATTGACTTTCAGACTAGTTATGAAACAGATGGATTCCTGCCCTACCAACATAAAATTTTGGCTCAGAACCTGTATGATGCAAATCAGTGTAGTGAATCTTGAAAGGAATTACACACTGTAAGGTGATACAAAGTACTGTCAGGGTCAAAACTCGGGTGGTGCAGGCAGATTATATTAATTTATAAGATATTTAAAACACTTACATTTGAGTTCTTTAGCACTGTTAGCACAATAATTTGAGATATCCTAACAAATTATTAGAATCATATTGCACAAAAGTGTTCAAAATCAGTGGTCAGTGATTAATAATGTTATTAAAACACAAGGGTAATTGCTACTCCCCCAAACTTGGCAACTTCTTAAAGCATTAATTAAGAAATTAATCTGAAACATAGTCCAATGTGAGGAGAGTAAAGGGCTGTGTGTTTAGAGTGCTCTGTACACTTAGAAACAATAATAAAACCCAAGTGGGTCTAAAGATTCTCCAGCATGCGTGTCCGTATTGAAACTCACAGCCATTTTACCTTACCAGTAACTAAGCAGAGGGGCAAACAAATTGAAATCTCATACTTCCAAGTCAGAAACAACCACAAACAACCACTCCAATGTGCCAAGGTAGAACCCACCCTCAACATGCCCACCATTATCACTGAAGAAACAGATGCACTCTGTCCAACAGGAAGGAAGAGAGGAGCAAGCACCAAGCTCCCAAGGACTACTACAACCAGAAACAACCACCAGTAATAAAACAGAGAGGAAATGAAAGGGAAATAGCAACCACAACTTAAACCACAAAAATGTCTCACAGAATGTCTCACCCAATGACTAAGTAGGCCATCTCCTATTCTGAAATGAATTGTATGACAAGTACTCGGGTTGAGCAGTAAACATGTACAAAATTACTTTCAAATGCACAGAACCTATGTATTAGTGGTTCAATTGTTGTATCCCATGCAATACCTTCATAACCAGAACCACTTTATAAGAAATTCCCACCCTCTGTTTGCCTCATTATGAAGCGCCTTCACTTAGTGTATGTGCGGGGGGGGGGGGGGGGGGGGCGTTAGTTTTCTGCCTTTATGTTCACTCTGACCTCCTGGACATTCACCTGGACAATCTGTGTTCCTAGCAGAAGGTGGACTGACTAGAGATAAAGTTTGACAACTAATCCCTTTTTGTGACAGAACATCAGCTGAGATCAGCTGAATTGGAGGTATGGTAAGTAATTATGATTTGATTTAAAATTTTGCCTATACATTTTTTAATCTTTATTTCACATTGAAAGTCTTGGTGAAAATAATCACTCAAAATATAAAATCAAAATAAACATATTATTTTCAATTAGGGGCACAAAACGTAATGGAAACAGTTACCTTGATCCTTCTTCTAGGGGAATGACTTTGCACCCTTTTAGGGTTGTTTAGTATTCATAGATTTAATTCTACCGTTCTTTCAATACCGCCAATGCTAGCACTTCTTTCTATTTTTGTAGCTGGCTTTATTAATAAAGAGAGAACGCAAGTCCTGGATGTGAAGGATTATGCTGCTTTTTTACTTTGTGAAGCATATTACAAGTCATGGAAATGTTGCATATAAATCCCCAAGGCTGTAAGCACTGTGTTTTAAATGGAGAATGGGACTTCAAGGTGACTTCAGTAGTTTATGTATGACAATTGTGTAATATAAAAATGACAGCCACACAGTAAATCTGGCTATTGCTCACATAAAGCCATACCACACTGCACACAAACAACAAAAAATATCCCAAAGTTCAATCTTCTTGATTTTAAAAGGTAATACAAATTTAAAATGTACAGATGGCAGGAGCTTTATTTAAATTACCTCCATAACCAAATTTACTCTCTGAAAAAAACATAACCTTTAGAAAAACTCTAAATGCATACTTAATTTTCTGGAAAAAGTCTGACCAGAAAATTGCTACCTGTCTGCCAAACCATACACTGCTGTCCTGAACCTTCCTAATGACTCTAAAGCAGTAAACTGGACCCCATATATCCTGACTGCTAAAGACAAACGTCTAACTGTTAACTGACAGCAAATTAAAGATAGAAGTATATTGAGCAAAAGACTGCAAAAACAGACAGGAAAGGGGACCCCTCTTTTCTCAAAACTTGGCCGTGATTCAGTAAATTTGCATTAAAATATCTCATGAAAGCAAGAACTGTTTCTTAAATGATCACTAGAGCAATGCTATAACTAATTTGGTTTGATTTTTTTAAATAAGTATTTTTTGTGTTTTAAGTTTTACAATTGTTTCCTCCTTATACTTCTCTAGAGTGAAAGTTTATATTACCAGCAAATGTGCATGTAACCATCTTTATTCTTTGAACCACACCATATGTTAACTCATACCTTATTTTGAAATCAAGCATGAAGTGGCCCTTATTATCCTGATATATTTTAAGTCACGTTTACTGAATCAAAGCCTTAATGTTACAGTCCCAATCTCTTGACCTCACTCTGGCAGAAATCAGCAGTCTGGAAGGTAAGACAGATATGCTTTGTTTTTACACTCAACGCGGAAGCAAGCATGGCACCGCTGATACATAAGAAAGGTTGTTCAGGATGAGAAGATGTAGGTATGTGTGTGTGTGTTGTCTGGGGGGCTTGCCTGTGTGTGGGGGGCTTTCATGTATGTATGTGTGTGTAGGAGGCTTATCTGCATGTGTGTGTGTGTGTGTGTGTGGCAGGGGCTTGCCTGCATGTGTAGGTATGGGGGGGGCTTGTCTGCATGTGTGTGTGTGGGGGGGGGGTTGCCTGCATGTATGTGTGGGCTTGCCTGCATGTGTGTGTGGGGGGCTTGCAAGCATGTATGTGAGTGGGGAGCTTGCCTGCATGTGTGTGGGGGGGACCTTGCCTGTATTGCCTGCATGTGTGTGTGTGGAAGCTTGCTGCATGTTTATGTAGGGGGGCTTGCCTACGTGTATGTGTGAGGGCTTGCCTGCATGTATGTGTGGGGGGCATGTCTGCATAAGTGTGGGGGGCTTGCTTGCATGCATGTGTGGGGGGCCTGCCTGCATGCATGTGTGGGGGGCTTGTCTGCATGTGGGGGGCTTGCGTGTATGTGTGTGGATGGCTTGAGTGTATGTGTGTGGAGGGGCTTGCCTGCATGTGTGTGTGGGGGGCTTGCCTGCATGTGTGTGGGGGGAGCTTGCCTGTATGTGTGTGTGTGGAGCTTGTGTACATGTATATGTGTGGGGGTCTTGGGGCTATATGTGTGTGTCTGGGGCTTGTTTGCATGTCTGTGTGTGTAGAGGAAGCGTGCATGTGTGTGCGTAAAGCTGGCTTGCATGTGTGTTGGGGGGCTTGTCTGTATTTTTATGTAATTCTTGGATGGTGTCTGCATCACCGCACGTGTCCATCTTTATAATTTTAAAAAGTTGGGATGTGTGTGTATGGGGGGGGGGCTAGCCAATTACTTATTGAATGTATGCGGGGCCGGAGGGGCGCATGACCAAAAAGAGCCTAGGGCAGCACAAATCCTAAGTACTGCCCTGAGAGCAATTTAATATTCAGAGATTGTAGGAAAGCTGAGTTTATGCCAAAATATTTATAAAATGACAGCAGGAATAAAACAGTGCCACTGACTGTGAAAGAATCAGTGAAAGGCCAATGCATCGGAAAAATGGCAGATTACTGTTTTATGATTAAACTACTGTGGAGTCGCTTTTTTAATGTTTTACTTCAGTAAGGCTAAAAAGTAATTATTAATGCACACATATGATGTCAAATAGCCAAAGGAATGTTTATGAATATCTTTAATTCAAGTTCAGGTTCAGTGATGTGAGCTGTGCAAAATATATGAAATGATGCTGCTGTGCTGTGAGGATTAGGCTGGCAGTGTGATTCAGTAGCGCAATATGCAGAGCAGGACATTAAAACATGTTACTTACAATATATACTACAGTCCAACAGTGGAGGAGGGGTGTCTAGTGGCATACTGCCTCTTCTGAATTATAGATAACCCCGTACATTTACATTTCAGTTGGCAGTGCTGGTTGTACCTCTCCCATTGAATCTTACCAAAAATAATATGATTTTGCAAAATAAAGTATAGTATACTAAATAAATAATAAAGTATAGACTATAGTATAGTATACTAAATAAAACATAAAGTATATAGCATAGTATAGTATATTAAAAAAATAAAGAAGTATATAGTATATATGAAGCCTCACAGTGCTTAGAATGTGAATTGCAGCTGTCAAGGGCTTTGCTAGCATAATCATGAGATTCCTTGACTAAATTTGAAAAAAAAAGCTGAGAGAGAAGTAAACTGAAGGCAAAAATAAACTCTTACTTGTGGCTCATCAATTAAAGGGATAAAAAAAAGGCAAAGGCAATTGTTAGACCACTGTGTCGGGCTACATATCGCACTGTTTTCTGTTTTTAAATTAAAGAAGAAATGGCCCAGATATCAACAGTTACGGCTCTATGATGCCACATAATAATCATAATAATGGGCGGGTCTCATCACCCTGGCTGTTCTTCCTCTCTACCAGTGTCCAGTCTAATGATGCAGAGCTTTAGACCACCTGTTTAGCCCTATTATTGGTGGTCTATGGCAAGGAATTCAGGGGGTGTACCACTAGTCTTTGCCTTGTGTCTAATTTCAGGAGCAGCTGCATTCTGACAGAAAGGAGCAAAGCCATGATAAGGTGAGCTGCTGAATCACAGTTTATGCATTTTCCCTACAAAGTCCTTTTAATGTAGTTATATTACCTGTTTCCGTTGCTTTTTAATCTAGTGCTCCCCCTAGTGGCCACATGCGTATCAAAAACAAAAGCTCTCATTAAAGTGGACCAAACCATAGGATAGCATCCCTGTACTGCGCACTCCCAACACCAGGCATCACTGAATGGTGGGTGCGCCCAGACAGTGGGAGTAGATATGCTGCTGGAGTGTGGCAGTGATTCGTTCATGACTGAGAAATACTTTTGTGAGTGTATTGCATTACTGGCTATGGCTACACAGGATGAAGATGACTGATCCAGGGTTTTTTTTTTCATTCTTTTTTTAGCATTTCTATGTCTTCAGGACTGGAGCCTGCACAGGATATGCCAGAGCTTCATAAGAAGCCCACTCAGGCCTGGATTGGACCATGGGATGATTCTCCAGTGGGCCTTAACAATTGGACTGGTGAGCTAGATGTCGCTTGTGCATACTTACTTATTGATGGCCTCAGAAATAGAAGCCATTCAAAAGCAATGTAGAAGGTGATGAGGATTTGAGGCCATTTTGCGGCAGCCATCTCAGAAGGTTGCTAGGACCAGAGGATGATTTGCAGGAATGATGGCCTTGTCAGTGACAGAGGAAAAGAGTAAGGACTAGAGGGCGATTGATGGCATTAGAGAAGGTGACAAGGACCTGAGCAGGATCAGTGGCATCAGAGTCTGTAGCAAGGACCAGATGGTAGCAGTTAGCAGTGGAGAAGGTAGTGAGGATCGGTGGGAGAGCAATGGAAAAATTAAGACCCATCAGTGACAGTGGAGCTGAAGACATGATGACTATTGATGGGCTTCGGATCTCCGTATTCCTACATCTTTTCCATGCCGGTGTCCTCTCTGCAGGTTCGCCTGGTCAGGACTTACTCCTGGTCTGGTGGCTGTCATTTTCTTCACTGGAGGGGAGGAACATGAAGAAAGATTCCCCAAGAAATCCCCTCCATGCCACCCTCCAGTGAGATAATTAATAACATAGTGGGATTGCACAAGGGCTTCTCCTGTGTGGTATAAAAAGTTTCCTTCTGAGGCGAGCCCGGTACTAGCTTGCAGACCACCAACAAAGAAGGAGGGGAGAACTGTGTCCCCACTTATCACATATGCCGCAATAGCCACTTCCAAGCATGAAGAATATGGCAGCCATCAGACCAGAAGCAACCTCCCCAACCTAGAAGATGCCGCTCTTTGGAGGACAGATAAAGAACTGTATTTTTGGTTACTGTTTGTGAAAACCCCTATACCAGTTTACACGTAGTGTTGACCAGGGCTATTGTATACAGAGTTCTGAAGACTAGGTGTCTGGAGGGTTTCTGAACCACTTTGGCTCATCACTAACGATGACATGATGTGCTGTGTGGTGTGACACAACACCAAGTGGTCTACTGGGACTCTCTCATCCAAGGGCCCATAAAATCCTGGAGTCGACTAAGTACGTCATTGTGTTACCATGCTTTAAGCATTGATTCTTTATGGTTGCCATGAGTGAAAGTTATTACAAGAATGTTATTCTTGTCTAATTAGGAGGGAAGGATGTGACACGGGTGACCAGATCATTTTTCATTTGCTCTGCATTCCTCTGCAGAGTGCTGCAAAGCGTTAACAGTTACCACTTTGCCATTTGAGTACCATGTCACTTAATCACGTTATGACAACCACTTTGTAAGCCACTCCAGAATCCGTTTCCACAGTTACCATGCACTAGAAAGTCGCAGTCCTGCTGTTTAAGAGGCATGCTAACGTTTCAGATCTTGCTTTCATCTTAAAGAGGGGTGATGTCTAAAGCCACAAAAGACAGACGTCCAAAAACCAGCACAGGAAGGTGACCTGCTTTCCTTCCCAGAGCTGGATAAATCCAGGGTTAAAGTGGGTTTAGGACACTGATTGACTAAAAGACTGCGGATTCACTGCCCGGCTTTACCTTTCCTCAGCACATCTCATTCGAAAATCCAATGAAAAGCTTTAGCAAAAGTGCTTTTTCATTAAAGTGCCATTTTTCCATTAACAATCAAATCTGCTGTGGGCTGTAGAGATGAACATCTGCCGCTGCCAGCTGTTCTAGGAAATACTCATTATTTTTATTGATATTTTACAGTTTAATCATAAATTGGCAAATTCGGGATTTTAAACAATGGCTCATTTATTCATCCTTATTGTAAATGTTACTTCCTACCTGGAGAGTCATATTTAGACTGAGCTATGGATTCTGGGAGATGGCAAAATAAAAAGACCCTGGTGGAAAGTAAAGACAGGCATTATCAGTATAGAAGTAGTTAGCAGTTTCTTACACATTATAATCCAATTTCATGATAATGCGAGTCAGAGAGGATTAGCTATGTCTATTCCTCTTACCTTGGTTTAGGAAGACAACAAACACTCCAAGCTAAATGTAAAATATTCCAGGGTATATTTATTGTTTGCCCGTCAGTTTAATATTTAATGTTTATTCAGTCTAGCTGTCCTCTCTTTCTACTGAACTTAGACAAAGGCCTAAATTCCGTAAATTTGATTTTGTACATTTTTCCTAAAATATATTACAAAAATAAGGGCACTACATGCTTTATTTCAGAATTGGTCATCAACCCCCTAAAACTTTCACTTTTACTCAAAGGAGATAGAAAATTCACTGACCCTAAAAATCCAGGGCATGTGCTTTGAAGATTTTCTTTAAAAAGAAAATAATAAAAAAGTCACATTACTCTAGAAAAGGTTTTAAATGTAAATCCCAATCCATGCCCTAATTATCTCCTGTTACTGAATCAAGACTTATCACACTCACAGGCAGTGTAAAACAAATAACACACTTGTAATAAACAGTTACTATGAGTTGAATGTGAAAGAAATAAACAAATACACACTGGTACTGACATACACGAGGAGGCTTGCGAGCTTACAAGAATAAGGGGATGAAGATAAACAGTAAGCCCCTAACAGTATGTACTAAGCATGATAGCAAATGGTCTGAATGGCCTAGGATTGAAGTGGACAGACAGGAAGTCCAATTTTGGATATCTTTACATCTTAAAAAGAGACTGTATGGGGCATCCTAATTCAGTCTGCTGCACCATATAACCACTGTGGTTTTCTGATCAGGCATGCAGTTATGGTGTGTGTATCCCATTTGCACATCCAACTGGTTGGCAGTAGTCACTGAACGTCTGTCGAACATCTGGAACTGTGGGAATACAGGAAGTATAGTCTTTTGTGACTTCACTTCCTTTTTAAAGCATAAGTACCAGGTTTTCCCATCTTTCAATAGGGTTAAAGCACAATTTCTATTTGGCAAAGCATATGGATTGCATGTTTAGAAAAGACTGTTGGGAATAGCTGGGCCTGATCATAAAAGCTCCTAATACAGTTTATGTACAGGAATCCTGCCTTAATGACAATGGGTCATATCAGAGAAACTCCTAATACAGTCTCTGTACAGGAATTCTGCCTTACGAATGATGGGTCCCATTGGAGAAGCTCCTAATACAGTCTCTGTACAGGAATTCTGCCTTACGAATGATGGGTCATATCAGAGAAACTCCTAATACAGTCTCTGTACAGGAATTCTGCCTTACGAATGATGGGTCCTATTGGAGAAGCTCCTAATACAGTCTCTGTACAGGAATCCTGCCTTACGAATGATGGGTCCCATTGGAGAAGCTCCTAATACAGTCTCTGTGCAGGAATCCTGCCTTACGAATGATGGGTCTCATTGGAGAAGCTCCTAATACAGTCTCTGTGCAGGAATCCTGCCTTACGAATGATGGGTCCCATTGGAGAAGCTCCTAATACAGTCTCTGTACAGGAATCCTGCCTTACGAATGATGGGTCCCATTGGAGAAGCTCTTAATACAGTCTCTGTACAGGAATCCTGCCTTACGAATGATGGGTCCCATTGGAGAAGCTCCTAATACAGTCTCTGTAAAGGAAATACTGCCTTACTGATTATGGATGATGGATGATGGGTGATGTATATATACAATATATAGGATTGGGCAAAATGCGGCCCCTGTCTCAGAAAGCAAACACGTTTGTGTCAGCTTCTTGAGCATAAACAACTATTATATTAGTTTTAGACTGGCCAGGCTCTTTTGGGTTAACCAGCTTTGCGCTTTCTCTACTCCCATAGTAATATTAATACCATTAATATTACATGAAAGCTGTGGCACAACCTTTCGAGAGGGAAGAAAAAAAGATGGCCCTGTATTATTTGAGATAGCAAATTTGTAAATTCTTTTCTTTGATAATGGTGCAAAGCTATGAAACAAGGTCAGCAGGGGCTTTCAAGGAGATAATAAATGTGTTTCATTGTAGAACACCAGCAGTTCCCCTAACATCTGCAAGAAATTGAGTTTCTCTTTCTTAAGCTGCATGATTGCAACTTAAAAAGGAGTTACCAGAAAAGGAAAACTGCTTACATTATGCAGATGTAAGGTATCGGAAAAAAACGCACACTCTGAACTCTAGGCTAAATTGCGATAGGGCAAGTAGTTTAAACCGGCTTACAATCACTGGAGCCGCTGCTGAGATCATTTCGGCAACAGTAATCTAGAAAGTGTAGAGTGAAAAGACTGACTTAGAGAATTAGGACAAAGGGGAAAGTAAACAGAACAAAAGAGAAGTGTTAGCTGGAATTGAAGGGTTAAATCATTTCAAGTTTATCTTAACTATCCTATTGTGTTTGATATGCAGCGCTGGGTGGCCATTGACCTGCCAGCAAGACACTCATATTTACCACAACAAAATGATTGGAAGTGAACGTTTAGCCAGCAAGGGGAAATCGGTCAGAACGTAAGCTTTGAAAAAGTCTGCTTCTGTGGATGGACCTAACCTATCTGTTCTTCTTTATACAGAGCTTATCACGGAACATAACTTCCCTTTAAAATTATATGCAAAGCACTAAAACACAGCCCTTTATTGTGTCTGTATAGTGTAAAGCAATGTCAAGATTTTCTGAAAGCTTTTAGGAAAGAAATTACTTATGGTAATGTTTTTCCCTGCAGTCTCCATGACATCACCTTAAAAGGGGACATCCCACCAGGGAAAAAAATAAATATATATATATATATATATATATATATATATATATTGCACGCACCCCCACCGCTGGAACATGATTGACATAAGACATGATTCAAGGAAGAAAGTAGAAAAATGCTGAAAAATGGGATATATACATGCTGGATGTTAACATCTAAAAATGTAACACAAGATAGTTATAAATATTCACTAACTGTATAACTTTAGGTTTAGATTAAATGGGGAGGTTTTCCTCTTGCCTGTTTTATTTTACAAATACAGGAAGGAAAAACAATGTATGGAGTCTTTTAGACTCTGCAAACCTACTTTGGAGGTCCCCCTATCTATGATTAAGGACCAGTAGTTGTCCGAAAAGCATCAGAGGACCCCTAGATGTTGATCATTGGAGATGATTTTAACATTATAAATGAATGGACGTTTTATTCCATGAAGCGCGGACTCTTCACCTTTTCTAACGGATTATTTGGGCTTGAGAGGACCTTGCTTCGTATGTGGTAGAGCATTAGCCCCCTGCCTTCCTTCAAACATAACCCCCACCCTGCACACCCTCCACCCGTGATGCTCTTCCGGTCTCAATGTATGGGGAAGAGGTAAGCAGAGTAAACCGAGTGCCTTGGAACATTTGTCTCTCTGGATCTAATATCAATGTGGTACAAAGGAAAATACAGAAGAGACCAGAAGAGAACAAGCTATAAAAAAAATAAGTTGACATTATTCTACAATGCAACTAGTGCAACTTTTTTGCAGTGTGGGACCATAATAACTGCAGAGAATATTATTGTCTCCCCTCTGTCAGACATTCAAAAACTATGTGAAAACAGGCTAATATCACATGTTACACCCATGTCACTATATTTAAAGTACACTTGCAGTGGCATACTCAATGTGATGGGGCCATGATGCAAATGGGGCCCCGTCAAGGCTCATACAAAAAAACGTTTTAAGTTTTTTTACTTAATTGAATGCAGCTAGACAACTACAGATTGAAATAGATAAATGGTGCTTCCTTTCTCTAAATGATGCCAAGTGAGCACAAATATGATAAATAAGGTGGATGAACAAAAATGGGCCCCATCTGACCCTCTGGGCCCTAGAGCGGTCGCGACCACTGCATCCCTTATATGTACGCCCCTGAACACTTGCTATCCATCACCTGAAAACCTTAGATCCTTCCCACTGCCCACCAACTATGTTCCCTGTTGTTAGATGTAAATAACTGGCAAATTACAGTTGTGTAATATATCTTATTCATTTACTATATGTATGTGATGCATATGAATTAATATACAATTTACATTCATGTTTGCAGTAGGATGAAAATTGATGACATAAAGCAGCACACCAAAGAACATAGACTCTGATAAGAGGTGGTAAATTCGATTACCCAAAGATATATATTTGTTAGGTGGCCATATTAGGCTTATGCTTTGCCAACAATTACTATGTAAAAACTCATCAGGTAGTTTTATGTAGGCTATATAAACAGGGGGATCTGAGGGTCTATTTTATTACATGGTTTGTTTAGGGACTGGCAGAAATAGCGTTCAATAAACAGTAGAAGGGGTAGTGTGCCCAGCATTGTTTATAAATGAGTGAATATACTGCATGTGCTTGGCAAATATAACACATATATAAATTAATCATAAAGCCTATTTCACAGGCAGTTAGCAGTCACTCTATCAGAGCGTGCAAGGCATTCATTTTACATGACCAGCGACTCGGGGATGAACACATCTGTTAATATAATGTACTATACGAAAATGATCCTCTGAAACAATGTGTTTCATTTCATCGTGCCCATCGCACAGTTTATCAAGTTACACTGCACAAAATATCACACAATCTTCATCCATTATCAGCCATCCTGAATTGATAGACTCAATTTATACGCTTTCCCAGGAAAAATGACTCTACAAGCTATATGCATCTTTAAAGTCTCCTACAACTAGAAATAAATTGACATTGTTAGAAGGTTTTTCATTGCGGTACAGATGCGATACAGAAGCTGGAGATCCATTTTAAGTTTAATACAATCTGAATTTCATCTGGGTGATCTATGCCTTCATATAGGAGCCTCAAATATATATTAAAAGCATTACTTTTTGCAAGATCAGACTGGCCCACAAGAGAAAGGGTGAATCTTCTGGTGGACCTCTGAACTCAGAGGCTACGTTGAGTGCCCCCATACCCAAAGGGCCCCCCTGTTGTGGGGGTAGTGCCATGGTTCTATCGTATTTGTCCTCTTCATTACATAAAATTGCACATAATCAAAATAGGGCTGTGGGGATTGTGCGGCTAGTTAGAAGAGAGGTGGTCTGGTAATTTTTGACCTGAGCTAGTTTATGTATGTATTGACATGCTAATTAATCTGCAGTCATGACTGCTAAATATTAGTTTCAGGATGACCAGTCAGAGATTACCTAAATTGGTTTGAATCAAACAATCAAAAAATAGCAGTGGGGGGAGAGACGAGACCGGCATTGGGATGCCAAATGGGCAAGAACTATCACCAACAGACTTTATATTGGACCTGGCAGCCATCTTGTAGCACCGCTACATAGGATGCTGAAACAGGGTCTTACAGTTGTTAGGCAGCTCATGGACAAATTAACCAGATAAGTGTTGCCTGTTTCATTAATACTTTATCTTTTGATTTCTTAATGCCTAAATTGTTGTAGCACAACCTGAAAAATCTGTACTATATTTCTAGCAAAGAAGGTATAGATAAATATTTAATATGCTTCTTTGGTAATTCTTGGAAAAACTTATTTTAGATAAAACGAGGCACATATTTGTTTATTGATTTAGGATAGAAGGGAATATAATTGAGCCTAGCATTACACCTGGGCACCCTGGGTTGCATGGTGCTAACATACCTGGCATATTGTATATTAAAGAGGAAATCCAGCCTCTAAGCTTTAATTTTATTTATATGGGGGCCTACCCACTAGAAAATGTGCATACATGTCGCAACTTTTTCTGGAAAAAGTCATAACAGCCTATTTATTCCAATAGGTGCCTACCTGCTGTATGCTTGGAGGCCTCCAACTGCCATTCTGAGTCCAGTATGACTCACCTCTTCCCAGTCCATTGGCCCATGCTCTTGTCCAATCAATGCTGTCTGTCGTGACTATGTAATTTGCCAAATGGTTCTGGTAGGCTTCAATGGGGAGTTAGAGCGCCCGCATCCCCAGTGTTGTGCGCGATCCCGTCCCAGCTTATCTGAATGGCTGGGGCGGGTGCTGGTGCACAGCCCGAGGATGCAAGGAATGTGTCTGCTCTCACTTCCTATTGTAAACATTCATATCCATTTGCTGAATTACATAGGCATGATCAAAGGCTCTGATTGGACGAGAGCATGCATGTGCTCTTGGACTGGGGTAAGGTAAGTGAATACCGGCAACCTGAGGTGTTTCACGAATCGGGACATCATTTTTTCGGATGGCAATTTTGGATGCCATGGGGGAAGATTCCAGGGTCGGCAGGCCTGAGATTTGTTCCACTTTAAAATGGAAGTCCAGTTGAGCAATAGCCTTAGTAGCCTAGCAGGGATTCAGACAGGGATGTATTTGATGTTCATGGTGCCCTAGGCATTTTAAGTGCTTACACTAGTTAGGTCTATATAAAAAAAAGTATGTAGGGGGAAAGGGTGCAATGGGCTAGAGGGCACAAAGCGCGAAATGCAGAGAAGCAGGCAAGCATGTTCGATCTTTTACTGCGTTCTGACATACAGGAGTCACATGACCACACCAGTGGAGGGGAGATGCTCTGTCCTGTGTTCAACTGATTGCACCCCCCTTCACACAAATACACCCTGCATCCTTTGGTGGCTGGGGAGGGGGTGCTTGTTAGGAGGCATTAATGTTCTGGCTATGTGAGTTTTAATTTATTTTCTTTACTATAGTTGTAAGGGCAGCGCCCTCCCCCCATTCCAGGTTGCCACCCTAGGCACGTGCCTAATGGTAAATACAGCCCTGGATTCAGATAGGGGAAAGCCAACTGCAAGATATAAAAAAAACAGCCCTGCAGAAGCAGCCCTGGGTTTTTTGTCTGTAACTTTTCTTTAAATCTTCACTACACAACTACATCCTCCTAGGCATATGTCATCTTTAATGACACTACATGTTGGTGGAATTCAGATTTGGGGAGCAGAGACTGGTCAATGGGTTCGGCTGTGATGGAGGATCAGATAAATTTCTGGTAAGACAACAGGGGTCTATTTTTCTGCAATGCATGTACTGTAATAGAGTTTTTTAGTGCATTTATTTAGCGCAGATACCAACTATCCCTAAGCAGTTACCAGCTATCCCCATCGCCTTTCTCTCAGAAATCTGTATACATAATATAACATTACTTCAGAACTGCAGAACACTTACTGGTGCACATAGCTTCTGGAGGATCAAAATCTGCTCGATAGTAGCCATTGCGGCAAATACAGATGGGGGAGGCCTCAGCTGTGGAGCGGCTGTTTGGTGGACATGGAGCGCAGATCCCTAATCCTTGATTGGCTTTAAACATTCCGGCTGGGCAGGCTGAGAAAAGAACACAAAATAAAATGTTTAGTCATTTATGTATTCGTCTGCCATTATTTTAAATTACCTAAATAAAATCATCATTGTCTTTTAACATTGCAAAACGAAGAAGCAAAGTGAAAGTCGGTAAATACAGTTGTATCTGACGTCTACCATAATGGTCACCTCAGATAGCCTGAAGGTCATGCTAACTCAGACTGTTGTGTCTGAACATGTATAGCCAGTCAGTCAGTCGTCTTCCCCATCAATGATGGTATCAGAATCAAGCCAGGTGCCTCTGACAGGCTCAGCTCAAGATGTGTTTACTTGTGTTCCTATTGATTTCCACTCTATCGCCTGTGTCAACACTGGAACATGTACAGGGACGTTACACTACTTAGCGAATACGTGGCCTAATGCTAAGAGCAAACCTACATTGCTTAGAGCAAACCTGCATTGTCTGTAACCCTCCAGCTACTCCCCGCCATTTTTATTACAAATCATACATTATAGTAAATGATTTTTTTTTGTTGTTTCATTCATTGTGCGCATATTTAAACAACAGTCCCTAACATGAGGCCTCCTATGTTTCCTGATACCAGACAGCAGATTCTAATTTAACTTTTTCACATTATGCACACCTTAAAGAGAAACAACAGCCAGGGATGCCAATTACCCCATCCCTGCGGCATCCTCAGGGCAAGCAGGGCAAGGTTTATGCGGGCCCTTGGGCGTCAGAGTCTAAATGGGCCTCTTGCAGTGTGCTATGATACTTTATACAGGGTGATAAAGTTGCATGTGTGGTGAATACTGCCGAAGAATAGAAAGAAACAATAATAGAAGGGATGACAAAGTACAGATGAAATATAAGGAATGACCCAAATCACAGAATCACAGGAACAAAGAAAGAATGAATGGAATGACAGAAAAAAGTAGGAAAGAGAGAAAAAAAGAAGAGATAGAAGGAATGAAAGAATAGAAGGAGTGATAGAAAAAAGAAAGAGAAGGGATGACAGAAACAAAAAAATAATAGCAGGAAAGAGGAACGAGAGAAAAGGAATGGCAGAAGGAACAGATAAAAGAAAGAAACAAAGAAAGAAAGACTAGAGGGAAAGAAAAGAAGAGAAGGAAAGAAACAAAGAATAAAGGGCTTACAGAACTTAAAAAAGAAAAGAAAGGGAATTGCAGAAAGAACAGAAGAAAAAAGAATAGGTGGAAAGAATGAGAGAAAAGGGAAAAGAATAGAAGGAAAGAAACAAATAATAGAAAGTCTGACAGAAAAAAGAAAAGCTCTTACAATAGTCAATCTGCCCCTGGCTGACAGTCCTAAGCCCTGCATAGGTAACGTCCAGGGTAGGGTAAGGTGGGGCCCTCCATGGGTGCAGGGGCACCTGGCACCTGCCCAGGTATGCCCAGTGCTGATGCCTTTCCTGGGCATTCTGATTTAGGATGTCCTGCTGTGTGAAACCCTCACATTCACATAATCAGGGGTCCCACAGTGCATGTGCAGCCACGTCCCTGCTATACTCTTAGCTTAGTGTTGCAAATGACATGTCAGCAGATTACTACAATGGAAATATCATATGTGTTATCCTGTCCTAAAAGGCTAGTGTACTGCAGGACCTTACACAGCAACCAGGCCATATCGGGAACTCTACTTGACTAAGTTGAACTTACCTGTACCCCAACCTGATGAGCTGTCATCCAGACATCACACAAGCCTGATTTGAACCACGCATAAAAACTGCCCAATTTTTGTGTGGTTCAATCACTTTTAATGGTTGTTTTGTGTGTTTTATTGAGGTTTTAGGTGACTAACAACGCTCACACCGCAGAAAATTGAAAGTGATACTTGATGCAAAAAGGCTTGATCCAAAAGATAAGGGTCGAAATCAGAGGTTGCGTCACAAGTGTAAAGTAGGCTACTTAATAGGTAGAATTTGATGGCACTATTGAAGGTTTGGAGGGTTGGGAGTGGCCAAATTGTATGAGGGAGTGAAAGAGCACACTGGTATCCTAAAAACTGGCACTGGGAGGAGGAGGAGTGATAAAGGCCTCTGAAGGAAGCTTGGGAAATATGTACATGCCTTAGAAAGGGCCACATCTGGAAACAGTTAACGGAAGGTTATGTTTCAAGGTTACCTTTATTCTTTGTGTTTGTATTCAGTCACATTTCTGCCTCTAGACTAAACGGTCACAATGTAGCCTAAGTGGGAAGATTTTCCATCCCCTCGAGAAACAAGGCTTATAATTCCTTAGGTGAGCTGTTGCAACTGCACTGCAGCAACTAAAGCTGTTAGGTCAAGGTAACAGGATTTGTATGGGGTGATAGCAGCCATTGAAGAAAGCCCTAAAAATAGAGCTTTAGAAAGGGCCACACCTGACAATATATGTGTAGAATAATGGGACTGGAGGTGGTAGGTCAAGGTGGCCTGATTCCTTGTGTCCACATTCAGCCACATTTCTATCTCTAGACCAACCTGCCACAATGTAGTTGCAAGATGTCCCATCTTACTGAGAAACAAGGCTTCCTGATTTCTTAAGGGGATTGCTGCGGCCGCATGGCTGCATCTAAACTGTTTTTTACATGGGGCCGGGAAGCCTACAATGCCCACCACCTATGGAAGCGAGCAATCTGGAAGTGCAGGATCATGGCTACCCAATTCCTTGAATGGACTGTTGTGTTTGCATGGCTGCACCCACAGTTGCAGGAGGTTTCATTAGGACTAAGAGACAGTACTGGCAGGATACTTTGTGCTCCGGGAGGTGTCCCTGTCATGTCAGCACACGACAAAACTGTGATTTTACACTATGTCCATTTATGCCATATGGAAAACAGAAGTATTCAGTCACATATTACCACCAAAGGCATGAAAAATATATGAATTGGGTTTACGGTAATCACCAAGGAACATTGGAATGAAGGCAATAGCCTGGGTATTATCTTTATTAAGCCGGATATTATCTTTCCCTCTTACCACCCTCCAGCGGACAATAAATGCAATACAATGTGAAGAAGGATTTACAATGCTGGCAAATACCAAAGTAATTGCCAGTGCAGTATTAGAGCCTTTTAACTTAGCTGTATTGATGCTTAAAAAAAAAAAGGTTTCCTGCTTTATTTTAAATATAAAAATACATGAAATTAAGCATGAAATGGCCATTATTTTCAGGGATATTTTAAGGAAAGTTACAGAATCGAGGCTCATGCCTGGGTTGGTATTTTTTTTTACCAGAAAGAGCTATGCAGGTTAAGCTTATAATTTAAAACCGAATATTTTCAGATATTGCCAGCCAATAGAAGGGCTGACAGAGAGGATCAGCACTGGAGAAGCGAGAGTAGAGGAGTGAAGGAGAATGAGCAGAGCAGCAGCGAGTTCAGAATAGATTGGAGGGGTGCCAGCCTGTTTGCTGGTAGACCACAGAGAAGCATATTGCAGTAGTAAAGTTGGGATATAAATGGGCTATATAGATGGGAGGTCATGCTAAGGATTGTTGCTCCATCACAGCTGGTAACATTTTAAGATTGGGAATGGAAGGTGTACATAATCACAAACACACTGAAGCCTTGGTCGTGCAAGTATGTTGGCTTGAGTTATTTGTTTAAATAAATGGAGCCTAAACCAGAGGGTTACATTGGCGCTCTGGAAGTGAAATCTATAAACTGCTATATGTGCTGGGTACTGGAATTAGTTCAG
Organism: Gastrophryne carolinensis; assembly: GCA_027917425.1. Lineage (NCBI taxonomy): Eukaryota > Metazoa > Chordata > Amphibia > Anura > Microhylidae > Gastrophryne > Gastrophryne carolinensis. The sequence goes on along the minus strand of CM051237.1, from coordinate 112,654,626 downwards.
ACACGGAATATATACTAGGGATACAGGATAGATACTAGGGATACAGGATAGATACTAGGGATACAGGATAGAGATGAAAATATGTGTGATGATTGGTCCCTGCACTATATGTTTTACCTTGTCTGCAATTAGACCCTGAAAAGTGATACGGAAGACGATGGTGCTAAATAACAATAAATACAATAAATACAATAATAAATACAATAATAAATTACATCAGGGCCACCCCATGAGAGCACCCTCCCTCTTGTTGTGTATTACACGTTATCCACCCATGCCAGAGATATAAACCCACAGAGCTACAACTCTGCGCTTTCAAGACTGTATAACTAGTTTTATACAAGGGCACTATAACTCGTAATATTTATATACAGCCAGTTGGCCAACTCATCCAAATTAATTGAACAAAATCACCACTTTGTTTTAAAACCACTACTAATTATAGTGCTAATATGGAAGTATACTTGTGGTGGTGTTAGCGCTTCTTAAATAAGCCCCATAAATATCTTTTAATTTTTGGGTCATGGTTGAGCTGGGAAGGGCATCGGCATGCTCTGCTGTGGTCAGACTGTGGGGCCACTGTGGCTTGCCATGCTTGTCCATGCTGAGAACACCAAGGGACAAAGTTGATGTTAGACCACTTTTTGCTTTGTCCTGGAGAAGTGAAATTGAAATGAAAGCAGCCCTGCTGCGGCTTCTACCCTGCTTAAGGAAATTATTGAGAGGTACACTGGACAGGCATTAAGTGAGTTGCTTTCTGCCTTAAAGCGGAAGTCCAGTCAAAAACAACCCCCCCACACACTACCCTGCCACCCTTTCCAGGCAGGGCAGGGGGGTTACAACGAAACAAACCCTTACTTCCCCCATGGTCCAGACGTCGGAGGATGGCTGGGGTAAGGGTTTTTTTCTTTGTAATCCACTGTCCTACTTCAGTGCTCCTGGGGTTGTTTTTGACAGGAATTATGCTTTAATATTGCCGTTTGGTTTACAGCTCCTTTAAGCAGCATTTATATTCATTTATATTAAAAAAAAAAGGCAAAAAAGTCACACTTCCACACTGCAATCAAATTCTTGTCATCACCGGCTAAAATCTAGAAAGGAGCAGTGAGTGACAGGTTAAAGGGCTTCAATAAAGATTAGAACGACCTTATCTCCAAAGGGAAATTGCCTGAAAAAGTGGTTATTCCACCAGCTTTTTTTAATTTCCTTTCCTTGGCTACCTCAAAGAGACTCATATCCTGACATGGCGGAGATGAGGAGTATGGCCTTTCTTTCTTATCCCAATCAGAGGCGCAGAAACACTCGACACTTAACCCCTTTTCAGGTAGTTCACATCTCTGCAATCAGCTCAGCGCTTGGTGCAAGAACTCAAATGGGTCACGTTTAGCTACATTTAGCAGAGATCCATTAAAACTGAAAGAGGCTGCAATTTATCTTCCTTTACAACCTTTTCAGAGGCATTGCAACACAGCATAGCAATCTTCAGAACAGGAAGCCCTCGCTTAAAATTCAAAAAGCAGCAAGCTCTGTTAGACCTGGAAGCTCACAAAGGCACTGCAGTTGAAAGTGATTGTTAAAGGCATAGTAAATGCATAAAGCTTCACTTAACGTTCTACATTAAAGCTTGAACCCTTTATGTCATGTGGAAGGAATACTCCCTGTTCTTGGCCAGTCATTTCTGGTTCTGACAACCTCTGTGCAAGACCTTTGTTTCAGACATGAGGGAGCAAACTCTCTTGTTAATTGGTAACAGGGCCATGTCTGCCATGTCATGCCATGTCTGAGAGTATGCTGTCAACATCGACACTGCCAACACCAGGCAGGATCGATTTAGCCCCTGTGGCCAGGGCCGTATCTGGCGTTCGAGCTGCCCTAGGCACTTTTTGGTAATGTGCTCCTTCTCCCGCTCCCAGACCAAAACCAATGTAACCCATGGGTTACCATCCACAGGTACAGTGTGTGGGTAAGGGACAGTCACAGGAGGGACAAAGGGGGGCAGGAGTGATGGTCAGCAACTCAGCATAAAAAATAAAATGTGCTGGAAGCACAAGGGGTCACCAGCAGTCAGCTGGAAATGTCATGGCAACAGTTTTTAGGGACACAGAAGGTGCTTGTTTACTAGAATTCATGACAACAGTTACGGAGACACTTATGCTTCAAACAGGCATGCTGTTCTAAGAGAAATATCAGGGTAAGGTGTGTTACTGCTGCATGGCATATGCTCACAAGTCTCACAAATCACAAGCTGCAATCAGGGAATGCAGCTTCACGATGGTCAAACTTGGCTCCCAGTGATGTCTTTCTCTTCTGTAACCTGAAGAAATGACTGAGTGGGCAATGCTTGCAGTGAAATAGGCGGTAACAGGGATCCTGGTGAGAAATCTCCTCCCATTCTGAGGGTACCCAATCACTGGAGGGGAAGTTGAATAAGTGTGTTCAAGTCAAGGGGGGGATACTTTGAAAAGCTGAATGTTTAATTTTCTTAGAAAATGTTTTTACCATATTCAGGTACATAACGTTTTGGACACCTCCCATAAAATCACATATATGTGACTGGTAATTATTCATTTTGTATACAAATTGTGATACAAGTCCTTTACGGAATGTTTATTATATGGGGGCCATCATGTGAGAAGCAACTACAGGTCTTTTACAATCACTAGTTTGGGAGTGGACATGGAAAAAACCACACCTTCCTCCCTTAGGGAGCACCAAAAAATATTCGCAAACCTATATCCTCAAAAATATATCACTTTTATTTACACATGAAATTTCATAAAAACACTTACATACAAATACACAAAGCACAAGACATTTAAAAACAGTAATGCTAATCCCCCATCATATCATCAAAATATCTCAAAACTCCCACTAATGGGATATCTTATTTATATACATAGTATGTGTCTCTGTTCTAATGCTGTAAACTAATCAAATTCTATTAAAATACAAGTCTGTATCGTGCAGGGAGAAAAAATCTCTCTACATATACATACTTATGGCCCTTATTTATCAAGGGCTAGCGCCAGGTAGTGTCTGATGAGCGCCAGGTACCGACAGCTAACGGCGGCTACCGACTCAAGTACGCCCGGCGGCGGTCACAATGACGCATTTATCATGTTAAATGAGGCTAGCGCCGGCGAGAGCGGCAGCTAGCGCGGGATTCATCATGTAGCTGACTGCAACGAACAGCGCCGCTACTAATCCCATCACAGCGCCAGGTATGACCTGTCGCTCCCTGGCGCTCTCCAATGCATTTCAATGGAGCAATCTTTAAATATTCATAATTACCGGCAAAAATTCTGTGACCACTACGGCAATGTTAGATATTTTTTTTAAGGTAAAAAAAAAAAAAAAATATGTGCAGAATTGATATTACAGGTCTGATATTAATGTATTCATATTACAAAATGTTTAGAAAAACTTGTATAATTTTTACATTAAAAAAAATGGTTGTTTGGGGGTTAAAAACTATTTTACACACATCGCCGCCAGCGCTCTGGGGTTTAAACAAGGAATTCACAGCGCGAGAAATTTTTGAGCGTGATTTGTTAATGAATCTGCAGTAAGCCGTTCGCTCTGGCCATTCGCTGTCAGGCGCACCCATACAACGCAGAACCTGTGAAACATCGACCCCTAACCCCGTATTCAACATTACCGCACACCGACTGAGTCGCTGTCAACAAGCAAACCCCGGCCAAGCACAGCGAATACTAGCTTGCGCTGTGAAAATCACGCTACTGGCGCTCATCTGTCGCTACCTGGCGCTATTAATGAATCGGCCTCTAAGTATTTGTGCCGGCACTTAAAGAGGACCTGAACCATATCCCCCTATTATACAAATCCTTATCACATGTTATCACCAATAAAAACAACTCTATTGTGAATACCCCCCATGAATGATCCAAAAAACACCCCTTAAACAATGAATATTATACCAATGAATCTACAAAAAAAATGTTATGCTCAGAAAGTGCTTAAAGAGGACCTAAACCATATCCCCCTATTAAACAAAACCTTATCACATATTATCACCAATAAGAAACAACTATATTGTGAATACCCCACATGAATGATCCCAAAAAACACCCCTTAAAACAATAAATATTATACCAATGAATGTACAAAAAAAAATTTTATGCTCAAAAAGTGCTTAGTGCTGAAAAATGTGTACTACTGTAAACATGTTGAACGATCACCAAAATCTGCAATAATGATACCTACTGACTATAAATCCCACCCCATAATAACTATTCGATATAAGAACCGATATAACAAGAAATACAGGAACCCAAAAACCGCAATATACAAGTGCCAGCACAATAACAATCAAATACTACCAGTGCCCAGGGTTTAGCACATCAGAATAACAGCATGTCAGAAACACTCATCAAAAAGGGGGATCGCACCCGGGACACCCGCGCCCGTCGCTATCCATGCGGCTTCCAAGGGTGAAGGAGGTCTTTTACAGTTTTTTTACAGTCTTTTACAGTTTTTAAAACCAAGTTATTGGAGGATCCAGGCTGCAGGTGTCAAGTGTGCATTCCAGCCCCAGTCAGCTTGTGTTAAATGCATAAGGGGAATATGGGGTTCCATTTAGGTTTTGTGTTATGCCTAAAGTCCATTATTGCTGCCAAATCACAGCCCCAGAAACAAGACACATGCTCAGGTTTAGAGCATATTTTGTGGTCAATTTTGGGTTTTGTTTATTTAAACGATGCTTTTGTTTCCAGCGTTACATGTGGCATTAACAGGTGTGTGGGCAAATCTTATCTGTCACACAATTTTGTTTTGAGAAACCAATTAAAATATGAATGCATTAAAGGAAAGTTGTTTTATTCTCTTCTTTTAGTTAATAGAGTAGAATGATACTGTTGCAAGCCTAAACTGTATTCCCTGTAGCGACAAGAAGCTGGTTTGTAGATTCCACATGACATTTGTAAAGATAATTGTATAAAACACAGAGCTGATAATAGAATAGGGAACAGCTGAAGTGAAAATAAATAAATAATAAATAGGAAAGGCATAAAGAGTCTAATTAGCCTTACGTAGTCTCGTATTCATACACTGAACACTACTTCATTATGGATGTGAAGCCATAACAGGATAAAGTGTTGGTCCCGCCGTACACCCAGACAAACATGCTCACAATTAAGGGCTATCAACCTGTAATGGCCATTATGGAGAAGACTGTGCAGATGAATGAATGACAAATAAAAGGTGATTAGTGTGAAAGAGAATAGGAGAGCCACGTGAGTGTAGAGGTTGAAGGAATTAGAGATGCTATTGACGAGGTGAATAAAAAAATGCCAGAATATGTCAGCGCCAGAAACCAAGAACCGAAACATCAAACTGTTTTAAATTGTAAAATAGTTCGGAAGCTCTTTAGGGCAAGAATCTTTCGTGCGTGTTCTTGAATTTATGTATTAGGAATGAAATTTAGGGATTAGAATTCATGCTCTTAATGGAAGGCAGAAACAATTTTCTACCGAGCTGTTGTACAATTAAAAACCTGCCACAGAACTGCCCGTGACCAAACTGTAAATGAAAAATAATAAACTATCAAGACACTCTCTACTGCTTCTAATGAAAAAGGAGGCTAGAAAAAAAATATAATTGAACATTTTTATTCCAGGCTGAAACACATGCACACACTTACTGTGCTGTGTGCTTTTTTGTATGATCATTGATGGAGCCACCACTTATTGAATTGCAACTTTTCTGTTGGCACTCATTTGGGGATTGTTCAGTAGGTTGCATTGTCAGAATGCAGCTTGTACATTTAAAGGGAATGTAAACCTGTCTCCCCATAGCAGCTTTGGCACAAATGTCCCCTTTCTGAGAACTAGTCCTGTGAAAAGCATGCGCTGAATACCCTGGACCAATGGTTGCTGTCGGTTATGGCTCCACCCCGGCATCAGTCTCAGTGCCTTTATATACCTAAGTCTATTCATTGCAATGACAGGGATGTGTACAGTTATTGTGATGAGAGTGGCAGCAGACTGGGAGGAAGCTAATGTGGGGGAGAAAGGGTAAGTATCATTTTAGAGTGTCTTTAAGTAAAACATATACAAGAGAACCTATTCTTTTAAGTAGTCCCAAATCCCTTAGCAGTGCCCCACCCCATGGTTAAAGCCTGTCTTACCAGTACAAAAAAAGCTATCATATCTACCTTCTGCTCATGGACCTGTACTAAGATGGTGTCCAGGTGATATGCCAGTACTTAAAGGGTTAGCTAAATTAACATATTTAAAATAGTGCTCACCAGTTACATGGTCAAGAAGCTATCCACAAATCTGAGTAAAAATAAGTTGTATTTCCAAGTGGAATTGCATTCCAACCATCAATATCTATTCTGGTCTAACAGGTCTATCTTTGCTTAAATATCTTTTTTATATCAAAGTCTGCTCAACTGTTAGCAAAGGCGGGTGAACATAGTTACCTTCTGCTCAAGATTGAGACCAACAAGGTTACCCAGTACCTGTACTGCACTCAAATCCAAGTACACATAATTAGAATTGAACCTTGATATACATATTTTCCACGTACCATGTCCCGAATCTCCAGAAATGGGCAGTTTCTTTTCAGGTTCCCCCCTCTTACTCTTTTACTTTTACAACCATAGGGATCTCTTGAGAAAGTTTATACATGCACGCGCTCAACTCTACTTTCATAGTGGAGCCCATCTGCACTTTGAGAACATCTTCCCCCACTGCTTGTAGAACATTTGTTCTGGCAGTGGTACTCATTCCAGACTTGAATTAAAGACACAGAACAGACAGGCTGTAGTACACATAGGGCTATTAGCTATTACAAATGGTTAATGTTAATCAATAGATTAGGCACACACAATTAGGCATACAAAATGACTGAACCATAGTTTGAGCATAAAACTGAACCATAGTTTGAGCGCTGCACATACAAAATGGTGCAGTAATTGACTTTGTTGTTTATAATGATTTCCTAGATTTCCTAAAAACATGTTTTTCATAGTTCTTGTTAGTTCAGTGCATTATTATCTCTGCTTGAAGCTTTTCACACACAAAAGCAAGGGGCATTAAGCCACTGGCAAAGCAACGTTTTAATATTGAGTAGATGGGCGGGGAAGGATAAACTCCTGAGGTGCTTGATGGGGCATCTTCATTATTGATTTGGAGTATTCTCCTATCATGCTCATTCCCTGTCTTCCACTGTTGTGATGTCCCATAGACAAAAGATGCTTGTCAGCTCATTAGTCATGTTCTGCTGTGAAGAAGTGGGGACTTAATATCTAAATATTCCGGAATGGTATAAGAGGTCATGATAGAGTAAATATTGAATTGTATTTATACTCATTGTATCGTTTATTATAATTTTAATTGCATTTACTTCAAATGTATACTTCAAATCACCTATTGCTTAATATCAAATTAAGATCTATTGCATGATATTCAGTTAAGTCCTAATTATTCAATATGTGTTCAATACAGCTCCCACAAAGCTATATCGAGCTTACACATATCTTGTTTGGTTGGAAGTACATGGCTTACTACAGCAAGGGTGCAGGGTGTGCCCATGGTAGGGGGCTGACTCTAAGAAAGTTGCACTAGTTCAGCCTACAGTGCCTCGTAAGACTAGGATTGTAGCTAAACTGATAAAGACACCAAAATATGTTTCACCCACTCAGATGCCAATCTTAAAAGCAGCAGATGCAGTAGGAATGGAATCAGTGAAAACAAAAAGATTGCATTTCATAAGTGAGCAGCTGGGGAACAGTACAATGGATGCACTTTTTCATACACTTTATTGGGGTTAACTGAATAAACATACTGCACATAATGCTATTCACTGACTAGGTAGCCCCTTCGAACTTGAGTGGAGTGGCATTCTTACTAGAGATGAGGTCTACATGTGTTGACATATTTGAATACCCTTGTCTGTAACTTTGCTGTGTACTCTTTAAAGAGTAGCAAATTCTTTCTATATAAATGCGCTGTATAATACAATGATCTGTTGTATTGGTTCACTTGCAGCTCCTGTATTCTAAAGCTACAAATAAAAAATAAATGTTAAAATATTAAAAAAAAATGTAAAAGGCATGAAAACTACATTATTTTTGTAGATTTATATATACATACAGTATTCAGATATCAGTTAAATCTTTAAATATAAAAAAGTGTTTCCACTTGGCCCATCCAACCTGGAACATGCTGGTGAAACAGTATCTCCGTCATGTTATTGTTTGCCAAGATGCTGCCGTGTGTTTCTAGAGGGCCAGGCGGTGAAGAGGCAGGGAAAGCTGTATGCGTTCAGCATTCTATGTCAACATATTAATATTCAATATTCATCTCACTGTGTACATGAGTCTATTTACTTAAGACGTAAGTGCAATCAATATCCCTCCCACAGATTGCCAAGTGGCTACACGCACAAAAAAGTCCTGTCAACCAAAGAACATACAGCATCTCCTCCAATTCATAGGCAAAACTCAAATGCGGGTCGCATGTCACATCACACAAATTAGTTTCAAAAATTTTATAGTCTGTGTAATGGGGAATCATTAAACATTGAAATGACAAATATTCTGCTGCTCAAGTGGCAAACGTTTGCAGCTGCTGAGTAAGATTTATCTGCAGTTCTGTCTGTCTGTTGGTCTGTCTTTGTGTAATGAGTAGGATATTGTCACTTATGCATGCTAAATAATATGATGCATTTATTATGAGTAATAGGGTGGCGGTGAAAGTCCAGTTTTTTTGTTTGGACCTGGCACAAATCTCTGTAGCGCAATACAACCCATGGAAGATTTTTCATCCAACAGGCTGACCTAGTCACCATGGGGGAATGGGCATATATTATTTGCTATTGGCCCCTTCCATTTCCTTGGTTATGCTTGAAAAGTAAAGAAATAGGATGATACCTTTTATAAGCTAACGGAATATATTTTAAGGTGAGCTTCTGAGAATCCCAAGTTCTCTTCCTCAGGCATTATGTTATACAAAGAAACTTGGTGAAACTCAACCTCCATAACTATGTAGTTAAGAAAATGTTTGCCTGCTTGCCAATATGTCAGCATACTACAACTAGATGTTCTTCATATTCATCTGAACAGAAATGACTAAGCATTAAATATAATATGCAAACTGGCCTGGGTGATAGGTGACGCAGACACGTGAGCATCCAAGTGTTCAATAATTCACCAGTCTACCAAGTGAGGGTGAAAGAGCATGCAGCTGGGGGAAACATCAGGAAAATGGCTGCTAGGGAACACCCTAGCCATTATCAGACACCTAGAAATGGTATATGTGTCTGTAGGCTATATGGCTCTGCACTGCAGTCAACACTCTAAGGGGTTCCCAACATTTTTTTATCAAGTATCCTCTTTCTTTTTAAAATTATCTCACGTACCACCTGGGTGGTATATATGGGTTGTTGACCACTTAAAACTATGTTACAGATACACAAAGCAACCATCTGAAGTGCATAAAATGCAAATAGATAGTTTTCATGGTCTTATACAGAGCATTTTAGGATTGAGGATTGAGTAAAGTAAAATGCAGCATATTATTGGTGCAGGGATCAGTTGCAAGGATCTCATGCCACTACTTGGGAAAAGTGGACAGTAATGGCACAGGACTGTGGTGAGGATATTGTGAGGCACAGTATTTAAGCTCCAACAGTGCCATCACTAGCAAACAAGCTGCAAGACAATGCAGCTGTTCACCTTCAACAAGCACTGGGCAGAAAATTAACACGCTGGGTTTCTACCATGTGCCGCACCTCCCCATTTTTTTAAACAGTAGGTATTACATTTTACATTCTTTTGCACAGAATGATTCTGATATTAACTAAATATTGTAAAGACATTTTATTAAGTATATTTTAAATATGTAATTTGTGGTAGAGACTCTTTAATCTAAATAGGTTATCCCCTTATACATCACTGCCTCCTGCCAAAACTTATTCCAGGTATGTATGTAAATGGAGAATAAAACTGATTCTTATTCCCGAATGTTACCTAATTTACTTTACAATGCAATGATTTGCAGTGTTGGTGCTTTAGACTTATGCCTATTATTTGTTAACTCTGAAATACAACTCATGCATTTCTTTCAGCAGTTTATTTACCTAGCATCACCAGGAACAGCCTATGTATGACTCCAACACACATGACTGAGCAAAACTGTGAAAGCAGAAATGTCAGTGCCTCTGACATTGCTAATCTATAGATGGGACACCTCATAAGATGTACACGGTCAATACAAGTAATAAATGAGCTGATGAGGCACGTCGTCTTCAGTGACATCTCGTTCCGTCCAAGTAATTCAAGTGTTGATTTCTTGACAATCTGCAGAGTGCCTTCCCCTGTGACGATAACCTCTCCAGATCTTTTCTTATTGATCATAACAGATACAGTAGATGAAAACCTAATCCTCAAATCAAAAATACACCATCAGGAGAGGGATGAGGGATGAAGGCTCAGGGAACATGGGGTTTGGAAAAGCCATCCTGTGATGGGAAAGAATATATTGGCAGGAAAATGTTTTCCACATCGTGAAAAGACCAAGCATCTTTGAAATATTTAGATCATAAAATAACCATAAAGCTCTGAGTGAAAAGAACTGTTAATAGTTTCCTTTTACTGTTATCAGAGATTCGGATTTTACTGGCATGTTTAATTATTTGGTGAAGTCTACCCAATAGAAACACATCTGTATAAAGCCACATTATCAGTACAAATGTTTTGCTTTGTTTCCCCACACAATACCTGTGAGATGATAAGCTATCTATATGGTATATTAATACAATATATTAATTAATGTATAGAATTCATGGAATCTAAATATTGCTGTAAATGGCAGCACTGAAAAAAAGATACTAACACGGTGTTACAACACTGTCTGTGCCTGACTCTGTTTGCTCAGCGGGAACCTAAGTTATTCTATGGTGTTATTACAGAATTATTTTAATGTCTTCATTGAGCCTGGAAAGGTCCCAGCTAATGTACAGGGAAGTCACTTGCCTACAAAATGAGAAAAGCCACTTGCTTCATGTTGACTTGGAAAATGGCCAATTAGTGGGTCTGGAAAACAACCAACTGGGAAGAGATTCAAAGCCTTGATGAAGCAGCCACTTTTTCCAGTAAGCTGAAGAAGCACCCAACTGTGGCGCTGTCGGAAAGAAGGACTTGATGCATGAGAATCGACAGAGCAAGTCTAACTCCTAATCATGTGTAAAACCTCTATGGTTCATAAATATTATATGCAAGTCTCCAGTGGCCATGTAAAACCAGTGTAGGACCAGGCCACATGCTGTTTCAAAAATAAAATATGTGTTTTTGGGTTACCTTATAGCCATCTGTCACTTTCTTAATTTTCTAAATAATGTCTGTGATCTTCATGGAGAGATTAAGGCTCACATATGGTTTGATCGCTGGAAACAACTAGTTCATTTAAAGGAGGACTGTAAACAAAAATAAAAAGTAGGTTCTATATATATCCCATGTCCTCTATTCACTTTAGCTCCCTACTCTCCCCATAGATGCCAACCTCCTATACATAAAACATCAGCCCTGCTTTGCATACTGGCCAAACATGGTTTCTGGTGAAATGCCCCTCTTGTACTTGGAGCATGAACAGTAAGAATAGTATGTGCATGCTTTCCATGTGTTTCAGCCTTGCCCCTTGTGCTTACCAGCAATGCTAATCATACTGTCCTTCAAGAGCTGGTGGCTGGTGGTAGGAGGTTGCTGGGTATAATAAATAAGACAGGGGGGCTTATCTAGCAAGAAACAATCCATGAGTGTCATCTGGATTGAAAGGTGAGGTCCAGCCCATAATATATTCTTTTAGTTTAACCTTTTCGATAACTATTGATAATGAGGGTTAGAAAAGGAACATTTAAGTGGCTCTAAGCCTTCTTCACTCTACCCAAAGTGATAATTCATGTTGCATTAGATTTTTGTAAATATGGACTTGACTGCAAAATCAGGTTGAGGCTGAGGTTGCTGGCCTAAAATACCGTATATACTCGAGTATAAGCCGAGTTTTTCAGCCCACTTTTTGGGCTGAAAAAAGCCGCCTCGGCTTATACTCGAGTCCAGGGGCAGACTGCCAGGGAAGGCCGCAACCCTGAACCCAACAGATGCTGGAGGGTGAGGGGTGGGTCCCTGCTGTACCCGCTGCTGCCGCAGCCGCGCCACTCTCATACACACAAACATGCACACACATTCACACACTGACCGGCACTTCCAGGCTGCTGCGCGCTGGTCGTCAATGGGCGGCGTCCAATGTTTTCATTGGACGCCGGCCATATGGGGCACGCCCACCGATGACCAGCGCGCAACAGCCAGGAAGTGCTGGTGTGTGTATGAGAACGGCGGTGGCTGGCGGCTGTGTCTCTTTCTGTGTGTGTGTGTGTGTATGTGTGTGTGTGTCTCTCTTTCTGTGTGTCAACTCCAATTCCAATTGAAAAAAGCCGCCTCGGCTTATACTCGAGTCAATAACTTGTTCCATTTTTTTGTGGTAAAATTAGGTGCCTCGGCTTATATTCGGGTCGACCTATACTCGAGTATATACGGTAATTTCGGTCTTCAGTCATATTCTAACAGTCCCTGTCTCCAAGGAGTACTCAAAGATGTTTGTGAACACTGGGGATAGTTGGATCTAGCAAGCTTTCAGGCTGTGTGCTCATACCCCATCAGGTCCTGGCACCCTCCTCGTTTTTGGGGCCTTGATAAGGCAAGCGACATCCTCCACCCAATTATTAAACTGGACCGACACCCGTACAAGAAACAGTGCTCATATGCATCCCTCCCAGGGGTAATTCAGATTACTTCACATAAAAATGTATTTTGTAACTCCTACCAAGGTTGATTTTACCTGCAAGGTTAGCTGCAAAGCAGACATACTGATGTGATTCTTGCCGCTATGCTTTTGGGTCATGTTGGTTAAATACGGGCAGTAGCATGGATAGAAAGCTGGAAAGGAAGCTTTGAGGTGCTTAAAGATGGCCACAACCAGGAGAAGATTGGTGAGGAAGTGTATCATCCGTGCAAGGTTGTTGGTCCGATTTAAGGTCATCCACATTGAACCTTGCATGAGAAGACAAGGTTGTTTATTGGTGTTTGTGATATCCTGAAAGCATTTATGTCCCTTTCAGAATTTGGCGAGACAGGAAGTCCATAAAAGAGTGACATGTATGTATTAATGCAGAATCTAATAATGACTGACCTTATGAAGGACTGCTCTCAAGGTGGGGAATGGGTGGGGTAGCTCTAATTAACTCCAAATTAAACCCAAAATGATTTTATCTAGATATCGAGCAGTCCTGTACTTAATTAGGAAAGGCAATTTCAGCTTGTATTGTATTGAATTTCAGGTGCTATCGGCATGCTACCAAAATACATATCTCTCCCTGAGTTAACTAATTTAGATCAAGCTTGTTCTTTCATGTGTTTCCGCAACCTATTTTTATTTGCTTTTCTTGGCTCGTTTTGTATATTCCTGTTGGAAAAGTTGTTGTAAACAAGCAAAAGGATGTTTGCAAACTGCTGGCCCTCAAGCTGAGGAAACAGCGATGCTGAAATAAATGAAATGTATAAATGTTTGCCAGCCTACTGGGATCTCTCAACATCCTCACATCCATTGACGCGGCAAGAGTTTATAAAGCAGATTCCACCAAGAGATGCAGGAAAGACGGAGGAAGGAAGTGTAAGCAGAGGTATTTCATCGTGACACAAGCTGCTGTGACTTAGAGTATGCATGGAATTGCTGGGTTCCTGAATGTTAAGGAGTTACATGTATGTATGACCTATAAATAGGCTGACATTTTATCTTGTGTCATGTTCTGGATGACACCTGAAGAGTTTCGCACATAACATTACCCCCCCCCCCCCCCAATGACCTTAAAGCTTAGCTTTCCCTCAGTCCTCTGTCAGTAATCCATCGCGTTTGGCCGCCAGGCGTCCACGAGGTTAGCGCCGGAATGTGTTGCCCACATGGGTGCTGGTGGCCAATCTCTGCTCTGGATTCCCTGCGAGGGACGGAGGGTAAAATATTTACGGGTGTTCGGGGGGTGTTATGTGCAGAAGGGGCTCCATCGTTCGGAAGCCCCCCTGTCTGTCATATTGCTGCGGGGGTGTTGGTCCTCCTTAAGAATTCTGACTGCTCTCTGATAACATCTAACAGGGATGCCAATGAGCTGTGAGGACCCAAACTTTAGCGATTCTGCCTCTTCATTAGTTTAAGCTGTTTGATGTCCCATCAACCAGCTTTTCCGGGATAGGGCCAAACGCTGAACTCAAACAAAGACTTCTGGCTAAAGTCCGTGTTTGGGTTTGGGAAGGTTGTGGGTTCTGCCTCTTCATTAGTTTAAGCTGTTTGATGTCCCATCAACCAGCTTTTCCGGGATAGGGCCAAACGCTGAACTCAAACAAAGACTTCTGGCTAAAGTCCGTGTTTGGGTTTGGGAAGGTTGTGGGTTCTGCCTCTTCATCAGTTTAAGCTGTTTGAGGGCCCATCAACCAGCTTTTCCGGGATAGGGCCAAACGCTGAACTCAAACAAAGACTTCTGGCTAAAGTCCGTGTTTGGGTTTGGGAAGGTTGTGGGTTCTGCCTCTTCATTAGTTTAAGCTGTTTGAGGGCCCATCAACCAGCTTTTCCGTGTTTGCTCCAAACGCTGAACTTGAACACGTACTTCTGGCTGAAGTCCGTGTTTGGGTTCGGGAAGGTTGTGGATGACATAGCTCAAAAAAAGGTTCACTTTAATATTCCACTAGTATGACTAAGGGCTGGTAACAGCCTGAAACGCGTTACCTGGTCCCAATGGTGGCGGGGAGCACTTTCTGACATACAAGACGTTTGATGGCTGTGTGTTTACAATTGGAATTATCCTCATTTTAAGCTATGAAGTAAAAGCTAAGTTTTAACCATTCTCAAGCTGGACATTGCAACTAGAAATAATATTCCGCTTAACAGATGTTGGTGTGCAGCAAAAAAAGCCTTTTCTACATATCTTTTTTTCTTTATTCATAGTACACTTGTCTAACATAATCAGAAAACCTATGCCTAAACGAATTGGCTGAGGTAGTAATAAGATAGCTAAACAAAGGTAAAGAAAATAGGACAAAGAAAATATATGAATTGGAGAGCCCAAGAAGTTGATGGTCCTTCAGGGAAAAGCCAGGACCACAACAAAGCCTGCTTGCAGACTGTGCAAGTACCTGTCACAGACTCCAAGACGCCCAGGAAACCCAGGAGACTCGCATACCTTCACCAGGCTTCTAATGAAAGCCTTCCTACAAAACCTTATCCCCTTGTCACACACAGTGTCAGGGCTGAGCTGTATTCTGCAGCAGCAGTAAAGCGTAGCAGGATACGATTAAGGGGAAGAAAAAGAAGGAGGAAGAATGAGATACAAGAAAAAGGTCATTAACTTCTTTTCTCCTTTCAAAGCGATTAGGAGGAATAATTTGTGAATCTGAAATAAAAATGTAGATAAAGGACAGGTAGATTTATTATGACATATACATGGGGAATCTGTAATTTTCTGCAGTAATTACACCAAGGTTCAAGAAAAAAAAGCTGAAAATGTATGATCATCAGATAAAGCCAGAGCCCTGGCCCTGCCCCCTTCTGGGGAAGCTGGAATCCCCATAGTCATAAATCTCAGCACGGTGCTTCACCATCTCACCTGCCCATAAATCAATTCCGCATACTCACAACTACTGAATAAGCATGTTTTATCCATACATGTGGGACAGTAGAATTCAGTTTCAGGTCAGCCAACAAGAATCTATAGGAGACATAGGGAAATGCTTTTTTTATTGATAAGCCCTATAGCAGCCCACTTGAATATCATATTTTTTTATTTGGTACTGGAGAAAGAAACTATCTAGTAAATTGTGCTATTTCATGTGGTTCAGTTCCTGGAAACAAGTTATGGTACAAGAGGAAAGACTGTAATTTAGGTTCACATTAACCTAGGGACTCTTTAATTATAACACCCAATCATATCAAAGCAAACCCATAATTTACAACTGCCCTAAATTATTAATGTTTATAATAATTAATACACCATGAACTGATTCAGGGGACTGTAAAAATTGAAGAGGACTGATTCAGGGGACTGTAAAAATTGAAGAGGAGAACGTTCTCTATTTTTCTAGCAAATCAAGGTTTTCACTGTATCAGCTAGTTGCCACGTACCCCTGAAAATTGGATTTTATGGCAAATGTTCATAAGACAAGTAACCCCAAGAAATTGGGACCATAGTTAAGGTTTCACTCATAGGGTGAATGCCCCCACTATATTGTGCTGACCTAGGCTCAGACCCTCAAGTGCCCTATGGAAGGTATAGTCTGAAAGGGAGGAAATCCATTGGAACGACCTTGTATACATGTTTATCTTCATCACCTCCTAACTTTCTACAGAATTTTCACATGGGTCTTTTGTTGTATGATGGTTTCCTCTTAAATAACTAATGAGAACATAACTGGGAACAATATGAGTCTTACCAATATTTATTGGGTGATTCTCACAAACTCAAATCCATTCCACTTTGCATAGAATTCCTCCTAGATAAGCATTCTGTGACAGATATGGGAGATCAGATAGGGCATCGAGGGGCACAAGTGGCATCTCATCAGCTGGCAGACTACATATGGTGTCCTGACTTTCATCCGCTAACCAGCTGCTCCCTGGTTGACTCTTCCCTACTAAGCTGTCAGCTCTTCTTTTATGTCATTGTGATGGCAATTAACCTGTTAACTCGGACAAGTGCCACTGCAACAATGTAGCCATCTAAATGGATTCTTTCTACTGTCCATTTGTGATGATTGTTATTAGCCCAGCTTGGCAATACATGCCTATTTTTGAATTAATTAAATAAAAATAAATCTGTTGGGTATTGACTAAGGGCCTTATTTATCAAGGGCTAGCGCCAGGTAGTGTCTGACTAGCGCCAGGTAGCGCCAGCTATCGGCGGCTACCGACTCCAGAACGCCAGGCGGCGGACACAATCACGCATTTATCACGCTAAATGAGGCTAGCGCCGGCGAGAGCGTCAGCTAGCGCGGGATTCATCATGTAGCCGACTGCAACGAACAGCGCCGCTACTAATCCCATCACAGCGCCAGGTATGACCTGTTGCTCCCTGGAGCTCTCCAATGCATTTCAATGGAGCAATCTTTAAATATTCATAATTAATTGATTTTAATTTTTTTTTTTTTTTTTTTTACTGTCAAAAATTCTGTGACCACTACGGCAATGTTAGATATTTTTTTTAAGGTAAAAAAAAAAAAAAAAAAATGTGTGCAGAATTGATATTACAGGTCTGATATTAATGTATTCATATTACAAAATGTTTAGAAAAACTTGTTTAATTTTTTAATCAAAAAATATGGTTGTTTGGGGGTTAAAAAACTACTTTTAAGCCATCGCTGCCAGCGCTCTGGGGTTTAAACAAGCATTTCACAGCGCGATAATTTTTTGAGCGTGATTTGTTAATGAATATGCTGGGAGCCGTTCGCTATGACCATTCGCTGTCAGGCGCTCCCATACAGCGCGGAACCTGTGAAACAGCGACTCCTAACCCCGTATTCAACATTACCGCACACCGACTGAGTCGCTGTCAACAAGCGAACAACGGCCAAGCACAGGGAATACTAGCGGGGGCTGTGAAAATCACGCTACTGGCGCTCATCTGTCACTACCTGGCGCTATTAATGAATCGGCCTGTAAGTGTCTCCATAATATTCAGAGTATACAAAGCACATTTATGCTTTTTTTCTCTAATGCTTTAGCTCTCAGTTCTATAAATGTACATAATCTAGGAGTGGACCCAGGTCTACTCAACTGTTTATGCATGTATCCAGTTTCAATGTTACTGGCACTTGGATCTTACTAACATTATTCCACATCACATTTAAAAAAACTTGCAGTTTATGTTTGTTGAAAAAACTTTAACATTACTGGTTGGAAAGAAAGAGAGCAGCTGATATAGTTGTCCGCTATCTATACAGTTCAGTTGCATAATAGTAGCATATGAGACCCCTCTTTGATTCAGCCTTCTTCGTGACCCCCTGAAAAAAAGTACTTTTATATATTACAAACAGTGAGACACAATAAGGGGCAGACTGGCTATAGGGAAGCTGGGCTGAGTGTAGCTCCCAGCACACATCCCACCTCATCCAGAGCCTGTGCTAGAATTCACTCTCCTGTCAGTGTGCTGCTGCTTCTAACATCATTATCCACTCAATACCCCCCTGGTCTTATCATAGTCTTATCGTTATCCATCATACCCCCCTCCCATCAAGACATCCCAACTCATGTTCTTCCCGGACAATGCTATATCCTCAACATCATCGCAGTGCAGGTCCCTACTAACTTCTACCACATTATCTGACCTTCTAGGGTTTTAGTATTACATCCAAACTGTCAACCCAACAGCAATAATAAGACAGCAAGTAGCTCACCTGATGCCTGTCCCATGTGCCTCTCTTCCATTTCTGCAGAGGTGAGTATAAGCCATAGTAGGGCTCCAAAGACTGACCTTCTTTCAACTTGTTCCCTTCAAGCCAGCGCAAAAAGTGATCTAACATTCCCTTGGAGCTCTCAGCGTGAGACTGAGCATGGCAAGCCACAGTGGGCTCCACAGCTGGCTCTGACCAGAGCAGAGCATGCTGATGACTTATAAACCTGCATCATAGCATGCCCTTGTCCACAATCAGGAATTTAAGCCAAAAAAGGGTGTTGTTTAGAATACATAAAGTATTTACATATAATCAGAGTTTTTAAGATACATTGAAATGGCTCGTTCTACATTGCACCCAATGGGGATAAGGCAGGAGGAAGTGTGTGTCTGGATTTAAAGCAGACCCACACCTATTTCCCCTCTAACAGTTGTGGGTCTGGCCACATTAAGAAAGGTCCGCCCCACAGAACACCTGCAATTCTTACCTTATCCTCGTTCCTCTCCTGAGAATGCAGCCCCACGATTGGCTGCCAGCAGTCACAAGGACAGGCCCTTTCAGCAGCCAGTTCCAAGAACGTGACCCTGACCCACCTGACCGCCTGTAGCAAACTGCGTACTGCATTCCCGGCAGAGGATCGAGGATAAGGTAAAAATTGCAGGAGCTTTTTTGGGGCGATGCTCGAGGGAGGCTCCAGAATGCGGCTCCAGATTGTGGCCACACCCATACAAACACCCATTATGGGAAAAATGGGTGTGGGTCTGCCTTACGATAGCCATACCCCTTCCCCCCCCCCCTCAGCCACCACCACGTAAGATGAACACAATAATTGACTGGCT
Source organism: Gastrophryne carolinensis (assembly GCA_027917425.1). Lineage (NCBI taxonomy): Eukaryota > Metazoa > Chordata > Amphibia > Anura > Microhylidae > Gastrophryne > Gastrophryne carolinensis. The sequence goes on along the minus strand of CM051237.1, from coordinate 112,635,339 downwards.
GTTAAGCATATGGGGGTGGGGTTCACAGAGGATCTCATAGCCTGTCCAGGGGCCATTAAAATAAAGCACTGACTTCTGGCCCTGGTCCAATGTCCCTGTTCCAATTCACCCCTTGCATTGTACTGCAGTGCCCCCTGTGAACTTAAATTCCCCCTGCCATGTCCTAGGGAAGTGTGGGGGAAGGTGGGATTCATGTGTGGCTGGGAAGCATGCTGTCATGCTCACCCCACCTTTTTTAATTTGCTTCTCATCCCAATATGGTAGTGACATAAAATGTCATGTGATGCCTATGTCACCTGCCTGAGATGCAGGTGAGGGAAGCAGAATGAAGGAGTCGCTGTACGGCGAGTATAAGAGCATGCTTCCCAGCATCCACTCACTCTGTGCCTTGTCTCCCTCAGTCTGCATTGATTTTTGGTCTAGAGCACTTGTAGTCTATATATATATATATATATATATATATATATATATATATATATATACATATATAATTGGGTCTCTGGCACTGTTGGGTTTGTGGTGTGGAGCTGCCTACTAAAGTTTCCCCTTGCCCTAAGTGCTATTTAGTCTAGAAACTGACCTGAGAATATAATGCCTAAAGGAATATTGATATGGACTGCGATTAAACAGCTGAACAATGTAATTTTTCGCTCATATGAAAATTAATAATACATTTGTTACCAGTCAAGGTCAGGGCAGCCACATATTTCACTCTATAAATAAGATTACTAGACTCCATGTCTTATGTTTGATAGACTGGGGCGCTGACCTTGCTCTGTATGCCAGCAAATACATGTGGGTACGGCCCCAATGCACCAGACCCATTCTCTGCATCACCTCCCACAGCGTGTCACCTACTTAACATTTCAATGCGGTGACATAAGGGCTAAGTAACCCACAGGGTCAATAATTCATTAACGTTCAGAGTGATTAATGGCGACAGCAAATGACTGGTAGACCAGAAAGCGGGCATAGCATGTATATCAAAATCTATCCATTTAGATGACCCTGCGACAAGGTTGTCGGGAATAATGGAAGGCTGATGCAAGGAGGGGCTGCATGTTTAGTAAAGCCCCTAATAGCTCTGCCAAAGGGATCCCAAGGGAGGATACAGGTTTTAAGTGCAAATAGGAATTAGGCTGTAAATATGTGCATCTTAATATGAGCACTCAACCACACACACATATGGAGGCATGCTTACTATAGTCCTGTGAGTAAAGAGCACTGACTTACAATTGCACTTCTCATCTCTCAAGCGGAAGATCACATTAGTAGAATTCATATGCATGTACACAGGAGAGGGTGCATTTACATTCTCAATGTGTACTCTGCTTACAAAGTGCTATCATAAATTCAGTGTCCAACCAGCAAACCCCACATATCATTTATAGACTGGATAGATAAAAATGATAATGAGGTTGGGTAGTGGTTTAATGGGGAAAAAGATTATTTATGAAATGCAAAAATAAGACCTTCCATCTTTTTTGTTTTCACCTTGAGAGATATATGTTGTCATTAGTATATATTATATTCATTTTATTAGTATATATTCATGGTGCCTTCATGTATCATGGCCCTTTACAAAGTAATAGCTGCAAACAGGAGACTACACACAGAAAAACAATACTGCAAACCCACAGAAATCGTCCCAGGAATCTATAAGATTGATTCCCTCCCTTCAGGGCATCCAGAATCAGAATGCCCCACTGTGTTAAACCTGCCAGGTCGCCCATAAACTCACCTTCTTTCCTGCATGCGCAAGCAGCGGCTGCATACCCGCTCTCCGTCTTGCAGGGCGCGTGTCCGCGCTAGGCATTTGTGAATGGCTGGCGCGGGCATGCTCCCTGTTAGAAGGTAGTGGGGGATGAGTCCATTACCACACTCAGATCCGCTTGTATCAGGTGAGCTCCTGGATGAAGGGGCTTAAACCGGACCTTCACCATGATTTAATGAAAAGCCCAAACTCTTAAAAAACGATTCCCCAGCATCTAAAATTAATATATTTAACATTTTTAGTCACTAACTTATTATTCTTTCCCCCACTGAGCTGCAACTCTGTTCAGGCATTTAGGATACGGGCGCCGCCATCTTGACTCAGAAGCATCACACTTACTGAGGAGAGTGGGATAAGATACAGAGGGGCGGGTTATAGCTGTGCTTTACTCAGACAGAGCAGAGCTGGGGTCAGGGAAAGGTCAGCAGTCCCAGAATGCAGAGCAGCACAGTCACTTCCTGTTTGCAGGCACTTCCTGTTTGCAGGCTGCCTGATAAAATGGCGGCTTCCATAAGCCGCCATCTTGGATGTTTAAAGGCTCATAACATGCAGTAGATGCAGGTAGGATGATTTTTAATGTGAGCAATCTGTATGTACAGGGTGTGGGAAACATATAAGATAGACTCTTATTCAGAGTGAAGGTCCGCTTTAAGCAGATCCGAGTGTGCTGATTGGACGAGCGGTCACGCATGCCTTGAAGCACCTGGAAGAGGTGAGTTTGTTCGGGCGACCTGTGAGGTTTCACACAGCAGGGAACCCCAAGAACCAAAACCCAGGTATGTAAAAATCATGAGTTTTAGTCCACTTTAAGCAAAAATGTACAATACAATAGGAAAAAGGAGCCTTGCATGACAAACTTAAGGGGAAGGAATTTAAAGTGAAGATTCTTGCCCTTGGCTGTATACTTCTGCTGTCTCTCTCTTAACACTGTACAAAGTAACAAACAGGACAAAGTGCTGCTGTTCCATTCAAAAAGCTGGCCAGCTCCACGTGAAGTTACATTGTATAGCAGCCACAAGTATGCCTTCTATTACAATGTGATATGTTAGTGATCTCTCCATTGCACAACTGCAATAAAGAGATCACTGTGAAGAATAATACATCTGTATATAAATATAATTTTAAGATTTTAAATGTAAACATGAACGTTCAGGACAACAAGTCCCTTTGGGGACTACCTACAAAAACGTGAGTTTTGTTGACCAGTTGTTTGAATAACGGAGAGCAAGCACCCACAGCAACATCTTTGGTGTTCTTTTGATAAATAAACTGACTGTATACTTGACTGAAAGAATAAGTTCATCTCATAAGGTTGGGAAGTATGTTATATACAGGTCTGCAGGAAACACTGATAAATAACTCCACCCAAACTCAACCCACGTTATCCATTAATAGAGACAATGATTTACTTTAGAGTCAGTTATTGTAGCAATATTGCTTCAATATACAGGAGCATGCTGCTGCTGGTGCCCCAAGTCAGCCTTAAATAGAACCTTTACAAAAGAAGCTCTTTGAACCATCAGTGCTTGTTCAAACCAGACAAATGTCAATCCAAACATGCCATATTAGCTGACATTTTAAACTGAAATTTCAGGGGAACTTAGAAGCTGATCCAGTCACTTTCAGCTATTTTGAGAAATATTGATTTTGAGAAGACTGGATTATAGTGATTTTCATGATACATGTTAGAAGTCTCAGTTTATACAAACAGTAGTATTGTGTGAATAAATATCTGGTTATCGTGGTTGAAGTTTGGTTTTTTTTTTCCAAAACAGGAGAGCAGGCCTCCTGATTCAAAACATTATTCAAGTCTATGGAGGTTATGAGTTGTGTCTCAGGAAAGCAACCAACGTGATCAAATAACCCAAAATGTATGGAAAGATCACCAAATATCTGAAAAAAAAGTCAGAGGTCCTTATTAGGCAATTACTGTATTTTGGTTAGAAAGGGTAAACCCCTTCTGAACAGCTGTTTTAAGCGGGCCAATATAATAAAACAATGTATTTTAATCGATCGTATCATTTGCCAACTGCTCTGGCGACGGGCTGTGTATATTTTTATTAATGACACTTCTCTGCCTCTCAGTGCAGCATAAACATGTTACATTTAGATACATATGTAACAGAAACAGAAACAGCCAACTATATCTAATTGTAACAAGTCTCTGTATTGGAAGTAACGTATTTATCAGCTGAGGGGCAGAGAAGGGTCATTAAAAAAAAAAATAAATACACAGCCCGTTGCCAGAGCAGCTGGCAAATAATACTTGTCCTTTAAAGTGAAATATGTATATGTGGAAATTTGTGGCACAATGTCATGTACCTTGTATACTTAAAGTGGACCAACACCCAGGGGGGATCGGCCCGGAAATCTATAAGATTCCCGGACCGATCAGATCCCTCCCCGCGGGGCATCTGAAATCGGGATGTCCCGCGGGGAGGAACCCCCCAGGAGGCCCACAAACCTTACCTCAGCCCCGTTCCATCGGCAGCCGCGGCTCGCGCTTCCCTCTAGCAGGGCGCGCACCCGCGCCGGCCGTTTGTGAATGGCCGGTGCAGGTGCGCTCCCTGTTAGAGGGAAGCGCGAGACGCGGCCTCCAGCGCTCAGAGCCAGCTGAGCTGGTATGCGCGTCCAGGTGGCGCATACCACAGCGGCTCTGAGCGCTGTGATTGGCTGGCGCGGTCACGTGGGAGCGGGGAGAGGTGAGTTTTTTGGGGCTTTCTGGGGGGTTTCAGACAGCGGGATGCCCCACCGAAGTGGACCAAAACCCAGGATAGTCAAAATCCTGGGTGTTGGTCCACTTTAAGGAACCTTATTAAAAACAAATTTCAGCTGACGTATGCCAATATTCATTTTGGATTACACCAAATCGGAATAATTCAAATAGAATCTTACAGTAAATCTTGAATCAAATTGTAAAAGTAATACTACTGTAAAAAACATCTGTGATAAGAAAGGCCACAATTATTACAGACACAGCTAAGGTATACAGCCACATAGCACCATATGACAAACAAAGGGTTACCAGCCCACACTACGACATCTGCCGAACACTGAACGTGTTTCTGCCCATAATTGGTAATTAAAAACCTTCATTAAAAGTTCATTGTGCCTGTCTGAAAATGTTGAAAAAAAAGGTTTATTCTTGGATGTCTGCCTTGTGAAATTATGACAGCAGTTAATGGGAATCTTAATTAAAAAAAAAATTTACAGTGCTGTTTTACTCCTTTTTTTCACTCATATCCTCATTTACACTGCCAAATGTTTATTGTGTTTGACTGTGGGGTTCCATCAGGGACATCATGTTCCTTACGCTCACTCTCTCTATACAGTAAATATATATTATTCTTGTGTACTATAGTATATATAGTACATGGGTATTTTATTAATTACAGTAAACTAAGGCAGTAGGCAGACATTGACATACTGGTCCCTGCATATGTTTATTGTCTGGCTAACATACAAACTAAATAATACAGACCTCTCGCACACAGTTTTTGTATGATAGGAGGAGGCGGTGACAGGACAACAAGCCGTTTGATCACTGTTCTTTGAGACTCTTTTGGTGCCCCAAATGCCTGATTTGAACAAAACTCACCCAATGTCACTGCTATATTTGAAAATAAATATCTACATAAAAATAGTTGACTTCGCAAAAACACATTTACTGATTTACATCCATGTTCTCGTGTTTACAGTTCCCAGGTCTTCTACATGTAGACAGCACCCTTAGAAAGATTTATCCTAAAAAGCTACTTAAGTTTGTTACTGTGGTATCGAACAGTTTAGTGGCTGCCTTCTCTTCCGATAATTGGATCCTCACCCCTTCTAATCTTTTTGATTTAGGCATAGAGATGGAAGTAAGGATAGGGTCATTAATTTCTTCACAAAGGAAAGAGTAAATAGTGCTAATATGGAGATTTCACTCCACTATGTATATGTCTAAGATTGGGTTAACGAGGGGTCTAGGAGAGATTGTATTGCCTCTAGCAACATTTTGTCGTCCAGCTTTTAGGGTTTGCTTGTTTTGTTCAATCAATCTCACTGGAGTTTGCTTTAAGCAATCAACATTAATTTTAGAGTCTCATCCTTACATAAGGTTAAGATTACCACTGTACATACATCTACCTGGTTTATGGAACTCTTGGCTTCGTGGAACAGGGCTATTCAGTTGCTTATATAAGTCTGAATGCAACTTGTAATAATAACAGGTGATGTATGATCCAGGTGAGTACTTATTACACATTGCAGCAGCCATCGCCCACTGACGAACACAGAGACAGACAGAAACACATACAGATTACCGGTGTCTGCTGTCCTCACTGTCATTGTCGTCATAGCCACTGCTGCCTGCCACCTCAAGCTCCCAGGGCGTCGATTCCAGCTTTCGGGTGGGCATGGCCTTTGTCCCATCCTATTGCCGGAACCAGCTTCCTGGGAACTTGAGGCTGCCAGCAGCGATGGCTACGGCAGCGATTGTCGAGGGCAATGGAGGGGGCAGCCTGCGGATGGGGCAGCCTGCGGAACAACAGGCAGCAATGGCGAGGGCAGTGGAAGAAGTGGACTCCAGTAATGTATATATGTGTGTGTATCTATGGGGGTTATTTTAGAAGGGATAGCGACAGGTAGTGCTTCGTAGCGAAAGGCAGCGTCTGGTGAATGCTGGGCACAGTACACAAAACCACACTTAAGAAAGCGAATCTGGTGAGCACCTCTAACAGCACCATGTAGCGTCTGATGTATTATTACAGGTATAGCGCCGGCGCTCTAGGCTCGCGCTAAAGTGTTATTGTCCCAGTGTTAAAACAATGTCATTCCACGAGTTTTTGCTTTGTTACAGGTGTATATGTGTTCAAAATCAGACTTTGGTCACACAGCGTCTGGCGCTCTGTGCTACAGCGCCCAGCTTTAGAGCGCCGACGCTGTGTGTGTCTAGTGCTGTGTTATAATGTGGAGTGCTGAGAGTCGGTCACACTGAGCTGGCGCTACCTCTCACTCGCTGCAGCTCTGTACTGTTGTTAGAGTGCCCAATACATATCACATTCATCAATGCCGACCGGGTTACTACAGCGGCCGAGACGCTCTGTTACAGAGCCCGATAACCGCTTAAAGCATCTATTATCAGTCGCTTTAATCGCCACTATATAGACGCTCATCTGGCAATATGTGGCATTAGTAGTGGATCAGCCTCTATGTTTTTATGGCGGCGGTAAATGGCTGCTACGGCGTGGGAGCTGGGCAATGTATGTATGTTTTTGTTTTTTTACATATGCCTGATAAGTCACACTGCCATTTTCCCCCCGCTTTGGGGGAAGCACGGTGATTGGACGAGCAGCCGCGCATGTGCCGTAGGACTGGGAAGAGGTTTGAAAGTTGGGCTCAGCGATCTAGGGGGTTTCACGCATATAGTCAAAACCCTGGGTTTTGGTCCACTTTAACTCCAAACACACCATTTGGCACCAAATGTTAGAGTTTTAAGTCCGGTGTGCCCAAGCCCTTAAGTGCCTGGGTCTGGAGAGGCATGCTTCCACTTCAAACCTTTGACAGTGCTAGGGTTATACTTCTATCCAACCTATTCATTAGGTCCACTGGCAAACTAGAAAGCGTCAACAAGTCCTGTAAAGTTGGAAAGTTGACCAGAATTTGGTCAATAATAATAAAGGATGTTCCGAATAAACACATATGGCCTTATTTATCAAGGGATAGCGCCAGGTAGTGTCTCACTAGCGCCAGGTAGCGCCAGCTAAATGAGGCTAGCGCTGGCGAGAGCATCAGCTAGCGCGGGATTCATCATGTAGCGGACTGCAACGAACAGCGCCGCTGCTAATCCCATCACAGCTCCAGGTATGACCTCTCGCTACCTGGCGCTCTCCAATGCATTTCAATGGAGCAATCTTTAAATATTCATATTTAATTGATATTAATGTTTTTTTTTTTTTTTTTTAAATGTCAAAAATTCTGTGACCACTTCGGCAATGTTAGATTTTTTTTTTAAGGTAAAAAAATTAAAAAAAAAAAAATTGTGCAGAATTGATATTACAGGTCTGATATTAATGTATTCATATTACAAAATGTTTAGAAAAACTTGTTTAATTTTTAAATGAAAAAATATGGATGTTTGGGGGTTAAAAAATACTTTTAAGCCATCGCCGCCAGCGCTATGGGGTTTAAACAAGCTTTTCACAGCGCGAGAATTTTTTGAGCGTGATTTGTTAATGAATATGCTGGGAGCCGTTCGCTATGACCATTCGCTGTCAGGCGCTCCCATACAGCGCGGACCCAGTCAAACAGCGACTCCTAACCCCGTATTCAACATTACCGCACACCGACTGAGTCGCTGTCAACAGCCGAACAACGCCCAAGCACAGCGAATACTAGCGGGCGCTGTGAAAATCACGCTACTGGCGCTCATCTGGCGCTACCTGGCGCTATTAATGAATCGGCCTGATAGTGTTGGGCTTTACTTACTACTAGGAAGCACAAAATGTAAGGAACATCTGTGTTCATAGTGTCTTTGTTCAATAGGTGGCAACAATCAATACACTTTCTCTTTAACTAATGTCCATCACATTTGGTTTGGTTATGAACATGCTGTGCCAATGCCATGTATTTTCCATTTGCTTAGTTTAAGGCATAGCAAGCTCTGGATAACACTTTGTACTTTGTGTTCATCCTGTAAAACGAGGTATGAACCTTTACACATCCCACAGAGCAGCAAATAGATTTTCTTCCTATCTTTAATAACATTACCCTATTATCTGCTCTACCTCATCAATTCTGCGAGCCGTTCGGCTGATATGGCAAAGTAGAAGAAAGAAAGAAGGAAAGCGATCTTTGGTTAATGAATGTAATATACGCACAGTGCAGTTAGTGGACATAATAATATTAGAGGCTTAATTCAAATTACATATTAACCTCAGCAAGGTTTAATACTTTTAATTGTGATGATTCATGCTATATTGTTGGCGTGAATCCAGGCGTGGGCAAAATATCTATTAGGTTTAAATACTATTAAATTAATATTAGAGAATGGGGTGAATTTAAGCAGCAATTTTAAGTAATTCAAAAAGACACTAATGTGCAACTATTTTGGAAGGATTTTTTGACTTGCTTTCAGCGAATGTGTTGGACGAGTTGTGAACAACAAAATATATAAGATGCCTGTGCACAATGGTTTGTTCCAACAATGGACCTATTAGTATACAATCCAGGAGGCTTTTAAGTGAACCTTATATTCCCTATGTGTTTGGTTTGCTTTTCATTTGTTTGTAGAATGCTGAACATTTCCTGCTAGGTTTCATCCAGGGCAGAGAACAGTTTCTATGAAAATGACCTTCTGTTGTTCTGTAGAGTGGGAAGTGGACCATCATAATCTTCCAATGTTGAACCCCACAGAGGCACTTATCCTGATATGCAAAATTAATTTCATAAACATTTATTGACTATTTATTTATTCAACCAAATGCTAGTTTTATGGGGTTATAGATTGTCTGCATCCAAAATGAAGTCTTTGATTCAGTAAATTCAAGACATTCCTTTATCTTCTGAGCACAAGGACCATGTTTATGCCTTAGGCTGGTTTCACACCAGGCTGGTTGCAGATCGCTCGCGCTGTGTGCAGTGTGTGGAGGGCGTTCAGCACTAATGCTCTCCACTCACATAGAGGGGGATCGATAGCGCTGCGCCCTAACGATGCTGCTGGCAAGGCTTTTGCAGAGCGCCCTGAATGTTCTGCAATAGCCCAAAGTACACGTGAAAGCACTCGTAGATTACTATGTCCAGCTCTTCACAGGCAGCTGCGGGGGGCTCGCCCAAAAGCACAAGCTCTCCACATCAGCGCAGGTGTGAAACCAGCCTTATTTCAGAATACTGTGCTTATTTTCAATAATTATTTTAAGAAATGTTTCATGAAACAGGACAAAAGCATTTGCTTTGTATGTTATTATATATTAATATCTGTAAGCCCTAATTAAAAAAAATGCCAATAATAAAAAAAAATAAATGTAACCAAATTTAGTGGCTGGTGTTAACTTTTTAGTTCATTCCAAAGAATGTGCAAATGAGCACATACATAATTAAAAACTCATTTGCAGTCCTGCTTACAACACCCTTGACCTAAACAGGCTGAAGGGGAATCTCTCTTTCTCTGTACCCTGTTCACTGATTGTCATAGTAAGCTGTTAAAAATGTATACATTTGAAGGAAAGTGAAGGCTCTGGAAGGCAACACTATACGCTGTTCTCTTCTGCCAACTCAGTATATCAGAATGTTGATCTTGACAACTTGCTGACACAAGGAGCAGGTGAGAGTTAGTAGTGGTGAATCTCATACCTTCTCCAGTGAAGACACTCTTGATAAGATTTTACCCTTAGTGGAAACAGTATTCCAGAAAAACTCATCAAAAGAGTGAGCTGTTTAATTAATTGATTTGGGTATCGCCAGCCCCAACCAAGCAGTCAACAAGGAGCTAATGATGGCCAGTTAATGATTTTCATTATTGCACAGGGAGATTTTACTACCAGTTTGTGTTGTCCTCAGCATGTCACAGGAATTACTTCCCCAAGTATATTTAGCATGTTTCTCAGCTAATGTATTTTTACAGAGAAGCAGAAGACTCATTAAAGCCTCAGGGCTTAACTATCTATGACCCCCTACAAAGATTAATGTCTACCCTTGCCAAATACTTTCCTAATAACTGTGTTTCTCTGAAGTGTTTTTCTCATGTATAAACTGGGACACTGCCCAGCCATCCCTGGAACCTTAAAGATTTTAGGGCCTAAGTTTGGATGTGTGAACCCCCCCCCCCCCAATAAAAGCATACTTGTTCCCGGTCCAACAGTGCATGCATGGGTCCTTGTCCAATTAGAGCTGTTTGCCATGCCTATGTAATTTAGTAAACGGCTATGATTGTTTACAGTGGGGAGAGAGAGCTGCCGCATCCCCTTCATCTTTGGGCTGTGCGTTCACTCCTGTCCAGCCATTCATTAACATGAAATGTAAAAATACATGATTTGGCTAAAGCAGACTTTTGTTCAATATTCTGTAGTTGTTGGTGGTCATGCAATTTATGGGCATTTGGCCACTTCAGAGACCAGAAACCACAACTAGAATTTTCATACCATATAGACTTGAATGGTATTTGGATTAGGGTAATGTAAAAACAGAAAATTTTCAAAGAATTTCAACTGCATCTGAAGAATGGAGACATCTTCCAGCAACACTATCCTATGGTTACTTGGGAAGAAAGGATATGAAATGTAGCTCCAGGCAGAGGAGGAATGGTAGCTACTTGGGTTTGGGAAAGGCAGTATCGCTTGCCCCCCTCCCCCCGATTCTGTTGTAATTGGTAAGCCATTTTGTATGTATGTTTGTCAGTTCAGGATGAATCACGCTCATGTAACTTGTTTCAAACTTTGTATATAAGTTGTTTTTGCCACTTATTTTAGTTTTGAATACAGCCATGGCAACCCAGCGTATGTAATTTTGACTGGCAGGTGTCCCTGGTGTGATATAAACATCAGGTCTCTTGCACTTCTATCAGGACTAAGTAGTTTTGCCACTTACAGAACTTTTAATTTTTAAACAAAGTCATAATGACTAGTGATGGGTAAACCTGAACCGCAAAGTTCAGGTTCGTACCAAACTTTGTGAGCTTCAGCCAGAAGTCTGTGTTGGAGTTTGGCCTCATCCCCAAACACCGAAAAGAGCCGGTTTATAGGCTGCTCAGCAGCCCATCATCCAGCTTCACCTAAAGGATACAGAAGCTGAAGCTGCTGTAAAACTTACCTAAGCCCTGTAAATTGCTTCCTGTCAGCAACAGCTGCGTTTGAAATGATCCCACAGAAAAATGGCCACCACTCTCCTTTTGGCAGCACTGCCAGTTGGCACTAGGAGTGTCCTCATTCATGGGGAGTGTTGGCCATTTATCTGTGGCCCTGGCTGAGGGCCATTTCAAACGTCGCAGCAGACAGGCAGCGGATCGGTGGGCTCAAGTAAGTTTTTACGGCAGCGAGCTTCCTGCTGCACACTCTGTGCCCCCCTCCACAGCCACTCTCCAATGTTCGGGTCCCCATTGATTTCAATGGAGGCCGGGTTCAGGCTCAGGTTCCCGAACCTGAACTTTTAATCAAAGTTCAAACTTTGGAAGACCCAAACTTGGGAGGGTTCGCTCATCCCTAATAATGACCCAGCTCTGGAAATTTTAGCCAGCATGCCTGGCCTAATGTAATTATCAGGCCAAGCCTAATTACATAGTATGCATATATAGACATGAAGCAATCACTGCCTGGTAAGAAGCAAGCCAGGTAAGAAGTAATCCTCTCTAAATCTCTAAATCATTCATTACTGTTTCTAGCTGTTATTATGTAGATAATTATGAGCACATCCACATAATATCTACTGTGCTTGTGTGATTCAGTTATGTGGGCTGAAATGGAGGCTCATCATGCCGGCACAAAAAAATGCAGTGTGCACAACCAAGAGTAAAATATCTAAAAAAAATGTTTGTATTATTAAAAGGGATGTGCTTCATCTCTGGATATCACACACTAAACCTGAAGGAACCATTCTTCCAGAGCAGAAACTACACACAATCCTAATATAATGAAAAACATATAATTTTTTATTATAGACAACACTGAACAACAATACATAAAACAATGGACACTGCTTAAAAGATAAGACACCAGGTCAGCAGGTCTTTAATCAGAAATTTATAACCCATAGGCAGACTTGAACTGACAACAAATAAATCTATTAAAGTCTAAAAATATCTCTAAAAAAGAAAAACAAACGAAGACAAGAAGATAATCCAGTTTTGATTGGGTGGTTCACCAACACACAAGTGAATCTACCAGTCTAGATACTGCTACAAGAGTAGAATAAATAACTCCTGTCCAGGCACTTTACTCAGTTATCATCACTGAGACGTCCAGCTATGCTGCAGCCGGGGCCCCCTACTGCTGATGGAAACATTTGGATGTGAAAATTATAGCTAACAGTTATAAACAGTGTTGAATCATTTACAAAGTATTACTTCCTACCTGGCTTGCTTCTTACCAAGCAGTGAGCTGCTATATGTAAACTAATGATTGCTTCATTTGTATATACGTATACTATGTAATTTGGCTGGGCTAGTTAATGATAAATTGTATTGTTTAACCATAACCATTTGATAAAAATCATATATATATATATATATATATATATATAGTTTGCAAGTTCGGGTTCCCAAAGCCGAACACGGGCTTCAGCCAGAAGTCCGTGTTCGGGGAGGATGCCAAACTGCTGAGCAGCCCATCAACCAGCTTTACCTAAAGGATACGGAAGCTGAAGCTGCTGTAAAACTTACTTGAGCCCCACAAGCTGCTTCCTGTCAGCAACAGCTGCGTTTGAAATGATCCATGGCCAGGGGCCTTAGAAAAATGGCTGCCAATCCCAATGAGTGAGGACACTCCTAGTGCTAGCACTGCCAGTTGGCTGGCACTAGGAGTGTGCTTACTCATGGGAAGTGTTGGCCATTTTTCTGTAGCCCTGGTTGGGAGCCATTTTGAATGTCGCCGCCACTGACAGGAAGCGGATTGCGGGCTTTGGTATATATATATTTATTTAATCTTACTACCGCTGGAATATATATATTATTATTATAGAGGCAGGTGGTATTATATATAAATATATATTTATATATCTATTTGAAGTAAATAAGTCAATGCAACGTTCACAAGAAAATAAAACATAAGTTAATGTAACTGCAAAGGAAATAAATGCTAAAAAGCACCAAATGAGATCTAATGGCCGGCAACAGGCAGCTTCCAAAGACAGCAGTGTGATTCCAATTTCAAGGTGAGGCCAAAGATCAGGCTCGCTCAAGAAGAAAGGGGAAGCAGCAAGGCTTTTAGCCTGAAAGCGGCATACACTGTATATAAAAGGTGTGAGGCGTGTAACCATGGGCTGAGGCCTAATGGGATGACAGTGAGCAGAGTAGAAATTAAAGAAAAGATGAAAGAGAAAGACTGCAGATCTATCAGAGGAGGCAGAGCGGCCAACAAAGAGCAATTACTTTGATCTACTGTAGTGGTAGATGAGGGAAAAAAAATCAATAAATAATTCAATTTCTCAGTGAATGAAGGCAGACCGCAACGCCAAATGGGTGAAAATGAAAAAAGTCAACATCACCTTTGACTCTGACAAGATGATTCTGCACCTCAACATTTTGTTTCCTAGCGCACTTTAATCTGTCAACAACTAATTTTGTAGCTCCTAACCCTTTATTGTCAAGAGTGGCACAACAGAAAGACTTAGTGCTCTCTTTCAAAAACAAAATGTACTGTTACTGAAATTTTTGTTTAAATGAAAATAGGAACCTGATTGGCTGACCTCAGCAATTGCTCCAGTTATGCCCCTCTTTTCATTGCTCTGGCCTTACAGTTCGGTTGAGATGAGATTTTTTGACAACCAATATGTGTGTGCAGATAGCTTCCATATTGCTTTCATATACCTTAAAATAAGCTCTGATTTTCTGAGCTGCATGGAGATGATAAGTGACAGTCTCATCGTACAATCGCAGCAAGCTCAGGCATTACAGCAGCTGTGGCTGGGTGATAATATTGCCACTCATCAAGCTTAGCAGCTTAGGACACACATCTCTGCGTCTACCATGGGATTGGCCAACAAAACTGGCACCAGCTCCTTGGGAATCACAGACTGGGAAGGGTGGGACGTTTAGGTCAGGGCTAGACTTTAAGGCAGACCTCAGACTTTCTGCTTTCCTGCAGCCCATGCACCATCTTTTCTGGCAAAAAACTATTATTAGGCGCCTCACATGGCTATTCAGTTAACTACATTGTGCTCAGGTTGGGTTTAAAAGCAGAAAAGGAATGTTGACTTGTATATAAATCTGCCCTATTTCTGACTTCAAAAGTATTAGGAACTAGTGTGATACCTAAAACCAGGATGCTCTGGGTGGTGTTAGATGACATTCAGTTATTTTTAACTGTAGGTCAACTTTAAAGTGAACCAAAACCCACCCTGACATTTTTTGAGACTCCAGGGCAGGCATACTCATGCCCCTGGGCATCCAGATTCGAGATGCCCCGATGTGTCAAACCCCCCAGGTTGCCCGAAAACTCACCTTCTTTCCGGTCCAATGGCGTATGCGCGAGCAAAGGCGGCATCCCTGCTATCCCTTTAGCAGGGCGTGTGTTGTGCCAGGCATTTGTGAATGGCCAGCGCAGGCACACTACCTGTTAAAGGGTAGAGGGGGATGCGGCTACCAGCGTGCTCGGATCCACCCACTTTAGACGAGCTCTTGGACAAAGGGGCAGGAGCAGATCCGAGCACGCTAAGTGGATGAGAGGCTGCACATACACTGTAAGACCGAGAAAGCGTGAGTGAGTTTGGGTCACCTGAGGGGGTTTCAGTGGGCCATCCCTGCCTGGAGGGGGGCAAAGAGCAAAACCCAGGATAGTCAAAATCCTGGGTTTTGGTCCACTTTAACCCTTCTATTGCCAGCCACGTAAATTTTACGTGGCTGCCTCTCCAACCGTTAAACGCCAGCCACGTAAAATTTATGTGCCTGGCTTTGCCCCCTGCTAGCGCCTGCAAAATGTAAAAAAAACACTTACCTGACCCCTCATTCGAAACGGCCGGGTCTCCTCTTCACCCTGGGGGGCTCCGATCCCCCGTCAGGGCTCCTTCGGAGGAAGGGGAGAGCCCGGAATAGGGCCCCCCCCCCCCATTTTTGCGGCCGCTGGCTTTTCCTGTAAAAATAAAAAAAAATAAAAATGACATTTACTCACCTCCATGTGCGCTCAATCTCGCC
This sequence comes from Gastrophryne carolinensis, assembly GCA_027917425.1. Classification (NCBI taxonomy): domain Eukaryota; kingdom Metazoa; phylum Chordata; class Amphibia; order Anura; family Microhylidae; genus Gastrophryne; species Gastrophryne carolinensis. The sequence continues at coordinate 112,619,746 of CM051237.1, read as the reverse complement.
GGCCCTCCTCTTCACCCGGGGGGCCTCCGATCCCCCCCCCCCCAGGGCTTTCTATCTTCAGGAAAGGGCCTGTCAGGCTCTCTCCCCTCTTCCTCTGACGGGCGCCGCCATCTTGCCGCGAAGCCCAGCCCCTTTTGGGGGCCAGGCTTATGACGTCACTCTGCCGGCATCATGACAGCTCCAGGCCTCTCAGCTGTCAGATGCCGGTGATCGGTGGCCTGAGAAGGAGGGGACAGGAGATCCTCTGATCTCCTGCCTCCCCTCCTCCTCTGGCTGCCGATCACCAGCATCTGTCATCAGATCAGCGAGGGACAGAGGAGCTGACGATCGGAGGTGAGTAAAGAAAAAAAAATGTATTTTTTTTTAAATAAAATATTTTTTACTCTGTGTTTGTGTGTTTATTTTACTGTTAACCCTTTGTGAACTGGTAAGGGGTCCATGAGACCCCTGCACAATTACCTGCCTCCCTAAAGCCCAGGGGGGGCAGAAGAGCCCGGGCCCACACAGGCTATATGGGCTTGTAGGCTGCAGGGTGGGGGGGCCACCAGAGCTGGCCCCTCCACTCTGTTCCTACAAGCCCCCATAGCTGGTCCCGGGCTGGTTGTGATGGGTAGGGGGGACCCTACGTCATTTATTTTTTTATTTTTAAGGGTTAGGATTAGCAACCTGTGCAACCTAAGAATTCTTCAAGGGATTACTCCCAGAAAGATGAGCCCACTACAACAAGCTGGGTATGCATAGAAAGCTTAAAATGTGTACTTTCAGGGAATATATGGTTTAAGGGGGATATTCTAAATGTAAAGGGTTGTTTTGGTAGAAAAAGCACAAGGTGCGCACTTTGTCTGCAGAGCTAAAATTTTGAAGTAAAATTACCGTTACGCACATTGGTGTGTTTGCCTGTTGCATGCTGGGTATTGTCCTGTTCGCGGCATGTAGCTTTTTCAGATTTTCGGTTCTTTTCTTGTTTGCATATAGTTTTTTTTAGGAAAATGTGGTTTTGATTCTGCTTTTTTATTCTTTTTTTAGGGAAACCCTGTGCAACCAAAGAATACATTGAGGGATTACTTCCAGAAAACTGCACCCATGTCAACAAGCCTGGTACGTCTAGAAAGCTTGAGGCATGTACTTCCAGAGAATATATAGTTTGTTGGGGGTATTTCAAATGTAAAGGGTTGTTTTTCTTTAAAAACTGCAAGGTGCGCATATTGCATAGCGCAGTCGTATTTTATCTGAAAATCTCCTAAAGCGCTGTTTCAGTTTGGGGGAGTCTCCTGGGCAGGAAAGGGTGTCTACCTATACATATGTGGTATCGCTGTAACCGGAAGAAATTCGGGTTTCACACAAAATAAGATTTTATTGACAAACTTACATTTGTTATTACAAAAAACACTACAAATTGTAAAAAATTGTTTTGTTTTTTTTTTTGCACATATTTCACCCAAAAATATTGAGAATACACCTAAAAAAGGACAAACAAGACATTTCATGTTAAAGCCCAGACTCTGCTGAAAAATACATATCACTTTCCTGGGAAATCCCTGGAAATCCTTTCAAAAATCACAGTTGAACATGGGGAGCGCAAAATAGTGCAAAATGGTCTGGCAACAAAGGGTGACAAAATCTCCAGGTAGGCTGGCACTTAAAGGGTTAAGGAGGAAATATGCCATATACCATCCAGAACATATTTCTATTCTGCCACGCCCTGGCGCCAGACATGCGCACCTTTTCCTGTGATGGAAAGACAGCGTACACTGCCACAATGAGGTGCCACATCCGACAGAAGGTTATTTTGACTGCAGGTCTTGGTGGAATGGAGGGAGGGGGTGTTTAGAGGGGTCAGTATAGGCCTTTGACACAGGTATAGGCTTCCCAGCGCTCATGTTATTGAAAAATCTTACTACGGCTGAAATATATTATTATAGAGGCAGGTGGTATTGGGCTAATGGCGGGTTGCTATTGCTATGCCTGTGTCAGCATCACATCTCAATCACGTACTCACACAGCAGATTTGTCCTCATGGCTTGCATTCAGAATGAAGGAGGGGGGAAGGAAAGAAAGCAGACTACAACAGGCTGGAAAGGGCTCAGCCCCTGGCACTTGTAGATGGCTGCCATGCTTTGCTATGCCTGTACATTAACACATGTTCCCACAGCACATCCGTAATTCAAAGGGACTCATGCTGGGTATAGGCCCCCGCAGACTCTCTTTTAAATGCACTTCGCCATTGTACAGGCGGCATCAAACCTGCTTTGTCAAATTCCAATACACCAAAGTGTTTCTGATCTATCTAACACAATATATATAATTTTAGCAATTCCCTTACCTCTCATAAAAGATACATTTGAACAATGTATATACAAGGCCAGCCAGCGGGGATGAGGCTTAAGGCTGCTAAATCTTTTATTGAAATTAGCAATTAAGGAATAATAGGGGGTTGATTTCACTTGTTATAGATTGTCTCAAACTTCATTCCTGTCCCCCTCAGCGATCTTTCTCGTAGTATTTCACAGGCAAATAGAAAGAAACACTTTCTTCATCTATATAAGCTGTATGGCACCGTCTAAATACAGAGGCTCCTTGGAATAGTCCTAAAGATGCACATTTTAATCTTCTTTCAGCTAATAGATGATTACTGTGCAGGGTGCTGAGATAGTGGGGCGTGTTAAATATTTAATTTCAAAATTATAGGCATTGATATGGAATTAACAACCCCTCCCCTTGCTTTAAACGTAGTCATCAAGCATTTGGGAAGAGTTTCTATAAGAGGCCTTGCTTGTGATTTTAAATTTCAGTTCAGTTTGGAGAGGGCATAACTTAATGTGACAGGGGCCCTGGTGGGAATATTAAATGGGGCCCTCCCAAGGCTCATACAGGAGTCTTTTAAGGCGGACCTTCACCCTGAACAAGAGCATATCTTATATGTTTCCCAAACCCTGTACATACAGATTCCTCACATTAAAAATCATCCTACCTGCATCTACTGCATGTTATGAGCCTTTAAACATTCAAGATGGTAGCACATGGAGCATCAGACAGCCTGCATTCTGGGATCGCTGACCATTTCCTGACCCCGGCTCTGCTCTGTCTATGCAAAGCACAGCTATAACTCATCTCCTGTACTTTATCCCGTTCTCATCTTCTCAGTATGTGTGATGCTTCTGAATCAAGATGGCGGCGCCCGTATCCTAAGTCCTGAACATAGTTGCAGCCCAGTGGGGGAAAGAAAAATAAGTAAGTGACTAAAAACTTAAGATATATTAATTTTAGATGCTGAGAAATAGTTTAAGGGTTTGGGCTTTTCATTAAATCATGCTGAAGGTCCGGTATAACTCAGTTGGGTGCAACTAGACAACTAAAAACTGAAAGAGGAGAGACAAAGTGTGTTTCGATTCTCTAAATAATGCCAAGTGAGCACAAATCTGATAAATAACAGGGAGAAACAACAATGGTGGGACCCTCTGAGCCCTGCACACCCTATAGTTAAGCCCCTGGTTTTGAGTTTAAGCTCTGAATAGACCAGTAAAGTTCACAGCAAGTTTAGAGAATGACCCTCTTAAAGTGGAATAAAACCCAGGATAGGGTTTTGGTCCTTGCCCCTGGGCACCCCAATCGGGGGTGGCCCACTAGGTTGCCCAATCTCTCAGCCTTCCCCAGCACATTCAGATCTGCTTCATCCAGGAACGTGTCTAATGCGAGCAGATCTGAGCGCGCTGGTAGCCGCATTCCCCAGTTCCCTTTAACATGTAGTGTGCCCTCACCATCCATTCACAAATGCCTAGCGCGGACACGCGCCCTGCTAAAGGGATGTAACCGCTGCTCGCACATGTGCCATCGGACTGGGAATGAAGGTGAGTTTTCGGGCAACATGGGGGGGTTTCACACGATCGGTGTGCCCCAGGGGGAGTGAGTATGCCTGCCCTGGAGTCTAATAGACTCCAGGGTGGGTTTTGGTCCACTTTTAAACTGTTGCCATATTCAGCACCAGGTAAAAAAATTGTGTTACTTTTTAGGGTAGAAAACTGCTCTTGACTTTCTTTGTCATCCTTGGGGAGATTCAGCACCTGATTTAAATAGAACATTTTATTTTTACCTGCTGATGAATCGACCCCCATATTGGGCTGGTTCTCTAGAGTAACATGGAGTGGAATTTATACTTCTCTTCTGAGACCCTTGGCTGAATGTGGGGATTGTCAAGAATACGGGGAGGCCGATTCATTAATAGCGGCAGCTAGCGACAGTTGAGCGACTGTAGCAGTATTTTCAGAGCGCCCGCTAGTAGTCGCTGTGCTTGGCCGTTGTTCGGTTGTTGACAGCGACTCAGTCGGTTTGCAGTACTGTTGAATATTGGGTGAGGAGTCGCTATTTGACAGGTTCCGCGCTGTATGGGAGCGCATGATAACGACTGGCCATAGCGACCGGCTCCCACCATATTCATTAACAAATCACGCTCAAAAAATTATCGCGCTGTAAAATGCATGTTTAACCCTTTCGCTGCCAGCCTACCTGCAGCATTTGCCACTCCCTGTTGCCAGACTGACTTTGACTGTTTTGCGCTACACATGTTCAACTGTCATTTTCGAAGGGATTTCCAGGGATTTCCCAGGAAAATTATATATTGTTTTTTTCAACAGAGTCTGGGCTTTAACATGAAATGTCTTGTTTGTGTTTTTTAGGTGTATTCTCAACATTTTTGGGTGAAATGTGTGAAAAAAAATAAAAAAAATATATTTTTTTACAATTTGTAGAGTTTTTTTGTAATAAAAAATGTAAGTTTGTCAATAAAATCTTATTGCGTGAGAAACCCCAATTTCTCCCGCTTACAGCGATACCACATATGTATAGGTAGACACCCTTTCCTGCCCAGAAGTCTTTTATAGCTGCTGGATGACAAATGGTTAATTAAAAAAAAAAATGACATAGGGTCCCCCTTCCCGGGGAGGGGGACCCCATTTTTTTTTGGATTTTTAAGGGTTAAAAACCCTTAAAAATCCAAAAAAAAAAATGACGTGGGGTCCCCCTTACCCAAAGTAACCAGCCCGGGACCAGCTATGGGGGCTTGTAGGCACAGAGTGGGGGGGCCAGCTTTGGTGGCCCCCCCACCCTGCAGCCTACGAGCCCACATAGCCTATGTGGGCCCGGGCTCTTCTGCCCCCCCCTGGCCTTTGGGGAGGCAGGTAATGGGGGTGCGGGGGTTAATGGCAATGCCACCCCCCCAGCCATGTGAACTGGTATAAGGGGTCTCATGGACCCCTTACCAGCTCACAAAGGGTTAACTGTAAAAAAAAAAACACCACACAATAAAAAAAAGTATTTTATTAAAAAAAAATAATTTTTTTTTTACTGTACTTACCTTCGATTGCAAGCTCTTGTCCCTCGCCGCTCAGCTGACAGATGCCTGTGATCGGCATCCAGAGAAGGAGAAGGCAGGAGATCAGAGGATCTCCTGTCACCTCCTTCCAGGGCACCGATCACCGGCATCTGAGAAGCTGAGAAAGCTGAAGCCGGTGATCGGGACCGGGATGACGTCATAAGCCCCGCCCCCAAGGGGGCGGGGCTTAGAGGCAAGATGGCGGTCGCCATCTTGAAGAAGAGAGGAGAGAGCCTCCCAGGCTCCCTCCTGAAGATCGGTAAGTCCTGGGGGGGGATCGGAGGCCCCCCAGGTGAAGAGGAGGGACAGCGGGAGCCAGCGCACATGGAGGTAAGTGAATGTCATTTTTATTTTTTTTTTTTTTTTACAGTTAGCAGCTGCTGCTGCAGAAGCGGGGGGGGGGGGGCGGCCTATTCCGGGGGCTCTCCTGGAGCCATCCGACCCCCCACGGGGGATCGGATGGCACCAAATTAAAGAGGAGACCCGGCCGGATCCAACAAGGGGTCAGGTGAGTATTTTTTATTTTTATTTTTTAAACTAGAAGCGATCAAAGTCAAGCACGTAACACCTACGGGCTTGGCACTTAAGGCCCAGCCAAGCCAGCACGTAGGTGTTACGTGCTTGGCAACAAAAGGGTTAAAGCCCAGAGCGCTGGCGGGGATGGGTTAAAAGTAGTTTTTTAACCCCCAAACAACCATATTTTTGGAAACCAAAAAAAACACGTTTTTTAATAACATTTTGTAATATTAATACATTAATATCAGACCTGTAATATCAATTCTGCACAATGTTTTTTTTTTTTTTTTTACCTTAAAAAAAAAATATAACATGGCAGAAGTGGTCACAGAATTTTTCACATTAAAAAAAAAAAACATTAATACGAATTAAATATGAATATTTAAAGATTGTTCCATTGAAATGCATTGGAGAGCGCCAGGTAGCGAGAGGTCATACCTGTCGCTGTTCAAGGTCGGACGCTGGCGCTGTGGGCTGAGGCTGGAATAATGATGAATGAGTGGCTATCTGGCGCTATCTCAGTCGCTAAGCAGGATCGGCTTGATAAATGTGTGATTGTGGTGGGGAGCCGGCGTTCTCGTGGCGGTGCCCGTCGTTACCGGTCGCTCACCAGGCGCTACCTGTCGCTATCCCTTGTTAAATAAGGGCCATAGTGTGGCTTCACCTAAAAAGCACCGCTCTGGCAAAGTAAATAGGGTTGCCGATTGGATAAAAGCTCTCCAAGAAGCCCACAATCAGCAGCCCGCCCCACACCATGGTCCCATGTCGACTATCCAAAACCACTATTATTTCAGTTTTTCTAACAGAGCGAATGGGTTAAAGTTGGTTTAGGGTGCTTTCCTGGTTTTGAACCTATTGCATATAATATTCACATCTAAGTGACTGAAACAACGAACTATGGCCAAGCACAGCGACTGCTAGCGGTCTCTCTGAAATCCTCGCTACAGAAGCTCATGTGTCGGTACCTGGCGTTAGTAATGAATCAGCCTGTTAATGTCCTTGCAAGTTAGGGCTCTCCTCAGCACTGAGGGTCTGCTGTAATGAACAAACACCAGGTCCATATTAAGATCTACATAGCTGTGCCATTAGCAACTCTAAAAAAAAGTTTGTGTATATATTCTAGAGCTCTTCTTTAAGTTGCTCTTCTGCATTTCAAACTGCAAGCATAATAAAAACATACATAAAAAACAAAGACACATTCCACCAGCCTACTAGCATCTGCTGCATCAGGAGAGGAGCGAATCCTCCAACTTCAAAAGGATTCTACAAGACTTTCATGTTTCAGTTTAATTGGCCGGTGTAAAGGGAGCTCTGATTAGTGCCGCAGTGATTGATACTGTGTTTTCAGTGCACAGCACTTTCTTCAGTATATGTATGATTCTATTTCCTGAGCTTCCGTAACACAGGGAAAGTTTAATGTGCAAATAACTGCTGAATGCGGTGAAATCTGTCAGGAGGCATTTCAGAATAACAGATTAAAGGAGAGCGAGTCTCATTTGGAATGTGGAATAACTAATACATGCAAATAAAGAAGGTAAGACGCTAGCAGCGAGGTGTTTACTGTGCTCCAGGAAAAAACTAAAGTGAGCACTCCCAAATCAACAGCCTTGTGGCACTGACCAGGGACACCACTGTAATCCTCCCACTGACCTGAGACAAGAATGGAAGTCTGTCCTGACTGGACAAGCAGTAATACCTTTACAGAATTTGACTATGTTAATGTCTAGCTCTTAAAGATCAGATGTCTTTTTTTTACCACATGAGCTATAAACAGTCAACACTATTTGTTCGGTTTCATTCTTACATAACATTTTGGGTGTATAAAGCATTAAATCCTGCATTAGCTAGTTGAGGCCTTGCCCATGGAGAGAGTTGCCCGGAACCATTTCCTAGGAGGGGTACATCTTGCCCAGCTATTGTAAATGTTATAAATTGAGACTGTGTCTAAATATAAACTCTCAATTATTAATTCTTCTTAATTGTCTAGCTGGTTAATAAGATTACCTAAACTGGACCTTCCCTCTAAATAAGACTCTATCTTGCATGTTTCCCCCACCCTGTACATTCAAATTGCCCACATTAATATTCAGCTAGAGTCCTGGGGCCTCCACCACTTTCCCTGCAAAGGGGGCTTCCACCAAACTTTGGGTCAGTCTTTTCAGTCTTTGGTCTGATGGGCCGCGGGGCCAACAACAAAGCTATTAGCGGCAGTGGGGGCCCCCTGAGCCTTGGCAATCCTTCAGCCAATGCCACCACAGGGCAGGGAGGAGAGTCTTGAGCAGCAAAGCCGCTGCCAGCAACACTACAGTGATGGGTGCGTGCAGATCTGTCAGTCGGCAGCCCCTCATTGCACATAAGCCACCAAGCACAGCCAGTGGCAGCTCAGCGCAGGGCACTGTTTTCTGCTGGACCAGCTGGGTGACTACCCCCCCGACCAGAATGGCAAAGCAGGAGTTCCCGAGCAGCACGCACCCGCACAATAGTGGCATGAGGGGCTCGATCTGACTATCTGACGTTCCAGCAAGTAAGCAGGTGCCAGACAACCACCAATCAGTTACTACTAATTTTAAAGAAAAAATTTGTATCTGGGGCCTCCACCAGATATTGTGACCAAGGGCCTCCACCACACTTAATCCGGCCCTGTCCTTCCTGCATCTACTGCCTGCAGACAGGAAGTGTCTTTTGTGTCGCTCTGCATTCTGGGATTGTGTCTGTGCAAAGCAGAGCTATAACCCGCCCCCTGCACTTGCCCCCCCTCCTCCTCTCTTCAGTTTGTGATACTTCTGAGGCAAGATGGCGGCTGGGGAATAGTTTTTTAAGGATTTGGGCTTTATATTTAATGATGCTGAAGGTGCAGTTTAAAGCAACGTAATAAGATTACTTAAAACAAAACCCAGCAAGAGCCTGCTGGAATCTAAAAGATTCCAGGGCCGGTCGCCGGTCGCTGGCTTTCCCTGTGTGAAACCCCTCGGCCACTGATAAACACTCATCTTTCCCCAGTCCAATGACACATGTGCGGGCACCCATTCAATCAGGGCCGCTTGCTCCAATGATAGTTGACAATGGGGAGCGTGTTCCCACATCTCCTGCATCCCCGGCATTGTGCGAGATTACAACCGATTCGGATGGATACAGTGTTGATTTCCCTCTTGCAAGTTGAGTGAGAATAGTGCTAGGTTTAATCCTCATGAATTAATTAATATGCAGGGCCGTACTTATTGTTCAGAACGTGCTTTAGGCACTTTTAGTGCTTGCTCCTCCAATTTGATGAGTCAGGTCATGGTACGCGACTATAAAGAAGAATCCCACACCCCAGACTGCCCCCTCAGCATAGATCACACTGCCCCCTAGGGTGGCTCTCGTAACAAACTACCCCTCCAACATAAATATGCACCCAGAAGGGTATGTCAACCCTGCACCCCCTTTTATGTTTTTTACTATAGTAGTAATCCTAGCTCCCCCTGCAGACACCCACCCAAGGACGGCCTAATGAAAAATACAGCTATATATATATATATATATATATATATATATATATATATATAATGTAATTAGTGACTTCATTGATTAACTGACTTCATAGTCTAATTACCAGATAGTTAATCCGATTATTGTATTGCTTAATAATTTAATACAACCATCCATATATTTCTGTTTAAGAGGGTATTGGTCTATCTATGCTTTAGCCATACAGTGATGAGCTTTGGCCCAGTTGTACCCCTGCTTGGTACCGATACAGAGCAAGTACTTATGTGTAATAGTGATGCTGGGGGTGGGTGTCTGCTCTTTCTTATCAATAGTCACATACTATACTGGAGCTCCTGTTTTCCATAGGCACAAGTTCTAGAATCCATCAACCATTGCCTTGAAAGTCTGCCGCAGAGACATCTTAAGCATGATGAGAAAACAAAATTGAATTTTCGTCTTACAAAAACTTGGGAGTCAGTGAGTTTGCTAGAGTAGTAATTAGAGCATAATCGCTGCCACTGTAAGGACCATCTCCGGAGCTTGTAAGTGCCCTCCTTTTGACACTCATCACTGACCCTGCTTGGTAGTCATGCCAGTTTGTAGAGTGATAGAATGATTATTTAAGATGCTCAGGCTCATTATTATTCTTATTCCGGTACTGATTGTGACAATGTCACGCATAGACTATAAGAAAATTAACAGAAAGACACCAAATCATTTGTTCTATTTCCTAGCGGGAGAATAATTTGGTTTCATATCAGATAAGTGAAGATTATGGCTGTCAGTGTTCCTAGCTGACAATCATGGATGGGATGGTGATAGATAGATCTTCAGCTCCCAGCGCCAAGAATGTAGAAAGCAAATGAAGAGTATTTTTAAATAACAATTTGTAATGATTAAATACCAGTCAAAACTTTCCATGGACCACTTATATGGTCTTAGGACTGATAAGGGGACGGTATAAGGGTATGATAGGGATCTAAAAGCCCTCTATTAAAGGTAGAAGGAAGATATCTTCCTGAAACAGACAATATTTTTATGGGGCATACAAGCCAAGGATAATGGAATTTCTCCCAGAATCCCTTGCAGTAGACAGGCACATGCTAATTATCACTTCACACCTCTAAAGTCTATGTCTAAAGGGCCTGGATCAGCCAGGATGTGCAATACTCTGGAATAAGAAAATATGTCACCATCCACTCCTACATGTCGACACATGATTCAGGTTTTTTGATCTTGTTCAGCTTACCCTAGACTAGTACTGACAGCGAACTAGTAACTAGGAATTTTCCCAGCTCAGAGGTACCCTAAACTAACCCAACCCATCTTCTCAAAACATCAGTGAGCCCTGCATTATTCCCATCAGAGCTCCATCTGTCTGATGGGGAGACAGGAAACGGTTGAGCACCAGTGCAGTAGGAGCACATCTAAGATGAGTTCATTGCAGTGCAGAGCTCCATGCCTGATTTTGGCTTCCTAGGAATCTTTAACTGTGAGGGAACATCAAATCATAACTCCAGCGTAATTGTTAAAAGGGAACACCAAAAATCTTTGACTGGAGTATCACCGGAGAAGCCTGCTTTGGACTGCAATTGTTGCGATTAGGAACTGTTCACCAAGTCTGTACACCAAGATCCAAGAGAAAAGAGAAGTGAGCCTTGCACACCCAGAATGGTGTTATGAAGGCTGCTGATGTAGGAGAGCTCATTCAACCTTACACATACCCAGCAGAAGCATTCTGTGTAAACAGGGCTCACTTCTCTCTACTTATAGATCTTGGTGTACAGGCTTGGTGTGCAATTGCCATTAGAAATAGATTGCATTTAGGGAAAACTGCTTCCATAAAACACACATTTCCTAACAAAAGAAAAAAAAATAGAGCTCAGAACCTTGAGATCATCATTTTGCCTTTACAAAAATTTACAATTTCAAAAATGCCATTAAAAGTTGACTTTCCCTTTAAAGTAATAATGGAGACTGTGCACAGTATATCCCAATGTATTGTAACACGCAAGGATCACCTCTCCTGGAGCTGTTTTTCCCAACAATAAATCAGTTTTTAATAACCTCCCTTCAGACACCAAGATTATGAGATCTCAGAATGCCTTACACTGGACTAGGCCCGACGTCGGCCATCACCGAGGCATCATGGCAGAACCTTGTGCATTGTTTACTCTTATTAAACTGTGATGTTGTTTTCAGCATTGAGTGCCTGTAGACCTGCTGGGATCTCTTCTCCCTGCCAGTGTCTGCAATTCATCTTATTTGTAGTGCAGGAAGGATGTGTGCGTCTCCTGAATCACAACTTTTATCAGCGTCAAGAATTTCAAGTGAGATGGCAATATTATTCCCATGAATGACCTCTTCTCCCACATACACCCTCCAAGTCTGGGGCCCGTCCAGCTACTGCTGTTGGTCGGCTTGGTTTTTCCTTTTGTGGAATTCTTAAATAAAGCTCTTTATCCTCTCAATGCCTGCTATAAAAAAAAAAGATAATCCTCCAGATGGATTTAGCCAAATATATTCACTACTTAACATATTTCCCACTTGCCACTTTCCAGCATGCAATTGGCAGCACTTAGCTTGCCTTGCTCAGACCTATTTATACTGAAACTTGAATACGAGCTGCTAGTGTAAAAGGTGAAAGGCATATGGGTCAGCTAACTATTGCGGGTCCTGGAAAGAAGATCCTGACAAGTCAGGAGTTCACATCCATGTCCACTCCAAAGCTGAAATCAAATAATCACAAAATTAGAAAGGAAGGTGGTAAATAAGGCATCGCTGTGCATTAACCCTTCAGAATGTTATATAAAACCACTACCTGTGAAACACATGGGGGTGTGGAGGGTTTTGGGCTGTATGGGGGAGGCTTTTGACCCTTCCCCCCCATGTGCTTCACTCGAGGTTATAGGGCAACCCTTAGGTAACACAATCCCAATGTATCCATTGATTTTATGTCCCAAGTTGGGCTCTCACAGATTTAGAGGTAGGACTGAACCTACACAGAGGCACCATGGCGTTTGGTGGTGTAGCTTCAACATACTTCAGCAGATCGGTGCCAACCGAGACCTCTGATTTAACCAGATTTTAGAGATAGATTACGGTATTGGTTGCAAGCTAACAGGGTCAAGTGCTGTGGCCCCTTTAAGACTTGTGTATTCTAACTGCCATGCACATGGGCACCTCCCGGGTTAGTTATAAACTGGTCGGAGTGGCTGCCACTCTTCCTTACTACCAATGGTAGCAGGTGATACTCCTGCAGAAGCAAATAACACCCCCCCTCCCCAACTGTTTACTCAATTTTATTTCATTCACGGGACACACTACCTGGATGGACTTTCATACAAAATTACCACAATTGTGTAGTTTGGAGAATTCTTGGCTGAATTGAAAAAGGCAATCCTTCATATTACATCAATTTTTGGGAGATGGGGCTTGTTATACAACCAGACAGGTTGGTTTATGACTAGAACAGGCTATTATTACGTCCACCAGTGTCATAAAAACCTAAAGCAAAAGTCCAGTCACCCCCCTTATAAAGAAAAAAAACCTTACCTCGCCCACCGTTCTGGGCCGGTCTCTCAGTGCTCTGGGTTCTGGGCGCCGCCATCTTGAGAAGAAAGCACAGAGCTGCTTTCCTGCTCTGTGCATAGCCCCACCTGTCCATTCACTTGAATGTGCAAGCTGGAGCCCAAACATAGCAGGGCATGCTGTTCTGTGCTCTGCACATGCCCGTGAGAATGGCACTGGACCATAAGTGAGCTAAGGGGTTTATCCCAACCCTAACCTGCCTCAGCAACAGGGGAAGGTGGCAGGGTGGGGTGGGGGTTAGGTGTGGCTGGACTTCCACTTAATATTAAAGAGGAACTTCAAGCTTTTTGGAATTCTGCAGCCACCATGCCCACCCCCTATGCTAAGCCCAATTTGAGTATTAAAACAATAAAACAACTCACATGATCACTACAATCCTCTCCTGACTCTGGGAAGCAGCAGTAGACCGAGTGACAGTTCGACTTAAAGTGGACCAACACCCAGGGGTGATCGGCCCGGGAATCTATAGGATTCCCGAGCCGATCACCTCCCTCACCGCAGGGCATCCGAGATCGGGATGTCCCGTGGGGTGAAACCCCCCCCCCCAAAAGCCCCAAAAAACCTTACCTTGTCGGCGAAGGATCAGCCGCCGCCGCCTCCCGCGCGCCCCTCTAGCAGTGCGCGTGCCCGCGCCGGCCGTTTGTGAATGGTGATAGTGAAAATCCTGGGTGTTGGTCCACTTTAAGTGAATGACCAGTAAAGTCACACTGGTACATGGGATTGGGTGATAGAACAGACCTGTCACTCTGTGCTGGCGGCATCTAGGACCTGGCATGCTGGGAGAATGGCGCTCGATTCCAAGCAAGGTAGGCCTTTTTTTTGTAACCCTGTGCTGTCTGAGCACAAAGGGAGGGAGGGGTTACGTAGTGATTGGACTTCCTCGTTACAAATCCGTGCTGGGAGTGAGAGGTCTCTTATACACCCCAACTATCTAAAAATCCCACCAGCTACTGGTTTTCTTCTGATCAGAATAAACTCAGGGGTAACAGTTTTATTCAATTACACTTTTTCAGAGGTGATCTGCTCCATTCCAATGCCTGTTTCCGGGGGCCAGAATGGGGAAAACAGTTGTATTAACCTGTCTATAGAGCTGCTCAAATCATTGCATGATGGGGAAAAGCATCTACACATATCAGAAGAATTGCAATAGCAAAAAGCTGTTGTGCGCTGACAGCTCCCTCCTATATAGAAAAGTTCAAAACATATCACCACTGATACTCCCTTCAATTTATTTTATGCTGACTCTATAAATAACCCGTCCTCCTGCCATCCAGCATATTTATGTGGACTTATATTAGTGGACAATTCTTTTCTTTCAGCTGAATAATGTTTGTATACCGGTCCTGGTTGGTCTTTTTTTCTACTATAAAATGCTGCGAGCCATTATTGTGTCTCAGCCAGGCTGGCGGTGTGAACCAGAGGAGTAACTAAAAGTTACAGGGCCATAGAATAGCATTCAACAGGATCCCCAACATGGAAAATCTATTATTTCTGCTAACTGTATTACTGCAACTTTTTAGGCTAACAGGCTGATTCATTACTAGCGCCAGGTACCGGCAGATGAGGTACTCAAAGCGAGGCGCTCAAACCGGCCGAGACGAGACGCTCAAAGCGGCAGCATGGCCGGCATTGATGAATTTGATATGTGAGTCGCTATAACACCAGTACAGCACTATATGGGAGCGAACGGTAGCGACTGGTCAGCGTGAGCGACTCAAACCATATTCATCAAAAAAACAGCCTTACACAGCGCCAGCACTCAAAATTGTGTCGCTGTAGCCCAGAGCGCCAGAAGCTGTGTGATTAAAGTCCGTTTTTGAACACATATCCACTAATAACAAAGCAAAAACACATGGAATTACATTGTAATTACATTGTGATATTAACATTTAATACCAGACCTGTAATGACATTTCTGCATATACATTTAAAAAATCAAAAAAGTTTTAACACATTTTTCTAGGCCAGGAAAGGTCACACAATGATTTGATTAAAAAAAAAGAAAAATTAAAAGAAAACCCTGTTTAAAAAGAAGAAAGGTGACGTCCATTGAAATGTATGGGAGAGCAACAGGTAGCGACTGGTATTACCAGGCGCTCTGGAAGCCAGAGTTCCGGCGGTATACACTGAGCCGTATGTGATGATGAATCGGAAGCTACATGGCGCTGTTAGAGTCGCTCACCGGAATCGCTTTGATAAATATGGTATTGCGTACAGTGCACAGCGTTCACCGTTTGCTACCTGTCGCTACGAGGCACTACCTGCCGCTATCCCTTGATGAATAAACCCCTTAGTTAGCTTTCCTAAAGGTAAAAGCCACTCTAAAGGGTTTGCGGTGGTGTTGCAGGAATACCCTCTTCCCATGACTTACCCTGATGCACTTGTTAAAAAAGTCCTTACCCATTCCCTATCTTTTAGTCTTTTAGACTTGGGCCCTTATTTATAAGAGGGATAGCGCCAGGTAGCGACTGGTGAGCGAACGGTAATGACGGTCACTGCCACGAGAACGCCGGCTCCCCACCACAATCACACATTTATCAAGCCGATCCTGCTTAGCGACTGACAGAGCGCCAGATAGCGAATCATTCATCATTATTCCAGCCTCAGCCCACAGCGCCAGGAAGCGACCTTGAACAGCGACAGGTATGACCTCTCGCTACCTGGCGCGCTCCAATGCATTTCAATGGAACAATCTTTAAATATTCATAATTAATTGTTAATAATTTTTTTTTTTTATGTGAAAATTTCTGTTACCACTTCTGCCATGTTAGATATTTTTTTTAAGGTAAAAAAAAAAAAAAAAAAAAAATGTGTGCAGAATTGATATTACAGGTCTGATATTAATGTATTCATATTACAAAATGTTTTTATAAACTTGCTTTTTTTTGGTTTCAAAAAATATGGTTGTTTGGGGGTTAAAAAACTACTTTTAACCCATCGCCGCCAGCGCTCTGGGGTTTAAACAAGCATTTCACAACGCGAGAATTTTTTGAGCGTGATTTGTTAATGAATATGGTGGGAGCCGTTCACTATGGCCATTCGCTATCGTGCGCTCCCATACAGCGCGGAACCTGTCAAATAGCGACTCCTCACCCAATATTCAACATTACTGCACACCGACTGAGTCGCTGTCAACAACCGAACAACGGCCAAGCACAGCGACTACTAGCGGGCGCTGTGAAAATACTGCTACAGTCGCTCATCTGTCGCTACCTGGCGCTGTTAATGAATCGGCCTCTTGGTCACATCAGCCCTGTCACCAAAGAGGGGATCATGTGCGATGCTTTTATCACCCCACCACTAAAGCAGCCTTGAATCAGCTGCTACAGTGATTGGGTGACTAATGTGGCACCTCAGCAGCCTCACTTACTGATCAGCAGGGGGAGTTG